>CAXKVT010000056.1:2400000-3817500 GCA_964058875.1 Carex rostrata
ACCACTGAACCCGAATTAAACCAAGTAAACGTATAATATAGGTGTAGGCTCGGTCGAGCAAGATATCGCGAGACAATTCGAGACGTCCGATCCGTAACTAAGCGGTACGCTCATCAATATAAGGTGCGGGATTCTTGGACTTGTTTGATACTTTATTTTCAGGAATTAAACTGTTTATTCGTTTGTCATGTTGAATGATTAATGGTTGCATATTTTGGAATTCATGCTGTAGATTGATTCTTGCATAACTGAGAATGATTTGAATTGTTTGGTTAAGATTACTTGGCATGTTGGTATGGTTATTACTTGATTAGTTCTATTAATTGTTCTTGATGTGAATGAATCCGCCAGGCCGACCTGTTTAGGTGGCTGGATAAGGTAACGGTGACCTATCCGTTGACCTGTGTTTATGAATTTGCCAGGCCGACCTGTTTAGGTGGCTGGATAGGGTGACGCTGCTGACTTATGCGTTTGACCTGTTAGAATTTGCCAGGCCGACCTGTTTAGGTGGCTGGATAGGGTGACGCTGCTGACTTATGCGTTTGACCTGTTATGATTTTGCGAGACTGACCTATATGTGTGGCTTTGATATATATTTGCTTGAGATTTAGCAAAGTTGACCTGTATAGGTAACTTTGATTCCGTGTGATTGCATTTGTCAAGTTGACCTGTATTGGTGACTTGTAACCGGACCTTAGGAAATGGTTAAGCCAAACAGCAATTGCAGATGGGTGTCTGATAAAGGGTCCAGCGGTTGGCCATCTGTAGGCGTCTGTAACCCTACAGATGTGGGTTTGATAACGGTTCAGCTCGAAAGAACATCTGTGGTTGCTACCAGTCCTAATGAAATGAGTTAAGCCAAAATATATGTTGTGTTTTGAAATCCATCTTGGAAATTCCGTAAACTGTGTTTCAGGTTGATAAATTGTTGTCGAGGATTGGCATTCTGTTATTTCTGATTATATATATCTGTTTGAACTGTTATTGTTTGGGTTTCATTTTTGAATATAGAGTTTGATTGCAAGTCCAATAATCTAAAGTGTGGCAAATTCGCACTGAGAATTTATTCTCACCCCCACCCTCCCGGTTATTTTACAGGTACTGGTGCGACTGATTCCGGAGAGGCACGCGAGTAGTAGACCATAGTAGCTTACCATCTCAGGACCCTAGATATTTTGGTGTATAGTTTTAGGGTAGGTCTCATGGTTGGTATCCGGATGAGATACTTATGTTGTATTATTTACTGTCCAGACTGTGTACTCTGATTTTATATTAGAAACTTGTTTTGAATTGCGTGTTGTTTGGTTTGAATTGTTAATTGCCTTGTAAGCATACACGGCGTTGTATGCTTACGGCGGGGGACTGTTTCGACCCGTGGCCGCGGGGTGTGACAGCTCTCTTCGGTGGTATCAGAGCTCAAGGTTTAAACCTAACCAGACTGATAGGATACGTGAGTGGGGTACGTTATACTTGGGGTCGTCACGGCTAACGACCTGTTCATTCTATGAGATACGTATATGCAAACTTAATAAATTATTCTCTTCTTATTTAAGTTATGGAAGGACGTCGCAGTAGGGGACGACCGAGAATCAGGAATCGTGATCCTATCCAGGATCCACAGAACGAGCCAATCGTTCAAGCGAGTGAGGCTGGATCTGCTGGGCCTGAGGTCCAGAGAGTTGATCTTGGACCTGGAGGTGTGCAGAACCGGGACCGAGATCTAGATGATAGATTGATTGCGGCTTACGAGAGAGGCCGCCAAGCAGAGAGACGTGAGGTGGCACCGGAGCCTCCCCGAGGAGGTCCGGAAGATTTTAGGAGGTTGTACGACTCCTTCATGCGCCTTAAACCACCTCAGTTTAATGGCACCGGCGAGTATGCCGCTGCTGAAGAATGGCTCGCGAGCATGAGTGCAAAGCTAGTTCTGTGTCGAGCACCAGAACAAGATATGGTGGAGCTGGCAGAGCAGCAGTTGGAGGATGGTGCAAGATTCTGGTGGGACGGAGCCCGACGTAGTTATGTCGGGGAGGAGGCTAAGATTCCGTGGGAGTGGTTCGAATTACAGTTCACCCGACGGTTTCTGAGTAACATCCAGCGAGAGACGCTGCGAAGGAAATTCCTAGACTTGAAGCAGAGTGGGCGAGCAGTGGCGGATTATAAAAATGAGTTCCTTGCCTTGTCCAGGTACGCGACTGATGTGCAGACTGATGTTGTGAGATACCATAGGCAGTACCTGGATGGACTGGATGGAGAGATATCGATGATCGTGGATACCCCTATGGCTACTGAGCTGCAGGCCATGATGGATCACGCTGAGCAAGTGGAGTTGCACAGCAAAAGAAGGAGGTCGGAGATGACAGAGAGGAATGTGAAGCAGAGGGAGGACCAAAACCGACAATTTAGGTCAAGGGGAGGACCGTCGACAGCTAGACCACCCCTGAGACAGTTCATGGCACCTAGACCCCCTCCGAGACAGATAGCGACACCAGTATTCCGGCCGGGTTTTGTTTCAGTATGGTGCAATTCGTGCAACCAGGCGCACTCTGAGATGGACTGCAGACGCCGTAACCAAGCGTGTTACACCTGCGGCAGCATGGAGCATTGGGCGAGAGAGTGCCCGAATGCGGCACTAAGGTTCCAGAGAGACAGCGGTGGCAGAGGGCCCATGGGACGTGGGTCTGGTAGACCACCATTTCGTGATCGAGGTGCTTCTCAGACCAGCGGAGGCAGAATTGGAGGTCGAGTGGCTGCCCACGCGCTTGGTATAGCAGAGGTGGCATATGACACAACGAGGGCTCTGGAGGAAGGTGAGGGCTCGAAACCGGCTGATTCTCGAGCTGAGGTGATGACAGGTATACTTTCTATCTCCGATGAGAGTGCATATTGTTTGATAGATACTGGGTGTAGCCATTCCATTGTATCAAAGGCTTGGGTAGAAAAGTATAACTGGTCAACTGAAACCAATAACCAAGTCCTGAGTATTCAAACCCCTTTCGGTTCGACTGACCGAAAAATAACCATATGCCGAAACCGAAAAGTCAGAGTTGATGGAAGGGATCTCGAGATAGACCTGTTGGTTATGGAGATCACGGGTTACGACGTTCTATTGGGGATGGATTGGTTAACAAGACATGCCGCGACGATCGACTGTCCGCACCGCAGGATTTGTTTTGTGACAGCAAAAGGTAGTATGTCATGCATGATGAACTGCAGAAAGGTTGGAGGGGTAATACCATGCATTTCGGCTGGGGAAGTTAGGCATCTGATCGATTCAGGATGCACTGCATATTTGGCGGCAATAGTGTACACTACTGCAGAAGTTCCTGAGATGAGTACGATTCCAGTGGTGTCGGAATTCGTGGACGTGTTTCCGGAGGAAATAGTAGGGGTACCACCGGAACGAGAAGTGGAGTTTGGCATTGAAGTGGTACCAGGTACGACACCAATTTCAAAGAGTCCGTATCGGATGGCTCCTGCAGAATTGAAAGAACTCAAGGCGCAATTAGAAGAGATGCTGGAAAGTGGGTTTATTAGGCCGAGCACATCTCCATGGGGTGCTCCGGTGTTGTTTGTGAAGAAGAAAGATGGTACCTTGCGGTTATGTATCGACTACCGTGAGCTGAACAAGGTGACCGTCAAGAATAGATACCCGTTACCCCGAATCGATGACTTGTTTGATCAGCTGCAAGGATCTTCAATTTATTCCAAGATAGACTTGAGAACGGGGTACCACCAGCTGAGGATACGCCCAAGTGATGTAGAGAAGACATCCTTCCGTACACGCTACGGACACTACGAATATCTGGTCATGCCGTTTGGGCTAACGAATGCTCAAGCTGCATTTATGGATATGATGCAACGCGTGTTTCATGATCTGCTGGATTCAACCGTGGTGGTGTTTATTGATGACATCCTAGTATATTCAAGATCACGAGAGGAGCATGAGGTACATCTGCGGATGGTGTTGCAGAGATTGAGAGATCATCAACTATTCGCAAAGTTTTCGAAGTGTGAGTTCTGGCTCGAGAAAGTGGTGTTCCTTGGTCACGTGATATCAGGTGAAGGGTTGGCAGTGGATTCAGAAAAGATTCGGGCGGTGACCGATTGGAAGAGGCCAGAAACAGTTACGGAGATTCGCAGTTTTCTGGGGCTAGCAGGTTATTATAGAAGGTTCGTACTCGGATTCTCACAGTTAGCTGCTCCCCTTACGAAGCTTTTGCATAAAGGTGTGAAGTTCGAGTGGGGTGCCACTCAAGATCAAAGCTTTGAGGAGTTGAAGAATCGGTTGGTAACTGCACCGGTTCTTGCCATGCCCATCACCGACGAGGAGTATACAGTCTACACCGACGCATCCGGATCTGGTTTGGGATGTGTACTGATGCAGAAGGACCATGTTATAGCATATGCTTCTCGGCAGTTACGATCACACGAACAGAATTATCCGACCCATGATCTGGAGCTAGCTGCAGTGATCTTCGCTTTAAAGATTTGGCGGCATTACCTGTATGGAGTAAGGTGCCGTATCTTTACGGATCACCAAAGTTTGAAGTATATTTTCACTCAACGGGAGTTGAATTTGAGGCAGAGGAGGTGGTTGGAGCTGATGAAAGACTATGATCTGGATATCCAGTATCACGCGGGAAAGGCGAATGTGGTAGCAGATGCGCTAAGCCGGAAGAGTCAGATCAATCTGGCATCGATTATCACCAGCGAGACACACCTTCTCGAGGAAATGAGAAGAATGAATCTGCACGTAGGTGCATCTCGTGAGTTTGCATTGGAAACCTCATCTCGATTGATTGGAGATAGCAATAGTGCAGGTACATCTACAGTTGCCTCGATTATCTTGGCCGCGGTCGAGGTTCGACCAAAGTTACACGAGCAGATTCGAGCAGCACAACAAGAGGACCCAAAGTGCCAGCAGTTTCGACAACATTTCGAGTCAAATGCAGACTCGCCATTCCAACTCCACGAAGATGGTATTCTGCGGTTCCATGACCGCATATGCGTTCCGAATGACTCAGGATTGAAGAATCTGATTCTGTCAGAAGCACATGACTCGGGGTATACCATTCATCCGGGTGAAGTCAAGATGTATCAAGATTTAAAGCGATATTTTTGGTGGCCAAAGATGAAAAGGAACGTGCAAAACTATGTGGAGAAATGTCAAGTCTGTCAGCAAGTCAAAGCAGATAGACGGAAGAGGGCGGGATTACTAAGACCTCTGGAGATACCCATGCGGAAATTCGAGTCGATCACTATGGACTTTGTGACTGGATTTCCGAGAACCGTTGGACGATATGATGCCATATGGGTGATAGTGGATCGGCTGACGAAGATTGCACACTTCATTCCACTCCGGATCGAGAACTTCGGAAGAGAGCTAGCTGACCTATTCTTGCAATACCAGTTTAAATACCACGGATGTTCGCGGCACATCGTCTCCGACCGAGACCCTCGATTTACATCTCACTTTTGGGAAAGTTTTCAAGAAGCCATGGGCACGAAATTGAGATTCAGTACAGCCCATCATCCGCAAACCGATGGTCAATCCGAACGAACAATACAAACATTGGAGGACATGCTTCGATCCTGTGCTTTAAGTTTCCGCGAATCCTGGATCAACCATTTGTACTTGGTGGAGTTTGCGTACAACAATAGCTACCATTCGAGTATCGGAATGTCACCACAAGAGGCACTTACGGGACAGCAGTGTCGCACACCGCTGTGGTGGGGACCCGCAGGTACGTATTTACCTACCGGGCCTCAAATGTTAGAAGAGATTGCCGAAAAGACAAAAGTCGTTTTGAGTCGGCTTAAGTCGGCCCAAGAGCGACAAAAGAAATATGCAGATGTGCATAGAAGACCGCTGGAGTTTCAAGAAGGGGATCACGTGTGGCTTCGAGTTTCACCCGTCAGGGGTGTGCACCGATTTGGCGTATCAGGCAAGTTGAGTCCTAGATATATTGGACCGTTTCAGATTTTGAGACGAATGGGACCGGTGGCATATGAGCTTGCATTGCCACCAGCATTGGACCGGGTTCATCCGGTGTTTCATGTGTCACAATTACGCCGGTACGTACGAGATCCATCCCACTGCATTGATCACTCCGACTTGCATGTCCAAGGTGACTTGTCCTATCAAGAAGAGCCAATGCAGATATTGGACCGAAAAGAACAGCAACTTCGGAGCAAGACGATTAAGCTTGTCCTGGTCAAATGGGGACGCCATTCGACTAAGGAGGCAACGTGGGAACATGAGGAAACCATTCGTGAGAAGTACCCAGAACTATTCAATGACTAAGGTACGCAATTTAGTTCAGAGGACTGAACTCTATTTCAAGGGGGGGAGAAATGTTACGTTATGAAATTTTTACAATTTAATTATAATGATTTAAAACAAAGAATCGATAAATCATGTTAATAAAATAGAAGTTTAAACCTTAATTAAGGTTCCCCTAAATAAGTAAGTTAAGTGTGAATCGAAACCGCGTCGAAATTTCGAGATTTCGGAACTTTATAGGCTCAGTGCGGGTGGGGTCCATCCGCAGTGCGGGTGGGGTTCATCCGCACTAGGCTCGGATTTTCTTGAATTTGGTCTCCAAAATCGGCTAAGTAGTGAGTGCGGATGGGGTTCATCCGCAGTGCGGGTGGGGTTCATCCGCAGTGCGGGTAGGGTCCATCCGCAGTGCGGGTGGGGTTCATCCGCACTAGGCTCGGATTTTCTTGATTTTGGTCTGAAAACTTTCTAAGTCCCGAGTGCGGGTCAAGCCACCCGCAGTGCGGATGAGGGCATCCGCACTCAGGGTGATTTTTGTCCTAAAACTCAAATCCAACCTTCTCTCTCTCTCTCACTTCACCATTTCCCCATTATTTCGTGATTTTCGGCCAAAGAGAAGGAAAAGAGTGCGAGAACTTTTCGTTTCTTTCAGACTCCCGATTGTTGCGAGAAATCGAGTTTGGAACCGAGAAAGCAGCCGAGGATCTCTCCGAACCCTCCTATTTGGTATTTCTTTCTCTCCTTCTTTCTTTCGAAAACTCGAATTTTCTCGATTTCTCAGATTCTCGTTTTAAACCCGAGATTTGTGTTCGAATTGCTTGAGGACTAGTTCCTCTACACTCCTTACTAGTTTGTTTGCCAATCTTTTTCCCGATTTCTTCCGATTTATGAAATCTGATTTTTAGGGTTTCGTGCCAAAATTGAAAGTTGGCATAATCGTGATTTGATTTGCTTAACCCGACCAATTAGACTTGTAATCGGTAGGGTTGCCTCCTGATCGTGAATTTTTAGAACATTTAACGACTGATTTGAGATTTTGACCAAATTAGGGTTAACCAAACGGTGGATTGAATTGATCCGAGAATCAAAGTAGTAAAACGGTGATTGATTGTTACCAAAGTGAAATGGTATATGGCTAGAGGGTCTAGATGCATTTGTGCACCGTTATATGGGATTTTTAATAAGAAAGAATGAACCGAAAAGAATTGATTTGGGACTGTACCAACCCTAAGTAAACGTATAGACCACTGAACCCGAATTAAACCAAGTAAACGTATAATATAGGTGTAGGCTCGGTCGAGCAAGATATCGCGAGACAATTCGAGACGCCCGATCCGTAACTAAGCGGTACGCTCATCAATATAAGGTGCGGGATTCTTGGACTTGTTTGATACTTTATTTTCAGGAATTAAACTGTTTATTCGTTTGTCATGTTGAATGATTAATGGTTGCATATTTTGGAATTCATGCTGTAGATTGATTCTTGCATAACTGAGAATGATTTGAATTGTTTGGTTAAGATTACTTGGCATGTTGGTATGGTTATTACTTGATTAGTTCTATTAATTGTTCTTGATGTGAATGAATCCGCCAGGCCGACCTGTTTAGGTGGCTGGATAAGGTAACGGTGACCTATCCGTTGACCTGTGTTTATGAATTTGCCAGGCCGACCTGTTTAGGTGGCTGGATAGGGTGACGCTGCTGACTTATGCGTTTGACCTGTTAGAATTTGCCAGACCGACCTGTTTAGGTGGCTGGATAGGGTGACGCTGCTGACTTATGCGTTTGACCTGTTAGAATTTGCCAGGCCGACCTGTTTAGGTGGCTGGATAGGGTGACGCTGCTGACTTATGCGTTTGACCTGTTATGATTTTGCGAGACTGACCTATATGTGTGGCTTTGATATATATTTGCTTGAGATTTAGCAAAGTTGACCTGTATAGGTAACTTTGATTCCGTGTGATTGCATTTGTCAAGTTGACCTGTATTGGTGACTTGTAACCGGACCTTAGGAAATGGTTAAGCCAAACAGCAATTGCAGATGGGTGTCTGATAAAGGGTCCAGCGGTTGGCCATCTGTAGGCGTCTGTAACCCTACAGATGTGGGTTTGATAACGGTTCAGCTCGAAAGAACATCTGTGGTTGCTACCAGTCCTAATGAAATGAGTTAAGCCAAAATATATGTTGTGTTTTGAAATCCATCTTGGAAATTCCGTAAACTGTGTTTCAGGTTGATAAATTGTTGTCGAGGATTGGCATTCTGTTATTTCTGATTATATATATCTGTTTGAACTGTTATTGTTTGGGTTTCATTTTTGAATATAGAGTTTGATTGCAAGTCCAATAATCTAAACTGTGGCAAATTCGCACTGAGAATTTATTCTCACCCCCACCCTCCCGGTTATTTTACAGGTACTGGTGCGACTGATTCCGGAGAGGCACGCGAGTAGTAGGCCATAGTAGCTTACCATCTCAAGGCCCTAGATATTTTGGTGTATAGTTTTAGGGTAGGTCTCATGGTTGGTATCCGGATGAGATACTTATGTTGTATTATTTACTGTCCAGACTGTGTACTCTGATTTTATATTAGAAACTTGTTTTGAATTGCGTGTTGTTTGGTTTGAATTGTTAATTGCCTTGTAAGCATACACGGCGTTGTATGCTTACGGCGGGGGACTGTTTCGACCCGTGGTCGCGGGGTGTGACATATATATTTATTATTTTAATTATATTATTAATTCTTTTTATATAAAGAACAAATTAAAATACAGATTAGTATACATTAAATATAATATATACTACAATTTAACACAAACACAAAGTGGCGTAGTGGTTATTTGCTGTTGATATGAGGTGATAGATCCTGGGTTCGATTCGCCTCAGCCACAAAAAAAATTTTTGTTTTGCGCGGTGCATGGTGGACCATGCGTTGTGAGGGTTGTATGTGCGGTTCACCATGAACCAAGCGTATCCCAGACGTATCCATTCGTGTCAGAGGCGTATCCCAGTGAGTCAACCCGTATCGGAGACCGTATCAAGATGGTTGGGACACGCCAGCTGGCGTGTCTGATACGTATCGTGCCCGTATCGGAGGCGTGTCGGTGTCGGATACGTGTCGGACACGGGTACGATGGGTTTCCAGGAGTGTCAGGGTAACATAGGTATGAACACATACTGTCGTTTGTAATTCAAATCCTCTGAGATATCTCAACTTTTGCGTGTTTTTTTGAAAAATCTCAACCGTTCAAATACATTATGCACGAATCACAAAGGACAACAATATCGGCCCCCTGCGCAAAAGTTGAGATATCTCAGAGGATACGCACTCCTGTGATTTGGGGACACGGATCGTGATTATATGTGGCGTAGCTGTCATAGCTAAATCTGTGTCTATATTGTCAATATTTAAAAGGATTGTAATTCACTGATAATGAGACAACTGACAATTTTAGCAATGTATTTCAACAATAAAAAATATTTGTAGGCATGTTGTTGGTTTTACAAAATGGTTGTGTATCTAAAAATCAAAATTCATGAAATTTAGCATCGATAAATATTTTATCAGATGTTACTATATATATAAATTGTTGCAAATTTAAAGTATTTGATTAATGATTTCCAACAAGTTTTTTCATTTTGATGTGCAATAGTGCGATGTATGATCATATTTTACATATTGAATTTTGAAATTTAAAGTTCATTTTAATAATTATTAAATCAATTTATAGTCTATAGTTGCCATCTAATTTAAAATAGCATCCACTTCTTAATACAACATAAACATAAAAATGGCAAACACATATATAATATAGTAATTAAAGGCCTAAATTTTGTCCATGGCTAAATAAAAAAAAAAAAAGAAATTTGGATTTGGAAAGCGACACATAGCCACAAGTAAAATACAATTATTGCTCATCAATAAATATATATACAATAACAATCACATGGCCACATATAATCTACAATAATTGTCTCATTTTCATAATAAATTCCATGACATATCTGACAAAAGTGCAAGAACATTCCAACTAAAAATTAATCAAGCACAACAAGAATAAACTAATAATAACAAAGAGAGAAAGAAATTAAGTATTGCATTGAGGAGAAATTAACTTGGAAAAACAAAAGTGACACACAAGTTTCATGAGACAATTAATGTGTGACATTTTTTTCTCTGATATAAAACCAGAAATGGACGAAATAGCTCCAATTGTTACTATCACATTAAATAAGTATTTATGCAGCTCAATTATGTAGCGTATGATAATTTTGGAGAACGAAAATAATTGTATGTTGATTTTGTAATCTATAGTGATTTATTTTATTTTATTTTTCCCATTCCAAACGGCTTCAAATTATAATATATATAAGGAAAAACAAAAGTTTTGTTATGTTTTATCTGCCAAGTGCGTCAGCCAAAAAAGGATGAATATTATAAAGTATGATAAGGTAAGAATTATGCATGTCAAAGTAATACAATTTGTGTGATACAAAATGTATTTTGTATGAAAATTATTGCTTTAAATATACCATTTTGTTTCCTTGTACATTCTTATCAAGTTGAAAAATTATAAAATTATTTCTTAATTAATTAATATCATAAACTCAATATATGGAGTATAATTTATTCAATTTTTTACTATTAGATATCAGTGAAAATCAAATAAGTGCTATTGTACTAGTGCAAAATTTATTAATGTGTTAGCCCAGTTCCGTATTGAATCTCTAACTATAATCAAACTCGATTAAATAATCTTCTTACCATATTGTACCATTATATTTAATATGTGTGCGGCACATTACATATTCATTTAGTCTTCTTTAAAAATGGGCTTGTTTCAAAATTGATTTTATAATAGTTCAACCGCAACATCATTCACTGCAGAATTGTTTAAAGTTATTATGAAGAACTTACTATCCAACTTCCACTCCGTTAAAGTATTCATAATTAAAACCGCAACATTTACATCCGTATGTAGATAAGAAATTTGCTTGAAGGAGATAATCTTATTTTGAAAATTAAAATCTTTATCAATGAAATGTGCCGTTAAGCACAAATAATTTAAATGCACGCTCAAAGTTAATTCAAATGTCACTTATGAAAGAGACACGTGAATCTAATATTTCAAACTCTTTAATTGTTATCTTCATTCCCATCTTAAATAATTGCACACAATCATTTTTCAATATTTGCCGTCTTACAGCTCTATATTCAGGTCTCAAAGATCTCATAGCCGGTATTCAAAATCGACTTTCAATTACATTGAATGGTATCTTTGTATCTATAAAAAGTAAAGTCATCAAAATATCAGTCTTTGCCCAATGCAAGTCATCTCTCTCTTTCTACTTCATCAATTTTTTGACAAATCACTATATGCTGATGCAAGTGTGTTGTTCCAGAATTAGGACCGGCAACGAACTCCATGGAATAATGCTTGCACACAGTTTTTGTTCTTATTTTATGAAAATGGACTGGACTATGATTTTAGTTTTTTTTTCCTTGATGGGTCTTCTTGGAACAATTTATATGATTTAATTAGTTTTATTTATTTATTTATTTTTGTTTAGTGTTCTTTTAAAAAAATCAAATAGATTATTACCTAATCCATGGAAATTCAAACAATCGGATTTATTTATTTATTTTTGTTAACTTTTGTTTACTGTTCATTTATTTATTTTAAATCTATGTAGATCTAAATTAAAACATTTGATCCGCAATTTAAAAATGATCAAAATCAGATGACCAAAAAGCTTGACTCAGCCGGAATCCGCATCCCATCAGGTTATCTGGGATACAATTATCAAATCTAGATTGTTCTTTAACTCTGATACAATTCTTGACTATTCTAGCCAACGCTTTTCCAATGCTCTCTATCCCATATAATTTACGCTTACTCCTTTTTCTCCATTCTTCTTTTTTTTCCCTAAAATAATCCTAAACCACCTTATTTGATTGTGAGATGGTCATTTTTTTGATTGGTTTTGATTTATTTTTCATTTTTTCTGCAACACATATCTCACTTGTCGGCACTCACAATATATGTTTGCTCTCCTCTCCTCCGAGTGTGTATCCTTTGAGATATCTCATATTTTGCGTGACCGACGTGTCTGGTTCCTATTCGGAGATAGCATAGAAGGCGAGTATTATTTGAGCTTTGAGATTTGTGCAGAATGTAGTTGGACTATTGAGATTTTCCAAAAAGTCACGCACCATATGAGATATATCAGAGGATGCGAATTCCTCTCCACTCGTCCCTAACAATAATTACTGATCTTCTCACTTCGGCGCTATCTCTCATAAATATCAGAAAAAAAAGGAAACAATATATAAAAGAGAAGAAATGGAGAGAAGAGAAATGCCAAGGTACAAAATTATTATTTTTGGATCATTCAAAAACAATAATTTTGTATTCATCTACCAAAATAGTAAATAAATTCTGAAAATGTAAAATTTGATATATAAGCAGTTAAGCACATTTTTATATAGATATCATGTTAAGTGGTCAGATTGATTGTTTGAACTTTGAAAACGGAAATAAAGATATAGAGTATATATAGTTAGAACACAAAATCGATAGAGCATTTTAACGCTACTCTTATTTAAAAATTACAACTATACTACACAAAATCGTTGAAATTTAAGTAAACTATACATATATATGAGTTTGACTAAAATGTTAAAATGTTATGTTACTAATTAATAAAGGATGTCAGTAATTAAATGAGTTAGAATGAGAATCTTTTTGAATAACTTTAACAAACATATAAAAAAAAAATGAGTAACCAATAAGTACATAACGAAGTACAAACAAAATTATGAGGTTATGAATAGGTTTACATCACATTTAAATAAAAATAAGTAATCCTAATTTGATCTGATAATTAACAGATACACATACTTTTAGGACCTGGATACTAAAAATAATATATTGTAACAACAAGTGATTGAAGTTAAAAACAACAATTACATTCTTTCACTCCATACAGAAGCACATAAAGTATGATGAACTGAGATGCATGATAAGTAATAAAATATACATGATACAAAATGTATTTTGTATGATTTTTGTTGTTGTTTTTAATATATATATATATCTAATTCTTTCCTTATACATTTTATGAAGTTGCAAAAATATAAAAAAATCTCACTTAATTAATATCATAAACGTGCTATGAGTATAATCTATTCAATTTTCTAATATTAGATATTAGTGAAAATCAAATAACTACTATTGCACTTGGTATAATTTTTTTTATTTTTACTTATTTTGAAAATTGTCCAAAATTTATATTTTCAAACTTAATGTTTTCATTTGTTGATTTACATATAAGACTTTAGTGGGCTTAAATTCATAAAAAAACATACAAAGTGTTATAGAAGTAAGATTTAAAACTTACACATATAAATTAGCTAGTTATTTATTAAATAAAATGATTTAGTAAGCTTATACATATGGATTAACTAAGTATTTATTGTACTGAATTCTTATTGTGGAAGTAGCTGCATAGTATCTACATTACAATAACTAGTTTAATATACTGCCTACAAATTAAAAATAATAGAAATATTATATTCGATTGATACCTACTCTAATTTTTAAATCAATATTAATAATTGTCAAAATTAATATTAAGACTTTCATACATTGAACTGTGTAGTGAGTTGTAATTATATTTTACAATTATTTTCTTTTCAGTAAATTATTGATGATTGATTTGAGTTTTAATAATGTTTCTAACATATTGCAAGCAGGTAAACTACAATAATTGCGCAGTCATAAATTTAGGCACACTAGCTACACCATTGCGCAGTCAGAACCTCAAGCATATTACAATTAATATTAAGATTTTTTTTTTATTTGACTTAGTAGGAAAAAGATACTTGATCAAGGTTCTCTCTGATTAGAGTACTGTTGATAGTGTTTTAGGTTGTCTTAATAGGAAAAAAGTGTTTTATCAAAGTTTTTTCTTAAGAGAGAGAACTGATGAAAATTGGCTTAGTTGTATTAATAAGAAATGAGTGTTGAACAAGTATTTTCTTACTGAAAGAATCATTTATGATCTCTTGAGTATAAGATATATATAAAATATAATATGATAAATGAGTTTTACAAAAAAGGCATAATAAAGACTAGAGTTCTACCTTTCCCATTTAGTTCTTTTTTTTACTTAATTTCTTTAGGCAAGTCAGTATGTGTGTCACTCAATTAATGTGATAATACAAGTACTGGTGTTCTCCTTTTTTTATTTACTTTTTTAGCAAATAATAAAAAGGAAAGGATGAAGGTATAATAAGTCAGTCATCCAATGGATATGCTTGACTGCCTTGTGATTCTCAAGATACAAATATAAATAATATCTTTGTTATTAAAATATCATAAGAAGTTGATGTTTGGTCTCCTGTAGCATGTAGTATGAGTATCATCTGTCAGACCAGTATCATTACCAGTTCAAATCCATTTCTAAGTAAGCCCAATGCAAAGTCTAAGCATTATCTGTAAATTAAGTCTGACAGTATGACAAAATCAAAAATTAAACCAGTCCTGAAAACTTGACTAAACACTGTACTAGCTGTACAATACAAATAAAGTGCCTTTGGCACTCAACTGGAGCATCAAGGGCACAGGATCACCTTCTATAACTTATCAGTCAACTAAAAAAAAATCTAAGGACTAAACTGAAAAACTGACAGCATAGCCAAGTAGAGGATGCAAATCAGAACTAGAAAATGTATGAAAATTTGTATCAAACGCTGGAATGATACTAAAGACAATAGAAATTTAAAAAAAAAATGTTAAATGGCGAAATGTGTTGCAATGCCCAAATTGATGTTTCAATCAAGTTCTCCTCGCGAAATAGAACATGACTGCGAAAGAATCGCTTGAAATCATGAAGTAAAACGTTCAAAATGTGAAGAAATCGATCTGTACCGAGGTATTGACCGGTATTGGAAATTGATCGATTCCAGTGATTACCGGAGGCCAATAAGTCGTGCAGTGGATTCCTCTCAATAAGGCGATCCTAGTCATGCCCTCCTTCGGCCCGATTGTGGCTGGAATCTCGTTGGAGATGGTGGGCCCACTCGGCAGGAACCGAGTTTGGCTTCATCAAGCTTGCACGCATATCAAAGCATAAGGATGATTCAGATCTGCGCACAAGTGATATTTAAAAAAATCCAATTCTTAACGAGAAGTTCAAATCAGAGCGTCCGATTAAAAAACCAACGGCTCCTATGGGATCCATTTGTCAACAAATAAATTAAAATAAATAAATCACCAAAACACTAATTTCAAAGCCCAAACTCAGATCTTAAAGTCCAAAAACCTAATCTTAAGACCATAGGAAAAAAATATTAAGGCCCACTGCCAATCCTGACGGCCCAGTGACAATCTCGAAGCCCAAATACAAATTAAATAAAGGCCCTTTTTATGCTTAAGCCCCTCTGACAAATATATTTCTTAGCACAATCCTAAGATATTTATATATAAGCCCTCAGCGCCTCAGAATCTTACAAATCTTACAAGTTGTTTTTATTAAAATTCTGCACCATTCAAAAACAACAATTTTCAAACTATCTTATAAATAGTAAAATAATTTAAAAAAAATCTAAAATTTGATCTCCACGTACATTTTAATACAGATTGAACATCTAACGGTTTGGATCGACTATTTGGACTTTACAAATTGAAAAACTGAGTCGTTTGTTCTGAGGGCTAAGAAAAAATGTTTTGAACTTAGCCATTCTCTCTCTCTGTATATATATAGAGAGAGAGAGAGAGATCGAGTGGCTAATATCAAAACGTTTGCACTATGCCCCCCGTGCAACTAAGTCATTTTCTGATTTTTAAAGTCCAAATGATCGATCCAAACCGTTAGATGTGATCTCCATATTAAAATGTGCTTGGAGACCATGCACATAAAAATGAAGAAATATAATGCAAGTTTTACTGTTAATCAAATAATTTTAATTTTCAACATTTATATTTCTTGACATTTTAATTAGTAGAATACCAACGACATTGAAAATTATAAGAAATTTAAATTTTAGTACAAAACTAATCTATAAGATCAACAAAATGTCTATACTTACCTTTTTCTTTGTGAAAATTTTCAAACTTAATTTGAAATATGTTGTTAAAACTGTCAGTTAAACTCATTGTTGCACGAGTTTAGCTATGACAGCTGCGCCACAGATAATCACAATTCATGCTTCAAACAAACACTGTGACACGACCAAAGACAGGTACGTGGCAAAAGAAAAACTTTATTCTTTTTCCATATTTTATATTAATTATTACATTATTTACTAAGTAAGAGACAATAAATCATAATGCAACTACTATTACTGTTAGCTTCAGTTTTTTACTTCGAAAAAAAATTAAAAGCAACTGTAAATTAATTAAAACTTAAAAATTAATTTAATTTTAATTTCTAAACATTTATATCTCTAAAATTAAATTTTAACTTATTTATGCCACATGACTAGGGTGTAAATGGATCCGAATAATCTGTTCTGAATTCAGATTAGACCTGGATTCAAATAATTTTGCAGAGCAGATCAAATCCAAATAAATATTGAACACAAATAAATGATCCGGATACGGATACAAATTCGGTGGCGTATGGAAAAACAGAGCGGATATTCGCACTATTCGAATCCAAAATCTTCTACCTTTTCTGCTCTTCTCCGCTTCAATATAAATTATCCTGAAGCGGGGTTGTATATAAGTATAACTATCTCAATCTAGTTTTAATCTCTTGTTGTGGAACTAAATATTGAGCACTAGTGAAGAATTAAACATCAGAAATTATAAAAACAGACATTAGAAATGAACCTACGAACGATATTGATCCAGTCGTTCACTGATAGTACCACTAATCAGATCCTTACTGATAGACCCAGGTGTTACTGATAGACCCAGGCGTTACTGTTTTCCAATCTCAAATATCATGTCATATATTGTATTTTGATAAATAAAATTCTTATTGATAATTCTTTGGCAATAATGCCACTTCAAATTGCTTGATTGATACTGTCAGATGTTCAAGCAAATTTTGACAAATATATTCGTAACATATAACACATGTTATTGAATATTTTCTAATAATCTAGCTAGATGTACATATAGGTAGTTTGTTAAAATACCTGATTGGGTTAAAAGTTTAGTGGGATGTACATCTATAGGTTTGTGCAGTCAATCTCTATCGCTCCCTCTAAAACCTTAATCACTATTAACATTGAAGGCTTCCGAGTACAAAATATATTTTGACAAAATATTTTGTCAATATATTTTCTGAGTATTTTAAATTTAGTGAAATTTAATGAAATTTAGTGAAATTTAATGAAATTTAATGAAATTTAGTGAAATTTAAATCTGAATGGGATGTTGAATTTCTTTTTTGATTGACAAAAATCTTTGTGATATTGAATTATACAAGAAATAAAATTGTGCATTTGATGGAGCTTGCAATGTCGGTCACGGAAAGAAGGATTTCTTGGCGGAGGTTGAAACTATTAGACTTTTAGTCTATGAGTACATGTGCAACGTGTTGTTGGATCAATGGATCTACTTCAGAGATGAGAGAGTTCCTTTGGATTGTTCCGCCAGGTTCAAAATTAAATACTAACTACTGAAACACACTTCTCACCAAGGCAGTTCAACGACTGCTCCAAGAACTATTTCAGCTGAGAGTATAAATGCTTACAACAAAGGATCATGTAATTTCATTGAGAACCTGACAACACTAAAGTTGGAAGGGAATCTGACTGATCCACTATGCTAGGTATACTCGCAATCATTGGAATTGAAGAAATAAAATTATAATCCAATGATCGATGCTTCAACGTCCATTGCTCGCTCTAAAAGCTTAACCACTATTAACATTGAAGGCCTTCGAGTACAATCCCATTGCAAGCTCCATCACATGCACAATTTCTTTCTTTTATAATTCCACATCACCAAAATTTTTGTCAAAATATATTTTGACAAAACACGTTGAGAAAATATTTTTTCAAAATAATTGTCTCGTACAATATATTCTATCTTATTCTATCCCTACAACATAATTTTGTCAAAATACGTTAAGGATCAGTAGTGTGAGGATCAACATGTTTTTTCAACATATTTTCCGAGTATTTGAAATTTAGTGAAATTTAATGAAATTTAAATCTCAATGGGATGTTGCATTTCTTTCTTGATTGACAAAAATCTTGGTGATATTGAATTATACAAGAAAGAAATTGTGCATGTAATAGAGCTTGCAATGTCAGTCATGGAAAGAAGGATTTCTTGACGGAGGTCGAGACTATTAGAAGTATCAAATTGATCAATATGGTCAGGATGTTTGGTTTTTGTACTAACAAGTTGAATAAGCTTTCAGTTTATGAGTACATGTGCAACGGGTCGTTGGATCACTGGATCTACTGCAGAGATGGGAGAGTTCCTTTGGATTGGTCCGTCATGTTCAAAATTAAATACTAAGTACTGAAACACACTTCTCACCAATGAAGTTCAATGAATGCTCCAAGAACTCTTTCAGCTGAGAGTCTAAATGCTTAGAACAAAGGATCATGGAATTTCATCAAGGACCTGACAACACTAAAGTTGGAAGGGGATCTTACTGATCAACTATTCCAGGTCTACTCACAATCATTGGAATTGAAGAAATAAAATCAAAATCCAATGATCGATATTTCAACGTCCATCACTCTCTCTAAAACTTAACCACTATTAACATTGAAGGCCTACGAGTACAATCCCATTGCAAGCATCACATTGCAAGCTCCATCACATGCATAATTTCTTTCTTGTATAATTCAATATCCCCAAGAGTTTTGTCAATCAAGTATCTTTTTGTCAAAATATATTTTCACAAAATATATTGTCAACATATTTTCGAGTAATTGAAATTTAGTAAAATTTAATGAAATTTAATAAATTCAAATCTGAATGGGATGTTGAATTTCTTTCTTGATTAACAAAAAATCTTGGTGATTTTGAATTATACAAGAAAGAAATTGTGCATGTAATAGAGCTTGCAATGTGAGTCAAGGAATGAAGGATTTCTTGACAGAGGTCGAGACTATTAGCAGTATCCAACAGATCATTATTGTCAAGATGTTTGGTTTCTGTGCTAACAAGTTGAATAAGCTTTTAGTTTATGAGTACATTTGCAACGGGTCGTTGGATGAGAGGATCTACTACAGAGATGGGAGAGTTCCTTTGGATTGGTCTGTCATGTTCAAAATTAAATACTAAGTACCAAAACACACTTCTCACCACTGAAGTTCAACGACTGCTCCAAGAACTCTATCAGCTAAGAATCTAAATGCCTAGAACAAAGGATCGTGAAATTTCATCGAGGACCTGACAACACTAAAGTTGGAAGGCGATCTGACTGATCCACTATGCCTGGTATACTCACAATCATTGGAATTGAAGAAACAAAATTATAATCCAATGATCGATGTTTCAACGTCCATCGATCCCTCTAAAACCTTAACCACTATTAACATTGAAGGCCTTCGAGTACAATCCCATTGCAAGCTCCATCACATGCATAATTTCTTTCTTGTATAATTCAATATCCCAAGATTTTTGTCAATCAAGTCTGTTTTTGTCAAAATATATTTAGACAAAATATTTTGTCAACATATTTTCGAGTATTTGAAATTTAGTGAAATTTAATGAAATTAAATAAATTCAAATCTCAATGGGATGTTGAATTTCTTTCTTGATTGACAAATATGTTGGGGATATGAAATTATACAAGAAAGAAATTGTGCATGTAATAGAGCTTGTAATGTCAGTCATGGATAGAAGGATTTCTTGACGGAGGTCGAGACTATTAGCAGTATCCAATAGATCATTATGTTTAGGATGTTTGGTTTCTGTGCTAACAACTTGAATAAGCTTTTAGTTTATGAGTACATGTGCAACGGGTCGTTGGATTAGTGGATCTACTGCAGAGATGGGAGAGTTCCTTTGGATTGGTCCGTGATGTTCAAAATTAAATACTAAGTATTGAAACACACTTCTCACCAGTGCAGTTCAATGACTTCTCCAAGAACTCTTTCAGCTGAGAGTCTAAATGCTGAGAACAAAAGATTATGGAATTTCATCAAGGACCTGACAACACTAAAGTTGGAAGGGGATATGACTGATCCACTATGCTAGGTATACTCACAATCATTGAAATTGAAGAAACAAAATTATAATCCAATGATCGATGTTTCAACGTCCATCGCTCCCTCTAAAACCTTAACTACTATTAACATTGAAGGCCTTCGAGTACAATCCCATTGCAAATACCACATTGCAAGCTCCATCACATGCATAATTTCTTTCTTGTATAATTCAATATCCCAAGATTTTTGTCAATCAAGTCTGTTTTTGTCAAAATATATTTTGACAAAATATTTACGAGTATTTGAAATTTAGTGAAATTTAATACATTCAAATTTGAATGGGATGTTGAATTTCTTTCTTGATTGACAAAAATCTTGGGGATATTGAATTATACAAGAAAGAAATTATGCATGTAATAGAGCTTGCAATGTGAGTAATGGAAAGAAGGATTTCTTGACGGAGGTCGAGACTATTAGAAGTATCCAATTGATCAATATAGTCAGGATGTTTGGTTTTTGTACTAACAAGTTGAATAAGCTTTTAGTTTATGAGTACATGTGCAACGGGTCGTTGGATCAGTGGATCTACTGCAGAGAAGGGAGAGTTCCTTTGGATTGGTCCGTCATGTTCAAAATTAAATACTAAGTACTGAAACACACTTCTCACCAATGAAGTTCAACGACTGCTCCAACAACTCTTTCAGCTGAGAATCTAAATGCCTAGAACAAAGGATCGTGGAATTTCATCAAGGACCTGACAACACTAAAGTTGGAAGGCGATCTGACTGATCCACTATGTCAGGTATACTCACAATCATTGGAATTGAAGAAACAAAATCATAATCCAATGATCGATGTTTCAACGTCCATCGTTCTCTCTAAAACCTTAACCACTATTAACATTGAAGGTCTACGAGTACAATCCCATTGCAAGCACTACATTGCAAGCTCCATCACATGCATAATTTCTTTCTTGTATAATTCAATATCCCCAAGAGTTTTGTCAATCAAGAATCTTTTTGTCAAAATATATTTTGACAAAATATTTTGTCAACATATTTCCGAGTATTTGAAATTTAGTAAAATTTAATGAAATTTAATAAATTCAAATCTGAATGGGATGTTGAATTTCTTTCTTGATTAACAAAAAATCTTGGTGATTTTGAATTATACAAGAAAGAAATTGTGCATGTAATAGAGCTTGCAATGTGAGTCAAGGAATGAAGGATTTCTTGACGGAGATCGAGACTATTAGCAGTATCCAACAGATCATTATGGTCAGGATGGTTGGTTTCTGTGCTAACAAGTTGAATAAGCTTTTAGTTTATGAGTACATTTGCAATGGGACGTTGGATCAGTAGATCTACTGCAGAGATGGGAGAGTTCCTTTGGATTGGTCCGTCAGGTTCAAAATTAAATACTAAGTACTGAAACACACTTCTCACCAGTGCAGTTCAACGACTTCTCCAAGAACTCTTCCAGCTGAGAGTCTAAATGCTTAGAACAAAGGATCATGGAATTTCATCAAGGACCTGACAATATTAAAGTTGGAATTGGATATGACTGATCCACTATGCTAGGTATACTGGCAATCATTGGATTTGAAGAAATATAATTATAATCCAATGATCGATGCTTCAACGTCCATCGCTCCCTCTAAATCCTTAACCACTATTAACATTGAAGGCCTTCGAGTACAAAATATTTTGTCAACATATTTTCTAAGTATTTGAAATTTAATGAAATTTAAATCTGAATGGGATGTTGAATTTCTTTTTTCATTGACAAAAATCTTAGTAATATTGAATTATAAAAGAAAAAAATTGTGCATGTGATGGAGATTGCAATGTCGGTCATGGAAATAAGGATTTCTTAGCGGAGGTCGAGACTATTAGCAGTATTCATCACATCAATCTCGTCTGGATATTTGGTTTCTGTGCTAACAAGTTGAATATCATTTAAGTTTATGAGTACAAGTGCAACGGGTCGTTGGTTCAATGCTTCTATTGCAGAGATGGGAGCGTTCCTTTGGATTGGTCCGTGATGTTCAAAATTAAATACTAAGTACTGAAACACACTTCTCACCAGTGCAGTTCAACGACTTCTCCAAGAACTCTTTCAGTTGAGAGTCTAAATGCTTAGAACAAATGATCATGGAATTTCATCGAGCACCTGATAATACTAAAGTTGGAAGGGGATCTGTCTGAGCCACTATGCTAGGTATACTCACAATCCTTGGAATTGAAGAAACAAAATTATAATCCAATGATCTATGTTTCAACGTCCATCGCTCCCTCTAAAACCTTAACCACTATTAACATTGAAGGCCTTCGAGTACAATCCCATTGCAAGCACCACATTGCAAGCTCCACCACATGCACAATTTCTTTCTTGTATAATTCAATATCCCCAATATTTTTGTCAATCAAATCTGTTTTTGTCAAAATATATTTTCCGAGTATTTGAAATTTAGTGAAATTTAATGAGATTTAATAAATTCAAATCTGAATGTGATGTTGAATTTCTTTCTTGATTGACAAAAATCTTGGTGATATCGAATTGTACAAGAAAGAAATTGTGTATGTAATAGAGCTTGCAATGTTAGTCATGGAATGAAGGATTTCTTAACGGAGATCGAGACTATTAGCAGTATCCAACAGATCATTATGGTCAGGATGTTTGGTTTCTGTGATAACAAGTTGAATAAGCTTTTAGTTTATGAGTACATGTGCAACGGGTCGTTGGATCAGTGGATCTATAGCAGAGATGGGAGAGTTCCTTTGAATTGATCCGTGAGGTTCAAAATTAAATACTAAGTACTGAAACACACTTCTCACCAATGGAGTTCAACGACTGCTCCAAGAACTCTTTCAGCTGAGAGTCTAAATGCTAGAACAAAGGATCATGGAATTTCATCGAGGACCTGACAACATTAAAGTTGGAAGGGGATCTGACTGATCCACTATGCTAGGTATACTGGCAATCATTGGATTTGAAGAAATATAATTATAATCCAATGATCGATGCTTCAACGTCCATCGCTCCCCCTAAATCCTTAACCACTATTAACATTGAAGGCCTTCGAGTACAATCCCATTGCAAGCACCACATTGCAAGCTCCATCACATGCACATTTTCTTTCTTGTATAATTCAATATCACCAAGATTTTTATCAATCAAATATGTTTTTGTCAAAATATAGTTTGACAAAATATTTTGTCAACATATTTTCCGAGTATTTGAAATTTAGTGAAATTTAATGAAATTTAATAAATTCAAATCTAAATGGGATGTTGAATTTCTTTCTTGATTGACAAAAATCTTGGTGATATTGAATTATACAATAAAGAAATTGTGCATTTAATAGAGCTTGCAATGTCAGTCATGGAAAGAATTATTTCTTGATGGAGATCGAGACTATTGGCAGTATCCAACGGATCAATATGGTCACGATGTTTGGTTTTTGTGCTAACAAGTTAAATAAGCTTTTAGTTTATGAGTACATGTGCAATGAGTCATTGGATCAGTGGATCTACTGCAGAGATGGGAGAGTTC
This sequence comes from Carex rostrata, assembly GCA_964058875.1. Lineage (NCBI taxonomy): Eukaryota > Viridiplantae > Streptophyta > Magnoliopsida > Poales > Cyperaceae > Carex > Carex rostrata. The sequence goes on from CAXKVT010000056.1 coordinate 2,423,964, forward strand.
TTTTGGATTGGTCCGTCAGGTACAAAATTAAATACTAAGTACTGGAACACACTTCTCACCAATGCAGTTCAACGAGTGCTCTAAGAACTCTTTCAATTGAGAGTCTAAATCCTTAGAACAAATGATCATGGAATTTCATCGAGCACCTGACAACACTAAAGTTGGAAGGGGATCTGACTGATCCACTATGCTAGGTATACTCACAATCCTTGGAATTGAAGAAAGAAAATTACAATCCAATTATCGATGTTTCAACGTCCATCGCTCCCTCTAAAACCTTAACCACTATTAACATTGAAGGCCTTCGAGTATAATCCTATTGCAATCACCACATTGCTAGCTCCATCACATGCATAATTTCTTTCTTGTGTAATTCAATATCCCCAAGATTTTTGTCAATCAAATATGTTTTTGTCAAAAATATAGTGAAATTTAATGAAATATAATAAATTGAAATCTGAATGGGATGTTGAATTTCTTTCTTCATTGATAATTTCTTTGTTGATTGACAAAAATCTTGGTGATATTGAATTATATAAGAAAGAAATTGTGCATGTGATTGAGCTTGCAATGTCGGTCTTGGAAAGAAGGATTTCTTGATGGAGGTCGAGACTATTAGCAGTATCCAACACATCAATCTGGTCAGGATGTTTTGTTTCTGGGCTAACAAGTTGAGTAAGCTTTTAGTTTATGAGTACATGTGCAATGGTTTGTTGGATCAGTGGATCTACTGTAGAGATGAAAGAGTTCCTTTGGATTGGTCTGCCAGGTTCAAAATTAAATACTAAGTACTGAAACACATTTCTCACCAATGTAGCTCAACGATTGGTCCAACTACTCTTTCAGCTGAGAGTGTAATTGCTTAGAACAAATGATCATGAAATTTCATCGAGGACCTAACAATACTGAAGTTGGAAGGGGATCTGACTGATCCACTATGCTAGATATACTCGCAATCATTGGAATTGAAGAAATAATTATAATCCAATGATCGATGCTTCAACGTCCATCCTCCCTCTAAATCCTTAACCACTATTAACATTGAAGGCCTTCGAGTACAAAATATTTTGTCAATATATTTTCTGAGTATTTGAAATTTAATGAAATTTAATGAAATTTAAATCTAAATAGGATGTTGAATTATACAAGAAAGAAATTGTGCAACTAACTAAACCTTGAAAAAAAAAGTTGTAATTATATACCTCAAATTACCAAATATTAAAATAATCTTTGCCAAAGCCAAGTTTGAAATTTACATCACAGTTAACATCAATGTGCATTAAACAAGATCAGACAAAGTTTGAACATCACATTTCCACCGTTCAGACAAAGTTTGAATATGCACAATTATTCTAATCTATAAGGCACACAACACATGTTACACATCTATAGTTTCCCCATATTTGTACTTTTCTTGCTTTAGAAATTACTCCCAAGGTTGCCTTCTTTAGATAAGTTCCAAAATATAATAAAGTAAAATTAATAGGTGGCAGGATATATACACGCAGAATTGATATGATTTATTTCCTAACAAAAATTTGATATGATTTCATGAGTTAATGCAGAGGATATGCATTCCTAAAAATGATGTGGCGGGTTGACCACGTATCGTCAACAAATTTTTTTTTTTTGCATTTTATGTTTACATATTGACAGCAGTGCGCTAGCAGGTGAAACAAAAGAAAGATGATGAATAAGAAGGAATGAATGGAAACATATTGAGAAAAAAAATGTCATTTTCATTTTTCCTCTTGTTTGGACGTTGTTGTTGTTGTTGTTTTAATTCTGTTGAACTCTAAATTGAAGTGTAACAAACTATAATTTTTAGAATGTTACATAAGATTTTTTTTTTTTTTAAAAACGCAGATTAAATTTTATTGTTGTTTTCTCATTAACTTTACATTCATATCAACATATCCAACCATATATGTTGGAAATTTATTTTAAAACTAAAAATTTATTTAAACTAATACATATTTTTATATAGACGTTTTTAAAATTTATGAATTATGGAGCTATTAATTTCTTTGGTCCGATTCCATTCACTCACAAAATAATTGTCATTCATGCACAATTAAGTGTCATTCATTTTCTTTAATATATTGATACACTAATATATAATGAATATGAAGTTAAATATCATGAATACATATATTTACTTATAAATAGCAGAAGATATTTTTGATATTTGATATTTGAAGAGCAAATTATCCAATAATTCACATAATGAATTTTCTCTTACTCTTTCTCTTAACTCTATAATTTATTAAGAAACCAATTCAATTCTCCCACAAACAACAGTACTTTTCTTAATAATTAAATTATTATTTACCAACTATTGTGAAAAGAAGCTACATCAACCTCTACCATAGTAGCATCCGCATGCAAAGAAATTCGGTCATAACTTGGTATTGTCTTACCCGATTATTCATGCGTGTAGGACATAAAGTACTCTTAGATCCGCATTTTACAGCTTCAAGTAATAGAATTTTGTTATCATTGTGGTCTTGATTAAACTTTGGATATAACTATTATTAATTTTATGGATTTAAATTCAGATTTAAATTAGTTTGTAAGTTATTTTTTCTTCCAACAATATAAGGCAAGAACAAGTATTCTGAAGTTGATCAAACTAATTATTTTATTTTAGCTAGTTTATAAATTGTAGAATTAATTATTTTATCCGAAATTTTTTAATAAAGAGCAGAGAATATCAAATGATAAAACTTAATTATAGTTGATGAAATTAAATTGTAAGCATGATTCTATAACTCGAATAGTAATCTTATAAATTATCATTTAAATTTTATTAAATTAAATTTGATCAAATTTAATTTAAATTATAATAAGAGAAGTTAAAAAATTGGATCATTATAGTTATTACGTTACAAGTGGAGTTGTGACCGAAAAATAAGAATAATTGATTATGTGCATGCTTTGTTTTAAGACCTGATATATATGTGGTTTTACCTTTTTATCATCATAAGTTAAATTGTTAACTTTTTTTTTTTTTTTTTGGGAGATACTTGATGGTATAAATTTGTTAAATATTCAATTTGATAGTTCATCCAAGATATGTCATTTGCAATTTCATTCGTTAGGTAGCTAGAATGTAAGTCCTGTCAACGTTGTCCTTCTTTAATTCTGAGAGAGACAGATAATAACTCTGAGGATAATATTAGCTTCATGTCTAGACCGGGATAACATTAAATAAAAGCTTCATTTTTATTTTATATTTCACAAAAGATAAAGATAGGAGCTCACTCTCAAGAGGAAACTGAAAAAGCTGAGATGTGCGAAGGTGCCATGCATAGAGTACAGGCTTGAACCGGCTGACCTGGCAATGCTTTGTCAAGAGACCGGGATCACTGACCCTTGCAAGGAGATGATTTCCCAATGCAAAGAAGAGATCAATCTCAAAAGGTATAGCTCATTTTCTATTATATATTTTCTCAATTAGAAAATTGATAATAATTTATGAGATATATAAGAGTCGCACACACATCTTGAGTTCCCCCAGCTGATTTTACATATATAGTGGTATACTGACAGTAGTTAGAGTTTATGAAATGCAGTGGCGTTGCGGAGCTCAAGTACCTCGAGGAAACTGAGAAGGCTCAGCAGGTTACTCTGTTTCCCTTTTCTATATCTATACATTATACATTAATACATAGATTTTTTATTTGCAAGAAAGTGCCTTTTAACTAATTGCATATATTAATTTATATATATTTTTTTTTACTAACATATAGGAGAAATACGAATATGGATATATCATGAATATGGATATATCATGAATATGGATATATATATATATTTTACTAACCTATAGGGTCACTAGATTCTTTGATGGCATTGGTGAGAGCTGAGCAGATACAAATACGAATATGGATATATCATGAATTCTCTGCGGTGTGATTTGCTAACTGTCCTTTAATAATCCAACGAGTAAAAGAAAGACAAAAACTGGTTTATTATGGATCGTGACTTGTTTCGTATTACAGTTCTAATATCAGTGTTTTTTACAGAAACTCAGTTGCATGTTTTTGGCTTTATGGATATTCTGGTATTAGTGGTTTTAGTCGGTGTATATATTTGTAACTCTTAGTGGGGCGTATTGAGGGGTTATATGTGTCAAACCAACGTGTCAATTTATATAATTCAGATTCAATTCTAGAGTAATTTGTATAGTGTAAAATCATTGTTCCATGAAACAAGTAAATGTTTAAATCGAATGGACCATTTCGTTTTGAAGGGTAGATTTAATTACTTGTATCCATTTGTTTATGTTATTGTTCTTGTTCTGAACTCTTTTTATACTTTATTATTGTTATTGTTCTTTGTTGTTATCTATATTGACAATCTGAATAGATTGAAAAGTATTAATAAAATAAAAAAAGTAAAGAAATTGAAAAGATAATCATAGCTAAATAACTAAATAAATGGATCAATATGTAGCTCCAAAAAAAATTAAATAATGTACCCGTATGTAACTTTTTAGAAACTTCTTAGATTGGAACAAACACACTAATACAGAGGGAACTAAAAACTAAACGCTTAAACACATTTCTTGTTTTACCAAATTAGATATCTTGAACTATTATCATCAATATTTTTTTGATAGTAGAAAATTACAACAATATATTATTATTAATTCCCACCGCATCGCGTGGGCATCTAACTAGTACGCATAAAATAGAAAACAATATAACAAGCATCTAACTAGTATGCATAAAATATAAAACAATCTAACAATTAAATACTTAGAACAAAAGATCATGGAATTTCATCGAGGACCTGACAATACTGAAGCTGACAAAACTGAAGTTGGAAGGGGATTTGACTGATCGACTATGCTAGGCATACTCACGATCATTGGAGATGAAACAAAATTATAATCTAATGATGTTTCAACCTCCATCGCTCCCTCTAAAACCTTAACCATTATTAACATTGAAGGCCTTCGAATACAATCCCATTGCAAGCACCACATTGCAAGTTCCATCACATGCACAATTTCTTTCTTGTATAATTCAATATCACCAATATTTTTGTCAATCAAATCTGACAATTCATTACTCTTTGATTTTTCTTGTAACAATTTAATCAGATGAAAATTCTCTTCAGTCTGAGAATAATCAAGGTTTCTTCTTCCAGATAGGATCTCCATCACCACCACACCAAAACTGTAAACATCAACCTTCTCAGTAATGACCATTGCTGTCAACCATTCAGGTGCTAAATATCTGATAGTGCCCCGCATTTTAGTCATTACTCTGGTAATGTCCCTATCAATAAGCTTGGCTAACCCAAAGTCAGCAACTTTAGCATTAAAATTTTCATCCAAAAGAATATTTGCCGGCTTGATATCGAAATGTATGAATTTTTGCCTGCATTCCTCATGAAGATAACATAAACCCTTGGCTATGTCAGTTATAATTTTGAACCTGACCGACCAATCCAAAGGAACTCTCCCATCTCTGCAGTAGATCCACCGATCCAACGACTCATTACACATGTACTCATAAACTAAAAACTTATTGAACTTGTTAGCACAGAAACCAATCATCCTGGCCAGATTGATGTGATGGATACTGCCAATAGTCTCGACCTCCGTCAAGAAATCCTTATTTGCCTGATTGACATTATCTAAACGTTTCACTGCTATTCTCTCATCACCCCCACCTTCCTTCAAACACAGTACCGAATCCACCTTTTCCGAGTATTTTGACAAAATTTTCAGTGGCCGCTCGTAGCTCATCAATAGTGAACCTGGTTAGCATCCCTGGTAATTGTTCGATGATATCCTCATCTTGCGCGTCTTGACGTTTTAAAAAAATGCATTACCCAAATACCAGCTAAGGTTTGGATAATGAGCATAACTACTAATGGGATTAAAAACATTGACATTAATGTTGGCCAATTAGTGGAACGATTTAATGGTGAAGGGGTAGAATATGGTGAAGGGGTAGCATTGTGAAGGATATCAGGTTGTGAGTCAACAGAGACAGAGAAGCACATGATGAGAAGTGCAACGAAGGCAAGGGAAGAATTGAAAGCCATTTGGGGTATTATTATGGGTTTGCTTCGGAGGGCGCGATGGTGGAGGTGCTGAGGCGGATCGATCAGTCAAGATGTAAGAGAGAGAGAGAATGAGAGGCGACAGAGAGATTTGAGAGAGGTAGGCAATACAGAGAGAATGAGAGATTTGAACGCTTTATCTAAGGGAGCACAGCGCTGTGCATGGTATCCGGATTCGCTTTATGGATTTTTTTTTCCTTCTATGGAATTTTTTTTTTGCTTTTTTCTATGGAATTCATTTTTTTGCTTACTTCTATGAAATTTAATTTTTTGCTTACTTCTATGGAATTGAATATGTTTTGCTTACTTCTATGGAATTAATTTTTTGCTTCTTCTATGAAATTGGATATTTTTTTTCAATTTTATCTATGGAATTGAAAAAAAATGATTCCTTCTATGGATATGCTTGACTGCCTTGTGATTCCATCTATGACTGACTTACTAAGTAATGAGTGCGGATGGGTTGACCCGCACTGGATATCAGTGCGTCTACACTCATGAATTTTCTGTGTTGATTGAATTTCCTGAAATTCTACCAAGCACTGAGTGCGGGTGACTGACCCGCACTGGATCTGGATGCGGACGCATTAGGCTCAGATTTTTGTTGTTCAGTGCCGTTTTGATGAAAATTTGACTAAGTACTGAGTGCGTCCGCACTGGAGTATTTTTCTGTGTTTTTTGATCTGCTGAAAATCTGCCCAATTGCTGAGTGCGGGTGGCTGACCCGTACTGCGATTGAGTGCGTCCGCACTGAGGGCATTTTTAACCCAAAGCCCAGATTTTCTTTTTCTTCTTTCTCTCTCTCTCCACCCCTTTCCCTGTTTCTGTGTGTGCTCCGCCCAAAGAGATAAGATAAGAGAGAAAGAGTTCTCTCTTCCTCCAAATCGCACCAAAGCTCGGGAAATCGAAGGTGGAGCCGAGAAATTGACCGTAGATCTCTTCTAGCCCTTCTATTTGGTATTCCTTTCTCTCCTTCTCTCTCTCTCGAAACCTCGAATTTTCTCGATTACTCAGGTTTTCATTTTAAACCCGAGATTTGTGTTCCAATTGCTCGTGGACTAGTTCCTCTACACTTATTGCTTGCCTATTTGTCAATCTTTTTCCTGATTTCCTTTCGATTTGGGATTTCGATTTTTAGGGTTTTCGTGCCAAAACCAAAATTGGGCATAATCATGAATTGATTAGTTTAATCCAACCGATTAGACTTGTAATCGGTAGGGTTACCTCTTGATCTTAAATTGCTAGAACGTTTAACGGCTAATTTGAGGTTTTGACCAAATTAGGGTTAACCACTCGGTAAATTGAATTGTTGCAGGAACCAAAATAGAGAACCGATCCCTAAATTGTTACCAAATTGAACTGTATGTGATTTAGAGAACCTAGATGCAAATGTGAGATTCTTAAGTGAGAAAGAGGTATAAGAAGGATCGGTACCAAGGTATACGGTAAGGATGAAGGAAAGTATAAGCCCTAATACAACTCGAGTAAACCCCTCGATCATGAACCAAGGTTAAACCTAGTATACATGTAATATAGGTATAGGCTCGGTCGAGCAAGACTTCGCGGGGCAATTCGAGACGCCCGATCCTTAATTGAGCGGTACGCTCATCGTAATCAGGTGCGGGATTCTTGGACTTGTTTGATATTTCATTTTTAGGAATTAAATTCTTTAATCGTTTGTCATGTTGATTGTCTGATTGATTGCATCATTGAATTGAGTAAATCATTTGCATAGCCCAATCAAATTAAACTCGAATTATCGTGAATGAAATGACTTGCATGCTTGTATGGTTATCAATTGTGTCGATCTATTATGATCTGATTTTGGTTGAAAGTCACCACGGACTATGTATGTGAGCGGATTTACGAAGTTGAGCTGTATAGCTGACTTGGATCCGACGATTTGTGTGTGTGTGTGAGCGGATTTACGAAGTTGAGCCGTATGGCTGACTTGGATCCGACGAATTTGCAAGGTTGAGCTGTATAGCTGACTTTGAACCCTGGATCCTTCTAGCGCTTTAGGTGAATGGCCCTCAGTTTTTCCAGCACCGGTTGGGACGAGGGGTGAGTGATTGTATTGATGTGTGGTTTGAAGTCGTGGGTGACAAGTGTAACGTCTTTGGCTCGGGGACATTAGCCTACGTGTTAATGCATTTGGACGGTCAATTGAATATTACGAACATTGAAATGATTTCAAAGATGATTTTCTTTATATGACTTGAACCAGATCTTAATAATACGGTTAAGCCAAGCGATTACAGATGGGTGTCAAATAAAGGGTCCAGCTCGGTGGAACGTCTGTAGGTGTCAGTAACCCTACAAACGAGGGTCAGATAAAGGGTCCAGCTCGAATGAACATCTGTAGTTGCTACAAGTCCTAATGAGTCGAGTTAAGCCAAATATGTGTTGTGTTTGAAATTCATCTTGGAAATTCCGCTAATTGTGATTCAGCTGGTTCAATTTTTGTCGAGCATATGCATTCTTTTATTTATGAATATGTATCTGTTTGAATTGTTGTTGTATAGGTTTCATTTCTGAATATGGAGCTTGATTGCAAGTCCAATAATCTAACTATGGCAAATTCGCACTGAGAATTTATTCTCACCCCCACCCTTCGGGTTATTTTACAGGTGCTGGTGTGACTAATTCCGGGAAGACACGTGAGTCGTAGGCCCTTGGTAGTATACCCCAATATGATCTAGATATATATGTTTTGTTGTATAGCTTAGGGTAGGCCTTATGGTTGGTATCTGGATGAGATACTTTTGCTATATTATACTCTGACCAGACTGTGTACTCTGATTTATCTTTAGGAACTTGTTTTATGTTATTTTAAATGCGAATTGTTGAAGTTAATTTAAATGCCTTGTAAGTATACACGGAGTTGTATGCTTACGGCGGGGTACTGTCGCGACCCGTGGCCGCCGGGTGTGACATTTCTAAAGTATCACCAAATACACTGTTGTATCTTTGTCCCCTCATATTGCACTCGCGAAAGAAATTCCAAACAAATTTAGTAAACTCACAAGGATGTCAATTCAGTTAGTAGGCTTATGTCATCAATAATCTTGCAAATACTCAAAAAATACTCGGAAAAGGTAGAATTGACATCCTTCTAAGTTCACTAAATTTGTAAGTTCACAAGGATGTCAATTCAGTTAGTAGGCTTATGTCATCAATAAGCTAAATTTATTAAATTTTATTAAATTTCAAATACTCGAAAAATATGTTGATCCTCACATTGCTGATCCTCAACGTATTTTGACAAAATTATGTTGTAGGGGTAAAATATGGTGAAGGGGTATAATAACGTAGAATATGTTGTACAAGACAATTATTTTGACAAAATATTTTGTCAATATATTTTCTGAGTATTTTGACAAAATATTTTGTCAATCAAATCGAATGTCAGATTTGATTGATAAAAATCTTGGTGATGTTGAATTATACAAGAAAGAAATTGTGCATATGATGGAGCTTGCAATGTGGTGCTTGCAATGGGATTGTACTTGAAAGCCTTCAATGTTAATAGTGGTTAAGGTTTTAGAGGGAGGGATGGAGGTTGAAACATCATTGGATTATAATTTTGTTTCTTCAATTCCAATGATTGCGATTATACCTAGCATAGTGGATCAGTCAGATCCCCTTCCAACTTCAGTGTTGTTAGGTCCTCGATGAAATTTCATGATCATTTGTTCTAAGCATTTAGACTCTCAGCTGAAAGAGTTCCTGGAGCAGTCGTTGAACTGCATTGGTGAGAAGTGTGTTTCAGTACTTAGTATTTAATTTTGAACCTGATGGACCAATTCAAAGGAAATCTCTCATCTCTGCAGTAGATCCACTGATTCAACAACCCGTTGCACATGTACTCATAAACTAAAAGCCTATTCAACTTGTTAGCACAGAAACCAAACATCCTGACCAAATTGATGTGATGGATACTGCTAATAGTCTCGACCTCTGCCAAGAAATCCTTCTTTCCATGACCGACATTGCAAGCTCCATCACATACACAATTTCTTTCTTGTATAATTCATCATCACCAAAATTTTTGTCAATCAAGAAAGAAATTCAACATCCCATTCATATTTGAATTTATTAAATTTCATTAAATTTCATTAAATTTTATTAAATTTCACTAAATTTCAAATACTCGGAAAATATGTTGATCCTCATACTACTGATTCTTAACGTATTTTGACAAAATTATGTTATAGGGGTAAAATATGGTAAAGGGTAGAATAAGGTAGAATATGTCGTAGGAGACAATTATTTTAACAAAATATTTTGTCAACATATTTTTTGAGTATTTTGACAAAATATTTTGTCAATCAAATCTAATGTCACATTTGATTAACAAAAATTTTGGTGATGTTGAATTATACAAGAAAGAAATAATGAATGTGATGAAGCTTGCAATGGGATTGTACTCAAAGGCCTTCAATATTAATTAGGTTATTTTATTCTAACTTTGGTTTTGACACTTTTTTATTCTGTTTTAATTAGGTTATTTTATTATAATATTCTGAGGTTAAGTGGTGAGCCAAGAGAAGAGACCAACTTATATATTGATATAACTCTTCTTTACCAAACTACTTTTAGTTTGTGTCACCAACTGTTTACTTCATCTGTCATTGTTAAATTGAAAAAAAATATAGAAGTTTTTGAAATAAGAAAAAGATTGATATTCATATATATTTTATTTTTTTAATAGAAAACATGTTCTGCTGTTTTCTTAAAAAAAAGTTGTGAAAGAAAAAATACCATATAAATTGAATAGCTATGTATTGCCCAATGTCCATCATACCAATTCTCCATTTTTCATATAAGAATTTTCATCGTAACTTTTCAAAAGGAAAAATGATAGTTATTCACCATTTTTTATTGGTTTAGAAAATAATTTTGTGTAGAAAAAGAGTATATCAGATAAAATGATAAATTAAAAAATAAGACGGTTATGTGTTGTTTATTTGAATATTTTAAACAAATATCTTTATCAAAATGTATGTAATGTATTTTTTCCAATTGAAAATAAATAGATATTGTAAACAATTAAGGGTTGTTTTCATTTAGTGCTCTACAAAAATTGCTTAGTGTAGGAACAAATGCAACAAATTCAACATTTACAATTTTTAAAGCGAATGTCAAAAATAAGAAGTTCATAATGTATAAAAAAAACAAGGGATGAGATAATTTCATTATGTTTAACCAGTTTAGATTAAACAACTACATAAGCTATAATTCAAGACAGAATGATATGTTAAGCTAAGTATGGTGAATTCTAATTGATCATATGAATTCATATATCAATTTAATTAATTTGTATGAATTAATTTTCCACCTAAATTTAGTTATGAATATATTCGTAAACGGTTGAGCACTAGTTATGAATATATTTGTGAAAGGTTATGAATATATTTTTAAACCGGTTCATATATAAGGGTGTTATGAATATATTTGTAAACGGTTGAGCACTAGTGGAGAATTAAACTTTTAACCCAATCAGGTATTTTAACAAACTATCTATTTGTACATATAGCTAGTTTATTAGAAAATATTTCATAACATTAACATGTGCTATACGTTATGAATATATTTCTCCAAATTTGCTTGAACATTTGACAGTATCAATCAATGAATTTGAAGTTGCATTTATTGCCAAAGAATTATCAATAAGAATTTTATTTATCAAAATAAAATATATGACATGACATTTGACATTGAAAAACAGTAACGCCTGGGTCTATCAGTAAGGATCTGATTAGTGGTTCTATCAGTAAACTACTGGATCAATATCGTTCGTAGGTTCATTTCTAATGTCTGTTTTTATTATTTCTAATGTTTAATTCTCCACTAGTGCTCAATATTTAGTTCCACAACAAGAGATTAAAACGAGATTGAGATAGTTATACTTATATACAACCCCGCTAGCTCCAGGATAATTTATATCGAAGCAGAGCAGAGCATAAAACATAGAAGATTTTGGATCTGAATAGTGCAGATATCCTCTCCGTTTTCTCATACGCCACCGAATTTGTATCCGTATCCGGATCATTTATTTGTGTTCAATATTTATTCGGATCTGCTCTACAAATTAAATTATTCGAATCCGGGTCTAATCCGAATTCAGAACAGATTATTCAGATCCGTTTACACCCTAGTCATGTGGCATAAAATAAATTAAAATTTAATTTTAGAGATATAAATGTTTAGAAATTAAAATTAAATTAATTTTTAAGTTTTAATTAATTTATAGTTGTTTTTAATTTTTTTTCAAAGTAAAAAACGGAAGCTAACAGTAATATTAGTAGAAGGCCTAAACATTTGCATTATGTTTTATTCTCTTACTTAGTAAATAATGTAATAATTAATATAAAAATAAAAATAAAAAGTTTTTCTTTTGGCACGTACCTGTTTTGGTCGTGTCACAGTGTTTGTTTGAAGCATGAATTGTGATTATCTGTGGTGCAGCTGTCATAGCTAAACTCATGCAACAATAAGATTAATTGACAATTTTAACAACATATTTCAAATTAAGTTTGACAATTTTCACAAAGAAAAAGGTAAATATAGACATTTTGTTGATCTTATAGACTAGTTTTGTATTAATATTTAAATTTCATGCAATTTCAATGTCGTTGGCATTCTACTAATTAAAATGTCATGAAATATAAATGTTGCAAATTAAAATTATTTGATTAATAGTAAAACTCACATTAAGTTTCTTCATTTTTATGTGCATGGTATACATGCATATAGCGCAAATTACATTTGAAATATTGAATTTTGTTGGAAGTTATTTTTAATATTTTTTAAATTAATTTATAGTCAGCAGATTGTTATCCCATTTAAAATAATTTCCACTACTATAAATCATTTTATACTATGATGAACTGACACGTTTGATATGTAATGCAATCAGCCATATCTCGCTCTCGTCCACTTCCCCAATATCTAGTCCATCTCTCTGAAGGGTCACCCTCGGTTTGATGATTTTAAGTTGGTGCCGGCAGGTTGGGGAGCCCGCTTCACTCTATGGGTAGAAGCGCTTAGGAATAATCAGTTGAAGAAACTAAAACTCAAGAGAGTTACCATTTCAAACTCAGATATGCATCTCAACGGCTGAAGTTTCAATTTCATAAAAGAAATTGAAAGACATTTCAATTCCATAGAAATAATAAAAAAATATTCAATTCTATAGAAATAATGAAAAAAATATTCAATTCGATAGAAATAATGAAAAAAAATTCAATTCCATAGATGGAATCGGAAAAAAATTGATTTCATAGATGGAATCGAAAAAATTTCAATTCCATAGAAGGAATCATTTTTTTTCAATTCCATAGATAAAATTGAAAAAAAATATTCAATTTCATAGAAGAAGCAAAAAATTAATTCCATAGAAGTAAGCAAAACATATTCAATTCCATAGAAGTAAGAAAAAAAATTAAATTTCATAGAAGTAAGCAAAAACATTAATTCTTAATTTTCCATCTCATCTGTGCGCGAATATTTTTTTTAAAAGTTTGGAGCTATTAATTAATGAGTCATAGTCAATAGCAACAGTCAATCGACTCGTAAGGAAATTGCCAGCATCGAATTAAGATAGATGTCTAGTTTTTCTACTCGGTTCATTTATTTTCAAAAACACATATATATAGTACCTAGAGGATACAAATCGTCAAATTCAGTTGGAGGCTACATAAGGAGGATACGAATTTTTTTTTTTTTGATTGAAACCCGTAGTACTGTAGTAGGTATTGTACTTGATCTGAATTCGAATTTTAATTGATTCGTGTAGCTCCAATTCCAGCCATCTGTTATTTCCATTAGGACTGGTATTCGCTGAAAATGGTTCAACTTGACAATCTTTGTCTACGTCGCAGGTATATAGTATGCATATTAAAAATGATGAAATTGACAGACTTTTCGTTGTTCATTAGAATACTTAATTATGAAGACATTGAAACTAAAGAGTGAGGCTATGCTATTGTGCATAGCGGGGATAATTTTTATTTTTTTTATTTTTAAAGTAAGAACAATTTAATCGAAATAATCAATGTAATATGTTGACAAAATATTTTGTCAACATATATATATACATGTGTGTACACACACACACACACATGTGTGTGTATATATATATATATATATAGAGTGGCTAATATCAAAACGTTTGCACCAACCCTCCCGTGCAACCGATTCAATTTCCAATTTTTAAAGTCAAAATGATAAATCTGAACCGTTAGATGTGTTCTCCATATTAAAATCTGCTTGGAGACCAAATTTTACATTTTTTTGGAATTTTTTTACTATTTATTAAGCCACTTTGAAAATCGCTGATCCAACGGTGGCTTTTTGGAACAGTAAAATCAGAAGCCACCGTTGGATCAGCGATTTTCAAAGTGGCTTAATAAATAGTAAAAAAATTCCAAAAAATGTAAAATTTGGTCTCCAAGCAGATTTTAATATGGAGAACACATCTAACGGTTCAGATTTATCATTTGGACTTTAAAAATCGGAAATTGAATCGATTGCACGGGACGGTTGGTGCAAACGTTTTGATATTAGCCACTCTATTTATATATATATGAGTACGGCTAACGCGCTTCCTCTAGCATTTGGGCCGAAATGCTTCCGGGGGAAAGTTGAAATTTCAAAATCCAAAAAGTCGATCTGAACCGTTCATCTTCTTCTCCATATTAATATCTGCTTGTAGACCAAATTTTACATTTTTCTGAAATTTTTTACTATTTATTAAGCCATTTTGAAAACCGCTGATCCAACGGTAGCTTCTGATTTTTACTGTTTGGTAAGCCACCGTTGGATCAGCAATTTTCAAAGTGGCTTAATAAATAGTAAAAAAATTTCAGAAAAATGTAAAATTTGGTCTCCAAGCAGATATTAATATGGAGAAGAAGATGAACGGTTCAGATCGACTTTTTGGATTTTGAAATTTCAAATTTCCACCGGAAACATTTCGGCCCATATGCTAGAGGAAGTGCGTTAGCCATACTCATATATATATATATAGAGATAGGCTAATGTGCATTCGAATGTATATGGTCCGAAGTGCTTACGGTCCAAATTTGATTTTTCAAAATCCAAACGGTCGATCTGAACCGTTCATCTGTTCTCCATATTAATATGTGCTTGGAGACCAAATTTTACATTTTTCTGAATTTGTTTACTATTTATTAAGTATTTTACAAAATTGTTGATCCAACGGTGGCTGCACAAAACAGTAAAACCGTTGGATTAGTGATTTTCAAAGTGGCTTAATAAATAGTAAAAAAATTCAGAAAAATGTAAAATTTGGTCTCCAAGCACATATTAATATGGAGAACAAGATGAACGGTTCAGATCGACCGTTTGAATTTTGAAAAATCAAATTTGGACCGTAAGCACTTCGGACCATATACATTCGAATGCACATTAGCCTATCTCTCTATATATATATATATATATATATATATATATATATATATTTAAGTAAACTATACATATGAGTTCGACTAAATGTTATGTTACTAATTGATAAAGGATGTCATTAACTAAAAACCTCAGGAACACTACATTATTGTGCAATCAGAAACTCAGGCACACTACAATTAATATTAAGAATATTTTTTATTTGAATTAGTAGGGAAAAGATACTTGATCAAGGTTCTCTCTGGTGAGAGAACTGTTGATAGTGTTTTATGTTGTGTGTTGATAGGAAAAAGGTGTTTCATCAAAGTTCTTTCTTAAGAGAGAACCGGTGAAAAATGACTTAGGTTGTATTAATAAAAACATGAGTGTTGAACACGTTCTTTCTTATTGAGAGAATCATTCATGATCTCTTGAGTATAAGATATATAAAAAATATAATATGATAAATGAGTTTTACAAAAATGAGCATAATAAAGACTATAGTTCTACCTTTTTCATTTAGTTCTTCTTTTCTACTTAATTTCTTTAGGCAAGTCAGTATGCGTGTCACTCAATTAATGTGATAATACATGTACTGGTCTTCTCCTTTTTTATTTATTTTTTTAGCAAATAATAAAAAGGAAAGGATGAAGGTTAACACCTAAGAATGGCTGTCTCATAGAACTCAGCTGACATCCAAGGATCTCTATAAAATACATAAACATATTTTGTCTTAAAAACATAACAAAAAAAATATATGTTCCATGTATAAATGTGATCTCTCTCTAGAGCTTAACCATTTCTATGATTTTTAGCTTTAGACGTGGATCAATAAGATAAAGTATTATATATGTGTATAAACAGAAAAATGGGAATTTACGAAAGCCTATGCATGATTTATGAGATGAAGGTATAATAAGTCAGTCATCCAATGGATATGCTTGACTGCCTTGTGATTCTCAAGATACAAATATAAATAATTTCTTTGTAATTAAAATGTCATAAAAAGTTAATGCTTGGTTTCCTGAATAGCATGCTGTATAAGTATCATATGTCAGACCAGTGTCATTATCAGTTCAAATCCATTTCTAAGTAAGCCCAATGACAAAATAAAAAACTAAACCAGTCCTTGAAACTTGACTAAACACTGTACCAGCTGTATAATACAAATAAAGTGCCTTTGGCACTCAACTGGAGCATCAAGGGCACTTGATCACCTTTTCTAACTTATCAGTCAACTAAAAAAAAATCTAAGGACTAAACTGCAAAACTGACAGCATAGCCAAGTAGAGGATGCAAAATCAGAACTAGCAAATGTATGGAAATTTATATCAAACCCTGGAATGATACTAAAGACAATAGAAATTAAAAAATATGGTAAACGGCGAAATGTGTTGTAATGCCCAAATTGATGTTTCAATCAAGTTCTCCTCGTGAAATAGAACATGACTGCGAAGAAATTGTTTGAAATCATGAAGTAAAACGTTCGAAATGTGAAGAAATCGATATGTACCGAGGTATTGACCGGTACCGGAAATTGATCTATTCCGGTGATCACCGGAGGCCGATATGTTGTGTAGTGGATTCCCCTCAATAAGGCGATCCTAGTCATGCCCTCCTTTGGCCCGATTGTGGCTGGAATCCTATCGGAGATGGTGGGCCCACTCGGCAGGAACCGGAGTTTGGCTTCATCAAGCTTGCACGAATCTCAAAGCATAAGGATGATTCAAATCAGAGCGTTGGATTAAAAAACCAACAGCTCCTGACATATGGGGCCCATTTGTCAACAAATAAATTAAATTAAATCACCAAAACACTAATCTCAAAGCCCAAACCCAGGTCTCAAAGTCTAAAATCCTAATCTTAAGGCCATAGGAAATATATCAAGTCCCACTGCAAATCCTGACGATCTTAAAGCCCAAATACACATTAAATAAAGGCCCTTTTATTCTTAAGCCCCTCTGACAAAAAAAATTTTAGAGCACATCCTCAAATATTTTTATATAGGCCCTCAGCGGCTAGTGAGCGGCTCAGCGCCTCAGAATCTTATAAATTGGCCCCCGTCTGTCAAATTTCCTCAATAAACCCCGTTAGAGTCCCAAATCATAAGTTTCAGACCTAACTAATTTATTGGAAGGTTCCTAAAACATAAAATCTTCACAAACAAGTTCTTTTTAATAATAATTTCTTCATTTTTAATCCAAATTAACTCAAATCAGTTCCAAATGAATTCAAATCAAATTCAATATTTTTCTAAACCAAAATTAAATATATCTAGACATTAATCAAACTCATGAAATGATCAAAACAAGCCTCCACTCAAGATCAAGTGAATTTTTATAATAAATATACAATAATGATTAAATATGTTTTTTATGTTCCAAACAAATAAATAAGTATACACAACAAGAATGAGACACTTAGAATAAGCTGCAAGTGTAACATTGCTTCGAACAGATACAATAATAAATATACAATAATGATTAACATTGCTTCCAACAGATACAATGGCTTATGTGATAAGCTGCAAGTGCATTGGGCCTATTGGGCCCAACATTGTCTCTACTATCTACATATAAACTTGATATGTACTTGCAGTGGTTCCACAAGAAGAACAAGAATGCCTGGCTGAAGCACTTGAGAAGGTCAAAAATGGTGAAATCCAATACCTCTTTTGTTTACCTGCCACGTGCATCAATCGTAGAAGAAAAAAAAAAGAATAATATAGCGAAGTTGTTGAAGTTCAAAAAAAAAAAAAAAATCACATTTTTTTGCTCCGTGCAGAAGTGCATGGATTATGATGAGCTGAGATGTATGACAAGTAATGCAATTTGTGTGATATAAAATGTCTTTTCTATGAATTTTCTATGAAAATAATATTTTTTTAATATATCAATTTCTCTGTTATAAGCCTTATCAAGTTAAAAAATTATAAAAATATTTTTGATTAATATCATAATTAAACATATGATATGAAGTATAATTTATTTAATTTTTTACTGTTAGATATTAGTGAAAATCAGGTTAGTGTTATTGCACTTTGTTTTACAAATTTTATTTTTACTAATTGTTGGCTAAATAATTGCCTGCTACTTACACAAATGACGTTAAATATTTACGTACTAATCCGTAGTCCAAATCATATGAGTTACTTAATTATACACTATTATCAAAATACAATTCATGGAGACTATAAATTGTTATTATAATCATGTCGCTTTATATGGACAAAATATATATTGTATTATATATTCTCTAAGTTCTTCTAATTTTCTCTCTTAATTAAAGATTCTCACTTTCATGGAGTCTGATAGTGTCGGATGGTAATCGTTTAATCCAAGAAGCTAGTCCAATCAGGGGTGTTCATCGGGGCCGGTTTATTTGGTTTTTAACCGAACCAAAAAAGTTTGGTTCAAATGATTTGATTTTTCGGTTTAATTGGTTCGGTTTGATTTTAATTTTGATACTGTTCGGTTTTATCAATTTATTCAGTTTATTATATCTAAAACTGCAATAACCAAACCGACCGATTACGTATAAGTTAACCTAGTCCAAATCTAAACCGTTCTCTTCGTTCGCATTTTTCCAAGTCTCCTTCTCCAAATCATGCCTTCACCTGGGTCTATTGGACGAACCCCTGCTCCCACCTAATTAACCTACTGTCGCTTCACCCTACCCTGCTCATCCATCAAATCGCCGAAATAGCTGCCCCTATTGCACAATGTTTCGCACAGCACATGTACGATTCATTTCTTGTTTACCTTCCCATCAATTACCCCTTTTCGATCTTCTTTTGCTAAATTGCTCTCTCACTGACTCTTTCTCTCTCTCTCTCTCTCTCATTTCAATACTTCAATTAATCAATTTCCCTCAAAAACTCTCTCCTGTGCTATTTTTTTTTATCCTTTTTCTCTCTTATTTATCCATTACTTTGAAAGGAAATTATCTCACGTAAGCTCATTTTTTTTTTTACTTTTCTTTCTTATCTATTTGGTCCAACTAACCCAAAAAAAGCAGACAGATATGAGAGTTCTTTAATTTCACTTTTAATTAGGCATTATCTACTGGTATCTGCTGGAACCTGATTAAGCAAATTTAAGGTATAAGAGAAGTTCTGGCGCATGTGCCCTTTTCACATTTGTTGTTTGTTTGTTTTAGTTTTGAAGTTGGTTATTTAGTATTAAACCATAATGTAAAGTAGTTTTCTTGTGAATTTTTTGTGTTAATTTACAGCACCCATATAAGTCAACTTGTGAATTTAATCATTTTAGTGTGGTACATGAGTGGTACAGTGGTATAATATTTCATATTATTGCTGAATTTATGTACAATGTTTCATATTATTGATGAATTTATTGTTGACAGTATATTAATCTCAACTTGTGAGCTGTAAATGCCTTGTTTGATAACAATCTTAACTAAACAATGGTTTTTTCGGTAACCGAACAAACCGACATTTACTTTGATTCGGTTTTAATCGGTTGCTATGCAAACTTCAGTCGGTTCGGTTCTATTTTTGAAAAGCCTATTTTATTTCGGTTTTAACCGAATTGAACCGATGAACACCCCCCTAAGTCTGATAATGATAATTTCATTCAAGGAACAAATTTTGAAAGTAATTTGCTGTTACATTATGCTAAAGATATGTACTGTCCCACGCTTGATGCTAAAGACGACTGAATCAGGATAGGCAATTAAAAATTGAATTCTTTATTATTCAAATTAAGTAAATACATTAGTTATTTTATAATGTTTTTTTGCTGGGTCTTATTCAAACAATTTACATGGTTTAATTAGTTTTATTTATTGGAGTGAATTAACTGTCTTCCAAACTCAAACTCCGAAACTTCTTCGAACTATTCCTGTCTAGCATGATGTCCAACACTTTAAAACTCTGTTTACAATCCTTTAAAGTACTACTAATAAGCCTTTATATCTAAAATCTAATTACTAATTCACCTCCTAACTACTTTATTTCTAAATTTGCCTTCCAATCGAAAAAGAAAAAATTTCTTTCATCCACCTTTTTTTTCTCCGATTATTCTCATCGGATTTTCCTGATAGTGTTAAATTTTGCTAGTCTAGAATTATGATTATTCTCATTCTTTTTTTTTGCCTTAGAGATAAATTGAAAGTTGAACTAGTTAGAGGACCGTTCGACACATTTTCTCTTACTAGTATCAAACCCGTGTGTTGCAACGGAAACATATTATAAAATGATGAAGATCAAGAGTTTGATTTACAATTTGAATTTCAAACTTTGATGCAACAAAATAGATTTGATTAAAAAAAAAGACAAATGACTTGTAGAAATATATACATTCCATAGGCAAAAGCCTAAAGGACAAAAAATATTTAGTGAAAGTGGATTCGTATTAATAAATTAGTTGCTCCATTTTGTGGCACAAATTATAGTTAATGTCACTAACATTCCTCTTCAATTTTTTTTTTATATATAATTAACAAGTGAAACTAAGAACGAAACTGAACATACTAATAAAAAATAATATGTTATCTTATCAAAATTGAAGAAGTAAAATTGTAAAAAGATTCAATATAGCTTAAATTGAGTAATGCATAAAATTTGGAGATATCAAATAATTGATAAGATATTAAATGTTGATAAAATATTTTTAAAAGATGTCAGCAAATTGATATTCTTAAAAATAAATTGATTGTCAATCGTGATTCTTAAATAAGAAAATAAGGAATGGGAGATAGCTGGAGAGGAGAAATAAGAAAATGAATAAATTGATTTTCTCTCCAATTTTGTTCTCTATTCAATTTTAATTGTAACATATTGTATAGTAGTATGTGTGACAAGTACGTTTCTAACTAAATTTAGACTTCTACACGTAAAAAATATGCAATTAATCAAAAGAAGACAGATTATTTGATTGGGGGGCTAATATTAAATTCAAAGTTTTATCTTTCAATCATAGTTGTTGGCGGATGAAGACATCTACATGCATAATATAAGAATGAAGATTAATTTATTTCTTATTGTTTATTTATTTTTATTTTTTTTCGAAAGCCTGATAAGGACTATCAGGTGGTTACAACATTTTTATTTACATCATAAAAAATAACAACAAGAATACAATATCTTAAACAAAGCAACCTGTCGTACATCATCCAAACCTTTGCTCGGAATTTAAATTCAAACATTTGCTCGGAATTTGAAAACGATCAGAATCGAATGACCCAAAAGTCAACTCAGCCCGACCCCAAAAAATAATCTAAAATCGAACGAACTAAAATCTGATTTGAAACTCGAAAATTAAAATACTTAAACCAAGCAATAAAAAACTTGAAATAATATCAAGTCACGTGATCTTAATCTCGACCTAATTATCTTCGAGACGAGTTGATTAGTCTAAAAAAATGGACATATCCGAATAATACGTCCACTCTTAAATCCGTCGTAATATTTGAGGCTAATTAATTAATGTGCATGTTTGGTTGTAAGTAAAGATATTCTAATTAATGTGCATGTTTGGTTTGCAATTTATCATATTTGGCCTGCTGGAGCTTTTGGTGTACTAAGGTGATGAATAGAAAGAAATTATAAGATAAATGTTACCCTAACTAGACCCACAAATAGAGAAAGCTACTCTATCCGAAAAGAGAGATCTAGTAACTTAAACCACTTACTTGATAACCAAACATGACCAATAAATGTCAATGTCATGAATATGCAGATCTTTACCGCACAAATTTGACCACAGTGCTATGATCACAAAATGGAATACCTTAACCCGGTATTAGAAAATGGAATGATGCTATGGCATTATGCATAGTGCACATTGGTTTGTACTTTGGACTAATATTTCAGTTTACAAAATTAAAATAGTCAATATATATCGTTCAAAATGATCACAATATGGAAAATTACTTGAAGACTAAATTTTATATTCTTTTAGAATTTTTTTTACTATACTTTCTAGATAGGTCAAATATATAATAAATTTGATATGTAAGTATGTCATATATATAGATATTATGTTATTTTTTTGAAGTAGAAACATAGGAGTTATGCTCATATAATCCATTAATTAAAAACACAAGGTGTGTCAATTATATAGAGATTATGTTGAACGGTTCAAATTTAAAAAATGAAGACATTGATTCAAAATACGGACCAATATATTTTATGTATAGTACCATGGCCTCGTATTGGAACATAAACTTGGATGAAATGTAAACAGTAATAGTTATCTTATAATTAAAAAATCAATACGATTTTACTTGTAAATCTTTTCCTAATTAATAGTAACTAGCACATGCAGCAAGAAATTAAATCACCTGGCCAAAATTTATTGTGAAAAGATTTACTGGAAAACAAAAGGAAAGATACAGTGAATCTAGTGATAATTTCATCCTTTGTTTTCCGGGTGATTTAATTTCTGGCTGAATCTATCTTTGTTTTCCAGCTAGCCTCTATATACAGTGAATCCATGATCTCATCCTTACTGGAAATCACCCTCCATTAAAGAAATAGCTCTACATTAATGGAAAACCTAAAAACCTATCATTACCCCCATTTATCTTTGTTCAAGAAAAAAAAATTAAGGATGAGATCATGGATGGAGACAGTAAATTTTTTGTTTCTACTGATTTCATTACTCTGCATTGAATCAGAAGGTGTTGGGTCTCAAAATGAGCACAATCACAAGGTAATCATAGACTATATCTGGATATAAACTTTCTATTTTCACAAAGAAAAAAAAATTGTTTTTTCATTTCCTTCCTCTTGCAGGTTGAGTCAGAAGAAAACCGGATGGCATCGGCAAATGCGCGAGGATCTGTTGATAACTGCTCATCTCATAATGCCATTTTGGGGTCCAAAATTGGCTATAATGTGGTTTCCTATGTAAGCCACTTGATTAGTATTTCATAGTCATCTGATTGTCTGATTTAATTTGTAAAATGCTTTTGTTTATTTGTTAGACTGGTCTTTATAGTTTATCAGTAGTAGAACTCTTGATTCATAAATAATATCGACCGTTATTGCCTATATCATTGTATCTAGACTACAATCAGAGGTATTGGGCTCTTTTGTCCTGGTATTGGATTCTTTTGGGCTCTAATTTTGCTTCCGTCCAATTTGCTTGAAGATCCGTGCGCACCCGTTTCAATATTTGTGTGGGTAAAACACGTACGCATCTTGAAGCGAATTGGGTGGAAGCGCTGCCTATTGAATCCAAATTTGAATCTGATGGACATCAGACCTACCCTTTTCCTGAGTTTGCTACTTCATATGATATATACTGTTACAAGGTACAGCATTGCTGTGTCTTGATACATACACAAAGTAGTACAAGTGCCTTCTCAGAACTTAGACGCTTTATTGAATCTTAATTACTGATTGCATATGTATCATGTTTGAATGTAGTCTGCTATATATGAGTTACCGGGTAACGGAGTTTACTTCGGGGCAGGGGGGAGATTTGATATCTATGGCTATCAGAATTTGACGGCAGATGTAATCGTCTCAACCGCAGTCTGGATTTCCGGTGTTAATGATGTAAACTTAGAAGTAATCCAAGCAGGATGGCATGTATGTTCATTCAACATTTTTCTTTTTCTTCTCTTTTTTATTTGTGTAATAATCACAGGAGATGCTTAAAATTTTGAGTGGTTTTTTACCTTTT
This sequence comes from Carex rostrata, assembly GCA_964058875.1. Taxonomy (NCBI): domain Eukaryota; kingdom Viridiplantae; phylum Streptophyta; class Magnoliopsida; order Poales; family Cyperaceae; genus Carex; species Carex rostrata. The sequence continues at coordinate 2,448,110 of CAXKVT010000056.1, forward strand.
AGTCAAATTACAAGTATTTGATCATTTCAGTAGAGTTGTGGTGTCATGTGAGATTTATTTGATTGAATGATGTTATTTTTGTAATTTTATTAAACTAATTATTTCATTGAGATATTAATGTTTTGGTTTTTTAATATCTAGGTAAATCAAGCTCTATATGGTGATTCAGGAACAAGATTCTTTACCAGATGGACGGTATAAACTAATTTATGTTGGATTTTATTTTATTTAATGAAAAAGTCTCACAAATTCTGCATCAAAAATTTACTTATGACTATTTGAAATCATAACACCTGAGAGAACATTTTAGTACCTCAACAATTGAAATCTACCACTTGCTATATCAAGAATAATATAGTGGTATGTACTATAGATCAATATATTTAAATTTAAATTTCAAGCAGTAAATCTGAGTCATTCAAGATGATCTTCATGAAATAGTACTTGTATGTCAAATTTTACATTTTCTAGAACATTTTTACTATGTTTTTTTAGATCAATTGATTTTCTACTTATCTAAATAAATAGTAAAAATTCTAAAGAATGTAAAATTTAGTCGACAAGTACCATCATATGGAGATCATATTTAACGGTTCAGATTGATTGTTTGAATTTTAAAAGCAAAGATATTAATCTATAGTATGGAGCAATTTATACTATGCATAGCACCATAGCCTCACTCATAATATTTTACATGTGTTATCATCATCCTTTTGTTAAAATTATAGGCTGATGGGTATGTTCGAACGGGCTGTTACAACACTTTGTGTGAAGGCTTTGTCAAGGTTGCAAATGCACCTCTATCTCCAGGACAAGTTCTTCCCATTTCAACACCCGATGAACATCACGACTTGCGAATATGGATTGAGAAGGTACATTTTACATAATTGATGCAATCTAAATACTTACTAATAAATGGTTTTAATTGAAATCAAAATGATGCATGATTAGCATCTGAAAAAGAATCTCTAATTGATAACACATCACATCTGAAAAAGAGAGAGACTTTGTTGCGGAATTTTGAGCGATGATAACACAGTGTTGTAATTGTGGATGTCAGGATCACACAGAAGACTGGTGGTTGTATGCATCGACTGAGAGCACCGGTAGTGGTCAAATCGGCTACTGGCCGAAGTCGCTCTTCACTAGATTAGCGCAGAATGCTACTGACATCAATTTCGGCGGCCTTGTACAAGCGATAGAGGGCTCACCGAGTCCACCTATGGGCAGCGGGCATTTTCCAAATGAAGGGAGTGCTGCATACTTTGCGAATGTCGAGTATGTCGATCAACTCGGTCGTAAAGTTGCCGGGATTCTGCCTTCGGTTGTCACCAACAAGAATTGTTATGATGTAGGTGACATGAAAGATGCACAGTTTAGCTATGGTGGACCTGGTGGCTGTCTTAGAAGATGAGACATATATTTGCTGTCAGTATTTTTGGTTTTTGTTATATATATATCGGAGCAATAATAAATCATTGTTTTAATAATTCTTGAGCGTCTAATGACTTCTTTTCTTCTCTCGTGATTTTAAAAAGCATAATTTTGATCAACAGAAACATAATGATAAAGTTAGTTCTTAACTACAAGTCTAAAATTATCCTCTCTCTTGATTAAATAAAGAAGAAGAAGAATATGAAAAATGTTTTTTTTTTTAGTTTTTAGTTTTTGTAATTGGTCGAGTTTCATTTCATTTTCTTTTTTTTTTCTCCTTTTTATTTAAAAAAGGGAGGTTGAGAGGAGGAAAATAAATTTTGATAAAATATGGTGTTCTTCATAAACAAGCAAATGAGGTATCACTTACCAAACAAAAAATTAAATATAAAGAGCAGAGAAGTTCTGGTAATCGGTAAATATATATATTAACCGTGAAGACTGAAAATATTATTTAGATAGATAATATATTTGCTCCATTATTTTTTTTGCATTCATGGTACCTTTACTTTTTAATTTTTTAAAAGCAAAAACTTGTATGTCAATTTAAAACCATTTAGATATGATTTTTATTATTTTCTTTACATGCACATAAAAACATATCATTTTTTAGTATTATTTTTATATTAATCAATAAGTTAAAAAAATCAACATCCATAATTTTTCCATATATATCGGTGTATTTTTTGGAAACTTTTGCTAACGATAATCACAAAATCAAAATGTCGTAATCTTTTAGGTAAATTTCGCCAAAGGTTACTAAATTTGTCCTTTATCACAAATTGGTCACTAATAAAATATGCTCATTCCGTCCAAAATTGAGTGACCAATTCATGATAAAGAACGAAGTTTAGTGAGAATTTATTCTGATCTTTTATATGAGCATCGAGAAAATGATATAATCAAATCCAACAGTTTAATTTTTACATTTGAATTTTAAATTTAAATTGTTCAGTTCAAAAATAAAGACACAAAAAAATAACTTCAGCCTTCCTCAATTCTCCTTTACCATTATATATATCACCTATAGCTATTTACCATGACATAATATGATAGTTAATTTATATATATATATATATATAGCTATATCTAGGAGAGTAATACAAATATAGGAATAACAAACGATTTCTTGTCACCTTAATTACATGTATTTTTTCTTATCCTTTATTTTATCCTTTTGGCAAACTGATGGCCCAATACAAGCGTAGTTAATTTTGTTTAAGTTTTTTTTTTTGACGTAGAGATATTTTAAAGAGCACTCTTATTATTAAGTTTTATATAAAATAAATTAAATGAATAATTATTTGGACTATTCAGCAATAACTTTTGCAATAATATATATAGTATGTTACATTTTTTTTAGTAAAGGTTAATTGGACTATTCAAACTATGTTACATTTAACTTAAGTAGGTTAATTTGGAGACTATAGTATTGTTTCGGGATATGTTTTTAAAATTGAGCATGATCCTTTTCATTGATTAATATATTACATCATATATACATTTTCATGAATTATGCTCAACATGATGACTGAAACATTATTTAAGAATAAGCTATCACATGTAACATTGTTTATAAACAAAGTAAATGTTTCTTATATTGTCATTGTGCAACACATGTGACAATATATATTCTATAACAATTAATTAAAAATAAAGAAAACAACCACCAACCATATCAAATTGTGAACAGTGAAAATCATATCAAATATCAAATCAAGAAGAAAAGTGCCCCACACGTACTTCTCACTTCTCATAATCTATAACCAAAACCAGAAGTTCTCACTTCTCATAAACCCCAAAAGAAAAATAAACAAATATGCAATCTTCTCTCTTCTCCTCCTTAATCCTAACCCTAACCTTAGTTCTTGCTTCTATCACCTCCGCCACTGTGTCCTCCCTCTCTAACTCGAACCTCACAGCTTACCAAGTCCTGTAGATGTACGGTTTCCCAGTCGGGATCCTTCCATTAGGCATTACTCGCTATGAACTCGACCTTTCCGACTGGTAAATTCAAGGTTTACCTCAATGACGCCTCATGCAGGATCCCGATCGATCCTAATTAAGCTGGTACCAACTCCATTACAAGTACACTATCTCAGGCATGATCACCAAGGACCACCTCTATAATATCTCTGGCCTAAGTGTCAGAGATCAACTCATTTGGCACAGCGTTGTTGAGGTCTCGAGATTGACATGGCGGTGATCTCAAGTTCTATGCTGAGTTTAGAACTGCATTCGGGATTGAAAACTTTTGCAAGTCGCCGCAGTGCTGCTACGGGTTTAGCTGCAATGGTCTTAATTATAAGCAAAAGTTTTGGTACCTTATCTCAGTCGCTTGACTGAGTATGCTGCTGTAATTAACTGTTTCAGTAATGAAACGGGCTCTATAGCCTCTTTTTTTTTTTTTTTTTTTAAATTATAAGCAAAAGATTGGGGTTGGCAATGCAAATTAAATTGAGAGTGACTTCTTGAGCTTTGTCATGAATTTCTTCCTTTAATTGAGATGAATTTATTTAGATTAACCTGTAATTTATTATGTGTATAAATTATATTTTTTTTTTCCATCGATTTCCATTAATCTTTTTAAAAATAATAACCTGTTTAATCTACACATATTTGACCTAAGATAAGTACAAAGGTGGAGGGTGTCATGCCAGTTTGGTCTTTGCCATTTTAGGTTTTCATTTGAGGCAGGGTGAACTGTTAACCTGTGTTTTAGCCAGATCAATTCCAAGCATTTAATTTTCATGAGGTTTTTCAGGTTTACAACCATTGTGGCAAGGTACAAAATTGAAGTCTAAATCTAAGAATAAACTTTATGAAAAATTTCATGGATCAAATTAGAAAAAATATTGAGGTTGATAAATGATGGGCTATCATAAAAGGCATTGCAAATTTCATTTGACTTTGTTATGAATACAGACTGGTTGCACCATCACTTTAATTTCTGGGTTTTCCTGAAAAATAAAAGAATTAAACTAACCAGTAAACAAAATTAACCACAAGTTATACAACAATGCTAGTTTAAACTTAAAGCTCATCATCACGATACATTAACTTAGCTTAAAAGACCATTGAATTAGCTTCAAACGATAAATTTGATGAGCCAACAGTTTTCATTCTGTTTTTTTCGTGCCGGTTTTGCATTAAGACCAAGGGTTGAAAATTGTTCACAAATAATAAATAAAAAATAATAATAATTAACATCTCAACCTTTTGATCTAACACAAAATTAACTCAAGAAAATAAAAAAATTTGGAATGCAAATGCTAGGCTAGGTAAGTACATCAAGATCATCCGTTCAATTTTTTTTTTTTTTTTTTGAAGCCGGCCTGATTGTTTTCCTACTACCTTCAATGCACAGTAAAACCCTGAAATGAAGTTCTGCTGGTAAAATTTTCACACCTGCCCTCGGATGCATTACAAGGTATACAATTTATTTTTGTTAAAAATTCAAATATTTGCTCAATTTTTAGACCTCCACTAAACAAAATGAGACATCGGGGTTAGTGAAATACAAAATCCTTTCACAAATGAAAAGATAATAGAGACTGGAATTTACTATTTTAGCGGGGCATTTGTAGAAAAGGCGATTTGGGTTCCACTCCGTGTGTCACTCCCACATGGACACTGTATCTTCGGCACATCCTCACCGTTCATTTTCATCGTGGCCTGACGATCCAGCGGTCCAGAGCCACCCGCACCAGATATAAACCGTTTGTTACGATTATACCCCCTCTGGACTCCCCGCCACAGGGGTATTCTGGGAAGTTCGCACCTTCGGCGGTTAACAGGTGTTTTGGTAAATCATTGGACGATCGGACTGTATTGGTACAGAATCGCTGACGCTATTACGAAAATGACCCTCTTGCTGCTGTGGAGAGGAGAAGGGCTTGATCATTTCGGCAGGGTCAATATGGTCAAACAATCTCCTTGGCTGGAGATAGGAACCGCTGCACGATCCCACACTCTCGGTGCTCATTTCTTTCTTTTATCTTCGGAAAAGTCGATCTTTTGAAAGATTTTTTTTTTATTAGAAACCCGTAGGCAAGAGAAAGGTAATAACAGAGAGAAAGTAATCGCAAATATGTGGGTGGCGTTGTATCGTACAATTTTCTCCATCGGGAAAAGAAATAAATCTGCTGTTATTCCAATCCTGACCGATCAAATTTTTCCATACGATAATCTTAACAAAGATCAACGGTTGAGATCTGACTAACATGTTCCTGTTATTTCTTCGAATAACAGTAGATTTAACAGTGCACTGACTCACTGTGGTGCCTCGGTAATAGGGAGTAGAAAATAATTTGTCGGTATCTTACGTGGTAATTTTCTTTAAAAAAATATATATTATTAGTTCAAGAGTATAAGCTTGACTGCTTAAGCCTTAAGCTTGCTAAAATGGTTGATGAGCTTAAATTTAAAATTCATTAGAGAGGTCTTGAACGATAATTCTAAAGTCTATACTATTGAAACTGACTTAGATGTATTGATATATTAAATTTACTAATTTTAATTTTATTTTGTGTAAAAAAAAACAGTAAAAAAATAATAAAATTAAATGTATTGTATAACTTGTAAACTTTTATTTGCGCCATCTATTTTTGTAATTAAATTTGAAAATTTATAAATGTAAAGTGTAAATGTATCACCTCGTGAAATAAATTGGTTGATTTATGTTTGTTGTTTGAAGTTGTATCCACCAACCATCTTGATAAAATTAAGTTCACACTAATTTCATCCAGTGTTGTAAATAACTGTATACGGTCATTGGACGGACAGGTATCGTCAAGTGATTAATCAAGAATAATAAGAAATAATCGGTCATAATTAGAAATTAATAATCAGCTGATTAGTCAAGAAATTCATGACTATTTAGTCACCGCCAACAACTAATCGACCGATTAATCGACTAAACCAAAGTTTTTTTACAACACTGATTCCACCCTTTAGAAAAAAAAATTATATAAGTACATCTATCAAAGCAACTCTAAGAAATGAGAACGATAATGTCTCCTAGCTGAAATTCAACCACAGCTTTCTCCTTGACCGTAAAATTTGTTTTGAGATTCGTGCCATAAAAGAAGGGTTCAGATTTATTTATTCTACCTCAGATATATAGGGGGATACAAAATCGGTCTTGGAGGTAATCAAAATTTCAGTTCACTTTAGAAAAGTTTGAGACGGCATTTAAAATGGTTCGAATATATTTAAAAGTTCGAATATATCTCAGAGGATACAAATTCAACACAGACGGCATTTAAAATGGTTCGAATAGATTTCAAACACCAAATCTAAATCGTTAAAAATTGATTTACCTAATAAGTAAAACATCTGTATTATTTCGTACAAAATTAAGATGTAAAACGAATATAAATCAGGGTTCTTTTATAATAATTTTAAAAGGCTAATTATAGTTGCGTTATAGTTTTTTTAACTTTAAAAGCTATAATGCTGTCATTGCTATTTAGAACTTTGATATAAATTAATTTTAATGTATTCATTTTTAATTAATTTTTTGCCACTTAACTTTATACAGAGATTTTGATAATTTATAAATTATGTATGTAAACACATCATTTTTGAAGTGGATCAGTTTCAACAGTGTGGATTTGTCTATGAAACCTAAATAATAGATTTTCGAGGCAATAGCATGGCACATTGTTATGCACCCGATAGCACTCTAGCCAATGGTAGAGCCACACTTAGGCAAGAGTAGGCAGTTCTCTGAAACCGTCAACTCCTGAATTTTGAAAAACATTTAAAAATTTAATACTTTAATTATTTATATTATTCTTTTAATCTTAGTCTAATTTTGTCAAAAAGTTCGAGTTTTCGATTTGATTCTACTGATTCATATTGAATCTTCTGATTCGCCCAATTTCACTTACGATAAAAAAAAATTGTAATAATATATTTTTTTAAATTAATATAAATAAAATAAAAAAATAACAACGGTTTTTTGTTTGTCACTGAAAAAAAATTCTAACTACGCTTCTTACGCCCCCCACTTTCAACAAAGTTTTGACCATCTAATCCATAATATACACATAATTTGTGTACTACTACTAATTTTGTACAGTATTTCACCCTCTCTTGTTTAAACAGGCCAGAATAATTAATAAGGTCAATTCTAAATATGATGCCGATAATGTGTCATATTGGGCTAAAAAGGACCAGAGCTCACACTTTAGGCCTGTTGTTTATTTTGAAAGGCTTCTTCTTTGTTTCCAAGCCCAAATAATTGCACACTGGGAAGTGGCAAGTCATCTCCAGTTTTATTGATTAACTTTCGTCAAATTTTCTGTCACAAATTTCATCTACATTAGTATTAAACTATGCAATTAATAAGAATTTGTGGTGGTTTGTCGCATGACTTTTGTAGATAAATTATGTATTTATGTGTTCGTCAATAAGAAAAGGAATTATACTGCCTTGATCCTCTCTCTCTTCCGATGAACAATGACCCCTCTCTCTCCCGATCAGCAAAAAACAAAATCACGTGGTGTACCGTTGAGATTCGGCAAGGAGATCCGATGCAATCTAGCACAATCTTATCTCATCTCAGATAAGATCCGGCAAGAAGAGCATGGTGCACTATCAGAGAGGATTCATGTTAGCTCAGCGAAGGTCCTCTTCCTCTACGTTATTGATTATCGAGTACATTATTTTTTCTTTTCTTTTTTAAGGAGAATCTCGTAGGTTTTTTATATTAATAAAAGATCTAAATATTACATGGGCCTAAGCAACTGGCCCAAAAAACAGTACATTTAAATCTATACAGACAGACGAAAATAAAAGGTCTAATTTAAATACTGAAATATAAAGTGTGTTCGCTTCTCTCTTTCGCAAATACTGAACTTATGGGGACCTCTCTGTAACATCTTCTTTTCTCTTCTGAAAGCACCTTGTTTTGTACCAGTAAATGTTAGGAAGCCTCCGTCCCGCCTCTCTGAGTCCCTTTTTGTTCCAGAACACAAAATTAGGCTAGAAAGAGGTCTGAATTGAGCCTATTCTCAACCTCCAGGTGCGCAATTTGGCATTGAAATTCTAATTAGATTCGTCATCAATTCACAAAAATCTTTCAAATTTAATTGTTGGATTTTTTTTATGCACGAATCTCAATGAATTACAACGGCTAAATTTGAAATAACAGGTTCCTGTTATTCCATCCCATTTGGATAACAGTATATTTGAACTCCAGTGATGGTGGCATTTTTGTAAAATTTAATTCCATTCGCACAGTGTAATGACGGTGGAATTTAACTTGCTTCACTCGGATAGTGGTTTCATTTTTGTAAAAATGAAATAAAATTATAACCAGTCTATTAATAATTAATGCTGTAATTTAATTTGGAGAGTGGTGCAATATAACTGGTCTCATTTTAATAATGGCGGTATTTATATACAATTTTATGAAAATAATTATAATTCAATATTCTAAATAGTGAAAATCGCATTATTACATAAAAACTAAAATAATATTATAATTATGAAAACAGCTAACAGTGTTATAGCTTTTAAGATCCAAAAATGTTATTGTGATGCAAACACGCACTTGCGAAGTAAGATCGTCTTTTATGTATTAAATTTGTTATTTAAAATCAATCTAATAAATTTTAAAATTAAACTTATAAAAAAAATTAATGAGCATAAAAGCAATCTAGTTCTACTTCAAAAATTTCCAATGAGAATTCTATAAGTGCTTAATCGGTGCGTAACACGTTTTAGACCCACATAGATTATCATTATCATTATCATATTAAGCCTGGCTGATCTGCAGCGCACAAACTATCCAACTTTTTTTTAGAGAGATAATAAAGTTCCACTTGGATACCTAATAATAGAGTGGAAAAAACGTAACGTGCCGTGCTGTGATTAACACGCCGTGACTTTGACTTAGTGCTGTGACTAAGTGAACAGTGACCTGTACCGTAATTAAGTAAACAGTGACCCGTGCCGTGATCAAGTGAACAGTAATCCGTGCCGTGCTGTGACCAAAATGTCAAGAGGTGGTCACGGCACGCGAGTCACGATGTGACTCGCGTGCCATGTCCAAACATAACTGGTTATTACGTTTAACTATTTTTTTCATAATTTAAGTTAGTTTCCTCAAGATTTATCATTTGATTAAGACCTAATGGTTCTAATTACACGTGACTCGTGTGATTACGTGCCGTGACCGGATCTTTTGCGTACCGTATCGTACCGTGATTAAAATGTTAAAGGATGATCACGGTACATGACATGCGAGTCACAACACGAAAAAGTAACACGTGTCATACTGTTCCGTGACAGAGCCGCTCCGTCGTACCATTTTTCCCACGCTACCTAATACTAATAAGAACTAGTCATATATACACGTGTACGTACTGTCATGTGCCAGCGTAGATTGTATTAACTATTAACCCTATTATGTGTCTGAAATGTGAATCACATTGCGCGGTCCACATATTTGCATTAGATGCTTGGTACAACTGCATATATTATTGCCATGTGTCCATATCGAGAACTATTAAGGAAATATACAAGGACAGCACAAATCTCAAAGCCGACTGCATTAATGGAACGTACGTTAACAGATGTGGACCGTCCGATTGAGATTCGCATTAATATTAATTAAAGGGTCTCGTACTTTATATTATAGGTGTGGTTAATTATTATAAGTGTGGGCCGGATGGTTCCAATTCTAATCAGATGGTCCTTTGGAATCTGAAATAAATGTCCTTTTCAGTTAATGCACATAAAAACAAATTCACATCCTCTGAGATATCTCAACTTTTGTGTGTTTTTCTGAAAAATCTATACCGATCAAATAAGTTCTGCACGAATCACAAAGCACAATAATACTAGTCCCCTGCGCTATCCCCGAATAGGCACCGTACGCGTTGGTAACTTTGAATGAAGGTTTTAACAACAATATTTTTTTGTTTACAAATTCGTCTCACAATAATTATTTGTAGAGTAATTGGTAACTTTTCTAATCATAAAAAGATTAACTTACATAGGAATAAAAATATTAAAAAAAAGTATAATTTGTCTTTTATGAAATAATTAATAATACCACATTTTTATAATGAATATAAATCAAAATAAATTATATAAAAAAAAATACCACAAGATAGAGTTTCAATACAACAAATTTCATGTGCATTTAAGTTATAGATTTTCAAATATAGGAGAATTTTGTGTGCCCATGTAAACTTTCAAAATAGCCAATATTCTCATAAAAATACCATCATATCCAATATCTCATCAACAGTTGAAATTATTTCTTCTATACTCTTTTATTTATTTAACATATTATTTAGTTATTTAACATTTCTTTAATTATTCAAACACTCATCTGTTTTAATTTTATTTTTCTTGTCTTTATTATGTCTTCAATTTTAGAACCACAATAACTTCAAATTTAAAACACAGATGTCAATATTAAATAGTTAGATATGATTTACATCATTTTCTCTGTACATGCTTAAAAAATCATGATATTTTTCATTTTGTTCTGATTAGTCTCATGAACTTGTAAAAATTCATTGATATAAATAAATTATGGACGTTGATTTTTTTTTTAATGATTGATTATTATAAACCAAATTAAAAAAGTTATTTTTTATGTGCATGATATATATTACATCTAACAGTTCTATTTTGACATATAAATTATATAATTTTTGTTATTAAAAATTAAAAAATTGAGAAACGCTAGAGTCGAAATGGATACATAAAAAAACAAATATATATATAGAGTTAAGTTTAACCTAATTAAATTTTCGACTTAGAAATGAAATCTTTTTAAGTTTGTCTAAAACTTTTGCAATAAGATTCATACAATTATAAAATTAAACCATTCTAAACATACGATCACCGAGAGAAAAAAGACATGCATGATGTGACATAACATTTGGTTGGTAGAGATACGGTCCCTCTGTTGCTCGAATTAGTTGATCAACCACGATATTCCACGAAATAAAATGATCAATGGGCTCAGTTGTAGGGGTGTAAACGGATCGGATATTATTCGATTTCGTCCAAATCCGAATACAAAGAATTATTTAAATTATTCGATCCATATCTGTATTTGTATCAATATCTGTATTTGTATCCAAAAAATTATAGCGGATAAAGATACAGTTAGATTTTTAACTATTCGTAACTATCTAACTTGTCGAACAAACTCTACTTTAAGAAGCTTAAGAAAATTACTTTTTAACTCTATTACCGAGGTTGTTATCCTCGGTGTAGCTTACAACTTAAGCCAAAAATTCTTGACGAACAAGCTCTATGAATATGCGAACGGAAATATGTAATAAAATTGGATTGCGGAATCACAGGACTCTGCTATTCCAAATCCAACCCTTTATTTTATGAAATGTACAAATCTCAAAATTAGTAATTTTCTGTGCACAAATCTCAAAATAAATGAAAGGATAAATTTGGAAGAAAAGAAGTAGATTCTCTTCTCTTTTTGCTAGAGAGCTTTTGGCTAACTTTTTGGGGATATTTGTTGGAGATAATTTACAGTTATAGTTTTGGAGAAAGTGGATATCCTATTTTTAGTTATCTTTACTGTTCAGAAAATAATAATTTTGATCTCCAACAGAAACATAATGATAAAGTTAGTGAATCCTAACTACAATTATCTTCTCTCTTAATTAAATAAAGAAAAATGAGAATATGGAAATAATTTGTGTTTTAGTTTTTGTTTGGCTGAGTTCAAATGCATTTTATTGTTTTACTCCTTTTTTATTAGAGAAAGGGGTTGAGAGGAGGAAAATAAATTTTGATAAATCAAATTTACAAAAAATAAATAAAATATATGATACTTTTCATGTTTGTAGAAAATTTAGCTATTTTTTATGATCCATTTCATTGATTTAAATATTACATCATACATTTTCCATTAATTATTCTAAAAATGATGACTACAAATTGTTTAACAATCATTATCACATGTAATTATTTCCAGCTTGTCAAATGTAATATCTGATTATATATTCTATAACAATTAAATAGAGACAAAAAATGCCACCTACAACCTGAAACTCTTAGATTAGTCAACCGCCACGGTTTGGTCCCACTAAGCATTAGCTGTATACACTCGGTCTAAACAGTATATCCCTATCTCTCCAGTTCTCCATAAGTAACCCAAAACTTTATTTTCAATCTGAATCGTCCGATCATAATTAGGGTCAATCACAAAGCAAATTTGACAGTTCCGATCAAACTACAAAATTTATGTTGCTTTAGGGTCGCGAATTCTCTTTTCTTCCAGTTAAAGATTGTAACAGAAATAGTTTCGCTTCATGCAGCACATAAACCATATTAAGTGCTGCTTTGATTCTACAGTCAGTGCGGTGCATGAAGTCAAAACAGATCTGTTAGAATATACTCGGTCTAAACAATATATCCCCTTCTCTGCATTCATTCCGTGTCCAGATTCCCCAAGGCATCCCATATTTATATTTTCAATCCAAACCGTCCGATCATAATAAGACTCAATCCCAAAAAACATCAAACGGTCCAGATCGAAACATAAAATTTGTGTTACTTCAGGGGTTCCGCAGAGTTCCATTTCTTCCTCTCTCGTTCTCTCAAGACAAAGAAAAAGAAAAATCTTCCCTTCTCAAATCCCAACTTCTCATTTCTCACAAAATTCAACAAAGATGAAAATTTTTCTCCTCTCCTTCGTAACCCTAACCCTAACCCTAGTTCTTCCCTCCGCCGCCACCACCACCATCGCCGCAGTCTCCTCTCCCTCCGATTCGGACCTCACCGCCTACCAAGCACTCCAGACCTACGATTTCCCAGTGGGGATTCTTCCAAAAGGCGCACTCGGCTACGAACTCGATCGATCGACTGGTGCATTCAAGGCTTACCTCAATGGATCATGCGAATTCTCGATCCAGGACTCGTACCAGTTGAAATACCAGAAGGAGATCTCAGGCAAGATCAGGAAAGACCACCTCTCTGACCTCAAAGGAGTAAGTGTCAAAATTCTCTTCTTTTGGCTTAACATTGTTGAGGTTTCTAGAAATGGCGATGAACTCTACTTCTCTGTTGGGATTGCATCTGCTAGTTTCGGAATCGATAATTTCTTCGAGTCGCCGCAGTGTGGTTGCGGGTTTGATTGTGATGATGTTAGAATTAAGCAAAAGATTGGGGGTGGAAGTGCAAAATTGAGACTGGCTTTTTGAGAGGTTTTTTTTTTGCAATTTCGTCCTTTATATGTACAATAATTCGTAGGGAAGTGTATCATTCTGCACAATGTATTGTTGGTCTTTCTTTTGGCAAAAATTATGGATGAGAATAAATTTTTTATTATCATTTGGATATACTTTTTTGCTTGGAATATAATTAGCAATCATGCAAATAGACAAAATTGAATCTATGATTATTTGGGTTTTTTTTTTGTAAGGTTTATTTTGCATTATTGCTGATTGGTTGTCAGTGACATCTGTCCTGATATAGTTGGAGTATTAATTTATCTAGGGGCTTGTTTATAAATTTTCTGAAATGCTGGTGCCATCTGCTATAATTTCCCTGCAGCCTTTTAGTTTTGTTTTATATATGTAGTGGTGTCCATTTGTTCTTTCTTTTTTTTCCTTATTTCTTAGTACTCTTAGGCCGTGTATTTATGCAATAACCAAGATTTTTTTTTTCATATTAATGAACAAATAATTAGCTTAGCTACCAGACTATTTATATTTTTTTGCTTAATAATTTTGTTTTTTGTCAAAAAAAAAAAAACAAAAACAAATAGAACTGTTCTCTTCATCAAAATTAGGTGGAAGTTTTGATGGTAGTTCATTTTGAAAAAAAGGAATTTAAGGTGGAGCCTAATTCATTATTGGCTTTCTGTGTACAAAATCGCATTTAATTGGTTATAAAAGAAAATACTATCTTACAACTGAAAATTGAAATGTTTTTGGATGCTGATTTAAAATACAAAATCTATTTTTTTATTTCTTATATCTTTTTATCATACCATCTTGATTTTATGAATTTTATGAATATCTTTATCACGATTAAATCTGTTTGTATTAAACAGAGGCTGAGATGAATAAGGTGAAAAAGGACCAAGTCCTGATAATTTATTAATTTTTTTAATTTTTGCAAAATTAATAGTATGTCTCTAAAATGAAATTACATGATATTTATTTATTCAACATCTTTTATCTTAAATTTCAGACTCTGTCTATGATTTTAAATGAAAATAATATAATCTGAAGAGTAGGAAAAAAAATAACAAAATTAAATTACACATAACATTATATATATCAAATCAAACCAAACGATTGGCGGAAAGCTTATCCAATCAACTACGGCATCTATTTATTTATTTTTTTTTTAAACGAGAAAAAAATTGAGCGTTTTTCCATAACAGACAAAACTAATTACTGTCTATATTAGATCCATATTCTTCCTCTGAAATTTCTAATTATGTCACGCCATCAGAAGTCAATATTTTTACGTTATCTTTACACTGAATCTTATCTCTTTTTCTCTGTGGAACCAAAATTAGTGCGAATAGGGGTGTTTATGGGTTCGGTTCAATTAAAATCAAAATAAAATAGATAAACTAATTTTTCTTTTTGGTTTTTTAAAATATATCTGTACTGATTGAAATGAACTTAAACCTATCCGAACTAATCAAATTAATTTTTGTTTTTTTTTAACGATAGATTTAAGTATTTTGTTTGGTTCGGTCTAATCGGCTTTAAACTGTACCAAGCAATATACATTATATTGTAATTAGTTCGGATGGGAGATGGGTTCAAAATTTTCAATCGATATGGTCTAATCGGTTTAAAAAATTTATAAACCAAGCTGAACAACTAAGCTAGCTTTAAATAATGAACTAAACCGGTCCATTTAACAAGAAAAACCGAACCACTTAATCTTTCTGGATAATAAAACAAATTGACATAACAATAGTAAACATGCATAAAATCACCCATACATAACAATAACAATAGGTAGCAAGGGTCCTGATTTTTTTTTTTTTTTTTTTCGGAAGGATGCTCAGCCGTTGAATTTTCAGATCGCACATAGACGAATTTTTCAAATTATGCGCTTCAACACTTAAGCATGCACTGATCGCGCCGCATATGATCCCTGCGCCCGTAGACCGCGCGCCGCACCCGTGGACCGTGCCTCTGAACCACGCATGGCGCCTGCGGACTGAGCTTGTGCACCGCGCACACTTTTTTTTTTTTTTTTGCTGAAGGCGGGATTCGAACCCAGTTGGATTCTGTTGGTGCCAAAATTCTTACCACTACACTAGAATTCATATGTGTCATCTTGTAGATAAATATAGTATTTAACTATTTTTCTCTACAAATTTGATTTAAATTATAATTATATAAATATCATATATAAAATAATAAATATATATATATATAGAGTACGGCTAATGCGCTTCCTCTAGCATATGGGCCGAAATGCTTCCGGTGGAAATTTAAAATTTCATAATCCAAAAAGTCGATCTGAACCGTTCATCTTCTTCTCCATATTAATATCTGCTTGGAGACCAAATTTTACATTTTTCTGAAATTTTTTACTATTTATTAAGCCACTTTGAAAATTGCTGATCCAACGGTGGCTTACCAAACAGTAAAAATCAGAAGCTACCGTTGGATCAGCGATTTTCAAAATGGCTTAATAAATAGTAAAAAATTTCAGAAAAATGTAAAATTTGGTCTCCAAGCAGATATTAATATGGAGAAGAAGATGAACGGTTCAGATCGACTTTTTGGATTTTGAAATTTCAAATTTCCACCGGAAGTATTTTAGCCCATATGCTAGAGGAAGCGCGTTAGCCGTACTCTATATATATATATATTAATAGCCGTATCGTATCCTTCATTTTTGAAAATTGCCGTATCGCCGTATCCATATCGTATCAGTATTATTATTGCTTTGAGATTTGTGCAGCACGTATTTGAACGATTGATTTTCAAAAAGGTCACAAAGATAATGAAATAATGAAACGCTTGATCTTCTTCATTTTATAATATTTTATAATGAAATAATATTTTTCCGTTGCAACGCACGGGTACGATGCTAATATATATATATATATATATATATATATATATATATAGAGTTAGGCTGGGGTGCTATGGATAGCATAGTGGCCTCTATGCTACGGCTCAATATTCGAGTTTTCAAAATCCAAACGGTCGATCCGAACCGTTCATCTTATTCTCCATATTAATATCTGCTTGGAGACCAAATTTTACATTTTTCTGAATTTTTTTACTATTTATTAAGTATTTTACAAAATTGTTGATCCAACGGTGGCTGCACAAAACAGTAAAACCGTTGGATTAGCGATTTTCAAAGTGGCTTAATAAATAGTAAAAAAATTCAGAAAATTATAATATTTTATAATATTTTATAATGAAATAATATGTTTCCGTTGCAACGCACAGGTACGATGCTAATATATATATATATATATCATATACATGGTGCACAAATTTAAATCTTTATGATCCAATAATACGATTTACTGCACAATTATTAAAGCAAACGATTAAATGGTTCCTTATTTATTTTATTTTATTTTTTATTATTATTTTTTTTTGGTGAAAGCCCATGGGCATTTGATTGATAAGAAAGTCAGATTACATAAATTCCTGCTTTGTAACAATACCAGCGCGTTGGTTCTCCTGTAGGCATACTAGAGATTATTGTAGTAACGATACAAAACAGCAGAATACAAACGAGAAAGTGTTTCGGCCCTAGTTTCTGGACCAATCTGTGTCGGCCTTTCCAGAGCATATTTTTCCTTGATAAAATATTTTTGAAAATTCTAACAAGACAATATCAACACAACATAATTTGGAAAAAGAATATATATTAAACTAAAATTATATATTAACAAAAACTAATGTAATTATCTAATGAATCGAATTTCATTAACAATAGATTAACTCGACAACTACAAAAATTGTAATAGTTTTTTATTTTCTAAAACCTACATTAATTTTAAATATAATATCATGCATCCGAAACAATGAAATTAATTTGATTCAGATGTACCCGTACTTATGTATAGGGGTGTACAAAAATACTATCGACCCACCCGACCCGTCTGACCCGTCCGATCCGACCCGTATTTTACTGGGTTGAGATGTTACTGGGTCGGGTTATAAATTTGCTCTTAATAACCCGTTTATACCCGGACCCGGCCTATTTGTTAGTGTACAGTTGTAAATGTCTCTCATTGACAAATTATCTGCTATCTCGGGTGTTGCATTGTAAAGTTCGCTGTTTTTGTCACCTTCTATTCTTGTGATTTTCTCAACCCTCTGATCCAGTTTATTTGAATCTGTCAAAATTTCAGATGCACCTTGATCCTTGTGTGAATAGCCATCTTTACATAGATTTTTGACCCTGCTTAGTTTAACAAGTATTGATTGTTTCTCCTAATGTTGACCCCAAAAACTTGGGTTTCTATTACAGAGACTCAGTTATTATTGTAAAATAGGAAACCTAAATTTTTTTTGTTTTTTTTGATATTGGTCTGGGATCAGTTTTGGTGATTACTTGGAAAAGCAGATAATTGCAATTGAAAATAACAGCCCTAATTATATCTTTGGGCATGGTTTTGTAAATAGTTTAGTGCTAATACATTTATCTGGCATAAACAGTAGAACCGTTCTGCTATTTATTCCTTCTCATTTATTTCAGATTTTTATGCATAAAAAAAATAGGAATATCATGGCCAAAAATTATGAACCGTTTAGTGCTAATACATTTCTATTTTATTTATGTTTGTCACTTTTATTTGTATCTAGTTTTAATAAAAATAGTAAAAAGATATATAATAGATTTTCGATCAAAATTATAACCCGTTAAACCCGTATAACCCGTATATGAAAAAATAAATGGGTTGGGTTGGATTATGGGTGGGTCAAGTAAAGATTTTTTTTAACCCAGTGTAATCGGATTGAATTCAAATTTTAATAAAATATCATCAACCCGTCCGTTGCACACTCCTACTTATGTATATATATTTTGATGATAATTGATGAATATCAATAAAGTTAGCAATCTGTTGTTAACTTTAGTCTGTAATATTGAAAAATTTCGTCGTCGTGATTTGAGAAATTTAATGTCACGATTGTCTAAGCAAGATGCCATTTTATTTATATCTCTACACTTGTAAAAGACGGTCTCTTTCTGCTGAATCAACAGTCTTAACAATTATCTATCAAAATACTATTAATTTATCTCAAATTTCAACTTTGACTCTCATTCAATATATATATAAATATGAGGAGGGTTCAAATGCATCCAAATTTTTGTGCACCCAAATATACCCTATTTTTCAAATCATTTTTCTCCGTTTTCAAAGTCCGAATAGTTAATCCGAACCGTTAGATGCGATCTATATATTAAGATGTGCTTGGAGACCAAATTTTACATTTTTGAAATTTTTTTTACTATTTATTAAGCCACTTTGAAAATTGCTGATTTTACATTTTCTGGACCATTGGATCAGCGATTTTTCAAAGTGGCTTAATAAATAGTAAAAAAATTTCAAAAAAATATAAAATTTGGTTTCCAAGAACATCTTAATATATAGATCGCATCTAACGTGTCGGATTGACTATTCGGACTTTAAAAATGGAGAAAAAGGATAGGGTGCATTTGGGTGCACAAAAATTTGGATGCATTTGAACCCTCCTCATATATATATATTGTTACGTTCTTGAATTAGTAATTGCATACTCTAATGTAGCAACTTGTCTATATCACTATATAACCCCATTATGTTGAAATGAAGTTTAGGATTAAGCTTTACTTTCTAAATTTTTTGGGGTCATTTATCATACTTTTTCTTAGACATTATTCATGTAAATGTATGAAGTTTCATGTAAATTGCATAATATTTGAGAGAGTTTCTAGTTTGAATCCGAGAGTAATTAAAATAACATCGTTCAAATCTATGGTTATCCCGTCAATATATATACCAATATAATCAAGAAAAAAAAGTTAGCTATTTAAGTTACATATATAATTATTTTATAACAATTTTCTTTCCTACAATTAGTTTAATTAAAATTTAATTAAAAAACTAGATTAATCCGCACAAATATATCAAATATTTTAATTATCAATGAAATAATTAAGAGAGGAGAAAATGATCAATTTTATTAACATATATAATCTATCCATTTTTTTTAATGGTTTACTATCTGAGTTTTGAATATATAATATGATCTCTATTTCATTAGAGAAGAGCCAATTGCAACAAAATACAAAAATAATGAAAACAAAAAAGTTGTGCAATTGATTATTGATTAAGATATTGAGATATGTGTACGTAATAGAGTCAGTTTTGGTGATTATTGATTAAGATATTGAGACATGCATAAAATCACCCATACATAACAATAGTTATACCTACAAACATATAAGCATAAAATCACCCATACATTACAATAGTATTACCTTCAAATATAGATGCATAAAATAGAAAACAATCTAACAATTAAATACTAAGTACTGAAACACACTTCTTACCAATGCAGTTCAACGACTGCTACAAGAACTCTTTCAACTGAGAGTCTAAATGCTTAAAATAAAAGATCATGAAATTTTATCGAGGACCTGACAACACTGAACTTGAACGGGGACTTGACAACACTGAAGATGGATGGGAATCTGACTGATCCTCTATGCTAGGTATGCTAGCAAAGTTTTCAGTGGCCACTCGTAGCTCATCGATAGTAAACCTGGTTGGCATCCCTGGTAATTGTTCGATGATATCCTCATCTTGCGCTTCTTGACGTCTTAAAAAACGCATTAACCAAATACCACCTAAGGTGAGCACAATGACCATAACTACTAATGGGATTACGAATAGTAATATTATTGCTAGCCGATTAGTGGAAGTATTGAATGGTGAAGGGGTAGAATATGGTGAAGGGGTAGAATATGGTGAAGGGATAGCAATGTAACGGATATCAGGTCGTGAATTAACCGGGACAAAGAAGCACATGAGAAGTGCAACGAAGGCAAGGGAATAACTGAAAGCCATTTGAGGTTTTGTTATTGGTTTGCTTCTGGAGCAATAGAGATGGTATTGAGTATTGAGCATCCAATTCCACATGCAGTACCTTATATAATCGAAGGAAATTGATTTTTTTTTTTTTTTTTAGTTCAAATTATTAAAGGCGTATTACTCCTTAAATAGCAAAATTCTCATTGACTATTCGTATCCTCATGTAGCCTCAAACTGAATTTGACGATTTGTATCCTTGCATTAACTCAAAAGAAAATCTTTATCCTCTAAGTACTATATATGTGTTTTTGAGAATAAATGAACCGAGTAGAATAATTCAAAAGGGACTCATTGATCGTGCTCTCCTTGACATTTCTCAACTCAAGTTAGCTGGAGAACTATATATAGAATTTGTGAGTTTTACATCATTTAAAGTATCCATTTCTAACTATACATATGAGATAATACTCAAATTAATGCCTCCCAACTACTCTGTTGGTTTATTCTCAACTCATTGATCATGCTCTCCTTGACATTTCTCAACTCTAGTTAGCAGGAGAACTTAATACAGAAGTTGTGAGTTTTGCATCATTTAAAGTATCCATTTCTAACTATGTATATGAGATAATACTCAAATTAATGCCTCCTCTCTGGCCTTGACATTTTGTGTTCCATCTGTTATAGTTCTTTATTAATACGCTGCTAGCTAGATGTCTAGTAATTAGCAGTAGACATAATATGGTGCAATAAGGTGACCAAACAAAGAACTATAACCACCGAGTGAATATAATATGGAGCATGAAAATGTGTAAAATTATATGATTTTTGTTGTAGCGCCTGAAGGTGACTGAAAACGTAAATATGGTTATTATAAAAATAAATTCTTATAAAATTTTATATGATTTTTTATATTAATTCTATATATTTATCTAAAATTAATATGATTATTAAAATTGGAAGTACTATATATGTGTTTTTGGATATTCTAAAAGTTGACGCATCCTTATTTGATAATATAGATTCCAATAAAATTAATGATATATTTATGTGATATACAATAGGGTACTTATTGAGATTACCAATAAAAATAAATTGTGTATTTATGTGAACAGTGGGGTTACCAATTATGTGAACGTATTAATCACCAACTATTGCTATTTGTGATATAAATATTATTATTAACATTCTTGTAATCTTAGAACCACATAATTTATTTATTATTCAAACATATATTAACACTATGATTGATTTGGTACAAGTTGATAACTTCAAGGACCCAATGTTAATTTGAAAAATAAAATATTCAAATGATAAATACTAATATTTTAAGGACTATTTATGTAATTTACAGTACCCAATTCAATTTTTCCAACTGTCAATTCCCAACCATGCCTCCGTTGAATGCTAACAAACAAAATATATATAAACACCTCACTGTGCAGTCAACATTTCCTAATTTGCAAAGTAATTCAATGGAGCACAAAATGTGCGTCTTTTGTACGCTGATTTATTCGAGTAAAGATATTTTTAGTACGCTAATAAAGAGCATGATCAATGAGTTGAGAATAAACAAACAGAGTAGTTGGGACTGAATTAATACCTCCTCTCCTTGACATTTTGTGCTCCATCTGTATAACATAGTTCTTTATTCTACGTTGCTAAGTAGATGTCTAGTTAGCAAGAGACATAATATGGTGCAATAAGGTGACCAAGCAAAGAACTATAACCACCGAGTGAATATAATATGGAGCATGAAAATGTGTAAAATTATATGATTTTTGTTGTAGCGCCTGAAGGTGACTAAAAACGTAATTATGATTATTATAAAATTTTATCCGATTTTTTATATTAATTCTATATATATATATATATATTTATCTAAAATTAATATGATTATTAAAATTTGAAAAACTACATATGTGGTTTTGGATATTCTAAAAGTTGACGCATCCTTCTAGTCGTAAGTAACAATTCTAAAAATATCTTTACTCAAATTTTTTTAAAAAGATCTCTAAAAAATATTCTAAAAATATCACATGCAAAAATAAATTTAATAAAATTTTAACATAAAATAAATTGTTTTTTTTTTCTGAGAGTAGGAGACATTAGATTCAAAATTACTATAAGCTTACAACAATGAATGTCAATTTTAAAAAATAATTGAAATTATGTAAACACTAAATCTCTACTGTTAAAAACAGCAAAAGAGTTCTTAATTTTGTTGGAAACATTTGATATAATTTAAAAATTCGTTTAAAACACGTTTAAGCAATAACCTTTTGCATTTTATATATGAATATAGCCCATTTATCATATATCAAATATATAGAAGTTGTGAGTTTTGCATCATTTAAAGAATCCATTTCTAACTATATGAGATAATACTCAAATTATTTATTCTTAATAATAATATATTATATATTCAACAGTGAAATTAATTTATTTTGTTTGATCATAAAATCTTCTCTCTAATCTCTACAATACAAAATGTTGAACTAGACATACAAAAGACCTTTTGTTCAAAAGGCACAATAAATCAGCGTAGAATAAAGAGCATAAAGATTCCCTTTTGAGTTATGTAGAGTATACGAATCGTCGAATTCAGATTCAATAGTTAGAGGCTACTTCTGAATTTTGCTATATTATATACTACTATGATCTGTTCATGACATGTGACCATTTAAGGAGCAAATATATCTTTAATAATTTGGATTATATTAAACAGTCGCTATTACGTACCTTGCAAATTGGTGATAAGAATGTCACTATAATGAACTGTTTTTTTAATGTCAAATGTCATGTCATATAGCATAATTTTAAATGCTGTTGAAATTAATTTCATTAGTACTATGAATGCATAATGCAAGTATTTTGATAAATAAAATTCTTATTGATAATTCTTTCGCAATAAATGTAACTTTAAATTGCTTGATTGATACTCTCAGATGTTCAAGCATTTTTTGGACAAATATATTCGTAACGACTGTATAGCACATGTTATGGAATATTTGTTATGTGAAATGTGAGGAATTTGAAGTTCAATTTTAATTTATTAGACCTTCATTTTACCCAACAAGATTACTCCTCTCCATATAAAAAATAAGAATAAAAAATGTTGAAGCATTTTTCCTTATCATTAATTTTGGACAAATTATTTTTTATATTTTTTTCCTACTTTCTAATACAAAGGATGATTAGTAACCAGTAATATTAAATTATTTGGTCTTAGAATCCTAATTAATTGGTAGATTGAATATAAAATTATTAAGTTTTATAATCCGATTATCAGTACTTGATTATTTAATGAGTTAAAATTCCACTAACTATTTAAACCCTATTCGATAATATCTTGTCCTATCCTGGTGAAAATCCCGCATCTGTTCTTTGTGTTAAGATGTGTCACTATAAAATCATATAATTATTGAATCCCTCTATTCTTTGGTTGCAAAGGGACAAGCGCGTAGGGGAGTTGGGGTGGGGGGTTTTGCGTGCAGAACAAGGCGTAGGTAGAGAGGATTAATTTGGAACTTTGAATTGATGGAAAGAAAGTATGAATGCATGATCGATAGATGGACAGATAGAAATTAACGATAGATGGATACATCAATAGCTAGCATAACATTAGGTACTTAGTAGATAGATAAATATACAACAATACAACATGCATGGTGAAAACATTTATTTATTACATACTTGCAGTCACTAACAGCCTATAACAGATATAGATAGATAGAGATTTATATATTGTGGCGCTTGTGTAAGAAAGTAACTATACTATGGATTTGGTTCAAAGACTTCTTGTTTTATGATTTGAATATAGAAAAATTTACAACTCTAATAATTTTTCTGTTATGTATGTTTATGCACGTACTTTTATTAATATGTAAATTAATGTGCACATATATATAAAATAATATATATGTCATATTTGACGGTTTCTTTTTTTAGAACAAGTGACGAAATGATCGTTTTTATTCGGATAGTAGACTAGAATAATCAAATTAAATAAATGAAAAGCTAAGTGCGTAAGTCAATCGATAATTAAATAAGAATTATGCATAAGCTTAGCTACCAGACTATTTTCAAAGCTAGCACGTTCATGCCATAATTAAATAAGAATTCTGCATGGTGGGGCCACAACACGTTGTGAACTTTCCTAAAATGGAATGTGTACGTATTGATTCTCTGAGACTATCTATTTCTTTAATTAGGCAATGCTTTATGGGCATAAATAGAGGTGCTACTTTTATAATTTGGCTTAGATAGCACTACGCCTTCATCAATGCTATTTAGTATCACTTAAAGTGGAATACTGTTAATTGAAGACCTCTAGTCAAAATAAAGTTAATTCAAACATTATAGTGGAATACTGTTACTACACTTTTTTTATTTTTTTGATAAACTTGATAGTAGCTATCAAGGAACACTTCTTAACATAGTATTTCATACATAAGAATATTTAGTCTTTTAGTTTGAATATTTTGTCAATATATAGTAAAGTAGTATAGGATATGTTGTCAACATATACCCATATCAATTTCAATGCGTATACTAAAGAGTATAAAGATTCCCTTTTGAGTTAATGCAGAGGATACGCTACCTCTTTGGATCCAAATTCTAAGAGCACCTTCATATAAAAACAATTTAGATTTATTTCTAATCTGACAGTAGTAATTTCTATTCTAATTTCTTATTTAGAAATTATTTAACAAAATTAATTTCTTATTAAAGAACTATTTCTAATTACTACACTAGTTAAATAATTCGTTCAAATAAGTCTATTTTTAATTTGTCGTTAATGTGGTCTATTTAGAAATTTTAAAATTAATTTTAAAAATATGAATTTAGAAATTTTAATTTTTTTAATTTCTAAACAGTAATTGATAGTTATTTAAAAATTCATTTCAACCTCTGAAAATGGAGATGCACGAAGTGTTATCCTAGCCAAATTCTAAGAAACACAGCATCTGATTATCACTGTAAAGAAAATATTTATTTTATTTTTTTGTAAGTGCAATGTATTTTAAATTTTTACAAACAACATCTGGCATTTCTCATTCATGCAACGGGAGTCAACCGTTGAATATTTGAATGGAAAAGTGTACACGCTAGCAAGTGATGCTATTTTTTTTTTCTTTACTTACTACTGAGCCTATTTTTGTCTAATATGTAAAACTGGAAGAATATTAAATTAACGTAATTAATTATTATGCTGATTTCGATTTTGATTAACCAAAATTAACAAAGTTATAGCTGACAAAATTCAAGATTATCATGCTAATTTTATAGCTGACAAAATTATTAGTTATAGGCTGTATTTAAATACATGAATTGGAAAATTTTCTAAAAATTGCATTTTTGTCCGTATATTTTCATTCGTACGAAATCAACTAAATGTATGGCTATCAATCTGTTTTGTTGCTTAGCGCCAAAAATAACTGCATCTTTGTCCGCATATTTTACTCAACACTAAAATTAAATTGCATAATTTACCAGAACTACTTTTTTAGAAAGTTGCTGGTAAATTTAAACTGATATGTGCAAGTATTGATATATAATATATTAAATATTTCTAAAGAGTGGGCATATCAACTCTTTATGAATATTGTACAGTTGGTGCTCTTTGAGATTTACCTTGAATCCAAAATAATATGCATTGATCTTCACATTTGACAAACCCGCCTTATTGTGAGATGTACCAATTTCAGCCACAGACAATCAGAGATCTATTAGGCTTCTATTCTCATACGTGCCAAAATAGAAAAGAGCTAGAGCTAACAACCTGGATATTTTGGCCAAAGTGCTTAGTGCTTCTGAATTTTGCTTGAGTTAATGCAGAGGATACGAATCGTCCAATTCACACTCAATAGTTAGAGGCTACTTCTGAATTGAGGGCTTACTTTCAAATATTCAGTGCACAATCAATTCTTTTACTTTTATAATACAATCAATTAATACCTTCCTTTTTTTTTTATTCTAAACTTAATTAATTGATTATTTACAAAGATAACTATGTAATAGGATCAAAGGATCATACCTGCATGCTAGCGGTTTAATTAGGTCCCTCTTTTTATAGAAGTAAATTGTTATGGACAAATTTGATTTGCGGTGACTTACATTCACATGATGTTGACTATAATTTATAATGAAAAATAATATATATTAGTGTATCAATATATTAAAGAAAATGAATGACACTTAATTGTGCATGAATGACAATTATTTTGTGAGTGAATGGAATGGGACCAAAGAAATTAATAGCTCCATAATTCATAAAGTTGAAAAACGTTAATATAAAAATAGGTATGTATTAGTTTAAATAAATTTTGAGTTTTAAAATAAATTTCCAACATATATGGTTGAATATTTTAATATGAATGTAAAGTTAATGATAAAACAACAATAAAATGTAATCTGCGTTTTTTTTTTTAAATCTTATGTAACATTCTAAAAATTATAGTTTGTTACTCTTCAATTTAGAGTTCAATAGAATTAAAAAAACAACAACAACGTCGAAACAAGAGAAAAAAATGAAAATGACATTTTTTTTCAATATTTTGCATTCATTCCCTCTTATTCATCATCTTTCTTTTGTTTCACCTACTAGCTGTGAATATGTAAACATAAAATGCAAAAAAAGTAATTTGTTGACGATATGTGATGCTCGATAAAAAAAAGAGAGAGTAAAAAGCTATGTTTGAGAATTGAGTTTCCAACCGGGTACATGGTACAGAGAACCTGACACATGGTACAGGTCAAGTGGTCAACTCAGGGCCAGTTCTGAAGATTTTGGGGTCTGGGGTGGAAAAAAAATTCAGACCCTTATGTACACAACTTTTTTATTAATATGTTAATCGATTATTAAATTTGTAGACTAATAATTAAGCAAGTTCTAAATTAATCAATAGAAAATTAATATTCAAAATATGAAAAATAAATGCACTTTTTCAACGATATTGCGTCATCATACTAAAACCTTGCTACCTTGATATTGTTATCTGGCGCCATTAACAAGATCTCTAAAAAACATCCTCAAATTATTGATCGTTTTTATTCGGGTAGTAGACTAGAATAACGAAATTAAATAAATGAAAAGCTAAGTGCCTAAGTCAATCGATAATTAAATAAGAATTCTGCATTAGCTTAGCTACCAGACTATTTTCAAAGCTAGCACGTTCAGGCCATAATTAAATAAGAATTCTGCATGGTGGGGCCACAACGCGTTGTGAACTTTCCTAAAATGGAATGTGTACGTATTGATGCTCTGAGACTATCTATTTCTTTAATTAGGCAATGCTTTATGGGCATAAATAGAGGTGCTACTTTTATAATTTGGCTTAGATAGCACTACGCCTTCATCAATGCTATTTAGTGTCATTTAAAGTGGAATACTGTTAATTGAAGACCTCTAGTCAAAATAAAGTTAATTCAAACATAATAGTGGAATACTGTTACTACACTTTTTTTTTTTTTTGATAAACTTGATAGTAGCTATCAAGGAACACTTCTTAACATAGTATTTCATACATAAGAATATTTAGTCTTTTAGTTTGAATATTTTGTCAATATATAGTAAAGTAGTATAGGATATGTGGTCAACATATACCCATATCAATTTCAATGCGTATACTAAAGAGTATAAAGATTCCCTTTTGAGTTAATGCAGAGGATATGCTACCTCGTTGGATCCAAATTCTAAGAGCACCTCCATATAAAAACAATTTAGATTTATTTCTAATCTGACAGTAGTAATTTCTATTCTAATTTCTTATTTAGAAATTATTTAACAAAATTAATTTCTTATTAAAGAACTATTTCTAATTACTACAATAGTTAAATAATTCGTTCAAATAAGACTATTTTTAATTTGTCGTTAATGTGGTCTATTTAGAAATTTTAAAATTAATTTTAAAAATATGAATTTAGAAATTTTAATTTCTAAACAGTAATTGATAGTTATTTGAAAATTCATTTCAACCTCTGAAAATGGAGATGCACGAAGTGTTATCCTAGCCAAATTCTAAGAAACACAGCATCTGATTATCACTGTAAAGAAAATATTTATTTTATTTTTTTGTAAGTGCAATGTATTTTAAATTTTTACAAACAACATCTGGCATTTCTCATTCATGCAACGGGAGTCAACCGTTGAATATTTGAATGGAAAAGTGTACACGCTAGCAAGTGATGCTGTTTTTTTTTTCTTTACTTACTAATGAGCCTATTTTTGTCTAATATGTAAAACTGGAAGAATATTAAATTAACTTAATAAATTATTATGTCGATTTCGATTTTGATTAACCAAAATTAACAAAGTTATAGCTGACAAAATTATTAGTTATAGGCTGTATTTAAATACATGAATTAGAAAATTTTCTAAAAATTGCATTTTTGTCCGTATATTTTAATTCGTACGAAATCAAATAAATGTATGGCTATCAATCTGTTTTGTTGGTTCACGCCAAAAATAACTGCATCTTTGTCCGCATATTTTACTCAACACTAAAATTAAATTGCATAATTTACCAGAACTACTTTTTTAGAAAGTTGCTGGTAAATTTAAACTGATATGTGCAAGTATTGATATATAATATATTAAATATTTCTAAAGAGTGGGCATATCAACTCTTTATGAATATTGTACAGTTGGTGCTCTTTGAGATTTACCTTGAATCCAAAATAATATGCATTGATCTCAACATTTGACAAACCCGCCTTATTGTGAGATGTACCAATTTCAGCCACAGACAATCAGAGATCTATTAGGCTTCTATTCTCATACGTGCCAAAATAGAAAAGAGCTAGAGCTAACAACCTGGATATTTTGGCCAAAGTGCTTAGTGCTTCTGAATTTTGCTTGAGTTAATGCAGAGGATACGAATCGTCCAATTCACACTCAATAGTTAGAGGCTACTTCTGAATTGAGGGCTTACTTTCAAATATTCAGTGCACAATCAATTCTTTTACTTTTATAATACAATCAATTAATACCTTCCTTTTTTTTATTCTAAACTTAATTAATTGATTATTTACAAAGATAACTATCTAATAGGATCAAAGGATCATACCTGCATGCTAGCGGTTTAATTAGGTCCCTCTTTTTATAGAAGTAAATTTTTATGGACAAATTTGATTTGCGGTGACTTACATTCACATGGTGTTGACTATAATTTATAATGAAAAATAATATATATTAGTGTATCAATATATTAAAGAAAATGAATGACACTTAATTGTGCATGAATGACAATTATTTTGTGAGTGAATGGAATGGGAACAAAGAAATTAATAGCTCCATAATTCATAAAGTTTAAAAACGTTAATATAAAAATAGGTATGTATTAGTTTAAATAAATTTTCAGTTTTAAAATAAATTTCCAACATATATGGTTGAATATTTTAATATGAATGTAAAGTTAATGATAAAACAACAATAAAATGTAATCTGCGTTTTTTTTTAAAAATCTTATGTAACATTCTAAAAATTATAGTTTGTTACTCTTCAATTTAGAGTTCAATAGAATTAAAAAAACAACAACAACGTCCAAACAAGAGAAAAAAATGAAAATGACATTTTTTTTTCAATATGTTTCCATTCATTCCCTCTTATTCATCATCTTTCTTTTGTTTCACCTGCTAGCTGTGAATATGTAAACATAAAATGCAAAAAAAATAATTTGTTGACGATATGTGATGCTCGATAAAAAAAAAAGAGAGAGTAAAAAGCTATGTTTGAGAATTGAGTTTCCAACCGGGTACATGGTACAGAGAACCTGACACATGGTACAGGTCAAGTAGTCAACTCAGGGCCAGTTCTGAAGATTTTGGGGTCTGGGGCGGAAAAAAAATTTAGACCCTTATGTACACAACTTTTTTATTAATATGTTAATCGATTATTAAATTTGTAGACTAATAATTAAGCAAGTCCTAAATTAATCAATAGAAAATTAATATGAAAAATATGAAAAATAAATGCACTTTTTCAACGATATTGCGTCATCATACTAAAACCTTGCTACCTTGATATTGTTATCTGGCGCCATTAACAAGATCTCTAAAAAACATCCTCAAATTAATGATCGTTTTTATTCGGGTAGTAGACTAGAATAATGAAATTAAATAAATGAAAAGCTAAGTGCCTAAGTCAATCGATAATTAAATAAGAATTCTGCATTAGCTTAGCTACCAGACTATTTTCAAAGCTAGCACGTTCAGGCCATAATTAAATAAGAATTCTGCATGGTGGGGCCACAACGCGTTGTGAACTTTCCTAAAATGGAATGTGTACGTATTGATGCTCTGAGACTATCTATTTCTTTAATTAGGCAATGCTTTATGGGCATAAATAGAGGTGCTACTTTTATAATTTGGCTTAGATAGCACTACGCCTTCATCAATGCTATTTAGTGTCACACCCCGCGCCCACGGGTAGTAACAGTCCCCCGCCGTAAGCATACAACGCCGTGTATGCTTACAAGGCTAATCACAATTTAAACCAAACAACACGCAATTCAAAACGAGTTTCTAATATAAAATCAGAGTACACAGTCTGGACAGTAAATAGTACAATATAAGTATCTCCTCCGGATACCAACCACGAGGCCTACCCTAAATCTATACAACAAAAACACATCTAGGGTCGTATACTGGTAAGCTACTAAGGCCTACTACTCTCGTGCCTCTCCGGAATCCGTCGCACCAGTACCTGTAACATAACGGGGAAGGTGGGGGTGAGAATAAATTCTCAGTGCGAAAATTTGCCACATTTGAATTATTGGACTTGCAATCAAACTCTATATTCAAAGATGAAACCCAAACAATAACAATGCAACAGTTATATAAGAAACATAAATAACAGAATGCCACTACTCGACAACAGTTAATCAACCTGAAACACAGTTTACGGAATTTACAATATGGATTTCAAACACAACATATATTTTGGCTTAACTCGATTCCTAACTCAGTTCAATTGGGCTTGTAGCAATTACAAATGTTCTCTCGAGCTGAACCGTTATCAAACCCACATCTGTAGGGTTACAGACGCCTACAGATGGCCAACCGCTGGACCCTTTATCAGACACCCATCTGCAATTGCTGTTTGGCTTAACCATTTCCTAAGGTCCGGTTACAAGTCACCAATACAGGTCAACTTGACACAATGCAACACACGAAAATCAAAGTTACCTATACAGGTCAACTTTGCTTAATCTCAACAAATATATTTATCAAAGCCACACATATAGGTCAGTCTCGCAAAATCATAACAGGTCAACGCATAAGTCAGCAGCGTCACCTTATCCAGCCACCTAAACAGGTCGGTCTGGCAAATTCTAACAGGTCAACGCATAAGTCAGCAGCGTCACCTTATCCAGCCACCTAAACAGGTCGGTCTGGCAAATTCTCACAGGTCAACGCATAAGTCAGCAGCGTCACCTTATCCAGCCACCTAAACAGGTCGGCCTGGCAAATTCATAAACACAGGTCAACGGATAGGTCACCGTTACCTTATCCAGCCACCTAAACAGGTCGGCCTGGCAGATTCATTCACAACAAGCACAATTCATAGAACTAAACAATTAATAACCGTACCAACATGCAAATCAACCTTAACTAAAACAATTCAATCATTCTCATTTATGCAAGAATCAATATGCAGTATGAATTCCAAAGTATGCAACAATTAATCATTCAACATGACAAACGAATAAACAGTTTAATTCCTGAAAATAAAGTATCAAACAAGTCCAAGAATCCCGCACCTGTTTGACGAGCGTACCGCTTAAGCTAAGGATCGGACGTCTCGTATGGTCTCGCAAGTTCTTGCTCGACCGAGCCTACACCTATATCATACGTATACTTGGTTTAATTCGGGTTCAGTGGTCTATACGTTTACTTAGGGCTTGTACAGTCCTAAATCAGTTCTCATGGTTTGGTATCGATTCTTTTTGGTTCCTTCTTTCTTACCAAAATCTCACCAAACGGTACACAATTCCTTCTAGGCCCTCTAGCCTTATACTATGTCACTTTGGTAACCATCAATCACCGCTTTACTACTTTGGTTCTCGGTTCATTTCAATTTACCGTTTGGTTAACCCTAATTTGGTCAAAATCTCAAATCAGTCGTTAAATGTTCTAGAAATTCACAATCAGGAGGCAACCCTACCGATTACAAGTCTAATTGGTCGGGTTAAGCAAATCAAATCACGATTAGGCCAACTTTCAATTTTGGCACGAAACCCTAGAAATCAGATTTCATAAATCGGAAGAAATCGGGAAAAAGAATGACAAACAAACTAGTAAGAAGTGTAGAGGAACTAGTCCTCGAGCAATTCGAGCACAAATCTCGGGTTTAAAACGAGAATCCGAGAAATCGAGAAAATTCGAGGTTTCGAAAGTAAAAAGGAGAGAAAGAAATACCAAATAGAAGGGTTCTGAGAGATCCTCGGCTGCTTTCTCGGTTTCAAACTCGATTTCTCGCAACAATCGGGAGTCTGGAAGAACCGGAAACTCACGGGATCTTTTCCTTCTCTCTTAACCGAAAATAACTTAGAAATGGGGATAATGGTGAAGTGAGAGAGAGAGAAGGTTTAATTTGGGTTTTAGGGTTAAAATTACCCTGAATGCGGATTAGCCAATCCGCACTGCGGGTTACCTAATCCGCACTCGAGACTTAGTCGGTTGTCAGCCGAATCCAGGAAAAGTCCGAGCCTACTGCGGATGAACCTGATCCGCACTATGGTTCAACCTCATCCGCACTCACTACTTAGCCGATTTCAGGAAAATTCAGTGCAATACAGAAATTCATGAGTGCGGCTAAACTAATCCGCACTGCGGATCCCTCACCCGCACTCACTACTTAGTCATATTTTTGTCAAAATTCCAGAAAAATCCTGAGCCACTGCGGATGAGGTTGATCTGCACTGCGGTCAATCTAATCCGCACTGAGCCCATAAGGTTCCGAAATCTCGAAATTTCGACGCGGTTTCAATTCACAATTAACTTACTTATTTAGGGAAACCTTAATTAAGGTTTAAACTTCCATTTTATTAACACAATTTATCGGTTCTTCCTTTTAAATCATTTCAATTTAATTGTAAAAATTTCGTAACGTAACATTTCTCCCCCCCTTAGAATAAAGTTCAGTCCTCTGAACTAAATTGCGTACCTGATTTGTTGAATAGTTCCGGGTACTTCTCACGAATGGTTTCCTCATGTTCCCATGTTGCTTCTTTAGTCGAATGGCGTCCCCATTTAACCAGGACAAGTTTAATCGTCTTGCTCCGAAGTTGCTGTTCTTTTCGGTCCAATATCTGCATTGGCTCTTCTTGATAGGACAAGTCACCTTGGACATGCAGGTCCGAGTGATCAATGCAATGAGACGGATCTCGTACGTATCGGCGCAATTGTGACACATGAAACACCGGATGAACCCGGTCCAATGCTGGTGGCAATGCAAGCTCATATGCCACCGGTCCCATTCGCCTCAAAATCTGAAACGGTCCAATATATCTAGGACTTAACTTGCCTGATACGCCAAATCGGTGTACACCCCTGACGGGTGAAACTCGAAGCCACACGTGATCCCCTTCTTGAAACTCCAACGGTCTTCTATGCACATCCGCATATTTCTTTTGTCGCTCTTGGGCCGACTTAAGCCGACTCAAAACGACTTTCGTCGTTTCAGCAATCTCTTCTAACATCTGAGGCCCGGTAGGTGAATACGTACCTGCGGGTCCCCACCACAGCGGTGTGCGACACTGCTGTCCTGTAAGTGCCTCTTGTGGTGACATTCCGATACTCGAATGGTAGCTATTGTTGTACGCAAACTCTACCAAGTACAAGTGGTTGATCCAAGATTCTCGGAAACTTAAAGCACAGGATCGAAGCATGTCCTCCAATGTTTGGATTGTTCGTTCGGATTGACCGTCGGTTTGCGGATGATGGGCTGTACTGAATCTCAGTTTCGTGCCCATGGCTTCTTGAAAGCTTCCCCAAAAGTGAGACGTAAATCGAGTGTCTCGGTCAGAGACAATGTGCCGTGAACATCCATGGTATTTAAATTGGTATTGCAAGAACAGGTCAGCCAACTCTCTTCCGGATGTCTCGATCCGGAGTGGAATGAAGTGTGCAATCTTCGTCAGCCGATCCACTATCACCCATATGGCATCATATCGTCCAACGGTTCTCGGAAATCCAGTCACGAAGTCCATAGTGATAGACTCGAATTTCCGCATGGGTATCTCCAAAGGTCTTAGCAGTCCCGCCCTCTTTCGTCTATCCGCTTTGACTTGCTGACAGATCTGACATTTCTCAACATAGCCTTATACGTTCCTTTTCATCTTTGGCCACCAGAAATATCGCTTTAGATCTTGATACATCTTGACTTCACCAGGGTGAATGGTATACCCCGAGTCATGTGCTTCTGACAGAATCAGATTCTTCAGTTCTGAGTCATTCGGAACGCATATGCGGTTATGGAACCGCAGAATACCATCTTCGTGGAGTTGAAATGGCGAGTCTGCATTTGACTCGAAATGTTGTCGGAACTTCTGGCACTTTGGGTCCCCTTGTTGTGCTGCTCGAATCTGTTCGTGTAACTCTGGTCGAACCTCGACCGCGGCCAAGATAATCGAGGCAACTGTAGCTGTACCTGCACTATTGCTCGCTCCAATCAATCGAGATGAGGTTTCCAATGCAAACTCACGGGATGCACCCACGTGCAGATTCATTCTTCTCATTTCTTCGAGAATGTGTGTCTCGCTGGTGATAATCGATGCCAGATTGATCTGACTCTTCCGGCTTAGCGCATCTGCTACCACGTTTGCCTTTCCGGCATGATACTGGATATCCAGATCGTAGTCCTTCATCAGTTCCAACCATCTCCTCTGCCTCAAATTTAACTCCCTTTGAGTGAAGATATACTTCAAACTTTGGTGATCCGTGAAGATACGGCACTTCACTCCATACAGGTAATGCCGCCAAATTTTTAAAGCGAAGATCACTGCAGCTAGCTCCAGATCATGGGTCGGATAATTTTGTTCGTGCGACCGTAACTGCCGAGAAGCATATGCTATAACATGGTCCTTCTGCATCAGTACACCTCCCAAACCAGATCCGGATGCGTCGGTGTAAACGGTATACTCCTCGTCGGTGATGGGCATGGCAAGAACCGGTGCAGTTACCAACCGATTCTTCAACTCCTCAAAGCTTTGATCTTGAGTGGCACCCCACTCGAACTTCACACCTTTATGCAAAAGCTTCGTAAGGGGAGCAGCTAACTGTGAGAATCCCAGTACGAACCTTCTATAATATCCGGCTAGCCCCAGAAAACTGCGAATCTCCGTAACTGTTTCCGGCCTCTTCCAATCGGTCACCGCCCGAATCTTTTCTGAATCCACGGCCAACCCTTCACCTGATATCACGTGCCCCAGGAAGGCCACTCTCTCAAGCCAGAACTCACACTTCAAAAACTTCGCGAATAGTTGATGATCTCTCAATCTCTGCAGCACTATCCGCAGATGTACCTCATGCTCCTCACGTGACCTTGAATATATCAGGATGTCATCGATGAACACCACCACCGTTGAATCCAATAGGTCGTGAAACACTCGCTGCATCATGTCCATAAATGCAGCCGGAGCGTTCGTTAGCCCGAACGGCATCACCATATATTCGTAATGCCCATAGCGCGTTCGGAAGGCTGTCTTTTCCACGTCAGTCGGACGTATTCTCAGCTGGTGGTACCCCGTTCTCAAGTCTATCTTGGAGTAGATCGAAGATCCTTGCAGCTGATCAAACAAGTCATCGATTCGGGGTAACGGGTATCTATTCTTGACGGTCACCTTGTTCAATTCACGGTAGTCGATACATAACCGCAAGGTACCATCCTTCTTCTTCACAAACAGCACCGGAGCACCCCATGGAGATGTGCTCGGTCTAATAAACCCGTTTTCCAGCATCTCTTCTAATTGGGCCTTGAGTTCCTTCAATTCTGCAGGAGCCATACGATACGGACTCTTTGAAATTGGTGTCGTACCTGGTACCACTTCTATGCCAAACTCCACTTCTCGTTCCGGTGGTAATCCGACTATTTCTTCCGGAAACACATCCACGAACTCCGACACCACTGGAATCGTATTCATCTCAGGAACTTCCGTATCAGTGTACACTATTGCTGCCAGATATGCAGTACACCCTGAATCGATCAGGTGCCTAACTTCCACAGCCGAGATGCACGGTATCAACCCTCCAACCTTCCTACAGTTCAGCATGCACGACATACCACCTTTTGCGGTCACAAAACAAATCCTGCGGTGCGGACAGTCGATCGTTGCGGCATGTCTTGTTAACCAATCCATCCCCAATAGAACATCGTAACCCGTGATCTCCATAACCAACAGGTCTATCTCGAGATCCCTTCCATCAACTCTGACTTTTCGGTTTCGGCATATGGTTATTTTTCGGTCAGTCGAACCGAAAGGGGTTTGGACACTCAGGACTTGGTTATTGGTTTCAGTTGACCAGTTATACTTTTCTACCCAAGCCTTCGATACAATGGAATGGCTACACCCAGTATCTATCAAACAATAGGCACTCTCATCCGAGATAGAAAGTATACCTGTCATCACATCAGCTCGAGAATCAGATGGTTGCGAGCCTTCACCTTCCTCCAGAGCCCTCGTTGCGTCATATGCAACATCTGCTATGCCGAGTGCGTGGGCAGCCACTCGACCTCCAATCCTGCCTCCGCTGGTCTGTGACGCACCTCGACCACGGAATGGTGGTCTACCAGATCCACGTCCCATGGGCCCTCTGCCACCGCCGTTCCTCTGGAACCCTAGTGCCGCATTCGGGCACTCTCTTGCCCAATGCTCCATGCTGCCGCAGGTGTAACACACTTGGTTGTGGCGTCTGCAATCGCTCTCAGAGTGTGCCTGGTTGCATGAACGGCACCACACAGAAACAAAACCCGGCCGGAGTACCGGTGCTGCTATCTGTCTCGGAGGGGGTCTAGGTGCCATGAACTGTCTCAGGGGTGGTCTAACTGTCGACGGTCCTCCCCTTGACCTAAATTGTCAGTTTTGGCCCTCCCTCTGCTTGACATTCCTCTCTGTCATCTCCGACCTCCTTCTCTTGCTGTGCAACTCCACTTGCTCAGCGTGATCCATCATGGCCTGCAACTCAGTAGCCATAGGGGTATCTACAATCATCGATATCCCCCCATCCAGTCCATCCAGGTACTGCCTATGGTATCTCACCACATCAGTCTGTATATCAATCGCGTACCTGGACAAGGCAAGGAACTCGTTGTTATACTCCGCCACTGCTCGCCCACTCTGCTTTAAGTCTAGGAACTTCCTCCGCAGCGCCTTTCGCTGGATGTTACTCAGAAACTGTCGAGTGAACTGCAATTCAAACCACTCCCACGGAATCTTGGCCTCCTCCCCGACATAGCTACGTCGGGCTCCATCCCACCAGAACCTAGCACCCTCTTCCAACTGTTGCTCTGCCAGCTCCACCATATCTTGTTCTGGTGCTCTACATAGAACTAGCTTCGCACTCACGCTCGCGAGCCATTCTTCAGCAGCAGCATACTCACCAGTGCCATTAAACCGAGGTGGATTAAGGCGCATGAATGAGTCGTACAACCTCCTAAAATCTTCCGGACCTCCTCGGGGAGCCTCCGGTGCCACCTCACGTATTTCTGCTTGGCGACCTCTCTCGTAAGCCGCGATCAACCTCTCGTCTAAATCTCGATCCCGGTTCTGCGCACCTACAGGTCCAAGATCAACTCTCTGGACCTCAGGCCCTGCAGATCCGGCCTCGCTCGCATGAACGATCGGTTCGTTCAGTGGGTTCCTAGTTCTAGGTCGTCCCCTACCTCGGCGTCCTTCCATAGTTCTTAAATAAGAAGAAAATAGTCATTAGATTTGCATATACTTATCTCATAGAACGAACGAGTCGTTAGCCGTGCGACCCCAAGTATAACGTACCCCACTCACGTATCCTATCAGTCCGGTTAGGGTTTAAACCTTGAGCTCTGATACCACCGAAGAGAGCTGTCACACCCCGCGGCCACGGGTAGTAACAGTCCCTCGCCGTAAGCATACAACGCCGTGTATGCTTACAAGGCTAATCACAATTTAAACCAAACAACACGCAATTCAAAACGAGTTTCTAATATAAAATCAGAGTACATAGTCTGGACAGTAAATAGTACAATATAAGTATCTCCTTCGGATACCAACCACGAGGCCTACCCTAAATCTATACAACAAAAACACATCTAGGGTCGTATACTGGTAAGCTACTAAGGCCTACTACTCTCGTGCCTCTCCGGAATCCGTCGCACCAGTACCTGTAACATAACGGGGAAGGTGGGGGTGAGAATAAATTCTCAGTGCGAAAATTTGCCACATTTGAATTATTGGACTTGCAATCAAACTCTATATTCAAAGATGAAACCCAAACAATAACAATGCAACAGTTATATAAGAAACATAAATAACAGAATGCCACTACTCGACAACAGTTAATCAACCTGAAACACAGTTTACGGAATTTACAATATGGATTTCAAACACAACATATATTTTGGCTTAACTCGATTCCTAACTCAGTTCAATTGGGCTTGTAGCAATTACAAATGTTCTCTCGAGCTGAACCGTTATCAAACCCACATCTGTAGGGTTACAGACGCCTACAGATGGCCAACCGCTGGACCCTTTATCAGACACCCATCTGCAATTGCTGTTTGGCTTAACCATTTCCTAAGGTCCGGTTACAAGTCACCAATACAGGTCAACTTGACACAATGCAACACACGGAAATCAAAGTTACCTATACAGGTCAACTTTGCTTAATCTCAACAAATATATTTATCAAAGCCACACATATAGGTCAGTCTCGCAAAATCATAACAGGTCAACGCATAAGTCAGCAGCGTCACCTTATCCAGCCACCTAAACAGGTCGGTCTGGCAAATTCTAACAGGTCAACGCATAAGTCAGCAGCGTCACCTTATCCAGCCACCTAAACAGGTCGGTCTGGCAAATTCTCACAGGTCAACGCATAAGTCAGCAGCGTCACCTTATCCAGCCACCTAAACAGGTCGGCCTGGCAAATTCATAAACACAGGTCAACGGATAGGTCACCGTTACCTTATCCAGCCACCTAAACAGGTCGGCCTGGCAGATTCATTCACAACAAGCACAATTCATAGAACTAAACAATTAATAACCGTACCAACATGCAAATCAACCTTAACTAAAACAATTCAATCATTCTCATTTATGCAAGAATCAATATGCAGTATGAATTCCAAAGTATGCAACAATTAATCATTCAACATGACAAACGAATAAACAGTTTAATTCCTGAAAATAAAGTATCAAACAAGTCCAAGAATCCCGCACCTGTTTGACGAGCGTACCGCTTAAGCTAAGGATCGGACGTCTCGTATGGTCTCGCAAGTTCTTGCTCGACCGAGCCTACACCTATATCATACGTATACTTGGTTTAATTCGGGTTCAGTGGTCTATACGTTTACTTAGGGCTTGTACAGTCCTAA
Source organism: Carex rostrata (assembly GCA_964058875.1). Classification (NCBI taxonomy): domain Eukaryota; kingdom Viridiplantae; phylum Streptophyta; class Magnoliopsida; order Poales; family Cyperaceae; genus Carex; species Carex rostrata. The sequence continues at coordinate 2,488,141 of CAXKVT010000056.1, forward strand.
ATCAGTTCTCATGGTTTGGTATCGATTCTTTTCGGTTCCTTCTTTCTTACCAAAATCTCACCAAACGGTACACAATTCCTTCTAGGCCCTCTAGCCTTATACTATGTCACTTTGGTAACCATCAATCACCGCTTTACTACTTTGGTTCTCGGTTCATTTCAATTTACCGTTTGGTTAACCCTAATTTGGTCAAAATCTCAAATCAGTCGTTAAATGTTCTAGAAATTCACAATCAGGAGGCAACCCTACCGATTACAAGTCTAATTGGTCGAGTTAAGCAAATCAAATCACGATTAGGCCAACTTTCAATTTTGGCACGAAACCCTAGAAATCAGATTTCATAAATCGGAAGAAATCGGGAAAAAGAATGACAAACAAACTAGTAAGAAGTGTAGAGGAACTAGTCCTCGAGCAATTCGAGCACAAATCTCGGGTTTAAAACGAGAATCCGAGAAATCGAGAAAATTCGAGGTTTCGAAAGTAAAAAGGAGAGAAAGAAATACCAAATAGAAGGGTTCTGAGAGATCCTCGGCTGCTTTCTCGGTTTCAAACTCGATTTCTCGCAACAATCGGGAGTCTGGAAGAACCGGAAACTCACGGGATCTTTTCCTTCTCTCTTAACCGAAAATAACTTAGAAATGGGGATAATGGTGAAGTGAGAGAGAGAGAAGGTTTAATTTGGGTTTTAGGGTTAAAATTACCCTGAATGCGGATTAGCCAATCCGCACTGCGGGTTACCTAATCCGCACTCGAGACTTAGTCGGTTGTCAGCCGAATCCAGGAAAAGTCCGAGGCTACTGCGGATGAACCTGATCCGCACTGCGGTTCAACCTCATCCGCACTCACTACTTAGCCGATTTCAGGAAAATTCAGTGCAATACAGAAATTCATGAGTGCGGCTAAACTAATCCGCACTGCGGATCCCTCACCCGCACTCACTACTTAGTCATATTTTTGTCAAAATTCCAGAAAAATCCTGAGCCACTGCGGATGAGGTTGATCCGCACTGCGGTCAATCTAATCCGCACTGAGCCCATAAGGTTCCGAAATCTCAAAATTTCGACGCGGTTTCAATTCACAATTAACTTACTTATTTAGGGAAACCTTAATTAAGGTTTAAACTTCCATTTTATTAACACAATTTATCGGTTCTTCCTTTTAAATCATTTCAATTTAATTGTAAAAATTTCGTAACGTAACATTTAGTGTCATTTAAAGTGGAATACTGTTAATTGAAGACCTCTAGTCAAAATAAAGTTAATTCAAACATTATAGTCGAATACTGTTACTACACTTTTTTTTTTTTTGATAAACTTGATAGTAGCTATCAAGGAAAACTTCTTAACATAGTATTTCATACATAAGAATATTTAGTCTTTTAGTTTGAATATTTTGTCAATATATAGTAAAGTAGTATAGGATATGTTGTCAACATATACCCATATCAATTTCAATGCGTATACTAAAGAGTATAAAGATTCCCTTTTGAGTTAATGCAGAGGATACGCTACCTCGTTGGATCCAAATTTAAGAGCGCCTCCATATAAAAACAATTTAGATTTATTTCTAATCTGACAGTAGTAATTTCTATTCTTATTTCTTATTTAGAAATTATTTAACAAAATTAATTTCTTATTAAAGAACTATTTCTAATTACTACACTAGTTAAATAATTCGTTCAAATAAGTCTATTTTTAATTTGTTGTTAATGTGGTCTATTTAGAAATTTTAAAATTAATTTTAAAAATATGAATTTAGAAATTTTAATTTTTTTTAATTTCTAAACAGTAATTGATAGTTATTTAAAAATTCATTTCAACCTCTGAAATGGAGATGCACGAAGTGTTATCCTAGCAAAATTCTAAGAAACACAGCATTTGATTATCACTGTAAAGAAAATATTTATTTTATTTTTTTGTAAGTGCAATGTATTTTAAATTTTTACAAACAACATCTGACATTTCTCATTCATGCAACGGGAGTCAGCCGTTGAATATTTGAATGGAAAAGTACACTCTAGCAAGTGATGCTGTTTTTTTTTTTTCCTTTACTTACTAGTGAGCCTATTTTTGTCTAATATGTAAAACTGGAAGAATATTAAACTAACTTAATTAATTATATGCTGATTTCGATTTTGATTAACCAAAATTAACAAAGTTATAACTGACAAAATTCAAGATTATCATGCTAATTTTATAGCTGACAAAATTATTAGTTATTGGCTGTATTTAAATACATGAATTAGAAAATTTTCTAAAAATTGCATTTTTGTCCGTATATTTTCATTCGTACGAAATCAAATAAATGTATGGCTATCAATCTGTTTTGTCGCTTAGCGCAAAAAATAACTGCATCTTTGTTCGCATATTTTACTCAACACTAAAATTAAACTGCATAATTTACCAGAACTACTTTCTAGAAAGTTGCTGGTAAATGTAAACTGATATGTGCAAGTATTGATATATAATATATTAAATATTTCTAAAGAGTGGGCATGTCAACTCTTTATGAATATTGTACAGTTGGTGCTCGTTGAGATTTACTTTGAATCCAAAATAATATGCATTGATCTTAACATTTGACAAACCCGCCTTATTGTGAGATGTACCAATTTCAGCCCCAGACAATCAGAGATCTATTAGGCTTCTAAACTTAATTAATACCTTCCTTTTTTTTATTCTAAACTTAATTAATTGATTATTTACAAAGATAACTATCTAATAGGATCAAAGGATCATACCTGCATGCTAGCGGTTTAATTAGGTCCCTCTTTTTATAGAAGTAAATTGTTATGGACAAATTTGATTTGCGGTGACTTACATTCACATGGTGTTGACTATAATTTATAATGAAAAATAATATATATTAGTGTATCAATATATTAAAGAAAATGAATGACACTTAATTGTGCATGAATGACAATTATTTTGTGAGTGAATGGAATGGGAACAAAGAAATTAATAGCTCCATAATTCATAAAGTTTAAAAATGTTAATATAAAAATAGGTATGTATTAGTTTAAATAAATTTTGAGTTTTAAAATAAATTTCCAACATATATGGTTGAATATTTTAATATGAATGTAAAGTTAATGATAAAACAACAATAAAATGTAATATGCGTATTTTTTTTTAAATCTTATGTAACATTCTAAAAATTATAGTTTGTTACTCTTCAATTTAGAGTTCAATAGAATTAAAACAACAACAACAACGTCCAAACAAGAGAAAAAATGAAAATGACATTTTTTTTTTCAATATGTTTCCATTCATTCCCTCTTATTCATCATCTTTCTTTTGTTTCACCTACTAGCTGTGAATATGTAAACATAAAATGCAAAAAAAATAATTTGTTGACGATATGTGATGCTCGATAAAAAAAAAGAGAGTAAAAAGCTATGTTTGGGAATTGAGTTTTCAACCGGGTACATGGTACACAGAACCTGGCACATGGTACAGGTCAAGTGGTCAACGTCCCAGGGCCAGTTCTGAAGATTTTGGGATCTGGGGCGGAAGAAAAATTTGGACCCTTATGTTTTCAACTTTTTTATTAATATGTTAATCGATTATTAAATTTGTAGACTAATAATTAAGCAAGTTCTAAATTAATCAATAGAAAATTAATATGAAAAATATGAAAAATAAAAGCACTTTTTCAACGATATTGCGTCATTATACTAAAACCTTGCTACCTTGATATTGTTATTGGGTGCCATTAACAACCCCCACATTAAATATATATAAGATGTAGTCATGTATGGAACTCTTTAGAGAAAAAAAAAGGGGAAATAAATCTGCTGCGATCCAAAGATCGGGAACAGTAACTCGGAAATTCATGTTTTTTCGAATCCAGCCGTTTAATTTTTTCTGTGCAAGTATATCGAAACAATTTGACAGTTAGATTTGGAAAAACAAGAATTTCATAGTACTGTTCACACGTGAAGGATCGCAGCAGATTTGGATTCGGAAAAAATCAAGAATAATAATTAGATCCTTTTAATTCCAAATACGTGATTCTTAACCTTTTTACTCGACATATCACATATATAATACAATGAATGTATTCGTAACTATATCAGTAAATAACAAAATGCAAGGTGAGCTCATTGACTATTTGAATGAATGTGTGACAATGGGTTATTTTAATAATGAAGAAAAAACCAAAGAGGCGTACAAGGTGAGCTCTTTGACTATTTGACTTCAGGCAGCGCATCAATTAGTATTACCATTTATAGTTATCTCTGGTTGCTAAATAGATAGACCTAAATGGACATAAATTATGAATACACTTCGGCAATTAAGCCTAGGTCAGGTCCAGGATAATTTTCGGTTGAAGTTCAGATGAGCGGTTTCTCCCCTCTAATGTGCTACAAGCCCAACAAGCCCAGTTAAGCATCACATGAGTATCGATCCCCAGTTTTACAGTTGAGCCTCAGTTAATACGCCGATAGATGTTATATTATTTTGGGCCCTTTTACACAACTATTTTTTTTGTTTTGGGCTCTTTTGGATTTTGGGGCCCGGGGCCATTGCCCTGGGTGCCCTGGGTCAGGGCCGGGCCTGGGTCAACCCATGTCTGTCCATCATTTTTAGCAATGCATATCCTCTGCATTAACTCAAAAAGTAAATTTTTGAGTTAATGAATCCGAACCGTCTGACTTTAAACGAAGCCAATCTGGCCACTGCTTATGATATAGGGAGCACTTTAATATTAGTGCGGATTAAGTATGCACAAATCTTGAAGCAAATCGGATGAACAATATTCATTAACTCAAAAGATTCCCTTTTGAGTTAATGCAGAGGATACAAATTCACACCGCTTCGGCTTCCGCTTTTAGAATTTTTCAAAGTGTGTTTTCTGACAGTGAATACTTTTAATTAAATTTTAATAGATAAGCACTAAAAAAAACTGAAGTGAATATTTAATAAATTGAATTTTTTTTCCTTGATCTATTAATAAATTTCAGATTATAAAATTATACCCAAGATCCGCACCAATTAAAACCTGAAATTATATTTTCTTTAGTTTAATCAAGTAATTGAGGAGTTATTAGTTATAGTAACTAATTTACGACTATGTCAGAAAAAAAAAACCCTTAACTAATTATTAGTATGAAAATATAATAACTAAAATTCTAAAATTAATATGTTTTTTTTTATCTTAACATAAATTGTAATCTATTATCATAGACTATAAAAGTCATGTTAAGAAACTTTCAGATCATAGTAAAGATGGAAATTTATATGGACACCTAAAATGGATACAATTTGTTATTTCAAAGAGTAAAATCCTATGATACAATCTGTTATGCCTTTTCTTTTAGGCCTTCATTACAGACAGAGGAGAAAGGGATTAAATCACAGAAAGGAGAGAAGAGTAATAACTGTTATAATCCAAAAAGTTAAATTAATAATTAACGAATGATTTATAAAATTACACCTAATTAAAAAATTTCGTTAATTAAATAATGATCGATCGATGTACTAACTGATTATCTAACATGAATTAATTTCATAAATTGTTAAATATAATCAAGACGTCCGTTTTGAAACAAATATTAATTTTGTAATATAGAAGATAAAACATACGGCATGATTATGATTAAGATTTATGAAGTTATAAATAAATTTGGAGATTAGAAATTAAACACTGATCATTCAGAAAATTAATGTTTAAGACGTTATTTAAGGTGCACAGCTCTCTTTAGAATTAAAATAATATAATTATTTATGTCTTTCAAATCCATGAAATCTATGTGCACTTCCTTATTTGTTTATTATAATTTGTTTTAACTAAGCTGCTTAAATAAGAAAGCTATGACATTAATTATACATAATCAACTGGTGGTATGTATGATTAGCGTAGCTATTATTTTATTTTATTTTTTTGAACATTTTTGCACATATTTTCTTTTTATTTTGAGGAGGGATCCAATTACACACTTTTTTGGTAACACCGGATTACACTCTATATTTTTAAAGTCCAAACAGTTGATCCAAACCGTTCAACATGATGGATATGTTAAAATGTGCTTGCAGATCAAATTTACATTTTTTTGAATTTTTTTACTATTTATTAAAGGTTGGTATAAAAATTCAATGATCTGAATATAGCGATTTTGTTAAATACTTAATAAATAGTAAAAGATTTTCCAAAAAATGTAAAATTTGATCTGCAAGAACATTTTAATATATCCATTATGTTAAATAGTTTGGATCGACTATTTGAACTTTAAAAACTTCAAAAATCGAGAGTGTAATTTGGTGTCACAAAAAAAAATGTATTTGGATCCCTCCTCATATTAAAAGGTTCTTAGAGATCAAATTTTAAGTCAATAGCAACAGTCAATCGACTTATTATATGTCTTGTAAGAAAATTGTCCTTCATAGCATAAAGATAGATGTCTAGTTATTCTAGTCTGTTCATTTATTCTCAAAAACATATATATAGTACTTAGAGGATGAAGATTCCCTTTTGAGTTAATGCAAGGATACAAATCGTCAAATTCAGTTCGTGTATCCCATGAGTTACGCCACCTATTAATTTCAACTCTGCGTGTATCCCATGAGTTAACCTACTGTGAAGATCTAACTCTTTCTATGGAATTAAAATATCAAAACAGTCTATCTATTGTCCTATATTATTATCAAATAATTTCTATTAACAAAAAAAGTTGCCCAAAGGTAGAACATGTGCATGGCATACAGTAATTTATTACAGTGATTTGAATCTTGAGTAGTACCAAGGCTAATAAATATTTATGAATCCCTAGCCAACGTGTTACACATTGCCTCTGTTTGGTGGTCAAAGTGGGAGTGAGGCTATGCTATTGTGCATATATAGCGGGGATAATTTTTTATTTTTTTTTATTTTTAAAGTACGAACAGTTAATCTAAACAATCAATGTAATATGAAAATAAACTTGTAGATCAAATTTCATATTTTTGTTAGAATTTTTGTACTAAATTACTTCATCTAAAATATTCTAGATCTTTCAAAAATATAATAGTGATTTTCAACATATGTAAAAAATAGTAAAAATATTCTAAAATTTAAAATTTAGTCTGTAAGTATATTTTAATATAAAGAACACGTTAAATAATTTAGATTAACTATTTGAACTTTAAAATAAAATAAAAAAAACAAAAATATTAATTCATAGTTTGTACGGACCAATCTGCACTATTTATATATAGTACCGTAGTCTCATTGAAAATTAGATTACATTTTCAGTTTAATTCCGACCAAGTTTTGATGTGATGGTATAAAACAGAAGATTATTTTAAATAATAAAAATGTGAAAGCACAATCATTACCGAAGTTATTGTTTAATTTAAAAAGTAAATATTGGCACATATTTCTTTTGATATGCAAATACTTCGTCAAAAGATTGAGTGCATTATTTTTTATGTTTCATTTGGCTACACTGAAACTTACAAGAAAAATATATAAATGTCGCCGATTTACAATTGGAAACAATAAAACTTGAAAAAAAAAAAAAATGACAGTGCTATATTAATACAATATAACAATACAAGTCGTTTCCCAAAATTCCTTCTCACCTCCAATTTCATGCACCAATTTAAACAATAAAATTAAGTAGGGTGTAAACAGAGTGGATTCGGAGCGGATAATGCTGATATCAAATCCATATTCATCTTTCAATAAGCAGATACAAATACGAAAACAGATATATGGATATCAAAATTCAAAAATAAATTCACCTTAAATGAATACGGATACAGAGTGGATAATCTACGAATACAAATTCGAATACATATATGAAACAAATAATTGTATCCAAGATAATTGAGTCATATGAACTTTAAGATACAAATACTAATTAACAAAATTCAAATATGAAAATGAATTAACAATTTATGTTAGCTTATTTAGTTTTATAATTTGGCTTGAAACAATTTTTCTAAATTTAAAATATTAATTTTCATATGCTTGACGAACCATGTGTTTAATTACGATTCTAATTATTTGAGCTTGATCTTGAGATGTGTTCAAACTTTCTATTTTTCTAATACATTGACTGCATCAGTCAAGCATTCAAAAAAAAAAAAAAAAAAGATAAATACTTAGAAAAATGAGGGTATTTCAAGCCTCCACAGAGCTAAACATTGGGAGTCTTTATCAAACCTTCATCTTAACAAAATACCCCTGATAGACCAAATTTGATCAAACTCAGAGATGGATTAAAAAAATTGAAGTTGAATTCCACCAGAGTTGTATTGATTGTTCCAAATTTCCAGGGATTAAGTCATTAAATGCATTCTTTAAGAATTTCCTGCTATGCAGCCTTGATTGTGTACCCACACATGCAGCGGGTTGAAACAATAAAAACCAGCGATCCAAACAGAGACCACACAGAAAACTATTGAGTAATCACAACAGAATATTAATTTATATTGCAATTCATGCTTGTCACGCTTCCCTGTTACCAAATATTTTAAAGTTGCTCTTTTCTAAAAAATTTAAAGATGAGTAAAATGAGAGGAGTGAGAGGGAGGGTAAGAGAGGAGAAAAGTGGGGTCTACAAGAATATTTTGTTATGATTTTTGAGAAGAGAGTATTTTGTTTTATGTTTTGAAAAAGAATGACTAAATGTAAAATTTCCCTACTTAAAATACCAAGGGCTTGTTGTAAAAGAAATATAAAGTATAAGGTTGAATTTGCAAAATTTTAATAAATTGGTAATTAGTACCTGTCAGAGGGGCCTTGATGCAAAGTTACATCTTATAAATGTATATATAAACTAGCTGGAAATTATAGACGTAACTTGGAATTGAATTATGGGCCTTCGGGGCTTGATTGTATATTAAATAGAAAATTGGGCTTGAGCTCTTTTGAACTTGTTTCATAAATTTGAAATGGAAAAATAAAGTATGGCTCAAGCTAAGTCTTCGGACCTGATCCAGAAAATTAAAAATAAAGCACAAACTGAGTTGGTCAAAACTGGACTCTGCCCGAAAATGAATGAAAATAAATTGAACTCGACAAGTTGGCATTTTTTTTTTAATATATGAAATTAAATAGAATTAAATTGAATCGTTTCTCTAATTAAATTATGCAGTGTTACAAAATTCGATAATTATGATAAAATTAACTAGAGATGTGATAACATAGAGTAATGTAATTCTACTAAGTTAGCCTCTTTTTGTCTTGCAATTAATATATTGTGACCTACTAATCGATTTAATTATTGGGAAGAAAAAACTGTCATATTCAACAACATTAAAAATATACAGGGTTTGCCTAACTACAACTGGTTTAGGGAGTTCGCATCCACTAAGATATCTCAAAATTTGTGTTGATCTGTGAGAAATTTGGATTGGACTGTTCAAATTCTCAAAGCATCAATCTTAATACCGCTCTGCGCATCCAAATCGGGTTCGTAAAAAGCTTTGGCTTGGTTTTGACCTAAACCGAGAAGTTAACTTTTATTAGAGGATATACACTCAAACTGAGGTGTGCAGTAGCATGTTGTACTATTAGTTTTCTAGCTTACTAAATTATGATCATGTTGTACATAAGCTTAATTATTTAATTTGAAACTTGCAATTTTCTTTGAATTAGAGTTGCTACTGGTGTAACCCGATATTATTAATTATTACTGCATAAAAAGAGTGTTTTTGGTTGATTCTGACAAGTATTTCTAATAATATGATAGTTATAAAAAGAGTGTTTTGTTGCAGATACTTGAACCTTCTGATTTCTCTTTTCCTGAGCAAGTACTATTGCAATATGTTATCACCCTTGTTGGATATATGTCTGAGTTATAATATGATATCTAATTCATTAGGGAGGAGCCAATTGCAACGAAATAGAAAAATAATGAAAACAAAAAGTTGTGCCATTAATTATTGATTAAGATATTGAGATGTGTGTACAACACTCGTCTCCTTTTAGAATACATCTCACTATTTTATTTCATTTATTAGTTGCTTGACAACCATGATAAAGAAAACAACATCCATGAAATTTAAAATGAATAACTAAGAATCAACGGCACATGGTTATGCACTCTGCCTGTGTAGCATAACAAGGTTCTGGTTCATATCCGCCGCAACAATAACACCGTCCAAAACCAGTACATAGGGACTTGTAACACGGTGCTGGAATATTGATCTTGCTAGCGTTTCTTTCTCCTCTTGCCTCTATCATTTCCTCACTGTGAAGTCCTTCCAAATGCAAATTCCGACCTATATATATATATATCAATCTAAAATAAAAAGCTAAATGCATGTGAGTCAAAATGTCATATATATACCTCTTTTTTTTGAATGCCATGGTAGAAGCTACCAGCTCAAAAACCATATATACACTACAATAGGAGGATTGAGGTCATAAAAAAAAAAAAGTTCAATTTCTACAACAAACATTACCTTTAGTCATTGACATGAGACAAGTAATGAGAAAAAGAAAAACTAAAATGCGCAGCTTGGTGTTCATCTTGAATTTGACAAGAACCCTATTGTTGTTCAGAAAGAGAAAGAGAAAGAGAAAGGGTACGATTTAGAGAATATATAGGAAAAATATTGTGTTAATGCTATCTTTATTAAAAAATAATACTATAACCTAACCTTTTAGGAAAATATATCTAAATAATATCTCATATTAATTATGACATAAATATTTGTGATATTTCGATATATATTGATTATCGACAAAATCCTTGCGTTTATAAAAAGACATTTGCCTCATTATTTGGTAATAACAACTTCAGGATTACAAATAAAGATTTTTTTAAGAATTGAGAATCTCTCTGTAACAATTCGTCACGATTAGTAATATGTATATTTTTAATGTTGTTGAATATGACAGTTTTTAAAAAGTTAGTAAATTTAATAAAAATATCTTCATAATAATTAAATCGTTTAGTAGGTCACAGTATATTAATTACAAGACAAAAAGAGGCTAACTTAGTACAATTACATTACTCTATGTTATCACATCTCTAGTTAATTTTATCATAATTATCAAATTTTGTAACACTGCATAATTTAATTAGAGAAACGATTCAATTTAATTCTATTTAATTTCATCAAAAAAAAAAGAAGGAGAAGAAGAAATGCTAACGTGGCAATACAGCCTATCGGACTCATTCTTTAATTGTCTGTTTTGATTTATTACTTCATACTGCAGCACACCTGTCATTTACGGTTTTATAGAAACTTTCCTAATTACTCCTTAATTAGCCATAAATACCAAACAGTAAAGAAAGAAATGAAATAAATAAATAAAATAAGAAAGAGATATGCATTAAAAAGGGATTAACCGGGGGTGAGAAGTTGCCATGTTTACCTCTACAGATAGACTATTATACTTTATAACAAGAATTGAAGAACATTCAAACGTACGTACTCTAGTATACTAGTACTCCAGAATAATCGAAGATATTTTTTTTGTTCTCTTGTGATAATATGATCTTATTCTCACAACTACCCAATGCCTAATCCGCGACATCAACACCCTTTTCTCTTTCTCTCAAATTTCTCTCTAACCTTTACCCCCTCTCTCTCGGGATACATATCCTCCCAGGTACCTGATTCAACACAATTGAAACGGACGGCCCAGATTTACTCTCAGCCCGTTCTTTCTCGGATGGCGCAGGGGATATTATTTGTGCTTTGAGATTCGTGCCAAGTTAAAAAGAACAATTTTGGGCCGTCCAATTCAATTGTACTCAGTCCGGTAACCTGAGAGGATGTAACATGAATTCTCTCTCTTGTGTATTTCTTCTGTGGAAAGGGGGTCTTATTTAAAGACCCAAGGCTGCCTTGGCTGGCTGGGGCCCATCAATTCCCATTATAAACAGAATTTACTGCCACAACCATTACTAACGCCATATTACATTGCCATGGGGCGTACGTTATAACGTCTATGGACAAGCGACTGTTATATGTTTGGCCGTTGCAGCATTTAAAAACCCCCTTTTTAATGGGTGGCTGGATCTCCTCCGGATCGGGCACTTGCCGTTGGATCTTCATAACGAGGTCGGATCTCTGGTGAGCGTTGCAACATTGACTCTATCGTTCCGACTATCTGGCGATGTTAACGGAGAAGACCAGTGTACGTAGCTGGTCGTTGTAACTATTGACCATCGATCGGCAGGGTCACGGACAGGTTTTGTAACGTCGGATGACTATGTACTCGATCCGGCGTTGTAACGCCAAATAAGCTACCTGGCGCCTTCTGCTTTGTTTTGTGAGATATTTTTGAATCATTCGAGGTTGGATTGCACTCTTCTCACCATGCCACCCTGTTCTACATCTTACTCTTTGTGTCGCTTATTTTGGGTAAAACACCTATGGAAGCAAATTCGAGATCATGTTTGGTATTTCGTTTTTATTAGGATATGGATACAAATTTCGGGAAAATATGAGGAGAGGAGAGAACAACTGTGGATAGAGAAAAGAGAGAGCGACACGTAGAGATCAGAAGAGAGGAGGTGTAAGTGCGAGAGAAGGCATTATCTTCAGCGCTGAGATGCAGATCGGACGGTAGGAGATGAGAGTGAACAGTGCAAAGCAAATAGGCATGTATATATAGAGCTAATAATCGTCAAACATGCTTGTGTTTTTTTGATGATTCATACAAAAAATTAGAAACTGTGTTTACTTTTGCAAATTATAAGAATATTCATCACCAATCAGACTCAATAAATTTAATAGTACTATTTTTCTGAGCGACCAATACTTTTTAAACTTGACACTACCTTTGATATATGTACCTCATTGAACTGTAGTTAATATATTTACAATTTCAATTTTTTTTCTTTAATCTCATTATTATTATCGTCAAATATGCGGGTTAATGACCTTGATATAAATATAATATTGTCTCGTACAATAAAAGTTAAAAGAGCAAATTCCAGTAATAAGTCGGCTACAGAGGTGGAGGGTGGAGACCATCTGTCATAGAATTAGAAAGATAGCTACAGAGGGTAAGGCTGGAGTTGTATGGCTGTCTGTGTATCGGGTATTTTTATTCTGCATAACAATTTCATTTCCTTATAAATGAAAAGTTTCAATTCCAATTGAACTTTATACTTTGTATAATATAGTTTTTTTAATTTTTGAATTTTAGATACGATTTGTTTGGATTATTTTCCATCTCAATTTATTAGATAAATTTTTTAATTTTATTGAATTTTTTTGGTTTATAGTAAATAAAAAAATCGTTCAAGAGTTCGGGATATAATTTAATAAAATATGAGTAGAACTAGCTAGTGCATTCTTAAATTCACCAAGTTCTTTTGTGAATTCAACTCTAAAATCTATCAGATTGATTTCAAACAATCAATCCGAACAGTTAATACCCGTCTTTTTTCCATCTAACTTACGAGTGATACATCTACATGCAAATATTTTAAATTTTGAAGTTAGTTTTTTTATAGAGTTAACTATTCAAAATACATTCAAAAAATGAATGCATTAAAATTAATTTATGAACCTTCTAATTTTGACCTCTTGACTTTATACTAAATTAATTTGAAAGTTTAAAATTTTCACATGTAGACAAATCATTCCTAAGGTACATGAGTTTCAATGGTGGAATCATCGTTTGAAGCTAATCCAATAGATTTTAGAGTTGAGTTCACAAAAGAATTTGATCATGAACTTAAGAACACCCTAGTTCTACTCGTAAAATATTGTAAAAAAAAAATGTTGATTTTTTTGGGTTTATATAACAGGTACCAATTTCAATTCAAGTACTTGCAGGAGACCCTATATGCTTTGTATAATATAGTAAAATTCCTAATATATACTTTTTCAAAAAAATTTGAAACATTAGGAAATTATATTTATACTCAAATCCATACTCATTTTTCAAACAGGACCTTTAATTATTTGAATTATTTGATACATCCGTTTGAAATTTAGCCCTAATTCCCCTTAGAAATGAAAAGCTATTATTTAAAAAAGCAAAAACCTTAGTTATTCATATAAATTATTCGGCAGTACTTAGCATCGAAAAGTTCTTAAAAATTCATTGAAGACCTTCATGTTTTCAAGTGCATCAATATTCATTTGTAAGTTTTCTCAAAAAAAAAAAAAAATTCATTTGTAAGTATTAAAACAGCCATGTATTTTTCATATTTTCACATAAATTCCAAAATAGCCGGTGAATAGAATTTCATAAATTATTTTTGCTATACCAAGAATAACAAAAACCAAGATTTAGTATTTCAAACTAGTTTCAACAACTCACAACATATCTTTAATTCCCAAAATAGACACTTAGCACCTCTCCGCAGCTAATTTGAACTAATTTCATTAATTTTAGAAGTTTTATAGGAGGGATTCATAATTTAGAAATTTAGAGGGGAAAATACGTAATTTTGATGTTTTTCAGGGTTATACATGAAATTCCCCCTAGGATATTGTTCAATTATAGTACAAACTGGAAGCAGCACACTTTTATAGAACTAAAGCTAGGCTATAATTTTAATTGTACGTACTTACTAAAATACTGTTATTTTTTAACAACCGAATTAATTTTAAGTAATATATTTTTTTTTTTGGAGACTGAAGCTTTCTTTTCTCATTGCCAACAACTGTTCCTTTCTCTTTTTTATGCTTGTCTTTAAATAAAGAGATTCGTTCTCTGTCTTTATGCTTTGCTCAAAGGTGTGGCCAAATTGGACTTTAATTAGTGGAAAGTGAAAACTACATTCCACCAAAATCGGACATGTGCTTTGCTTTGCTTGCACTGATTACTTTAATTTCCCTATAGCTGCCTTGTACTGTCTTCAAGTGCTTTCTCTGTTTCTCTTGATCTATTGCCCTTGTAATAATATCCTCTTTCAAACTTGAATAAATTAACAGTAGCAATTAAGCAATGGCAGCCGTGCTGATCTCCAACCTGATACCTATCCTGCAACAGCCCGGATTGATGCCGGGAATGGAGGAAGAGTGCCAGCAGTTGCTCCAACTGTTTAGGGCTATCCTGCCCAAGCTCCCTCGTGCTAAACTACTTCATCGAGGATACGAATCTCATGCACACATTGAGGAGGAATTTGAAGCCTGGTTCAGGGACCTTAACACAGCGGCATATGAAGTTGATGACATAGTAGATGAGTTCAGATATGCAACACTTCGAGCAGAGGCTGAGACCAACGGCCACCAGAACGGTGACAAAGTAAGAACTAGTATCTTCTCTCTTTGTAAATTAATTAGTGGGATGAGGCTCCCCATTCAGGGAGGGATGAGGGAGAGGCTGCCCATTAAGGAAGGGATGCGAGAGAGGCTGACAGGACTTGTGATCAGAATTAGAGATCTTCTTGAGACGTCAACTCGTATCATTAGTGATGATAGCGAGGGGCTAATGCCTGGCGCTGAAGGTCAAGGCCCAATTTTAACAAGCCTGAAAGAAATTGATCCTATTATTGTTGGTAGAGATCAAGACAAGGAGGAAATTGTGAACAGGTTGCTTGATTACAACGCTGTTGGAGATACCAATACCATTGCAGTACTCCCAATTGTTGGTATGGGAGGTATAGGAAAGAGTACCCTTGCACGGTTCACATGTGCTGATCCTCGAATCAAGGATAATTTTGAGGTTATTCTATGGGTTGATGCTGGAGAAGAATTTGACGTTGCTAGAATTGCAAAGTCCATGATAGATCAGGTAATAGGGAAAGATTGTTGCTTATCTGAAGGTGATCCTGATTTACTACAGCGTTGCATTTATCAAGAGTTAAGCGGTAAGAGATTCCTTCTTGTCTTGGATGATGTATGGAATGAGAATCAGTCAAAGTGGGAGCAGTTGAAATCATGGCTTGAGGACTCTGCTGCAATTGGAAGTTCCTTAATAGTAACGACACGTAATTACATGGTGGCATCTATTATGTCCTCAGCAGGTATAATGTGCATATCGTCTTTGGGAGAGGATGATCTTTTGACTCTGTTTCGCAAGAGAGCATCCTTTACTGATAGAGAAATTTCTCCAGAGGTGCATACGCTTAGCCGACAAATACTCCATGAATGCCGTGGTTGGCCTCTGGCAGTGAATCTGCTGGGTGGTTTGATGAGATTCAAGAAAGAGCTTTCTGAATGGCAACAAGTAAAACACCATTTAATTAACCCCTGGTGTGATGATCATACAAGTGGACCTGGGAATGTCTCCATTATTCATTTATCTCCTGAAACTAGAGCATGCTTTGCCTTTTGTTCTGTCTTCCCTGAGGGCCATTACATGGACAAAGAGGTGTTGGTCAAACTTTGGATGGCCAATGGTATAATCTCTTCTGATAGATCAACATCTCTAGAAGAAAAAGGTAACTGCATATTCAATGAGCTTGCCTTGAGGCAATTATTTGAGGATGTCAAAATTGTTCCCGAAAGTTCATCTAGGGACAAACATGGATATCGTAGTAGAGTAATATGCAGATTGCATCCCATAATACATTATCACGCGAAATATTTTTCACGATATGAATCACAATTTCCACCGAGATCCCAATATAATCGTTTTCTATTTATACTTGGAGATTCACCAGTAGATATTCCTGAGTTATTAAAAAATTATCCAGATGTGCGTAACTTGATATACTCGAATGATCCCTTCATTAGAACTGTCAATTGCAGTGTGCTACCCAACTCAACCTCTTTGAGAGCTTTGCACTTGCCCTCGGCTTTATTTGACAGAGATCTGTTTGAACTGAAATATACAAAACACTTGAGATATCTTGATCTATCTGGCAGTAGAATTAAGAAATTACCTGAATCCACAAGCTCATTATACTTTATACAAACCCTAAATCTCTCAAAATGTTTGCTTCTTGGCTGGCTTCCAGAAGATATGAGATACATGAGGAGCCTTAGGTATCTCCATGTCGATAAATGCCCGAAGCTAAAAAAGATGCCATTACATCTCGGGCAACTGAGTTGCCTAAAGATCCTTACAACTTACATTGTCGGAGAAAGTGCCGGCAATGGCATTGACGAACTGAAGTGCCTGGATCTTAGTGGCTTGCTTGAGATATATAACCTGCGCAACGTGAAGGATGCAACAATTGCCAAAGAGGCTGATTTGTTTTCAAAAACAAATTTGGAGCGGTTAACTTTATGTTGGGGTGGACAACAACTGGTTATTTCAAAAGGAAATAATAACTTGGAGGTATTGGAGGCTCTACAACCTCACAATGGATTGAAGGTGTTGAAAATACAACAATATGGGGGAAATGAATTTGCAAATTGGCTTACCAATCCAGTAGGTCTCCAGAATTTGGTTGAACTTCATTTGATTGGTTGCTCACAATGTAGCACCATTCCTCCAGTGTGGAAGGTGCGTTCCCTTCGAGTTCTCTGTTTAAAATATATGATCAATCTGACATGTATGTACAACTTCACTTCCTTCCCTGGTATAGATAAGAAAGATGGCTCAGAGCTATTCCCAAGCCTCAAGAGACTGGTATTAACTGGACTGAAGAGGTTGGAAAGATGGCATGAGGAAGAAGGAATGCAGAGAACAATACCATCATTTCCTGTGCTTGATGAGATGGAAATCACAAATTGTCCAGAGCTGAAAAGCTTGCCTATTGTTTCCGTGCTTAAATATTTAACCATAAGCATAGAAAATCATGGTCTACTACAGTCTACCATTGATCTGATAACACAATCACAGAGCTTAGTTGAAGTCAGCATGGCAAAAGCAAGCTATTCTGATAACGAGGCACTGTCAGCATTAGGTGCAGAAGTGAAGGGACGTAATAGCCATAAGCTTCGAGTAATGCGACTGGAATCAACTAATAGTTTTTTCATGGCCAGAGAAATACCGCATCTAAGGTTGGGTTTTTGGAGATCACTGGTATCACTTGAAAATTTGGATATTTTCAATTGCAGCAGCATTTTTGCCTGGCCATTAGAGGAGTTTAGAAGCATGCGCAAATTGAAACGGCTATCTATCCGAAAATGCCCAAACCTAACTGGTTTGCTTCCTAGACAGTTGCAAAATGGCGAAAAGATGTTACCTCTGCTGCAATCCCTAGAATTCTATGCATGCCCTTCTTTGAAAGAGGTTCCGAGGTGCACATCGATCCTTTACTTGGAACTAGATGAATGTCCTGAAATTAATTCAGTTTCAGGTTTAAATAACCTGCAGATGTTGTTCCTCTCATGCTATAGCTGGACGTCTTTGCCAACTGGATTCCAAGACCTCGAGAAATTGGAGTCTCTTCGGGTGTCTGAATGCTACTACCTGACATGCTTGCCAGTTGAGTTGGCAGGTCTCACATCTCTTCGAACCTTGATCATAGACAAATGCTCAAGAGTGCAGTGTCTTCCCGATGGTCTCGACCAAATGCTCTCTGGTGTTGGAAAATTCCAAATTTCAGAGTGTCCTGTTCTGGAGAAGTTTTGTAAAGAGGGACCGTATTCTTCCATAATCTCACAAATTGGCACGAGGACAAACAATTCTGCTGGACCATCTACTGAACCTTGAAGGTACATAGCTCTCCTTTCTCATGTATTATTATAAGTTTGTAATTGAACCCTTCCTATTCCAAAACAAATTTGGTGTTTATTGATTAAATTATATTATTAATGCATGTTGATATATGGAAAAACTGATTTTTGTGCTTTTATTACCTCATTCGGCCGTTGTTAATATGGATAATCAGTACACTTGACCAGACTAGAAAGTTTATAGATGAGTTGAAATCCATACACCATAACTTTACTGGATGGTGATTGTGAGTACCAAATTTAATAGATACCAATTAGCATTTTTTTACTGTTGTTTTGTGTTTCTTTTTTCTTCAGTAGATTTCCAATGAGTGCATAATTGCATACATACAGCCTCATATAACACCTGTAATAATCCTAGGTCTTATATATGGAAAGAGTGTTGCAGATTTGCACTGAGAACACTAAACAATTAGCTATCACACAAAAAAAAAAATTGCAAAAGTGGGATCAAGTTTTTAACCCGATAGTTGATATAAAAAGAATGTCCCATTTACCCTTGTTGAAACTAACTTTCCACAAGCAACAGTAAAAAATTTTCCATATGCCCCTTGTTGCTCAATTACCTATAGGGAATTTTGGAAATTATTCTCTTTGACATAATTATTCACATTGTTTCAAACTTTTGAGACTTACAAGAAACCAGGCCTTGAACAAATGAACTTCCTAATGATAACAAAAAGAAGCTAGACAACCTCTGCTAAGTTTCCATACAATTTTACTAATCTATTCCTTTTTCTCCACCGATGTAGTTCATCAGAAGGCTCGGCGTGGGGTGGATCGATTAGCATCTCTTGATATGTCATTGTGTAGCAATTAGGTACGTATATAGATAAGTTCAAAACTTTCTTGTTTTATTGGATTCAAAGTTATTTCGAACATTGTATAGATTATATTGTTGTGGTGCACCTGGCATTTCTAAGTTAATATTTCTTCAATTTCCATAATTCTGTGTGGTCTGGTTAGCATGCTAAGCGATTGAAAATCAAGACTCACTTGGTTTGGGATGGCAAAAAAATTGAGAACAAAAAAAATGAAAAGAAGTGCGGATTGTTTTTTTAATGCTTATATATTTGTTGTTTTGATATTTTAATACTTCCAAAATATTAGTACCATTCTCCACTACTACATGTGGCAATTAACTCCATATTAGATTTAAAAGAAGTTCACAATGGCACGAAAGGACAATATTTATTTTTTTCTGTTTGAGAAAGCTGACAGAGGCTGTCAGCTACAAGTAAACGACAATTTTTTTTTCAATCTAATAAACAGGGATATATATATATATATCCCTTTTATTCATTTCAATGGAAAATGGTTCATAGTTTAATTATTGTCTCATTGCAATAATTTTAAGTGCGGTAAATATTTTCTGATATCAGTTACTATGCACAGTCATTATAAATCTTAACTTTTTTTTTTTTCTGAAGTAATGAGTAAAGCACCTATTATATCTTCCACTAAACAAAAGAAAAATTTACCGGTGATTCAAGTTTCATGGATGTAGCAATGTTATATGAAATTTAACAATTATATAGCCACTATTTTAATTTTTCTAATTTTTGCTTCTTCCAAAATCTTTCTTGTCGTGACTGTAAAAAAAAGTGTTCCAATATTATCATTTTTTTTGTAGTGTTTTGACTTTTGAGTTGCCATGTGTACATTGAAACACATTCAACATTTTATTTTTCACTGGGATGTATGAGAAAAAGAGTACGTGGTGATTATTTTCATTTAATTTGGTTGTGATCTTGAATATATATATATTTAAATTTTGTGTCGTCCTATAAACTTAAAAACTCTATATAATACAAGATGAAATGAACATATATAGATTTACAGTGGAACTAGTTAGATTTGTTATCTAGTCTTTCTGGCTTGAAAGGAATAAAATATGGTTTAAGGGGGTTTCTACTTTCTACAAAATCAATCAGGAATTTGAGTAGCTCTATTATTTCCTTACTCTCATTTTGGAGTAAATCCAAAAGTGATGATTCTTTTTATAAATTAACTCTTAATTTGCAACATGATATGACAGAATTATCCTTGCAGGAGGGTACAGGTACACCTTCCAGTACCGGATCTTGGGTTTGCACTAGACCTCTGTGAAGCAACTGGTTAAAAGGACTTTATTTGCTCTTCTACTTGTATCTTCCTTTGAAACTGATATTTGGTTTGAAATACTGTTTTGTTATATCTTTGGTCTGTAATAGTTGATACAGTTCTTCTTATGTTTAAGTTTGAATGCATTGTAATAGTTAGTATGATACCAGTTGTTTTAAAATCATAGTCTGTAATAGTTTAATTATACCTGGAGTTATGATACCAGTTGTTTTGGGGTCAAATACTGTTAGTAGAAGAGACGGTTGTAATCTTCATTCCAGTTGGTAATACTTGACAGCCCCTCAAGCCTTTCAAAAAAAAGACAGCTGTGCCACAAATAATCACGATCCTTGCTTCAAAACACACTATTTGACAGGTAGGTGGGAAAAGAAAAACATTTGTCTCTCTCTTTTATTTTTAATTATTATTTTATTTGCTAAGAAGGAGACAAATGAAAAATGTGGAGGTCTTCTCTAATCCTTCTAAGTGCTAAGCACTATTGCCAAAATATTTTTGATTGTCTGTGACTGGAATGGGTATCTCGCAATGCAGTGGTACTATGCATAGCACAGATTGGTCCGAATTATGGATTAATATCTTAGTTTTCTAGTTTCAAATAGTCAATATGAATCATTCAACAAGACCTTTTTTTTTTGATGAGAAACCCGTAGGTATGATTTTATTGAAACTTAAACAACGATTACAAACTAAGTTCAACAATTGAAAAGTAGAAATAGCAATACTAAAATAACAGCAAAGTAAAGAAACACTATGGCCTAATGTCGGTATGTAAACAAATACCCCTGTAGCCCGGCCTAAGAAAAGCTACATAATATCAAACGATCCTTGAGAGCTATCCAATTACCGTAGGCTCTGTATGTTGAAGAATTCATGTTGGATGTTTCGTGGGATTTGAAACTTAGAAAGAATCTCATCTATATTCGTATTACATCCTTGCTGCCCGTTTTTTCTTGCCCAATTTGCCAGCAGGTGGGGTCCTTGTAACGCCTCCCTCTGAATGTGTTGTATCTTGACCATACCTTGCAATTGTTGGGCTAGTCTCACACAACCAGCCACAGTTTGAGTCGCCTCCCATGATGGTAAAGAGTCAGAGTTTTTGCTATTGACTGCCATTACCAGTATCCTACAATCAGAGAAGATGTGCACTTGTTGTGTTGCACTACTTCCCATTCTTGCAAGACCAGCCTGTAGCACCTGCAAGAGTGCAGTTGCCTCTGCATGAAACGGGTCTGTCACCGTCATGTTACTAAAACCCACCTCTTTAAGTACCCCATTTGTATCATATAAGGTTGCCCCCCACCCTGCCTTCTTGCTTACTTCCCATGATGCATCAATTAAGAGTACCTGTGTGTCCATCGGAATAGCCACCGTCTGAGTTATGCGCGGAGCCAACCTGCCTTGTGTGATCCCTTCTGAAGTGGTTGACATGTCCATTTGTTTTGCCCTTGCTAGGATTTGTTGTGGCGTGTGCTTCTTTCCTTGAAAAATTGCTTCGTTTCTTCCCTTCCAAAGGCACCACATAATATTACACAGCCTTGTGATTTCTGCCATCTCCATGTGATCTGTAATAGCTAGAAAGGCCATAGTAAAATCCAGTGGTAAATCGGAAGTCCTGAGAGCAAAGTGAGAAGCGTACCATGTGGCCCTAGACAAGCTGCAAAAAAATAGAGTGTGAGTTATAAATTCATTTTCCTCCGCACATCTCGGACAAATCGGGTTAACGGATTGGATCCGTCTATGCACTTCGGTTGCCGTTGCCAGACCACCATGAATTGCCCGCCAGATGAAGGTTTTCACTCGAGGTATGACTTCTTTCCAAGCCCATAGACGCTGCCACGCTCGCGCTTTGTGTTGGCATACCTGCCGATGGTTGTCACTCCTATTTATCAGGAACTGGTACCCCTCCTTGGTTGAGTACCTTCCGGATTTGCTCGTCGTCCAGAGGAGCCTGTCACGTATTAACGGGTCTCGTGATGGCATTGGAGCTGTTGCGATTATGGATTGGAGTGCTTGTGTCCCCATCAGTCCCTCTATTTTTTGTGAGTCCCAAGAGTTATGATTGAGATCAAACACATCCGCAATTTTTGTATCCCTTTGAGCATTTGAGGCGATGCTCTGAACTTCCCACCCTTGATACCATGGCTCATTCATTATTCGTATATCTCCTCCGTGCCCCACATGCCACTGCAATTGGCCACTGAAAACTCCTTTTAGGTCCTGGATCGCTCGCCATAACGGGCTTGCATCCGACCTTCTCTTAACAGCCCAGAAACCAATTTTAGTGAAATACTTGGAGCGGAAAATCTGAACCCATAGTTTGTCAGCTCCTGAAGCCAGTTGCCATACTAACTTCAAGAGTAGGGCCTGATTGAAGGTTTTAATATCTCTTATCGCCAACCCTCCTGTTTCCGTGCTCCCACAGATTTTCTGTCATGAGATAAAAGCAATATATCTCTCTGTACCCGTTTTTCCCCACAAAAACCTTCTAAGCACTGAATTAATTTCTTTAACCGTCTTAGTCGGCAGTGCCGCAACCGACATGTAGTAGACAGGTATTGAAACTAGAACGGACTTGATTAATGCTACCCGACCTGCTAGTGAAAGCATATTGATTTTCCAACCCGATAACTTGGAATATAGCTTGTCTACTAGTAGGTTGTGAGTAAAGTCATTTTGTCGGTTTGAATCTGTGACAACAACCCCCAAATACTTTTCTTGATCCTCAGCCGCTTTTGCATTAAACTGCCTTGTGAGCAATTCCGTGCACTCCTCATCACACCTCGCACTATACCATATTATTGATTTTTCCGGGTGTATTGCCAGACCCGATTGCCTTTCAAACTCATGAAAAATCCGTTTGATTGTTTGCACTTCACCTTCTTCTGCTCGGCCCATGACCATGAGGTCATCTGCGTATAGGATGTGTGTTATTGGAGGTGCACTTCTCGCCAACCTGATACCCTTAATGTTGCCTGCTTGTAGACTGATTTGAAATTGCATTGTTAGAAGTTCCATCGCAAGGATAAAGAGGTAAGGTGACAGTGGGCATCCCTGCCTCAACCCTCGTGTTGGAGTGATGAAGCCTTGTCCGCTGCCATTTACTAAAATCGTGACCCTTGCTTGCCTCCAACAGGATTGAATTAGGCTAATTAATTGCGGAGGGAAATTCGCCATTCTCATAGCCTGTACCACAAAGGGCCATTTGACCGTGTCAAATGCCTTCGTAATATCTGCTTTCAACATAAAAGCATTTTCCTTGTAACTTCTAGATTGGAAAGAATGTAGTATTTCTCTTACCAGTATTGTATTGTCCGCGCTGTTTCTGTTTCGAATAAATGCTGTTTGGTTATTTGAGATCAAAGCGGTCATATGCGGTTGCAATCTATTGGCTATAATCTTCATTAGCAAACGGTAGATTATATTACCAACAGTAATCGGCCTGTAATCCTTTGGGGTCTTTGGTTCCTCTATTTTTGGGATCAGTACTATGCGGCTGTTGAGCCAGTTGGCTGGGGTTCTTTGGGTTTGAAAGACTTCCTTAATCGCGTTCGTCAAATCACATGCAAAGAGTGGCCAGTGTTTCTGTAGCAACCTTGCTGTGACACCATCTGGACCCGGTGCTTTATCGGGTCCCATGAGAAAGAGTGTAGTTCTGACTTCCTCCATATCCGGCGGCCGTGTGAGCAAGCCATGTGCCGACTCTGGGATTTTTTGGATAGGTACATTAGTAATTTGGTCCAAAAGTTCCTCCTGTTGTAACTCATCTTCTGCGGGCTGTGGGCAGTAGATGTTTTTGAAATATTGTACCATTCAACAAAACCTACGTATGAAAATTTACTTACATTTTTAGATAAAGTGATTTTCTATCTAAAAAAATAATAAAATTTTAAAGAATATAAAATTTAATCTGCAAATACATTTTCATATGCTGATTATGCTAAATGGTTCATATTGACTATTTGAAACTGGTGGCTCATTGTTTTCTTCAGTTAATCGAAAGAAGAAAAAATAAAATATGACAATTCATAAACCATATTAGTGGGCAATACCACGGTTCTGAAAATCGGAATTAGAATCGGAATTGCTTATTTGACCGTAGAATCGGAATCGGGTGAATCAGTTGGAATCGGACGAATCGGATCGGAAACTCGGATTTTTTTTAGCAGAAGTACGTTTTGTACTAAATTTGTCAAATAACCCACTCCATCACTCATAATAATTAAATTTGAACGGATAACAATCAAATTTACAGTATATTACTTAATGTTTAATTTTAACATTTAAATTTTCATATTTTATTTTGTATTCATTAATTTATCTTCAAAGAAAATATTTTATTTCATAAACAATTAATATTTTATTTTGCTTAAGTTAAAATAAAATAAAATAAAAACTTAATTTATAAAATAAAATAAATAAAATTACTATTGTCAACAACTACATGCACCGTTTACTTTAGTCAAATAAAAAAATAATAATAAAATAAATCATTGTGTATTTAATAACATAATCATTAATCAATATTGAATTAAATAGGACAGCATTTATTAATATCTAAGTTTTGTATAAACGAAAAAATAGCATTAGGGATCAATGCCTCATATGATATTTTGACATTGTACATCCGCTGATTCCGGTCCTCCATTTTTATAATCGATTTGGACATGGTTCACTATATACCATGTTATATTTTCAAAACAAAACAGTACAACATTCATACACCAAGTCTATACAATATTCTATAAGAATTTAACCTTCTTATTCGTTCTGAGTCGCGATTTCCCCCAAATCATTTCAACTGTTGTTGCAAAAAATCCAAAATTGGTCCGATTGAATCACCGAAACAATGTAATGTTGATCCAGAAAGAAGCGAATGAGTGAAAATTTGGTCAATTGTTTCGATTTCGCTTCAATTTTACCGATTTTCTGCATATAGTTTTCAGTTTCAGGTGGCTCGATCCACACATTTAAGATTGGAATTTCTAAATGCCATGGCAAATCAATTCCTTCATTGAGTTTTCTCCTTTGTTTATGCTTATTGGAAACCAGAGAGAGACACAAGTAAAATAGTTATAAATAATGCATATAATAAAAATAAAGGTACATCAAAAACAAACAAAACGATTGACCAAAAATGGTGTTAGTTGGATTCTCTAGAGCCTGCTTTCTGGCATCTCCTTGTCAACTCTCTCAGCCCAAGAAGAAATAAACGAGCCAATTCATTCCGGCCCCTTGTGAAACTTAGAAATAAAAAAATTGACTTTATATGCTAATTAATTAATTATTCATATTTTGCCATTTCATGTTCATATAATGATTCAAATTTTTTCTGGTGCAAGGGTCTTCGGCCCAGTAGGCAAACGAAGAAATGGGCCAAGTAGGCAAACTGGGCCTAACAATTGTGGATGAAGAAATTGACAATTTGGTTAGAAATGAAAGGGAAGGGGAAGGATTAGTAAGGTTAGCTGATGTGGGGTGTTATTGATCTCTGTTTGGGAATCCAAGTATCTTGTATCAACTTCAATTGTCAAGGAATTTGATGGAGTATAATTGCGTCAAATGAATCATACAATTGATAATCCTCGAGAGGTCCGACCTAGTATGGCTGCAAGAAACTAAGCTATCCAATATACAACAACAAAGTATGCACTTTTCGCGAGAGAAAAAACACAATGATAACGGTACTCCCTCGCGAAAAGTACCGTCGCAAATAGAAAAAATACGTTTTTGACGGTATTCCGTCGCGAAAAGTCACTTTTTAT
The DNA here is from genome assembly GCA_964058875.1 of Carex rostrata. Classification (NCBI taxonomy): domain Eukaryota; kingdom Viridiplantae; phylum Streptophyta; class Magnoliopsida; order Poales; family Cyperaceae; genus Carex; species Carex rostrata. Next base: position 2,514,506 of record CAXKVT010000056.1, read on the forward strand.
CCTCGCGAAAACTCTTTGATTCTTGTAGTCATGAACAACACAATCATTGCACAGACATGGGGCAGAAACTTTCAACAGTTCATAGATCTGCTGACACAAGGGACAAGGGGCAGCATCCTTGTGTCATGACCGACAAGCAAATTCACAGCAATAAAAACCGAAGTCAGATATCAGTCAATCAAAATTCTATTTAAAAACAACCTCGATACATCCAACTTTTATTTCATCGGATCAATTTGTATAATGTCGATTTATAAGAACCGCAAGTAGAACAATCATGCAAGCAATTATTTGTTCGGAGAAAATATAAAAAAAATCATGATTTAATTAGTATGTGCACGAACGCAGATATTTCTTGCTTTTATAGTTTTATCACACACGCTAAATTTTGATTTGACATTTTCACTCTGAATACTTTCTTTTCATGAACAAATACGTAATAAATCAAAATCAGATAAAACAATCTTCCAAAGAAGCCCTCCCTTTTCTCTCTTTAACACTTTCGTCCTTAAGACTATTTTGGACATCTCAGCACTGATGAGTCTTTCTAAGTTCAGCTGCATCAACATTGGCAACATAGTGCACCGGTCGGTAGTATCCGGTTATCGGATCGGGAATCCACGTCCCCACTGATTCTTTCTTTGTATCAGATCTCGTAACCTGTTTTCCACCCGAAGAAGCCGATATATCAGCGACCTTTTCTTCCACTTTGCTGCTTTGTCTCATTGCCTCTGTTGTTGTTGCTGCTGTAGTATATACCTTCCTACATCAATTAATTAAAAAAAAAAAATTATATTTTCAAGTACATGATGCACAAATAAAAAAAATACTTTAATGCACAATTACTTAGACAAAAGATTATATGATTGATTATTTAATTTATGTTTCAACTTAAATCTTTGCTACAATATAAAAACTTAACTGATATTCTGACTAGACAATTAAGGGCTCTTTTGGACAAAAATCTTATTCATAATCGGGCATGAACTGTTCAATCGGTATCAACATTCCTATGAACGTTTTTGAATTCATGAGATCGTTCAAATTTATTAATTCCTAAATCTTCACACTAATCTTTATGCAAATTGGACGGATTTGATCTGGATTTTGGATAAAATTTGTCCTTAGCCGGTTGGACGTACAAAACCCAATCCCTTTTGGTTGTAACAATAAAAGGAAACAAAAAGAAACTACTAAATTTAGTTGTTACCGTTGGATATGAGCGGAGATTCCATCAAAGAGAAAGAAATAGATTGAAGTACAATTGGAGGTCGCACGAGCCATCCGATCAGGATTGAAAGCCTCAGATATTTTGTTTCTGTTATTTGGGGTGGTTTTTGTTTCTCCTTTTGAGGAAAATTAAGAGGTGGAGAGAAGATATTTATAAGCTTAGGGAAAGGTGCATGTGAGCATTTTTTTGAAAAAGTTTTGCTTATTGGACATGTTGTATGATAATTAATTAAAGGAAAACCAATAGAAGTCATAAGCAGCTAAAATTTAATACTAATTACTATTGAACTAATCAAAGGATTTTATATGGTTCACCAATATCTTTATTGAATTTTTCATGTTATAAGTAATTAAATAAACATTTATTCTTCATAAATTATTTTTGAAAATTATAACAAGACAATTTGAACACAACATAATTTGGAAAAAGAATGCATAAAAAAACTAAAATTATATTAACAAACATTAATGTAATTATCTAATGAATTGAATTTCATTAACAATAGATTAAATTGACGAACGTAAAAATTGTAATAGTTTTCAATTTATTGCTTAAAACGTACATTAATTTTAAACATAATCTATATTACATCTATATCATGCAAAAAAAAAATGATATTATTTGATGTAAGATTTACACTGATGTGTACATATTTTAATAAGAATTGATGAATATTAATAAGGTTAGCATTCTGTGTGTTAACTTTTCTCCTAATTTTGAAAATTTCGTCGTTCTGATTTGACAAATAATGTTACGGTTGTTCTGCTTATTTATTATCAATGAATACCAACTATTATTTAAGAAGGATGCCATTCTATTTATGTTTCTATACTTGTAAAAAGACGGTCTCTTTTTGCTGAATCAACAGTCTTAACAATTATCTATCAAGATAATATTAATTAGATCTTCATATCTGTACAATTCATGTCAAATTTTAACTTTTTCACTCATTCAATATTTCTATGTATATTTTTTGTTACATTCCTTTATTACTAATTGGAGTAGAACTAGGCGTTCTTATGTTCACCAAGTCCATTGGTGAACTAATTCTAAAACCCATCAAATCGGTTTCAAATGACAGATTGGAATCATTGAAACCCGCCTATCTTACGACTGATGCATCTACATGTGAAAATTTTAAACATTCAAATTAATTTAGTATAAAGTCAAGCAGTCAAAATTAAAAGGTCAATAAATTAATTTTAATGCATTCATTTTTTGAATGTTTTTGACCACTTGATTCTATGCAAAATTAATTTAAATTTTAAATTCTTTTACATGTAGACCTATCACTTGTAAAGTAGGTGGATTTCAATTGTTCAGATTAATCGTTTAAAGCCGATTCAATGAGTTTTAGGCTTGAGTTCACCAAAAGACTTGGTGAACTTAAGAACACTCTAGTTCTATTCTAGTAATTGCATACTTGCACTAATGTAGCAACTTGCCTATTTCATTGAATAAACTTTCTTGATAATTAACGAGAAAAGGCGCCCTGGAGGTCACTAAACTTTGTCATTTGTCCTAAATTGGTCATTCAAGTTGATTTGTCCCTCTATGACCACTGAATTTTTAATTTGTTCCAATCAAGTCAATATATAACTTTTTCATCCCAAGAAATATAACTTTTTGTTAATATTTTGGACAAAATTAGTATATTCCATTAAAATTTTGGATGGAATGAGCATATTCGGTTAGTATTTTGGACGAAATGAGCATATTTCGTTAATATTTTAGATGAAAAAGTTACAGAGTGACTTGATTGAAACAAATGTAAAATTCAGTGATTATAAAGATATACAAATCAAACTTGACTGATCAATTCGTGACAAATGACAAAGTTTAGTGACCTTGAGCGAAATTTACCCTAAATAATGCAAAAATGATATTTAATTGGGATGTACCAACGTTGTAAAAAATAGTTGTTTAGGTCGATTAATTGATCAATTAGGTGTTGGCGGTAGACAAATTATCATATATTTTTCTAACTAATTAGTTAATTATTTTTTATTAATTACTTGACGATAACATGTTGATCCAACCAAAGCATACTCTTATTTACATCAACACTGTGATGACTCTTCAACTGTGATGACTCTTCAAGAGCTTGTAGAATGAACATTTGGTTTCAAACTTTTGGTTCACATTTAATGATTGAAACAGGTTCATGCAAATGAGTTGATTGCAACAAATTATATTTAGTCCTTTTGGTTCACATTTAATAAAAATAAAAAATCGGAAAATAAACTTTTGGTTCACGTTAAATAAACTGGATCCATCCTTTTATTTTTGTGGCCGGGGGGTTGCCGACTAGGATGCCAGGTGGATCAGGACAGCTCCATTTTTCTACTTGTATAGGTGGCGCCATATGGATCTTTTTTTTTTTAATCTTTTGGATTCATTCGCATCAACCCCTACAAAATGTTTAATTATTTGTCCCACACTTTTACCAAAGCAAAATTAGTCATAGTCCCGGAGTAAATTAATATACTCGATAGGAATTTTTTCCTTTTATTTTGAATAATAATATTTTCTCTTTAATTTGTTATCTAAGACTTTAAAGTTGACTTTTTATCTGAAAAGTTTACATATATGCAATCTTCACAATTAAAATCAGAAAAAAATTGAAAGACACAAAGATCTATAAAAATATAATTTGCATCAGATCTTCGCTATACAAAATTAAATTTCTTAGAATTATAGAAATTGCAAGAAATCAACCATAATTATTCAGTTTTAAAAGTTTCTAAAGTAATTTGTGATAATTGAATAACAAAGGGCTTTTTAATAAAAGGGTCATTTCTTTAGCCGACCTGCCAATCTCAACCTGTATCGCTGTTATTTAAATTAATTCTGTTCCGTTTATTTTATTTTTAAGCACAACTTGATGAATTTATTTTCCATTATATACGATGAAAACTTCCTCGTATTTCTAATTTTCTTTTTTCTTTTCTGTGCTAATTCATGTACACTACTAGAATCGTAACTTATAGCAAGGGAAGCACCTGTTTGTTGCATGGTAGAGACAATCCTTGCAACAGAAATGACGTTTGACCATTCCTGAAACTTGTTGCAAGGGTAGTCTCATGCAACATGTATCGCATGCAAATGTATAATATGCAACCATGCAACTGTTTTATATCTTCCCTTGCAACTACATTTTTAAGGTAAGATATTATAATTTATTGGAGGTCCATGCAACAGCTCAAAATCATTGCCTTGCAACTACTTAATTACATGGAAGATACTATATTTTATTAAAGGTACATGCAACTTCTTAACCCCATGCCCATGCAACTAGTTTACGCCATTGTTTATATTATATTTTATTGAAGAAACAAGGCCTCAATTACAGGCTGGAGCAAGTAGAACAATCATTTAGTGATCCACTATATTTCAACTTGAGGAATTTGAAACAAATACATACTCATATCAGTATTCAAAACAGATTCATGTCAGTGCTCAAAATAAATTCATGATTTACTATAATTTGCAAACAAGTGGTTGGAGATTTGAGTATTCAGTACCAGGGAAAACAAGTGACTGGAGATTTGAGTGTTCAGTACTTGTAATTTGCAATCAAGTGGCTGGAGACAGTGTTAGGATACAAGATGAACCCTACCAATAACAACATTTCCCTTAAAGCAGTAAATTAAATGACACTACAAACAAAAGAAATGCTTCTTATCGACCATCAACTGTACACATATATATGCTTTTCTCCTAATTGCAATGCATAAAGTAATGTACACACATATCCTTTTAATTACATGAATTTGGCCTCTTAAAATTACCATTTAGGTCCCTCAACCAGCAATTATACCTGAATATAAACTCCTAAATTGCAATTTTAGATTACCATTCAGTTGGGAATTTCAACAAACAGATGGCGTTCAATGGTTAAAATTGGTTAGACATGTGTTACTGTACCTGTCCTTCCCCACGACCTGTACCAATGGCAGGGTAGGATCCCTCCCTTGTCCATTGTACTGCACACATACACCATCTCTTAAGCCCATATCTCACATAATTTTGTAACCTAAGAAAGGACGCCACAAACGAATTGTGTCAAAGTAATTAACATGGGTTGTTTTTCTTCTCTGAGGCAAAGTAACAAACACTTAGATGGCAGAAATGACTCTTCTGGCGGCAAGAGGGAAAAATTAGGAGAGGACTAAAGTAAAAATAAACAGTGGGAGGGAGAGATGAGTTAGCAATCCACGCTTAACTAATTTGTTGATAAAAATTAGGAGGGAAATGAAGTAGCGGGGTCCAATTGATGAAAATTAGGAGGGAAATTGTCAAATTTTGGGAGGGAATTAAATTGAGTGATTTGTATGGGAGGTGGTTTGGATTTCCAAAAAAATTTGGAGAGGATACGCAGAGAGACAGAGATGAGAAGTTGCGAACTTTCCAGAGAAGAAACACGGGAAAAAAAAAGATGAAAAAGCAGGAGTTGACAAGTGGGACCTAGTTGTAATAGAGACATCTCTTTAATATATAAAATTGATGATCATTAAATGGAGGTATCCATTGTAATCATGACAGCACATTTTTTTATCGGATGGCTCAGATTTATATATGTGAAAATTAATTAATGCATGCATTGAAAATAATATGAAAAAAATTTAAAAAAAGAAAATCATTATTTTTTTACGTTTTCTATGGCCAAATCATTCTTACAATTATCAAATTTATAGAATTTCATCATTATTTGTCCCTTCAACATGGTCAAAATCGAATTTTATAAAGTCAAAATAAAATTACGAGTGAATATTATTCGAGTATTTTTTGGAAAAATCGAATTTTTATGAATTACATGTGTACAGGTAAATCGAAATACAAGTGAACTATTTGCAATTATAACTTGTATTTTAGAAAAAAAACTTAGTAAAGTATTCACGGTTAAATTTATAAATTATATATTTTTTCATTTATATATTGAAGATAATTAAATAAATGACAACAAAATGAAAATTTATTGTAAAATAAGTTAAGTTGAGTGGCCTTTTATAAGGTCAAATTGTTAAAGTCAGAATAAAATTAAAAGTTAACAAAATAAATTTTATAATTTGCATTTGTACTTCGATAAAACATATACAACAAATAATATAAAAACAATTAAAAAATACAAATTTTAACGGTTTATACTTTATATGACCAAATCATAGTTATAATTATAAGAAATTCAACATGTGTCAATAGAAGTGAAAATATTTAGTCAATTAAAATCAAAATTCTACTTTAATTTAAAAATATTTTGCTATAGAAATTATATTAATAAAATTTATGCAATCATTACTGTTATAACATGTTTATTGTTTAATTAAATAATTTTGACACATTTAAATTATATAGCATTACATGCATGTTACATATATGACTCACATATTCTATTCATAAACATAAGACATAAACTCTTGTTTCGTGAGTTGATGAAGATGCATGGAAATATGTCATCCATTGGTCAATCGGAACCGTTTAAATTAAGGAGCACTGCATTTATTGTTTTGCACCCAAGTTTGATGAAATTTTGTTTTTATTTACCCATCCATCCAGTTGATCGAAAATTGAAGTATCATGTGGCCATAAATAGTTCGTATTGGATCGAAACTCATACATAATAAAACGTTTGATCTTTTATGTTGGTTATGTTCAATGTTCTTCCTTGATCATTTTAAAACATATTTGGAATTATTTCATTGTAGATCGACCGTTGATTTTCTGCATGAAAATGAACGGTCCAGAAATATTTTTTAAATTTGAAGGTGCATGTAATGATAAAAGTTTATAAAAAAAATATCATGTATAAGTATTATTTGATCATATAAGATGTAAAAAAAATAAAAAAAATAAATTTTGAAATTTTTTTATATGTACTGCTGTACATACATTAGCTTATTAGTATATATCAAAATTCTTTGCCGTCTGATAAGTGAAGAATGGTCTAGATTTATTCATTTTGAATAACTGTGAGAAAAGATGCTCAATACTCTAAGGTAACATAATACTGTTGTTTATATCCGGCGGTAGATAACGCACATGATCCTTTGATATTGGTGCGTAAAGATGATCCCATCGTCTGATCTAAACACAAATATTATGTTACATCAGGATAAATGAATTCTATATTTACATCTAACTTTTCATTTCTCCCTTTCCCTTCTCTTTGTACGCAGCCGCCAAACTTTTCATTTTAGATCTAGGGTTTTTCATCTTCCCTCCCAGGAGAGTTTCACCTTCCCCCAATTTTTTCAACTTCCCTCCTATTTTTTCGTGTTTCACCTTATTTTTTCTACTTAAATGGGAAATTTACTTCCCTTCTATTTTTTTTATTTCTCGCGCTCTCTTCAGCGGCTCTCTCTTAAAAGAAATCCTAGATCTATAATGGCAGGAAAAGGAAACACGAGAGAGCAAGGTGGGGCTACAATTCCCCGTAGGTTTGATTACTGAAGCAAGGTGGTTAGAAGCGCAGAGAAGCTGGTGGAGACGGCCATGCCGGGGCATGATGCCTTTCACGCCGCCGCAAATGCTTTTCGTGTGCATGACCTTGCGCTCATTCTCGAAGGTCAATTCTTGCTATTTTGAAATTGAGATCTATTATGGGCAATTTTTTTGACATAAATGGAATTGATGTTTGTATATTTTTTTCATAATTCTAGAGATTTAGCACTATTTTTCAAGCACTGGGTAGTTTATTAATTTTGGGCTTAAGTTTTGCCATAATTGTTTCAATTGAATACCATTTAAGGCACGAATTTATGTAGTTGGCAATGAGTACCAACCAAAATTTGGATAGACCCATTACTGGTACCTAAAACAGGTTAAACCCATGTGTACTGACTTTGCATCTGAGATTGGACATGAAGTTGAAATATAAAGAAAATATTCATGAATAAGTGAATAACTCTAATAACTCTAGTATTACTTCTATTTGTTTCATTTTTTAAGGCTTCTGGATTTGATATTAGAAGTTCATTTTCTACATAAAGTTTTGTCAAAAATTATTAAGACATATATAGACTGCATGTGTATATCAAGTGCTAATATAACCCTATATGCTACTGGTAACCCTATATGAGGGCCATATTTCTCATTTTTCCAATTCAATTCTCATTTTTCGCTTTAATGGATATTTCTCAACTTTTCCATATTCTAATAGAGGAAGGTTAAGGCAATGAGGGCTGATCAGGCCAATGGAGGATTGGACAACAACACCTTATTTCTAACAGCCCTTGGTGGACCAAGCCATGGTCGTGTCTTAGGATTTGGAAGCTTGCTAGAACAAACGGTGAAAACAGCAACCACCCGAGAAAGGCAGAACCATGCAACATCTTATGCATCTGGGTTGACAAATACTGGGGTACAGGAGATCTTCACTAGGGCAGAAGTAGAAGCCATGGTGCATGAACGTGATTGTCGTATCATTGAGGAACGCACTTAAAGGTTAAGAGATCAAGCCCAAAATCAGTACATGTTCTTTACAGGTAACATTTTAAGATAAAAATCAGAACCACAAGACGGTACAGCAGGGAATATGGGTTCTTTACAGGTAACATTTTAAGATAAAAATCTATGGGATGTAGCTGTTACAAGTCTAAACTAGCCATGTTGTGCTCTCCATATTCTAACATTGCACTTCCACTTATAATTCTTAGGTTCAACGTACCCCCTCTCAACCATCTCAGGAACTACCTTCAAATATGCAAATGGAATTCAATACGGTTAGTACATTTACAATGTTGGTTGAATATTACAATTCTTATGAAAAGAACATCTAAGGCTGCAAATTGAAAGAATTAGATGTTCCACACTAATGGGTACCACATTAATGGGTAATGGTACCATTGAGTATTTTTAAAGATAATGGTAAGATGTAAGATGTTGGCGATCGATTTTTAAGGTGCCTAGTTTGGTGCTGTTTTGTTGGTACCGACCCAGTATTGCCATTGGTATCAAAATTGAACTGACAAGGGACCATTCTATATATACTCCTTAAATGTACCAAAACCAGCTCAAAGAACAGTGTATACTAATAATTATCAATAATAAGTTACTTCTGACAGGCTTGTACAACATAATTAATTTTTATAAAAGAATATGCTCTAACATCACAATTTGGTTTACAGAACCAACAACCAAATCCAGAAGTGTCATTCCAAGCACTACTGACTTCTCAAGACGGATAAGAAATTGCAAGTAATGATGCCGCAATGTCCAATTGGTGGGCAAATCCAACTTCGACATGAACCAGGGATGTCTAGTAAGGTTGTCGATATTTAGGGTAAAGTATTTTGGTTATATGGTGGGTATATTTTGTTAACTCATAGGGGGGCGTGAGTTTATTTTGTTAATGCTTGATAGGTGGGCACATTTTGGGTATATTTAGAAGCTAACTCTTTTATAATCAATGATGTTGTTTTACTTCTTTTTAAATTTTGGTTCAATGTAAGATGACTATACTATGTTGGTCAATGATTATTAATTGCTTTATATTTATGTTTCTATGTGTTTTATGTGAATGTTGATGAATGGAAAACTGGGAATTGTAAAAAATTACTGGGCTGGTACCAGATTGGTATAGAGGGAGGATTGTAGAATTGGAGCATGCTAATTTCCAGCTATTTCATGTTATTATATACGTTGGTATGTCCATGCAAATAGTATGAACTGGATTCAAAACATGTCAATAATCACCCATGCAACAAGCTAATAATCTTCCCATGCTCATAGTCAGGTGGGACCCATATTCTGTTGCCTTGCATATAGTCAGGTGGGACCCACGGGTGTTAGCCTTGCATATAGTCCAGTAGGACCCACGATTGTTAACCTTGCATATAGTCAGGTGGGACCCATGCAGCCTCCCCTTGCAACATACTAAAAACGGGGTCAACTCTGAAAGTAGTTGCATGCGCCCTTGTTGCAAGGGTATAGGCTTGCAACAAGTCTATTGCAAGGGAGTCCTTGCAACTACTTAGCAGTTGTGAGGGAAGTTGTTACAAGGGCATAGTTGCAAGGGTAAACGCATGCAACAAGTGTTTTCGGGCTTGTTGCAAGGGTATCGCCTTGCAACAAGCTATTTTTCAGGGCATGCAATAAGTTAGGATTCTAGTAGTGGTAGCCCTTCCAAGGGGTGTCAATGGGTACGGTACGGGTCGGGTGGAGACATTTTCATACCCATACCCATTAAAATTGACCTTATCCATACCCTACCCATACCCATTAAAAATTGATCTTACCCTACCCTACCCTTACCCGTTAATATTATCGGATAACGAAACGGTAGTGGGTGAATAACGGATAATACTAGTATAATAATTAGTTTTATTATATTTTACAAATTAAACATCAAAAACTTATTCATTTTAACACATATATAATTGCATTTCTAATAAAAAAATAAAATAAATGTGCAATCAATTCCAACTAAATTATTTTTTATAAAGAATAAAAATTTAAAAACACGAATATACAATTAAGTGGGTTGAAAATTGAATTGAGTATACATTTAAGTGGGTTGGAAATTGAATTTAATATATATTTGGATTTTATAATTACCCTATAGGGTAACGGGTACGAAATAGTCATTACCCATACCCTTACCCATTTATTTAACGAAAAAAAATTCTTACCCATACCCATACCTAATAAGCTAACGAAAAAAAAACCTTACTCATACCCACCTTATCGAATATGATACGGGTCGGGTAAACGGCTAAAAAGGTACCATTGACACCCCTAGCCCTTCCAATTTGAACAAATTTCTTTAAAATTAATTAATACTACATAAATAAGAATTAACTGTTAGTCTAGTGACAAAAGGAAACACTATCCATGCGCATTAGAGATCTCGAGTTCGAAATACAGATGACAGGTCCATCTTCCTATTTTTTTTTCAAAAAAATAAAATAAATACTACAGAACTAAAAATAATATAAGATGTGATCATTCGGAAAACTGTGTACTTTGATATACGTATACCATGCCTTGTTAGGTTCATGAATACTTTACAATGGGTCCTGTCAAACTTTTTAATAAAAATTTCATAAAAAAATAAATGGTTAAATGGAATAAATATACAATATTTAATTTTGTTGGAAAAAATGTTATACTGAAATTTTTTAGCAAATTTACAAGTATTAATGGTTATTCTGGTAATTATTTTTTCTCTGATAAATTGTCAATAAACAATCGATTAACATGAGTTATTTTTTATTTTCTGATTTTCTCATTACATAAGCATTCTGTCGAAAAATAGGGATGTGAAAATTTTCAAACCTGATTGAGAAACTTTTTTATAAAGAAAAACTAGGTAAAGTCTTCAATTAAATATTAATATCAGAAGAGATTTTTATCTAGTTTATACGTGTTACCTCTCACAAAGAAACAAAAAGACTCTTTAGCCTGCATCACTGATACCTCTATATATAACAGTCTTTTTTTTTTTTGAAAAACCCAATAGAGCCTCTATATATAACAGTCAGTGATGGAAAAAGTGATGGAAAAGTTGGACAACATACGAAATATCGAAAGATGAATCTTGAACATGAATTGAGCAGCTTTAATGTACTCCTTCAAGCTTGAGCAGAAGTTTTTGTATAAAAACTCAACTTACAAATTAATTGTACTCAAACGATACATAAAATTGCACTAATTAAATTAAAAATACAAAACACACAAACCAGAAACTTAAAAGAAAACAATGAAAAATATGAAATTGGACGCTTGGAATAAAATATACATTGACTGGAGTCCATGGCTCTAATGTATATAAACTGAAGGAACATGTTTGCATAAGTTGCGGATCTCATTTTCACGTTCAGGGTCAATGGGCCGCTCATTCCACTGAAAGGCTTGAAGGTTGGTTAGGTAACGTAGTCCTTGAGGAACACAAAAATTTCTAGACAAACCAATAACGAGTATTCTAAGAATGGGCATAGCCCCCTTCTCTATCTCCCAATCCTTTAGAGAGTCATTATCATGAATTCTCAGGTCTTCTAACTGGCTGAAGCCTTTTGCCGAACAACACATTTTTTCATTAGTGCCTAGGTTAGATAGCGCAAGATCCTTGAGGTACTGTAGCTTCTCCAGTGCCGGCATTATGTCTTGCCGGAATTTTAATTTATAAAGGAAAAGATGAGTGAGATGAGGAGGCATATCAATGGGTATGTCAATCAACTCTGTGGAATCAGAAATTAAATCGAGAGATTGTAGATTCTGATAAAATGGGAAGTGTCTCATATCTAATTTTCCATTAAGGGATAAACATGTCCTGAGGCTGAGAGAGATCAGGTTCTGTAAGGTGCTTAGGAAAGCATCAGGTGCTTCCCATGATTCGTCGCAAATCATCTTATCAAGTGTTTGCAAATTTGGTAGTTTTGCTGACGATGACGGGTTGACAACAAGTCCAGTGACATGCCTCAGTGCTTTATGCCCTGATAACCGCACTTGACTATGTTCCATTGGGTAGATAGAAACGGTTTGTAAAAACTTCATGTTGCTTATCGTTTCCCCCAAGGGTCTATTCTCACCCCTGACCATTATCATTCCTAAATCTAGGTATCTTAACTGAGTCAATCCTTCAAACATCTCTAAATTAATTTCGATATAATCGGTAAAGGATTCTATGCTTACCACTTTGAGCATCCTTTGTTTGGAACAATTTGGCATGCAATCAGTACGGAAGCACAACAGAGTGCGGAGGTTTTTGCTCATCACGAGTTCATCACAATCTGAATTGTGAACTGCCACACGACGCGCCATACACAAGTTATGTTGATCATCTGGATGTGAATACACTATGAGAAAGTTGTCCTCCTTGACTTTTTGGAGAGCGAGATCCCGTAGAAGATCGTGTATGCGGCAATATTCGATAGAACCATCCAAAGATCTAGATGTTACTTGAACCATGCTCCTGTTATAAAACAAAACAAATTATTTTGAGCAGACAAGCACATTCGATTTGGAGAGCTCATAAATATCATAATTAAATAATTGAGGCTCACATTTTTAAGGTAAGTACTAAATGAAAAGACTAATTATATATTATAATATTGACGTTCGTAAATTTTCAGGACAGTAAATTTTTCACAAAGGAAAATAGTTAGCTTCAAATCAACTGAGTTGGATGGATCTATACATAACTAGTTCGTGCTGATTGCATTGTGCTTTTTTCGTACTTTTTTTTTGCTTTCTCATGGAGTGCTCCTGATATTGGAACCCTCCTCTTGATGTGTGTGTATATATATATGTGATCAAGTTACAACATTTTTTGAGTTACCACAACTATTTTCTACATTTTTAAAGTTCAAAACATCGATCCAAACCGTTAGATGTGATCTCTACAATAAAATGTGTTTGAAGACCCAATTTTATATTTCTTTGAGTTTGTTTACTATTTATGAAGATGGGTACAAAAACTAGTCAAATTCAGACCATTGAATTTTGTAGCCATCTTAATAAAGAGTTAGGCTAATATGACATTGGTGTTATTTCAAACTAAATAACACCACATCGTAAACCGTTAGATCTGCTTTAATATTCGTACAATCTGCTTTTACTGTTCAAGCACTTTATTTTGTACGAATATTAAAGCAGATCTAACGGTTTACGATGTGGTGTTATTTAGTTTGAAATAACACCAATGTCATATTAGCCTAACTCCTTAATAAATAGTAAAAAAAATTCAAAAAATGTAAAATTTGGTCTCCAAGCACATTTTATTGTAGAGATCATATCTAACGGTTTGGATCGACGATCTGAACTTTGAAAATATAGAAAATGGTTGTGATAACTTGTTGTAACTCAAAAATTGTTGTAACTTGATCCCTCCTCTCTCTCTCTCTATATAGTATACGCGTTTGGTGCTCCATGGTACATTTTAGCCATTTTGAAAATCCAAACAACCGATCCGAACCGCTCAACACGATCTCCATATTGAAATGTGCTTGGAAACCAAATTTTACATTTTTTGAAAACTGTTTACTATTTATTAAGCCACTTTGAAAATCGCTGATCCGGCGGTCCAGAAATTTTTACTGTTTTTACTGTTCACCAGGATTTTCGGATTTTCAAAGTGGCTTAATAAATAGTAAAAAAATTCCAAAAAATGTAAAATTTGGTCTCCAAGCACATTTCAATATGGAGATCACATCTAACGCTTCGGATCGGTTGTTTGGACTTTCAAAATAAAAATATGGCGTGAAGTACAAACGCGTGGTGCTCCGCATCTCACCCAAGTCCATCTCTCTCTCTCTCTATATATATATATATAATCCCGAAGGGCTTTTATGAAAAATAAATATTGGAACGAGTATTTGCATCATGAAATCAACACATTATACTAAAATGTGCAATACATTAAATGAAGTAATACCTCTGCACAAGATCCTCCAAAAAACTCTCTGCCGTTTCTTCCAATATTCTTTTGTCTTCTTTTGGTATGAAGCCCTCCGCAACCCACATTCGAAGTAGAGCTATGGCATTGATTTCATAGTCTTCTGGAAATGCAGCGAAGTACATGAAACAGGATTTAAGACCAAATGGTAGGTCCTCGTAACTAGTACCTATAATTTTATTTCCATCGGCAAACCAACTCATTGTTTGTAACACCTTACTCCAAGTAGCATAGTTGAGAGACTTCGTTGCTAATAGGCTTCCTAAAAGCACTAATGCAATAGGTAACCCATTACATTTATGGACAAATTGATCTATGATATCAGAAAGGTTATAATTAGCAATTTTAGTTGGATCCTGATAAGGAAAAGCTCTTTTCAACAAAAGCTCTAAGCTTAACTCCTTCGTTAATAACCTAAGTTCATATGGATCACACGTGGGATCTGCATGCTTAGCAACATTAGAGAACCTTGTGGTTAGAAGTACTCTACTTCCATTATTTTCTTCTGGGAGTGCTGCTCCAATTTGAGTCCATAGATCGTTTGTCCAAACGTCATCAAGGACTATGAGGTATTTTTTGCCTCTGAGAGACTTATGAAGCTTGGTAGTAGAACCATCATTATTTGGTTGCCCGACTTGTTCTCCTATCTTTCTCAAAATATCAATTAATTCAAACTTTTGAGAAATATCTATCCATACGAGAAGTTCGAATTGCATCTTGACATCTTCTCTGTGAAAAATTAAAAAATGTGCTAATTAAATTATAGTATAAAAAATTTAATATGATAAACTGATCAACAAAGAATAAATAAAATATACAAATGTAAATTTTGTTGAGTAAAATATATAAATGTAAATTGATGACCAATTCCGAAATTTTTTAGGTACCATCTAAATATTTGAAAATTCTAACTTTACTATCGGTATAAAAAAAAATCGAAAACATACCACTCACATAGCTCTAACCCGTGCATGATCCCTTAATCATTGATTTTAATTAACTGAATAACTAGCATTTTTATAGGTCCCACCAACACGACGTGTCAATATAGTAAATATTGAAAGCAAGAGAAGACGGACGTGTTTTGATCGATCGTAAGGTCAAAACAGTGTTATCAGAACCGGACCGGACCGGCGGTTTAACCGAAAAAAACCGGAACCGGTCACATGTCCGGTTTGATTCTGTTGTTGGATCGTTTATGTAGTTGAACCGGAAAAACTAGCTTAATTAACCGGTTTTTATTGGAAACCGCAAACCAATTTGTTAAAAAAAAACTGGTTTATACTTTTTGTACATTTTTTTTCACGTGCATCCAATGAGAAAGAGGTCATATGAGTGTGAAAGTAACTTTTTAAGTCGCATATTTCTAGGACTCATAAAGTTACATGTTCCCAAGACTAAAAGTGTGAAAATAAGAGTAACTTTTTTTTTTTTTATCATCTCTAATAAGTCCCAACAGCATATTTTTTTTTTCTCTCTAATAGGTCCTTTATGTTTTAAATATTATAAAATCCTAATGAAATACAAAGGCCCTGTAATTATTCATATACATATAATAATATAAATATACCTTGAAATAATAATTATTAATTTTATTATTTATATTTTATGAGATTTGTTCTTCAAAGCACTAATTTTTTTTTTATTGAAAACCATGAACTTATTTAAGATTATATATAAATTTAAACTTCTCTAAATATATTTATATATTTTTATAAAACGTGATACTAAAATCCTAAATTTATATATCTTATTAGTTTTAGTAAACTTATCAAATAAATTTAGAATGGAGTGCTATATTTTCTCTTCTTAAAAAAATTACTTTATTTTTGATAAAAATTTTTTTATAGTACGTTAATGTGTATGTTTGAATTTTCATTATATGAAACCTGATTATATTTAAAATAGTACATATATCGTATAATATATAAGTATTTAAAATACCAGCGGTCTAACCGACCGACCCACCGGTCCAACCAGTGAACCGTGAAACCGAAGATTTTTCGGGTCGACATCCGGTCCGGTTCTGATAACATTGGGTCAAAACATAAAAACAAATAACGTGGGTCCCACCAAATAATATATAATATTAAAATGCAGCATGAAAACAGTTAATCAATTAGATTTGGCTAAAAACAAATAATGTGGGTCCCTGCGCACATGGAAATCGATGGTGCACATGATTTCCCGATTATTTTATTAATATAAAAATTAAAAAAAATATATCGAGAATAGAGAAAATTTCTGAGGAAATTCGGAATCTAAGAAGAACGCGATGGTTTGTTCAGTAAAATTTTTATTTTACTCCAGCTCCGTGAAAAAAGTAAAAAAATAGACACATTATGGACCATAACATTCTTACTGTAGCAATTTTTTTTTGTTTCATTTTCATATATGTTGAAAATAAATTCCAATTTTTTCATTTTAATTTTGAAATCAAAATTGAAATTAAAATGAGATTGAAAGTGTTCAAATTGGAATGTTTGTCTTTCAAATATATTCAGTTGAAAATTAAATGAAAAGGTAAATTTATAAATTAGTTATTCGTTCTATACAAAGTCTACCAATGAAATATCATACAGGATGAGATTTTTTTTCATTATGCACAAAAAAAAAACTATTAATTACAAATTGTTCAAATTTTATGTTATGCTAAATTATTTTTTATAAACTCTATATATAAATCATATATATAATTCTCATAATGATATATTTTTTTAACATATATGAAAAAAAAAATTTAATTGCTAGACATTATGGCGGGATGTTATAAATCATAACGTTCTTTTTAAATTTTGAATTTCAATGAAACTGTTCTCTATTGTCAATATTTGTTATTTTCCTTTAAATAAAAAAAATTGGCACAATTTCAAACTGCGTGGATGATAATTTGAATTTTAAAAAAATCAATGATAAAATCAGAAATATTCAAATATTAAAATGGTAACTATATAAATTTTCGTGACGAATATAAAGGACTACAATTTGGGGATTAGACCGGATACATCTATGCAGACGTGAAAATGCAACTAGGGTTCGGAAGGTTCAATGTACAGTTTATATATATATGTAGAGAGAGAGAGAGTGTGGTTAAGATCAAAGTGGTAGTTCAGAAGTTTTAGTGGTACCAATTCGTTTTTGCAGTTTTTATTTAAAGTTTAAATAGTTAATCTGAAGTGCTCAATATGTTCTCATAATGTACTTAACCAAATTTCACATTTTTGAGAAAAACAATTACTATCTTTTTATGTATTTAAAAAATAATAATTTATTTGGAAAATTATTGGCTAATTTTTTGACAAACCAACAATATTCATGAATAAAGTGTTTCAAAACAAAACTTTATTCATGCATATTGTTGGTTTTTCAAAAATTAGCCATGCTTCTTTAATAATTAGTAAGATATTATTAGCATTTAATTGTTTGTTGTAAAATATGAGGATTAAATTGTGTAGGTCTATACATACTTTTTTCATAATCATATATATAGACTTCATTTACTAAAATAAATTAAGATTTGTAATACAAAACTAATTACAAGAGGCAAATCAATTTGTTCGATAAATGTCGGTAAATGGGTTTGACAATTTGGCAAATCAATTTATGTTTTCCTTGAATTTATACAATCAAAATTTCATAATTTCTGTAAAGCTTGACATTGAAATCATCACTGGTCAAGTTAGAACCAAATTGAACCAACTCTATTGTTGCAAAATAAGAGTTCAACCAACTTGAATCAAGCAATGGATTTTCAAAACATACCTGTTGTATACTTTTTGTGCGAGGGTTGTCTTTCCGAGTCCACCAACACCCCAAATTGAAATCACAGAACGTCTCTTAACAGTCTCATCGAGCAACAAGTTAGCAACATGGTCTAGGTCCTTCTTAAAACCGACAACATTGGGATCAATGTCCGGTATCACGGGTGGCCGAACAGGCAGTGTTATTACTCCAGTCCCCTCACCCAGATTGTTGATTCCAAAGATTTCTCTGCTCGCCTTGATCTCTTCCATTATTATGCCGGTGGATTCGGTGGGTTTTGGTGCTTCCTTGTTAGAAATATTAGAGAGCAAATTAAGCCTGAGATTTTTAGCATAGCCCAGTGGAACTTTACAAATAACACTTTTTTTTTTTTTTTTAATGACTTGTACATTTTATAGCTTGTTATAGGTACTGGACCGTTGGTGTATTGTACTAGGCCAACTGGCCATCATTTCAACTACAAGGACTCTTAATTAAGCCTTAGATAGGTATAAAAGCAATTGTGATATAACGAAGTTTATAACAAAAAATGTCAATGACATCTTCTATCAAGAGGGCAACAAAGTTTCAAAATTCAGTTTATAAGAAAGTTTCAGACCTCCAAGAGAAAGGTGTCAATGGCATCTTCTATCAAGTGGGCAACAAAGTTTCAAAATTCAGTTTATAAGAAAGTTTCAGACCTCCAAGAGAAAGGTGTCAATGGCATCTTCTATCAAGTGGGCAACATCTCTAACTTCCTTCACCCAATGTTTTTGTCTCTCATCTGTGATATGCTTCTTATCAGCATCTTTGAGAAAAGCGTAAATTCTTTCGAGGTCACGCCTCACTTTCTCCACTTGCTCATCGATGCCATGTATGAGTAAAACCTGCTTAACTGCAACATCAAAGAGCTTTTCCAGCACACACTTTACAATAGTCTCAGCCATCCCGTTTCTGTATTCTATGTGGCAGCTGAAACTAGCTAGAGAAAATAAAATGTTGGTGTATTAGTTGACGATAGGCAGGATAAGAGGATCAGGCCGGGACTGGGTGAGTGAAGCCATTAACTGTTTCTAATATATTATCCTCCAATCCATATGTGAACGTGATGGCATGTGCAGCAATTAAATTATTGTTTATTTTCCCTTTTCCCGATAGAATGCTTTTCATTTGGATAATAAAATATGTTCAGATCTCGACATATTTGTCTTCCATATGTACCTTAAGAAATGTAAACTGCTTTTAATCATTATTTTTTTTATTTGTCAGCAAACATATACATACGTGTGTGTGTATATATAGAGAGAGAGAGAGTTGGACTACAATAATGCTTCATAAAATAAAGCGAGTGTTTTATTTCACACTTATATTCTATGATTTCAAAGTCCAAAATGTCAATTCATACCATTCAAGTTATCTCCCTATTGAATTATGATTGGGGACCAAATTTTACATATTTTGAATTTCTTTTATTATTTTTTTAGAATTTTTTATGATCCATAAGTTTATTTGAAATCGCTATATAATATAACAATGTTAAATTAAGTTTATTGGATAAGTTTAATGAGTTAAATAAATTATTTTTAAATTATGATATATATACATAAATTTAATAAAAACATTAAATTGTCCGCAAAATTCCAATTAATCGGCCACATACCGATTAATCGCTTGGCGGTACCCCATTCGTCTAGCAACCGCATAAAATTATTTACAATACTGACAAAAAGTTTAAAAAAGATAAGTTCAATTAAATTCTTATATATATAATTAAAATTTTAAAATTATAGGGGGTGACTTTGTCATCTTTGGCAAAGCCTTAGATCTACCCCTGTGCATAATTGATGTTTTCCATTAATTGTTTAGTCATATTCAAGTGATTCAACCATCAAAATTGACCATTATACTTTAAATATTATATAATACTTGAACAAATAACTTTTAGTAGTGTAATTTCGAATAATACATCCGGTTTTACGCAAACAAAAATTGTAAAATTAGAACATATTTTTGTTATTATACAATTAGAACAAAATATTTAGATTCTAAAATTTCACATATCAAATATGTAAATTAAAATATAATATAATAATAAACTTTGTTCTAAATTTTATTTTGTTCTCGTTTTGACAAGAAATACTTCAACAAGAAAGACAATAAGGCATGATTGGTGGCATCCGCAAGATCTCAATAATGAATTGTCCACACACCATGAAAACATTGTATAGACAAAATCCATGGGATGCATGCTACTTTCTCATAAATTTTACACATTCACCTTTCATCAAGTAATGATGCTCGACAACCAATACAACCATGCATAGAGACAAATTTTCATGTGATGCATGTTACTTTCTCATCAGCTGTTTATAATTAAATACTGATTACGAGGTCAATAATGCATGATACCTGGTGATTTTAGTATAAAAAGAAGTGTTACATAGATGCTCTCTTCCAGGTATTGCATGTTACTTTCTCATAAACTGCATTTAAGAAATAATAATTAATACACGCATATTGAGAAATTTTCATGTGATGCATGTTACTTTCTCACTAGCTGTATGTAATTAAATACAGATTTCGAGGCCAAAGCATGAGAAACAGAAGATGGTATTATTTCCTGAAGGGCTTAATAACAAAAATTTATGAAGAGTTTGAACCTTTAGGTTAATTTCACTGATATAGACATCAAAAGTGTCTATTCAAGTTTGTAAGTGTCTATCTATTGAAGAGTTTAAACCGTTAGGCCAAAGCATAATGGGCCAGCTGATTTGGTGCTTGATCTTTACGATTGAATGTGCATGTTTGATTTTATTTTATTTAACTTTATTTGGAAGTTGTGCTTCCACCACTACATTAGGCAGGGGCGGAGACAGAATATTGAATAATGGGGGTCAATAATGTGAAGCTTCTCATCTTTTGGAAAAAAAATAATATAAATTGTTATAAGTTCCCAATTTGTACACATTTAATAATCTATTTTTTTTTCTTGAAAAATGAATGGGGGTCAGCTAAACAAAATTTTCAGAAATTCTATAGGGGTCATTTTATAGGTACCTTTAACATTTTACTATAAAATATACAAAAGTACCATACATAATAATTAGTTTTTGAAAATGAATGGAGTCAATTGACCCCCATTTGATGCACTTACATTAACCTCTGCATTAGGTATCTATAAAATTAAGAAACAAAAGGTTTAAATCTAATCAATTAGCCTATATATTTTTGAAGTAATGAAATATTGTAAATTTATCCTATATATTTTAAAAGAGTAACGTAGGGCTACCAATTTTATTAATATGAAATAATAAAACACGAAAAATAACTATCCCAAAAAATATTCAAAACCCTCGTCAATTTTTTGCCTCAATCATATAAAATTGTTGTTACGAGTAAAACTCTTAAAAGTTAAAAGGATAACACATTGGTAAATCATTAAAGCTCGCATTTAAAAAATCCATATAGACACAGTTTTTAAGAGAATAATAAATATTTTCTTTTTTCTAATATGTAATTTTCTGTTTGATTAAAATAATATATAAAATTAATCACTTTCTTTTAAAAAATTGTTTTTTTTGTTTTGCATAGACAATGTGCATTTTAAATTAGAGAGCATTTAGCTATCTCCCTGTAACTTTCTCCCATTTTTTTCTCAAGTCTTTAATTACTTGATTAACTATTAACTACCTAGAGGACCACTTACTATTTGGAGAACACCTAATATTTGAAAGATTTTATAATTGGCATGCGCAAGTATTCATATATAATGCATTAAGTATTTATCTATAATACATTAAGTATTCATACCTAAGATACAAAGTATTTTTAAAAAAAAAACTGAACACATCACTCACCTATCTTGTACACGTTTTTAGAGGTGATTTTTTTTCTCCATTCAATCTAATCAATATTTATGACTATATGTGAGGAAATTCACAAATCTAAAACCACGAACGACTTCTAATTTTTTTTTTCAAATGAGATCCATGATAACATACTTTCTAGTTGTTTGTTGCACAAATATTCATATCTTGTCACGCAAGTATTCATACCTCATCGAGAAAATATTCATCCTCATCGTGCAAGTGTATAAAAATAAAAATTGGACACATTACTCATCCATCATTTCCACATTTTTAGAGATGATTTTTTTTTCTCCGTTCAAAACTAATCAATATTTTTGACGATCCATAAGAAATTTTGTAAATCTAAAACCACGAATGTTTTGTATACAATTTTATCTTTCAAATGAGATCCATGATGACATATTTTTGAGTTGCCCATTGCACAAGTATTCATATCTCATTACGCAATTATTTATATCTAAGATATAACGTATTCATTCATACACATTGAAATATTCATAACTAAGACATCAAATATTCATTCATATACCTCTATTTTTTTTTAAAATTAAGTCATTTTTTAGTAATTAGTACGCACTGGCCTAATTCACTATTAATGACGCTTTGTTTTTTGGAAATAACTCGTTACTTCATGAGAAAGAGAGACATAAACATAAAAGAGATTAATTGCATCTACAGAGACAAATTTAGTAGAACTAGATCCATTTAGCACTAATTTTGAGGTCGAAAGTGATAGATCTGACACGACGGAGGCATGTTTAATCAGGATGGAGTAATCACGTATTTATTCATACACGTTGAAGTATTCATAACCAACAGAGACATGCTTGACTAGGATGAAGTGATAGATGATCTCCGACAGAACATCTACTAGCTAGAGCGTGATGGCATGTGCAGCAATTAAATTATTGTTCATCTTCCCATTTTCCGATAGAATCCTTTTCATTTGGATCATAATAAAATATGTTCAGATCTCCATATATTTGTCTTCCATATGTACCGGAAGAAAAGTATACTTCTTTTATTCATTATTTCATTCTATATGTCGGCAAACATATATATATATATATAGAAAGAGAGTTGGACTACGGTAATTCACGAAGTAAAGCGAGTGTTTTATTTCACACTCATATTCTGCGATTTCGAAATTTAAAACGTTGATCCAAACCGTTCAAGTTAATCTCCATATTGCATGTTATTAGATAATGGTTATTATTTTTTAATTTACAGAAGTGGGAGATATCCCACCAGTTCCAGGGTATCTATATTGGTCAGTATAATTAGGGGCCTACCTGATTCAAAAGAGTAAGCATCCATAGGTAAGATTAGAGAAAGCTTAAAATAAGAATCACCATGATAAGATTTGAATGAAAAGAAAATAAGAGATATAATAGTTGATTCTAATTAAGGAACTATATTAGTGGTGTAGCCATAATTTTGATCAGGAGTTGCAAAAGTGGGTTGGGCCTACAGAGGAATTCTTGGGTCTAAATTATTTTATAGATTAATAAAAATTAGAATGGCAACACTGGTTTTTGGGTTTTGGTACAATGCTATCTGAATTTCTGTTTCGGTACATTTTTGTATGACAAATATCAAAATACAGGTTTCAATTATTATGTTTCCATGCATATGTACGCTCCGTAAACTATATAATCCCAGTTAAAAAGCTGGTTGCGTCACCAGGTTCTCTCTCTCTATCACTTTCTATTTTTTCTACTTTGTTTTATTTGGCATGCGAGTAAACTAAATAATATCAGAAATTAGAACTATTGGAGAAACACTCATAAAAAAATTTCAATTTTAATAAAGAATCCATACATACTTGTATAGTTGAATAAGTCGTTTGTTAGGTGAAATAATATTGTATAGCAAGAGCAAAGGTAAAAATCACACATTGTCGCACATAGGCCAATAAACAATGATAAATGAATTACATTAAATAAAGATAAACAACAGAGCGAATTGAAGAGCAAAACTAGTGTGATGTGCTCACCAAAAGGGGTTGGTGAGCACACCTCCAAAAAGTTGTTGGATTGACTTGAATAATAAAACCGTTGAAATCCATGTACTAGTGAGTGATGCATGATAAGCCACCCGCACATAATTTAAATTGCATACATGATATTATGAAATAAAACAAAAGGATACAAGATGATGTAAAAATATAGGTGTATACATAGCTTAGTGCAATCATTGTTTGTAGTAGAGAAGGATACAAAATGATGTAAAAATATAGGTGTATACATAACTTAGTGTAATCATTGTTTGTAGTGGAGAAGGATACAAGATGATGTAAAAATATAGGTGTATACTTAGCTTAGTGCAATCATTGTTTGTAGTAGCTAAGCGTACCATATAAGGTTTGAATAAAAGTAAGGATAAACAATAAGATGCCGGCAATGACAGAGATGATTATCGATGGATTAGAACAGTAGCGGCTCTTGAAGTCTCCATATACTCTGTAGGCACTTCTTTGATAATGTGTCATCACCTTCTCCTCCTAAATTATAAGCTCAGTCCGTATTAAGAGATATCTTTTGCTCGCAATACTCCGACATCTGCTTCTAATTTTAACAAGCACGCCATGTATATATGCAACATAGGCTGTGAAGGGGCTCCCAGTGTTAATCCAAGATATATACTTTATTCAAAAAAAAAAAATTCCAGGATATATATATATATATACAAATTGTTACAAATTAACGAGGCACTGCCTAATACCTAGACTAGAAATCATATCACTAGGTATTCAGTCTTAAAATGATCTACACAAATCTACCGACAACTAAATCTTACTAACAAATCTCCCGACTCAACGATTGATAAAATCTAGTCTGCATATTTACACTGAAGTTTTGAAAATTAGTATGAAAAGGAAAAAAAGATGCTCAGAATTAGAGAAAAAAAATGTAGAGATGAGTACCAAAGAAGCTAGAGAGGACGCCTATCTTTGTCTTTATGGCTCTTTCTTCAGAGGACGATGGGTTGAATTTGTAAACTTGTGAGATTTGTATAGGCAAGTGGTCGGTCAAAATACAGATCCTCAGCTACATATTCTTAGTCTCTCTGTGTAGCGAGCTGTATAGAAATAAGAGAACACAAAATTTTCATTCTTTTTTTTTATTTTCCTTTAAATTATCTTTGATTCCATTCAAAAATAAATTGTGAAATCAAAATACCAACACCAAATCGTTGATGAGTTCAACTCCAAGAAACAAATTGGCTTCAAATCGTTGATGAATTTTTGGAACGTACGCAAAAATAAAAAGGTAAACTGAAATGCATAAAGGCACTACAGGGAAGAATACACAGATCCGAAAGGCAAAACAAAAGTACACTAAAATGTACATTACGGATTAATTTATAAATATTATCAACAAGCCTGTGCCAACTCATGAGTCATGAAGTAGTTATCGGGAAACATGGCATCATGTGTGACAGCTAGCTCCTCGAATATCAAATGGATCAGTGTTGACTTTAATACACAACATAATTTTGTAGATTCAATTATGTAGTATATGTCAAATGAGTTGTTACAGGAAATCTATTGGATACGAAAAAACAGGGTTGCATTATGAACGAAAGGTCCCAAACAAAACGAATTGATCCTTTAACCATTCTTTTAAGAATAATTATAAAAAAAATTTCACTCCTATCCTCCCATTTATCTCCACACTCTCTTTCTCAATATTAACTTCCTTAGCTGTTATTTATCTGATAATATTTTTTTTTTTAAAATGTTCTCAGATATATAGTACATTAATTATAGTTACAATGATCACAACAGAAGGGATGGCATAGGATGAAGTTATAAAATGTCAATATTATTGCAATAAACGAGTATAACTGATTCCAAAACTGGTTTACTATTGACCATTTTACCCCTCAAATTGAAGTGTGCGCCACGACTAACTTGGTTGTTTTACCTTATTAATTTACAAAATTTAATAAATCTCCGTACCTACAAATTAACAATTAGATATAAAGCTATAGTGTGAGACACATTAAGTAATACTATTAAGAGATATGACCAACTCTTGATGAGAAGAAAGAACTAGTTTTTGGTTTAGTGGCAAAGACATATAGTCTTTATGTGAGAAGTTATGGGTTCGAAATCCGGATGAGATAAATCATTTGTTATATTAAAAATGTTATTAAATAGTTTGGTGGTTGGACTTCCAATCTTTACTAAAAAAAAAAAAAAATCTTGATTAGAAGAGACATGACGCTTAGAACCTTGTTTAGAAGAGATGTTGCTGAACACCAACACCTTAAAAATAAAAATCAAATGACAGTAAATTAATGATATTACCCCCAAGTCCCAAGCAACTAATAAGTCAATAATCAATTATTATTAGGCGCCAAAGGAATTGGGGATGAAGTTTTGTGTCTTTAATGGGCTTCGAATATGAGAGTTAATTAAGCCCGTCCCGTTATATAATAAAACTTATTCATTTTGGATCAGTCGCTACCACTTCTTATGTGCGACTTCATTTCAGACAATATTAAAAAGTTTGACCAGTATAACATTAGTGTTATTTTAGTCTGTATAACACCAATTATAAAACTTATCAAATCAACTTCGAATGACTAATCTAAACCGTTCAAACCAATTTACATTATGTGTGATGCGTTTACATACAAAATTTTTATCTTTTCAAGTTATTTTAGTATCAAATCAAGCGGTAAAAATATTGAAAAATTAATGTATTAAAATTAATTTAAAAACTCACATATTTGACCGCTTGACTTAATACTAAATAAATTCAAAAAGTTATGGTGAGATCATCATTCTGAAATTCAAAATTTCAATTTGTATGACAAACAAGATATTGTGTAAAAGACTGTAAAATTACTTGAATACGTGTAATACGCTGAGATGTCTAAACAAAGTAATGCAATATGTGTGATACAAAATGAATTTTGCATGAAATAACTTTTATTTCTTTTCAAATATCCATTTCTTTCCGTATATATATGATAAAGTTGCAAAATAAAATACAAATTCTTGGTTAATATCATAAACGCATAATATGAATTATATATTATTCAATTGTGTTATGTACTTATATTAGATATTGGGGGATATCAAATAATTGTTATAGTAATTGATTTTAAAATAATTGTCAGTCAACTTTTTATTTCTAAAATAAAAAATAATATAACAATAATATATAATTAAAAAATATAACAATATAATTCTCTGAAGATTCAGGCACAGAAGCTGACACAAAAGGTGGAGGTTAGTGCTCGGATTATTTGTTGGTAATTTGTTTTTTATATTAATCATAATCCTCCTAAATGGGTTGTTACGATTATTTTTGGAAAACAATAATATTTTAGGCTTTTTTTTAAAATGATATATCAGATCTTTTAGGCTTTCTTTAGTAGGTGTGTCGCTTAAATTAAGTTAAAATTGAATTCTCTTTTTTTTAAACTCTGTATAAATAGTTGCGATTTTGTGTGATATTTTATGGTTTTTTAGAAGTTGAAAGATTGTGAATTGGGTGTGAACCTCAGATATTTTAGAGTTTTTTCATTGAACTTTTTATCCTCTTTATTTGTATAATATGCTTAAAGAGTATGAGAATTTGTTAAAAAATATTATAAGTTATACAATTTATGTAATAATTAATTTTTATGTTTAATCGTAATAACATAATTTGTTTGTTCGTTATGTATTTTTTTTTTTAATTTACTGATATTAAATTTATTGTTAATAAACATGAAAAAGAGAATTACAAATTAATATATTTTTTTCTTTATACATTCAAGAATATGTTACATAATAGAAACTTTGTTTAAAATTTTTTTTTTATTACAAACCCTAGACACGATGCTTCTTTAACTTGTTTCTAAATCATGCTTATTATGACTTGTCACACAAAATCCGTCAAACGTCTATCCATTCTGCTCCTGTCCATTAATTGTAAACTATTTGCAGATTTTCCATTCATCACAAATAAAAAATTAATAATTAAGAGTGTAATTTTTAGATTTGCATTTTTTTTACTACAGTCCTGCCTTGTGTAATCCGAATATGTATTATCTGAGTTAACGCAAATTTAGAGTTAAGATATGGACCGTCCGATTCAAATCCGCACTAATATTAAAGGGTCCCGTGCAATTTAAGCATGGATTGGATTGAATTCTAATCGTACGGCCAAAAAAATTAACTCAAACAGTACATTAACACAGAGGATGTGGATTCGTGTAATCCAAACAACTATAAGAAGAACGAGTTTCTATGAATAATATGTATAATATGAAAGAACACTGATCAATTTATAAGAACCACAAGTAGAACAATCATGCATGTAATTGTTTTTTCAGAGAAATTAAATATAAAAAAAAAATCATGATTTGATTAATATGTGTACGCACACGGCTATTTCTTTCTATTTGATCACTTGACTTCATACGAAATAAATTCAAAAAATTATATATTTTGCATGTAAATGCACAATTATTGAAATATATAGATCTAAAAGGTTTGGATTTACAGTTTGAAATCGATTCAATAAATTTGGAGTTGGTATTATTTAGACTAAAATGATATTGATGTCATACTAGTTAGACTACTGTTTTCATATATCAAAATTTCCATATAGCTCTTCTTCTTTTTCAAAAAGGAAAAAAAAAATTTAGTTGCCCTTTTTTTATGGAAAATATGGCGACATAGATTTGGTGTTCATATTTTATTTGTCATGCATAATTCTTTTATTTGTCAATTTATTTATGGAAAATGAAAAAGAAAAGAAAAATTGAACTCCATAGAAATACATGTGAAATTTTGGTTTCTACTTTTAAGTCATGCATAATTCCTTTATTTGTCAATTTATTGATTGATTTGGTGTTCATATTTTAGTTGTCGTTTACGGAGTTTTTAGGATTTTATCCAGCTGTGATTATACTATACAAATCCCAATTAAAAAAAAATAGAAAAACAAAGCACAATATATGTGGGCTGGTAGTTGTATAGATCGTAGAATTACAATCTTGGGCTAAAAAATGAAGGCCCATGTGTTGGTTGTATGATATCTAGAAATTCCAATATAAAGCCCATATAGAATATATCTATATTAGATTCATTCTTGCTTTAAACAATTAATTACAGAACATGCACAAAACTCTATATGTACAACGGTTTAGATTCAATATGGAAAATAAGTACATTTCTGATCAAATTCACAAATGAGAACCGTATTTTGATACTTCATTAATATAATATATGGGTTCCCTATTATTGATTAATTATGACGATGATTTGGAACTTGTATTTTCCATTATACATTTGAAGTTTGGAGTCTTTATAAAATGTTTAAAAATATAGAATAAGCGAATTTTGACAAATTAAGATTTTTTAGAATCTCATTAAACATTGGAACTTTTTGAGTCATTCAAAACTATATTCTGTATTTAATCTCTAATTTTAAACAAATATAGTTGAATAATCTTTATTCCGTCTTGTACCATTATATTTAAGATGTGTGTCACACATCTCATTTACATGTATTTTACTTCATAAATGGTCTTGTTCCAAAATTTGTTTTTTAAAAGTCTAACCGCACTATTATTCACCGAACAATTGTCTAAAATAACCGTGAAAATCTTACTATCCAACTTCCATGCCATTAACATATCCGTAATTAAACCTGTAACATTTAAAACTGCATGTGGATAAGGAATTTGCTTGAAAGAGGTCATATATATATTTTTTAAATTAAAGTTCTTATCTGTGAAATGTGTCTTTAGTCAAAAATAATTCAAATTCACGCTCAAAGTTCATACGTCATTTGTGAAAGAGACACAATCATTTTTCATTATTTTCCGCCCAACGACTCTATATTCGGGTCTTAAAAATCTCATAGCAGGTTACCAAAACCGACTTTCAAAATTTGTGAAATTAGTTTACTCCAAAATCTTATTGAGATGAACTTTGCTTCTCAAATTGGATAATTAGGTTTTGACATAATTGATATTATATAAAGTGAGTTAACATATAATTATTTTAGATTACACACTTAGGAGTTGCACAAATATTAAAAAAAATAATTGGAGATGAAAGGATATCATTATAAATTAACTTATGCCAATAGTCTTATATAGCATGGTGAGGATGTGATTTTGCATATAGATAGTGTGAAGAGTTGTGAAAAAGATGTGAAGAGATCAAATTGGAGAGTTCACTCCGACTAAATAATTATTTGTAAATATTTAAGGGGAAAGCTTTAAACAACATTAATAGGATGTGACATTCAAGCTGCAACAATCCGTCAACAATAAATAATTTGTCATGTACCCAGAAAATTTACTTAACAAAAAAAATATCAATATATAAATAATAACAAGCTGCTATAAAATATAAAAAAACAGTTTTAATATCAAAATCAACAAAAATGTAATTCATAGTAAGACAATATATATTCTACGCACATAGTCTAGAAAGATGAGAAATGTTCGAAAACTACAACACAAAATGAATTGGGTTTTCGGAATTTCTCAAGATAAAAAAAAAAAAAAAAATAATGAAATGAAGAAAATGTGATCATTTGAAAAAACAAACACATTAAAACAAATTGAAAATTAACTTTCTAATTACTAATTCAGCACCACTGCCAAACCGCATTCAAACTATTAACCTGTGACAACCATTCAATTCAAGTAAATCTTTAATTTTAATAATTATTGTTCTATCAAACCTTCAATTGGTGACAAGTTGCTCCCGGACTCTTAAATTGATTCATACTATTAATTTATATATTTTAAAAAATCAAGAAATTAACAGGCTATATGATAAACAGTCCATCATATCATAAGCAAAGCACACAAAAAAAAAAAAAACATATAGCATATCAATTTTTCATTGGTGCTAGACCTTGTCATGAGGAGATAATTTACAAATCTTCTTTTCCTCCTTGTTATCTAACTGTGCATGCTCACTTTGAAATAACAAGAAAAAGTATAACCCAACTACAAGAAGAGAGACACTCATGCCCCAAATAATAATATTCATACAAAAAGGCAAGATTTGCGAATTAATTCTCCATGTGGAGGTACATGTCAGGAGAGAACATAGCACCCACACCACACCTGTTGGGGCATCAGCTGTCAGATTTTCATGCTTTCTGAGATATGAAAACACTACCATTAGACTGGCATAGCTAGTGGTCACGAATGCGGAGCTCAACAGGATGCGCCTTGAACTATACATCGAGATTGCATGATTGTATTGTAGAAAAACGATGACAATTGACAGGAGATAGCCAAATTTACGGAAAAATCGATTGTCGTTAGGTTCCCGAGATTTTGATTGCGGTTCAAGTTCACTACAGCAACAAAGACTATCAGAGACCGGTTTTCCGGTCTCTGATAGTCACGTCGCCGGTCACTGATAGTCATTCCGGTCTCAGAAAGTCAATTCCGGTCGCTGATACTCCGGTCGCTGAAAGCGTTGTCGCAGATACTCTTCTGATGACGTCACCGGTTGCTGAATGATGTCACCCGATCGCTGATACTTTTTCTGCGACCAATTTTTTTTATCGTTGTTATTTTTTGTTGACGTCATGAATAGACATTTGCGACCAGAATTAACGGTCGCAGAAAGTCAAACCCGGTCTCTGATACTATTCTGTCAGTTTTTTTATTTATTTTGTTATTTGCATTTCTCTCTGATATTTAATAGAAAACATGCAACATTACATCAAATAACATAAATAAGACAACAAATAACATATTAATTCCACATTAATTCATATCACATTTACATAATTCAAATTTTATTAAATAACACTAATAATACCACATTATCTTAATGCAAATAAATGAAAAGAAAACGTTCAAACTGTCACAGCAGCTGTTCCTCTTCTTTCTATACTTGCTTTGTCGATTTCATACTTTATGTTGCTGCCTCTTGAAACTTCAACAACCTGCATTCATCCATTACTTTATTTATTCATATTATTTGTTTTATATATTTTAATTCATTCCTTATTCTTTTTATATTTGTCAGAACTAGTATCGGTGACTTACACGGTTGACGCTTGGAGCTCCAGGACCTGCATTAGAATTTGAAAACAACAAAAATCTAATGAAATAAAAAAACTTAAAGGCTTTTCTGACTTATAAGTTCTAATCCAAAACAAAAAAATTAAGAAATTTGAAAATAAAATGACTTTTGACCTAATTCAAGGTCGTGCCAGTGGTGAAAGGAAACAGATCTTCTGGTCTTGGCTGAGAGAATTCGATGATTCAATGTTTCAGGAGTGAAGCTGGTGCTTGCCAGAACGTAATTTGTTCCTGCCACCTCAATTCGAACTAGCAAAGAGTATGGATATGCATCAAATTCTATTCAATTCCTTTTAACATTGAGATATGCATTCCTTCAAATGAGAAACAAAGAGTATGGATACAGAACCATGCAAACTTAACTTTTTTGCTGTTTTTCTCATTTCAAAGGCTGAACTTCAAAAATTCATTAAAAATAGCAAAAAAATCTAAATTGATCAAAGTTTGAGCCTAAACTGCATGAAATTAAATCCTCTATCTCTCTGTCCTATTTATTTTACCAGAATCAGAATTTATGTTCTCTGATTGGCCAATTTTCAACAGAAGGGTATTTTTGACCTAAGGCTATTAAAGTGTATTAGGTGGATTGGTACAAAGAAAAGCAAACCTTAGAAAGAAACTTGGAAAAGATTCACAGATTGGCTCTTTGAATTCCAAGTTATCCAACTAAAAAAAGAACAACTTAATTCACCGAACAAGGACCCATCAGCCACTTGCATGAAAATAATGCGGTTGCTCTAGCTGAAAAAAAAAAACATTAACCTCTTAAACAAAAGAGGAAACAAACACCTTTGTAATTTTTTCCTTGCAATATCTAAGCACCAAATAACATTAACTTTTCCGTCAGCAATTGGTGCTACAAGCATCTTAAAGAGAACAAGTAACCATGCCGGAAACAAGGATTTTAGCACTCTAACAAGAAGCTAAAAATTAAAAGGCACAGTACGTAATAACAGCGAAAGGAACTTCAAGAACAGTAGAGGATTCAATCTCAGACACCACAATTAATGCACAAACACAACAATACAATTGATTCACCACAAATCAGAAAATCAGAAAATTAGGTTTAAGAATTACATGTAGGCAGTAGGCGGCTAGGTGTCTTCTCCTCCGTGAGCACAGATGCACAAGCGAGGCGAGGCGAGCAGCAGGTGGCAATGGTGATCTGGTTTCTTTTCTCCTTCGTGCACAGGTGGCAACGGCAATCGAAGAGATGGGTGGCGCGGGGGGAAAAGGGTAGCGCGTGGGAGGAGAGGGGTGGCGTGGTTTTGATTTTGGGGAAGGGCTTCGATTTTGATTTTGGGGAAGGATTTCGATTTTGATTTTGGAGAAGGGTTTTGATTTTGGTTTTGATTTTGGCGGAGGGGTATTGCTGGCGCGCGTTTTATTTCTCTGAAGCTGCGTTTTTTTCAGCGACATTAAAAAAAAAAAAAAAAAAAAAAAAAAAAATTCAGAGACCGGTGTTGGCGCCAGTCGCTGATACCGGTCGCTGATACTATTGGTCGCCTGATTTCAATCAGAAATTCTTTTTTTTGGGGAGAAATTGAGTATCAGCGACCGGCGTCCGCACCGGTCACTGGTACCGGTCGCAGAAAATCTGTTCTGCTGTAGTGGTTCCTCACTGTCATTTGCTCCAGCATTGTTCTTTAAATCCATTATGTATAAAGTGGGTTATCAAAACTATTAAGATTTGTGTTTATATATATAGTAGCATGATCTAAGAGTTAGACTGACTTGACATGGCTTGCAATTAATTTGAAAAGTTCTTTTTAAGTTATCAGGGAAGGACAATTTCCTTGAGATTACTTTATTATTAATAGAAGAATAGTTCCCCATTATAAATGCGTATATATTGATCGCTAAACCAATTCTCACTCATTAAAAAAATAAAGGGTTGAGTCGGTCCAACACCCTTGAATTGGTCCAAGGAACGTTGACAGTTCATTATAATAATGTAACGTGTCATCTAATTAATCCGTGATCTTAGCGACCTAGCCAAATAACTGAATAACTGAAAAATGCATGGCAGTTAGAGTGGAAAAAATTACACATCGGGGCTAACTTCGTCAAGAAATAGCATGACACGCGTGTCATTTACGTGCCGTGATCTATGTGTCATATACCGTGATCATTTGCATGCCATGATTAGTCTTTAGCAAAAACAAACACAGCACGACGCAGATAACCACACAATTAGTTCCGGCATATTTTTTCTAACATTAATTCTTCATTTTAATATTTGAAAGAATTGTTTCACGTTTTTTTTTTTAACTTTTACGGATTGTTTTTCAATAAACAAATTAAACTTACGAAAAAAAGTCAAAT
The DNA here is from genome assembly GCA_964058875.1 of Carex rostrata. Classification (NCBI taxonomy): domain Eukaryota; kingdom Viridiplantae; phylum Streptophyta; class Magnoliopsida; order Poales; family Cyperaceae; genus Carex; species Carex rostrata. The sequence goes on from CAXKVT010000056.1 coordinate 2,549,136, forward strand.
GTTATCAAACATGACTAACATGATTGGTTACGATACGTTTAGTTCCGGTACGTTTGAGCATGACACTTTAGCCATAGCACTACTTGGTCACGACGAGAGTCACATGGCGTGACCACTCTCGATATTTTAGTCATGACACGGCATGGCATGTGCAAAAAAATCTTGGTTACGATATGATTTTTTCACTCTAATGCAGTGCACCAATATGTATTTTGTGAAAATTAACTAAAAGAAGGTTCTCCTAAATGTGAAGATTTTGAGTTTTCATCGGGACTGTGCAATCAAAATTTGAGTCAATCCGGTCCGTGGTGAAATGCAAAGGACCCCTTTAATATTCATGCAAAAACATATCGATCGGACGGTTCGGATTCAAATTCAAATTTGAGTTACTTTAGGGGATCTGAATTTGGGAGGTGGGGGCGAGGGAATTCGGATACCATTCAGTACCGTAAAAACAGAATATATTGGAATTAGTGCATTTACACCTTTCTTTTAACCTGATACAAATCTTAAAGGGAACCTCTGCATATTCAATAGGCACATGATTAAGTTAAATCTGGCTAGAAGTAAATCTGAACCGTAAAATTGTGGACGCTCACTTTACAATACATGAGAGCAAACTTGTTCGGTGGAGAAGGATTCTGATCAGATGGTCCGGATCTAAACTCAAATATAGTTGTTACCTCATAGGATATCTGACTGGATCTGGGGTTCATATAGCCCAAGCCCAAATGTGACCAATTGTAAGTGGAGTAAATAATAATAAGTTAATATAGACCAAGCTCAAATCCAAAATGGCAACTCAGAAAAATTATTTGTCAGACCAATTGTTCCAGTCCGGTTGAATTAATTATTGAATCATTCGAAATAACTCAATCAAACCCATCCCATTTTGTCATATCTGATGCTGGAATTCATTTTTTTTAGCTTGATTTAATCATAATTTATTTTATTAGTATGTGAATGTTTATCATTTTAAGGACATATAATGACTTTCGTAAGCAAATTAATAAGGATGATAAAAAATAATAGTATTTTGTTAAGTATGTACAATTAAAACTATAGCCTTGCTTTAGTTCTATAAAAGTGTGTTGCTACTTATTCCTCTCTCTAAATTTAGAAATTATGTATTCCAAATTTATGTATTCCCCCTCTAAGACATTCAAAATTAATGATATTAGTTCAAATTAGCTGCGGAGAGGTACAAAGTGTCTATTTTGAAAATCAAAGAGGAGGCCAACATGTATAGCATGTAACAGGGATGAATGTATTTTGTGTACTTATTTCAAAGGAATGTATCAAATAATTCAAAGAAAAAGGTCCTGTTTGAAAAATGAGTATGGATTTTAGTACAAACATAATTTCCTAATGTTTCATTTTTTTTTGAAAAAGTATTATGACTTTTACTATATTATACAAATTAATCATATAGGGCCTCCTGCTAGTACTTGAAATGAAATTGGTACCTGTTACTATAAACCCAAAAAATTCAACAAATTTTTTTACAATATTTTACAATTAATATTATATCCCGAACTTTTAAACAATTTTTTTAGAGAAAAATTAGGGTGTGATGTGCCCACCAAGAGAGGTTGGTAAGCACACCTCCAAAAGACTATTGGATTGACTACGAACTATGAATCTAAACCGTTGAAATTCATGTACTTCGTGAGTGATGCATGTACAAGCAAAAAAATTTAAAGTGAATTCATTTAGTACATGGTCAAGCAGTCAAGAAATTATGAAAATGAAAACATAAAACTATTTAGAAATTAACTTATAAAATGTTCATTGTTTTGATCGCTTAAGAATGTTGTAAATGAATTCAAAACTTTAAAAAATTGACATGTACATGCATCATTCACGAAGTACATGAATTTCAACGGTTTGGATTCATAGTTTGTAGTCAATTCAATAGCCTTTTGGAGGTGTGCTGATGAATCTCTTTTGGTGAGCATATCACACTCTAGTTTTGCCCATTTTTTTCTATACTATAAACTATAAAATTCAACAAAATTAAAAAAATTATCTAATCAAATAAATTGAGATGTAAATTGAATCCAAACAAATCGTACCTAAAATTAAAAAGTTTAAAAAACTATATTATACAAAGCATAAAGTTCAATTGGAATTGAAACTTTTCATTTATAAGGAAATGAAATTGTTATACAGAATAAAAATACCCGACACACAGACAGCCATACAACTCCAGCCTTACCCTCTCCATCTCTCATTCTAATTATATGACAGATGGCCCCACCGTCCAGTTAAACGCTTTTTCTATTTCTCTTTCCACCTCTTTTTTTTCTTCCTTAATTCCTTCCCTTCCCCTTTGTTCCTCTCTCCCACAAAAAAACCTTTAACGGATAGCGAAGATATCAGAATTCAAATTTTCCCTTCTTATTCAAAAAAATATCCAAATTCGGCTGCAGAAATTATTCGAATCGGTTTATCTAAATTGGGATCTTAAGCGACTATGGAGCAAATTTTGAAAGTATTTTGTTTTAGGATGTTCAATTCATTAACTAGTAATTTTTAATTGTTTAACTAGCTATACCTTTTGTTAGCGGTATTCTAGAACATTACATCTAGGAAAAATCCTGAGTTGAATAAATGTAACTTATTTTTTATTATTTAAGTGTTTTTAATGTTTTCTTTTATTTCTTGGGAACAAAGTTATAATGAAGTCCTACTTGATCCAGATTATCTGATCTTAATTGGATTTGATTTTCTGAAATTAAAAATTGGAATATATTAATTGTATTGAAACTCCAACATATTCTAACTGTGTTATTTTGACCGAGACATGTACAAATTTTCACATTTAATTGGTCTCAAAGAAATACAACAAGAAATCAATATATTTGTTCTTTCAACCAATGAAAAAAGAACCTATAATTTAACAATCCCAACACACATATTACTGGAATTTGCTATTTTAACTTTTATTATACGAGACATATTATATTTATATCAAGGTCATTAACACGCATATTTGACGATAATGATAATGTGATTAAAGTTAAAAAAAAAAGACTTGAAATTGCAAATATACAGTTGAATGAGGTACATATAAATCAAATGTACTGTAAAGGTTAAAAACTGACCATTTCATAAATTCAACCATGAATTACTCGTTCATAATCTGACCTAATTACATCAAAGTTGCAGTGCTATATCTTGAACCGTGCGGAGCATGCCATACGAAAACTGTAGAGCTTGCTGCTACAAATCTGTGAGAATCGATTTCACGTGAATCGGACCCTCAAGCGAGGAGGAATACCTCCCACACTGGCCAAAGGTCGTCAACCAAACTCTACCCAATACACTAAACATCCAAGTCTTATGCCACAAAAGATCCCATATCCCAATAAAAAGCACCGAAGGAATCAATTAGCAACGAGAGACTGCAAAACCTTCAAAAAATAACAAATCATGCTATATATATACAAGAAAAAAACTAAATAGAGAACTCCTATTTACTACAATTAGATGTTAGTTGACAATCAACTATAATTAGATGTTGGTTGACAATCAACAAATTGAATTCATCTTTGAATATTTTTTGTTTAAGTGCACTAACAAATTACAGGCTAGAGCCTTGGTTTCTAAACAACAACTAAGTTGTCTTTCAAATAGAAAGAAGCTATATTGTTCAAAACAATTAAAACTGATAAGTAAAAATAGACTATTTTAGTTTGAAATTTGGAATTAAGTTGCCCTGTATATCATGACCATACTAGTATATATAGATGTAATACGGACATATGTTGTCAGATAAAACACTTAGGGCGTGCTCCAGACGGGGGTACACGGAGGGAGGGGAAGGTCGAAATCACTGTGCGGAGGTGAATGCACACCAGACCGGATCTGACCGGGCGAGTTTACTTGCTCCAGAAGGAGAGAATCGGAGAGGGAGCGGAGGGGAGAAAACATTGTTCGGAGGTGAACTCCGTGTTCAGTTTTGACGAAATCGTTATCTCCCAAATCGGAGTGTACAGATTACTATTTGAAGGAGAGCTTCCACCCTGTCTCCTCCCTTCCCTTCCCTTTAATGAGATTTTACTCTCAGTTTGTAGAGCACAACCTTACTCTTCCTCCAATTAAATTTAAGGTCCTTAGTGAAAACATGATGAACACCAAGCTACATATTCTGGCTTTATTTTATGTCATTATTTGCTTCTTTTGTATAATTGAAGGTAATGTTGTAGCATCTCAACTCCTCTCAATTCAGGTTATTGTTATTTTTGTAGGAACTTAGAGTCCTGCCAAAAAAACATTGGTAGAATGTAAGTTAGTAATTTATTTTTAATTATCCAAATTATATTTGTATCCGTATTCGTATTCGTATCTGTCCGATATTTGAATCCATATTCTTATTCATTTATTATCTGGTCCGCATCCATATCTAAGACTATCTATATTCGTATATGTATCAAAAAAATTAAAACGTATAAGGATACATTATCACTATCCGATTCGTATCCGACCAATTAAACCTCTGTCAAAATTGCACAACCTTGCACTCATAATTTATGATATTGAGTGGATCTAGTATTTAAAGAAAAAATGAAACAGTTCACAATATGAGAGACTCTCAATTCTTAAAAAAATATTTATTTGTAATTCTGAAGTTGTTATTAGCAAATAATGAGGCAAATATTTTTTTCAAAAAGGGAAGGATTCTGTCGAGAATCAATATATTATTATGTCATAATTAATATGAGATATTATTTAGATATAATTTCCTAAAATATTTGATTATAGTATTAATTTTTAATAAATATAGCATTAACACAATATATTTCCTATATATTCTCTGAATCTGACGCTAAATATATATCAGCATAAAAACGTACCCTTCCTCTTCCTGAACAACTATAGGGTTCTTGTCAAATTCAAGATGAACACTAAGTTACACATTTTAGTTTTTCTTTTTCTCATTACTTGTCTCCTTTCAATGACTAAAGGTAATGTTTGTTGTAGAATTTGAACTCCTCTGAATATATATCGTTGTTTTTTTATATGAATTTCTCAATTAAAGCACCCCTAGCTAGTAGCTAGCCAATGCAACTTGAACCTTCCAAAGTAAACCGAGTTAAAAAGATTTCTAATCCTCTACTAATCATCTCTTTTTTATGACCTCAATCCTCCTATTGAAGTATATATATATGACATTTATTCTCACATGCATTTAGCTTTTTATTTTGAATTGATATATATATAGGTCGGAATGTGCATTTGCAAGGACTTTGCGGTAAGGAAATGATAGATGCAAGAAGAGAAAGAAACGCAAGCAAGATCAATATTCCAGCACTCTGTATCAAGTGCCATTGTGATGATATTGGACGGTGTTATTGTTGTGGTGGATATAAATCAGAACCTTGTTATGCTACACAGGCAGAGTGCATAAGGAAGTGCCATTGATTCTTAATTATTAATTTTTCATTTCATGTATGTTGTTTTCTTTATAATGGTTGTCAAGCAACTAATAAATGAAATAAAATAGTGAGATGTATATATTCTAAAAGGAGAGGAGTGTTGTACACACATCTCAATATCTTAATCAATAATTAACGGCACAACCTTTTGTTTTCATTATTTTTGTATTTCGTTGCAATTGTCTCCTCCCTAACGAATTAGATATCATATTGTAAATTCAAAACTCAGATAGTTAACCATTAAAAAATGGATATATCATGTTAATAAAATTGATTATTGGCTTCTTTCTTAATTATTTCATTGATAATTGAAATATTTGACATATTTGTTCGAATTAATCTATAGTTTTTTTTGAAAAAAAAATTGTATTTTTTGAATAAACTAATTGTTGGGAAAGCGAGTTGTTAAAATAAAAATTATTGGTGCATATATAACGGGATAAACATGGATGGTTGAGAATATAAATGGAAGTTCAGATTTGGATAATTTTGGATCACTTATTTTTATTCTTTCAATTATAACTCATATTGTGATAACCCATTTTTTAATTAATCTAATTAATAAAAATTAAAATTTACTTCAAGTTTAATATATAAATTCAGTCTAAGAAAATCATACGTTTAATTTAAATGGACGATTGTTCTAATGTCTACAATTTTTTGTCTCTATCAAATATTCACTTTTAAACTTTAAATTTTAAATTTTAAACTATTATTTTTTTCAAAATTGAGAACAAAAAATAAATAAAGGCATTTTATCTCTTCACATTTTCGATATTAATCTATTACTTTCCCGCACTTTCTCTTTCTATTATTTCTCTCTCTTTTTCGCTAATAAAAGTAAGCAAATTTTTGTGCATAAAATAGTAAAACTACTTGACTATGCGTCATTAGGGTGTCAATGGTTATGATGCGGTAGAGTAAAAGTATTTTCATATCCATACCTATTAAGAATTGACTTTATCCACACTTTAATCGTACCCATTAAGAATTGATCTTAATCCATCCTACTCTTATTTGTTAAAATTATCAGGTAACGAACCGGTAGCGGGTGAATAATGAATAATACTAATATAATAATTAGTTTTATTATATATTACAAATAAAATATCAAAAATCATTAATTTCACACATATACAATCACATTACTCATAAAAAAATGTACAATCAATCCTAGCAATTTTTTTTTATAAAGCAAGAGAATTCAAAAACACAATCTCTTTGGATAAATTTTATTATTTAACTAAATAACAAAATGTGCAAATAAAAGTAATATATTTAATATTTTTTATAGTCCACTAATTATATGAAATATTTCGCAAATAAATTTTAGCATCACTAATTATTACTCAAACATTATTATAAAATTTTATTTTATACAATTACCCTATAGGTAACGGGTACAAAATAGGCTTTATCCTTACCCTCATTCATTTAGCTAACGAAAAAAATCCTTAACCATACCCGATAAACTAATGAAAAATAAACTTACCCATAATCGCCTTACCGAATACGATATGGGTAGGGTAAATGGTTAAAAGGGTATCATTGACACCCCTATCCGTCAAATGCTAAGATGTTCAATTAAAGAAATGCAATTTGTGTGATACAAAATGTATTTTGTATGAAAAATAATTTAATTCTTTTGAAATATCTATTTCTTTCCTTATATACCCATTGGGTTGCAAAATATGGAACTTTCTTATTAATATTATAAACATGACATGGAGTATAATTTATTCAATTGTCTTCTATTAGATATTGGAGAATATCAAATAATTGTAATTGCAAATTTTGCAGTTTTGTTGTTCTTAATTTAGAAATTATTCAAATAATTTAATTTTATTATAAATAATGATATAATGGTAATATCTCATAAAAATGTAGCTGTGAAATTTGGTACCAAGGAAAAAATAATAGCTATACATCCCAAAATATTATACAATAGAAGCAATCGAAGACAAGCACCTCCCAAAACCTTTTATATTATCTAAATCCTTTAATTAACAAAAATTATGTATAAACTATAATTTTATAAAATTTGTATAATAATTAACTTTCATTTATAGTTATAAAAATATAATTTATGTCCTAGTTGTGTATTAAGATTTTTTTTTAGTGACAGTAAAATTTATTTTAAAGAAATATAAAAATGATGAAAAAGATTTATCTGGTTGCATATATCTAAGAATATGTGCATAACTAAAACGTTGTTAATAAAACAAAACCACATGCTTTATCCATTACAAAAATTATATTTACCTATCGTCGATTCATTCCTAATTAGACAACAATGAACTAAATATTATTATTACAAAATGAGAAACTTAAAGGGAGTATGATAATTGTGAAGTGTCTTAAAATAAACTGTGGGTATAATTTGCAAAATTTCGACAAGCCGATGATAAAAACATGTCAGAGAGTTTAATATGAAAAAACTACTTAAATTGATGAGTATACGGCCTCAGTAGAGTGGAAAAAAACGTGTTGTGTTGTGACTAACATGCCGTGACTTTGGTTTTGTGTCGTGCCGTGCCGTGATCGAGTTAATTTCTTACGTGTTTTATCATTTCGTGATCAAGTTAATTATTTACGTGTCATACTGTGCTGTGACTAAAACGTTAAGAGGTAGTCACGGCACGCAAAAGGTCACGCCACATGAGTCACGCCGTGCCCAAACTGTCGTGACCAAACGTGACTGGTGTGATGATTTGATCATAATTTATGTTAGTTTATTCAAGATTCACCATTTAATTAAATCTAATGGTCCTAATTATACATGATTCACGTGACCACGTACATTTCCATGCTATGACTAGATCTTTCGCTTGTAGTACCGTGACATCAAATTTTCAAAAGATGATCACAACACATAACCAACAGGTTGGATATTTTATCAGATCTGATACCATGTTGTTTTTGTGATTTCTAAGGAGATTATATTTATTGAAAATGAAGTTATTTTTACAATGGTCGTAGTCTCTATTTATAGAAGAATTCTAATGGTTCTATTTATTGTACCGTTGGTACTCTACCTACTCTTACTGTACCGTTGGTACTTTGCTGTCTAATGCATGCTATTCTTCTTTAATTAATCTGAACCACTCGATCAATGATGATCAATGACTGAGATTGATTCTATTACTCCATTATTTTTAACAACAATGATGCTGGTCAGCAGGCTTGGTTGCCAGAAGATACATCCTTCATTCGTCTCTAGTAACAACAGCCAGAGCCGGGGCCAGAACAGGTGCTGATAAAGTCGGTCAATACAGAAGACTCTCTCTGATGCAGCTTTTCACTTCTATTATAGCATATTTTAGTGCTTTTGTTTATTTGGATGTTTGTCACTCTTAAAACTTTTTCTGTTTTGTTGCTCGAACTAGATAGTTCAACTCATTAGGAGAATGTTTTGTTGATATCAGACAACGTACATTGGTCTGATGGTTTGAAGCTTGTAATTTAAAAACAGTTTCTATCAATGAAACGGACCTATGCATTTAAAAAAAAATAAAAATAAACTAATATGTCCTAATCGAAGATGACAATGAAAAAACGAATTGCCTGCATGTAACATATTAATTAACAGATTTGTTTCACGCTATATATGTTTTACATTTTAACTGGGCCATGTAGTCACCTTTTAACTTGAAAAGCCCAAAATTAAGTACAGCTCTCTATATATGTACCTTAGCCTTGGGCCCAGCATGAAAACGGAGCCCATAAATATTGGTGATAACTGATAACTAACCTGAATATTGTAATTTTCCAACGTAAATAATTATTTTTGTAATTATTATTTTTAACTTTTGTACTATTCTAGAAGAAAAATTCAAAAACATCATTGTAATACTACGATTTGTTTCGTAATAAAAATGGCCATAATTATGTTAATTAATTAAAATTTGCTTATTGATTTACCATATTAAAAAAAAATGTCATCATTACGTATGTTCAATACACATATTTATTGAAAATAATATAACAGACGAAATTACATTCCTTTTAAAGAGCACATGACTAATTAGTTAAGAATTTAATCAAATAATATGCAATAAGCCAGTTGTTTTTGGCGCTAAATTAATTAATTAATCTGCTCATGGTTGATAGATTAGTCAGGCCTGTGCCAAAAAAAATATTAAGAGTGACAAACATCCGTAAAAAACGAAGGCCGTGGCTGCGTAATTAAGAGCACACTAATTTCGTTAGACCATGTTCTCATTAATTAATCTTCACAGGATATGTTTTTTTTCGACTCAGCTATTCGTAAAAAACGAAGGCCGTCGCTGCGTAATTAAGTTCATAATTATTGGACCTATTCTGCATATGTTTTCTTTTATAATTGCAACGATCACCTTATAAATAAATATAAGACGATTATATCCTAATCGGAAAAAAAAATTTAAGTTTCCAATGTATTTTAATTAAAAAATAAAATTCTGTAGGAATCCGGTTCGTAAGGACAAATTAAGTTCATACTCGTTATAGGAGTAAAAAATTAAGAAAAAGGATAAACAATTATGAGCAAGTCCAACTAACCAATTAAGTTAGAAAAAATGTTCCGTAATATCTTTAATAAAATAAAATAAGGAAAAAAATGTTATTATATTAATTATTTAGTACAATAAAATCAACGACATGGATAGAGAATCTCTCTGAAAATGTATTTAAAGTTACAAGAAGGCCAGGAAGAAGATGATCAAGAAAGACACGCCTAATGATACAAAGCCTCGATAATTAATTGCACGACGATTAGAACGACGTATTAAAGTGGTTTGTATGAAAGCAATACTATAACCTCCGGGAGGAGATACAAAAAACAGACTGCTAACAAGGATGAGGACAGCAATAGGGTGGCAAACTGGAGTAAGTGTCACGTACAATCCCAATCCAAATGACACAACCATACTACTCAACGCCAACAGAAATGAAATTGTTGCTAATGGGATGGCGCTGTTATAATCATCGTTGATAGCTGTCATAAGAAGCAAAAATAAGCTTATGGATCCTTGTATAAATGCTAAGGTGTTCGCCAGAATAAATGCCCGGAACATATATTTCCTCCCTAGAATTGGTGTACCATGGTCTTCATTATAACCTCCGGGAATTGTGAAAGCAGCAGAAAATGTTACAGTTGTGATAAGTACAGAGCCGAGTCCAACAACTTGAGTTCTCTCCCATCTATCTTTGCTGTCCAACAGTGGTACCATTACATCCTCAAACCACCTTCGAGTAAATTTATTACCTTCAGCCTTAACGTACTTGCTAATATCGCGATGACGAATATTCTGGAAAAGACAACAGCTATGTAAAGTTCATATTTGAGAATTCTAATATTAGAAAAATTGCAAATGGAAAATCTATATATTTGTGGTATTGGGTCATCGATCCTCCAATACACTCAAAAACTTCAGAAGATCCATCTAGTCACTAAAATCATAGAAGGAATGTAAAGAACTTATACTAAGTTTATGGGTGCAGGCATTGACATAATAATTTTTAATCTTTAGATATAGTAAAGAACATATAGTTTGGACTCGTAGAGTAAAAAATTGAATAAGTTTTTTTATCAGTAAAGTAAAAAATTGTTTTATTTTTTTGGCCATGGTTAATCCAACGGTTTATACCAATTCGAATGTTGTTTGGTGAAAAATGGTGTACTAGATTAAAATAAATATTCGGGCTGTACTACTTTGGCAGCATAATATATTCCCAGACAAATTTATGCAGATATTTGAATTATTCATTATGCCTCTATATACAGTCTTTGCCTATACTACGAGCATTATGTTGGTATAGTTCAGTAGTTGGTAGCATTAGCAATAGCAACACACAAGTTAACTAAAATTTACAGGAATTTTTTTTTTTTTTTATATTTTCTTTAATGTAGGCATACCTCAATAGTTTTTACTACGTTGGTAGTTCAGTAGTTGGTAGCATTAGAATTGGCAACACACAAAACTAAAATTAACAGGAAATATTATTTTTTTTTTTTATGTTTTCTTTAATTTAGACATACCTCAATAGTTTCTACTACTTGGAAGGTGGAAAGTTGGAATGGTGTGTAGCCTCTTTTGTTTGGGACTGTTTCTGCAACTTGATAGTATTCCCAAATAGCACTCATAATTGCCTTGTGTCCCTTTGTTGCTGCAATGTGAAATGGTGTATCTCCTTCATAATTCGTTGCAGTAATCATTCTTTCTATCTTTTCTCTGAAACTGGTGTCTTCAAATGCACATGAAAACACTTTTAATTTATTCTCTTCTGCAGCAATGTGAAAAAGATTTCTCCCAAGAGAATCCCGCAACTCCACATCATTAGGGTATTGTTTAAAGAAATCCATCACCAGGTATAGGAAGCCCAACCATGGCCTCCTTACCAAGTGATGAATGGGAAACATTCCATCCAAAAATGGAGTGCATGCCAGAGTAGGGTCAACTTCTAACATGGTCCGTACCATACTATAATGTCCTCTCATTATAGCCATGAACAATGGAGATTCCATTTTTTCATTAACTGTGTATGCAGCTTCTTGATCCAAGTTCATCAGCATGTGCCCGATATCTCCATGACCATGTCTTGCAGCAGCATGCAAGGCTGTGTCACCATTTTTATTTCTTTCTTGGAGAGCATCTTTCACGACGACACGATCAGTTTGAATCAGTTTCTGGATGACCTTCTCATTACCGACCTTTGCAGCACAGTATAGAGGGGTCTCTAACATGTTGTTCCGTGCTTTAAACAGAGACATGTCTCTTTTAAAAACCATCAAGGCTAGTTCGTTGTGTCCCTCAGTAATAAGTAGGTGAAGAATTGTATCTCCACTACGCGTTGTACTTCGGAGCTCAGATTCGAAAGTCTGGTTTTCTATGTTTATTTCTTCCGGAGCAGAATGAGAGTCATTTATTGTCACCTGATTAGACAATGTAAAATTTCATTAAAGCATTGAAATTGGATATGAATGAAATTCATGCAAAATAGACATAAAAAATCATGATTTTTGGACATGTGTGTATATATATATAAATATATATAAATAGTGGATTCTTCATTAGTCTTAAGTATTGGGCTATATTTGAAATCGTTTAGATGCGTTATTGATGTTAGATGGGACATACAAGATTTATAAGGAGACAATAAATTAACTAATGAAAAAAAATGAGAAAGACAATCTAGAACTTTCCATCAGCTCTATCTTCTCCTTGTTGAAAATTAATTCAAATTGATTAGAGCATGTACGAATCAGTTTTTACAGGCATAAAAACTGCATGGATTATTTTGGGCATTGGTTATTTTTAGCATAGTTATTTTAGGACTTGTTAGAGTAGTGGTTGGTTATTTTTAGCATGTTGTGTAGTGGGTGCTTAATTTAGGGAAGTTGTGGGTGCTTATTTTAGAAACATTGTATTGCTTTAAATACTGCATAACTTTATGTAATTGAGTAAGAGAGAAAGAAAATAAAACATTGTTTCTATTCAAACACTCCTTCCTCCTCCTGTCTTTCACTAAGAACACAAACCCTTGATCAAACTAAAATAGGTAATGTATAGACTCTTGTATTTCAATGTAGGTCTAAGATTTCTATTTTTCATTAATTAACACTAAAAAAATGATTAAAAAGTTATGTATTTTGATCATGACTATGGTTGAAGGAATATAATACAATGTTACGGGGTTGTTAATTAGTTAGAAGCACTATTTATATCAAAATAGCCAACATTAAAAGAGAGACAGGTTCAATTGTTGTGCCCTCCAATGAAATTATAATTGGACCATTTTTCAATATTTTTAAATCATAAATCACTACTACAAAAAATAACATTTACCATCGGTCATACATTTTATTGTCAACAGTTGGTAAAACAAACAACACCGGTTTTTCAAAAACCAATAGTAAATATACTACAATTATCATTTGTTTTCTCTAAAAAACCAGTGCAAAATTTTTTTGCACTTATTGCACCGATTTTATAAATAAAACCAGTGGTGCATGTGCTACATTCATCACTGGTTTTCAATAAAAAAAACCGGTGCAAAAATATAAGATTATTCTCCATCTATTTTTCTAAAGAAAACTGCTGCAGATTGTTTGATATTTACCATTGATCCGCGTAAGAATATTATTTTGTGTTTAGTCTTACACACTTTATTTTGTAATTTGTTAAATTAATTACACAATATTATATATTTACCATTTATTAATTAATTTTTTAAGCAAATATATTTTATTTTATAAAAGTGGTAATGAAGGAATTTATATTTTCAAATTTTATTAATACTGTGCACCTGTTTATAAAAACAAAACCGGTGTGATAAAATTATGGGGCATGACAATTGTCCTCCCACTTTCATCCCCCCATTATCCTTCTAATTTTATTTGTTTAATCTCGTCCACATTTCTCATGATCTATAAGGATTTTTGCGAATCTAAAACCACGAACGTCTTCTACGCAATTTTATCTTTCAAATGAGATCTATGATGACACACTTTCGAGCTCGTCATCACGCAAGTATTTATACCTCGTTATTTAAATATTTATACTTAGTATTTTACACATATAACACTGCTGACATTTAAAAGTATTAATATCAAGTATTATAAGTATTTATACCTATGCAATGAAGTATTTATACATATGTGGTAATTATTTTTGTTGACGCAGGGACGATTGGAAAAAGGTTGATGTAGGGTCCACGATTAGGGATAAATACTTACAAGTATAGGTATAATACTTACACGATGAGGTATAAATACTTGTGTGACGATGAGCCCGAAAGTGTATCATCATGGATCTCATTTAAAAGATAAAATTACGTAGAATACGTTCGTGATTTTAGATTCGTAAAATTTCTCATAGATCGTGAGAAATGTGGATGACATAGAAAAAAGAAAAAAACTAAAAACGTGTATGATTATTCTTCCCATGTAGTTTGAGTAGTCCCCCATATAGTCATATTAAGTTAGACATGCAAGTATTAATTTATTATTTTCCAAGTATTTATACCTATGAATTTAATTAAACTTGAAAAACCACAGTGTTTTGAATAAATTTAAACTAATTAGTTAAGTTAGTTTATGGAAGTTAAACATAATTGGGGATAAATACTCACAAGTATAGATATAAATAATTTCACGATGAAGTATAAATACTTATGTGATGATGAGCCTGAAAGTATGTCATCATGGATCTCATTTGAAAGATAAAATTGCATAGAATACGTTTGTGGTTTTAGATTCGCAAAATTCCATATAGATCGTGAGAAATGTGGACGACATTCGCAAAATTTCACATAAATGGAAGTTTAAAAGATGGGGGGATGATGGGGGGATAGGAGTGGGGGATTCATATCATTATTCTAAAATTATATGGTCCTGTTTTGATTAAATAATGAATAATTATTTCAATCCCCACACTCTAGTACCCGCATTGTACCCCCATCTCTTAAACTGATTTTAACTTCCCATAAACTAACTTAACTAACTAGTTTAATTAAATTTATTCACAACACTGTAATCTTCCAAATATAATTAAAATCATGGATATCAATACTTGGAAGATAATAAATTAATACTTGCAAATTAAGATATTAATACTTGTATGTCTAACTTGATATAACTATATAAAGCGACCACTCAAACTACATCGGAGAAGAATCATACACGTTTTTAGAGGTGAGATTTTTTTATTTTTTTCAATATCTTCCACATTTCTCACGTTCTATGAGAAATTTTGCGAATCTAAAATTATGAACGTATTCTACGCAATTTTATATTTCAAATGAGATCCATAATGACGTACTTTCGAATTCATCATCACACAAGTATTTATACCTCATTGTGCAAGTATTTATACCTCATCGTGCAAGTATTTATACCTATACTTGTAAGTATTTTATCCCTAATCGTGGACCCCGCATCTCCACATAACATTTCCCTAATTGTCCGTGCGTCAACCTTTTTCTAACAAAAATAGTTGACCACATAGGTATAAATACTTCCATCCATAGGTATAAATATTTGTAATACTTGATATTAATACTTTTAAATGTCAGCAGTGTCACATGTGAAAAATACTAGGTATAAATACTTAAATGACGAGGTATAAATACTTGTGTGATGACGTTCCTGTGTCGAGGTAAAAATACTAGGTATAAATAATTAAATGACGAGGTAAAAATACTAGGTATAAATACTTAAATGACGAAAGTATGTCATCATGGATCTCATTTGAAAGATAAAATTGCGTAGAAGACGTTCGTGGTTTTAGATTTGCAAAATTCCTTATAGATCATGAGAAATGTGGATGAGATTGAACAAATAAAATTGGGGGGTAATGGGGGGATAAGAGTGCGGGTACTCATATCATATCCCTTAAATAATAGGTGTTAATTTGTTTAAATGGGAAATATCGAATTGCATGTCTCTCTCTCTCTCGACTCAATCCAAATGGGAAACACTTATCCCTTCGACTCAAAAGTCAGAACCCTCTAGCGGCGCTCCCCTGCGCCATCTCTCTCTGATCTTCTGTGTGGCTTGTTTGCTTTCAATGCACTTAGGGTTTTCTTCGTGTTCGTTGTTCCTTGGCGCTTGCCTGAGCTCGTGAGAACCGCGGCCGCGAGGTGGGGCCAATCGTCGTACTCCTGGACTAACTTGATGTACACTCGGGTAATTAACAAATCCTTTCTTTTTCTTGATTCTTTGGATTCTCGACTCTCTATTTAGGGTTTTCTTGGGCTTTTGGGGGGGGGGGGGGGGGGGGGTTTAGGGTTTAGCCAAAGAAATTATCAATTCTATGTTACTAATCTAACTGTTAATTGTAATTTTCAGCACTTCTCCTAAAAAGTAAAGATCTTTTCACAACACTGGAAAAAGGTAGTATGCAAAAATCTGAACTACTCACATGTCATTTTTCTTAATCAGAGAGTAGTGCAGCTGAGAGATAGGCAGAGGTAGAGGGTGGCTCTACCCCTTGTGATAGTCACCACCCTTCCTCTTTGGTCGTAGGTGTGGGTGAAGGAACCAACTACTTCGTAGGGTATTGGTGTTCGGAGGTGTATATCCAAAGCACTTTGTAGGGCACCATACTTATGCCAAGGTGACTCATAAAGGTTATTGGGAGGTTAGTTTGCATTGTTCTATACTTCATTTTTCCAATTTTATTTAGAAGAAATGCCAAGAATATTTGTACCATTTCTTAGTACGATTTCTGTACCAGTGTGTACCAAACCAAGTACTTATTTGAAGCTTATTGTCCCTGAGTGTAAGGTTAAATTGTACACATTAACTCATATTAATTGAGGCTTAAGTGTAGGTATTTGAGAAATCATGATTTTAATGTAGATGTACCAATTCAGTAGGGACAGTATTGGAAATTAATTGCCAAAATTATAGCATATTAGAGTGAGTTTTTATTCTTTAATTTTTAGTTATCTTTATTTTTTCTGTAATAATTTCAGTAAGAGGTTTATCACAACAAGAAGGTGATACTTTTCGCGAGGATAAAAAGTGACGTTTTGCGATGGACTACTCTCATTGTTCAGTTTTTTCTTTTTGCGACGGACGACCGTCATAAAAGCGTTTTTTCCCTCGCAAAAAGTGTCTACTTTGTTGTAGTGTATCTTGTAATCTTTGTTGAAAGTTTGATATTGGAGATGTTCTTATTGGCAAACATTCCACTGGTAAAATGAACCATCTCATAATTAAATTTTACTATATTCACTAATCTATTGAAGCTTTTAATTTTCTTATGCATCCTTTATTTGTATGTAGGATATTGTTCGGAAGGTTGCAAGGCAATGGCAGATTGTGGTACTTCTCTACTTACGAGCCGCACGGTACGTTACACATTATACTTTTTACTATAACAGAGGTTTGCACATTTCTTTTCTCCAATTAAAATTTGAGATTCTCTAGGTTAATGTAATTTATGTCTGACAATGGAATTACAAAAATTAAATTAATGAAGCTTAAAAAAGATTTTTTGTATTGTTGTACAATACTAATTCTTGTCTGAAATATGCAAAACAGTGCCTTCAGGAGTCGAAGGGTGACGTTAAGAATGTGGATACTAGGTCATAAGCTGTAACTAATTTTGATTAATGGAAAGAAAAAAAAAATTATATGTTTATCTAATTGTGTGTTACTTTGTTCGGATTACACTTTTATATTGTGTTATTTAGTTCAAGTTATACTTTTAAATTGTGTGTTGTTTAATTTATAAAATTATGATTTTTGTGGCGTATGAATGTTTTGATGACACTGGTTATTCTAAAATAACCGGTGTTAAAAGTAGTTTTAACACCATCTATTTTATTAGAAATCGGTGTTAAAGCTATTTTTAACACCGGTTTTTAACTGGTTTTAAAAATTTCAAATTTCCAGCAATATTCTCATTAGTAGCGACACAAGAACAAGTGTTAGATGTCAATTTTTACAGTTGATAAATTGGATTTTTTTAGTAGTGAATATTAGTCTTTTAGCTAAAAAAAAGAGGAATAATTATACTAATTCCCTTACTCATGTCTCCATTTTTTTTTGCACTCTCTCTCCTCAATATTAACTTCCTTAACAACCTTTATCCTCTCATTTATTTCGCTAATAATTTTCATTTATTTCCGCATTAAATTAGACTGTTATTTAATAACAATTTCTGCATTAATTATGTTGTCCTCTAATAACAATCTCCGCATTAATTATATTGTTCTAAAATAACAATCCCTGCATTAATTATACTTTCATTTAATAACAATTTCCGCTAACATAAAGTATTTATCCATGTAACATAAGGTATTTATACATGTAACATAAATTATTTATTCATATAACATAAAACATTTATTATTATGCTTGAGAAGTATTTATTATTAATGTTTTACTAAAAGTTACAGCTATGTCTGTAAAGTATTTATCCATGTAACATAAAATATTTATTATTATGTCTGAGAAGTATTTATTATTGATGTTTTACTGAAAGTTCCAATTATGTCTGAGAAATATTTATTCATGTAACATAAAATAGTTATCATTATGCTTGAGAAGTATTTATCATTGATGTTTTATTAAAAGTTGCAATTATATTTGAGAAGTATTTATCCATGTAACATAAAATATTTATCTATGTAGCATAAAATATTTATCATTATGCTTGAGAAGTATTTATCATTGATGTTTTACTAAAAGTTATAGCTATGTCTGTGAAATATTTATCCATGTAACATAAAGTATTTATCAATGTAGTATAAAGTATTTATCATTATGTCTGAAAAGTATTTATCATTGGATGAGGTGATTGTTTATTTAATGGTTCCAGTTGTGCGGGGACAATCCAAAAAAAAAGAAATTTTGTGCGGGCATAACTGACAAGTATTTACGAGGGGATTGTTTATTTAATGGTTACCAGTTGTGCGGGGACAATTAAAAAAAAAAATTTGTGCGGGGACAATTGATGGATTGATTTATCCAGTCATAAATAGAGATCATTGCATAGGGATTAATACTTTGCAAATTCAAGATAAATACTTTGATATTTCACGTTAAATATTAACAGTTACTGCGGAGTATTAATGATTGAGCAGTCCCCCGTCCATGACTTTTTTGACAGTTTGTGCAGGATTTTTTGCGGAGTTGAGACTGCGGGAATTTTTATCAGGATCCAAAAGAGAGAGAGAGAAACGGGTCTGCATAAAAGAAGGTAATTTAATATGGAACTTAAAATTTAAAATAATTAGAAATATAATTAAATTAACTAGTGCAAATCTTCATGTTGCATCGTTACAAGTGACTTCCAAGAGAAAAGATATATCATTTCTCAATTTTGGATGCATAATTCCCCTAAATAATCTATCCTACTTGTAATATTATTATTATTTAGGTATAGCCCGTTATTGATTTTCAGACTGCACCATAAATAATTCCCCTAAATAATCTATCCTACTTGTAATATTATTATTATTTAGGTATAGCCCGTTATTGATACAAGGAGATATAACATGTATGTTTGGTACAACCCAAGTTATATAGCTTAGATGTCTTCATGTAGTTGTTGCTTTGTAATGTGAAGTTTTTTAGTTGTTTTAGTTGCTTTAGTTGGAAATATGTTGTAATGTCTTGTTTTTTTTGTTTTCTGGTTATATCCAACTATTTTTGTATATGGTTTTTGGCTCTAGTTGTTTGGAGCTTGAAAGCATTTGAACACTCTGGTTTCCAATGAAATTAGTGGATTTTCCTACTTTCAAAAAAAAAAAAAAAAAAAAATCCGTGTATGTTATATCTGCACAAATATTAAAGCGGGCGTGTACATATTTTAATTAATACGGATCAAACGGATTGGCGCCCATCAAACTCAAATATTGTTCCTTCCAGTTAAACCATTTAGAACTACATATAGGTTCTTAATCTTTACAACATTGACATTTTTATTTGTGTAAAGTTAAAGGGGATGATTCATTTTTTAAACTCACTCTTATCTTGTATGATGTGAAGGAGCCGTCAGCACTGGTACTAACCGATAAAATAAAGATGGAAGAGTAAACAACGTGGGATCGGTTGAAGATGGAAGAGGAAACAACTTGGCTACGTTTTCTCAACAACTTGGGATAGGTTTTTGTTTGGTTAAAAATTACAGGCACTATATAAGAAAGCAAGCAATTAATTGTTTTTGAAATATTACCTGAACATCTGTTTTCTCTTCCGACTGCAGTCCAAGACGTCGTATCAACACATTGCTGTCGCCTTTCATTACTGCTCTGAAAAGATCAACAGACATAACTGGACGTAATTCCGGCACCATTTCACTTTCAGATCTTATAGTCTGAGAGGATGGCATAGCCATTACTATCACGTTTAGGTTGAATTGCTCTTACAGCTCTATCACAAAGTAGGATAGATTTTCTGGGGGAATGATTTATGGTTCAGTCTGAAAATCAATAACGGGCTATATATATTGAACTTAGGGAGCTTGAGCAGATGGTACCACAGAAGGCAGCAATTTGGCGCCCAAAGAGATAAGGTTGGAAATCGCTCCACCGAGACCTATGGATCTAAAATTACAGAATGTTTTATCTTTTGTTTGGTTGATATGAAACGATGCAAAAAGATAAGGTAGAAAAACTAATTATTGGGTGAGTGAGTGGAGACTCGGAGAAGACAGGTCGCTGTCTTCAGTTTTCTTCACTCTTTTTTCTTTGACCTTTTTGTAAGGCAATTAATTGTCGAATAAAATGATAGGAGTCGTTAAGCTGTGTTGTCCTGTCTATTCTTTTAAATATAACTGTTATTTTTCTAGAGATATAATTCTCAATTTAATTTTAATTGAGTAAAAAAAATTTATACAAATAATAATATTTTGTAAATAATTCCAAAAGACGTCACATGGGCAACGGAAATATCTTATGACGCGCCACAGAAATTTTGTACCCTCATAAACTGTGTGGGGGCCTAATATGGATCATGTTATAGTGTGTGGGCCAAGGAAATATTGAGCATCCTAAGAGTTTGTGGGCCTAATAATATTAATAAGAACTCCTTTGCTGCTTATTACTTGGGAATTGAAGAATATACAATCCTGTACTTAAATTTTGTCACACCCCGACAATGGGACCGACAACCCGCGGCGCTTTTTAACGCAAGGCAATTCAACTATTATTCACAATCATATTTATACATAGATTACCAATGATATAACTTGTGTAATCAACTAATTGAAAGTAAACATGTTACGATATATTAAAATACAACCGAAATACCATAACATATGTATTCAAAACGAACAAATAATTTTCTTTGTCGCAACACCCGCAGTCCTTAAGATCTTGTTCAACACCATCTTTCATTATCTCGCTTTATACCTAGAACCCACAGAATGGAAAGATGAGAGACTGAAAATCTTCCAGTGCGGTATTCAGTTCCAATCAAGTTATTCTAAGACCAAACCTTAGAGTAAATTTATTACCTTCAGTCTTAACGTACTTGCTAATATCGCCATCACGAATACTCTGGAAAAGACAACAGCTATATAAAGTTCATATTCGCAAATTCTAATATTAAATAAAGTGCAAATGGAAAATATATATATTTGTGGTATTGGGTCATCGATCCTCCAATACATTCAAAAACTTTAGAGAAGATCCATATAGTCACTAAAATCATAGAAGGAATGTAAAGAACATATACTAAGTTTATGGGTGCAGGCAATAAAATAATAATTTTTAATCTTCAGATATAGTAAAGAATACATAGTTTGCACTTGTAGAGTCCAAAATTGAATAGGTTTTTTACCAGTAAAGTAAAAAAAAAAAATTATTTTTTCGTCATGGTTAATCGAACAGTTTATATCAATTCAAATATTTTCTGGTTAAAAATGGTGTACTACTTTGGCAGCATAATATATTCATAATATATTCACGGACAAATTTATACAAATATTTGAACTACAAGCATTAAGTCACGTTGGTAGTTCAGTAGTTAGCAGCATTAGCATTAGCAACACACAAATAAACTAAAATTAGCAGGAATTTTTTTTTTTTAATGTTTTCTTTAATTTAGACATACCTCAATAGTTTTTACTACTTGCATGGAGGAAAGTTGGAATGGTGTGTAGCCTTTTTTGTCTGGGACTGTTTCTGCAACTTGATAGTGTTCCCAAATAGCAATGTGAAATGGTGTCTCCTTCATAATTCTTTGCAGTAATCATTCTTTCTATCTTTTCTCTGAAACTGGTGTCTTCAAATACACATGAAAACACTCTTAAAATTTTCTCTTCTGCAGCAATGTGAAAAAGATTTCTCCCAAGAGAATCCCGCAACTCCACATCATTAGGGTAATTTTTAAAGAAATTCATCACCAGGTACTGGTTCCCCATCCTTGCAGAGTGATGAATGGGAAACATTTCATCTAAAAATGGAGTGCATGCCAGAGTAGGGTCAACTTCTAACATGGCCAGTACCATATTACTATGTCCTTCGGTTAGAGCCATGTACAATGGTGATTCCATTTTGTCGTTCACTTTGTATGCAGCTTCTTGATCCAAATTCATCAGCATGCGGCCGATATCTCTGTGATCATGTCTTGCAGCAACATGCAAGGCAGTGTCTCCATTTTTATTTCTTTCTTGGAGAGCATCTTTCACGACGACACGATCAGTTTGAATCAGTTTCTCAATGACCTTCTCATTACCGACCTTTGCAGCACAGTATAGAGGGGTCTTTGACATGTTGTTCCGTGCTTTCAACAGAGACATATCTCTTTGAAAAACCATCAAAGCTAGCTCGTTGTGCCCCTCAGTAATAAGTAGGTGAAGAATTGTGTCTCCAATACGCGTTGTACTTCGGAGCTCGGATTGGACAGTCTGGTTTTCAGTGTGTATTTCTTCCGGAGCAGAATGACAGTCATCTATTGTCACCGGATTAGACGATGTAAAATTTCATTACAATTGGACATATTTGAAATTTATGGAAAATAGACATAAAAAATCTTAATTTTTGGACATGCATATATGTATATATATAGAGAGAGATAGAGTAATTGAGTAAGGCTACCATGCTTTGCAAATTAAAGTGGGTGTTTTGATTTGTGTTCATATTTCTAGTTTTGAAGTTCAAAACGTTGATCCAAACAATTCAAGTTGATATCCATATTAAATTGTGCTTGGAGACCAGATTTTATATTTTTTGGAAATTTTTTTCTATTTTTTTAGAATTTTTCAAAATCAGTGTTTTTTTAGAAAATTATGGACCATAAAAAATAATGATTTTCAAAAAAAATTTAAAAGAAAGTACAAAATTTCCAAAAAAGTACAAAATTTGGTCTCCAAGCACAATTTAATATGAATATCAACTTGAACGGTTCGGATTGATATTTTGAACTTTGAAACTAAGATATAAGCGTAAATTGAAACACCCACTTTAATTTGCAAAGCATGGTAGCCTTACTCATATTATATATATATTTGTATGCATTAGTACGGAGTCATTAGTTAGAAACACTATTTATGAAAATCAAAACAGTCAACGTTAAAAGAGAGGTAGGTTCAATTGTTGTGCCCTTCAATGAAATTACGATTCGACTATTTTCCAATATGTTTAAATCATAAATATTAGTCTTTTGGTTGAATGAAAAAATTGAGAAACAGGTCTGCATAAAATGTGAGGCGAATCGGTTATCAGATTTTGAGGTTAGAGGAGAAGAGACGGACAAAATCTGATGAGAGTAAACATGAGGTAGGGGTAGGGGTAGGGGTAGAGAGGGAGAGAAAGAGAGAGAAATGTGGCCCCATAAGAATATTTTGTTTTGAATTTTAGAGGAGCATTTTGTTTGAAATTTTTTTAAGATAGAACAATTTGTAAAATTTCGCTAATAAAAAATGGAACTAGTATTCACCCATTCCAATACTGAACAAGATAAAAAATAATTTGCTTAATTATAACCTGAATATGTGTTAATTCCTCACTCAAACAATAATAACAACGAGTCTGGCTAGTATAACATCAGTGTCATTTCAATCTATATAACGCCAACTCCAAAACCTATTGAATTGACTTCAAACGGTGAATCCAAACCGTTCAAACCGATACTGGATTTATTAGTTGTACGTTTACATGTAAAATTTATAACTTTTTGAATTTATTTGGTATCAAGTCAAGCGGTCAGATGTGTGAGTTTTTAAGTTAATTTTAATACATTCATTTTTCAACATTTTTACCGCTTAATTTTAATATATTACCGCTTGATTTGATACTGGATATTGAATTCATTTTTCAATATCCGTATGTGTTCGCTATAAAATTTGTACTTAAATATCCGTACGTGTTTGCTTCGAGATTCGTAATGATCTAGCATGTACGCACAGATCTTAAAGAAGATCGGATAGTTGAGGGATCCTTCATATGATGAGCATTTAACGCTCTTAATAGAGGGTAAAATGGACATTTTATAAATTTAGAATGAGTTTTAGTGTAAAAGACAATAAAATGGGAAAATGTACGAGTTTTTAATAGAGGGGAATAGGTAATTTGAGTTTTTGAGGGATACGTATACATGAAATTCTCCTTAACAAAAATAACAATAATAACAATAACGATACCAACAATATAAATGATAATAATATTATCAATAGCAGCTGGGTTGGTGGTGTTGATGATTGTAGTGGTTTATAAATTACAATTAATATTGTATCCGATGGGTTCCCCGTCCTCCTTATTAAGATACGTGTGCGTTATATCTGCACAAATATTAAAACGAGTGCGTACAGATTTTAACAAGTATTGTTCTTAAACCATTAAGATCTACATATAGGTTCTTAATCTTTACATTGACATTTATTTTTGTGTAAAATTAAAGGGGATGATTCATTTTTTTTAAACTCACTCTTAATTATCTTGTATGATGTGAAGGAGCCGTCTGCACTGGTACTAACCGATAAAATAGAGATGAAAGAGGAAACAATGCAAATGCTTGGGTGTGAAGCTTGGAATAGGTTGTTCGTTTGGTTAAAACTGTTCTCTCTAAATTTCTGATGGAACTTTTACTTCAATAGCCTATAGGTACATTTTAAAAGTTCACAAGTAGTTGTAAAATTGATTAGGTATCAGTTGTTTGGTATCTAGAATGAACAATATTTTGATTTTAATGAATTTGATGGGTTTCTTTTCCACTTTGTTTTTAAAAAAAGAGTAACTTAAGTGTGCTCAAGTTAATTTTAAATATAGAATAATTGTAGTTGTTTATAAAGTGAAAAGAAATTTCTAATAATAGCTTTAAATTGCCTATCCATTTTATAGGAAAAAATTTCTATCACAATTATAATGTAAGTTACCAGATTAAAAGTTATCATCCTCTGAATGATAAAGAAGTAATACTAAATATCTTCAGTTCAAACTTTAGTAAACAGACGAATGTTAAGAAAATATGTACTTAAATATTTGGATAAACACTAGAAAATTTCTGATAAAAATTATAATAGCAATAAGAAGAATAACAACATTAATGACAATAATAACCATAATAATAGAACGACAATTAATAAGAATAATAATGTAAATAAAATAAAATAAAAACTAAATTTAATATTTTTTAGTATTATTTCACAGGGCCAACATGCGTTTCCCTGAGTGCATCCTTTTTAGGTTGGTAGATTACAACACCATATAAGCAAGCAATAGTTTCTGAAATATTACCTGGATTTCTGTTTGTTCTTCCGCCTGTAGTCCAAGACGTCGTGTTAACACTTCTCTGTCGCCTTTCATTACTGCTCTGAAAAGATCAACAGGCATAACTGGATGTAATTCGGGCACCATTTCACTTTCAGATCTTATACTCTGGGAGGATGGCATATATAGCCATTACTATAACGTTTAGCTGGAATTCATCTTACAGCTCTATCACAAAGAAGGATTTTATAACTTTTGTAAAACGAACATAATTACTTTTTTTTTTCTTACAAAAACCATAAAAATTGAAATGTCATTTCGGTGCGCCATTTTTTTTTCGGGACCGAAATGACATTTTAGTTCCTAATGATTTCACCACTTTTCAGACCAGCGGCCACATAAAATCTGCAAATGTCTCAGGACTGAAATGGCATTTTAGTTTTGTGTTATATTTTTTTTTAGTGAGACAACGGCAAACTCTTTCCCTTCTTTCTCCCTTCATTTTCACCTGGAACAAAAAAAAAATGGTGGCTGAGAGTTGGAGGGAGAAGAAGGGTATTTACAACAAAAACCTTAAAAAAAAATTACATGGGACCGAAATGCCAATTCGGTCCTGGGTTAAAAATCATTGGATTGAAATGGCATCTCGGTCCAAGGTATTACACCAACTATTACACCATTTTTTTTTAAAACTTGTGAAATCATTAGAGACTGAAATGTCATTTTGGTCCCCAAAAAAAAAGTCAGATCGAGATGGTATTTCAGTTCTTATGATTTTTGTAAAAACAAAAAAAAGTAATCATGTTGGTTTCATAAAAATATTTTTTTTAATCATGGTTTTTTTTAAAAAAAAAAATTTTGTTCCTCTTCCTAGTTTTTTTTTATATTCTTTCATATTTTCCCAATTTATAATTTTTAAAGGATAATGAGTTGCCTTGTTAAAAAAAATTAGAATTTATATGATACATTGTTCACCTTCATTCGCTCAGAAAAGACGATTCCTATATATTTGAAAAGTATAATATTTTTCTGAATTTCATAGAAAAAAAGAGAAATTGACGTAATTATCTTAACAATAGTTAGGACCCCTCTTTTTTACATATCTACTTTTGTGGGTGGGCAAGGTGGTCACGACACAGCTCAAGTAGTAGACCTCCTGTTAGTCATGGCAGAGATAGATTCAAGCGTGGAAACTCATACTCTGGTTTTTGGAGCTGGGAACCGCTCAAATCCATTGTTTGAAGAAGAGGGAAATGCGGATGATTTAGTAAACTGGGAAGGGATTGGTACTGATTATAAGCATAGTTTGCTTTTTCGTAATACTGTAGTTGTATTATGTTTGTGTTTTTTTTATGTTGTTTCTGTTTACTGTTTTGGGTATGCATGTAATCAATTGATGTATTATTGTATTTGATTTTGATATCTATTTTAGGTACTAGGTCAGGGTACATTTTGATTTCTTAATAAAATTGGTAGATCACTCCACTATTTTTCAAACAAAAAAAAAATCCTCATAATTGTTTTATTAGAACTCAAGTAATTTTTGTTTTCCTTAATTAGCGAATCGGATGGGGTCATATCGTTATCAATAACTCAAATTTAGAGTTAATACAGAAACAATTCAATCAAATAAAATAAAATAACAGATGAAATTACATTCCGCAAAAAGAGTGCACTAATTAGTTAAGCATTTAATCAAATAAAATTCAATAAGTTGCTCTTGGCGCTAAATTAATTAATCAGCTGATGGTGGAGTTGTCTAGGGACTGTTTAATTAATTTTCCAATATCTTACTTCGGAAAAATAATATTCCAATGTAACTTAAAAAAAAAAAAAATACTTGTGTAAGATTAATCCGGTTCGTTCAGGGCAAATTAAGTTCCAACTCATTCTAGGAGTTAAAAAATTGAGAAAATAAACAACAGTTATGAGCGCAAGCCCAATCAAGTAGATAGAAAAAAAATGTTCCGTAATATCATAAAAAAAATAACGTAACGAATAAAAATGTTATTAACATCAATTATACTGGTACAATGTACAATAAGATCAACGTGAGAATCTCACTAAAAATGTATGTGGAGTTACAGGAAGGCCAGGCAGAAGATGATCAAGAAAGACATGACCATTGATGCAAATATTTGACAACCAAATGCATTAGTAGTAGGACGGGCTATTAAATGGAATTGTGTGAAGTAAATAAAAAGAACTCCGACAGGAGACCCTAATATCAGAGTGATAACAAGGAAGAGGACAGCAATAGAGTAGCAAACAGGAGCAAGCGTCACATATAACCCCAATCCAAAAGCCACAATCATACTATTCGCTGCCAACATAAATGAAATTGTTGCAAATGGGATGGCACTATCAAATTGATCATTCAGAGCAGTGAAAAGAATGACAAATAAGCTTATGGACCCTTGTATAAATGCCAAGGCGTCCGCCAGAATAAATGCCCGGAAGATATATCTTCTCCCTAGAACTGGTGTACCATGCTCTTGGTTATAACCTCCCGGGATTGTGAAAGCAGCAGCAAATGCTACAGTTGTGATAAGTACGGAGCCCAGTCCAATGACTTGAGTTCTCTGTCAACTGTCTTTCTTGAGGATCCGTGGTGCCATTACAATCTTAAACCACCTTACAGTAAATTTCTTACCTTCAGTCTTAACGTACTTGCTAATATATTCCTCGTCATAAATATGCTGGAAAAGACAACAGCTATATAAAGTTCATATTTGCAAATTTTAATATTATAAACATGATATGGAGTATAATTTATTCAATTGTCTTCTATTAGATATTAGAAAATATCAAATAATTGTAATTGCAAATTTTGCAGTTTTGTTGGTCTTAATTTAGAAATTATTCAAATAATTTTATTTTATTATAAATAATGATATAAAGATAATATCTAATAAAAATGTAGCTGTGAATATTTGGTACCAAGGAAAAAATAATAGCTATACATCCCAAAATAGTATACAATAGAAGCAATCGAAGACAAACACCTCCCAAAACCTTTTATATTATCTAAATCCTTTAATTAACAAAAATTATGTATAAACTATGATTTTATAAAATTTGTATAATAATTAACTTTCATTTATAGTTATAAAAATATAATTTATGTCCTAGTTGTGTATTAAGATTTTTTTATTTAGTAACAGTAAAATTTTTTTTAAAGAAATATAAAAATGATGAAAAAGATTTATCTGGTTGCATATATCTAAGAATATGTGCATAACTAAAACGTTGTTAATAAAAAAATTAACAAAACCACATGCTTTATCCATTACAAAATTTATATTTACCTACCGTCGACTCATTCCTAATTAGACAACAATGAACTAAATATTATTATTCCAAAATGAGAAACTTAAAGGGAGTATGATAATTGTGAAGTGTCTTAAAATAAATTGTGGGTATAATTTGCAAAATTTCTACAAGCCGATGATAAAAACATGTCAGAGAGTTTAATATGAAAAAACTACTTAAATTGATGAATATACGGCCTCAGTAGAGTGGAAAAAAAACGTGTTGTGTTGTGACTAACACGCCGTGACTTTGGTTTTGTGTCGTGCTGTGCCGTGATCGAGTTAATTTCTTACGTGTCGTATCATTTTGTGATCAAGTTAATTATTTATGTGTCATACTGTGTTGTGACTAAAACGTTAAGAGGTGGTCACGGCACGCAAATGATCACGTCGTGCCCAAACTGTCGTGACCAAACGTGACTGGCGTGATGATTTGATCATAATTTATGTTAGTTTATTCAAGATTCATTATTTGATTAAATCTAATGGTCCTAATTATACGTGACTCACGTGACCACGTACATTTCCATGCTATGACTAGATCTTTCGCTTGTAGTATTGTGACATATCAAATTTTCAAAAGATGATCACAACACATAACTAACAGGTTGGATATTTTATCAGGTTATCATAATTGAGCTTAAAGCTCTGATACCATGTTGATTTTGTGATTTCTGAGGAGATTATATTTATTGAAAATGAAGTTATTTTTACAATGGTCCTAGTCTCTATTTATAATAAAATTCTAATGGTTCTATTTATTGTACCGTTGGTACTCTACCTACTCTTACTGTACCGTTGGTACTTTGCTGTCTAATGCTATTCTTCTTTAATTAATCTGAACCACTCCATCAATGATGATGATCAATGACTGAGATCGATTCTATTACTCCATTATTTTTAACAACAATGATGCTGGTCAGCAGGTTTGGTTGCCAGAAGATACATCCTTCATTCGTCTCTAGTAACAGGAGCCAGAGCCAGAACAGGTACTGATAAAGTCGGTCAGTACAGAAGACTCTCTCTGATGCAGCTTTTCACTTCTATTATAGCATATTTTAGTGCTTTTGTTTATTTGGATGTTTGTCACTCTTAAAACTTTTTCTGTTTTGTTGCTCGAACTAGATAGTTTAACTTATTAGGAGAATGTTTTGTTAATATCATACAACATACATTGGTCTAATGGTTTGAAACCTATAATTAAAACAAGTTTCTATCAATGAAACGGACCTATGCCTTTAAAAAAAAAGACTAATATGTCCAAATCGATGATGACATTGAAAACACAAATATTGAATGCTTGATTGCCTTCATGGAACATATTAATTAACAGATTTGTTTCACACTATATATGTTTTACATTTTAACTGGGCCATGTAGTCACCTTTAACTTGAAAAGCCCAAAATTAATTACAGCTCTCTATATATGTCCCTTAGCCTTGGGCCCAGCATGAAAACGGAGCCCATAAATATTGGTGAGAACTGATAACTAACCTGAATATTGTAATTTTCCAACGTCGTACTTGGAAGAAATAATTATTATTGTAATTATTATTTTTAACTTTTGTACTATTCTAGAAGAAAATTTCAAAAACATCATTGTAATACTAAGATTTGTTTCGTAATAAAAATGGCCATAATTATGTTAATTAATTAAAATTTGCTTATTGATTTACCATATTAAAAAAAATGTCATCATTACGTATGTTCAATACACATATTTATTGAAAATAATATAACAGATGGAATTATATTCCTCTTAAAGAGCACACTAGTTAATAATTTAGTCTAATAATATTCAATAAGCTAGTTGTTCTTGGCGCTAAATTAATTAATTAATCAGCTGATGGAGGATAGATTATTCAGGCCTGTGCCAAACAATTAGTAACCCCCCTCCCATGCATATATGGTTAAACCATGGTCTTATTAATTAATCCTCACAGGAGAGTTATTTTTTCAACTCAGCTATTCGTAGAAAACGAAGGCTCTGCGTAATTAAGTTCATAATGCATGTGTTTTCTTTTATAATGGCAACGATCCAATTATAATTAAATAAAATTATCTAGTAATCCGGTTCGTTCAGGACAATTAATTAAGTTCCTACTCGTTATAGGAGTAAAAAATTAAGAAAAAGAAACAACAATTATGAGCAAGTCCAACTAACCAATTAAGTACATAGCTAGAAAAAATGTTCCGTAATATCTTAAATAAAATAACATAAGGAAAAAAATGTTATTATATTAATTATTTAGTACAATAAGATCAATGTGGATAGAGAATCGCACTGAAAATGTATGTAGAGTTACAGGAAGGCCGGGAAGAAGATGATTATGAAAGACACGACAAATGATGCTATTATTTGACAACAAAATGCATAACTTCTAGGACGAGCTATAAAATATTTTTCTGTCATGTAAATAACAAGAAGTCCAGCAGGAGATCCAAAAAACAGAGTGATAACAAGGACGAGGACAGCAATAGGATAGCAAACTGGAGCAAGCGTCACATACGACGCCAATCCAAATGTCACAATCATACTACTCAACGCCAACAGCAATGAAATTGTTGCGCATGGGAGGGCGATGTTATATTGATTGTTGATAGCTGACATAAGAAGGGAAAGTAAGCTTATGGACCCTTGTATAAATGCTAAGGTGTTCGCCATAATAAATGCCCGGAAGATATATCTTCTCCCTAGAATTGGTGTACCATGGTCTTGGTTATAACCTCCGGGAATTGTGAAAGCAGCAGCAAATGCTACAGTAGTGATAAGCACGGAGCCCAGTCCAACGACTTGTGTTCTCTCCCATCTATCTTTGCTGTCGAACTGTGGTGCCATTATATCCTCAAACCACCTTCGAGTAAATTTATTACCTTCAGTGTTAACGTACTTGCTAATATCGTCATCATCAATATTCTGGAAAAGAAAACAGCTATATAAAGTTCATATTTGCAAATTCTAATATTTGCAAAAGTGCAAATGGAAAATCTATATATTTGTGGTATTGGGTCATCGATCCTCCAATACACTAAAAACTTTAGAAGATCCATATAGTCACCAAAATCATAGAAGGAATGTAAAGAACATATAGTAAGTTTATGGGTGCAGGCATACAAAATAGTTTGGACTCGTAGTCAAAAATTGAATAGGTTTTTTATCAGTAAAGTAAAAAGTTGTTTTAATTTTGGAAATGGTTAATCGGACGGTTTATATCAATTCGAATATTTTTTGGTTAAAAATGGTGTACTAGATTAAAATAAATATTCGGGTTGTACTACTTTGGAAGCAAATATATTCCCAGACAAATTTATACAAATACTTGAATTATTCATTATGCCTCTGATCAAAAGTATATACAGTCTTTGCCTATACTACGAGCATTAAGTCACGTTGGTAGTTCAGTAGTTGGTAGCATTAGCATTAGCAACACACAAGTTAACTAAAATGAACAGGAAATATATATATATAATTATATATATATATATATATATAGAGAGAGAGAGAGAGATGGGCTATGGTACATAGCAATGCATAGACATTTTTGTGCAATGGACTATAAATCACCGATTCAAAGTCCAAATAACCGATCCAAACCGTTCATCTTGTTCTCCATATTAATATGTGCTTGGAGACCAAATTTTACATTTTTTGGAATTGTTTTACTATTTATTAAGCCACTTTGAAAATAGCTGATCCAACGGTAACAATAAAATCAAAAGGCACCATTGGATTAGCCATTTTCAAAGTGGCTTAATAAATAGTAAACAAATTCTAAAAAATGTAAAATTTGGTCTCCAAGGACATTAATATGGAGAACAAGATGAACGGTTCGGATCGACCGTTAGGATTTTGAAAAGTCGAATATTGAGCCGTTGCACGGAGGCCCTCTATGCTATGCATAGCATGCTAGCATATTCCTATATATATATATATATATATATATATATATATATATATATATATATATTTTTTTTTTCTTTAATTTATTTATACCTCAATAGTTTCTAATACTTGAAAGGAGGAAAGTTCGAATGGTGTCCAGCCTTTTTTGTTTGGGACAGTTTCTGCAACTTGATAGTATTTCCAAATAGCTCTCATAATTCTCCTGTGTCCCTTTGTTGCTGCAATGTGAAATGGTGTATCTCCTTCATAATTCGTTGCAGTAATCATTCTTTCTATCTTTTCCCTGAATTTGGCGTCTTCAAATACACAAGAAAACACTTTTAATTTTTTCTCTTCTGCAGCAATGTGAAAAAGATTTCTCCCATGAGAATCCCGCAACTCCACATCATTAGGGTAATTTTCAAAGAATTCCATTACCAGGTAATGGTTGCCCACCCTTGCGATTTGATGAATGGGAAACATTCCATCCGAAAATGGAGTGCATGCCAGAGTAGGGTCAACTTCTAACATGGCCAGTTCTATATTAGTACGTCCTTCGGTTATAGCCATGTACAATGGTGATTCCATTTTGTCGTTCACTTTGTATGCAGCTTCTTGATCAACGTTCATCAGCATGCGGCCGATATCTCTATGATCATGCCTTGCAGCAACATGCAAGGCAGTGTCTCCATTTTTCTTTCTTTCTTGGAGAGCATCTTTCACCTCAACACGATCACTTTCAATCAGTTTCTGGATGACCTTCTCATTACCGACCTTTGCAGCACAGTACAGAGGGGTCTCTGACATGTTGTTCCGTGCTTTCAACAGAGACTTATCTCTTTGAAAAACCATCAAAGCTAGCTCGTTGTGCCCCTCAGTAATAAGTAGGTGAAGGATTGTGTCTCCAATACGTGTTGCACTTTTTAGCTCAGATTGGACAGTCTGGTTTTCAGCGTTTATTTCATCGGGAGCAGAATGAAATTCATCGATTGTCACCTGTTAGACAATGTAAAATTTCATTACATTGAAATTCGTCATATTTGAAATTTATGGAAAAATATTCAAAGAATCATGTGTTTTGGACATGTATATGTACATATATTTCTGCCTTTTTTTCAAAAGAATATGTACATATATACATATATATATAAATCATGTGTTTTTTATAGACAAAGAATCATGTGTATGAAACAAGTGCTTAAAGGGGCGAATCGGTTATCAGATTTTGAGGTAAGAGGAGAAGAGACGGACAAAATCTGATGAGAGTAAACATCAGGTAGGGGTAGGGGTGTCAATGGTTACGATACGGGGAGGGTGGAATCATTTTCATACCCATACCCACTAAGAATTGATCTTACCCATACCCAACACATACCCATTAAGAATTTTCCTTACCTACCCTACCCATATCCGTTAAGATTAGCGGGTAACGAAACGGTAGTGGACGAATAACGAATAATACAAATATAATTATTTTATTATTTTTACAAATAAACCATAAAAACTTATCATGTCATACATATGCAATCATAATTACTAATATAAAATTAAAATATAAATATGCAATTAATTCTAAGTGATAGTTTTTTATTAAGCAAAAAAAAATCACAAATATCTCTTCTAACAAATTCAATTCCTTAACTAAATAATCAATTAACATTCAAATAAAAAAGTAAAATATTTAGCATAATATTCTTCTTATGATATAATTTATTTTATATAATTACCCGTTACCCAACGGGTACGAAATAACCTTTACCCGTACCCATACCCGTTTATCTAACGGAAAAAAATCCTTACCCATACCCAATAAGTTAACAAAAAAAAAAATCTTCCCCATACCCGTTTTATCGAATACGATACGGGTAGGGTAAACGGGTAAACGGGTGTCATTGACACCCCTAGGTAGGGGTAGAGAGGGAAAGAAAGAGGAAAATGTGGGCCCCATAAGAATATTTTGTTTATAATTTTAGAGGAGCATTTGGTTTGAAATTTTTTTAAGATAGAACAATTTGTAAAATTTCGCTAACAAAACAATGGAACTAGTATTCATCCATTCCAATGCTGAACAAGATAAAAAATAATTTGCTTAATTATAACCTGAATATGTCTTAATTCCTCACCCAACACAATAATAATAACAATAAGGGGAAATTTCACATATCACTCAAAAACATCAAAAATTACGTATTTCTCCATCAAAACTTGGAAATTACGTATTTCCTCTAAATTTCAAAACTCACAAATTTACCCATTTCATTTCTTTTACATTAAAAGTCATTCAAAATTTATAAATTACCCTTTTTACCCTTTCTCAAGTTTTAATGCGAAGGGTTCCTCTACTGTCTAATATGTGCGCATTGAATTAAGATCTATGTGTGTCGCTTCAATATCCGTATATGTTCGCTATAAGATTTGTGCTTAAATATCCGTGCGAGTTAGCTTTGAGATTCGTGATGATCTAGCATGCACAGATCTTAAAGCAGATCAAATGGTAGGGGAATCCTTCATATTTAAATTTGAGTCTGATGAGCATTTAATGCTCTTAATAAAGGATAAAATGGATATTTTATAAATTTAGAATGAGTTTTAATGTAAAAGACAATAAAATGGGAAATCTGTGAGTTTTTAGTAGAGGGAGGAATACTTAATTTGAAGTTTTTGAGGGCCGGGTACATATACATGAAATTCTCCCTAACAAAAAAATAATAATAACAATAACGATACCATTAATATAAATGATAATAATATTAGCAATAGCAGCAGGCTTGGTGGTGTTGATGATTGTAGTGGTTTATAAATTACAATTAATATTGTATCGGTCGGATGGGTTCCCAGTCCTCCTCATTAAGATACGTGTGCGTTATATCTGCACAAATATTAAAACGGGTGCGTACAGATTTTAACTAATATTGTTCCCTTCAGTTAAACCATTAAGACCCAAGTATTGTTTCCATTAAGATCTACATATAAGTTCTTAATCTTTACATTGACATTTATTTTTTGTGTAAAATTAAAGGGGATGATTTTTTTTTTTTTTTTTTTGGATGATTAACTGGCAAGTGCCAGGTTAACAAGTATATTATAAGAAGAAGTGCTTTACAAGCATCGTAATGTACATGATCTTCTAGACCCACTGCCATCTATTATAGCCCTTGCTAACTATTTACTAAAATTTGCCTGTAGCATAATTCTTATCTTGTATGATGTGAAGGAGCCGTCAGCACTGGTACTAACCGATAAAATAGAGATGAAAGCGGAAACAATGCAAATGCTTGGGTGTGAAGCTTGGAATAGGTTGTTCGTTTGGTTAAAATTGTTCTCTCTAAATTTCTGATGGAACTTTTACTTCTATAGCCTATAGTTACATTTTAAAAGTTCACAAGTAGTTGTAAAATTGATTGGGTATCAGTTGTTTGGTATCTAATATGAACAATATTTTGATTTTGATGAATTTGATGGGTTTCTTTTCCACTTTTTTTTCAAAAAAAGAGTAACTTAAGTGTGCTCAAGTTAATTTTAAATCTAGAATAATTGTAGTTGCTTAAAATGAAAATAAATTTCTAAGGATAGTTTTAAATTGCCTATCCATTTTATAAGAAAAAAATTATATCACAAGCTACCCGATTAAAAGTTACCATAAAGAAAAAATATTACATATCTTAAGTTCAAATTAACTTGAGTAAACAAACGAATGTTAAGAAAATATGTACTTAAATATTTGGATAAACACTGGAAAAATTCTGATAAAAATTATAATAACAATAAGAAGAATAACAACGTTAATGACAATAGTAATTAATCATAATAATGAAAACAACAACAACAACGGTAATTAATAAGAATAATAATGTAAATAAATTAAAATAAAAACAAAATTTAATATTTTTTAGTATTATTTCAAAGGGCCAACATGCGTTTCCCTGAGTGCATCCTTTTTAGGTTGGTAGATTACAACACCAT
The DNA here is from genome assembly GCA_964058875.1 of Carex rostrata. Taxonomy (NCBI): domain Eukaryota; kingdom Viridiplantae; phylum Streptophyta; class Magnoliopsida; order Poales; family Cyperaceae; genus Carex; species Carex rostrata. Next base: position 2,585,879 of record CAXKVT010000056.1, read on the forward strand.
ATAAGCAAGCAATAGTTTCTGAAGTATTACCTGAATTTCTGTTTGTTCTTCCGCCTGTAGTCCAAGACGTCGTGTTAACACTTCTCTGTCGCCTTTCATTACTGCTCTGAAAAGATCAACAGGCATAACTAGACATAATTCGGGCACCATTTCACTTTCAGATCTTATACTCTGGGAGGATGGCATAGCCATTACTATCACCTACGTTTAGCTTGAATATCTCTTACAGCTCTATCACAAAGGATAGTTTTTTTTGGGGGAGTAGTGCAGTATGAAAATCAATAACGGGCTATATATATTGACCTTACCACATGTTGTATCATGGCGAATATTTTAGAGTGTGTAATATTTGTTTAATTTATAACTTCTGACCGGTAACATGCTGCGCTAATTACTGGCAAAGGCAATAACTTGGGGAGGCCTTTAATTGGTTTCGTAATTTTTTTTATAAACCATAATTAATTTTTTTTTATGAAACCAACATAATTACTTTTTTTCTTTTTTTTTTTACAAAAATCATAACAACTTAAATGCCATTACGGTCCGAGATTTTTTTTTGGAGACCGAAATAGCATTTCAGTCCCTAATGCTTTCATAGCTTTCCAGACCAACGACCACAAATTAAAAATCCGCAAATGTCTCCATTTTAGTCCGAGCATGACTGAAATGCCAATTCGGTTCTATGTAAAAAAACATTCGATTGAAATGGCATCTCGGTCCAAGGTATTACACCAACGACTACATCAATTTTTTTTGAAAAGCTGTGAAATCATTAGGGACAGAAATGGCATTTCGGTCTCGAAAAAAAAAAAGGTCGGACCGAAATGGCATTTCAGTTCTTATGATTTTTGTTAAAAAAAAATGGTAATCATGTTGGTTTCATAAAAATATTTTTTTTACTTATGGTTTTTAAAAAAAATTCTTGGCTTTTCTTCCTAGTTTTTTAATATTCTTTCATATGCTCCCAAATTTAGAATTATTAAAGGATAATGATTTGTCTTGTTAAAATAAAAAATAGAATTTATATGATACATTGTTCACATTCATTCGCTCAGAAATTAAGGACGATTCCTATACATGCATTGTATCATGAGGTCCGAGATCAGCACGGTTGCCATTGCATAATTGCTACTGTTAATTTATTCAAGTTTGAAAGACGAAATTATTACAAGGGCAATAGATCAAGAGAAACTGAGAAAGCACTTGAAAACAGTAGAAGGGAGCTATAGGGAAAGGAGATAATAATCAGTGCAAGCAAAGCAAAGCACATTCACGATTTTGGTGGAATGTAGTTTCATTTTCCACTAATTAAAGTCCAATTTGGCCACACCTTTGAGCAAAGCATAAAGACGGATAAGGAATCTATTTACTTAAAGCAAATCATAAAAAAAGAGAGAAAGTAAAAGAGATAGCAGCAGTTGTTGCCTGGATAGCATCCGTGTCATTTTTCCCCCTTGATTGGTATAAGCAATGAGAAATTACGTATTCCCCCTCTAAAACATTTAAAATTAATGAAATTAGTTCAAATTAGCTGCGGAGAGGTACTAACTAGCTACTAAGTGTCTATTTTTGGTAATTAAAGATATGTTGTGAGTTGTTGAAATTAGTTTCAGATACCAAGTCTTGGCCTTTGTTATTCTGGTATAGATAATATATGAAATTCTATGCACCGGCACTTATGCAATTTCTGTGAAAAACATGAAAAACACATGGCTGTTTTAGTACTTACAAATGAATATTGATACACTTGAAAACATGAAGGTCTTCAATGAATTTTTAAGAACTTCTCGGTGCTAATTAGTACTGTCGAATAATTCATATGAATAACTATGATTTTTACTTTTTTAAATAATAAATTTTCATTCCTAAGGGGAATTAGGGCTAAATTTCAAAGGGATGTATCAAATAATTCAAAGAAAGGTCCTGTTTGAAACATGAGTATGGATTTTAGTACAAATATAATTTCCTAATGTTTCAATTTTTTTGAAAAGTATTAGAAATTTTACTATATTATACAAAGCATATAGGGTCTCCTGCTAATACTTGAACTGAAATTGTTACCTGTTACTAGAAACCCAAAAAATTCAGCAAAAGTTTTACAATATTTTACTAGTAGAACTAGGGTGTTCTTAAGTTCATGATCAAGTTCTTTTGTGAACGCAACTCTAAAACCTATCTGAATAGCTTCAAACAATGATTTTGAACCATTGAAACCCATCTACCTTACGAATGATGCGTCTACATGTGAAAATTTTAAACTTTCAAGTTAATTTCGTATAAAGTCAAGAAGTCAAAATTAGAAGGTTTATAAATTAATTTTAATGCATTCATTTTTTGAATGTATTTTGACCACTTGACTCTAATTCCAAAATTTAAAATTTTCACATGTGGACGTATCACTTGTAAGGTAGATGTATTTTAACGGTTCAAATTGATTGCTTGAAGTCAATCCGATAGACTTTAGAGTTGCATTTACAAAGAAATTTGATGAACTTAAGAACACCCTAGTTCTACTCATATTTTACTGTATTATATCCTAAACTTTTGAACGATTTTTTAATTTACTATAAACCAAAAAATTCAACAAAATTAAAACTTTATCTAATAAAATAAATTGATATGGAAATTTGTATCCAAACAAATCCTACCTAAAATTAAAAAGTTGAAACAACTATATAATACAAACCATAAAGTTCAATTGGAATTGAAACTTTTCATTTATAAAGAAATGAAATTGTTATACATAATAAAAATACCCAACACATAGATGGCCACACAACCCCAGCTTTACCCTTTCCACCTCTCTTTCTAATTCTATGACAGATGGCCCCAAACTACACTTAAATCATTTTCTATTCTATTTCTTTTTCCACCTCTTTTCTTTCTTTCTTTTCTCTCTTCCTTCCTGAGAAAGAAACTGCCCTCTCCCCCCTCTCCTCCCATCTGTTCTCCCTTCTCCTTCTTTCTTCCTCTCTCATCCACGAAAAATCCTTTCACGGATCTGCAAAGGTATCCAAATTCAATTTTTTTTATTCTTATTCAAAAAATATCCGAATTCGATTTCTGCAAGAATTGATTTCACATGAATTGGACCCTCAAGCGAGGAAGAATACCTCAAACACTGACCAAAGTGTACAAAGTTATAATTCGAATTGTAAATTGAACACAACACTCCCACCAACCCTCCCTGTTTTTTATTTATTTTTTGATAAATTCTTACATGTCACTTACAAAGAGAACAAGAGCTGATATATAGACAGTCCCTGCGCCTCTCTTCGCTGGATACAAATTTCATTCCTTTTTTTCCATTCTTTCTATTCTAATAATATTTCTTTCTATACAAACCACTAGGAAACAAATCAACTAACAAAGTAAGGAAATTATATTTTATTTACTAAATCTTCTATGCCAGATTCGTTGGCTAATTGACCTGTCTTAACATCCTCCCTCAAGTCGGCATGTAGATATCTGTCATGCCTAACTTGTCAATCAACTGCTCGAACATCCTTGTAGATACTAGGGAGAAAATATAGTATAAAAATTTATATTTATGTTTAATAAAAGTTTTGTTTACTTAAAATTTTTTTTTTATGAAAATAAGTTTAATGAATAAAAGTAATTTATTTTTGCATTTTAAAGGAAAATGACTGACGCTATGATAAGTAATGAAGATCCATGTCTGGTAGACAGTGGAACAACTAATACCATATTGAAAAGTAAGAAATATTTTTCACAATTGTATCTTGGTGAGACTAATATTCACACTATATCTGGCACAAGTAATTTAATAGAAGGCTTCGGAAGAGCTTGTATTTTGTTACCTGAAGGAACAAAAATAATAATAGATGATGCATTATATTCAAGTAGATCCAGAAGAAATCTACTAAGCTTTAAAGATATTCGAAAGAATGGTTATCATATTGAAACTATGAATGAGAAAAATTGCGAGTATCTTCATATCACATCTATTAAGAATGGCCAGAAGATCATAATTGAAAATATGCAAGCAATGTCATCTAGATTATATAGTACTTATATAAGTAAAATAGAATCAAATATGGTTGCTAACCCGAAGTTAACCGTTACTAACCAGAAGTTAATTGATCCAAAATTATTTACATTATGGCATGACAGATTGGGTCATCTAGGAAATATAATGATGAGGAGAATAATTGAAAGTGCAAATGGGCATCCCCTAAAGGACCTGAAGATCCTATTATCAAAAGATATGACATGCGAAGCATGCTCTCTTGGAAAACTAATTATTAGGCCATTTCCAAATAAAGTTGGACCTGAAGCTCCTTCATTTTTAGAAAGAATTCAAGGAGATATATGTGGACCTATTACACCTCCATGTGGACCGTTTAGATATTTTATGGTGTTAATTGATGCATCAACACACTGGTCACATGTGAGTTTGTTAGCAACAAGAAATGTTGCATTTGCTAGACTATTAGCACAAATTATCCAATTGAGAGCTAATTTTTCGGATTATCAAATCAGAAAAATCCGGCTTGATAATGCAGGTGAGTTCACTTCTCAAACTTTTAATGATTATTGCATGTCTATTGGAATTACGGTAGAACATCCAGTGGCCCATGTTCATACACAAAACGGTCTGGCAGAATCGTTGATTAAAAGATTACAATTAATTGCTAGACCATTACTCATGAGGTTTAGTTTACCGTCTTCCGCATGGGGACATGCCATATTACATGTCGCTGCACTAATTAGATTAAGACCAACTGCTTATCATAAATATTCTCCATTACAATTGGTCTCCGGAAGAGAACCAAATTTGTCCCATCTAAAGGTATTTGGTTGTGCAGTATATGTTCCAATTTCTCCTCCACAACGCACAAAAATGGGACCTCAAAGAAGGTTGGGAATTTATATTGGTTTTAACTCTTCTTCTATTATTAGATATTTAGAACCATTAACAGGAGATGTTTTTACAGCAAGATTTGCTGATTGTCATTTTAATGAATAAATATTCCCAAATTTAGGGGAAGAAAAACAAAAACTGGATAAACAAGTAACTTGGAATTCATCGTTATCTTATCTTGACCCCCGAAGTGGTCAATGTGAACTCGAAGTTCAAAAGATCATAAATATGCAAAGAATTGCATATGAATTGCCTGATGCATTCACAGATACGAATAGAGTTACTAAATCACATATTCCAGCTATAAACGCACCTGCTCGAATTGACATTACAAAAATATCTAATAAATCTAATGTGCATAGAAAATGTGGAAGACCACTTGGTTCCAAGGATTTAAATCCATGTAAAAGGAAAGAGCAGAATAACGCAGTTGGTCCAACCCCAGAAGAGGTTGATAGTAAAACTCCTGCAGAAGTCAATAAAACCCCAGAAGAGGTTGATAGTAAAACTCCTGAAGAAGTATATAAAATCCCAGAAGAGATTAATGGTAGAACTCATGAAGAAGTTGATAAAAACCCAGAAGAGGTTGATGAAGTTCCAGAAGAAACTCAAGTACCAAATGATTATGAGATTTCTATAAATTATGTAATAAATGGTACTATATTAAATAGAAATAAAACACATGTTGATGAAATCTTTGCATTCGCTATAGCAAGCGATGTTATAAACGAAGAAGATAATGTGCCAAAAACTCTAGAAGAGTGTAGACATAGAAATGATTGGCCTAAATGGAAATATGTCATACAAGCAGAATTAAGTTCATTAGAAAAGCGGCAAGTATTTGGACCTGTAGTCCAAACGCCCAAAGATGTTAACCCTGTAGGTTACAAATGGGTATTTGTTATAAAAAGAAATGAGAAAAATGAGATTGTGAGATATAAAACAAGGCTAGTGGCACAAGGCATTACACAAATACCTGGAGTTGATTATGAAGAAACGTATTCACCTGTAGTGGATGCGATAACTCTCAGATTTCTAATAAGTCTCACAGTTGCAGAAAATCTAAAAATGCGACTTATGGATGTGGTAACAGCCTATTTATATGGTTCACTTGACAGTGATATATACATGAAAGTCCCAGAAGGATTGAAAATGCCTGAAGCATATAAGTCAAAACCTAGAGAGATGTACTCTATAAAATTAAGAAGATCTTTATACGGACCAAAACAATCTGGTCGAATGTGGTATAATCGACTGAGTGAGTACCTTCTAAAAGAAGGATATAAAAATAATATAATTAGTCCGTGTATTTTTATTCAAATATCAAATCTAGGTTTCACAATCATTGCAGTGTATGTTGATGATTTGAATATTATTGGATCTTCTGAAGAGATTGAGAATACTGCAAAATTAATGAAGAATGAATTTGAGATGAAAGACCTTGGTGTAACAAAATTTTGTCTCGGCCTGCAGATCGAACATCTAAAGAATGAAATATTTATCCATCAATTAAATTATGTTGAAAAAATATTAAAGAGATTCAATATGGATAAAACTCATCCTTTGAGCACACCAATCGTTGTACGATCGCTAAATGCAGAAAATGATCCTTTTCGCCCACAAGAAAATAATGAAAAGGTGCTTGGTTCTGAAGTACTATACTTAAGTGCAATCGGGGCATTATTATATCTTGCAAATAATACGAGACCCGATATCTCATTTGCAGTAAATGTGTTAGCAAGATGAGGAGGGCTTAAATGCCCCAACAATCCATGCCCCCATTCTGTCCAAAATCTGAACCTCTGATCTGCACATTAAGATTCGTGCAAAAGAGAACTTTGGATTAGAGGCTCCAGTTTGCCCCTGACCCTTTTTTCTCTCTCTCTGAATCGCTTCTTTTCCTCCAACCCCTTACGATTTCGATCAAAACCCCGAGGCAGGCCTCCGTTCGCCCATCCTGTTCGCTCGACATCTATTACGCTCCCCTCTCACCTCTCCTGACCCCTCGGTTTCACTGTCCATATCTTCTCACTCGCAAGTTATTATTTTATCCCAAGAACAAAGAATTGTCTTCATGGCCGTTGCCACCACCGTCAAGCCCATCACCAAGTGAATGCGCTAGTTCAGTATTAGAAGTACTCGGGAGCACCTCCCAGTTGTTCATTAATCTTTACAATTCATTTGCAACTTCCATTTTCGAATGATTGTTATTGATTTTTTTTTCTTAGTTTTAATGTTTGATGTGCCTGGTAATACATGCAATTTTCTCATTTTCAGAAGAGAAGTTTCTCTTTGAGTACCTCATAGTCGTTGGTGAGAGGGGAGAGAGAGAGTTTGTTGCTGTATAGCACGGAGGAACTGGAGAGCGGCAGCAAATGTGAGAAGTGGAGAGAGAGAAAAATGGAGAAAGAACACCTTTATTTCGAAATGAGAAGTTTCAGATGGAGATAATCTGAACTGCTAATCTCAAAATTAGAGTGCGGTTCAGATTTTGGGAAAAAATTGGGGCATAAATTCTTGGAGCATTTGAGTCCTCCTCTAGCAAGATATAGTTTCAAACTAACCAGAAGACATTCGAATGGAATTAAACAAGTATTTCGGTATCTCTGCGGAACTAGAGATATGGGGTTATACTATAGAAAGGATACAAAATCCAATTTAGTTGGATATGCAGATGCGGGATATTTATCGGATCCGCATAAAGCACGATCTCAATAAGGATATGTATTCACCTATTGTGGAGCTGCAATTTCATGGCGATCGACAAAACAAACTCTTACGGCTACACCTTCAAATCACGCTGAACTGGTCGCCTTATACGAGGCGGGTCGAGAATGTGTTTGGTTACGGTCAATGATTCAAAATATTCAAGAAGAATGCGGACTTGAAAACATCAAGGTAAATCCTACTCCGCTATATGAAGATAATGCAACATGCATTGCACAAATCAAAGAATGATATATCAAAGGAGACCGAACTAAACATATTGCACCAAAGTTCTTTTCGACACATGACCTACAAAAGGAAGGCGTAATAGATGTTTGCCAAGTCTGATCAATCGACAATCTAGCAAACCTATTAACAAAACCTTTACCGACAAAGATTTTTGTACAACTCACAAAAAAGATAGGTCTACATCGATTGAAGGATATTCGATGATATCAAAATGAGGGGAAGCATTATACGCACTGTACTCTTTTTTCCTTAACCAAGTTTTTATCCCAATGGGTTTTTCTTGGTAAGGTTTTTAATGAGGCAGTACATGGTCCTGAAGTATCATGTTAATATCGATCCTGAAGTATCATATTAACAACGTATAATGAAAGATGAACATCCAAGGGGAAGTGTTATAAAATATATTTATGTGGATGTTCATTTTATAACTTCCAATATTAATTATCATTTATTGCCCACTACCTCCACTATCTCCACTACCATGGACATTTATTTTCTCCTTTATTATTGTAACATCTCTTTCTACCTTATAAATAGAGGCTTTGTAAATAGAGAATGTGAGATACATATTATATACAATAGTGGAGAACAAAATTCTATTATTGCTCTCTCTATCTCTCTTGTCATTTACTTTACTTTTGTTGCAACTTTATCTTAATTTTACAACAGTAAGCAAATTTTTGTGCATAAGAATAGTAAAACTACTTGACTATGCGTCATTAGGGTGTCAATGGTTACGATGCGGTAGAGTAAAAATATTTTCATATCCATACCTATTAAGAATTGACTTTATCAACACTTTACTCGTACCCATTAAGAATTGATCTTAACCCATCCTACTCTTATCTGTTAAAATTATCGGGTAACGAACCGGTAGCGGGTGAATAATGAATAATACTAATATAATAATTAGTTTTATTATATATTACAAATAAAATATCAAAAATCATTAATTTCACACATATACAATCACATTACTCATAAAAAAATGTACAATCAATCCTAGCAATTTTTTTTTTATAAAGCAAGAGAATTCAAAAACACAATCTCTTTGGATAAATTTTATTATTTAACTAAATAACAAAATGTGCAAATAAAAGTAATATATTTAATATTTTTTATAGTCCACTAATTATATGAAATAGTTCGCAAATAAATTTTAGCATCACTAATTATTTCTCAAACATTATTATAAAATTTTATTTTATACAATTACCCTATAGGTAACGAGTACGAAATAGGCTTTATTCTTACCCTCATCCATTTAGCTAACGAAAAAAATCGTTACCCATACCCGATAAACTATTGAAAAAAAAACTTACCCATAATCGCCTTACCGAATACGATACGGGTAGGGTAAATGGTTAAAAGGGTATCATTGACATCCCTATCCGTCAAATGCTAAGATGTTCAATTAAAGCAATGCAATTTGTGTGATACAAAATGTATTTTGTATGAAAAATAATTTAATTCTTTTGAAATATCTATTTCTTTCCTTATATACCCATTGGGTTGCAAAATATGGAACTTTCTTATTTAATATTAGAAACATGATATGGAGTATAATTTATTCAATTGTCTTCTATTAGATATTGGAAAATATCAAATAATTGTAATTGCAAATTTTGCAGTTTTGTTGGTCTTAATTTAGAAATTATTCAAATAATTTAATTTTATTATAAATAATGATATAATGGTAATATCTAATAAAATTGTAGCTGTTAATATTTGGTACCAAGGAAAAAATAATAGCTATACATCCCAAAATATTATACAATAGAAGCAATCGAAGACAAACACCTCCCAACACCTTTTATATTATCTAAATCCTTTAATTAACAAAAATTATGTATAAACTATGATTTTATAAAATTTGTATAATAATTAACTTTCATTTATAGTTATAAAAATATAATTTATGTCCTAGTTGTGTATTAAGATTTTTTTATTTAGTGACAGTAAATTTTTTTTTAAAGAAATATAAAAATGATGAAAAAGATTTATCTGGTTGCATATATCTAAGAATATGTGCATAACTAAAACGTTGTTAATAAAAAAATTAACAAAACCACATGCTTTATCCATTACAAAAATTATATTTACCTATCGTCGACTCATTCCTAATTAGACAACAATGAACTAAATATTATTATTCCAAAATGAGAAACTTAAGGGAGTATGATAATTGTGAAGTGTCTTAAAATAAACTGTGGGTATAATTTGCAAAATTTCTACAAGCCGATGATAAAAACATGTCAGAGAGTTTAATATGAAAAAACTACTTAAATTGATGAGTATACGTCCTCAGTAGAGTGGAAAAAAATGTGTTGTATTGTGACTAACACGCCGTGACTTTGGTTTTGTGTCGTGCCGTGATCGAGTTAATTTCTTACGTGTCGTATCATTTCGTGATCAAGTTAATTATTTACGTGTCATACTGTGCTGTGACTAAAACGTTAAGAGGTGGTTACGGCACGCAAATGGTCACGTCACATGAGTCACGCCGTGCCCAAACTGTCGTGACCAAACGTGACTGACGTGATGATTTGATCATAATTTATGTTAGTTTATTCAAGATTCATTATTTGATTAAATCTAATGGTCCTAATTATACGTGACTCATGTGACCACGTACATTTCCATGCGATGACTAGATCTTTCGCTTGTAGTATCGTGACATATCAAATTTTCAAAAGATGATGACAACACATAACCAACAGGTTGGATATTTTATCAGGTTATCATAATTGAGCTGAAAGCTCTGATACCATGTTGATTTTGTGATTTCTGAGGAGATTATATTTATTGAAAATGAAGTTATTTTTACAATGGTCCTAGTCTCTATTTATAGAAGAATTCTAATGGTTCTATTTATTGTACCGTTGGTACTCTACCTACTCTTACTGTACCGTTGGTACTTTGCTGTCTAATGCTATTCTTCTTTAATTAATCTGAACCACTCGATCAATGATGATCAATGACTGAGATCGATTCTATTACTCCATTATTTTTAACAACAATGATGCTGGTCAGCAGGCTTGGTTGCCAGAAGATACATCCTTCATTCGTCTCTAGTAACAGGAGCCAGAGCCAGAGCCAGAACAGGTGCTGATAAAGTCGGTCAATACAGAAGACTCTCTCTGATGCACCTTTTCACTTCTATTATAGCATATTTTAGTGCTTTTGTTTATTTGGATGTTTGTATGTTTTACAGTTTAACTGGGCCACGTAGTTACCTTTAACTAAAAAGCCCAAAATTAAGTACAGTTCTCTATACATGTCCGTTAGCCTTGGGCCCAGCACGAAAATGGAGCCCAGAAATATTGGTGATAACTGATAACTAACCTGAATATTTAATTTTCCAACCACTACAGCAAAACGATATCATAATGATATTACGATTTGTTTCGCTATAAAAATAATTATTATTCTAATTTTTTTAAAATTTTCCGACTATTCTAATAGAATAATTCAAAAATATCATAATGATATTATGATTTGTTTCGCAATAAAAATTGCCATAATTATGTTAATTAGAATTTGCTTATTTCATACCATATTGAAAAAATGTCATCATTATATATGTTCAATACACATATTTATTGAAAATAAAATAACAGATGGAATTACATATTCTGCAAAAAGAGTATACTAATTAGTTAAGAATTTAATCAAATAATATTCAAGAATCCGGTTCATTGAGGACAAATCCGGTTCTTACTCGTTATAGGAGTAAAAAATTAAGAAAAAGAAACAACAATTATGTGCAAGTCCAACGAACCAAGTACGTAGAAGAAATGTTCCGTAATATCATAAATAAAATAACATAAGGAAAAACTTGTTATTATATTAATTATTTAGCACAATAAGATCAACGTGGATAAAGAATCACACTGAAAATGTATGCAGAGTTATAGGAAGGCTAGGCAGAAGATGATCAAGAAAGACGCGACAATTAATGTCATCGCTTGAGTCAAAAATGCTTCACCAGAAGGATGAGCTTTAAAAATGTCTTCTGTGAGGTTAAAAATGTCTTGTGTGAGATCCAATATTACACAACAAAATGGAGGCTTAAACCAAATATACACAATAAATTGGGGGCAGTTGATAATTCTCTTTCTAAATATATATACAGGTTTTGTGCTTCTCTATTGATCTCTGGATAACCTCATCCCTATTGGTTGGTCTCATTAAATTAAATACAAAATTTTGATATATAAACTATTGGAGGAAAAACCCTCAATGATTAAATGTCAATGCATACGTACCACATGTTGTCAGTCAAGATAAGTTAATTTTACAAAAGTACCAAGTAATTTATAATTCAATAATTTGAATCCTCTACCTTATAAAGTAATGTGAATTAATGTGAATTATTGTCATTGGGGTCATGATTCTAAAGTTTAACATTTGCTCTTATTTTTGTCATTAACATCAACATATATAAATTTTCATTTTCAGAGTAAGTGATGATTTTTTTCTAGTTTGCACATATTTAATATACTCATTAGTAGAACTAGTGTTCTTAAACTCCCCAGTCCTTACTGATTTTAATTTCAAAATCTATCAAATTGACTATAAACAACATATTCAAACTGTTTTAACTTATTTAATTTACGAGTGATGTGTTTGCATGTCTAATTTATAAATTTTGAACTCATCTACAATATCATCAACTTCATATGCTGCTGCCTTAAAGTCCCTAAGCCAGGCTTCACATTGGAGGCCGTGTTCAAGATATTAGTAAATTAGTTGAACACGGGCAGAATAGCCCTAAACAGTTGGAGCAGCAGCTGGCACTCTTCCTCCATTCCTGGCATCAGTCCGGGTTGTTGCAGGATAGGTATCAGGTCCGAGATCAGCACGGTCGTTGCTTAATTGCTACTATTAATTTATTCAAGTTTGAAAGAGGAAATTATTACAAGGGCAATAGATCAAGAGAAACTGAGAAAGCACTTGAAAACAGTAGAAGGGAGCTATAAGGAAAGGAGAGAATAATCAGTGCAAGCAAAGCAAAGCAAAGCATATTCCCGATTTTAGTGGAATGTAGTTTCATTTTCCACTAATTAAAGTCTAATTTGGAAACACCTTTGAGCAAAGCATAAAGACAGAGAACGGATATATTTACTTAAAGCAAAGCATAAAAAGGAGAGAGTAAAAGAGAAAGCAGCAGTTCATGGCAATGAGAAAAAAAAGCTTCAGTCTCCAAAAAAAATAAAAAATGACTTTGATCAATGGAATAAAGTTCGTAAACAAATCAATAAGGATGTTAAAAATAATAGTATTTTGTGGTGCTTCCAGTTTGTACTATAATTGAACAACATCCTTGGTGGAATTTCATGTATACCCCTAAAAAATGTAAAATTATGTATTTGTCGAAATTAATATTTTTGGAAAAAAAATATTAAATGGGTCAATTAGTGAAATTGTTAGATGAATGTATTTTGAGATTTCTAAATAAATTAATTGTTTATGTTTTCAAGGATCACGTTGGGAGATAGTGGAAAAAGGTTGTGAAAAGAAAAAAGATAAGAAGGAAAAAGAAAAGGTTGAGATGTCGGATGAGAAAAAGGAGAATAAGAAGAAAGATGTGAAGACTCCCTCATTGACTCAACAAGTCATCACCGACAAGATTTTTCCAAGAATGATTGTGTTATTGGTGTGTTATGTTATAATAATGTTTATTGGTGTGGATTGTTGGTGCGTTATGATGATCACTTTTTTTAATGTTATTCTAATTCTTAATGTTGGTATCGAGTCTAATTGGTGCAAAGGATTATGCTCAATAATTGTTATCGCTCATGTTATATAATTTTTAAGAGTGGGTTGTAACTAAATTTTTTATCAATGAAAGGTGGCAATTGCCATATTAATATCACAAAAAAAAAAAAAAAAAGATTCGTCAAGGATACTTTGGGTATTTTTTGTTATATGTAATTAATAGCTATTTTTGTTGTTGTAATAGACACTTTTTTCAGTTTGTAATGTAGTTATTATTATTATAATTCTGAGTCCAACAACAAAGAAGCCATCAAAAGCAAAAAGTTGGCCTAATGCTGACATCGAAGCATTATTATTACATTTTTATTCCATTTATACAATATTTTATTCCATATGAAATTAACACAATATAATTTCATATGAGTTTAGAATAGGAGGGGAAGAGAAATTTCAATTAAAGTTAATGACCCATTAGCTTCATTAGCTACATGGCTCTAAATCCAATAAAATCTATTATTGTTGCTTTTTCGTTTTGCTATTTTTCTGCTTGAAAATTAATCTTCTCCATCAATGTTATTTTCTTCCATTCTTGACAATTCCTAATTTAGCACAACTGCCAAACCACATTTAAGCTATATTAATCTGTGACAATTATTCAAGTAAATTTTTAATATATTTTAACAGGCACTATAACAGTCCATCATATCATAAGCAAGCACAAAACAAACATATAACATATATTTTTCATAGCTCTAAACCTTGTCTTCAGTACGATATAATTTACAAATCTTCTTTTCCTCCTTATGATCAGTTTGCAATACTTGTTAGCTAACTATGCATCCTCACTTTGAAAGAAGAAAAAGGTAAAACCCAACTACGAGAAGAGAGACACTCATGCCCCAAATGATAATATTCATGTATCAAGGCAAGATTTGTGGAGAGACTGACCAAAACAAAAATTTCATCTTGAACTCGAATTCGGACATGGTACGGGTTAATTGTTTTTTCAATCTTCTTGAAAGACTAGGTACAAGGCTCAAGAAAGGGTCACACTGCTGGTTTATCATTTCCTATAATGATTAATTGCAATATTGAATTATATTGTGTTTCTATTGACTTTTTTATATTACTAATTTTTAGGTTTAACTATTTATATTTTCTATATCATTTTAATTAAGTTAGAATTTCCAAAAGTCAATTGGTTCAAATTTCTAAGTTCATTATGTGGTGTTAGTTTTTAAGCTAGACTTTTTAAGTTATTTATTATGTGATGTATGTATTATAACAAGAGATGACATGTCATCTTTTTTTTTTTCAGACTTTGATTAATATATGAAATGTTTTCTGATCTTCTCCATCTTGTGATTTTTCTCTTCTTTGTTTAAATTCTCATTTTATTATTCAATATCTCACTAAAAAAGAACTGCACAAGTGGAGTGGAATTTGAGCTGTACTGTCGTCAGAGACACTCATACTCCAAATGATAATATTCATACACGAAGGCAAGATTTATGTAATTCTCCATGTGAAGGGACATGTAAGGAGTGAACATAGAATCCACACTATACTTTTTGGGGCATGTAATTCTCCTGAAATGGAGATCACGTTTCATTATTATAAACATCACAAAAGACCTTTCAATATAAGAATGGAACGTGTTACATGCCATCTAATCAGTGATCTAGGAACAAATTCATTGATATTGGACATCTGGATATGTCACATCAACATCACAAAAGACCTCCACTCAAATTATGCATCTATTATTGGAAAATCAGTTATATGCTCTTGGACTGAAAATCTCAAAGGGGAACAAATAGATTCAAATATATTTGGGTTCCCAAATCTGAGTTAACCTGCTCCCCAAAAATTCTCAAAATGAAAAATTCTAATTAAAAGGGGAGACAACATTAACACAAATTAAAGCAGTACCCATGTAAGTATGTAACAGGCATCAGTGCAATAAATTCAGATTAGGTCTGATACACATCGGATTTATTTTGATTCAATGAATTCAAATACCGTCTAATTTGCATTAATATGTGTGCGTTTTACTTTAAAATCTGTGTGTATTTGCTCAGTTTCCGTGCATCTAAATTTTAATGCAAATCAAACCATGTTAGAGCTAGTTGAAATCAAATGTAAATCCGATACCTATATAACCTACTCCGTTCTCCAGTACAATAAAATTTGTGATAAATGTGGTGATCAAAAAGTTGAGGAGATTAGAGCGTTCACGTGGCCCCGTTCAATCGTCTCGTTAGTCTTTCCATAATATATTTTGACCATTGGACGACTTTGATTATTCGTATATAACCTTTTATTTTAATATTTGATCATATGTTTTTATCTTGACTTTTGCAACTTCAAACAATTAGCATGCGAAATTTATTTAATTTATAATTGGTGGGTGAGGCTACAATACTTTGTACGACGTAGGTAAGTTTGTATTATAGAGTCCGGCTAGTATGACATCGGTGTCATATGACACCAACAACAAAATTGATTGGATAGATTTCAAACAGCTAATTCAAACTGTTTAAACTGATTTATTTTATGAGTGATACATTTACATGCAATTTTTTTTATATTTTCTAGTTATTTTAGTAACAAATCAAGCATTCAAAAATGTTGAAAAATGAATGCATTAAAATTAACTTAAAAACTCGCGCATTTGACTGCTTGACTGGATATTAAATAAATTCGAAAAATTATAAATTTTACATGTAATACACAACTAATGAAATTGATGAGTTTGAATGATTTGAATTCACCGTTTGAAATAGGATTTGGAAAATTTTAAATAGTAGATGAAGACAATACAATCTCTTGACATAGTTTTCAATTAAAATTTAACTAGTACATGAAGACAATAATACAATCTCAATTAAAATTTTAAATAGATGGGTTTGAACAGTTTGGATTTATTTTCAAATTTTAAATAGTGAATACAGTCTCTTGACATACTTTTCATATAAAAATGAGCATGAAGACAAAATTTTATATTTTCTTAAAATATTTTACTACTTTCTGTTAGATAAGTAAAAAATTACCCGATCAAAGAATTATGAACCATACACAAGTAGTAATTTTCTACCTATATAAAATAGTAAAAAAATCTTTAAAAAAAATGTATAATTTGATCTTTGCACATACATTTTGATCTGGAGATCATATTAAGCAATTCAGATTAATTATTGGAGATATAGATCCATAGCACGAACCTATTCTGCACATTATAAAGTATCATAATCTCACTCAATAATTGGCCATTAAATCATGACAAGTTTAATGTTGCAATGTTTTCGGTGTCTCCTTGTTATCTCTTACCTTAATTACTTCTAAGTCAAATTATAATTGAGCATAAGAACATACTCAACGTAACAAATTTCAAGCAAATTATAAAGCTTAGTCATATGCATATTTTAGTGTCAATGTTAATATTTACACAAGAACAAGTACTTAACCAGAAATTTGTCCCCCAGTCAATTGTTTAATTACGACTTTATGTACGCTGAATTGTACAAGGAGACGATTTTGCTTGGTGCCTTATCTCTCACATGAATACATAATTTCCGCTCACTTTATATCCTCAAATCCCACAACAACTTGCTGGAAAAGAAATACGCCGAAGTGAGCTTCTCATCTTCTAATCAAATAATTTGTTTCTTTAGCCATGCCCATGATTAAAATCTTTGCTTTGGCTTTTCTCCTCCTCTTAAAAATCACATTCTCAGTCAGCCAAGAAGCGGAATTTACATTCAATGGATTCGCCAACGCAAATCTAACCCTAGATGATGTAGCCTACATCGAGTCGAATGGCCTTTTGAGGTTAACTAACGACAAGGTTCAAATGAAAGGTCATGCCTTCCATCCCTCTCCAATTCGCTTTGGCAGCATCACCTCTTCCTTCTCAACCACATTTGTATTTGCAATTATTTCGAAGTACGGTGACATCAGCGGCCATGGGATTTCCTTCTTCATATCCCCCTCGAAGAATCTCTCCACCGCCTTGCCAAGCCATTACTTGGGTCTCCTTAATAAAAAAAACGTTGGCAATGCCACCAATCATATTTTCGCGGTTGAGCTGGACACTATATATAGCTCTGAGTTCAATGATGTGAATAATAACCATGTCGGTATTGATATAAATAGTTTGATTTCAAGCCTATCTTCTTCTGCTGGATATTATGATAATTCAGAATCTTTTCATGAATTGAGCCTTATAAGTGGTAGAGCGATGCAAGTATGGGTTGAATATTGGAGCAATGATACACGAATTAGTGTTTCGCTATCTCCCATTGGAATGTCCCAACCAAAAACACCTCTACTCGTTTATCATTTTAATCTCTCAACAGTTTTAGGTGATTCTATGTACGTTGGTTTTTCTTCTTCGACTGGCTCTATCCGTAGCTCTCACTACATTCTTGGATGGAGCTTCAAATTAAATGGACCAGCACCTTCCCTTGACCTATCAAAGTTACCAAAGCTCCCACATGGCCGATCAAAAGTCTTAGAAATAGTGATGCCTTTTGCTTCAGTGGCCTTCATTATTTTAGTTGTTTTCCTTTTCCTCTATGTGAAGAGGCGGTTCAGGTACACAGATCTGCTTGAAGATTGGGAAGTTGAGTTTGGTCCACATCGCTTCTCATATAAAGATTTGTATCAAGCAACCAATGGATTTAAGGAAAAAGAGTTGCTTGGAAGTGGTGGGTTTGGGAGGGTTTACAAGGGGGTTTTACCTGTGTCCAAAATGGAAGTTGCAGTCAAGCGAGTCACACATGAATCCAACCAAGGTATCCAGCAATTTATTGCAGAGGTTGTGAGCATTGGCCGGCTCCGGCATAGAAACCTTGTTCAATTATTGGGTTATTGCCGGAGTAAAGGGGAGCTCCTTTTGGTATATGATTACATGCCAAATGGGAGTCTTGACAAGTATTTGTATGGTCAACAAAACCCGACCCTTAATTGGATCCAACGAATCAATATTATCAAAGGAGTAGCATTAGGTATTTTATACCTCCATGAGGAATGGGAGCAAGTTGTCATCCACCGAGACATTAAGGCAAGCAATGTTTTATTAGACTGTGATTTAAATGCTAGATTAGGTGACTTTGGCCTTGCAAGACTATACGATCGTGATACCGACCATAGTTCAAAAAATCGGAATCGGAATCGGAATCGGATTTTTGACCGCCTAGTTAGAATCAGATAAATCGGCCGAAATCGGAAAATCGGATCGGTAAATCGGGTTTTTTTGGCAGAAACCTTGTTTTGTAGCTAAAAAGTAGGAAAAAATTGATAAAAATAATTTATAAAAAAAACTATGTTAATTAAGAATAAATAAATAGATTCGTTGATTCTTAGCTAGCTAAATTTGAAGTGCTACATGACAATTTAGAATTTAGGAAGTATATTAATCAATCAAATACCAGCCGTACAAATCTCAAAGTCTTGAAGAAGAAATGAAATTAATCAAATTTAATTGAAGGGTTCGGATCCACACTCCACACTCAAATATATATATTGATTTCTTTCAAAACCTTTCT
Organism: Carex rostrata; assembly: GCA_964058875.1. Lineage (NCBI taxonomy): Eukaryota > Viridiplantae > Streptophyta > Magnoliopsida > Poales > Cyperaceae > Carex > Carex rostrata. The sequence goes on from CAXKVT010000056.1 coordinate 2,604,989, forward strand.
TATTCCATCGGATCACAGCTAGCACAGATCTCAAAGCTGTGATTTGAATTCATGTGCTGAATTAACCCAATTGAATGGAATTTTCGGGTCCATCACATTCCCCTCCATTCCCTCTCCTCTTTTGTTCCACTGACAGCGGACCCCACAGCCCATTTCTCTTCCTTTCTTCTCTTTTCCTCTTCCCGTTCCATCTCTCTCCTTTCCTCGAGACTCCCTTTCTCTGTTTCTCTTCCGCTGACTGGCACCGGCGCACGCGATTTCCTCTGTCTCGTTCGTCTTTCACTCAAATGGCACAGGCGCACAGACCCGAGAATCGCATAGACCCGATTTCCTCTTTCTCCTCCGCCTTGAATCGGCACAGGTTAGTGACATTGAAAAAAAAATTTCTTTAAATCGGCTCAATTTGCTTTAAATCGGCTTGAATCGGTATAAATCGGTTAGAAAATCGGAAAATCGGCCGATTTTTTCACTGTTCATCCGCTTTTTTTGAAAAAAATCGCACCACCTTGAGAATCGGGCAAAAATCGGATCGGTCCAGTCCGATTCCGAGTTGAATCGGCCGATTTGAATCGGAATCGGCCGATTTTTCGAACTATGATACCGACCCTCAAACCACCCATTTGGCAGGTACAATGGGTTATATTGCCCCAGAGCTTGCCAGAACTGGTAAGGCAACAACTCTTACTGATGTGTTTGCCTTTGGTGCATTCCTACTAGAGGTTGTTTGCGGTAAGAGGCCATTACACCCCGGTGCACAAGGGGAGCGAACAATTCTAGTCGATTGGGTGTTAGAAATTTGGAAATTTGGATTGTTAGCCGATATTGTGGATCCGAGGTTAGGTGATTGTTATACAGTAGAGGAGGTAGATATGGTGCTAAAACTAGGTTTGCTTTGCTCACATCCACTACCTAGTGCCAGGCCAAGCATGCGACAAGTTGTGCAATATATGGAAGGCGATGCATCCATACCAGAATTATCGGCAATATATATGAACTATAGTACACTTGCAATGCTTCAGAATGAAGGATTCGATTCTTATGTATTGTCAAACCCTTCTACGATGACATCTCTCTCTTGTTTATCTAGTGGTAGATGATAGAACAGAATCTTTATTTTTTAATTTTTATTTAACTAATAATATTGTGTAATCAGATGTTATATAGTATGTAACGTGTGTATACTACCCTCAACTCGGATGGAAGGAAGAATTGGTGTTGGGGGCTTTCTAAAATTTTTTATTTTTCTATTTCAATCAGATGTTGGGGGCCTTCTAAGAACCTTATACTTTTAGGTAGTTATGCCTTGTCCGTGTGCTTCATTTTGATTGTTATCAGTTGTGATTGTAACACTATTCAAGTACTTTTTGTGTCCTACCATCAATGATTAATGAAATTAAATTTTCTATGAGTATCGTGTACACCGGAGCTGGCTTTGTCACAAAACAGAAAGGTACGCATGCATGTTGATTACGTATCATCACTCCCGTGTTCAATACCGTGATTATTCACGTGCCATAACTAATTGTTAGCAAAAAAGACACGGCACGATTAGTTACAGTATATTTCTTTTAACATCAATTTTTCATTTTAATATTTAAAAGAATCGTTTCATATTCATTTTTGGATACTTTTTTGAATTTTTTTAAATAAACAACTTAAACTTATTGTTTAATTGTAAGAGTAGTCAAATGTTATCAAACGCGACTAACAGTCACTTGATTAGTTACGGCACGATTGGTCACGACATCTTTGAGCATGATACATTAAGTCAAAGCACAACTTGGTCACGAGTCATGATGTGATTCACGTGGCATGACCACTCTCGACATGTTGGTCACAACATTGACAAGGTATGTGAAAAAATGACTTGATCACGGTATGATTTTTCCACTCTTGCAGCAGTGCACCGATATGTATTTTTGCGAGAATTAACTAGAAAAGGGTTATCCTAAACACGGCGATATTGTGTTTGCATCTGGACTGTCCGATCAAAATTCGAATTAATCTGGCTCAAGGTGAGAAGCAAAAGACCCCTTTTATATTTTTGCAAAAACATATTGGACGGTATGGATCCAAATTAAAAATTTGAGTTACTTTTGGTGATCTCAATTCAGGAGGTGGGGGTGAGGGAATTCGGATCTCCTTCTGTACCTTAAAAAAAAAATATTAAAATTAGTGTATTCGGACTATTCTTTTAATCTGACACGAACCTTAAAGAGAACCTCTACATATTCAATAGGCACCTGATTAAGTTAGGTCCAATTAGAATTAATCTTAACTGTAAAACATGAGAGCATGCTTGTTTGGTGGTGGGTGGGGGAGTTCATATTACCTAAGGTAACATAAATTTTGAGTTTAGATCCGGACCGTTCGATCTTCTTTGGAATGAATATTGAAGGTTCCCTGTGCATTCCACCTTGAACGGATTCTGATCGGACGTCCGGATCTAAACTCAAATATTTTTGTTACCTCATAGTATATCTGACTGGGTCTGGGGTTGATATAGCCCAAGCCCAAATGTGATCAATTGTAAATGGATGAAATAATAAGTTACAGCCCAAACAAAAAGTAAATGGAAGTAATAATAATAAGTTAATATAGCCCAAGCCCAAATCCAGGGGTTTGAATTAATTATGGCATCATTCGAAATAACCCAATTAAACCCATTCAATGTTGTCATTACTGCTGCTGGAATTCAATTTTTTTTTAGCTTGAATTGTTCATAATTTCTTTCATTTGTAAATAAGTTTTATGCGAATATTTCATCATTTTATAGAATTTTTAATAATTTCTAAATGTACTGACTTTTAATGTATTAAATTTCTTTATTACAAAATAAGTACTTAGGTGGTGTGTTTAGAACTTCTATAAACTTGTATTGTCTGCAATAGAGTCTGTAATATTATTTAAAACCAATTGTGTTTTTCAGAAAATAAGGGTTGACAAAAGCATGAGAGATCACTGGCTTCTTAGACTCAAGGGTCCCGCCCCTTAGTTGAAACCTCCCTCCAGATCTGTATGTTTGATTTGTAATTCGGATTAAATTTAGAGTTAAAAACGATTCAATATTTTTTAAACCCAACCCCCCCCCCCCCCCCCCCCCCCCCACGCCCCTCCCCGGCCACAACACACACACACAAAATTCCTGGGCCCGCCCCTTCTTAGACTCTTATAAAATAAAACTCATTCTTTCTATAAATCCATTAGAATAAGAAAAGAAAGAACAAGTGCATATTTTATTCCATCTCATATTGATACTGATCAATGTTTTACATCATATGTGAATTAAAAGAAACGCTCAATCATTAGCAAAATAATTAATGAAACGAATGTACAAATAAATAAATACATGATTGCATTATATATACATTCCAATCTGAACCTTTTCCTCTTACAAAACTTTGTTAGATGCTTCTATTTCTTTCATAATTGGCCTGAATTAAATACTGTTGATTTTCTTGAATTATCTCGTCCAAATTTCTAGATGCTGTACTATTCATGTACATCATATAAATCACCAGTTGAATGAATCCTAAGAAGAAGCCTATTCCGTTTGGAATCTACAGTCATAAAATTTATTGGTAGCTCAATTAGAAATGAAAATATACAATTTTTAATTAAGTGTGTCAAATATAGCCCCTTACTTTGGAAAAGTAAACTTAAAATTTGGTTAGGTCATTTAGATAGGACTGATATAAAGTTGGTGCAATCTGATCAGAAATAATATACATCAACTATATATAGCATGAGGAGGGTTCAAATGCACCCAAATTTTTGTGCAAATGCATCCTATCTTTCAAATTCTTTTTCTCGGTTTTCAAAGTCCGAATAGTCATTCCGAACCGTTAGATGCGATCTATATATTAACATGTGCTTGGAGACCAAATTTTATATTTTTTGGAATTTTTTTACTATTTATTAAGCCACTTTGAAAATAGCTGATTTTACATTTTCTGGACCATTGGATCAGCAATTTTCAAAGTTGTTTAATAAATAGTAAAAAAATTCCAAAAAATGTAAAATTTGGTCTCCAAGCACATCTTAATATATAGATTGCTTCTAACGGTTCGGATTGACTATTTGGACTTTGAAAACGGAGAAAAAAGATTTAAAAGATAGGGTGCATTTGGATGCACAAAAATTTGGGTGCATTTGAACCCTCCTCATATAGCATATACTTTAAACCTTACTATCGACATTACTAATTAATGATTGTGGAACCCAAATATATTGTACTCAGCTAATTATATGTTGGGTAAAGAACAAATCTACTGGTATATATACTTCAATTCTAACATGGTTGGCCACAATTATAATTAATATAATAGGAGGATGTAAATTAATGTAATTTATCCTATTTATAGTTTCATCATATGAGCAGGATTTAATGCAAAAATGCTGGTACTTACACCAAGGAAAACATCTCTGGCAAGAATAGCATATGCAGTCCAGATGCCACCATTCAAGAAGAGAAATAAAGAGAGAAGGAAGGGCATGAACTCCACACTGTTTGTACTTATCACTGTTCTCTGCATATTTAATCAAATGTTAGATAAATCATCATAATTAGTATTGGTTTAGCACTATATAATTACTCTAATACATTATAAAAGTGAGCTAATTAACTGATGATGGTTCATTACTAGATATGTAATCCAATAAATTAAGCATTTATTTTTATCATAAAGCATTTTGTTACAATTAAATTGTTGGTTTTGAAGATAATTAAGACCAGAAAAAACAGTTGATTAATTACCCGATTGCTAGTCACTGAATTGTTATTCAATAATATCTGATTTATTTAAGGGAATGAATTATGAATTTCTTTTTTAATTTCTCGAAAGATAATGATGTACAGAGGAATATGCTAAGTTATATTTAAAGAATAATTCTAACATAAATTAAATTTTTTGTTGCACATCAATGTGATATCTTAAAAATACTATTCATAAAATTATAACTGTGTTCTTTATCATTTAATTTTGATAGGATTTGCCTCAAATTTGAATCAATTTTAGAAGTTTATTTGTCATCCATGAAAAAGTAATTAAACTCAACAATAAGAAATTTCAAATACATATAGTGTTGGGTTATCATGTTTTGGAAATTAAAGATTTATTTTACTTTCTGCTCATATCTTCATTTATGAAATGCAAGTTGTTGATTCGAACCTTTTATATTCATATTAACGTATTGTTGGAGACCAAATTTTACATTTTTTGGAAAATTTTTGCTAATTAATTTCTTAGAATGTTTCAAAATGTTTGTTTTTGTGAATTTTTTTCATTAAATAAAAAAAATCATAAAAACAATGATTTTCAACATTTTTAAAAAATAATAAACCTTTTCCAAACAAATGAAAAATCTGGTTTCCAAGCACATATCAATATGAAGATCATGTTGTGAAGTTCTTATTAACTATTTGAACTTTATATATAGAGATAAGAATGAAAAGTAAAACAACTTATTTACTTCCCAACTCTGTTATATATATCAAGGAATAAGCGACAATCAAATCTGTCAATTATGCTCTATTATATTTGATTAATGAAAAGCACGGCGGCATAGAATCTAGAATTTTCTATATAAGTTAAATAGAAGCTAGAATTTTCTATATAATTTGAATAAAAGGTAGAATTTCCTATATAACTTAAATAGAAGCTAGAATTTTCTATATTTAAAAATATACAGAAATTTTAAATAGAAGCCTTGGTAGGGATCGAATTAAGGATAGTACGTACGCAACAAAAATATTTCCTTGTAACCAATTAAATATATATAATAAAGAAATATAGATGCATACGCAACGACTAAAGAAATACTATCCATCTGTTGCTTATAAGTTCTAATAAGTAATAAACAGCCATTGAATTTTAATTTTCTATTCTGTAACCTCTATCTTAAATATGTTTATCCTTAGCTTATACCGTTGAAATTTGGATCAGCTTGCGTACAAGCAATCATATTTACATAACAAGATTAATTTTCAGCATAGGCGCTACTCAATGTCAACGTGTATATATTGTCAGATTTCAATTAGTTGACTCTATGTATAGTTGGGGTCCATTCTTAGGTGTACACCTTAATATCATATTTTGGAAGCATTTAATACCTGTACTATTTTATAATATATAATGCACATATAATTAAATACTTAACTAGTTGTCTTTTAACAGTAAGTTAGTTGCTTTTAATATATAATAATGAAAAATGATTCGATGATAGTGCGTTTTTAATATGAAATTAGTTATGCGTACTCCTAATAAAAATATTGTTCTTGTAAATACTTGGCTATTTTTTTAAATTGTTTTTGTTTTTGTTTTTTTAATATATAGAGAGAGAATGACTAAGCTCAAAACGTTTTTTTCTAGTTCCAGGAACAAACGACTCGGTTTTTCAATTTTCAAAGTCCAAACAGTCGATCCAAACCGTTAGATGTTTAATCTATATTAAAATGTACTTGGAGACCAAATTTTACATTTTTTGGAATTTTTTTTACTATTTATGAGGATGGTTTGAAAGTCGATGTTTTTTAATGGTCTAGAATTTTAATAAAAACAGTGATTTTCAAACCATCTTAATAAATAGTAGAAAATTTTCAAAAAATAAAAAATTTGGTATCCAAGCACATTTTAATATAGATTAAACATCTAACGGTTTCGATCAACTATTTGGACTTTGAAAATTAAAAAACCGAGTCGTTTATTCCTGGGCCAGGAAAAACGTTTTGAGCTTAGCCATTATATATATATATATATATATATATATAGATGGGCTATGGTGCATTGCAATGTATAGAGGGGTTTGTGCATTGGACCATAAATCTAAAATTCAAAGTCCAAATGGTCGATCCAAACCGTTCATCTTGTTCTCCATATTAATATGTGCTTGGAGACCAAATTTTACATTTTTCTAAATTTTTTTACTATTTATTAAGTATTTTACAAAATTGTTGATCCAACGGTGGCTTAACAAAACAGTAAAATCAGCAGCCACCGTTGGATCAACAATTTTGTAAAATACTTAATAAATAGTAAAAAAATTCAGAAAAATGTAAAATTTGGTCTCCAAGCAAATATTAATATGGAGAATAAGATGAACGGTTAGGATCGACCATTTGGATTTTGAAAACTCGAATATTGAGCCGTAGCATAGATGCCTCTATGCTATCCATAGCACCCCAGCCTAACTCATATATATGAGTTAGGCTACGGTGAGTTGCGAAGTAAAGCGACTATTTTACTTCATGCTCATATTTTGCGATTTTAAAGTTCAAAACGTCGATCCGAACCGTTCATCTTGTTCTCCATATTGAAATGTGCTTGGAGACCAAATTTTACATTTTTTTGAATTTTTTTACTATTTATTAAGCAATTTTGAAAGTCGCTGATCTGATGGTCCAGAAAATTTTTCTGCTTTTTACTGTTCACAGCAAAACAGCAATTTTCAAAAATGCTTAATAAATAGTAAAAAAATTCCAAAAAAATGTAAAATTTGGTCTCCAAGCACATTTCAATATGGATTAAACATCCAACGGTTTGGATCGGTCATTTGGACTTTCAAAATAAAAATACGGCGTGAAGTAGAAATGCGTTTTACTTCGCAACTCACCGTAGCCCACCTCTATATATATATATATATATATATATAGAGTTAGGCTGGGGTGCTATGGATAGCATAGTGGCCTCCCGTGCTACGGCTCAATATTCGAGTTTTCAAAATCCAAACGGTCGATCCGAACCGTTCATCTTATTCTCCATATTAATCTCTGCTTGGAGACCAAATTTTATAATTTGCTGAATTTTTTTACTATTTATTAAACCACTTTGAAAATCGCTAATCCAACGGTTTTACTGTTTTGTTTCAGTCACCGTTGGATCAACAATTTTGTAAAATACTTCATAAATAGTAAAAAAATTCAGAAAAATGTAAAATTTGGTCTCCAAGCAGATATTAATATGGAGAATAAGATGAACGGTTTGGATCGATCGTTTGGATTTTGAAAACTCGAATATTGAGCCGTAGGATAGATGCCTCTATGCTATCCATAGCACCCCAGCCTAACTCTATATATATATATGAGGAGGGATCTGATTACCACAACCATTTTATAGATTTTCCAAGTTCAAATTGTCGATCCTAACCGTTCAACATGATCTCTACTATTGAAATTTTACATTTTTTTGAGTTATTTTTCTATTTATTAAGTATTTTACAAAAAATAGTCAAATTCAGACCATTTAATTTTGTACCCATCTTAATAAATAGTAAAAATAATTAAAAAAAATGTAAAATTTGATCAGGAAGCACATTTTATTGTGGAGATCATGTTTGAAAATGTAGAAAATGATTATGGTAACTTTGTGGTAACTCAAAATTATAGTAATCGTATCCCTCCTCTATATACACACACAATTCTTAAAACATGTTTACCGATGGTATGGAAGTGCAATGATGTTTAAAAGAAAAAAATATTAAAAAAAACCAGTTCAGTATCTACAATAATAGTATTTTTTTTAAAATAAATTGTTCAACACTTTTAAAAATAAGAATCAAATGATCATATATTTTTGTGACTATGTTCAAAGCTACTAATTTTGTTTTTAATTTTAGTTTATTATTGTTTTCAAAATTGGAACATAATTAAGAAGTAATTTCATATTAAATTGGTATATTTCATATTTGGGAACGTAAATTTCATGAAAACTTGGCAACATTAACTACTTTGACCAAGTAATCCATGGGTAGCTTTCCAAGTTGCGTAATTGGTTTGCCAGATGTGTGTTGTTCCCTCTTGCGTTAATGATTATTTTCTATGATATATAATAATAAATTGAGAATATTCTTTTAGCAATACTTCCTGAAGTCTTGAAAGTTACATTTACAATTTGGGAAAAATAAAAAATTTTGAACGAAATAATGTTATCAAAAATGAACCAGACATTAATTCGATAAAGTTTAAGGTTAACAATTTACTGATTGGACCGCCGGATCAATCAGTTCAATTGTTAATTTATTAAAATATGGTCAATTGCAACATGGCGATAACATCATTTTTTTTGTTGTTCTGCTATGACGCGATAAATGCTATTTAAACCTTTGAATTTGAGTATTGTTATACATTAATCATTTTTTTTATAAATCACTAGTGAAATTTATACGGCATCATATTGTAAAAATTTGCACAAATATTTAATAATCCAATATAAGACAAAACTTATGGTTATATTTTAAAATGTAACATCAAAATAAAATGAAAATACTTATTTTATTAAAGAATTATATATTTTTGTCTGAATATTTTTTATGGGAGAAAAATATAACGACTAATCTTTTCATTTTATTTCATAACTATCAAGAGAATTTTCTGCAATACTTATAAATAATGTCCTTAATAAAAATTTATAAATTTTTTGAATTTTGGACACAATTATTTATATTATGTATAATTATATTTTTAAATATTTAAAATATTTTAGGTCTTACGTGTAAATTTCGTAATACAAATTAAAAAAAAAATCATAAGACAATATTTAAAATATTTTATCTGTTTAAAATATTTAAAATATTTTATCTGTTTATTGATTTGTGGTCACCTGGTTAGCCAATCCCTATCATGCTATCACAATTTTAGTTTAAAAACCGTTTTTCTACAAAAACGAGTTGGCAAATTTTTATATATAAAAAAAAGTTATTTATAAAAACCGGTTCAGTAGGCGAAATAATATTTTAAAGTCTGAACGAATTATATTTTGGATCCGGATTTTTTCAGTTCGACAGACCGGTCCGATCTGGTTTTCATAATACTAGAACGGACAAACTTGAAACTGTTTTGCTAATTCTCTGCTATTTTTTAATCAATTAAGGCGTTTGTTTAAATAAGTCAATTATATATATGGAGCCAAATTACGTGGTGAGGTGCAATAAATAGATTTGGACCCACTGAAATATGGTACGAATCTCAAAACATACCACCTATAATTTATAAGCAACCGATTGATTTGGACCCACTGAAATTAATCCGGACCATCCGTTTATTATCGCACCCCTTCAATATCTGAAGGCATACATTCAAATCACGTGGGCAATAAAGAGACAGGTAGGTAGTTGCATATTGAAGACAGCCTTACAAATGTGTGCGCACACACACAGCTAGTCATTGAATTAATATAATATATTGTGTTTTTCTTGTATTAATTAATTTCGGTTTTAAATTTGATTTTGTAACCCGTATCATTTTTTTTTTTTTTTTTTTTTAAAAACACTTGGTTGTCATCCATACCATGATGAAACTCAAAATCAGTCTCATTTCATTTTTTTCTTGTTATTATTTCAAAGAGCATAATTTAATTTATGTTCTATTCTGGGCATGTTTTCTTTATTGGATACATAGTTTAATTTAGTCTTGTTCTTTCATAGCACTGTTGAATAAAGTATGTATAGTTTAATTAATTACATAAAAAAGTTGAATTTCGTTTTTCAACTTTGCATATATAGGTTATAAAATCAAATATTTTGTATGTCAAATTAAACAAAATACGTACATAGTGGATACACATTAAGTCAGCAAATATAACCTAATTAAAAAATACTAAATAATTATTAACTTGGATATAGTGTTATAAGAAAGACTTCATCAAATTCAAATAAAATAAACTAAACATACTGCCGTTTGCAAAGAAACATACATGGATATAATTATACATGATTAAATTAAGGCATGCACCTATTTGTACAAATTGCAACTATCTTAAAGTTTTTTATTATTATTTTCTCCCTAGCTAATTGTAGAATATGGACATTATCTACAAATATATAGATGCATAGAGTCTCAGTTAATTTTAAGATTATAAAAGTAATTAATTTCATATTGGGGATAGATGAGAGTTCTAATATTTCATACTTTTTATATCTCATCATATCTCATATTTTATATTTTTATTTTCAAAATTCAAACTGTCCATCCGAACTGCTCAACACGATATCCATACTAAAATCGGTATGGAGATGAAATTTTATAATTTTTAGAAATTTTTTACTATTTTTTCAGATCGGTAGAAAATTACTGTTTTTTAACGGTCCAAAAATAGAGATTTTGTATATATCTTGAAAAATAGTAAAAAATCTCTAAAAGTTATAAAATTTCATCTCCAATCATATTTTAATATGGATATCATGTTAAGTGATTCCGATCGACAGTTTAAACTTTGAAAATGAAGATATAAATTTAAGGTATAATGAGTCATGAAAACATAATGTATTAAAACTCTCCTGTTGGGGATATTTAGGAACATTAATTTCATGATAAGTTGGCAACATTATTTACATTGACCAAGTAATCCATGGGTCGCTAGTTTTCCAAGTTGGATTGCCAGATATGTTGTTCTCTCTTGCGTAAATGCATGAATAAATATTACTTCTTGTAATAATCTTTGAATGAGAAAATTCTTTTAGAATTCAGTGCCTCTTAATAAACCATATATAATTAATTACTCAAGCCCACTATATTTACAATCAAGGAAACTCTTTTGCTAATTATGTAGTTATTTTTTAATCAATTAATTAAGGCGATTCTTTAGAAGCCAAATCACGTGGGGAATAAATTGACAGTTGAGTAGTTGCAATACGTTGAAGAAGCACAGCCATATAAAATGTATGTGCACACACGCACAGCTAGTCATTGAATTAATATCATATATTGTGTTTATCTTAATTTGCATTAATTAATTTCAGTTTTCAATGTTGATTTTGAAGTGGATATATAGTGGATATACAAATTAACAACACCAAATAATTAATAGCTAGCTAGGATATGAAAGACTATATAAAAACTTTGTATATCAAATTAAAGATGCTATAGCCAGTTCAACAAAGATAGTGGATACCCATTAATTCAGGAAAATATATATGTGATCAAATCAATAAATATATATATATTGGATCTAAATAAACATTAAATAATTAATTAATAGCTTAGATATAATATAAAAGACTAAATTATCAAATTAAAATAAAAAAAAAATATGCAGAGAAACGTACCACAACAGCAAGAGGGGAGCCATACATAATTACATTAAGGAATGCACCTAATGTTCCAATTGTAACTATCTTCAAGCTTTCATCCTCAATAGCAAACCTTGTGACCAAGAAAACTGCTCCAAACACTCCCACATCTAATATCAACACCAAAAGAGCCGTCCTTACCTGAATTTTAAAATTTTATATTAAAAAAAAAAAAAAGCAAAAGGGAAGCGTTTTGATACACAACAAAGTGAAACACACCAACAAAAAGAGAGAACAGATTTAAAATATATATGTGAAGTATTAATTAATTAGTGATATTTATGTGGATGTACTATAAAAATAGGGGGAAATTATAGGTAGAGATTTCAATATATCTCTGTTTTCTATAAGAAAGTTCAAACTATATAGGATATCACATAGTTTCGACAAGATTGTTATTTGTAAGTATATATATTGCGCTCCAATAAAGCATATATTATACAAATATAGTTAAAGAAACATCAGCAAAAGGCATATATTGAAATAGCAAAAAAGGTACTATATAACTAGAAATAATTAGCTTACTCTTTGAGAAGGTTTGGCGAATACAAGAAACAGAACCACATAAATAGCCTCGAGCATAACACCAACACCATTAACCGTTGCAACGAGATAAGCATCGGGTTTTGTAACACCATAGTAGACCCAAATCAATGAACTCAAAAGGGTCACGGCATATGGCGTCGGCTCGAAATCTTCGGTTGATTTGCTCCAAGTAATCCTCCAAAAGGTTTTACTGCCACATAATTTTGATATATATCATATTACTTACTACAGAAGCTCTAATGATGCTATATATATTGTTTTGCTTTCTTCTTTAAACAAAAATAAAATCATATACAATATATGATATATTATCAGACAGAATACAGTTTGAGTTTAGCTTACATAGGTGAGGCAAACATAAGAACTGAGATAACATTTCCTGCATTATATAGATAGAGAAAAAAGGTTATTTAGTTGTATAATGGTGACCTACAAGAGAGAGAGAGAGAGAGATGTAACCTATGATTCCAATGGAGAAGAGAAGAGGATCCATGGGAAAATTAAACGGTTATGTTTAGTTGTTTTGTTTTGTACTCCTGTTAGTTTGGAAAGGTGGATGGTCTAAATGTACCCATTAATCATTGAATTAGTCAATTTTTATTAAGTTTGAGGCCTAACAAATTTAATGATAAATAATTCGTTAGTCGTATTTTTCTTTCTATCTTATTTTTTCCGTACAAGTGCTTATCTTTCTTTTTATTTAAAAAATAGCCTTGTCACGTTTTCCAACTTATAAATATTAAATTTTTTGTGGTGATCAGTTTTTCAACTCTAGAATGTATATTTTATTCAACTTAATAAAACAAGCCAATTTAATTTATTTTAAGTCTACAAGCATATATTTTAGTCACACAATATCCGTCAAATTCAAGTTTTAATTCAATTTCTGATAGACATAATTTTTAATACATAATTACAATATAGTAAAAGCACTTATATTTCCGTACAAATACAGATAATCTGACTCATATTTCCGTAGAAAATGAAAAAAAAAAATATATAACTTGTACGCTGAATGAAAACCAAACAACACTGTCAATATCATTATTAATTGCTCACTCTCAGCATATATAATTGATAAGCATAATTGATAAGGTAAAAGTAGTATAATACAATTGATAAGCTCCAATGAACTCCCAACTGAACGATTGGAATTCGGTGCCTATGTAGATATAGAGACTTCATTTTGAGATTCGTGCAATTTAAAACTGACGACTCAGATATCATTCTACTCATATTGCACGGAACTCATTCTACTTGTATTGCACCGGATCTGAATTCAAAATAGGTTGATGTAACATATATAATTACGGTCGACCATTTCTAGCTTAACTACTATTCTTGTAGTTGGGAACTTGGCATCAATAGGTGCAGATCTACCCTTCACAAGACATGCATACAGATACCTTGTTGCTGGAAAAGGACATGCTACCCGACATGTTTTTTTCTGTCAAATTATGAAACTAATAATTAATGTTTGAAGTTAGATAATTGTTCTGCTGATATATTTTACAAATTACAAAGTTTCAGAGGGGACAAAAATCAGCTATAGAGTAGCAGACTGACTTAGAACTTTTATAACACGTTTTTTTTTTATAAATTCAGCTTATGTATTTGATATGTAGCAAATACATGCAATATTTTAAGTAAGATATCTGTCTTCTGAGTATTATGATTTCTTTAATGAAATTATACTCAGTTTCATTATAAAAATTATATCTTTGTAAACAAAGGAATATTATTAACTTTAATATTTTGAAAGATATAACGAAAACATAATTCATTGTGAAAAAATCAATTTAATATCATGAGATCTTTTGTTTTGAATAAAGGTTGGTGGTTATATTATGAGACCTTTTGTGTATATATTACGGTATAATTAATCTTTTTAATCCAATGATATCATCCAGACAATTTTCGAGTGAAATTTTATAAGGTGATGACACAAATGCATGTTAATATATAATATAATTTTCATTTTATGGAGAACATTAATGAAAAAATAACTTCGATTCCTGTCTATCCCACATTTCCTCATTTTCCTCCATTCATTTTGTCGGTCACAAATGCAATCACGATCGAAACTATTTCCTCCATTCATTAAGATTTTTATCCTGTTCAAATAATTAAAGTGTACTGTTCAATGCATGATTGTCGTGGAAAGTATTAGGCCTGTTCAAATAATTAAAGTGTACTGTTCAACACAGCTGTACAACTATTTCCTTGTAGGAATTGGGCCTGTTAAGAATTTTTAAGATTTAAGCCCAATTGAGGACAACGACATATCTTAGATCAGTTGCTGAATTTTTTTTCTAGTTACCACTCTAAGCTTTAAAAATTCATATCTTACCACCGTTTTAGAAAAAATTCAAAACTTAACACGTGCATAGACTGAGTCTGCGCATCAATTTTGATGTGTGGGCATACCCATATGCACACCACTTTGGTGTTTTTTTTTTCTATTATATTTTCTTTCTGCACATAATAACAAATTAAATTTTGGTTCACAGACCAGGTTTGTGGACGTGTCAAAATCTGAATCTCCAAACAAACGGGTAATAAGATCAGAATTTTAAAAGTTTAGAGTGGTAACTACAAAAGTTTCAGGATCAGTTGATGCACCAGAAAAATATCAAAATTAATAACAACAGATACAAGGTATTATTATTTTTCCATTTTTAGTAAAGGAAAAAGTTGGGGTTATTGATTCATAAATTTCAGCTAATCTCGAGTTTTGAATTTGTATTGATTATTCACAATTATTAAGATTAGAAAGATGATTTTCTCACCAGAAAAAAGAATATCTACAGCATGAACCGTTAATAATGTTATTTTAAAAATAATGAATCATGTGTTCTCGAAAGTGTGCCATGTGGAGAATAAATAAGTTAACGAATTGATAATAATATTAACAGTTCGTTAATATTATCTAATCACTAAATTAATGAAACTAATTATAAAAGATTAATTTCAGGTCGAGCGATTGTTAGTAGGTTTTAAGATTAACTATTGTAGATATGTTCTCATAAATACTGTGTTTTGTTAGTTGTATATTTCACTATCCAATTGCTAGGGAATTCATATTCTTTCCGGTACCGTAATAGAGAATCTTTTAAAAATATTAGATCTGGACCATTATTTTTAACTTGGCATGAATCACAAAGTCTAATAATACTGTCCCTGTGTACATGCTAGCTCGAATCTCAAAGTAGCTGAGAGTTAATCTCAAGCCGTGAAGTGAAGGGAATCTTTTACAATATTGGAGAGAATACTTGTCCCACGCCTAAGGAAGAAAATAGTGATGAAACTTTGGGTCCTAAATGACGCCCAATGTACGGCCATTTTTATTAATACCCCAAAAAAAAAACGTTTTTACCAAAATAACCTGAAATTTTTTTTTTTTTAAAATCTAACCAGACCGCCAGGATCACTGGCGGTCCACTTCCATACCAGACCGCCAGGGATCTGGGCGGTCCACTATGGACCAGACCGCCAGTGATCCTGGCGGTCCACTATGCATTAATCCGGACCCGTTAACACCCCTTCTCCTTCTCTGTTTAGCGCACCAGAAAGAGAAAAAAAAAAGAAGGCAATCCGCGCCCACCCAGCCCCGCCCAGCGCCGCCGTTGCCGCCGCCCGCCTTCTCCCAGGTGCTCCTCTCTCTCTCTTCTGCCCCTCTCTCTCCCTCTCTCTCTCTTCTGCCTCTCTCTCTCCCTCTCTCTCTCTTTCTGCCTCTCTCTCCCTCTCTCTCGCTAACCCATTTTGACTATTTTTGCCCCTCTCTCTCTCGTAGTGGTGTCTTTGTGGTACATTGATCGTGATTTGGTGATTTTGGGAAGGTTTGGAGGCGAAGCGAAGGATCTCGAAACCGACCGCAACCCGCTGACTCGTTGTGTGTTCAAGCTCTCTCAGGTAATTATCTAAATCAAAACTCGTTATGAATTGGTTGTTCCGAATTGCTTGTGACCTTCCCGGGTTGTTGATTTTCCCGGAAGGCGACCCGATTAGGGTTTAGGGTTAGGGTTAATTGGTTAAATTTGTAAATGAATTGTGTTAATTGGTTGGTTTTGTAAATTAATCGGTTGAATCTGTAAATTAATTGGTTTAGTTCGTAAGATTGTTGTTGGTTGAATTTGTATGGAATTGGGGCCATGACTTTGTTGTTGGGCTATATTTGAATAAAATTAATTGGATATCGGCTTTAGAATTGTAAAATTATGGTCGAATTTGTCGAATTGGTTCAATTTTGGGTTATTAATAAAAATTTAGGGTTAGGGTTTACGGTTAAAAACTAAAATTGATAGTTTAGGGTTTTAAGAACAAAATTGATAATTTTTAAGAATTTTTAAGAACAAAATTGATAATTTTTAAGAATTGATTAGGAATTATAAGTCGTAACTCTGTTAAATTGTATGTTTATGGAAGCTTCTCCTAGTTATTAAATAACTATTTATGTATCTATTATTCTATTTATGCACTTGTACTTGGTTATACTTGTAATTTTAAGCCTTATATATCTGATATGAGGACCCTACTATTTGTAACTTGGATTGACCACTTAAATACAAATATTAATATATTATATCATTTAATATAATGGTTCCGAATATTCTTAGGAAAATCATAATTTTTTTTATATTATGCAACCTTGTTGTTTGAATTTAAAAATTTAAAAATTGTAAGTATGTTATTTAGTTAATTATTTTTTAAATATTTCTTTTAATTATTTTTAAAATATTACTGTACAGTTAGTATTTAATTACGCACATAATTAGCCTTCCTAATCAATTGCTGTCACTTGAAACTCTAGTTATAATGGCACCCAAAGTTGGAAAAAATAGAGGAAGAACTGAAACCGAACGCGAAGCAAAAAGAGCACTCATTAATAATTTTTGGACAGCTGAAGCCTACGCGATGCGGAATTTGGAAAGATTGTTTTCACCCAAAAATAATGAAGAATTTCTGAGCACTCTTGATCCATCAATTAGAAAAATGCTGATGGAAGGCTGGGTGGACAGGGTCCCTCCACCTGGATGGGGACAGTGCTGCTTATGTGAGCTGAAGGGAGATATGGTGGATATGTTCTTCTGTTATAAATGTGGCAAAGCTGTTCATCCCAATTGCATGGACCCGCATGCAGATCTGCTGAATGACGCTCGTCTCACTACGTGGGAGTGTCCTGCGTGCGTCCGTCGGGCTGAGAAAAAAAAGGGAGCAAGCTCCTCATCTCGTAAGGCTTAGACCCCAATTGTATGTTGTTGTAGTATTTTATGTTTTAACTGTAACGGTTTGTATAATTGCTATTTGAACTGGTTGTTGCTGTATGAATTTTATGTTACCTTATTCTATGGACTCGACGGTACTGTATTATTTAGTAATGTATATGGATTTTATGAATTTTAAATTCCTGGTATTTAGGTTGAACATGGGCTGCATTATTTTTGAATATGCTAGAAATAAGTGTATGTGTATGTGTATATTATACATATAGTTCACCAAAAAAATAAAAATAAAAAAAATCAAAGTTATAAAAATTTACGACATCACTTCGTAAATATATCAAATATTTTATCTTTTGGCATACACATACACATATACATAATATTTTATTTTTTGAACTGTTTAATTTTTTTTTTGTAAATGTAGTATGCCTAAATCTAGACGGTGGGGACCACGGCCTACGCCTGGAGCGGGTCCGTCGTCTGATGAGGATATGGCTGGAGATGGAGCAGGATTTGAGCATCCGACTGGAGCGGGTCAGTCGTCTGAGGCCGAGCCTAGTTATCGCTGCCACGATCCTGACACCTTCAGTCCTCTTCTGTGGACCCATCATGTTAAGCACCGTGTCTCATTGACATCTCTTGAGGTACGTGATTATTATGCGTAATGTACATATTACTAAAAAAATAACACGATTTGAGTCTCATAAATTTATAATAAATACAGGACGATGGCTTACTTACGGTGAGGCACCGCAGGTCTCAGATTCCGTTTGTTCCCCATCCGTTGATGACCCAATGCCTCTTGCAGCTTGGGTTGTATCAGATTGCCATGATGCCACAGAGTAATATCAATCCGTATCTGATGCACGGTCTAGCGGAGAGATGGCGACCTGAGACGCATACATTTCATCTCCCGCCTGGGGAGATGACAGTCACCCTCGGTGATGTGAGCGCATTGTGAGGATTGCCTATCGATGACAAGCCCATAGGTGGCGTCTCAGACCATCCAGACCTGCAGAGGATGATATCGGAGTTGTTAGGGTGTCATCCGAATCAGCTACAGAAGAAGTTCAACAAGAAGAAGGGGGAGGAGGAAGAGGCCCGGTCTTCTGCTTACTGTATTTCTCTGAAGTCACTCCGGGCTCACTTCTTCCAGAATCAGAATCAGATATTCCCCGAGACAGACGATGTTGAGGCGGTCAGGAGGTACCATTACGCTTTTCAATATTGTTAATATTGTTCATATTCTTAATCTCAATAATTTCAATGTTTTATATTGATTGTTTCATGTTGCAGGTATATAGGGCTTTTATGCTGGATCTGTGCGGTGCCGTCATGTTCGTGGACTCTAGCGGTGATGCGGTCCCGATTATGTTTCTCTCATTGTTGAGGGACCTTGATAAGCCTAAGAGGTGGAACTGGGGTGGAGCCGTTCTCGCCCACTTATACAGATCCCTGTGTCACGCTTTCTTGGTAAGTCTGTACTAATTTTGTTGTTACTTTAAAGTTGAAAATTCATACCGAGTTCTTATTTACAGTTAAAATTTCAGGTGAAGAACAAGCAGATTCAAGGGCCACTTCTTCTACTCCAGCATTGGTCGTGGTCACATCTGCCCATATGTCGGCCAGATATACCACATCCACCTCCCCGTTGGAGAGTTCCAGACCCAGACAGATGCCCCGCATATGCTGCTATATGGGGCAGGGATCACGACTACCAGGAGACGGGCAAGGGGGTTTCTTATGTCCGGGGTCAGCTCCAGATGCTTCGACGTTGTAACATCGATTGGTTCCCGTATCGTGCATTTTATCGTAGCGATCTTCTGAGCCGGTTGACATTGGAGCAGAGACCACTCTGGTTTTATCAGGAACCGTTAGTTTGTTACTGGATAGTGGAGTACCATTATCCCGATCGGGTGTCCCGACAGTTCGACTTGGATGCCTTCATCCCGGAGTACCCGCTGATTGGTCAGGATGAGACGGACAGGTTCCACAAGTAAGTACTGTCGACAAAGGAAAAAATATCGTTATAACTTTACTATTGTCATTTTAATTTCGTTTCTGGACTTTCTAATTAATTGTACTTGCAGAACGACTCACTGCAAGCCCAAAGTCGACTGGAGGCAGCGTATCAGCTTGGAGTACAACTGGGCTGGACATCCGGAGCAACACTTATGGAGTCCGCCATCTCCTGAGTCATTGCCTGTAGGTCCCTGACGTTTGAGATATGAGGTCTGGTACCAGAGACACGGCATGCCGTCAGTCTACCTTACAGGCCATTACGGCGACACCCTTCGACGTAGACTGATGGAGGATTCATCTAGGAGTTTCTTGCCTTGGGGTCCGATCCATGCTCGCGCGGTAAGTACAACTGAAATATACTTTAATTAAAAATTGCAAATTTTAATTACTTATTGTTGTCATAATCATGATAATATGTTGTGTGCAGTTACTGGCAGCTGTGAGAGGGGTTGGACACAGCTTGGTCTGCATGGCGAGGGATACTTGGCGAGCCATAGGATGCCAAATGCTCGAGCACACGGCACCAGTCGTGGAGGTAGGCGGTTGGGAAGGCCGCCTCATTGGCATGATGCGCGATGCTGGAGAGAACATCAATTGGCGGGAGGCGATCAAGACTACCAGGCGAAATCCGGATCAGCCACCAGTCCTTATCTACGCCTTCGAGATGCCTCCACCTCCTGCAGGTGATTACAATTTAATATTAAAAGTAGGACACACATAATCATTTCATTTTCCTCGAATTCTCGGTTCTAATTAAGTTAACTTTCAATTATGCAGCTGATGACTCAGGTTGGGCATTCCATGAGTGGATTCTGAATACCCAAGGATGGGACGCTTACTATAATAAATATGGAGTTCCGGTGGAGATTGGCCCGGTATGTCAGCTTTCTATATTTTATAGTAGAGTTTTTTGTATATAGCAGATCTGACCTTATTTAAATTTAGGATAGAGTACCTGCTCGGCAAGACCCTCTCGGTTTTAGCACAAACGACCTTCCCGAGGAGGATACAGATGACGAGGTGATTGCCTCTTCGAGACCAAGATACAGAGATACGATGCAGCACGACTATGAGGTTGGTGGGAGTGCATCTCAGACCACAGATGGATTTGTATCTGCATTATTTGGCGCACCGCCTCCTGCCACCTTTGCACCTAGCTGGGCTGAGGATCCATGGGAGATGCGTACGCAGACCACCGATGCCGGGTCAGCCATTCCATTTGATCCCTGGGGAGCTGATACAGGTACGCCGTACATGTATACACAGGGCCCGGGGGAGGTTGACCTCACTGGTGATGAGAGTCAGGGTGGAGAGGAGGACTTAGGAGATGTGAGTCCTCACTCCCAGCAGATACCGAGGCGTGTGCAGCCGGACAGGGAGCTCAAAGGCAAAGCAGCTGCTAGGTTCAGTCCCTCGGGGAAGAAGCATAGGAGATGATTGCAGTTTTTTTATGATGTATTTATTATGATTGCAGTTTTTTTATGATGTATTTTGGACTGTAGTATTATTATGATTGCAGTTTTATTTTATATTTCATGTTGGTTTTTATGTTTTTTCTGCTTTACATCAAACGGTCTTCTGAAATTACAACGTATCTGTTTCGTCAAATTATAACTAATCAACTGTTAATTGAAACAGTCTGCTATTTTTTTTTGACAAATCAAATCAAACTGACAAATCAAATCAAATTACATCAAAGTTATAAAGAGTTATGACATCACTTATAAATATAGTCTAACATAGTCTAACAAGTAAAGTTCACGAATACAATTAAAGTTCAACGATACAACTGAAGTTCACCAAAACAGCTGCTAGGGACCAGACCGCTGGTGTCTCTGGCGGTCCACTAGCTGTCCTATAAAATCAGCATTTTCTCTCTCCAGCACACACTGCAAAGAAGGAGAAAGAGAGAGCGCAAGCGATTGTTTGGGCGATTTCAGACGATTTTCTTTCAGGTAATTTTTTTCATTCCTTTCTAATTATTTTTTAATTAGTGTATGTTGACTGTACAATTAGTCTATGTTTGTGGTTCTGTTGAACAGGATGGACAATAGCGAAAGAGGTACTCATGCTGCCAAATGTCACTGTGATGCAATACTTCTTTTGAAAAGAGTTGGTGTCAAATATCCCATTGAAAATCCACCCCTTTCAGACGATGACTTTGTCGAAAATCCATATGGATATGGTCTGAAAAGAGTTCCATTTACTCATACTAGTAAGGCGAGCACATCGTCGGGTGTCACGAATCAGAAGCCGGCGGCTAAGAATACTGCTGTTAAGAATTCGGCTCCTAAGAAGTCAGTTGGTAAGAAGCCGACTGCTAAGAAATAGGATTTTAAATTCGTCAATTTAGTTTTTCCGTTGTGAGATGTTTCTTAATGTATTTTATCATCTTGTCAGACAATTTATCATTTATCTCTGAATTAATTATTGAATATGCTATATAATATAAGTGTAGTTCTAAAGTAGTCTAACATAGTCTAGCAAGTAAAGTTCACGAATACAATTAAAGTTCAATTATACAACTGAAGTTCACCAATATTCATAACTTAGTTCAAACCAAACAGAATAAGTTCACCCAAGCAAAATAATAAGTTCATCTCTCACGACGTCGGAATAAACCCAATAGACGAGAAGATTTTCTGGTGCCAACTGCAGGTGCGGCAGTACTTGTAGACCCTTGGCTACTAGATGATTGGGTCGCAAGAGGTGGTTGTGGTCTACCAGTTGCTTCAGCAACAACTCTCGCATTTTCTCTTTCATTGTGTTCGTTTATGGCATCTGAATATAACAACAGAATCCAGTTATTAATATAATAAAATCATAAATTAATTCTAAAAAATGCTACATACTTGCCCTGCGCCTGTTAGAAACAGAACGGCGAGCCTGATTTCCCGATGGCCTCCTACCACCCATCTCGTCCATGGTCATTATAGCACGTTTGTGTCTCCTCCTCCCCTTCCTTATCCATCCTTCTGAAGGGAGTATTCTATCACCGACATACGCAGGCCACTTATGCTGGTTGGGATAAGAATGGAAAGATCCACCCCAAGTAGAAGCAAGGTAATCGGTACGATACATGTCAGCGACATAGTGATCCTCGCAGAAGTTTCTCACTCGGCATACTGCCATCACGTGACTACAAGGTATTCCAGCTAGTTGGGGTCCTTGGCATGTACAGGTCACCTCTCTTGCCTCTCGGAATTGCACTACGTACTTGAAAGCCCTCTTCACAAACTCCATAGTGCCATCTGGTCTACGGCTGGAAGGAACGTACTCATTTGGATTGTGCACTTCGAATTCTGTACTATCATTACCCATCGGGATCACGGTCATAGTTGCACCTTTGTTCCTGTGTTTTTTGAGTTTCTCCTCCACCCTTGTTGAAAATGACTGGTTCATCCTTATTAATTCTGCAGCCTTAGCACGCCGTTCCTGAAACCAGGTATTTAACTTGTAGAAAGTGTCTTCTACAACTGCAGCCACAGGCAACGTCCGGCTCTCCTTGAAAACTGCATTCAGCGATTCAGAACCGTTGGTGGTCATAATTCCCCAACAGTAACCTCCATAACGTGCTTGATATATTTTCTCGTATGCTGGTGGCTCTTGGACATCTCTGGGATTATTTTTGCCCACCTTCATTAAGTAGAGATTTGCTTTCGGCATATACTACATATAAATAAGGAAATAAAATAATATAAGTAAACAATTAAAATAAAAATATGTCCACAAAGTACAATAAGACATGTAAACAATTAACAAACACATACCTTTGCAAATTCTCTACTCATCTCTTCCACCCTTCTCGGCTTCTTTTTTTTGCAATTACGTCTGAATGTTTCTAGGACCCATGTATCGTGTCCGGTTGCCTTGCTAAGGTTCTTCGCAACGTGTTGCATACACAACCTGTGCACACACTCGCCAGTGTGTGTTGACCAACCGTATTCTTCACGATCAAAAATATATTTTATTCCTTTGTGCTGGTCTGATATTACAGAGAAAAACTTTGTTGGCCCAACCACCCGTCTTCTTAAAAACTGCATAAAGAATCCCCAGTTCTCACCATCCTCTTTCTGAACAATTGCAAACGCCAAAGGCAACAGCTGGTTCTCAGCATCATATGCACATGCTATCAGTAGCCTCCCCTCGTAACGGCCAGACATGAAGCATGCGTCAATGCTGATAACGGGTCTGATGAATGGCACAGCTTGGATACAAGGACCAAAAGCCCATGCTATGCCCTTGAATTGTTGAACTTCCTCTATTAGTACTCCATTCTTGTCATAAATGGGGCTATGCCACCGCTGAAATACAGTGCCGGGATTTGTACTTGTCATAGCCTGGAGCAATGGTGCCAGATAGTCGTATGAATCCTTCCAACTACCGAATATTCTGCAAATCGCAAGTTCACGACCTCTCCACAACCTGTTATATTTTGGGATTACATGTATGTATTTGTGTCTGACGGCCATAGCCACCGCCTTGATTCTCATCGATGGGTCCAACTTAATGTCTTCCTCAATTGCATCGGCAATTAGTGATGCTGTTAGGTTTGAATGGTCTGTCCTTGTGGACGCAGACTTGCATGTATGAGGTGGTTCACACTTTTTAATTATCCATGCTTCCCCCGAACCCGCAGGGGTTGCATAAAGGCGAAACTCGCAACGAGGGGCATTTTTGCATATCACAACCAATCTTTTTTATTCTCTTTTTTCTAATATACATTCCCAGTTGCCGTGAACATGAGTCTCATGGATTTTCTTTACAAGTTCATCTATGTTGGTATAGACTTGCCCTGGGGCAAGTTCACGATTGTATACAACACGAGGACCAAAGAAACTAATGTCAGCCTCTTCAAAAGCTGTGGTATCGTTGAATGTGGCGACAGGATGCCTATTCCCCCGACCCCTGATTGGGAATTTTTCTTCCCTGGACAAACCTGGTACATTTGCATCACCATCTGATAAGTCATCAGATTCCCAAATTCCTTGGTATTCATCTCCAGTTTCCATTTCTCTTTCCGGTATGGCATCAATAGCATCAACATCAATATTAGTATCATTTCGATTAACGGATAACTGTATCGGTACTGACTCTGGTATAGCTAGAAATGTAGGGATTATGGGTGCCTGTCTGGGTGGTGGTGGTGGGGGTACAACTTCAGTAAACTCACGGGAGTTATGGTACCCCGGGTTGTCATAACAGGGACTGTGGTACCCCTGGTTGTCATGAGGGGAGTGGTAGTACCCCTGGTTGTCATGAGGGGAGTGGTGGTACCCCTGGCTGTCATAAGCCGAATTGTCATAACCTGAAGGTCCAGCAGGGGGAGCCCTAGAAGGTCCAGCCCCAGCCGCACTAAAAGATCTAGCTCCGGCCTGGGGAACCCTCCTGGAATATAAGTCTATCATCGCGACCCCCCTAGACTCAAATTGTTGGTACACAGCCTTCCACAACTCCTCATCTGTTATAGGAAAACTCACAAAGTAAGGTCTACCCGCCCCAGCCCGTTGTGTGTCAATTCGGGTAGCCAATTCTAAGTCGTACCGGTTGGGGTTTATACCAGTCTTTTCGTATACTAGTTGCTTAAGTTCAATAAATGTGGTTCTTTCATTAACCTGCAAGCCGAATGAGGCATCTTTCGAGTAATACACGCCATCTACACCCTTAGTTAGCTTACCGCCCACGTACAGTGCAACCAGCATTTTTTCCTTAACAAACTACATTTAAAAAATAATTTCATAAGAATTACAGTATAATAGATTCATTTTTTTTTTAATTTAAAAGTTAATTATAACATTAATTAAAGACTAATTTATAGTATTTACAGACTGCGGGTATAATAATTATTAATTAAAAATTAAACAGAAAATAATTAAATAAAAAATAAAATACCTGTAGCAATCGCCTCTAAATCGCCTAAAATCGCTTCAAAATCGTCAAAATCGCCAAAATTTTTCTTCTCTGTGGTTTAATATGATACTGTGTGCTGGAGAGAGGGTTTATATGCAGCATAGTGGACCGCCAGGATCACTGGCGGTCTGGTCCATAGTGGACCGCCCAGATCCCTGGCGGTCTGGTATGGAAGTGGACCGCCAGTGATCCTGGCGGTCTGGTTAGATTTAAAAAAAAAAAAAATTTCAGGTTATTTTGGTAAAAACATTTTTTTTTTGGGGTATTAATAAAAATGGCCGCCCAATGTATTACAGAACCTATTCATTTTCGACGTTTGCGGAGTATGTCTAATGCTCATCATGCTTACTTTAAGTTTGATAGGCTTCAGGACCGTTTGATCTGCTTTAATATCCGTGCTCTCAGCTCTAATATTTGATTGTACGGATTTTGAAACATATCAGACAGTCTTAAAACCCATTAAAACTAAAAGTAAATATGATATATATCCATCGTACCCTCAATTGTCCTCATTTTTATGTGTTAAGTTAAAAAAAATACAATTGTGTAAAAAAATATGAGAAGCAAAATAAATTTAAGCAAAACAATTAATTTTGATCTCTTTACTCGGCGGAATTTTTTTGTACCTAGTGTATCTGTACAGATATACTAACAAACCGATATAAATTATCAAATACAGACTTAAATTGTACTTCAAAATTAATAAATTTCGAACAATATTAAATGGTTTAAACTATAATTCAAATAATAACGATAGAAAAAGTTCCTTTGAGTTTATATATAATAAAAAAGTTTTCCTCGAGTTGTTTTTATTATACACACACTACTTGAGTTGGGCTGGACTGGACTGGGCTGGTTATATATATTAATTGGGTAAAGATTATGTACATCATAGTGAGAACATTTTGAAATTCAAATTTTCAATTTGGAACACGTAGGCAAGATTTTGTGCAGAAAACGTTAGAACTACTTGACTGTGTCATATGCTAAGATGTTCAATTATATGAAGCAATGCAATTTGTATGAATGTTTTTTACTGCTTTTAAAATATCCATTTCTTTCGGCCAATACAGAAGACTATTTAGCCTTGGGCCCAGCACGGAAATGGAGCCCATAAATATCGGTGATAAGTGATAACTACCTGAATATTTAATTTTCCAACGTCCTACTTAGATAAAATAATTATTATTCTATTTTTGTTTAACTTTTTGACTATTCTAGTAGAATAATTAAAAAATATCATAGTAATACTACGATTTCTTTCGTAATAGAAATGGCCATAAAAATCTTCCATACACATATTTATTGAATATAATATAACAGAGGGAATTACATCCTCTTAATTAAAGAGCACACTAATTAGTTAAGAATTTAATCAAATAATATGCAATAAGGTAGTTGTTTTTGGCGCTAAATTAATTAATTAATCAGCTGAGGGTGGATAGATTAGTCAGGCCTATGCCAAACAATTATTAACCCTCTTCCCACATGCATGTATGGTTAAACCATCTTCTTATTAATTAATCCTCACAGGAGAGTCTTTTTTTCAACTCAGCTATTCGTAAAAAACGAAGGCCGTACAATCCAAAGTCGCTGCGCAATTAAGTTCATAATTACAGATCTTATTCTGCATATGTTTTCTTTTATAATAGCAACGATCAAATTATAATTAAATAACATTCTGTAAGAATCTGGTTCGTCCAGGACAAATTAAGTTCCTATTCATTATAGGAGTAAAAAATTAAGAAAAAGAAACTACAATTATGAGCAAGTCCAACTAACCAATTAAGTACATAGCTAGAAAAAAATGTTCCGTAATATCTTAAATAAAATAACATAAGAAAAAATATGTTATTATATTAATTATTTATTACAATAAGATCAACGTGGATAGATAATCGCACTGAAAATGTATGTAGAGTTACATGAAGGCCAGGCAGAAGATGATCAAGAAACACATGACCATTGCTGCCATCGATTGAGTCGCAAGTGCCCCAGCAGAAGGAGCATTAAAAAAGGGTTGTGTGGTGGCAATAATAAATATTCTAGCAGGAGATCCAAAAAGAAGAGTGATAACAAGGACGAGGACGGCGATTGGGTAGCAAACTGGAGCAAGCATCACATAGGACCCCAATCCAAATGTCACAATCAAACAACTCAACGCCAACTCAAATAAAAATGTTGCAAATTGGATGGCACTGGCAAATTTTTCGTTCAAAACTGTGAAAAGAAGCGAAAATAAACTTATGGACCCTTGTATAAATGCTAAGGTGTTCGCTAGAATAAATGCCCGGAACACATATCTTCTCCCTAGAATTGGTGTACCATGGTCTTCATTATAACCTCCGGGGACTGTGAAAGCTGCAGCAAATGCTACAGTTGTGATAAGTACGGAGCCCAGTCCAATGACTTGAGTTCTCTCCCATCCATCTTTGCTGTCCAACAGTGGTACCATTACACCCTCAAACCACCTTCGAGTAAATTTATTACCTTCAGCCTTAACGTACTCGCTAATATCATCATCATCAATATTCTGGAAAAGACAACAGCTATATAAAGTTCATATTTGCAAATTCTAATATTAGCAAAAGTGCAAATGGAAAATCTATATATTTGTGGTATTGGGTCATCGATCCTCCAATACACTCAAAAACTTTAGAAGTTCTATATAGTCACTAAAATCATAGAAGGAATGTAAAGAACATAAACAAAATTTATCGGTGCAGGCATTAAAGTAATAATTTTTAATCTTCACATATAGTAAATAACACATAGTTTGGACTCTCAGAGTGAAAAATTGAATAGGTTTTTTATCAGTAAAGTAAAAAAATGTTTTATTCTTTTGGTAATGGTTAATCTAACGGTTTATATCAATTCAAATATTTTTTGGTGAAAAATGGTGTACTAGATTAAAATAAATATTCGGGTTGTACTACATTGGCAGCATAATATATTCTCAGACAAATTTATACAAATATTTATTATTCATTAAGCCTCTGATCAAAAGTATATATGGACTTTGCCTATACTACGAGCATTAAGTCACGTTGGTAGTTCAGTAGTTGGTAGCATTAGCATTAGCAACACACAAAACTAAAATTAACAGCAAATATTTTTTTTTTATGTTTTCTTTAATTTAGACATACCTCAATAGTGTTTACTACTTGCTCGGTGGAAAGTTCGAATGGTGTCCAGCCATGTTTGTTTCGGACTGTTTCTGCAGCTTGATAGTATTCCCAAATACCTCTCATAATTTCCCTGTATCCCTCTATTGCTGCAATGTGAAATGGTGTATCTCCTTCACAATTCTTTTCAGTAATCATTCTTTCTATCTTTTCTCTGAATCTGGCGTCTTCAAATGCACATGAAAACACATCTAAATCATTCTCTTCTGCAGCAATGTGAAAAAGATTTCTCCCAAGACAATCCCTCAACTCCACATCATTAGGGTAATTTTCAAAGAAATCCTTTACCAGGTCTTCGTTGCCCATCTTTGCAGATTGATGAATGGGAAACATTCCATCCGAAAATGGAGTGCATGCCAGAGTTGGGTCAACTTCTAACATGGTCAATACCATATCAGTATGTCCTTCGGTTATAGCCATGTACAATGGAGATTCCATTTTGTCGTTCACTTTGTATGCAGCTTCTTGATCCAAGTTCATCAGCATGCAGCCGATAGCTTTACGACCATGTCTTGCAGCAATATGCAAGGTTGTGTCTCCATTTTTATTTCTTTCTTGGAGAGCATCTTTCACGGCGATACGATCACTTTGAATGAGGTTGTGGATGACCTTCTTATTACCGAACTTTGCAGCACAGTATAAGGGGGTCTCTAACATGTTGTTCCGTGCTTTCAACAGAGACTTATCTCTTTGAAAAACCATCAAAGCTAGCTCATTGTGCCCCTCAGTAATAAGTAGGTGAAGAATTGTGTCTCCAATACGCGTTGTACTTCGGAGCTCAGAATGGACAGTATGGTTTTCTATGTTTATTTCTTCTGCAGCAGAATGAGAGTCATCTATTGTCACCTGATTAGACAATGTAAAATTTCATTACATTCAAATTGAACATATTTGAAATTAATGGAAAATAGACATAAAAAATCATAATTTTTGGACATGCATATCTCTATTATATTATTAAGCACGTTGGGTGTTCGATCCGCCAACGGCTACGATTGAGAGATGAAACTTCGGATTTGATCTCAGCTCTCCAATTACATATTTTGTCTTCTTTTGATTAAATGCATCTGTTTTATGTATAGAAGTCTAAATTTAGTTAAAAACATATCCACTACATATGCTGCCACACGATATGTTACAATTACAATTGAATAAATTCTGAAATTTAGCGATATATTTATCTGTTTCCTTTTTTTTGTTTCCATATTTCTCCTCTTCAATTGAGAAGACTCCACATTCCATTTTCTTATTTATTGTTTCCTTACTTCTTCGTTTCTATACGGATCACAATGAAAATCATTTTTTTTTATTTCCTTATTTCTCTTTCTTTGTTTCTATACATATTGGTGTGGGCAGTTTAGAATATATTTTCGATATAGAATATATCAATGTGTGTGTGTGTGTGTGTGTTCTAAATTGGAAACAGAGAAGAATATAAATTGGAACGTGTGTGTGAATATAAATTTTTCTTATAATGTGTATGTATATATATATCCTATACATACACACGATAACACTTTTTATTTATGTTTTTTGATACCATATTATATGTTGATATTGAATTGTTGTATGATATTTGATATTAGATTCGAATCGAGCTATTATTTGATATCGTTGATACTTAAAAATAAAAAATCATCACATCATCAAATTGTTATTAGAGATCACGATTAAAGTTAATTAAAAATATAGAATCATATAAATTTTATATTAACATGTGTTTTAATTTTTAGATAATTATTATTTTCATTGATATATTTATTTCTTATAATATGTCACCGTTGCAACGCACGGGTATGATACTAGTATATATATATATATATATATATATATATATAGGCTGTGGCTAATTTGCTGCTGGCAGCATTTCTGCTGGCAGTGCTGCCGCGTTTTATTTATTTTGTGATATCCAAACAATAAATCCAAACCATTAGATGTTTAATCTATACTATAATCTACTTGGAGACCAAATTTTATATTTTTTGGAATTTTTTTACTATTTATTAAGCTTGTTTGAAAACCGCTGTTTTCAGTAAATTTCTGCAGCATTGAAAACAACGGTTTTCAAACCAGCTTAATAAATTGTAAAAAAATTCCAAAAAATGTAAAATTTGGTCTCCAAGTATATTATAGTATAGATTAAACATCTAACGGTTTGGATTTTTTATTTGGACATCACAAAATAAATAAAACGCGGCAGCACTGCCGGTAGAAATGCTGCCGACAGCAAATTAGCCGGACCCTATATATATATATAGAGAGAGAGAGAGAGAGAGAGAGAGAGAGAGAGAAATTGAGTAGGGCTACCATGCTTTGCAAATTAAAGTGGGTGTTTTAATTTGCGCTCATAACTCTAGTTTCAAAGTTTAAAATGTCGATTTGAACCATTCAAGTTGATATCCATATTAAATTGTGCTTGAAGACCAAATTTTATATTTTTTGGAAATTTTTTACTATTTTTTTAGAATTTTTCAAAATCAGTGTTTTTCAGAAAATTCTGGACCATCAAAAACAGTGATTTTAAAAAATTCTACAAAAAAGGAAAAAATTTCCAAAAAATAAAAATTTGGTCTCCAAGCACAATTTAATATGAATATCAGCATGAACGGTTCAGATCAACGTTTTGAACTTTGAAACTAAGATATGAGCGCAAATTAAAACACCCACTTTAATAATTTGCAAAGTATAGAGAGTGTGTGTGTGTATATATATGCTATAGTACGGACTCATTAGTTAGAAACATAATACAATGTGACGGGGTTATTAATTAGTTAGAAACACTATTTATGAAAATCAAAACAGTCAACGTTAAAAGAGAGGCAAGTTCAATTGTTGTGCGTGCCCTTCAATGAAATTATGATTCGACTATTTTCAATATGTTTAAATCATAAATATTAGTCTTTTCGTTCAATAAAAAAATTGAGAAACTGGTCTGCATAAAATAACCTAATTTAATTTGGAACTTAAAATTGAAAATAATTAGAAATATTATTCCATTAACTAGTACATGCAAATCTTAAATTTCCATCTTTACAGGTGACTTCCAAGAGAAAAGTAAGAAAAGATATATTATTTCTCAATTTTGAATGGTGACACTGAGTGACTAGATTAAATAGCCTAATAACCACAATTAATTTTATTGCCTATATTTGTAATTACTTGTACTAGAAAATTGCTACTTCACCAACTTTGTACCTTTTTGTCACAGTTTGTGCTTCGTGCCCTTACAAGGGAAAAACTAGATTACGTGCAAACAAAAACCAAATAGCATAAACCAATTATAAACTGATACAATACATAAAATAAAATTACCAGTCCTTAGAGGAGTTAAGAGGTAAGAGAGTGAACATGTGCTTAAAGGGGCGAATCGGTTATCAGATTGTGAGGTTAGAGGAGAAGAGATGGACAGAGAAGGTGAAAGAAACAAGCCAAAATATGAGGAGAGTAAACATCAGGTAGGGGTAGAGAGGGAGAGAAAGAGAGAGAAATGTGGGCCCATAAGAATATTTTGCTTGAAATATTTTTAAGGTAGAACAATTTGTAAAATTTCGCTAACAAAACAATGGAACAAGTATTCACCCATTCCAATGCTGAACAAGATAAAAAATAATATGCTTAATTATAACCAGAATATGTGTTAATTCCTCACCCAAATAATAATAATAACAATAATGGGGAATTTTCACATATATCTCTCAAAAACTTCGAAAATTACGTATTTCCCCTCGAACTTCAAAACTCACAAATTTACTCAATTTATTTCTTTTACATTAAAACTCATTCTAAATTTATAAAATACCATTTTTACCCTTTCTTAAAACATTAAAATGCCAGTCGGACTCAAATTTGAATGCGAAGGGTTCCTCTATTGTCTGATATGTACGCATCGTATTAAGATCTATGTGCGTCACTTCAATATCTGTATGTGTTCGCTATAACATTTGTGCTTAAATATCTGTGTGTGCTCGCTTCGAGATTCATGATCATCTAGCATTCACAGATCTTAAAGCAGATCGGATGGTAGATGAATCATTCATATTTAAATTTGAGTCTGATGAGCATTTTATGCTCTTAATAAAGGGTAAAATGGATATTTCATAAATTTAGAATGAGTTTTAATGTAAAAGACAATAAAATGAGAAAATCTGTGAGTTTTTAATAGAGGGAGGAATACGTAATTTGAAGTTTTTGAGGGCCGGGTACGTATACATGAAATTCTCCCTAACAAAAAAATAATAATAACAATAACGATACCATTAATATAAATGATAATAATATTAATTAGCAATAGCAGCAGGCTTGGTGGTATTGATGATTGTAGTGGTTTATAAATTACAATTAATATTGTATCGGTCGGATGGGTTCCCAGTCCTCCTCATTAAGATATTATATCTGCACAAATATTAAAACGGGTGCGTACAGATTTTAACTAATATTGTTCCCTTCAGTTAAACCATTAAGACCCAAGTATTGTTTCCATTAAGATCTACATATAAGTTCTTAATCTTTACATTGACATTTATTTTTTGTGTAAAATTAAAGGGGATGATTTTTTTTTTTTTTTTGGATGATTAACTGGCAAGTGCCAGGTTAACAAGTATATTATAAGAAGAAGTGTTTTACAAGCATCGTAATGTACATGATCTTCTAGACCCACTGCCATCTATTATGGCCCTTGCTAACTATTTACTAAAATTTGCCTGTAGCATAATTCTTATCTTGTATGATGTGAAGGAGCCGTCAGCACTGGTACTAACCGATAAAATAGAGATGAAAGCGGAAACAATGCAAATGCTTGGGTGTGAAGCTTGGAATAGGTTGTTCGTTTGGTTAAAATTGTTCTCTCTAAATTTCTGATGGAACTTTTAATTCTATAGCCTATAGTTACATTTTAAAAGTTCACAAGTAGTTGTAAAATTGATTGGGTATCAGTTGTTTGGTATCTAATATGAACAATATTTTGATTTTAATGAATTTGATGGGTTTCTTTTCCACTTTTTTTTCAAAAAAAGAGTAACTTAAGTGTGCTCAAGTTAATTTTAAATCTAGAATAATTGTAGTTGCTTAAAATGAAAATAAATTTCTAAGGATAGTTTTAAATTGCCTATCCATTTTATAAGAAAAAAATTATATCACAAGCTACCCGATTAAAAGTTACCATAAAGAAAAAATATTACATATCTTAAGTTCAAATTAACTTGAGTAAACAAACGAATGTTAAGAAAATATGTACTTAAATATTTGGATAAACACTGGAAAAATTCTGATAAAAATTATAATAACAATAAGAAGAATAACAACGTTAATGACAATAGTAATTAATCATAATAATGAAAACAACAACAACAACGGTAATTAATAAGAATAATAATGTAAATAAATTAAAATAAAAACAAAATTTAATATTTTTTAGTATTATTTCAAAGGGCCAACATGCGTTTCCCTGAGTGCATCCTTTTTAGGTTGGTAGATTACAACACCATATAAGCAAGCAATAGTTTCTGAAGTATTACCTGGATTTCTGTTTGTTCTTCCGCCTGTAGTCCAAGACGTCGTGTTAACACTTCTCTGTCGCCTTTCATTACTGCTCTGAAAAGATCAACAGACATAACTAGACATAATTCGGGCACCATTTCACTTTCAGATCTTCTACTCTGGGAGGATGGCATAGCCATTACTATCACGTACGTTTAGCTTGAATATCTCTTACAGCTCTATCACAAAGGATAGTTTTTTTTGGGGGAATAGTGCAGTATGAAAATCAATAACGGGCTATATATATTGACCTTACCACATGTTGTATCATGGCGAATATTTTAGAGTGTGTAATATTTGTTTAATTTATAACTTCTGACCGGTATCATGCTGCGCTAATTACTGGGAAAGGCAATAACTTGGGGAGGCCTTTAATTGGTTTCGTAATTTTTTTTATAAACCATAATTAATTTTTTTTTTATGAAACCAACATAATTATTTTTTTCTTTTTTTTTTACAAAAATCATAAGAACTTAAATGCCATTTCGGTCCGACATTTTTTTTTGGAGACCGAAATAGCATTTCAGTCCCTAATGCTTTCACAGCTTTCCAGACCAACGACCACAAATTAAAAATCCGCAAATGTCTCCATTTTGGTCCGAGCAGGACTGAAATGCCAATTCGGTTCTATGTAAAAAAACATTCGACTGAAATGGCATCTCGGTCCAAGGTATTACACCAATGACTACATCAATTTTTTTTGAAAAGCTGTGAAATCATTAGGGACAGAAATAGCATTTCGGTCTCGAAAAAAAAAGGTCGAACCGAAATGGCATTTCAGTTCTTATGATTTTTGTTAAAAAAAAATGGTAATCATGTTGGTTTCATAAAAATATTTTTTTTACTTATGGTTTTTAAAAAAAATTCTTGGCTTTTCTTCCTAGTTTTTTAATATTCTTTCA
Source organism: Carex rostrata (assembly GCA_964058875.1). NCBI lineage: Eukaryota > Viridiplantae > Streptophyta > Magnoliopsida > Poales > Cyperaceae > Carex > Carex rostrata. The sequence continues at coordinate 2,640,374 of CAXKVT010000056.1, forward strand.
TATGCTCCCAAATTTAGAATTATTAAAGGATAATGATTTGTCTTGTTAAAATAAAAAATAGAATTTATATGATACATTGTTCACATTCATTCGCTCAGAAAGGACGATTCCTATACATGCATTGTATCATGAGGTCCGAGATCAGCACGGTTGCCATTTCATAATTGCTACTGTTAATTTATTCAAGTTTGAAAGACGAAATTATTACAAGGGCAATAGATCAAGAGAAACTGAGAAAGCACTTGAAAACAGTAGAAGGGAGCTATAGGGAAAGGAGATAATAAGCAGTGCAAGCAAAGCAAAGCACATTAACGATTTTGGTGGAATGTAGTTTCATTTTCCACTAATTAAAGTCCAATTTGGCCACACCTTTGAGCAAAGCATAAAGACGGATAAGGAATCTATTTACTTAAAGCAAATCATAAAAAAAGAGAGAAAGTAAAAGAGATAGCAGCAGTTGTTGTCTGGATAGCATCCGTGTCATTTTCCCCCCTTGATTGGTATAAGCAATGAGAAATTACGTATTCCCCCTCTAAAACATTTAAAATTAATGAAATTAGTTCAAATTAGCTGCGGAGAGGTACTAACTACTAAGTGTCTATTTTGGTAATTAAAGATATGTTGTGAGTTGTTGAAATTAGTTTGAGATACCAAGTCTTGGCCTTTGTTATTCTGGTATAGATAATATATGAAATTCTATGCACCGGCAATTATGCAATTTCTGTGAAAAACATGAAAAACACATGGCTGTTTTAGTACTTACAAATGAATATTGATACACTTGAAAACATGAAGGTCTTCAATGAATTTTTAAGAACTTCTCGGTGCTAATTAGTACTGTCGAATAATTCATATGAATAACTATGATTTTTACTTTTTTAAATAATAAATTTTCATTCCTAAGGGGAATTAGGGCTAAATTTCAAAGGGATGTATCAAATAATTCAAAGAAAGGTCCTGTTTGAAAAATGAGTATGGATTTTAGTACAAATATAATTTCCTAATGTTTCAATTTTTTTGAAAAGTATTAGAAATTTTACTATATTATACAAAGCATATAGGGTCTCCTGCTAATACTTGAACTGAAATTGTTACCTGTTACTAGAAACCCAAAAAATTCAGCAAAAGTTTTACAATATTTTACTAGTAGAACTAGGGTGTTCTTAAGTTCATGATCAAGTTCTTTTGTGAACGCAACTCTAAAACCTATCTGAATAGCTTCAAACGATGATTTTGAACCGTTGAAACCCATCTACCTTACGAATGATGTGTCTACATGTGAAAATTTTAAACTTTCAAGTTAATTTAGTATAAAGTCAAGAGGTCAAAATTAGAAGGTTTATAAATTAATTTTAATGCATTCATTTTTTTAATGTATTTTGACCACTTGACTCTAATTCCAAAATTTAAAATTTTCACATGTGGACGTATCACTTGTAAGGTAGATGTATTTTAACGGTTCAGATTGATTGCTTGAAGTCAATCCGATAGACTTTAGAGTTGCATTTACAAAGAAATTTGATGAACTTAAGAACACCCTAGTTCTACTCATATTTTATTGTATTATATCCTAAACTTTTGAACGATTTTTTAATTTACTATAAACCAAAAAATTCAACAAAATTAAAACTTTATCTAATAAAATAAATTGAGATGGAAATTTGTATCCAAACAAATCCTACCTAAAATTAAAAAGTTGAAAAAACTATATAATACAAACCATAAAGTTCAATTGGAATTGAAACTTTTCATTTATAAAGAAATGAAATTGTTATACATAATAAAAATACCCAACACATAGATGGCCACACAACCCCAGCTTTACCCTTTCCACCTCTCTTTCTAATTCTATGACAGATTGCCCCAAACTACACTTAAATCATTTTCTATTCTATTTCTTTTTCCACCTCTTTTCTTAATTTCTTTCTTTTCTCTCTTCCTTCCTGAGAAAGAAACTGCCCTCTCCCCCCTCTCCTCCCATCTGTTCTCCCTTCTCCTTCTTTCTTCCTCTCTCATCCACGAAAAATCCTTTCACAGATGTGCAAAGGTATCCAAATTCAATTTTTTTATTCTTATTCAAAAAATATCTGAATTTGATTTCTGCGAGAATCGATTTCACGTGAATTGGACCCTCAAGCGAGGAGGAATACCTCAAACACTGACCAAAGTGTACAAAGTTATAATTCAAATTGTAAATTGAACACAACACTCCCACCAACCCTCCCTTTTTTTTATTTATTTTTTGATAAATTCTTACATGTCACTTACAAAGAGAACAAGAGCTAATATATAGACAGCCCCTGTGCCTCTCTTAGCTGGATACAAATTTCATTCCTTTTTTTCCATTCTTTCTATTCTAATAATATTTCTTTCTATACAAACCACTAGGAAACAAATCAACTAACAAAGTAAGGAAATTATATTTTATTTACTAAATCTTCTATGCCAGATTCGTTGGCTAATTGACCTATCTTAACATCCTCCCTCAAGTTGGCATGTAGATATCTGTCATGCCTAACTTGTCAATCAACTGCTCGAACATCCTTGTAGATACTAGGGAGAAAATATATATTAGGGAGAAAATATAGTATAAAAATTTATATTTATGTTTAATAAAAGTTTTGTTTACTTTTTAATTTTTTTTTATGAAAATAAGTTTAATGAACAAAAGTAATTTATTTCCATGTCTGGTAGACAGTGGAACAACTAATACCATATTGAAAATTAAGAAATATTTTTCACAATTGTATCTTGGTGAGACTAATATTCACACTATATCTGGCACAAGTAATTTAATAGAAGGCTCTAGAAGAGCTTGTATTTTGTTACCTGAAGGAACAAAATTAATAATAGATGATGCATTATATTCAAGTAGATCCAGAAGAAATCTACTAAGCTTTAAAGATATTCGAAAGAATGGTTATCATATTGAAACTATGAATGAGAAAAATTGCGAGTATCTTCATATCACATCTATTAAGAATGACCAAAAGATCATAATTGAAAAGATGCAAGCAATGTCATCTGGATTATATAGTACTTATATAAGTAAAATAGAATCAAATATGGTTGCTAACCCGAAGTTAACCGTTACTAACCAGAAGTTAGTTGATCCAAAATTATTTACATTATGGCATGACAGATTGGGTCATCCAGGAAATATAATGATGAGGAGAATAATTGAAAGTGCAAATGGGCATCCCCTAAAGGACCTGAAGATCTTATTATCAAAAGATATGACATGCGAAGCATGCTCTCTTGGAAAACTAATTATTAGGCCATCTCCAAATAAAGTTGGACCTGAAGCTCCTTCATTTTTAGATAGAATTCAAGGAGATATATGTGGACCTATTACACCTCCATGTGGACCGTTTAGATATTTTATGGTGTTAATTGATGCATCAACACGCTGGTCACATGTGAGTTTGTTAGCAACAAGAAATGCTGCATTTGCTAGACTATTAGCACAAATTATCCAATTGAGAGCTAATTTTCCGGATTATCAAATCAGAAGAATCCGGCTTGATAATGTAGGTGAGTTCACTTCTCAAACTTTTAATGATTATTGCATGTCTATTGGAATTATGGTAGAACATCCAGTGACCCATGTTCCTACACAAAACGGTCTGGCAGAATCGTTGATTAAAAGATTACAATTAATTGCTAGACCATTACTCATGAGGTCTAGTTTACCGTCTTCCGCATGGGGACATGCCATATTACATGCCGCTGCACTAATTAGATTAAGACCAACTGCTTATCATAAATATTCTCCATTACAATTGGTCTCCGGAAGAGAACCAAATTTGTCCCATCTAAAGGTATTTGGTTGTGCAGTATATGTTCCAATTTCTCCTCCACAACGCACAAAAATGAGACCTCAAAGAAGGTTGGGAATTTATATTGGTTTTAACTCTTCTTCTATTATTAGATATTTAGAACCATTAACAGGAGATGTTTTTACAGCAAGATTTGCTTATTTTCAATTTAATGAATCAATATTCCCAAATTTAGGGGAAGAAAAATAAAAACTAGATAAACAAGTAACTTGGAATTCATCATTATCTTATCTTGACCCCCGAAGTGGTCAATGTGAACTCGAAGTTCAAAAGATCATAAATATACAAAGAATTGCAAATGAATTGCCTGATGCATTCACAGATACGAATAGAGTTACTAAATCACATATTCCAGCTATAAACGCACCTGCTCGAATTGACTTTACAAAAATATCTAATGAATCTAATGTGCATAGAAAACGTGGAAGACCACTTGGTTCCAAGGATGTAAATCCACGTAAAAGGAAAGAGCAGAATAAAGCAGTTGGTCCAACCCCAGAAGAGGTTGATGGTAAAACTCCTGCAGAAGTCAATAAAGCCCCAGAAGAGGTTGATAGTAAAACTCCTGAAGAAGTATATAAAATCCCAGAAGAGATTAATGGTAGAACTCATGAAGAAGTTGATAAAAACCCAGAAGAGGTTGATGAAGTTTCAGAAGAAACTCAAGTACCAAATGATTATGAGATTTCTATAAATTATGTAATAAATGGTACTATATTAAATAGAAATAAAACACATGTTGATGAAATCTTTGCATTCGCTATAGCAAGCGATGTTATAAACGAAGAAGATAATGTGCCAAAAACTCTAGAAGAGTGTAGACATAGAAATGATTGGCCTAAATGGAAATATGGCATACAAGCAGAATTAAGTTCATTAGAAAAGCAGCAAGTATTTGGACCTGTATTCCAAACGCCCAAAGATGTTAACCCTGTAGGTTACAAATGGGTATTTGTCATAAAAAGAAATGAGAAAAATGAGATTGTGAGATATAAAGCAAGGCTAGTGGCACAAGGCTTTACACAAATACCTGGAGTTGATTATGAAGAAACGTATTCACCTGTAGTGGATGCGATAACTCTCAGATTTCTAATAAGTCTCACAGTTGCAGAAAATCTAAAAATGCGACTTATGGATGTTGTAACAGCCTATTTATATGGTTCACTTGACAGTGATATATACATGAAAGTCCCAGAAGGATTGAAAATGCCTGAAGCATATAAGTCAAAACCTAGAGAGATGTACTCTATAAAATTAAGAAGATCTTTATACGGACTAAAACAATCTGGTCGAATGTGGTATAATCGACTGAGTGAGTACCTTCTAAAAGAAGGATATAAAAATAATATAATTAGTCCGTGTGTTTTTATTAAAAGATCAAATCTAGATTTTGTTGCTCGAACTAGATAGTTCAACTCATTAGGAGAATGTTTTGTTGATATCAGACAACGTACATTGGTCTGATGGTTTGAAGCTTGTAATTTAAAAACAGTTTCTATCAATGAAACGGACCTATGCGTTTAAAAAAAAAAAAAAATAAATAAAATAAATAAAAAAAAAAAAACTAATATGTCCTAATCGAAGATGACAATGAAAAAACGAATTGCCTGCATGTAACATATTAATTAACAGATTTGTTTCACACTATATATGTTTTACATTTTAACTGGGCCATGTAGTCACCTTTAACTTGAAAAGCCCAAAATTAAGTACAGCTCTCCATATATGTACCTTAGCCTTGGGCCCAGCATGAAAACGGAGCCCATAAATATTGGTCATAACTGATAACTAACCTGAATATTGTAATTTTCCAACGTCGTACTTAGAAAAAATAATTATTATTGTAATTATTATTTTTAACTTTTGTACTATTCTAGAAGAAAAATTCAAAAACATCATTGTAATACTACGATTTGTTTCGTAATAAAAATGGCCATAATTATGTTAATTAATTAAAATTTGCTTATTGATTTACCATATTAAAAAAAAATGTCATCATTACGTATGTTCAATACACATATTTATTGAAAATAATATAACAGACGAAATTACATTCCTTTTAAAGAGCACATGACTAATTAGTTAAGAATTTAATCAAATAATATGCAATAAGCCAGTTGTTTTTGGCGCTAAATTAATTAATTAATCAGCTCCTGGTTGATAGATTAGTCAGGCCTGTGCCAAAAAAAATATTAACCCTCCTCCCATGCATATTTCGTTAGACCATGTTCTCATTAATTAATCTTCACAGGAGAAGTTTTTTTTCGACTCAGCTATTCGTAAAAAACGAAGGCCGTCGATGCGTAATTAAGTTCATAATTACTGGACCTATTCTGCATATGTTTTCTTTTATAATTGCAACGATCACATTATAAATAAATATAAGACGATTATATCCTAATCGGAAAAAAAAATTAAGTTTCCAATGTATTTTAATTAAAAAATAAAATTCTGTAGGAATCCGGTTCGTAAGGACAAATTAAGTTCATACTCGTTATAGGAGTAAAAAATTAAGAAAAAGGATAAACAATTATGAGCAAGTCCAACTAACCAATTAAGTTAGAAAAAATGTTCCGTAATATCTTTAATAAAATAAAATAAGGAAAAAAAACGTTATTATATTAATTATTTAGTACAATAAAATCAACGACATGGATAGAGAATAATCTCTCTGAAAATGTATTTAAAGTTACAAGAAGGCCAGGAAGAAGATGATCAAGAAAGACACGACAAATGATACATAGCCTTGATAATTCATTGCACGACGATTAGAACGACGTATTAAAGTGGTTTGTATGAAAGCAATACTATGACCTCCGGGAGGAGATCCAAAAAACAGACTGATAACAAGGATGAGGACAGCAATAGGGTGGCAAACTGGAGTAAGTGTCACGTACAATCCCAATCCAAATGACACAATCATACTACTCAACGCCAACAGAAATGAAATTGTTGCTAATGGGATGGCGCTGTTATAATCATCGTTGATAGCTGTCATAAGAAGCGAAAATAAGCTTATGGATCCTTGTATAAATGCTAAGGTGTTTGCCAGAATAAATGCCCGGAACATATATTTCCTCCCTAGAATTGGTGTACCAGTCTTCATTATAACCTCCGGGGATTGTGAAAGCGGCAGCAAATGTTACAGTTGTGATAAGTACGGAACCGAGTCCAACAACTTGAGTTCTCTCCCATCTATCTTTGCTGTCCAACAGTGGTACCATTACATCCTCAAACCACCTTCGAGTAAATTTATTACCTTCAGCCTTAACGTACTTGCTAATATCGCGATGACGAATATTCTGGAAAAGACAACAGCTATATAAAGTTCATATTCGCAAATTCTAATATTAAATAAAGTGCAAATGGAAAATCTATATATTTGTGGTATTGGGTCATCGATCCTCCAATACACTCAAAAACTTTAGAAGATCCATATAGTCACTAAAATCATAGAAGGAATGTAAAGAACAAAAATAAAATTTATTGGTGCAGGCATTAAAGTAATAATTTTTAATCGTCAGATATAGTAAAGAACACATAGTTTGGACTCGCAGAGTAAAAAATTGAATAGGTTTTTTTATCAGTAAAGTAAAAAAATGTTTTATTCTTTTGGTAATGGTTAATCTAACGGTTTATATCAATTCAAATATTTTTTGGTGAAAAATGGACCGTGTACTAGATTAAAATAAATATTCAGGTTGTACTACATAGGCAGCATAATATATTCTCAGCTGGATAAATTACAAATATTTATTATTCATTAAGCCTCTGATCAAAAGTATATATGGACTTTGCCTATACTACGAGCATTAAGTCACGTTGGTAGTTCAGTAGTTGGTAGCATTAGCATTAGCAACACACAAATTAACTAAAATTAACAAGAAATATTTTTTTTTTATGTTTTCTTTAATTTAGACATACCTCAATAGTTTTTACTACTTGGAAGGTGGAAAGTTCGAATGGTGTCCAGCCTTTTTTGTTTGGGACTGTTTCTGCAACTTGATGGTATTCCCATATGGCTCTCATAATTTCCCTGTGTCCCTTTCTTGCTGCAATGTGAAATGGTGTATCTCTTTCATAATTCGTTGCAGTAATCATTCTTTCTATCTTTTCTCTAAAACTGGCGTCTTCAAATGCACATGAAAACACTTTTAATTTATTCTCTTCTGCAGCAATGTGAAAAAGATTTCTCCCAAGAGAATCCCACAACTCCACATCATTAGGGTAATTTTCGAAGAAATCCTTTACCAGGTAATGGTTGCCCGTCCTTGCGAATTGATGAATGGGAAACATTCCATCCGAAAATGGAGTGCATGCAAGAGTAGGGTCAACTTCTACCATGGTCTGTACCATTCGAGTATTTCCTTTGATTATGGCCATGTACAACGGTGATTCCATTTTGTCGTTCACTTTGTATGCAGCTTCTTGATCCAAGTTCATCAGCATGCGGCCGACATCTTCATGACCATGTTTTGCAGCAACATGCAAGGCAGTGTCTCCATTTTTATTTCTTTCTTGGAGAGCATCTTTCACGACCACACGATCAGTTTGAATGAGGTTCTGGATGACCTTCTCATTACCGACCTTTGCAGCACAGTATAGAGGGGTTTCTGACATGTTGTTCCGTGCTTTCAGCAGAGACATGTCTCTTTTAAAAACCATCAAAGCTAGCTCGTTGTGCCCCTTGGTAATAAGTAGGTGAAGAATTGTGTCTCCAATACGCGTTGTACTTCGGAGCTCAGATTCGACAGTCTGGTTTTCTATGTTTATTTCTTCCGGAGCAAAATGAGAGTCATCTATTGTCACCTAATTAGACAATGTAAAATTTCATTACATTCAAATTGAACATATTTGAAATTTATGGAAAATAGACATAAAAAATCATAATTTTTGGACGTGCATATATATATATATATATATATGGAGAGAGAGAGAGTAATTGAGTAAGGCTACCATGCTTTGCAAATTAAAGTGGGTGTTTTAATTTCCACTCATAACTCTAGTTTCAAAGTTGAAAACATCGATCCGAACCATTCAAGTTGATATCCATATTAAATTGTGTTTGGAGACCAAATTTTATATTTTTTTGAAATTTTTTACTATTATTTTAGAATTTTTCAAAATCAGTGTTTTTTAGAAAATTATGGACCATCAAAAACAGTGATTTTAAAAAATTCTACAAAAAAAGTAAAAAATTTCCCAAAAATATAAAATTTGGTCTTCAAGCAAAATTTAATATGGATATCAACATGAATTGTTCGGATCAACGTTTTGAGCTTTGAAACTAAGATATGAGCGCAAATTAAAACACCCACTTTAATAATTTGCAAAGTATGGTAGCCTTACTCATATATATATATATATATATATATATATATATATATATATATGAGTAAAGCTAGCGTGTGACATGCTCACCAATAAAGTTTGGTGAGCATAACTCCAAAAGTATATCGGATCGACGTCAAATGTCAAATCCAAACCGTTAAAATCCATGTACTTCATGAGTGATGCATATATATGCAAAATTTTGAAAGTTTCGAGTTTATTTGCTACACGGTCAAGTGGTCAAAGAAATGAACATTTTATTATAAGTTATTTTATATATTCAATTTTTATTATTTCTTTGACCACTTGACCGTGTAGCAAATAAACTCAAAACTTTCAAAATTTTGCATGTATATGCATCACTCGTGAAGTACATGAATTTCAACGGTTTGGATTTGGCATTTGACGTCGATCCGATATACTTTTGGAGTTGTGCTCACCAAACTTTCTTGGTGAGCATGTCACACGCTAGCTTTACTCTATATATATATATAGAGGGTGTGTATATATATAAATATATATGCATTAGTACGGAGTCATTAGTTAGAAACATAATACAATGTGACGGGGTTATTAGTTAGTTCCAAACAATAATATTTATGAAAATCAAAACAGTCAACGTTAAGAGAGAGGCAAGTTCAATTGTTGTGCGTGCCCTTCAATGAAATTATGATTCGACTATTTTCAATATGTTTAAATCATAAAGATTAGTTTTTTGGATGAATAAAAAAATTGAGGAACCGGTCTGCATAAAATAGCGTAATTTAATTTGGAAATTAAAATTGAAAATAATTAGAAATATTATTCCATTCACTAGTGCATGCAAATCTTAATTTTGCATCTTTACAGGTGACTTCCAAGAGAAAAGTAAGAAAAGATATATTATTTCTCAATTTTGAATGGTGACACTGAGTGACTAGATTAAATAGCCTAATAACCACAATTTTATTGCCTATATTTGTAATTACTTGTACTAGAAAATTGCTACTTCAACTTTGTACCTTTTTGTCACAGTTGGTGCTTCGTGCCCTTACAAGGGAAAAACTAGATTACGCGCAAACAAAAACCAAATAGCATAAACCAATTATAAACTGATACAATACATAAAAATAAAATTACCAGTACTTAGAGGGGTTAAGAGGTAAGAGAGTGAACATGTGCTTAAAGGGGCGAATCGGTTATCAGATTGTGAGGTTAGAAGAGAAGAGATGGACAGAGAAGATGAAAGAAACAAGCCAAAATATGAGGAGAGTAAACATGAGGTAGGGGTAGAGAGGGAGAGATCGAAAGAGAGAGAAATGTGGGCCCCATAAGAACAATTTGTAATTATAGATCGGAGCATTTTGTTTGAAATTTTTTTAAGGTAGAACAATTTGTAAAATTTCGCTAACAAAACAATGGAACTAGTATTCACCCATTCCAATGCTGAACAAGATAAAAAATAATATGCTTAATTATAACCTGAATATGTGTTAATTCCTCACCCAAATAATAATGATAACAATAATGGGGAATTTTCACATATATATATATATATCTCTCAAAAACTTCAAAAATTACGTATATCCCCTCTAAACTTCAAAACTTACCCAATTTATTTCTTTTACATTAAAACTCATTTTAAATTTATAAAATACCATTTTTACCCTTTCTTAAAACATTAAAATACCAATTGGACTCAAATTTGAATGCGAAGGGTTCCTCTATTGTCTGATATGTACGCATTGTATTAAGATCTATGTGAGTCACTTCAATATCTGTATGTGTTCGCTATAATATTTGTGCTTAAACATATATCTGTGTGTGCTCGCTTCGAGATTCATGATGATCTAGCATGCATAGATCTTAAAGCAGATCGGATGGTAGATGAATCATTCATATTTAAATTTGAGTCTGATGAGCATTTTATGCTCTTAATAAAGGTAAAATGAATATTTCATAAATTTAGAATGATTTTTAATGTAAAAGACAATAGAATGGGAAGTCTGTGACTTTTTAATAGAGGGAGGAATATGTAATTTGAAGTTTTTGAGGGCCGGGTACGTATACATGAAATTCTCCCTAACAAAAAAATAATAATAACAATAACGATACCATGAATATAAATGATAATAATATTAGCAATAGCAGCAGGCTTGATGGTGTTGATGTTTGTAGTGGTTTATAAATTACAATTAATATTGTATCGGCCGGATAGGTTCCCAGTCCTCCTCATTAAGATACGTGTGCGTTATATCTGCACAAATAATAAACGGGTGCGTACAGATCTTAACTAATATTGTTCCCTCCAGTAAAACCATTAAGACCCAAGTATTGTTCCCTTCTGTTAAACCATTAAGATCTACATATAAGTTATTAATCTTTACATTGACATTTATTTTTGTGTAAAATTAAAGGGGATGATTCTTTTTTTTAAACTCACTCTTATCTTGCATGACTTGAAGGAGCCGTCAGCACTGGTACTAACCGATAAAATAGAGATGAAAGAGGAAACAATGCAATGTTTGGGTGTGAAGCTTGGAATAGGTTGTTCGTTAGGTTAAAACTGTTCTCTCTAAATTTCTGATGAAACTTTTCCTTCAATAGCCTATAGGTACATTTTAAAAGTTCACAAGTAGTTGTAAAATTGATTAGGTATCAGTTGTTTCGTATCTAAAATGAACAATATTTTGATTTTCTTGAATTTGATGGGTTTCTTTTCCACTTTGTTTTTAAAAAAAAAAAATAACTTAAGTGTGGTGAAGTTAATTTTAAATATAGAATAATTATAGTTGCTTATAAAATGAAATTTTGTTTTCTAATAATAAGTTAATTTTAAATATAGAAAAAATTTCTATCACATTATAATATAAGTTACGTATACATTATAATATGAGACACTTTTCGCGAGGATAAAAAAAATAACTTTTCACGACGGAGAATCGTTATAAATGCGTTTTTTCTCTCGCGAAAAGTGTCGACTCTGTTGTTGTATATACCCAATTAAAAGTTACCTTCTTCTGAATGATAAAGAAATAATACTAATATCTTTAAGTCAAACTTTAGTAAACAAACGAATGTTAAGAAAATATGTACTTAAATATTTGGATAAACACTTGAAAATTCTGTTACAAATTATAATAACAATAAGAAGAATAACAACGTTAATGACAATAATAACCATAATAATGAAAACAACAACGACAATTAATAACAATAACAATGTAAATAAAATAAAATAAAAACAAAATTTAATATTTTTTAGTATTATTTCACAGGGCCAGCATGCGTTTCCCTGAGTGCATTCTTTTTAGGTTGGTAGATTACAACACCATATAAGCAAGCAATAGTTTCTGAAATATTACCTGGATTTCTATTTGTTCTTCCACTTGTAGTTCAAGACGTCGTGTTAACACTTCTCTGTCGCCTTTCATTACTGCTCTGAAAAGATCAACAGGCATAATTGGACTAATACTCTGGGAGGATTGCATAGCCATTACTATTACGTTTAGCTTCAATTGCTCTTACAGCTCTATCACAAAGAAGGATAGTTTTTTTGGGGGAATAGTGCGGTATGAATATCAATAACGGGCTATATATACCTCACCACATGTTGTATCATGGCGAATATTTTAGAGTGTGTAATATTTGTTTAATTTATAACTTCTGACCGGTAAATGTCTCTGAACTGAAATGCCAATTTAATTTGGTCCAGTGATATTTTTTTTATCAAGACAACAGCAGACTCTTTCCCTTCTTTTTCCCTTCGTTTTAAGCTGGAAGAAAAAAAAATGGTGGCTAAAGAGTTGGAGGGTGAAGAAGGGTGTTTATAACGAAACTCTAAAAAAGAAAATTACATAGGACCGGAATGCCAATTCGGTCTTAGGTAAAAAAAATATTGGATTGAAATGGCATTTCTGTCTAGGGTATTACACCAATGACTACACATTTTTTTTTAAATCTTTGAAATCATTAGAGACTGAAATGTCATTTCGGTCCTCCAAAAAAAAATGTCGGACCTAAATGATATTTCAGTTCTTACAGTTTTTATAAAAAAAAAGTAATCATGTTGGTTTCATAAAAATATTTTTTTAATTATGGTTTGAAAAAAAATTCCTGTTTCTCTTCCTACAATTTTTAAAGGTTAATGAGTTGTCTTGTTAAAAAAAAAATTAGAATTTATATGATACATTGTTCACCTTCATTCGCTCAAAAAGGACGACTCCTATATATTTGAAAAGTATAATATTTTTATGAATTCCATAGAAAAAGGAAAAATATATACGTAATTATGTTAACAACAGTTAGGAGCCCTCTTTTTTACATATCTAATTTTGCAGGTTGATAAGGAAGCCACGACACAGCTTAAGTAGTGGACCTGCTGTTATCTATGACAGAGATGGATTCAAGCGTGGAAACTCATACTCCAGTTTATGAAGCTAGCAACCGCTCAAATTCCAATGTTTGAAGAAGAGGTGAATGAGGGTGATTTAGTAGTTTGGGAAGAGTTTGGTAATAATTAGAAGCATATATAGTTTGCTTTTTCGTAATGCAGTAGTGCTATTAAGTTTGTGTTTTTTTATGCTGTTTTTGTTTGCTGTTTTGGGTATGCATGTTTTTGTGTGTACATGTAGTAAACTGATGTATGATTTTATTTGATTTTGGTATCTATTTTAGATACTAGGTCAGGTACATTTTAATTTCTTAATGAAATCGGTAGATCATTCCACTATTTTTTAAAAACAAAAAAAATCCTCATAATTGTTTTATTAGAACTGAAGTATTTTTTTTTTTTTTTGCTTAATTAGCGAATCTGATGGGGTCATATCGTTATCAATAACTCAAATTTAGAGTTAATACAGAAACAATTCAGACCGTCTGATCCGCAGTAGATCCAATATTACACAATAAAATGGGGGCTTAAACCAAATATACACAATAAATTGGGGCAGTTGATAATTCTCCTTCTAAATATATATACAGGTTTTGTGCTTCTCTATTGATCACTGAATAAGCTCATGCCTATTGGTTGGTCCCATTAAATTGAATACGTACTACATGTTGTCAGTCAAGATAAGTTAATTTTAGAAAAAGTACGAAGTAATTTATAATTCAATAATTTGAGTCTACTATATAAAGTAATGTGAATTAATGTGAATTATTATCATTGGGGTCATGATTCTAAAGTTTAACATTTGCACTTATTTTTGTCTTTAACATCAACATATATAGATTTCAATTCGGCATCAATCCGGGCTGTTGCAGGATGGTTTCAGGTCCGAGATCAGCACGGTTGCCATTGCTTAGTTGCTACTGTTAATTTATTCAAGTTTAAGAACAGTAGAAAGGAGCAATAGGGAAAGGAGATAATAATCAGTGCAAGCAAAGCAAAGCACATGTCCGATTATGGTGGAATATAGTTTTCACTTTCGTCTAATTAAAGACCAATTTGGCCACATCTTTGAGCAAAGCACAAAAACAAAGAGAACGAATATATTTACTTAAAGCAAAGCATAAAAAGGAGAGAAAGAAAAAGAGAATGCAGCAGTTGTTGGCTATAGAAGTGTGAAGCAATGAGTAAAAATATTGCATGGGTAAGTAGTTTCCATGCAACAAATGATTTCATTTCTATTACTAGAATCTGGATTTATTGCATGGGTAAAAATATTTGTTGCATGGGTAAGTAGTTTCCATGCAACAAATGATTTGTTGCATGGGTACGCTGACTTGTTGCATGGGCTTACTTACTCATGCAACAACCCCCAAAAATGTCAGTTACATGGATAACCCATGCAACAAGTCGAAAATTGAGTAATTGCAACCAGGGTTGTAGCAACGGTATTTTTTTGGGCTTGTTGCATGGGTAACCCATGCAACTGACAATTTTAGGGGTTGTAACATGGATAAGCCGATGCAACAAGTCGAAAATTGAGTAGTTGCAACGGGGGTTGTAGCATGGGTAAGCCGATGCAACAAGTCAGAATTCAAAAGAATAAAAAATACTTTAATCGATGGAATAAAATTTGTAAACAAATTAATAAGGATGTTAAAAAATAATATATTTTGTTAAATACAAATAAAACTATAGCCTATCTTTAGTTTAAATACAATTAAAATTACTTTGAAGCTTCAGTCCATCATTTTTCAATCCCGCACTCATCTTCGCGTCAACCTTTATAGGTATAAATAATAGTTGAAAAATAAGATATTAATATTTTGATGTGTAATTTGTTATGATTATCCCTTTTTCAGTCTCTCAATCATTTCTGAATCAACCTTCCTCTAATTAAGTACTAGGGATTTAGATAGCTTTGAATAATAATTATCGTGTAAAATACATATATTGAACAATCATAAATAATTTTAATGATCTTTGAATAATAAATTAAAACCATAATCCATTAAAAAAAAGCAAACACACACAATAAATAGTAAATGCATTTTAAAATATTTATATGGGTAATTCTTGAATAATCTTTTAAGATTTTGAAAAAATCTAACACTATTTATGGTCAATCTGTATGGGTGCATCATCGATGTTTTGGCAATAACAAAGTTATGGCCATTTAGAGAGCTTGGGTGTGTCATCGCTGTTATATGAAAAACAAGATTTTTGTGTGATATAAAATATATTTTGCATGAAATAACTTTTACTACTTTTATATATCTGTTTATTTTCTTGTAAATGTGATCAAGGTGCAAAATTATAGAAAATTTCTTGCTTAATTCAATTAACATATGAAATGGAATATATCCTAATCAATTGTCTTTTTTAGATATTGGAAAATATAAAAGATGAGGGTTTCAATGCCTCATGTTTTTCATATCTCATCATACCTCATATTTTATATCTTCATTTTCAAAGTCTAAATTGTCGATTCAAACCGTTAAACATGGTATCCATACTAAAATACATCTGGGGATGAAATTTTATATTTTTCGGAAATTTTATATTTTTCGGAAATTTTATATTTTTCGGAAATTTTTTACTAGTTATTAAGATGGGTACAAAATCACTTTTTTTGGACCGTTAAAAAAATAGTACATAAATTCCAAAAATTATGAAATTTCATCATCAATCATATTATAGTATGGATATCATGTTCAATGGTTCGGATCGACAATTTAGACTTTGAAAATAAAGATATAAAATATGAGGTATTAAGAGTATGAATGGCATGAGACATTGGAACCCTCTTCATATAAAAATCACTGTTATGTTTTTAAATAATGACCAAAGTTGTCAATCTATATTGCATTAAATAAGAGTGTGTTGCATCAGTAGTTACATGCTCAGCTTTCAACTCGAACCACGGTTAATATCAACAAACTTATTTGCAGCAAACCCAAATTTGAAAATCATGGTTATTATATCAATAGAGAAAATTACACTTTAGTCCAGACAGTTTCTAAAAATTGCTTTCGTTGTGAATAAGAAGACTTTAATTCATACCACACTTCACTTTACCTGTATCCTTCCTTGGGACATATCAGTATCAGTGTTTTTCTGTTGTAGTAACCCGCATGTACTAGTTTTCGTTACTGAATTTAGATTTGCATTCCCCTCTCGGTTTATAATACATCAGCCAAAGTTTTCTCATCTATACCACTATAGTAGCTAGTATCTTGACCTGAGTCTTTCAATTGCGGAAGATTAATTTCATAAGAAAAAGAGACTTTTCCTACGAATCAAATATTATTGTTACACCAAAACAAAATTTCATGTAGTTGTACCCAAAACCATAGATAAAAGTTTCATGATTATTGTCACACCAAAACAAATTCTCATGAACTTTACCCAAAACCATAGTTCAAAAAATCGGCCGATTCCGAGTCAAATCGGCCGATTCAACTTGGAATCGGACGGAACCGGGCCGATTTTTGTCCGATTCTCGAGTTTATGCAATTTTCTCAAAAAAAATCGGATGAACAGTGACGAAATCGGCCGATTTTCCGATTTTCCGGCTGATTTACACCGATTCAAGCCGATTTAAAGCAAATTGAGCCGATTTAAAACAAATTGTGCCGATTTAAAGTTTTTTTTCTTAAATCTCATTAACCTGGATTGTGCTCTGCCGTAGGAGGAGATGATTCCCTGGAGGAGAAGGCTGAAGACCGGCTGAGGAGAAGTTTCATGGAGATCGCTGGAGAGAAGTTTTATGGAGTCGCTCCCTGTTTCTTGTGCGAACGGGAAAGAAGGGAAAAAGAGAAGGATAGCTCAGGGGGCCAGTATTATTTGAGCTTTGAGATTCGTGCAGAACTTATTTGAACGGTTTTGATTTTTCAACGAGTCACGCAAAATATGAAATATCTCAAAGGATGAGAATTCGGGCCGGACCCGAAATTTTTATTCAAATGGGTTTAAATCCCTTCCTTTCATCAATTCAAAAATCAAAGTGTAGGATGAGTTCAAGATTCGTGTTGGGATTAAATCCAATGGTCCAACCAACCCAGAACTTAATATGTATTCATTTAATTTATTAAAAATCTGTTTTCGTCCAAATTTTGAATCGAAGATTCATAACAATTTATAATGTCGTACAAGTATTATTACGTGTTTATAATTTGATTTTTAGATCCGACTAATTAAATTTCGAGTAGTATATATATATATATATATACATTTAATTACCAAATCAATTTATAATTCCTAATTTAATTATTCTTAGTTAGAATTCAATTATTTATTTATTTAAATGATTTGCTTTATTTCCTTTCTTAGTTTCACGATTGCAACGAATTTTAGATTTACCGAATATTTACACTTTATTTATGGTGCTATATTTTATCTTATGTTTTTAATCTCCAATTTTTAATGTACGAATTTGATTCGTTTATATTTCTAAATTTTAGATTCATTTTATGTTACTCAGATAAATCTGATCGTTCATTAATCTAATAAAAAATTTAATTAGGCGAAATGATCAACTTAATAATTAAATCATGTTTTAAAATTTTGGAATATAACACTTAATTAACATAGTTTTTTTTACAAATTATTATTATCAATTTTTCCCTATTTTTTGGCTACAAAACAAGGCTTCTGCCAAAAATATCCGAGTTACTGATCCGATTCTTCCGATTCCGGTCGATTCATCCGATTCTGACTCGACGGTCAAAAATCTGATTCCGATTCCGATTCCGATTTTTTGAACCATGCCCAAAACCATAGATAAAAGTTTCATGATTAACAAGGTTCTAAATAGCATTTATCGCGTCATAGCGGGAAGCCAAAAAAAAAAGCTATAGCGAAAGCTATGCCACATAGCGTTTTTTTTTATTTTTATAAAAATTATATCATATATTTGTACTAAATATCAACATTATCTAAGTCTCATAGAATAATAAATAACATCAAATTGATTAAAAAATTATAGTATTCATATTGAACCAATACAAAGTCCAAATTGCGACTCAAAATATCCATAGTATTACTAATATCATAAACTATCGATCTTTTTCTATTCAAAATATATTAAGCATCATGACATAATATATATTTTTTCTATTTAAATTTCAAAATAACCTAGGCATCATGGCATAATTAATTTTCTTAATCTGTTCAAAATATTCAAACTACCATATAGTAAGTATCATTTTGTTACTTCAAGAAATATCTTAATATATTTAATCTGAGTCTTTATTTAAAATCCATATAAATTAAAAAAAAAAAAAAAACAGCTCATGTTGCATATCGCGCTGTAGCTTCCTTATTTGATTTCGTTTGATGGATCTCTCATTTAATAATTAATAATTTTTTTTTATCAAAATAATAATTAATAATTTAATATAAAGCTTAGTACGTCAATTATAAAAAAAAATCACAGTTAAAATGTAATCTGAGCCTTTATTTAAAGCCCATATAAATTGAAAAAAAAAAAAAAAACAGCATGTTGCATAGCGGGCGCTATTTGGGCTACACGCTATGCGCTATAGCGGACCGCTATTACCGGTATAGCGTCTGTAGCTCAAATAGCGTGTTTTAATTGTATAACTTAGTGTTTAGGGTCCAAAAATGCTATAGCGGCGCTATAGCGCGCTATTTAGAACACTGATGATTAATGTCACACCAAAACAAATTCTCATGAACTTTACCCAAAACCGTACGTAGATAAAAATATAATTTTTTCATGACGTGGTGGAGCCACCTTCTCGGCACGAAAGTGTTTGCCTTCTGAATCCAATAAGGCAAATAGGCTATTTGGGCCGAGCCGAACTGTTCTTCCTAGGAATTATCTTTTCATTATCTAGACAACCCGGCCCAACTAGGCCTTACCAATTATTTGGGCCGACCCAACAGTCAATCTATTTTATCTATTTGCATCTCCATTTTTTGTTAAATTTTGAATTTAATCACGAAACTGACACGGACCGCCTGAAGGGAAGCTGTAGATGAATTCGTATCCGGACCGTTCGATCTGTTCTGGTACAAATATTAAAAAAAAATCCTAGTTGTCAGGATCTAAATTAAAAATTAGTTGCAGTTATGCTAATTAACATTAGCTTGCTTTATACAGAGGCTAGGAGAATTTATGAGGTTTGTAAAAATTTATTTTGTTTTCGAGTTCTTTAGATCATGCATGACCTTATAAGTTATAACTAGTGTTTAACTTTTTCTTTTCTCTATCTCTCTCGTTTTCATTTCTATCTTCTCTGGAAATATTACAAAGGGAAAAGTACTTTCTAAGAATCCAAGGCAACCTCCTTATTTATTTGCATCCTCAATTGGTTGCGAGCACGATTTGTAGCTGCCATTCTTTTTCCTTTGCATTTTCTCGCAAAAACGCTGCTCTACACTAAAATTCACTCTGCAATTGGTATATCGAAGGTTTGCTCTTTCATCATAATTCTTTGATATCACATAGCTACGTTTACATATTTCATGCCTCAAAGAGCTTGTAGATGTATATATCTTTTAAGATAGATACCCAAAGTACTGTACTTGAAATGTAGCATTTGAAAATGATAATATATGTGAAACTTCTCTATCAAAAATGCAGGTTGGTAGTAGTGGAGGTGGAAGTCTACCTATGCATATTGATTAATTTTTTGAGGTTGAAACTCTTGCTTAGCTGTTTATTGAGTATGATCTTTTATTTTTTTCTTTTATTTTGTTTATTTCTAGAATCATATTGTTGAACTTGAAACTGTTGTTATTTCAGGCAATTGGAGTCAAAATACAAAATGGGTATGGTTTGACAGAGACTTCCCCTGTTCTTGCTATTAGAAGGCCTGGTTGTAATGTAAAATATATCTCTAAATTTCATTTTCGCCCTTCACTAGTGGTTTCTTGAATCTGTTACAGATTATTAAAAATGGAGCAAAAAAAAAATTTCTGAAAGTTGCTTGAGTTGAGCTTCATCAAATTAGTATGGCATTTTGTTAATTTTGAAGGTTATAGGAACAGTGGGGCATCCAATAAAGCACACAGAAATCAAGATTGTGGATATGGAAACAGGTCAATTGGTACCTGACCTATTTTATTTCTCCTGATGACGAGCTTCTGGCTGGCCCAAAGGAGGCGCCAAAACGTGAAGAGTGGATGACTACTTTGCCCCCTCAAAGAAAAGTTATTTTATTTTTTCCCCCTTTTTTTATGACCTAAACTATGCAAATGGTTCCTGAAGTTCTTGATTTCAATTGTGGTTTGATTTAGGAGTATTCAATTTGTATCACCCATCTTTTATGGTTTGCTTGGACCGACACTCCTCTTGACAAAGCTAATAAAGCTAAGCAGAAGTATGACATTTCTATTTATAATTTACCTTTGCACACTACCACATTCAAAAACACCCACAGATCTACATACACTCAGATACAATTTGCTCACTGTCACAAGTATACAGATGCAAACAAAATACTGGCAACAGTTTTTATGAGGAGGCTGTAGATGCCCTGTTATCTAAGGGAAGCATAATTGATCTTGACAGTATTAACGTGCAACCTAGATTGAGACACTTACCATCCATTTGGTTATTTACTCCATCTTAGAACCAATATCTGTTTAGAACAGAGGCCATCTAATACCTTTGTTTGCAGTGGTACCAAGACAAATCACAGCGAACTCCTGTCCTCGTCAAATTGCAACCCATACGAAGTCCTAGATAAGTGCTTTTGAGTAAAATTATAGGTGAATTGTGCCCACTTTGATTTGATTTTAGTGTTTTTTACTGATTCTAGATTTATAAAATTGTGTCTTGAATAATGATAAACTTTGATTTTGTAAATGTGATATTTGGCAATTTCAAATATATTTTATTTAGCGAGTATTATTTGTAAATTAGGATGTGTTATTTGATATCTTTATTTTGGATAGCTTGTTTTATATATAGTCCAGCAAAAATATATAGTAGCTGGTCAAATATTAAAAAAAAAAATTTTTAAAAAAATTTAGTATCGGTAATTTATTAAATAGCCGATACTAATATTTATTAGTATCGGTCATTTATTATAGTAGGCATTAGTATTGGCTCTTTATTAAACAGTCGATACTAAAAAGTATTACTATCAGCCTTTTAAGAAATAGTATCGGTCTTTTATTAAAGAGCCAATACTAATAGTGCTTTTATTATCGGCTATTACTAATTAACTGATACTAATGGTGACTTTTAGTATCGGTTAAATGACCGATACTAATTAGTGTAACTATTAGTAATAGCCCGATTAGTGTGGCCCAAAGTCCGATACTAATACCCAGAAACGACCAATACTAATTTCAAGTTCTCCACTAGTGTTAGTTATTGATTATGTTTAGTGCTCTCTCATGGACTATTTGGCTTCTTCGCAATAAAATTTGCTTCAATAATTGGACTATTTTAGTGATACTATTAAAAATTTTATTCTACAGATCATTAATTGGACTTTTATTTGGACAGGGAAAGCTATGATACATCCTTCATTCCTCTCCAGTGAACAGGAATCGGAGCCAGAACAGTTGCTGGTAAAGTCGGCCAATACGGAAGACTCTCTCTGATGCAGCTTTTCACTTATATTATAGCATATTTTAGTCTTTTGTTTGTTTGGATGTTTGTCACTCTTAAAACTTTTTGTGTTTTGTTGCTCGAACTAGATAGTTTAACTCATTAGGAGAAATTTTGTTGATATCATACAACATACATTGGTCTAATGGTTTTGAAACCTATAATTAAAACAAGTTTGTATCAATGAAACGGACCTATGCCTTTTAAAAAAAAGACTAATATGTCCAAATCGATGATGACATTGAAAACACGAATATTCAATGCTTGATTGCCTGAATGGAACATATTAATTAACAGATTTGTTTCACATTATATATGTTTTACAGTTTAACTGGGCCACGTAGTTACCTTTAACTTAAAAAGCCCAAAATTAAGTACAGTTCTCTATATATGTCCGTTAGCCTTGGGCCCAGCACGAAAATGGAGCCCATAAATATTGGTGATAACTGATAACTAACCTGAATATTTAATTTTCCAACGTCTTACTTAAAAAAAATTATTATTATTCTATTTTTTTTTTAACTTTTGGACTATTCTAGTAGAATAATTCAAAAATATCATGATGATATTACGATTTGTTTCGCAATAAAAATTGCCATAATTATGTTAATTAGAATTTGCTTATTTCATACCATATTGAAAATAATGCCATCATTATGTTCAATACACATATTTATTGAAAATAAAATAACAGATGGAATTACATATTCTGCAAAAAGAGTATACTAATTAGTTAAGAATTTAATCAAATAATATTCAAGAATCCGGTTCATTCAGGACAAATCCAGTTCTTACTCGTTATAGAAGTAAAAAATTAAGAAAAAAAAAACAACAATTATGTGCAAGTCCAACGAACCAAGTACGTAGAAGAAATGTTCCGTAATATCATAAATAAAATAACATAAGGAAAAACTTGTTATTATATTAATTATTTAGCACAATATGATCAACGTCGAAGGCCAGGTAGAAGATGATCAAGAAAGACACGACAATTGATGTCATCGCTTGAGTCAAAAATGCCTCACCAGAAGGATGAGCTTTACAAATGTCTTGTGTGAGGTGAAAAAAGTCGTGTTTGATCCAATATTACACAACAAAATGGAGGCTTAAACCAAATATACACAATAAATTGGGGGCAGTTGATCTCTGGATAACCTCATCCCTATTGGTTGGTCTCATTAAATTATACACAAAATTTTGATATATAAACTATTGGAGGAACAACCCTCAATGATTAAATGTCACTGCATACGTACCACATGTTGTCAGTCAAGATAATTTTACAATAGTACCAAGTAATTTATAATTCAATAATTTGAGTCCTCTACCGTATAAAGTAATGTGAATTAATGTGAATTATTGTCATTGGGTCATGATTCTAAAGTTTAACATTTGGTCTTATTTTTGTCGTTAACATCAACATATATATATAGATTTTCATTTTCGGAGTAAGTGTTTGTCCTTTTTTAAAGTAAAGTGATGCTTTTTTCTAGTTTGCACATATTTCTTAAACTCATCAGTCCTTACTCCTTAGTGATCTTAATTTCAAAATCTATCAAATTGACTATAAACAACAGATTGAAACCGTTTTAACTGGTTTAATTTACAAGTGATGTATTTGCATGTCTAATTTATAAATTTTGAACTCATCTAGCTACTATGTCATCAACTTCATATGCTGTTTCCTTAAAGTCCCTAAGCCAGGCTTCACATTGCCGGCCGTGTTTAAGATATTCGTAAATTAGTTGAGCACGAGACAGGATAGCCCTAAGTTCTGCACGAGGGAGCATGGGCAGAATAGCCCTAAACAGTTGGAGCAGCTGCTGGCACTCTTCCTCCATTCCCGGCATCAATCCGGGCTGTTGCAGGATAGGTATCAGGTCCGAGATCAGCACGGTCATTGCTTAATTGCTACTGTTAATTTATTCAAGTTTGAAAGAGGAAATTATTACAAGGGCAATAGATCAACAGAAACTGAGAAAGCACTTGAAAGCAGTAGAAGATAGCTGATATTGTGGATCCGAGATTAGGCGAATGTTATACAGTAGAGGAGGTAGATATGGTGCTAAAACTAGGTTTGCTTTGCTCACATCCACTACCTAGTGCCAGGCCAAGCATGCGACAAGTTGTGCAATATATGGAAGGCGATGCACCCATACCAGACTTATCGGCAATATATATGGACTACAGTACGCTTGCAATGCTTCAGAATGAAGGATTAGATTCTTATGTTATGTCACACCCCTCTACGATGACATCTTTCACTTGTTTATCTGGTGGTAGATGATAGAACAGACTCTTTGTTTTATTTTTTTTGTATTTAACTAATAATATTGTGCAATCAGCTGTTATATACAATGTAACGTGTGTATACTACCCTCAACTTGGATGGAAATGAAGAATTGGTGTTGGGGGTATTCTATTTCAATAGGGATGATATATCCGATGAGGAAGATCAGAGGAATCGTGACTTCTAAGAACCTTATACTTTTAGGTAGTTATGCCTTGTCAGTGTTTCATTTTGATTGTTATCAGTTGTGATTGTAACACTATTCAAGTACTTTTTGAGTCCTATCATCAATGATTAATGAATTTAAATTTTCTATGAGTATTGTGTACACCGGAGTCGGCTCTGTCACGAAACAGCACGGTAGGCATGTTGATTACGTATTGTCACTCCAGTGTTCAATACCATGATTATTCACGTGCTGTGATTAGTTGTTAGCAAAAAAAAACACGGCCCGATACATAAAACGGCACGATTAGTCACAGCATATTTTTTTTAACATTAATTTTTATTTTAATATTTGAAAGGAAATAATCGTTTCATATTTAAATTTGGAAACTTTTTTGAATTTTTTTCAATAAACAACTTAAACTTATAGTTTAATTGTAAAAGTAGTCAAATGTTATCAAACGTGACTAACAGTCACGTGACCGGTTACAACACATTTAGTCACGATATGTTTAAGCATGATACGTTAAGTTACGGTATGACTTGGTCACGTGTCACAATCTGACTTGGCGTAATTACTTTTGACATTTTGGTTACAACACGACACAACATGTGAAAAAATGACTTGATCACAGTACGATTTTTCCACTGTAGCAGCAGTACATCGATATGTATTTTGCGAGAATTAACTAGAAAAGGTTTATCCTAAACGCAATGATATTGAGTTTGCATCCGGACCGTCCAATTCAAATTCAAATTAATCCGACTAGAGGTGAGATGCAAAAGACCCCTTTAAAATTCAGCCAAAAACATATTGGACGGTATGGATCCAAATTCAAAATTTTGAGTTACTTTAGGGGATCTGAATTCAGGAGGCGGGGGAGAGGGAATTTGGATCCCCTTCTGTACCGTAAAAAAAAATATATTAATTACTGTATTCAGATTTTTTTTTTAACGTGACACGAATCTTAAAGGGAAATCTCTACATATTCCATAGGCACCTGATTAAGTTAGGTCCGATTAGAAGTAATCTGAACTGTAAAATTGTGAGACTCACTTTACAATACATGAGAGCATACTTGTTTGGTGGTGGGTGGAGTTCATATCACCTAAGGTAACATAAATTTTGAGTTTAGATCCGGACCATTCGATCTGCTTTGGAACGAATATTGAAGGGACTCTGTGCATTCCACCTTGAACGGATTCTGATCGGACGTCCGGATCTAAATTCAAATATTTTTGTTATATCATAGTTTATCTGACTGGGTCGGGGCTTAACATAGCCCAAGCCCAAATGTGATCAATTGTAAATGGAGGAAATAATAATAGGTTAGAACCCAAACAAAAAGTAAATGGAGGTACTGATAATAAGTTAATATAGCCCAAGCCCAAATCCAGGGGTTTGAATTAATTATGGCATCATTCGAAATAACCCAATTAAACCCATCCAATGTTGTCTTTACTGCTGCTGGAATTAAATTTTTTTTATCTTGAATTGTTCATAATTTCTTTCCTTTGTAAATAACTTTTATGCGAATATTTCATCAATTTATAGAATTTTTAATGATTTCTAAATGTACTGACTTTTAATGTATTAAATTTCTTTATTACAAAATAAGTAAGTACTTAGGTGGTTTTTAGAACTTCAAAAAGCTTCCACGTCTGTAATAGAGTTTGTGATATTATTTAAAACCAATTGTGTTTTTTTGTCCCCTAAAATCCCTCCCTAGATGTTTGATTTGTAATTCGGGTTAAATTTAGAGTTAAAATGAAAATATATTTCTTGAATTATGATTGGTAATTAGAATTATAGTTTAGGGAATCATATTCCAAGTCAGAGTATTGAAAAGCATAAGTTACGATATCTCCCCCCTCCCCACAAACACACACACCTAAGAAAAATCCTGGGTCCGCCCCTTCTTACACTCTTATAAAATAAAATTCATTCTTTCTATAAATCCATTAGATCGAATAAGAAAAAAAGAACAAAGTGCATGTTTTATTCCATCTCATATTGATACTGATCAATGTTTAATCATATGTGAATTAAAAGAAAAATTAAGCTCAATCATGAACAAAATAATTAATGAAACGAATGTACAAATAAATAAATATATGATTGCATGTATATATACATTCCAACTGAATCTTTTCCTCTTATCAAACTTTGTTAGATGCTTCTATTTCTTCACTGTCATATATATAATTGGCCTGAATTAAATACTGTTGATTTTCTTGAATTATCTCGTCCAAATTTCTAGATGCTGTACTATTCATGTACATCATATAAATCACCAGTTGAATGAATCCTAAGAAGAAGCCTATTCCGTTTGGAATCTACAGTCATAAAATTTATTGGTAGCTCAATTAGAAATGAAAATATACAATTTTTAATTAAGTGTGTCAAATATAGCCCCTTACTTTGGAAAAGTAAACTTAAAATTTGGTTAGGTCATTTAGATAGGACTGATATAAAGTTGGTGCAATCTGATCAGAAATAATATACATCAACTATATATAGCATGAGGAGGGTTCAAATGCACCCAAATTTTTGTGCAAATGCATCCTATCTTTCAAATTCTTTTTCTCGGTTTTCAAAGTCCGAATAGTCAATCCGAACCGTTAGATGCGATCTATATATTAACATGTGCTTGGAGACCAAATTTTATATTTTTTGGAATTTTTTTACTATTTATTAAGCCACTTTGAAAATAGCTGATTTTACATTTTCTGGACCATTGGATCAGCAATTTTCAAAGTTGTTTAATAAATAGTAAAAAAATTCCAAAAAATGTAAAATTTGGTCTCCAAGCACATCTTAATATATAGATTGCTTCTAACGGTTCGGATTGACTATTTGGACTTTGAAAACGGAGAAAAAAGATTTAAAAGATAGGGTGCATTTGGATGCACAAAAATTTGGGTGCATTTGAACCCTCCTCATATAGCATATACTTTAAACCTTACTATCGACATTACTAATTATATGTTGGGTAAAGAACAAATCTACTGGTATATATACTTCAATTCTAATATGGTTGGCCACAATTAATATAATTGTAGGATGTAAATTAATGTAATTTATCCTATTTATAGTTTAATCATATGAGCAGGATTTAATGCCAAAAGATGTTAGTACTTACACCAAGGAAAACATCTCTGGCAAGAATAGCACATGCAGTCCAGATGCCACCATTCAAGAAGAGAAATAAAGAAAGAAGGAAGGGCATGAACTCCACACTGTTTGTACTTATCACTGTTCTCTGCATATTTAATCAAATGTTAGATAAATCATCATAATTAGTATTGGTTTAGCACTATATAATTACTCTAATACATTATAAAAGTGAGCTAATTAACTGATGATGGTTCATTACTAGATATGTAATCCAATAAATTAAGCATTTCTTTTTATCATAAAGCATTTTGTTACAATTAAATTGTTGGTTTTGAAGATAATTAAGACCAGAAAAAACAGTTGATTAATTACCCGATTGCTAGTCACTAAATTGTTATTCAATAATATCTAATTTATTTAAGGGAATGAATTATGAATTTCTTTTTTAATTTCTCGAAAGATAATGATGTACAGAGGAATATGCTAAGTTATATTTAAAGAATAATTCTAACATAAATTAAATTTTTTGTTGCACATCAATGTGATATCTTAAAAATACTATTCATAAAATTATAACTGTGTTCTTTATCATTTCATTTGATAGGATTTGCTTCAAATTTGAATCAATTTTAGAAGTTTATTTGTCATCCATGAAAAAGTAATTAAACTCAACAATAAGAAATTTCAAATACATATAGTGTTGGGTTATCATGTTTTGGAAATTAAAGATGTTATTTTACTTTCTGCTCATATCTTCATTTATGAAATGCAAGTTGTTGATTCAAACCTTTTATATTCATATTAATCGTATTGTTTGTAACATCTTGAAAAATTGAGTCACTATTATTTATGCTTACAATTTTTTTTAATAAAGAAAAATGTGGGTCTTTTGATAAAATATTTTTTTTGTAATAATGAAAATATTATATACGTCTTTATTGAAAAATAAAAGAGAATTATATATTTTTAAATAAAAGAAGGAAATGAAATATTTATTAGTATTTATTTTACAACAATGTTTTATGGATAACCTAGACCGACGTGCTATTGCTGGTTAAATATGCGTGCATAATTTGATGTGAATTTGTGTGGATTAATCCGGCCTATTTGAATGGTTGTTAAATTACGCCTATTATAGAGAAGCGCGTCGTTAAATAACCGGTTACTAAGCTTTGTAGCTGACTTCGTTTTGTTATTTTGTTTTCATTTCTGTTGGCGACGTAGGTTGACGGGCCAAGGAAAGGTGTGAAGATGCTTATATAATCACGCTCCGGATGGTAAAAATCTGGGGTGTAACATTGTTGGAGACCAAATTTTACATTTTTTGGAAAATTTTTGCTAATTAATTTCTTAGAATATTTCAAAATGATTGTTTTTGTGAATTTTTTTCATTAAATAAAAAAATCATAAAAACAATGATTTTCAACATTTTTAAAAAATAATAAACTTTTTCCAAACAAATGAAAAATATGGTTTCCAAGCACATATCAATATGAAGATCATGTTGTGAAGTTCTTATTAACTATTTGAACTTTATATATAGAGATAAGAGTGAAAAGTAAAACAACTTATTTACTTCCCAACTCTGTTATATATATCAAGGAATAAGAGACAATCAAATCTGTCAATTATGTTCTATTATATTTGATTAATGAAAAGCACGGCTGCATAGAATCTAGAATTTTCTATATAAGTTAAATAGAAGCTAGAATTTTCTATATAATTTGAATAAAAGATAGAATTTCCTATATAAGTGAAATAGAAGCTAGAATTTTCTATATTTAAAAATATGCAGAAATTTTAAATAGAAGCCTTGATAGGGATCGAATTAAGGATAGTACGTACGCAACAAAAATATTTCCTTGTAACCAATTAAGTATATATAATAAAGAAATATAGATGCATACGCAACGACTAAAGAAATACTATCCATCTGTTGCTTATAGTAATAAGGAAGCTGATATGAGTACCCACACTTGCGTACCCGCACAGTACCAGCACCTAAACTGTCATAACTGCTTGTGGGGACTGCAACCGTTTCAGATCTGCAACTTTTTTTTTAATATTAATAGGCAAATTTTGAAGTATGTAGTCCAAAGAATACAAGTATTTATATCTATATAGTAAACAATGTAAACGATAAATTAATTATATTTAAATAATCGTACCCGCATCTTTTTTTGAAAATTCTGACGTCGTACCCGCACCTAAACTGCCATAATTACTTATGAGGACTGAAAATAATCGTACCCGCACCGCAACGATTTCAAATCTGTAACTTTTTTTTTTAATATTAATAGGCAAATCTTGAAGTATGTAGTCCAAAGAACACAAGTATTTATATCTATATAGTAAACAATGTAAACGATAAATTAATTATTTTTAAATAATCGTACCCGCACCTTTTTTTGAAATTTCTGACGTCGTACCTGCACCTAAACTGCCATGATTACTTGTGAGGACTGAAAATAATCGTACCCGCACTTTTTTTTTGAAATTTCTGATGCCGTACCCGCATTAGGAACCACTCAAATGGCATGGGGAAACCATAACTGCATGTGGGGACTGAAAGTATTAATATCTAAGTATTGAAAGTATTTATATCTATATTACGCTGTGCTCGTAGCAATCTCAAAAAGTGTTTATAACTATACAGTTATCATAAAATGAAAATTATTTATCTTGTATGCATAAATCATCTAAAAAAAATACACATTTAGATCAATATCTATTATGATATTGAACAATAAAATGAAAATTATTTATCAGTTCAATATTTTATATGTTACAGATGGAAAGTATTAATATATGTTATAAGTAATGTAGATATATATCCAATCAAGTATTGCTAATGGAGGTGGTGGAAGAGAGAGAGAATCTATTTTAGAAAGTCGTTAGTTAGAATGGTCAAATTAGAAGGTTGACTGAGTTGGAAAATATGTGGGTACAGAGCGGGGACAGAGGTGTGGGTTCTCAAATGATTATTCAAGTAATAAACAGCCATTGAATTTTAATTTTCTATTCTGTAACCTCTATCTTAAATATGTTTATCCTTAGCTTATACCGTTGAAATTTGGATCAGCTTGCGTACAAGCAATCATATTTACATAACAAGATTAATTTTCAGCATAGGCGCTACTCAATGTCAACGTGTATATATTGTCAGATTTCAATTAGTTGACTCTATGTATAGTTGGGTCCATTCTTAGGTGTACATGCACCTTAATATTATATTTTGGAAGCATTTAATACCTGTACTATTTTAAAATATATAATGCACATATAATTAAATACTTAACTAGTTGTCTTTTAACAGTAAGTTAGTTGCTTTTAATATATAATAATGAAAAATGATTCGCTGATAGTGCGTTTTTAATATGAAATTAGTTATGCGTACTCCTAATAAAAATATTATTCTTGTGAATACTTGGCTATTTTTTTAATATTGTTTTTGTTTTTGTTTTTTTAATATATATAGAGAGAGAATGACTAAGCTCAAAACGTTTTTTTCTAGTTCCAGGAACAAACGACTCGGTTTTTCAATTTTCAAAGTCCAAACAGTCGATCCAAACCGTTAGATGTTTAATCTATATTAAAATGTACTTGGAGACCAAATTTTACATTTTTTGGAATTTTTTTTACTATTTATTAAGATGGTTTGAAAGTCGATGTTTTTTAATGGTCTAGAATTTTAATAAAAACAGTGATTTTCAAACCATGTAGAAAATTTTCAAAAAATATAAAATTTGGTATCCAAGCACATTTTAATATAGATTAAACATCTAATGGTTTCGATCAACTGTTTGGACTTTGAAAATTAAAAAACCGAGTCGTTTATTCCTGGGCCAGGAAAAACGTTTTGAGCTTAGCCATTATATATATATATATATATATATATATATATGAGGAGGGATCTGATTACCACAACCATTTTATACATTTTCCAAGTTCAAATTGTCGATCCAAACCGTTCAACATGATCTCTACTATTGAAATTTTACATTTTTTTGAGTTATTTTTCTATTTATTAAGTATTTTACAAAAAACAGTCAAATTCAGACCATTTAATTTTGTACCCATCTTAATAAATAGTAAAAATAATTAAAAAAAATGTAAAATTTTATCAGGAAGCACATTTTATTCTAGAGATCATGTTGAACGGTTTGGATCGATGATTTAGACTTTGAAAATGTAGAAAATGGTTATGATAACTTTGTGGTAACTCAAAATTATAGTAATCGTATCCCTCCTCTATATACACACACAATTCTTAAAACATGTTTACCGATGGTATGGAAGTGCAATGATGTTTAAAAGAAAAAATATTAAAAAAAAAACAGTTCAGTATCTACAATAATAGTATTTTTTTTAAAATAAATTGTTCAACACTTTTAAAAATAAGAATCAAATGATCATATATTTTTGTGACTATGTTCAAAGCTACTAATTTTGTTTTTAATTTTAGTTTATTATTGTTTTCAAAATTGGAACATAATTAAGAAGTAATTTCATATTAAATTGGTATATTTCATATTTGGGAACGTAAATTTCATGAAAACTTGGCAACATTAACTACTTTGACCAAGTAATCCATGGGTAGCTTTCCAACTTGCGTAATTGGTTTGCTAGATGTGTGCTGTTCCCTCTTGCGTTAATGATTATTTTCTATGATATATAATCATAAATTGAGAATATTCTTTTAGCAATACTTCCTGAAGTCTTGAAAGTTACATTTACAATTTGGGAAAAATAAAAAATTTTGAACGAAATAATGTTATGAGAAATGAACCAGACATTAATTCGGTAAAGTTTAAGGTTAACAATTTACTGATTGGACCGCCGGATCAATCAGTTCAATTGTTAATTTATTAAAATGAGGTCAATTACAACATGGCGATAACATCATTTTTTTGGTTGTACTGCTATGACGCGATAAATGCTATTTAAACCTTTGAATTTGAGTATTGTTATACATTAATCATTTTTTTTATAAATCACTAGTGAAATTTATACGGCATCATATTGTAAAAATTTGCACAAATATTTAATAATCCAATATAAGACAAAACTTATGGTTATATTTTAAAATGTAACATCAAAATAAAATGAAAATACTTATTTTATTAAAGAATTATATATTTTTGTCTGAATATTTTTTATGGGAGAAAAATATAACGACTAATCTTTTCATTTTATTTCATAACTATCAAGAGAATTTTCTGCAATAATTATAAATAATGTCCTTAATAAAAATTTATAAATTTTTTGAATTTTGGACACAATTATTTATATTATGTATAATTATATTTTTAAATATTTAAAATATTTTATGTCTTACGTGTAAATTTCGTAATACAAATTAAAAAAAAAATCATAAGACAATATTTAAAATATTTTATCTGTTTAAAATATTTAAAATATTTTATCTGTTTATTGATTTGTGGTCACCTGGTTAGCCAATCCCTATCATGCTATCACAATTTTAGTTTAAAAACCGTTTTTCTACAAAAACGAGTTGGCAAATTTTTATATATAAAAAAAAGTTATTTATAAAAACCGGTTCAGTAGGCGAAATAATATTTTAAAGTCTGAACGAATTATATTTTGGATCCGGATTTTTTCAGTTCGACAGACCGGTCCGATCTGGTTTTCATAATACTAGAACGGACAAACTTGAAACTGTTTTGCTAATTCTCTGCTATTTTTTAATCAATTAAGGCGTTTGTTTAAATAAGTCAATTATATATATGGAGCCAAATTACGTGGTGAGGTGCAATAAATAGATTTGGACCCACTGAAATATGGTACGAATCTCAAAACATACCACCTATAATTTATAAGCAACCGATTGATTTGGACCCACTGAAATTAATCCGGACCATCCGTTTATTATCGCACCCCTTCAATATCTGAAGGCATACATTCAAATCACGTGGGCAATAAAGAGACAGGTAGGTAGTTGCATATTGAAGACAGCCTTACAAATGTGTGCGCACACACACAGCTAGTCATTGAATTAATATAATATATTGTGTTTTTCTTGTATTAATTAATTTCGGTTTTAAATTTGATTTTGTAACCCGTATCATTTTTTTTTTTTTTTTTTTTTAAAAACACTTGGTTGTCATCCATACCATGATGAAACTCAAAATCAGTCTCATTTCATTTTTTTCTTGTTATTATTTCAAAGAGCATAATTTAATTTATGTTCTATTCTGGGCATGTTTTCTTTATTGGATACATAGTTTAATTTAGTCTTGTTCTTTCATAGCACTGTTGAATAAAGTATGTATAGTTTAATTAATTACATAAAAAAGTTGAATTTCGTTTTTCAACTTTGCATATATAGGTTATAAAATCAAATATTTTGTATGTCAAATTAAACAAAATACGTACATAGTGGATACACATTAAGTCAGCAAATATAACCTAATTAAAAAATACTAAATAATTATTAACTTGGATATAGTGTTATAAGAAAGACTTCATCAAATTCAAATAAAATAAACTAAACATACTGCCGTTTGCAAAGAAACATACATGGATATAATTATACATGATTAAATTAAGGCATGCACCTATTTGTACAAATTGCAACTATCTTAAAGTTTTTTATTATTATTTTCTCCCTAGCTAATTGTAGAATATGGACATTATCTACAAATATATAGATGCATAGAGTCTCAGTTAATTTTAAGATTATAAAAGTAATTAATTTCATATTGGGGATAGATGAGAGTTCTAATATTTCATACTTTTTATATCTCATCATATCTCATATTTTATATTTTTATTTTCAAAATTCAAACTGTCCATCCGAACTGCTCAACACGATATCCATACTAAAATCGGTATGGAAATGAAATTTTATAATTTTTAGAAATTTTTTACTATTTTTTCAGATCGGTAGAAAATTACTGTTTTTTAACGGTCCAAAAATAGAGATTTTGTATCTATCTTGAAAAATAGTAAAAAATCTCTAAAAGTTATAAAATTTCATCTCCAATCATATTTTAATATGGATATCATGTTAAGTGATTCCGATCGACAGTTTAAACTTTGAAAATGAAGATATAAATTTAAGGTATAATGAGTCATGAAAACATAATGTATTAAAACTCTCCTGTTGGGGATATTTAGGAACATTAATTTCATGATAAGTTGGCAACATTATTTACATTGACCAAGTAATCCATGGGTCGCTAGTTTTCCAAGTTGGATTGCCAGATATGTTGTTCTCTCTTGCGTAAATGCATGAATAAATATTACTTCTTGTAATAATCTTTGAATGAGAAAATTCTTTTAGAATTCAGTGCCTCTTAATAAACCATATATAATTAATTACTCAAGCCCACTATATTTACAATCAAGGAAACTCTTTTGCTAATTATGTAGTTATTTTTTAATCAATTAATTAAGGCGATTCTTTAGAAGCCAAATCACGTGGGGAATAAATTGACAGTTGAGTAGTTGCAATACGTTGAAGAAGCACAGCCATATAAAATGTATGTGCACACACGCACAGCTAGTCATTGAATTAATATCATATATTGTGTTTATCTTAATTTGCATTAATTAATTTCAGTTTTCAATGTTGATTTTGAAGTGGATGTACAAATTAACAACACCAAATAATTAATAGCTAGCTAGGATATGAAAGACTATATTAAAACTTTGTATAAAATTTTAAAATTGGAAGCGCCGTCCTTACCTGAATTTTAAAATTTTATATAAAAAAAAAAGGAAAATGGAAGCGTTTTGACACACAACAAAGTGAAACACCAACAAAAAGAGAGAACAGATTTAAAATATATATGTGAAGTATTAATTAATTAGTGATATTGATGTGGATGTACTATAAAATTATAGGGGGAAATTATAGGTAGAGATTTCAATATATCTCTGTTTTCTATAAGAAAGTTCTAAATATATAGGACATTACATAGTTTCCACAAGATTGTTATTTGTAAGTATATATATATATATATTGCGCTCCAATAAAGCATATATTATACAAATATAGTTAAAAAAACATCAGCAAAAGTCATATATTGAAATAGCAAAAAAGGTACTATATAACTAGAAATAATTAGCTTACTCTTTGAGAAGGTTTGGCGAATACAAGAAACAGAACCACATAAATAGCCTCTAGCACAACACCTACACCATTAACCGTTGCAACGAGATAAGCATCGGGTTTTGTAACACCATAGTAGACCCAAAGCAATGAACTCAAAAGGGTCACGGCATATGGCGTCGGCTCGAAATCTTCAGTTGATTTGCTCCTAGTAATCCTCCAAAAGGTTTTACTGCCACATAATTTTGATATATATCATATTACTTACTACAGAAGCTCTAATGATCCTATATATATTGTTTTGCTTTCTTCTTTAAACAAAAAGAAAATCATATACAATATGATATATTATCAGACAGAATACAGTTTGAGTTTAGCTTACATAGGTGAGGCAAACATAAGAACTGAGATAACATTACCTGCATTATATAGATAGAGAAAAGAGGTTATTTACTTGTATAATGGTGACCTACAAAAGAGAGAGAGAGAGAGAGATGTAACCTATGGTTCCAATGGAGAAGAGAAGAGGATCCATGGGAAAATTAAACGGTTATGTTTAGTTGTTTTGTTTTGTAATCCTATTAATCATTGAATTAGTCAATTTTTATTAAGTTCAAGGCCTAACAAATTTAATGAGAAATAATTCGTTAGTCGTATTTTTCTTTCTATCTTATTTTTTCCGTACAAGCGCTTATCTTTCTTTTTATTTAAAAAATAGCCTTGTCACGTTTTCCAACTTATAAATATTAAATTTTTTGTGGTCAGTTTTTCAAATCTAGAATGCATATTTTATTCAACTTAATAAAACAAGCCAATTTAATTTATTTTAAATCTGCAAGCATATATTTTAGTCACACAATATCCGTCAAATTCAAGTTTTAATTCAATTTCTGATAGACATAATTTTTAATACATAATTACAATATAGTAAAAGCACTTATATTTCCGTACAAATACAAATAATCTGAATCATATTTCCGTAGAAAATGAAAAAAAAATATATATAACTTGTACGCTGAATGAAAACCAAACAACACTGTCAATATCATTATTAATTGCTCACTCTCAGCATTATTGATAAGCATAATTGATAAGGTAAAAGTAGTAGAATACAATTGATAAGCTCCAATGAACTCCCAACTGAACGATTGGAATTCGGTGCCTATGTAGATATAGAGACTCCATTTTGAGATTCGTGCAATTTAAAACTGACGACTCAGATCTCATTCTACTTGTATTGCACCGGATCTGAATTCAAAATAGCTTGATGTAACATAATTACGGTCGACCATTTCTATCTTAACTACTATTCTTGTAGTTGGGAACTTGGCATCAATAGGTGCAGATCTACCCTTCACAAGACATGCATGCATACTGATACTTTGTTGCTTGAAAAGGACAAATGCTACCCGACATGTTTTTTTTCTGTCAAATAATGTTTTTTTCTGCCGATATATTTTACAAATTACAAAGTTTCAGAGGGGACAAAAATCAGCTATAGAATAGCAGACTGACTTAGAACTTTTATAACACGTTTTTATTTTTTTAATAAATTATTGTGTATTTGATATATGTAGCAAATACATGCAATTTTTTAAGTAAGATATCTGTCTTCTGAATATTATGATTTCTTTAATGAAATTATACCCAGTTTCATTAAAAAAATTATATTTTTATAAACAAAGAAATATGAGTGAGTCTATGTGGTACTATGCATATCACGGGTGGTTACCGTGCTACGGCTCTATATTTGAGTTTTCAAATCCTAACGGTCGATCCGAACCGTTCATCTTATTCTCCATATTAATATGTGTTTGGAGACCAAATTTTACATTTTTTGAAAATTTTTTACTATTTTTTTAGATATTTAGAAAATCACTTGATCTGAAAATTCTGGACCATCCAAAAACAGTGATTTTCAATAAATCTAAAAAAATAGTAAAAAAATTTCAAAAAATGTAAAATTTGGTCTCCAAACACATATTAATATGGAGAACAAGATGAACGGTTCGGATCGACCGTTAGGATTTGAAAACTCGAATATAGAGCCGTAGAACGGTAACAAATCGTAATATGCATAGTACCATTGACTCACTCAAGAAATATTATTAACATTAATATTTTGAAAGATATAAAGAAAACATAATTCATTGTGAAAAAATCAATTTAATATCATGAGATCTTTTGTTTTGAATAAAGGTTGGAGGTTATATTATGAGACCTTTTGTGTATATATTACGGTATAATTAATCTTTTTAATCCAATGATATCATCCAGACAATTTTCGAGTTAAAATTTATAAGGTGATGACACAAATGCATGTTAATATATAATATAATTTTCATTTTATGGAGAACATGAATGAAATACACGACTTAGAAAAATACAGGATTTAATGACAAAATAATTTCGATTCCTGTCTGTACGTGCCACCTTTCCTCATTTTCCTCCATTCATTTTTTTGTCGGTCACAAATGCAATCACGATCGAAACTATTTTCTCTCTGCAACACAGCTGTATAATCTTTAATTTAAGATTTTTATCCTGTTCAAATAATTAGAGTGTACTGTTCAGTGCATGATTGTCGTGGAAAGTATTAGGCCTGTTCAAATAATTAAAGTGTACTGTTCAAGACAGCTGTACGACTAGTCCCTTGTACGAATTGGGCCTGTTAAGAATTTATAAGATTTCAGCCCAATTGGCGACAATGACATATATTAGATCAGTTGCCCAATTTTTTTTAGTTACCACCCTAAGCTTTAAAAATTCATATCTTACCACCTTTTGAGGAAAAATTCAAAACTTAACACATGCGTAGACTGAGTTTGCGCATCAATTTTGATTTGTGTGCATACTTAGGAAATTTTCAAAACTTAAAACGTGCGTAGATTGAGTCTGCGCATCAATTTTGATGTGTGCACATACCCAGTATGCACACCACTTTGATGTTTTTTTTTTCCTATTATGTTCTCTTTCTGCACATAACAAAAAAAATTTGGATCATAGACCAGGTCTGCGAACGTGTCAAAATCTGAATTTCCAAACAAGAGGGTAATAAGATCAGATTTTGAAAAGTTTAGAGTGGTAACTACAAAAGTTTCAAGATCAGTTGGTGCACCAGAAAAAATATCAAAATTAATAACAAAACAGATACAATATATTATTATTTTTCCATTTTTAGTAAAGGAAAAATTTGGGGTTCTTGATCCATAAATTTCAGCTAATCTCGAGTTTTGAATCTGTATTGATTATACACAATAATCAAGATTCAAAAAATAAATTTTCTCACCAGAAAAAAAATATCGACAGCATGAACTGTTAATAATGTTATTTTAAAAATAATGAGTCATGGGCTGTCGAAAGTGTGCCATGTGGAGAATAAATAAGTTAACGAATTGATAATAATATTAACGGTTCGTTAATATTATCTAATCACTAAATTAATGAAACTAATTATACAAGATTAATTTCAGGTCGAGCGATTGTTAGTAGGTTTTAAGATTAACTATTGTAGATATGTTCTCATAAATACTGTGTTTTGTTAGGTGTATATTTCACTATCCAATTGCTAGGGAATTCATATTTTTTCCGGTACCGTAATAGAGAATCTTTTAAAAATATTAGATCTGGACCATTATTTTTAACTTGGCATGAATCACAAAGTCTAATGCTTATCATGCTTACTTTAAGTTTGATAGGCTTCAGGACCTTCTGATCTGTTTTAATATCCATGCTCTCAGCTCTAATATTTGATCGTATGGATTTTGAAAAATATCCAACAATCTTAAAACCCATTAAAACTAAAAGTAAATTTGATATCCATCGTATCTACTCAATTGTCCTCATTTTTATGTGTTAAGTACAAAAAAAAAATACAATTGTGTAAAAAAAATGAGAAGCTAAATAAATTTAAGCAAAACAATTAATTTTGATCTCTTTACTCGGCGAAAATTTTTTGTACCCGGTGTATCTGTACAGATACTAACAATCCGATATAAATTATCAACTACAGGCTTAAATTGTACTTCAAATTTAATAAATTTCGGACAATATTAAATGGTTTAAACTATAATTCAAATAATAACGATAAAAAAAGGTCCTTTGAGTTTATATGTAATAAAAAAGATTTCCTCAAGTTGTTTTTATTATACACACACTACTTGAGTTGGGCTGGACTGGGCTGGTTAGATATATTAATTCGGTAATGATTATGTACATCATAGTGAGAACATTTTGACATTAAAATTTTCAGTTTGGATCATGTAGGCAAGGTTTTGTGCAGAAAACGTTAGAACTACTTGACTATGTGCCATATATATGCTAAGATGTTCAATTATAGCATATTTTAGTGCTTTTGTTTGTCTGGATGTTTGTCACTCTTAAAACTTGTTCTGTTTTGTTGCTCGAACTAGATAGTTTAACTCATACATTGATCTGGTGGTTTGAAACTTGTAATTTAAAAAAAGTTTCTATCAATGAAACGGGCCTAGCGGCTATGTCTTTTTTTAAAATTAAAAAAAAGAAAGAAAAACGAATGAATGCTTGATTGCCTGCATGTAACATATTAATTAACAGATGTTTTACAGTTTAACTGGGCCATGTAGTCACCTTTAACTATAAAAGCCCAAAATTAAGTACAGCTCTCTATATTGGAGCCCATAAATATGCCTTGGGCCCAGCACCAAAATGGAGCCCATAAATATTGGCAATAACTGATAACTAACCTGAATATTTAATTTTCCAAAGTCTTATACTTAGAAAAAATAATTATTATTGTAATTATTATTTTTAACTTTTGGTGTTTTTTATTTCTATGTGCAGAAAAAAGAAAAAAAATACAGCTGGGCCGGGCTTTATTCTCACAAGCGATGCCCATTAAGGACCCAAAATTTCATCATTGTTTCCATATATAGGCGCCTAACAATTAATATTAAACAGCCTGCTAACAATCGCTTTGAAATATTGTACGAATAGTATGGCCCAAATCAATATTCGGTACGAATATCTAATACAATTATAATTAGTGGTTAGTTTATATTCACGAACCATTAATATTATTAGTGATTCCTTATTTAATTTTATTTATAATTTTATAAATAAGCATTATTAACGGTTCGTGCTGGAGAGAAGAAGAATAATGGATTTCCTAAAGATTCTTGTTATCCACAAAATTTACTAAGGGCCTTCTACATTTTACTTTGACTAAAATATGGTAGCTCTTCTAAGAATTACAAAACTAAATTGGATCCACAAAATTTATGGATCGTGGCAATATTACATATTACATATTAGATGATATTATACAACTGACTCATATATGAAATCTCCCCCAAGTTACCATTAATAATAACCACCTTCTAGATCTTCAATAAAAATACCACCAATGACCTTAACATTAGCAAACAACTTGTCGATTAGGAGATCAACAAATCCATTATCATTTTTAAATCCTACAAGTCTAACTGTTTGCAGGAACTCCCGCTGGACTAATACATCTCTTGCTCCCTCAAGAGTTGTCTCCTCATCTAAAATTTCCGTGGCACGTTCTTTCTGTAATAATAAAACAAGTTATATATGTTTCATTGATCATATATCCTTCAAGAAGGGCTTAATTGAGGATATTACTATGAATAACACCTGATATTAACCGTTCTTTGTTATATTGTTAACTTCCTAATCTAGTCCATTTATATAATTATCTATTGACTTCCCACTAAACTTAAAAAAAAAAAATTATCTATTGACCATAAATACTCGAAGCTTGTTTTTTTCGATAAATTTTGATTTTTTTTAACATATCATTAATTACCTTTTGTGTGCATCTCTTAATTGAGGCACGGAAATATAGTATGTACTAGTAGCACTACCAAGACAGAGAAAGAGAGAGAGAGAGAGAGATTACATGAATGTTGGTGAAGGTAAGCACCTGTAGTTTAGGTGAATGGAGGAAAAATGATGCAAGATCAAAGCCAATATACAAACCCCAACTCACAATTTCCAAGTACTTTAAGTGGTGGAAGACTGGGCAACTAGTAAAATCCTTCTTCTTTACCTATTTTCCATAAAAGTAAAATTAAAACTATGTTGTAGAGAAAAGGAAAAAAGGAAAATCACAAAAGCTAATTATAAATGAGAATTTTGGATTCTGAATATCTGAATATCACAATTGAAAACATTAATCATTGTGTATTTATGGCATACAACTTTAGAACCAATCAATTTGAAACAATGCTATTATTTTGCATGTAAAAAGCCCTCGCAAGTTGGTAATAAATTCCCTAATAAACAATTAGGTTACCATGCAAGCTTGGATAAACATTGGAGTGCATATAACAAAGTAGGATTTAAATTCTTATAAATTCGATGGTTGGAGTTGATAAAGTGAAGTTTTGTTTAATTCTGAAGTATCAAAAATCAGAACAAAGAGTATTTGCAAAAAAATGAAGCATTGGAGATTTTTGTTTCAAATTAATTGCAAAGAGAAAGTACCTTTCCCTCAGAGCAACTCAAATAAAGATGTAAGCTTTTGACATTTGAAAGGCCGTGAATAAGCTTGAGTCCCCTAGTAACATACTTATTCTTATCATGCCAACCAGGAATATGAATGGAAGCATCAACTAGTGATGGCATATTTAGCAACACATTTCCCCTCATAGAAATGACATTAATATGCAAATATAGGAGATTTGGTGTGGAAATATGCAATCTCATTACGTAACAATAACTACCAATCACCAAATTCTTCAAAGTATTGGAACATATTTCAACGATGCCGATGTTAAAATTTTCTAACACTAATTCTTCAAGCACAGAACACCCTAACAAAAGCTTCTTTAAAGAGTCATCTCTCATTGAAATACCATGAAGTTGAAGGGTTTTAAGGCAAGGTAGGTTTACTGAATTGAGTTTTATAGCTACAAAATTCAATACTTTTATGGAGAGACATAGCTCGAGATATATTAGTGATGCACAAGTGAAAATGAGATCGGTGTTTAAATTCAACTTTTCCCTTGAACGCAATTTAATTGAGCACTCTCGAGGCGCCAACATCATCACATCACCAATATAATCGGCAACAGCTTTGCAAGGCCAAAAAATCACAGAATCCAAATAAAGTTCGAATCTGTTAACACGGGATGTCTGTCGTTTCTCCAACACACTTTTCACAAGTAGTTTGAATTTGGTCACAAATAATTCTACATCCACTTCATCATCAATAATCTCAGGAAATCCAAACTCTTTAATGTCAAATTTTAGATCCGGCAGAGAAGTCCACATGTTTAACCATCCTTTTGACAAGATGCATCTCTGCACAGCATTTCTTGTACTAAGAAAAGATAGGATATGTATGAGAACATCATCAGGCAAATTAGAGATC
This sequence comes from Carex rostrata, assembly GCA_964058875.1. Taxonomy (NCBI): domain Eukaryota; kingdom Viridiplantae; phylum Streptophyta; class Magnoliopsida; order Poales; family Cyperaceae; genus Carex; species Carex rostrata. The sequence continues at coordinate 2,683,531 of CAXKVT010000056.1, forward strand.
CTACCAATGTTGTCATTGTCCTCACTACCATGTGCCTTCATATTCATCATCGATCTTTCACCTTCACACAAAATCAGTTATTCAAACACGTACGGAGAGTTAATTGTTTATCAAATTTCAAGAATTAAGATGAATCTATCAGAATTATAAAAAGAAGTTACATATCCTAAGTATTAAAAGTACAACCGCGATCCAACTTCCCAACTTTGTCAACTAGAATTCCCAAATAAGAAAAAAAAATGCCCGTAATATAATTTTGTTCCAATTAAAAGGACGACATACATTAGTTATCATGTATACACTAACTTTAATTACCATTTACGTACCAAAGTAGAAAATAAGATATTTTGTCAGAAAATACATATAGGATAATAACGGAGAGATCTAGGGCGGATCCAGGATTTCCGGGAAAAAAAATAACAAAACGGATTCAAATTGCTAATCAGATTCAAAACTCATTAGCTAATGATTGTAAATCAAACATAATTTTACAAAAAAATATTTTTTTTACCTAATAAAAAAAATATCATATTCATTCTCATATTCTTAATTTGTATATCCTAATTGAAGGATTGAAGGAACTAATTAATCATAATTAAAGTATTTATGTGCAATCAGATATAATGGATTTAATCTGAATTGCCTAATTGAATTCTCAATCAATTAGGATTCTAAGACGAAAAAAAATTCAATCTACCAATCAATTAGAGTTCGAACACCTAAAAATTCAGATCTAACAAACACATATATAATCTACCAATCAATTAGCGTGCTAAGATCTAACTTTCAATCTAAAGTTCTAATTCCTAATTTGTAATTTTGGAAACCACAAAACAAATAAGTTAGGGTTTCTAACCTACCGCAGTCCAACAAGAAGCAGCAGCTAGCAGTCAACAGAGATGCTGTGCAGAGACTCAGCGGAATTTTTTTCTGTCCTAAAAATCTCTGACCTTCTTATTTATATTTAGAGCGGAATTTATTTTCTAATTTCCGTTTTTCTCTCCTAAATTGAGTTGTATTAATTATGGCAAGGCTTCATTGTACTATTTTTATATTCTTTCCTATTTTTGCAACCACAATTTTAAATTTGGTCTGCGAAAATGAATAGGCAGGAGATAGGGTATATACGGAAAATTTAGTTTTCGTTTTGAAGTAATTGCTTAAGTTAGAATTTGTTATTTAAGTTATGATTAAAATAAATTTATTTTACTTTTTTCCTGTAATTTTTAATTCAACAAAATACATTTAATTCAATTATGAAAAGTATTGAAAGTTATAAAAGTACCACGAATTTGAAAATTCTTTTTTTTTTTAGAAACTTATAAAATTAATGTACTAGTTTAAAAATCCTTATTATTTACTATAATTAATAACAAATAACATGACACTATAAATAAGCTTCTCTAATTCAATTATACAGGCAACACTTATTGGTGCTTAAAATAAATTTCTTAGTATTACATTAACTTCACTTAATACTACCTATGGAATGGGTTTTATTTGTCGGATAAGGTGGCCATCTAAATTCCTCATAGACAACAGCACAAGTTTACTAAAAAGTAAATATAGACCCTACTATATATATAACACACAAATCTAAAGTATATCTTATAAAACAAATTAAAGTCTCTCTCCTTTTCTCCATTAAAATCAGAGTAAATGGGATTCGTATGCTAATTAAACGAGGGTACATAAATTCTGTATAAGTTCAATACTAAAATCAGACTACAAGAGTTTAAAAAAAGAGAGTGAAAATGTGCAATATAAAAGCCATATAAAATTTGACTTCAAATGATACTAGGCAGAAACAGTATTTTTTTTTTTTCCAACTCCATTATTTTGAAATCAAGATGAACAATCAAAATTATTCTATAAATCTAGTATTGCCAACATAACATACCAGAAAACCTGGTAGCCCTTCATATGTAGTAAAGTTGTATCATTTATAGATTACCAGAGATTAATAGAATTATAAAATTGAGTACAGAGGCAGCATTCAAATATAAATAACCTATATGAAACAAATCGAAGAATTAGAAATTAGTCTTCATTCTAATAATTAATTACCGGAACTAATTAAAGTTGTCGCCTCCCTGATTCCATATCAAAGGTAGCTCGTCGACAAGCAAACTCTCAGTCTCCTCTATATGGTTCTCTTCATTTGATGATTGCTTTTGTAATCTTCTCGCCTTTTCTAAAGTGTCAGCAACTTCTCTCATTGTAGGTCTTTCTTCCCTGTTCATGTTCAAACAATGCACGACTAAATCTCCAATTTCTTCAAGCACCTCTTGTTTCATTTCATCTCTTACTTGACCATCCAAAATTTCAATGAACCTCCCCTCCTTCTTGGCCACACGAAAACTTGATGCCAAACTCCTATTCTCCTCTGGTCCTTCAAAATAAAGAGCTTTCTTTCTTGTAAGAAGCTCTAATATAATAACCGCAAAGCTATAGACATCACTTTTGTCAGTCAGCTGACAAGTTAACAAATATTCAGGATCCAAGTAACCACAGGTCCCCTGCACCAAGGTAGCAATTTCGGCTTCGTCATTAGGCGCAAGTTTTGATGAGCCAAAATCAGAAACTTTTGCTACAAAATTATCATCGAGCAAAATATTAGCAGTTTTCACGTCGCCGTGAAGAATAGGGGGTGAAGCAGAGGAGTGCATGTACGCAAGCGCATCTGCTGACTCAGCGGCAATTCTGAGTCGTTCATGCAAAGGTATAGGAGCATTGATATTATTTTTGTGGATGTAGTGATAAAGAGTTCCATTAGATATGTATTCATAAACGAGGATCGGGACTTCAACCTCCAAACAACAACCCAAGAGCTTCACCACATTTTTGTGGTTGATTTGTGCCAGGATCAGCATCTCTTTTGCAAACTCTTTGGTCTCCTGTTCTTCCGTTAATTTTGACTTTTTTATTGCCGCAACAGTGCCGTCATCCAAAATGCCTTTGTAGACAATTCCATGGCCCCCACGTCCCAGCACCCGTTCTTCTGAGAACTTGTTGGTTGCCTTCTCAAGCTCTTCTTTTGTATAAATTTTAAATGTGGTGGTTTTGAAATAACTCATCTGCTGTCGTAGTAGAACGCCTCCATTCTGCTCAAAAAACTGTTGTCTTGTCCTGATGAGCCTCCTCTTTTTCATTCCTAGATACAGCCAGAAACTGGCAAATCCAACTAAGAAAACACCAACACTTGCACCTGCAAATTTTCAGCATAAGGTCCGTCAGTTTCAATACAAACTTTGCCTCTTTTTTTAATCTTGTTGTACCCCATTGAAAGAAAATTCATATTCACAACTAGCTGAATTTATATAGATTGCATCCATGATAATAAATTTATGCAGATATACAGATTGTAATGGGGGTCATATATGACAGAAAGTGAAATCATGTACCAAATGTGAAACCATGTACTGATACATCACTAGTCGTAATGGAAAGTAATTTGGTAAAAACATTTCGTCTAAATTATTTCTAAGATTAAGTCAGTGAATAAAACTAAAAGAGCTTACCAGTAATTATTTTAAGTACTAATGAGAAATTGTCCTTTTTGTGACAACCATTCTTCATAAGGGCATCGCCTTCAGTCCCCTGTCGACAAGTACAGATGTAGCTCCCGATCGTGTTTACACAATCGCCGTAGCATAGATAATCCAATTCACACTCATTTATATCTGTTTTGCAAAATTTTGATAATTAAACTAAAGAACAAAAGAAAGAAATTAACAAGCACAATACACCTCTTATTGGGGATAGATACTTCAACACCCACTTTCATTGGGGATGAAAGATCAATTAGCCATTATTCCAACAAATATCAATTAAGGATAGTAAGATTGGAGCATTTTTCCACACTTTCTCCAAATCTGTTTATGACTGAATCTGTTTCTTTTTGAAGTTCGATCAGGTACTTAATTTCACAAATCGAAGTTCTTGGTCCCCCATTGGTATATAAGCATAGTAGGAAATATCGGCCGATACCGATCCGTATCGGCCGATACGTATCGGTATCGGCTGTGACCGATCCGATACTGGTCCGATACTCGCGATAGTGTGTTAAAGAGCCTGAGCCGTATTGGTCCATACTGGTCTGATACTGGTCCGATACGTATCGGTATCGGCCATGACCGATCCCGATACCGATACCGATATTTCCTACTATGTATATAAGTTCATGATGAGAACATTATTTAATTTTAGCATTCAGATTACAAACAGAATAAATTTAGTTATCAATTGGTTTTATACTCAACTAGTTTAACAGTAAAAGAGCAACTTCAATTTCAACCGGACAATGTAATAGGAAGGATAAAAAAAAAATAATAATAATACCTTCACATCCCCCAGTGATGTATGGATTTCCCTGGTATCCGTTTGAACATTTGCAAAGATATCCAGGACCATTATCTGAATCGTAGCAAACATGATTCTCACTTCGACACGCATAATCGGTCATGTTACGCCTTGCGTAACTACAATTTCCCACGTTTCTTACAGCCCAATCGATACTTACCTGGACCTTGAAATCATCGATCCTTGTTAGGTATGACTTGTTAAAATGGAATCGATTTGAATCCGCAAGAAAAACATATGAACAATTTGTGGGATTTACAAATATTATTGGGTCCCCGCTTGCTCTAGAACTCCGAAAATTCTGTAAATATGGTTCGTAGAAATCGAGTCCATTTGGAATAGAGCTCTGACAGCACCCAACTCCTGTGCACGAACCGTTTGTGCTACCCAATGAAAATTCAGCCGGCCGACAAGCTGAAACGCATCCGCTAACGTAATAACCTTCTGCATCCACAAAATATCCTTGGTTTGGACATCCAACAGCAAAGAAGCTGTTACCGACAGAAAAGAGGTACGGGCTCCCAATGAGAGGTATGTACGTATCCATATAGGTGCCGTTAATATAACCTCCACTTGAGTTGTAACAAGAACGTTTTGCTGTAACTGATATATGCAACTCGCCTTTTGGTGAAATCTCTGTTACTTCTTGGTTATAGCCGGGAATGAAGAGCCGAGGCGGGTTATAGGATTCATTGCAAAAGAGGCCGAAACGTTCTCTGAAGCAGTTAGGCTCATTCTGAAAGCCGAATGGGTAGGGTACTGTAATGTTCCCGCATTTGTTTCTGCAACCCTGTAAAGAAACCAGTGGAGAGATCTGTGATGTGGCTTGCATGGACAGTACAACAGTGAGTAGAGGGAGAAGCAAGAGTAGTAGGGAGTAAGAAGAAGCCATTTATGGTATGAAGGGATGTAGCTTGCTTACTGGATTTTGAACAATATAATGGGGTCATTGTTGACGCGGTTTGTTAGATATGAAATAAAAATAACATAAGAAATTTCTGTGACTGTCAGTGTCTAAGAAGTTAATTTGGATCCGCCTTTCTTGACTGTATTTGGAAGTTGCTATTTGTTCATTAATGCACTATGACTGGGTCTCATTGATTTGTCTACGCTATAATATAAAATTTGATTAGAAAAATTACCTTTAATCAGATAATTGGTGGATTTCAAAAATGCGGTATCGATATAAATTCAATTAAAATTTCTTTACCTGAAAATTTGATAATTGATATTGGTACTACGGATAATATTTTTTAAGAATAAAAAAATGTACAATAGCCTAGACATAAATAAATATTACCAAGGTGTGTACAGAAAATTTTCAAATAATTTCTAGAGATATTAATAATATTATTTATGTAGAACTCTTGACAACAAAAATATTTACTTTGAATAAATAAATTAACAAAACTTGAGTTAAATTGCAACACAATTTTTTCTCCAACAGGAAAACCAGAAAAATAATTAATGAAGTTTTTAGAAAATGGAACTTTTGTTATATATGGAAACACAATAAAAAATTATCTTTGTACAACAACAAAAATATGGAAGAAATATGGCACAGAAGATGTTTGGGCATCCTTCCGTTAAAGTGTTTATAACTTCTAATTCTCCTATAACAATTGTATTTATTTGTAATGATCTGTAAAATTGAAAAACAAAAACGCTACCCTTTTAGGAATTTACAAATTTACAAGAAACCCAATTTAATGCATGAAATAAATATTCATATCCGATGAAGGTACTCAGTTTGAAATTAATTATTTTACAAACTATCTTAAAACCAAAGAAATTTTTCATTAAACAATGTGTATAAATACACCGGAAAATAATGGTGTTTGGCAAGGAAAGAGTAAACATTTATTAGAAAGGATAAGAGCACTCTCATTTCAAATAAATGTCCCAATGAACAATATTTCCAGGAATTGTTTGTATCTAGAGATGTTATTTTTTAATGAACAATATTTCCAGGAAATAAGGACCCAATTAATATGTATGTAATCATGAGGTCTCCTTAGAGGGCCCACCATCATCAATTTTGTCACTACATAGTTGGCTCCACCGTGTACATATATCCCCCACATATTCTAATTTTAAGAAGAATTCAAAATCGATCAGAAGTCTTTGATTTCTTTAGAAGAGGTCTAGCTCGCATTAATTGTGATGTAATAACGACACCTCTTGCTAAGAAATTTCGCCTTGGTCCTCACATTTTTAAACTTGTTTCAGTTGTCTATTTGGTTTTTCTTATATAGGGTCTGGTTTTTGCAAGTATAGAAAGCCAACCTCATATATCCTCTCTCTCTCTCTTTTCGAAAATCTAAAAAAAAAACAAACAGAGAGTAGATATATGAGGTTAATTATATTCTCACTCTCTATCCCTCACTTAAAATAGTAGTTCGTGGGAGACATTTTAGAAACTAATTATTTTTTTATAACACAATGCATGTATGAAGTTGGCTATAATTGGCAAAACCGAACCCTATAAAAGAAAAACCAAACAGATAATTAAAACAAGCTTAAACTGCAAAGACTAAGCATAAAAATTACCGAGAGATGTCTTTATATTGCATCACGATCCAACGTGAGACTTCTTTTAAAAAAAACATATATAGACTACTAATTCTGAAAACTGACTTTACATTTTTTTTTTTGGGAAATTCCTAGCTATTTTTTTAGAATTTTGGCCAAGGTCATGATGTAATTTTTAAAAACATTTATATATGGAGAATATGTTGAACTTTTCGGATAGAAAGTTTGAACTTTGAAAATAAAGATATAAACGAAAATTAAAACAAATAAACGTGTTACATGTCATCTAATCAGTGATCTAGGAACAAATTCATTGATATTGGATATCTGGATATGTCACATCAACATCACAAAAGACCTCCACTCAAATTATGCATCTATTATTGCAAAATCAGTTATATGCTCTTGGACTGAAAATCTCAAAGGGGAACAAATAGATTCAAATATATTTGGGTTCCCAAATCTGAGTTAACCTACTCCCCAAAAATTCTCAAAATGAAAAATTCTAAAAGGGGAGACAACATTAACACAAATTAAAGCAGTACCCATGTAAGTATGTAACAGGCATCAGTGCAATAAATTCAGAGTAGGTATGATACACATCGGATTTATTTTGATTCAATGAATTCAAATACCGTCTAATTTGCATTAATATGTGTGCGTTTTACTTTAAAATCTGTGTGTATTTGCTCAGTTTCCGTGCATCTAAATTTTAATGCAAATCAAACCATGTTAGAGCTCGTTGAAATCAAATGTAAATCCGATACCCATATAACCTACTCTGTTCTCTAGTACAATAAAATTTGTGATAAATCTGGTAATCAATATACATTTACATATACATATACATATACATATACATATACATATACATATACATAGAGTGTGACAAATATGTATTCGGTAGCACTTCAGCAGAAGTGCTACCAATTCATTTTCCAATTTTTAAAGTCCAAATGATCGATCCAAACCGTTAAATGTGATCTCCATAAAAATTGAGGAGATTAGAGCGTTCACGTGGCCCCGTTCAATCGTCTCGTTAGTGTTTCCATAGTATATAACCTTCTATTCGTAGAAAGCGACTTTACCAAAATAATCAAGATATTTTGACCATTGGACGACTTTGATTATTCGTATATAACCTTTTATTTTAATATTTGATCATATGTTTTTATCTTGACTTTTGCAACTTCAAACAATTAGCATGCGAAATTTATTTAATTTATAATTGGTGGGTGAGGCTACAATACTTTGTACTATGTAGGTAAGTCTGTATTATAGAGTCCGGCTAGTATAACATCGGTGTCATATGACACCAACAACAAAATTGATTGGATAGATTTCAAACAGCTAATTCAAACTGTTTAAACCGATTTATTTTATGAGTGATACATTTACATGCAAATATTTTATATTTTCTAGTTATTTTAGTAACAAATCAAGCAGTCAAAAATGTTAAAAAATGAATGCATTAAAATTAACTTAAAAACTCGCACATTTGACTGCTTGACTAGATACTAAATAAATTCGAAAAATTATAAATTTTGCATGTAATACACAACTAATGAAATTGATGGGTTTGAATGGTTTGGATTAACCATTTGAAATAGGATTTGGAAAATTTTAAATAGTACATGAAGACAATACAATCTCTTGACATAGTTTTCAATTAAAATTTAACTAGTACATGAAGACAATAATACAGTCTCATTTAAAATTTTAAATAGATGGGTTTGAACAGTTTGGATTTATTTTCAAATTTTAAATAGTCAATACAGTCTCTTGACATACTTTTCATATAAAAATGAGCATGAAGACAAAATTTTATATTTTCTTAAAATATTTTACTACTTTTTTGTAGATAAGTAAAAAATTACCTGATCAAAGAATTTGGAACCATACACAAGTAGTAATTTTCTACCTATATAAAATAGTAAAAAAATCTTTAAAAAAAATGTAAAATTTGATCTTTGCACATACATTTTCAACTGGAGATCATATTAAGCAATTCAGATTAATTATTGGAGATATAGATCCATAGCACGAACCGATTCTGCACATTATAAAGTATCATAATCTCACTCAATAATTGGCCATTAATTCATGACAAGTTTAATGTTGCAATGTTTTCGGTGTCTCCTTGTTATCTCTTACCTTAATTACTTCTAAGTCAAATTATAATGGAGCATAAGAACATACTCAACGTAACAAATTTCAAGCAAATTATAAAGCTTAGTCATATGCATATTTTAGTGTCAATGTTAATATTTACACAAGAATAAGTACTTAACCAGAAATTTGTCCCCCAGTCAATTGTTTAATTACGACTTTATGTACGCTGAATTGTACAAGGAGACGATTTTGCTTGGTGCCTTATCTCTCACATGAATACATAATTTCCGCTCACTTTATATCCTCAAATCCCACAACAACTTGCTGGAAAAGAAATACGCCGAAGTGAGCTTCTCATCTTCTAATCAAATAATTTGTTTCTTTAGCCATGCCCATGATTAAAATCTTTGCTTTGGCTTTTCTCCTCCTCTTAAAAATCACATTCTCAGTCAGCCAAGAAGTGGAATTTACATTCAATGGATTCGCCAACGCAAATCTAACCCTAGATGATGTAGCCTACATCGAGTCGAATGGCCTTTTGAGGTTAACTAACGACAAGGTTCAAATGAAAGGTCATGCCTTCCATCCCTCTCCAATTCGCTTTGGCAGGATCACCTCTTCCTTCTCAACCACATTTGTATTTGCAATTATTTCGAAGTACACTGACATCAGCGGCCATGGGATTGCCTTCTTCATATCCCCCTTGAAGAATCTCTCCGCCGCCTTGCCAAGCCATTACTTGGGTCTCCTTAATAAAAAAAACGTTGGCAATGCCACCAATCATATTTTCGCGGTTGAGCTGGACACTATATATAGCTCTGAGTTCAATGATGTGAATAATAACCATGTCGGTATTGATATAAATAGTTTGATTTCAAGCTTATCTTCTTCTGCTGGATATTATGATAATTCAGAATCTTTTCATGAATTGAGCCTTATAAGTGGTAAAGTGATGCAAGTATGGGTTGAATATTGGAGCAATGATACACGAATTAGTGTTTCGTTATCTCCCATTGGAATGTCCCAACCAAAAACTCCTCTACTCGTTTATCATTTTAATCTCTCAACAGTTTTAGGCGATTCTATGTACGTTGGTTTTTCTTCTTCCACTGGCTCTATCCGCCGTAGCTCTCACTACATTCTTGGATGGAGCTTCAAATTAAATGGACCAGCACCTTCCCTTGACCTATCAAAGTTACCAAAGCTCCCACATGGCCGATCAAAAGTCTTAGAGATAGTGATGCCTTTTGCTTCAGTGGCCTTCATTATTTTAGTTGTTTTCCTTTTCCTATATGTGAAGAGGCAGTTCTGGTACACAGATCTGCTTGAAGATTGGGAAGTTGAGTTTGGTCCACATCGCTTCTCATACAAAGATTTGTATCGAGCAACCAATGGATTTAAGGAAAAAGAGTTGCTTGGAAGTGGTGGATTTGGGAGGGTTTACAAGGGGGTTTTACCTGTGTCCAAAATGGAAGTTGCAGTCAAGCGAGTCACACATGAATCCAACCAAGGTATCCAGCAATTTATTGCAGAGGTTGTGAGCATTGGCCGGCTCCGGCATAGAAACCTTGTTCAATTATTGGGTTATTGCCGGAGTAAAGGGGAGCTCCTTTTGGTATATGATTACATGCCAAATGGGAGTCTTGACAAGTATTTGTATGGTCAACAAAACCCGACCCTTAATTGGATCCAACGAATCAATATTATCAAAGGAGTAGCATTAGGTATTTTATACCTCCACGAGGAATGGGAGCAAGTTGTCATCCACCGAGACATTAAGGCAAGCAATGTTTTATTAGACTGTGATTTAAATGGTAGATTAGGTGACTTTGGCCTTGCAAGACTATACGATCATGATACCGACCCTCAAACCACCCATTTGGCAGGTACAATGGGTTATATTGCCCCAGAGCTTGCCAGAACTGGTAAGGCAACAACTCTTACTGATGTGTTTGCCTTTGGTGCATTCCTACTAGAGGTTGTTTGCACTAAGAGGCCATTACACCCCGGTGCACAAGGGGAGCGAACAATTCTAGTCGATTGGGTGTTAGAAATTTGGAAATTTGGATTGTTAGCCGATATTGTGGATCCGAGGTTAGGTGATTGTTATACAGTAGAGGAGGTAGATATGGTGCTAAAACTAGGTTTGCTTTGCTCACATCCACTACCTAGTGCCAGGCCAAGCATGCGACAAGTTGTGCAATATATGGAAGGCGATGCACCCATACCAGAATTATCGGCAATATATATGAACTATAGTACACTTGCAATGCTTCAGAATGAAGGATTCGATTCTTATGTATTGTCACACCCCTCTACGATGACATCTCTCTCTTGTTTATCTAGTGGTAGATGATAGAACAGAATCTTTATTTTTTAATTTTTATTTAACTAATAATATTGTGTAATCAGATGTTATATAGTATGTAACGTGTGTATACTACCCTCAACTCGGATGGAAGGAAGAATTGGTGTTGGGGGCTTTCTAAAAATTTTTATTTTTCTATTTCAATCAGATGTTGGGGGCCTTCTAAGAACCTTATACTTTTAGGTAGTTATGCCTTGTCCGTGTGCTTCATTTTGATTGTTATCAGTTGTGATTGTAACACTATTCAAGTACTTTTTGTGTCCTACCATCAATGATTAATGAAATTAAATTTTCTATGAGTATCGTGTACACCGGAGCTGGCTTTGTCACAAAACAGAAATGTACGCATGTTGATTACGTATCGTCACTCCCGTGTTCAATACCGTGATTATTCACGTGCCATAACTAATTGTTAGCAAAAAAGACACGGCACAATTAGTTACAGTATATTTCTTTTAACATCAATTTTTCATTTTAATATTTAAAAGAATCGTTTCATATTCATTTTTGGATACTTTTTTGAATTTTTTTAAATAAACAACTTAAACTTATTGTTTAATTGTAAGAGTAGTCAAATGTTATCAAACGCGACTAACAGTCACTTGATTAGTTACGGCACGATTGGTCACGACATCTTTGAGCATGATACATTAAGTCAAAGCACAACTTGGTCACGAGTCATGATGTGATTCACGTGGCATGACCACTCTCAACATGTTGGTCACAACATTGACAAGGTATGTGAAAAAATGACTTGATCACGGCACGATTTTTCCACTCTTGCAGCAGTGCACCGATATGTATTTTTGCGAGAATTTACTAGAAAAGGGTTATCCTAAACACGACGATATTGTGTTTGCATCTGGACCGTCCGATCAAAATTCGAATTAATCTGGCTCAAGGTGAGAAGCAAAAGACCCCTTTTATATTTTTGCAAAAACATATTGGACGGTATGGATCCAAATTAAAAATTTGAGTTACTTTAGGTGATCTCAATTCAGGAGGTGGGGGTGAGGGAATTCGGATCTCCTTCTGTACCTTAAAAAAAAAATATTAAAATTAGTGTATTCGGACTATTCTTTTAATCTGACACGAACCTTAAAGAGAACCTCTACATATTCAATAGGCACCTGATTAAGTTAGGTCCAATTAGAATTAATCTTAACTGTAAAACATGAGAGCATGCTTGTTTGGTGGTGGGTGGGGGAGTTCATATTACCTAAGGTAACAAAAATATTTGAGTTTAGATCCGGACCGTTCGATCTTCTTTGTTATGAATATTGAAGGTTCCCTGTGCATTCCACCTTGAACGGATTCTGATCGGACGTCCGGATCTAAACTCAAATATTTTTGTTACCTCATAGTATATCTGACTGGGTCAGGGGTTGATATAGCCCAAGCCCAAATGTGATCAATTGTAAATGGATGAAATAATAAGTTACAGCCCAAACAAAAAGTAAATGGAAGTAATAATAATAAGTTAATATAGCCCAAGCCCAAATCCAGGGGTTTGAATTAATTATGGCATCATTCGAAATAACCCAATTAAACCCATTCAATGTTGTCATTACTGCTGCTGGAATTCAATTTTTTTTTAGCTTGAATTGTTCATAATTTCTTTCATTTGTAAATAAGTTTTATGCGAATATTTCATCATTTTATAGAATTTTTAATAATTTCTAAATGTACTGACTTTTAATGTATTAAATTTCTTTATTACAAAATAAGTACTTAGGTGGTGTGTTTAGAACTTCTATAAACTTGTATGTCTGCAATAGAGTCTGTAATATTATTTAAAACCAATTGTGTTTTTCAGAAAATAAGGGTTGACAAAAGCATGAGAGATCACTGGCTTCTTAGACTCAAGGGTCCCGCCCCTTAGTTGAAACCTCCCCCCCCCCCCCCCCCCCCCCCCCCCCCGACCCGATCTGGATGTTTGATTTGTAATTCGGATTAAATTTAGAGTTAAAAACGATTCAATATTTTTTAAACACCCCCCCCCCTCTCTCCCCGGCCACAACACACACACACACACAAAATTCCTGGGCCCGCCCCTTCTTAGACTCTTATAAATTAAAACTCATTCTTTCTATAAATCCATTAGAATAAGAAAAGAAAGAACAAGTGCATATTTTATTCCATCTCATATTGATACTGATCAATGTTTTACATCATATGTGAATTAAAAGAAACGCTCAATCATTAGCAAAATAATTAATGAAACGAATGTACAAATAAATAAATACATGATTGCATTATATATACATTCCAATCTGAACCTTTTCCTCTTACAAAACTTTGTTAGATGCTTCTATTTCTTTCATAATTGGCCTGAATTAAATACTGTTGATTTTCTTGAATTATCTCGTCCAAATTTCTAGATGCTGTACTATTCATGTACATCATATAAATCACCAGTTGAATGAATCCTAAGAAGAAGCCTATTCCGTTTGGAATCTACAGTCATAAAATTTATTGGTAGCTCAATTAGAAATGAAAATATACAATTTTTAATTAAGTGTATCAAATATAGCCCCTTACTTTGGAAAAGTAAACTTAAAATTTGGTTAGGTCATTTAGATAGGACTGATATAAAGTTGATGCAATCTGATCAGAAATAATATACATCAACTATATATAGCATGAGGAGGGTTCAAATGCACCCAAATTTTTGTGCACCCAAATGCATCCTATCTTTCAAATTCTTTTTCTCGGTTTTCAAAGTCCGAATAGTCAATCCGAACCGTTAGATGCGATCTATATATTAACATGTTCTTGGAGACCAAATTTTATATTTTTTGGAATTTTTTTACTATTTATTAAGCCACTTTGAAAATAGCTGATTTTACATTTTCTGGACCATTGGATCAGCAATTTTCAAAGTTGTTTAATAAATAGTAAAAAAATTCAAAAAAATGTAAAATTTGGTCTCCAAGCACATCTTAATATATAGATTGCATCTAACGGTTCGGATTGACTATTTGGACTTTGAAAACGGAGAAAAAAAGATTTAAAAGATAGGGTGTATTTGGATGCACAAAAATTTGGGTGCATTTGAACCCTCCTCATATAGCATATAGTTTAAACCTTACTATCGACATTACTAATTAATGAATTGTGGAACCAAAATATATTGTACTCAGCTAATTATATGTTGGGTAAAGAACAAATCTACTGGTATATATACTTCAATTCTAACATGGTTGGCCACAATTATAATTAATATAATAGGAGGATGTAAATTAATGTAATTTATCCTATTTATAGTTTAATCATATGAGCAGGATTTAATGCAAAAGAAGCTGGTACTTACACCAAGGAAAACATCTCTGGCAAGAATAGCATATGCAGTCCAGATGCCACCATTCAAGAAGAGAAATAAAGAGAGAAGGAAGGGCATGAACTCCACACTGTTTGTACTTATCACTGTTCTCTGCATATTTAAGCAAATGTTAGATAAATCATCATAATTAATATTGGTTTAGCACTATATAATTACTCTAATACATTATAAAAGTGAGCTAATTAACTGATGATGGTACATTACTAGATATGTAATCCAATAAATTAAGCATTTCTTTTTATCATAAAGCATTTTGTTACAATTAAATTGTTGGTTTTGAAGATAATTAAGACCAGAAAAAACAGTTGATTAATTACCCGATTGCTAGTCACTGAATTGTTATTCAATAATATCTAATTTATTTAAGGGAATGAATTATGAATTTCTTTTAATTTGTCCAAAGATAATGATGTACAGAGGAATATGCTAAGTTATATTTATAACATAATTCTAACCATTAATTAATTTTTTTGTTGCACATCAATGTGATATCTTAAAAATACTATTCATAATATTATAAATGTGTTCTTTATCATTTTGAAAGGATTTGCCTCAAATTTGAATCATTTTTAGAAGTTTATTTGTCATCCATGAAAAAGTAATTAAACTCATGAACAATAAAAAATTTCAAATACATATAGAGTTAGGTTATCATGTCTTTGAAATTAAAGAAGCTATTTTACTTTCCGTTCATATCTTCATTTTCAAAGTTCAAATAGTCGATTCGAACCTTTTATATTCATACTAACGTGTTCTTGGAGACCAAATTTTACATTTTTTGGAAATTTTTTATTTTTGTGATCTTTTTCAAAGTTCAAATAGTCGATTTGAAAATCATTGTTTTTGTGAATTTTACAATGATTTTTTTTTAACTGTAAAAAAATTCGAAAAGATGTAAAATTTGGGTTTCCAAGCACATATTAATATAAAGATAATGTTGTGAAATTTAGATTGACTATTTGTAAACTAGTTTACAAATAGACATAAGCGTGAGAAGTAAAACAACTTATTTACTTCCCAACTCTAGAATGAAAAGCACGGCTGTAATATATATCAAGGACTAAGCGACTATCAAATTGGTCAATTATGCTCTCTTTGGTTAATGAAAAGCACGGCTGCATAGAAGGTAGCTAGAAT
Source organism: Carex rostrata (assembly GCA_964058875.1). NCBI lineage: Eukaryota > Viridiplantae > Streptophyta > Magnoliopsida > Poales > Cyperaceae > Carex > Carex rostrata. The sequence continues at coordinate 2,699,385 of CAXKVT010000056.1, forward strand.
TTTCTATATAAGTTATATAAGCTAGAATTTTCTATATTTAAAAATATGCACTATTTTTAAATAGAAGCGTTGACCGGGATAGTACGTACGCAACAACGATATTTCTTAGTAACCAAGAAGTATATATATGAAAGATAGATGCAGATACGCAACGACTAAAGAAATACTATCCATCTGTTGCTTATAAGTTCTAATAAGTAACAATCAGCCGTTGAATTAATATTAATTTTCTATTCTGTAACCTCTATCTTAAATATGTTTATCCTTAGCTTATACCGTTGAAATTTGGATCAGCTTGCGTACAAGCAATCATATTTACATAACAAGATTAATTTTCAGCATATGCGCAAGTCGTTGTCAACGTGTATATATTGTCAGATTTCAATTAGTTGACTCTATGTCTTGTTGGGGTCCATTCTTAGGTGTACCCCTTAATATCATATTTTGGAAGCATTTAATAATTAACTGTACTATTTTAAAATATATAATGCACATATAATTAAATACTTAACTAGTTGTCTTTTAACAGTAAGTTAGTTGCTTTTAATATATAATAATGAAAAATGATTCGATGATAGTGCGTTTTTAATATGAAATTAGTTATGCGTACTCCTAATAAAAATATTGTTCTTGTAAATACTTGGCTATTTTTTAATATTGTTTTTGCTTTGTTGATCACTTATATATATATAGAGAGAGAGAGATGGGCTATGGTGCATTGCAATTCATGGAGGAGTTTGTGCATTGGACCATAAATCTAAATTTAAAAATCCAAATGGCCGATCCAAACCGTTCATCTTGTTCTCCATATTAATATGTGCTTGGAGACCAAATTTTACATTTTTCTAAATTTTTTTACTATTTATTAAGTATTTTACAAAATTGTTGATCCAATGGTGGCTGCTAATTTTACTGTTTTGTTAAGCCACCGTTGGATCAACAATTTTGTAAAATACTTAATAAATAGTAAAAAAATTCAGAAAAATGTAAAATTTGGTCTCCAAGCACATATTAATATGGAGAACAAGATGAACGGTTTGGATCGGTCATTTGAATTTTGAATTTTAGATTTATGGTCCAATGCACAAACCCCTCCATGCATTGCAATGCACCATAGCCCATCTCTCTCTCTCTCTCTCTCTCTATATATATATATATATATATATATATATAGAGAGAGAGAGAGAGAGAATGACTAAGCTCAAAACGTTTTTTCCTTGTTCCAGGAACAAACGACTTGGTTTTTCAATTTTCAAAATTCAAACAGTTGATCCAAACCGTTAGATGCTTAATCTATATTAAAATGTACTTGGAGACCAAATTTTTTATTTTTTGGAAATTTTTTTACTATTTATTAAGATGGTTTGAAAGTCGATGTTTTTTAATGGTCCAGAATTTTAATAAAAACAGTGATTTTCAAACCATCTTAATAAATAGTAGAAAATTTTCAAAAAATATAAAATTTGGTATCCAAGCATATTTTAATATAGATTAAACATCTAACGGTTTGGATCAACTGTTTGGACTTTGAAAATTGGAAAACCGAGTCGTTTATTCCTGGGCCAGGAAAAACGTTTTGAGCTTAGTCATTCTATATATATATATATATATATATGAGGAGGGATCTAATTACCACAACCATTTTATACATTTTCAAAGTTCAAATTGTCGATCCAAACCGTTCAACATGATCCCTACTATTGAAATTTTACATTTTTTTGAATTTTTTTTTTTTTATTAAGTATTTTACAAAAAATAGTCAAATTCAGACCATTTAATTTTGTACCCATCTTAATAAATAGTAAAAATAATTCAAAAAAATGTAAAAAATGAACAGGAAGCACATTTTATTGTGGAGATCATGTTGAACGGTTTGGATCGACGATTTGGACTTTGAAAATGTAGAAAATAGTTGTAGTAACTTTGTGGTAACTCAAAATTATAGTAATTGTATCCCTGTTCTATATACACACACAATTCTTAAAACATGTTTACCGATGGTATGGAAGTGCAACGATGTTTAAAAGAAAAAAAATATTAAAAAAAAACCAGTTCAGTATCTACAATAATAGTATTTTTTTTAAAATAAATTCTTCAACACTTTTAAAAATAACAATCAAATGATTATATATTTTTGTGACTATGTTCAAAGCTACTAATTTTGTTTTTTATTTTAGTTTATTGTTGTTTTCAAACTTAATTGGAATATAATTAAGAAATAATTTCATATTAAATTGGTATATTTCATATTTGGGAACGTAAATTTCATGAAAACTTGGCAACATTAACTACTTTGACCAAGTTGCGTAATTGGTTTTCCAGATGTGTGTTGTTCCCTCTTCCGTTAATGATTATTTTCTATGATATATAATCATAAATCGAGAATATTCTTTTAGCAATACGGTGAAGTCTTGAAAGCTACATTTACAATTTGGGAAAAATAATTTTTTTTGAACGAAATAATGTAATCAGAAACGGAATATCCCTAAAAAAAAGGAAAATTTTAAAAATAACCCTGTGTACCATTTTTTTTTATTTCTGCCCTGACCGTCAGATCCTGGGGCACCCCATAAGGCTAGTGAGGCGCCAGACCCTGGGGCGCCCCATAAGGCTAGTGAGGCGCCAAACCCTGGGGCGCCCCATAAGGCTAGTGAGGCGCCAGCCCCCCGGGCGCCCCACGGTTCTTCTATTTTTTTTTTTTTTTTTTATTTATTTATTTTTTTTTTTAGAGATCTTAGTATTTTGATTTAAATAATTTTGTGAAGAAAAAATTTTCTTGTTTAGTGTGTATGCCAAAAAATAAGACAATAGTTGATTTGAAGTATATTTTAAAGAACTAAATTATTGATTTGATTCCTTAAAATTTATATGCATACCAAAATCATTAACCATAGACAATAGTTGATATGCAATATAAACTCAAAAGGATCGAATCAATTAGAAGAAGGTTATATTATGGTTTCCACTAATTTTATGGACTTCTTTTTCAGTCACTGCATTAGTTTATGCGTCAACTTTCATAGGTATAAATACTTGAGAAATAAGAGATTAATACTTTCATGCGTAACTTGATATGATGATCCTCTCTTTTCAGTCCTCCAATAGTCTCCTCGTCAATATTCCTCTAATGAAGTAGTGGGGATTGATACAAGGACTAAAATGCAAAAGTGATTGCACCAGCATGTAGAGCATTCAAAAATACACAGAATTGATATAAATTTCAACTTATTTGAATTTTTCTACAGTTAGTTATGAATTTTCAAAGTTTAATTTTTGAAAAAACTTTAAACAGCCATAACTTTGGCTAAGAAAGTCGGATTTACGCGTATGAGCATTTTTCGGAAAGGGGAGGACGAGACGGATCCGATTTTGCCTCAGTGATACACCAGGCATCGTTGTATCGGAAGCATCAGAATTTCAAAAAAATGTCGTTTAGTGCTTCAAAAATCCAGTTTAAGTTTCGTTCGACGATAGGTATTAAAAAACAGCGATTTTCAAACCATCTTAATAATATAGTAAAAAAATTCAAAAAAAATGTAAAATTTGCTCTCCAAGCATATTTTAATATAGATTAAACATCTAACGGTTTAGATCGGATATTTGGACTTCGAAACTAGAGATATGAGCACGAATTAAAATGCCCCGTTTAATTCATGAAGTAGCATAGCCTTACTCTACATGTATATAGATGTACATGTATATGTATATGTGTATGTATATGTATATGTATATGTATATGTACATAGTTATACATATATACATATATTATAAAAAAAATTGTATATATGTATATAGAGATAGGCTAATATGCTTTCGGTAGCATATGGGCCGAAATACACACGGTCCAAATTTGAAATTTCAAAATCCAAACAGTCAATCCGAACCGTTCATCTTCTTCTCCATATTAATATCTTCTTGGAGACCAAATTTTACATTTTTCTGAATTTGTTTACTATATATTAAGTATTTTACAAAATTATTGATCCAACGGTGGCTGCACAAAACAGTAAAACCGTTGGATTAGCGATTTTCAAAGTGGCTTAATAAATAGTAAAAAAATTCAGAAAATTGTAAAATTTGGTCTCCAAGCAGATATTAATATGGAGAAGAAGATGAACGGTTCGGATCGACCGTTTGGATTTTGAAATTTCAAATTTGAACCGTGTGTATTTCGGCCCATATGTTACCGAAAGCACATTAGCATATCTCATGTATATATGTATATATGTATATGTGTATGTGTGTATATGTATATGTGTATGTGTGTGTGTATATGTGTATGTGTGTGTATGTGTATATATGTGTATATATGTGTATGTGTGTGTGTATATATGTGTATGTGTGTGTATGTGTCTATATGTGTATGTGTATATATGTGTATGTGTATATGTGTATATGTGTATATATTATACATATATTATAAAAATTGAAAAAAAAGAGATCAACAAGTTGTTAAAAAAAAATACAACTATTGTCTTATTTTTTGGCATACACTCTAAACAAGAAAAATTTTTCTTCACAAAATTATTTAAATCAAAATACTAAGATCTCTAAATAAAAAAATTAAAAAAAAAATAGAAGAACCGTGGGGCGCCCGGGGGGCTGGCGCCTCACTAGCCTTATGGGGCGCCCCAGGGTCTGGCGCCTCACTAGCCTTATGGGGTGCCCCAGGGTCTGGCGGTCAGGGTAGAAATAAAAAAAAATGGTACACAGGATTATTTTTAAATTTTTTATTTTTTTAGGGATATTAATAAAAATGGCCGAATCAGAAATTAACCAGACATTAACTCCGTAAAGTTTAAGGTTAACAATTTACTGATTGGACCGCTGGATCAACCAGTTCAATTGTTAATTTATTAAAATAATGTCAATTGCAACATGGCGATAACGTCATTTTTTTCGGTTGTTCTGCTATGACGTGATAAATGCTATTTAAACCTTTGAATTTGAGTATTGTTATACATTAATCATTTTTTTTATAAATCATTAGTGAAATTTATATGACATCATATCGTAAAAATTTTCACAAATATTTAATAATGCAATATAAGACAAAACTTATAGTTATATTTTGAAATTTAACAACAAAATAAAATGAAAATACTTATTTTATTAAAGAATTATATATTTTTGTCTTAATATTTTTTATGGGAGAAAAATATAACGACTAATCTTTTTATTTTATTTGATAAATATCAAGAGAATTTTCTGCAATAATTATAAATAATGTCCTTAATAAAATTTAGAATTTTTTTTAATTTTGGACACAATTATTTATATTATGTATAATTATATATTTAAATATTTAAAATATTTTAGGTCTTATGTGTAAATTTCGTAATACAAATTAAAAAAAAAATCATAAGACAACATAACTTGAAATATATATTTTTCTCTTTATTAATTTGTGGTCACGTGGGAAAGAGAGAGCCTGATTGGCCATTCCCTATCATGCTATCACAATCTTATTTAATGCACAAAAAAATTCTCCACAGAAGACCTAACAAATCAGTTTAAAAAAGTTATTTATAAAAACCGGTCCAGCAGCTGAACTAATATTTTAAAGTCTAAACGAATTATATTTTGGATCCGATTTTATTCAGTTCACCTGACCGGTCCGATTTGGTTTTCATAATGTACTGGAACGGACAAACTTGAAACTGTTTTGCTAATTCTCTGCTATTTTTTAATCAATTATATATATAGGGAATGAATTGAGGTGAGGTGCAATAAATAGATTCTCTGCCATATATGGAGCCAAATCACGTGGTGAGGTGCAATAAATAGATTCAAACCGTTCTTTTAATATGGTACGAATCTCAAAACACACCACCTATAATTTATAAGCATTAGATTGATTTTGACCCGCTGAAATCAATCCGGACCGTCCGTTTATTATCGCACCCCTTCAATATCTGAAGGGAGACATTCAAATCACGTGGGAAATAAAGAGACAGGTAGGTAGTTACATATTGAAGACAGCCTTACAAATGTGTGTGTGCACACACACACTGCTAATCATTGAATTAATATCATATATTGTGTTTTTCTTGTATTAATTAATTTCGGTTTTAAATTTGGTTTTTAAAGAAACACTTGGTTGTCATGCATACCATGATGAAATTAAAAAACAGTCTCATTTCATTTTTTTTCTTCTTATTTCAAAGAGCATAATTTTATTTATGTTCTGTTCTGGGCTTGGTTTCTTTCATGGATATATAGTTTAATTTAGTCTTGTTATTTCATATCACTGTTGAATAAAGTATATATAGTTTACTTAATTACATACAAAAGTTGAATTGGACTTTTCCACTTTTCATATAAGGTTATAAAATCAAATATTTTGTATATCAAATTAAAGTAAAGATATATAGCGGATACCCATTAATTCAGCAAAGTATATATGCTATAACATTATTAAAAAATACTAAATAATTATTAACTTGGATATAATTATATAAAAGACTTCATCAAATTAAAATAAAATAATATACAAAGAAACATACTGCTGCAGCAAGAGGGGATTCATACATGATTAAATTAAGGCATTCACCTATTGTTACCAATTGCAACTATCTTAAAGTTTTTGTTTATTATTTTCTCCCTAATTGTAGAAGATGGAATTATCTACCAATATATAGATGCCTAGAGTCTCAATTAATTTAAAGACTAGGAAGTATTTAATTTCATATTGGGGATAGAGGAGGGTTCTAATATCTTATACTTTTTTATCTCATCATACCTCATATTTTGTATTTTTAATTTTAAAATTCGAACTGTCAATGCAAATTGCTCAACATGATATCAATACTAAAATAAAATTGGAGATGAAATTTTATAATTTTTAGAAATTTCTTTACTATTTTTTCAGATCGGTAGAAAATCACCGTTTTTTTAACGGTCTAGAAATAGTGATTTTGTTTCAATCTAGAAAAATAGTAAAAAATCTTCAAAAATTATAAAATATCATCTCCAAGCATATTTTAGTATGGATATCATGTTAAGCGGTTCCGATCGACAGTTTAAACTTTGAAAATGAAGATATAAATTTGAGGCATGATGAGGTATGAAAACATGATGTGTTAGAACTCTCCTCTTGGGGATATTTAGGAACATTAATTTCATGATAACTTGGCAACATTATTTACTTTGACCAAGTAATCCATGGGTAGCTAGTTTTCCAAGTTGGATTGCCAGATATATATGTCGTTCTCTCTTGCGTAAATGCATGATTACTTCTTGTAATAATCTTTGAATGACAAAATTCTTTTAGAATTCAGTGCCTCTTAATAAACCATATATAATTAATTACTCAAGCCCACTATATTTACAATCAGGGAAACTCTTTTGCTAATTATGTAGTTATTTTTTAATCAATTAATTAAGGCGACTCTTTAGAAGCCAAATCACGTGGGGAATAAATTGACAGGTGGGTAGTTGCAATACGTTGAAGAAGCACAGCCATATACAAATTTATGTTCACACACGCACAGCTAGTCATTGAATTAATATCATATATTGTGTTTATCTTAATTTGCATTAATTAATTTCGGTTTTCAATGTTGATTTTGAAGTGGAAATATAGTGGATATACAAATTAACAACACCAAATAATTAATAGCTAGCTAGGATATGAAAGACTATATTAAAATTTTGTATATCAAATTAAAGATGCTATAGCCAATTCAACAAAGATAGTGGATACCCATTAATTCAGGAAAATATGTGATCAAATCAATAAATATATATATATATATATATATTGGATCTAAACAAACATTAAATAATTAATTAATATCTTAGATATAATATAAAAGACTAAATTATCAAATTAAAAAAAAAAATATGCAGAGAAACGTACCACAACAGCAAGAGGGGAGCCATACATGATTACATTAAGAAATGCACCTATTGTTCCAATTGCAACTATCTTCAAGCTTTCATCCTCTATAGCAAACCTTGTGACCAAGAAAACTGCTCCAAACACTCCCACATCTAATATCAACACCAAAAGAGCCGTCCTTACCTGAATTTTAAAATTTTATATCAAAAAAAAAAAAGGAAAAGGGAAGCGTTTTGATACACAACAAAGTGAAACACCAACAAAAAGAGAGAACAGATTTAAAATATATAGGTGAAGTATTAATTAATTAGTGATATTTATGTGGATGTACTATAAAAATAGGGGGAAATTATAGGTAGAGACTTCAATATATCTCTGTTTTCTATAAGAAAGTTCAAACTATATAGGACATTACATAGTTTCGACAAGATTGTTATTTGTAAGTATATATATATTGCGCTCCAATAAAGCATATATTATACAAATATAGTTAAAGAAACATCAGCAAAAGGCATATATTGAAATAGCAAAAAAGGTACTATATAACTAGAAATAATTAGCTTACTCTTTGAGAAGGTTTGGCGAATACAAGAAACAGAACCACATAAATAGCCTCTAGCACAACACCTACACCATTAACCGTTGCAACGAGATAAGCATCGGGTTTTGTAACACCATAGTAGACCCAAAGCAATGAACTCAAAAGGGTCACGGCATATGGCGTCGGCTCGAAATCTTCAGTTGATTTGCTCGTAGTAATCCTCCAAAAGGTTTTACTGCCACATAATTTTGATATATATCATATTACTTACTACAGAAGCTCTAATGATGCTATATATATTATTTTGCTTTCTTCTTTAAACAAAAAGAAAATCATATACAATATGATATATTATCAGACAGAATACAGTTTGAGTTTAGCTTACATAGGTGAGGCAAACATAAGAACTGAGATAACATTTCCTGTATTATATAGATAGAGAAAAGAGGTTATTTACTTGTATAATGGTGACCTACAAAAGAGAGAGACAGAGAGAGATGTAACCTATGATTCCAATGGAGAAGAGAAGAGGATCCATGGGAAAATTAAACGGTTATGTTTAGTTGTTTTGTTTTGTACTCCTGTTAGTTTGGAAAGGTGGATGGTCTAAATGTACCCATTAATCATTGAATTAGTCAATTTTTATTAAGTTTGAGGCGTAACAAATTTAATGAGAAATAATTCGTTAGTCGTATTTTTCTTTGTATCTTATTTTTTTCCGTACAAGTGCTTATCTTTCTTTTTATTTAAAAAATAGCCTTGTCACGTTTTCCAACTTATAAATATTAAATTTTTTGTGGTGATCAGTTTTTCAACTCTAGAATGTATATTTTATTCAACTTAATAAAACAAGCCAATTTAATTTATTTTAAGTCTGCAAGCATATATTTTAGTCACATAATATCCGTCAAATTCAAGTTTTAATTCAATTTCTGATAGACATAATTTTTAATACATAATTACAATATAGTAAAAGCACTTATATTTCCGTACAAATACAAATAATCTGAATCATATTTCAGTACAAAATGAAAAAATATATATATAACTGAGTGAGTCTATGGTACTATGCATATTATGATTTGTTACCGTGCTACGGCTCTATATTCGAGTTTTCAAATCTCAATGGTCGATCCGAACCGTTCATCTTGTTCTCCATATTAATATGTGTTTGGAGACCAAATTTTATATGTTTTGAAATTTTTTTACTATTTTTTTAGATTTATTGAAAATCACTGTTTTTGGATGGTCCAGAATTTTCAGATCAAGTGATTTTCTAAATATCTAAAAAAATAGTAAACATTTTTCAAAAAATGTAAAATTTGGTCTCCAAACACATATTAATATAGAGAACAAGATGAACAGTTCGGATCGACCGTTAGGATTTAAAAACTCAAATATAGAGCCGTAGCACAGTAACAACCCGTGATATGCGTAGTACCATAGACTCACTCTATATAACTTGTACGCTGAATGAAAACCAAACAACACTGTCAATATCATTATTAATTGCTCACTCTCAGCATAATTGATAAGCATAATTGATAAGGTAAAAGTAGTAGAATACAATTGATAAGCTCCAATGAACTCCCAACTGAACGATTGGAATTCGGTGCCTATGTAGATATAGAGACTCCATTTTGAGATTCGTGCAGTTTAAAACTGACGACTCAGATCTCATTCTACTCGTATTGCACGGAACTCATTCTACTTGTATTGCACCGGATCTGAATTCAAAATAGCTTGATGTAACATAATTACGGTCGACCATTTCTATCTTAACTACTATTCTTGTAGTTGGGAACTTGGCATCAATAGGTGCAGATCTACCCTTCACAAGACATGCATGCATACTGATACTTTGTTGCTTGAAAAGGACAAATGCTACCCGACATGTTTTTTTTCTGTCAAATAATGTTTTTTTCTGCCGATATATTTTACAAATTACAAAGTTTCAGAGGGGACAAAAATCAGCTATAGAATAGCAGACTGACTTAGAACTTTTATAACACGTTTTTATTTTTTTAATAAATTATTGTGTATTTGATATATGTAGCAAATACATGCAATTTTTTAAGTAAGATATCTGTCTTCTGAATATTATGATTTCTTTAATGAAATTATACCCAGTTTCATTAAAAAAATTATATTTTTATAAACAAAGAAATATGAGTGAGTCTATGTGGTACTATGCATATCACGGGTGGTTACCGTGCTACGGCTCTATATTTGAGTTTTCAAATCCTAACGGTCGATCCGAACCGTTCATCTTATTCTCCATATTAATATGTGTTTGGAGACCAAATTTTACATTTTTTGAAAATTTTTTACTATTTTTTTAGATATTTAGAAAATCACTTGATCTGAAAATTCTGGACCATCCAAAAACAGTGATTTTCAATAAATCTAAAAAAATAGTAAAAAAATTTCAAAAAATGTAAAATTTGGTCTCCAAACACATATTAATATGGAGAACAAGATGAACGGTTCGGATCGACCGTTAGGATTTGAAAACTCGAATATAGAGCCGTAGAACGGTAACAAATCGTAATATGCATAGTACCATTGACTCACTCAAGAAATATTATTAACATTAATATTTTGAAAGATATAAAGAAAACATAATTCATTGTGAAAAAATCAATTTAATATCATGAGATCTTTTGTTTTGAATAAAGGTTGGAGGTTATATTATGAGACCTTTTGTGTATATATTACGGTATAATTAATCTTTTTAATCCAATGATATCATCCAGACAATTTTCGAGTTAAAATTTATAAGGTGATGACACAAATGCATGTTAATATATAATATAATTTTCATTTTATGGAGAACATGAATGAAATACACGACTTAGAAAAATACAGGATTTAATGACAAAATAATTTCGATTCCTGTCTGTACGTGCCACCTTTCCTCATTTTCCTCCATTCATTTTTTTGTCGGTCACAAATGCAATCACGATCGAAACTATTTTCTCTCTGCAACACAGCTGTATAATCTTTAATTTAAGATTTTTATCCTGTTCAAATAATTAGAGTGTACTGTTCAGTGCATGATTGTCGTGGAAAGTATTAGGCCTGTTCAAATAATTAAAGTGTACTGTTCAAGACAGCTGTACGACTAGTCCCTTGTACGAATTGGGCCTGTTAAGAATTTATAAGATTTCAGCCCAATTGGCGACAATGACATATATTAGATCAGTTGCCCAATTTTTTTTAGTTACCACCCTAAGCTTTAAAAATTCATATCTTACCACCTTTTGAGGAAAAATTCAAAACTTAACACATGCGTAGACTGAGTTTGCGCATCAATTTTGATTTGTGTGCATACTTAGGAAATTTTCAAAACTTAAAACGTGCGTAGATTGAGTCTGCGCATCAATTTTGATGTGTGCACATACCCAGTATGCACACCACTTTGATGTTTTTTTTTTCCTATTATGTTCTCTTTCTGCACATAACAAAAAAAATTTGGATCATAGACCAGGTCTGCGAACGTGTCAAAATCTGAATTTCCAAACAAGAGGGTAATAAGATCAGATTTTGAAAAGTTTAGAGTGGTAACTACAAAAGTTTCAAGATCAGTTGGTGCACCAGAAAAAATATCAAAATTAATAACAAAACAGATACAATATATTATTATTTTTCCATTTTTAGTAAAGGAAAAATTTGGGGTTCTTGATCCATAAATTTCAGCTAATCTCGAGTTTTGAATCTGTATTGATTATACACAATAATCAAGATTCAAAAAATAAATTTTCTCACCAGAAAAAAAATATCGACAGCATGAACTGTTAATAATGTTATTTTAAAAATAATGAGTCATGGGCTGTCGAAAGTGTGCCATGTGGAGAATAAATAAGTTAACGAATTGATAATAATATTAACGGTTCGTTAATATTATCTAATCACTAAATTAATGAAACTAATTATACAAGATTAATTTCAGGTCGAGCGATTGTTAGTAGGTTTTAAGATTAACTATTGTAGATATGTTCTCATAAATACTGTGTTTTGTTAGGTGTATATTTCACTATCCAATTGCTAGGGAATTCATATTTTTTCCGGTACCGTAATAGAGAATCTTTTAAAAATATTAGATCTGGACCATTATTTTTAACTTGGCATGAATCACAAAGTCTAATGCTTATCATGCTTACTTTAAGTTTGATAGGCTTCAGGACCTTCTGATCTGTTTTAATATCCATGCTCTCAGCTCTAATATTTGATCGTATGGATTTTGAAAAATATCCAACAATCTTAAAACCCATTAAAACTAAAAGTAAATTTGATATCCATCGTATCTACTCAATTGTCCTCATTTTTATGTGTTAAGTACAAAAAAAAAATACAATTGTGTAAAAAAAATGAGAAGCTAAATAAATTTAAGCAAAACAATTAATTTTGATCTCTTTACTCGGCGAAAATTTTTTGTACCCGGTGTATCTGTACAGATACTAACAATCCGATATAAATTATCAACTACAGGCTTAAATTGTACTTCAAATTTAATAAATTTCGGACAATATTAAATGGTTTAAACTATAATTCAAATAATAACGATAAAAAAAGGTCCTTTGAGTTTATATGTAATAAAAAAGATTTCCTCAAGTTGTTTTTATTATACACACACTACTTGAGTTGGGCTGGACTGGGCTGGTTAGATATATTAATTCGGTAATGATTATGTACATCATAGTGAGAACATTTTGACATTAAAATTTTCAGTTTGGATCATGTAGGCAAGGTTTTGTGCAGAAAACGTTAGAACTACTTGACTATGTGCCATATATATGCTAAGATGTTCAATTATAGCATATTTTAGTGCTTTTGTTTGTCTGGATGTTTGTCACTCTTAAAACTTGTTCTGTTTTGTTGCTCGAACTAGATAGTTTAACTCATACATTGATCTGGTGGTTTGAAACTTGTAATTTAAAAAAAGTTTCTATCAATGAAACGGGCCTAGCGGCTATGTCTTTTTTTAAAATTAAAAAAAAGAAAGAAAAACGAATGAATGCTTGATTGCCTGCATGTAACATATTAATTAACAGATGTTTTACAGTTTAACTGGGCCATGTAGTCACCTTTAACTATAAAAGCCCAAAATTAAGTACAGCTCTCTATATTGGAGCCCATAAATATGCCTTGGGCCCAGCACCAAAATGGAGCCCATAAATATTGGCAATAACTGATAACTAACCTGAATATTTAATTTTCCAAAGTCTTATACTTAGAAAAAATAATTATTATTGTAATTATTATTTTTAACTTTTGGTGTTTTTTATTTCTATGTGCAGAAAAAAGAAAAAAAATACAGCTGGGCCGGGCTTTATTCTCACAAGCGATGCCCATTAAGGACCCAAAATTTCATCATTGTTTCCATATATAGGCGCCTAACAATTAATATTAAAAAGCCTGCTAACAATCGCTTTGAAATATTGTACAAATAGTATGGCCCAAATCAATATTCAGTATGAATATCTAATACAATTAGTGGTTAGTTTATATTCACGAACCATTAATATTATTAGTGATTCCTTATTTAATTTTATTTAATTTTATTTATAATTTTATAAATAAGCATTATTAACGGTTCGTGCTGGAGAGAAGAAGAATAATGGATTTCCTAAAGATTCTTGTCATCCACAAAATTTACTAAGGGCCTTCTACATTTTACTTTGACTAAAATATGGTAGCTCTTCCAAGAATTACAAAACTAAATTGGATCCACAAAATTTATGGATCGTGGCAATATTACATATTACATATTAGATGATATTAATACAACTGACTCATATATGAAATCTCCCCCAAGTTACCATTAATAATAACCACCTTCTAGATCTTCAATAAAAATACCACCAATGACCTTAACATTAGCAAACAACTTGTCGATTAGGAGATCAACAAATCCATTATCATTTTTAAATCCTACAAGTCTAACTGTTTGCAGGAACTCCCGCTGGACTAATACATCTCTTGCTCCCTCAAGAGTTGTCTCCTCATCTAAAATTTCCGTGGCACGTTCTTTCTGTAATAATAAAACAAGTTATATATGTTTCATTGATCATATATCCTTCAAGAAGGGCTTAATTGAGGATATTACTATGAATAACACCTGATATTAACCGTTCTTTGTTATATTGTTAACTTCCTAATCTAGTCCATTTATATAATTATCTATTGACTTCCCACTAAACTTAAAAAAAAAAAATTATCTATTGACCATAAATACTCGAAGCTTGTTTTTTTCGATAAATTTTGATTTTTTTTAACATATCATTAATTACCTTTTGTGTGCATCTCTTAATTGAGGCACGGAAATATAGTATGTACTAGTAGCACTACCAAGACAGAGAAAGAGAGAGAGAGAGAGAGATTACATGAATGTTGGTGAAGGTAAGCACCTGTAGTTTAGGTGAATGGAGGAAAAATGATGCAAGATCAAAGCCAATATACAAACCCCAACTCACAATTTCCAAGTACTTTAAGTGGTGGAAGACTGGGCAACTAGTAAAATCCTTCTTCTTTACCTATTTTCCATAAAAGTAAAATTAAAACTATGTTGTAGAGAAAAGGAAAAAAGGAAAATCACAAAAGCTAATTATAAATGAGAATTTTGGATTCTGAATATCTGAATATCACAATTGAAAACATTAATCATTGTGTATTTATGGCATACAACTTTAGAACCAATCAATTTGAAACAATGCTATTATTTTGCATGTAAAAAGCCCTCGCAAGTTGGTAATAAATTCCCTAATAAACAATTAGGTTACCATGCAAGCTTGGATAAACATTGGAGTGCATATAACAAAGTAGGATTTAAATTCTTATAAATTCGATGGTTGGAGTTGATAAAGTGAAGTTTTGTTTAATTCTGAAGTATCAAAAATCAGAACAAAGAGTATTTGCAAAAAAATGAAGCATTGGAGATTTTTGTTTCAAATTAATTGCAAAGAGAAAGTACCTTTCCCTCAGAGCAACTCAAATAAAGATGTAAGCTTTTGACATTTGAAAGGCCGTGAATAAGCTTGAGTCCCCTAGTAACATACTTATTCTTATCATGCCAACCAGGAATATGAATGGAAGCATCAACTAGTGATGGCATATTTAGCAACACATTTCCCCTCATAGAAATGACATTAATATGCAAATATAGGAGATTTGGTGTGGAAATATGCAATCTCATTACGTAACAATAACTACCAATCACCAAATTCTTCAAAGTATTGGAACATATTTCAACGATGCCGATGTTAAAATTTTCTAACACTAATTCTTCAAGCACAGAACACCCTAACAAAAGCTTCTTTAAAGAGTCATCTCTCATTGAAATACCATGAAGTTGAAGGGTTTTAAGGCAAGGTAGGTTTACTGAATTGAGTTTTATAGCTACAAAATTCAATACTTTTATGGAGAGACATAGCTCGAGATATATTAGTGATGCACAAGTGAAAATGAGATCGGTGTTTAAATTCAACTTTTCCCTTGAACGCAATTTAATTGAGCACTCTCGAGGCGCCAACATCATCACATCACCAATATAATCGGCAACAGCTTTGCAAGGCCAAAAAATCACAGAATCCAAATAAAGTTCGAATCTGTTAACACGGGATGTCTGTCGTTTCTCCAACACACTTTTCACAAGTAGTTTGAATTTGGTCACAAATAATTCTACATCCACTTCATCATCAATAATCTCAGGAAATCCAAACTCTTTAATGTCAAATTTTAGATCCGGCAGAGAAGTCCACATGTTTAACCATCCTTTTGACAAGATGCATCTCTGCACAGCATTTCTTGTACTAAGAAAAGATAGGATATGTATGAGAACATCATCAGGCAAATTAGAGATCCTACCAATGTTGTCATTGTCCTCACTACCATGTGCCTTCATATTCATCATCGATCTTTCACCTTCACACAAAATCAGTTATTCAAACACGTACGGAGAGTTAATTGTTTATCAAATTTCAAGAATTAAGATGAATCTATCAGAATTATAAAAAGAAGTTACATATCCTAAGTATTAAAAGTACAACCGCGATCCAACTTCCCAACTTTGTCAACTAGAATTCCCAAATAAGAAAAAAAAATGCCCGTAATATAATTTTGTTCCAATTAAAAGGACGACATACATTAGTTATCATGTATACACTAACTTTAATTACCATTTACGTACCAAAGTAGAAAATAAGATATTTTGTCAGAAAATACATATAGGATAATAACGGAGAGATCTAGGGCGGATCCAGGATTTCCGGGAAAAAAAATAACAAAACGGATTCAAATTGCTAATCAGATTCAAAACTCATTAGCTAATGATTGTAAATCAAACATAATTTTACAAAAAAATATTTTTTTTACCTAATAAAAAAAATATCATATTCATTCTCATATTCTTAATTTGTATATCCTAATTGAAGGATTGAAGGAACTAATTAATCATAATTAAAGTATTTATGTGCAATCAGATATAATGGATTTAATCTGAATTGCCTAATTGAATTCTCAATCAATTAGGATTCTAAGACGAAAAAAAATTCAATCTACCAATCAATTAGAGTTCGAACACCTAAAAATTCAGATCTAACAAACACATATATAATCTACCAATCAATTAGCGTGCTAAGATCTAACTTTCAATCTAAAGTTCTAATTCCTAATTTGTAATTTTGGAAACCACAAAACAAATAAGTTAGGGTTTCTAACCTACCGCAGTCCAACAAGAAGCAGCAGCTAGCAGTCAACAGAGATGCTGTGCAGAGACTCAGCGGAATTTTTTTCTGTCCTAAAAATCTCTGACCTTCTTATTTATATTTAGAGCGGAATTTATTTTCTAATTTCCGTTTTTCTCTCCTAAATTGAGTTGTATTAATTATGGCAAGGCTTCATTGTACTATTTTTATATTCTTTCCTATTTTTGCAACCACAATTTTAAATTTGGTCTGCGAAAATGAATAGGCAGGAGATAGGGTATATACGGAAAATTTAGTTTTCGTTTTGAAGTAATTGCTTAAGTTAGAATTTGTTATTTAAGTTATGATTAAAATAAATTTATTTTACTTTTTTCCTGTAATTTTTAATTCAACAAAATACATTTAATTCAATTATGAAAAGTATTGAAAGTTATAAAAGTACCACGAATTTGAAAATTCTTTTTTTTTTTAGAAACTTATAAAATTAATGTACTAGTTTAAAAATCCTTATTATTTACTATAATTAATAACAAATAACATGACACTATAAATAAGCTTCTCTAATTCAATTATACAGGCAACACTTATTGGTGCTTAAAATAAATTTCTTAGTATTACATTAACTTCACTTAATACTACCTATGGAATGGGTTTTATTTGTCGGATAAGGTGGCCATCTAAATTCCTCATAGACAACAGCACAAGTTTACTAAAAAGTAAATATAGACCCTACTATATATATAACACACAAATCTAAAGTATATCTTATAAAACAAATTAAAGTCTCTCTCCTTTTCTCCATTAAAATCAGAGTAAATGGGATTCGTATGCTAATTAAACGAGGGTACATAAATTCTGTATAAGTTCAATACTAAAATCAGACTACAAGAGTTTAAAAAAAGAGAGTGAAAATGTGCAATATAAAAGCCATATAAAATTTGACTTCAAATGATACTAGGCAGAAACAGTATTTTTTTTTTTTCCAACTCCATTATTTTGAAATCAAGATGAACAATCAAAATTATTCTATAAATCTAGTATTGCCAACATAACATACCAGAAAACCTGGTAGCCCTTCATATGTAGTAAAGTTGTATCATTTATAGATTACCAGAGATTAATAGAATTATAAAATTGAGTACAGAGGCAGCATTCAAATATAAATAACCTATATGAAACAAATCGAAGAATTAGAAATTAGTCTTCATTCTAATAATTAATTACCGGAACTAATTAAAGTTGTCGCCTCCCTGATTCCATATCAAAGGTAGCTCGTCGACAAGCAAACTCTCAGTCTCCTCTATATGGTTCTCTTCATTTGATGATTGCTTTTGTAATCTTCTCGCCTTTTCTAAAGTGTCAGCAACTTCTCTCATTGTAGGTCTTTCTTCCCTGTTCATGTTCAAACAATGCACGACTAAATCTCCAATTTCTTCAAGCACCTCTTGTTTCATTTCATCTCTTACTTGACCATCCAAAATTTCAATGAACCTCCCCTCCTTCTTGGCCACACGAAAACTTGATGCCAAACTCCTATTCTCCTCTGGTCCTTCAAAATAAAGAGCTTTCTTTCTTGTAAGAAGCTCTAATATAATAACCGCAAAGCTATAGACATCACTTTTGTCAGTCAGCTGACAAGTTAACAAATATTCAGGATCCAAGTAACCACAGGTCCCCTGCACCAAGGTAGCAATTTCGGCTTCGTCATTAGGCGCAAGTTTTGATGAGCCAAAATCAGAAACTTTTGCTACAAAATTATCATCGAGCAAAATATTAGCAGTTTTCACGTCGCCGTGAAGAATAGGGGGTGAAGCAGAGGAGTGCATGTACGCAAGCGCATCTGCTGACTCAGCGGCAATTCTGAGTCGTTCATGCAAAGGTATAGGAGCATTGATATTATTTTTGTGGATGTAGTGATAAAGAGTTCCATTAGATATGTATTCATAAACGAGGATCGGGACTTCAACCTCCAAACAACAACCCAAGAGCTTCACCACATTTTTGTGGTTGATTTGTGCCAGGATCAGCATCTCTTTTGCAAACTCTTTGGTCTCCTGTTCTTCCGTTAATTTTGACTTTTTTATTGCCGCAACAGTGCCGTCATCCAAAATGCCTTTGTAGACAATTCCATGGCCCCCACGTCCCAGCACCCGTTCTTCTGAGAACTTGTTGGTTGCCTTCTCAAGCTCTTCTTTTGTATAAATTTTAAATGTGGTGGTTTTGAAATAACTCATCTGCTGTCGTAGTAGAACGCCTCCATTCTGCTCAAAAAACTGTTGTCTTGTCCTGATGAGCCTCCTCTTTTTCATTCCTAGATACAGCCAGAAACTGGCAAATCCAACTAAGAAAACACCAACACTTGCACCTGCAAATTTTCAGCATAAGGTCCGTCAGTTTCAATACAAACTTTGCCTCTTTTTTTAATCTTGTTGTACCCCATTGAAAGAAAATTCATATTCACAACTAGCTGAATTTATATAGATTGCATCCATGATAATAAATTTATGCAGATATACAGATTGTAATGGGGGTCATATATGACAGAAAGTGAAATCATGTACCAAATGTGAAACCATGTACTGATACATCACTAGTCGTAATGGAAAGTAATTTGGTAAAAACATTTCGTCTAAATTATTTCTAAGATTAAGTCAGTGAATAAAACTAAAAGAGCTTACCAGTAATTATTTTAAGTACTAATGAGAAATTGTCCTTTTTGTGACAACCATTCTTCATAAGGGCATCGCCTTCAGTCCCCTGTCGACAAGTACAGATGTAGCTCCCGATCGTGTTTACACAATCGCCGTAGCATAGATAATCCAATTCACACTCATTTATATCTGTTTTGCAAAATTTTGATAATTAAACTAAAGAACAAAAGAAAGAAATTAACAAGCACAATACACCTCTTATTGGGGATAGATACTTCAACACCCACTTTCATTGGGGATGAAAGATCAATTAGCCATTATTCCAACAAATATCAATTAAGGATAGTAAGATTGGAGCATTTTTCCACACTTTCTCCAAATCTGTTTATGACTGAATCTGTTTCTTTTTGAAGTTCGATCAGGTACTTAATTTCACAAATCGAAGTTCTTGGTCCCCCATTGGTATATAAGCATAGTAGGAAATATCGGCCGATACCGATCCGTATCGGCCGATACGTATCGGTATCGGCTGTGACCGATCCGATACTGGTCCGATACTCGCGATAGTGTGTTAAAGAGCCTGAGCCGTATTGGTCCATACTGGTCTGATACTGGTCCGATACGTATCGGTATCGGCCATGACCGATCCCGATACCGATACCGATATTTCCTACTATGTATATAAGTTCATGATGAGAACATTATTTAATTTTAGCATTCAGATTACAAACAGAATAAATTTAGTTATCAATTGGTTTTATACTCAACTAGTTTAACAGTAAAAGAGCAACTTCAATTTCAACCGGACAATGTAATAGGAAGGATAAAAAAAAAATAATAATAATACCTTCACATCCCCCAGTGATGTATGGATTTCCCTGGTATCCGTTTGAACATTTGCAAAGATATCCAGGACCATTATCTGAATCGTAGCAAACATGATTCTCACTTCGACACGCATAATCGGTCATGTTACGCCTTGCGTAACTACAATTTCCCACGTTTCTTACAGCCCAATCGATACTTACCTGGACCTTGAAATCATCGATCCTTGTTAGGTATGACTTGTTAAAATGGAATCGATTTGAATCCGCAAGAAAAACATATGAACAATTTGTGGGATTTACAAATATTATTGGGTCCCCGCTTGCTCTAGAACTCCGAAAATTCTGTAAATATGGTTCGTAGAAATCGAGTCCATTTGGAATAGAGCTCTGACAGCACCCAACTCCTGTGCACGAACCGTTTGTGCTACCCAATGAAAATTCAGCCGGCCGACAAGCTGAAACGCATCCGCTAACGTAATAACCTTCTGCATCCACAAAATATCCTTGGTTTGGACATCCAACAGCAAAGAAGCTGTTACCGACAGAAAAGAGGTACGGGCTCCCAATGAGAGGTATGTACGTATCCATATAGGTGCCGTTAATATAACCTCCACTTGAGTTGTAACAAGAACGTTTTGCTGTAACTGATATATGCAACTCGCCTTTTGGTGAAATCTCTGTTACTTCTTGGTTATAGCCGGGAATGAAGAGCCGAGGCGGGTTATAGGATTCATTGCAAAAGAGGCCGAAACGTTCTCTGAAGCAGTTAGGCTCATTCTGAAAGCCGAATGGGTAGGGTACTGTAATGTTCCCGCATTTGTTTCTGCAACCCTGTAAAGAAACCAGTGGAGAGATCTGTGATGTGGCTTGCATGGACAGTACAACAGTGAGTAGAGGGAGAAGCAAGAGTAGTAGGGAGTAAGAAGAAGCCATTTATGGTATGAAGGGATGTAGCTTGCTTACTGGATTTTGAACAATATAATGGGGTCATTGTTGACGCGGTTTGTTAGATATGAAATAAAAATAACATAAGAAATTTCTGTGACTGTCAGTGTCTAAGAAGTTAATTTGGATCCGCCTTTCTTGACTGTATTTGGAAGTTGCTATTTGTTCATTAATGCACTATGACTGGGTCTCATTGATTTGTCTACGCTATAATATAAAATTTGATTAGAAAAATTACCTTTAATCAGATAATTGGTGGATTTCAAAAATGCGGTATCGATATAAATTCAATTAAAATTTCTTTACCTGAAAATTTGATAATTGATATTGGTACTACGGATAATATTTTTTAAGAATAAAAAAATGTACAATAGCCTAGACATAAATAAATATTACCAAGGTGTGTACAGAAAATTTTCAAATAATTTCTAGAGATATTAATAATATTATTTATGTAGAACTCTTGACAACAAAAATATTTACTTTGAATAAATAAATTAACAAAACTTGAGTTAAATTGCAACACAATTTTTTCTCCAACAGGAAAACCAGAAAAATAATTAATGAAGTTTTTAGAAAATGGAACTTTTGTTATATATGGAAACACAATAAAAAATTATCTTTGTACAACAACAAAAATATGGAAGAAATATGGCACAGAAGATGTTTGGGCATCCTTCCGTTAAAGTGTTTATAACTTCTAATTCTCCTATAACAATTGTATTTATTTGTAATGATCTGTAAAATTGAAAAACAAAAACGCTACCCTTTTAGGAATTTACAAATTTACAAGAAACCCAATTTAATGCATGAAATAAATATTCATATCCGATGAAGGTACTCAGTTTGAAATTAATTATTTTACAAACTATCTTAAAACCAAAGAAATTTTTCATTAAACAATGTGTATAAATACACCGGAAAATAATGGTGTTTGGCAAGGAAAGAGTAAACATTTATTAGAAAGGATAAGAGCACTCTCATTTCAAATAAATGTCCCAATGAACAATATTTCCAGGAATTGTTTGTATCTAGAGATGTTATTTTTTAATGAACAATATTTCCAGGAAATAAGGACCCAATTAATATGTATGTAATCATGAGGTCTCCTTAGAGGGCCCACCATCATCAATTTTGTCACTACATAGTTGGCTCCACCGTGTACATATATCCCCCACATATTCTAATTTTAAGAAGAATTCAAAATCGATCAGAAGTCTTTGATTTCTTTAGAAGAGGTCTAGCTCGCATTAATTGTGATGTAATAACGACACCTCTTGCTAAGAAATTTCGCCTTGGTCCTCACATTTTTAAACTTGTTTCAGTTGTCTATTTGGTTTTTCTTATATAGGGTCTGGTTTTTGCAAGTATAGAAAGCCAACCTCATATATCCTCTCTCTCTCTCTTTTCGAAAATCTAAAAAAAAAACAAACAGAGAGTAGATATATGAGGTTAATTATATTCTCACTCTCTATCCCTCACTTAAAATAGTAGTTCGTGGGAGACATTTTAGAAACTAATTATTTTTTTATAACACAATGCATGTATGAAGTTGGCTATAATTGGCAAAACCGAACCCTATAAAAGAAAAACCAAACAGATAATTAAAACAAGCTTAAACTGCAAAGACTAAGCATAAAAATTACCGAGAGATGTCTTTATATTGCATCACGATCCAACGTGAGACTTCTTTTAAAAAAAACATATATAGACTACTAATTCTGAAAACTGACTTTACATTTTTTTTTTTGGGAAATTCCTAGCTATTTTTTTAGAATTTTGGCCAAGGTCATGATGTAATTTTTAAAAACATTTATATATGGAGAATATGTTGAACTTTTCGGATAGAAAGTTTGAACTTTGAAAATAAAGATATAAACGAAAATTAAAACAAATAAACGTGTTACATGTCATCTAATCAGTGATCTAGGAACAAATTCATTGATATTGGATATCTGGATATGTCACATCAACATCACAAAAGACCTCCACTCAAATTATGCATCTATTATTGCAAAATCAGTTATATGCTCTTGGACTGAAAATCTCAAAGGGGAACAAATAGATTCAAATATATTTGGGTTCCCAAATCTGAGTTAACCTACTCCCCAAAAATTCTCAAAATGAAAAATTCTAAAAGGGGAGACAACATTAACACAAATTAAAGCAGTACCCATGTAAGTATGTAACAGGCATCAGTGCAATAAATTCAGAGTAGGTATGATACACATCGGATTTATTTTGATTCAATGAATTCAAATACCGTCTAATTTGCATTAATATGTGTGCGTTTTACTTTAAAATCTGTGTGTATTTGCTCAGTTTCCGTGCATCTAAATTTTAATGCAAATCAAACCATGTTAGAGCTCGTTGAAATCAAATGTAAATCCGATACCCATATAACCTACTCTGTTCTCTAGTACAATAAAATTTGTGATAAATCTGGTAATCAATATACATTTACATATACATATACATATACATATACATATACATATACATATACATAGAGTGTGACAAATATGTATTCGGTAGCACTTCAGCAGAAGTGCTACCAATTCATTTTCCAATTTTTAAAGTCCAAATGATCGATCCAAACCGTTAAATGTGATCTCCATAAAAATTGAGGAGATTAGAGCGTTCACGTGGCCCCGTTCAATCGTCTCGTTAGTGTTTCCATAGTATATAACCTTCTATTCGTAGAAAGCGACTTTACCAAAATAATCAAGATATTTTGACCATTGGACGACTTTGATTATTCGTATATAACCTTTTATTTTAATATTTGATCATATGTTTTTATCTTGACTTTTGCAACTTCAAACAATTAGCATGCGAAATTTATTTAATTTATAATTGGTGGGTGAGGCTACAATACTTTGTACTATGTAGGTAAGTCTGTATTATAGAGTCCGGCTAGTATAACATCGGTGTCATATGACACCAACAACAAAATTGATTGGATAGATTTCAAACAGCTAATTCAAACTGTTTAAACCGATTTATTTTATGAGTGATACATTTACATGCAAATATTTTATATTTTCTAGTTATTTTAGTAACAAATCAAGCAGTCAAAAATGTTAAAAAATGAATGCATTAAAATTAACTTAAAAACTCGCACATTTGACTGCTTGACTAGATACTAAATAAATTCGAAAAATTATAAATTTTGCATGTAATACACAACTAATGAAATTGATGGGTTTGAATGGTTTGGATTAACCATTTGAAATAGGATTTGGAAAATTTTAAATAGTACATGAAGACAATACAATCTCTTGACATAGTTTTCAATTAAAATTTAACTAGTACATGAAGACAATAATACAGTCTCATTTAAAATTTTAAATAGATGGGTTTGAACAGTTTGGATTTATTTTCAAATTTTAAATAGTCAATACAGTCTCTTGACATACTTTTCATATAAAAATGAGCATGAAGACAAAATTTTATATTTTCTTAAAATATTTTACTACTTTTTTGTAGATAAGTAAAAAATTACCTGATCAAAGAATTTGGAACCATACACAAGTAGTAATTTTCTACCTATATAAAATAGTAAAAAAATCTTTAAAAAAAATGTAAAATTTGATCTTTGCACATACATTTTCAACTGGAGATCATATTAAGCAATTCAGATTAATTATTGGAGATATAGATCCATAGCACGAACCGATTCTGCACATTATAAAGTATCATAATCTCACTCAATAATTGGCCATTAATTCATGACAAGTTTAATGTTGCAATGTTTTCGGTGTCTCCTTGTTATCTCTTACCTTAATTACTTCTAAGTCAAATTATAATGGAGCATAAGAACATACTCAACGTAACAAATTTCAAGCAAATTATAAAGCTTAGTCATATGCATATTTTAGTGTCAATGTTAATATTTACACAAGAATAAGTACTTAACCAGAAATTTGTCCCCCAGTCAATTGTTTAATTACGACTTTATGTACGCTGAATTGTACAAGGAGACGATTTTGCTTGGTGCCTTATCTCTCACATGAATACATAATTTCCGCTCACTTTATATCCTCAAATCCCACAACAACTTGCTGGAAAAGAAATACGCCGAAGTGAGCTTCTCATCTTCTAATCAAATAATTTGTTTCTTTAGCCATGCCCATGATTAAAATCTTTGCTTTGGCTTTTCTCCTCCTCTTAAAAATCACATTCTCAGTCAGCCAAGAAGTGGAATTTACATTCAATGGATTCGCCAACGCAAATCTAACCCTAGATGATGTAGCCTACATCGAGTCGAATGGCCTTTTGAGGTTAACTAACGACAAGGTTCAAATGAAAGGTCATGCCTTCCATCCCTCTCCAATTCGCTTTGGCAGGATCACCTCTTCCTTCTCAACCACATTTGTATTTGCAATTATTTCGAAGTACACTGACATCAGCGGCCATGGGATTGCCTTCTTCATATCCCCCTTGAAGAATCTCTCCGCCGCCTTGCCAAGCCATTACTTGGGTCTCCTTAATAAAAAAAACGTTGGCAATGCCACCAATCATATTTTCGCGGTTGAGCTGGACACTATATATAGCTCTGAGTTCAATGATGTGAATAATAACCATGTCGGTATTGATATAAATAGTTTGATTTCAAGCTTATCTTCTTCTGCTGGATATTATGATAATTCAGAATCTTTTCATGAATTGAGCCTTATAAGTGGTAAAGTGATGCAAGTATGGGTTGAATATTGGAGCAATGATACACGAATTAGTGTTTCGTTATCTCCCATTGGAATGTCCCAACCAAAAACTCCTCTACTCGTTTATCATTTTAATCTCTCAACAGTTTTAGGCGATTCTATGTACGTTGGTTTTTCTTCTTCCACTGGCTCTATCCGCCGTAGCTCTCACTACATTCTTGGATGGAGCTTCAAATTAAATGGACCAGCACCTTCCCTTGACCTATCAAAGTTACCAAAGCTCCCACATGGCCGATCAAAAGTCTTAGAGATAGTGATGCCTTTTGCTTCAGTGGCCTTCATTATTTTAGTTGTTTTCCTTTTCCTATATGTGAAGAGGCAGTTCTGGTACACAGATCTGCTTGAAGATTGGGAAGTTGAGTTTGGTCCACATCGCTTCTCATACAAAGATTTGTATCGAGCAACCAATGGATTTAAGGAAAAAGAGTTGCTTGGAAGTGGTGGATTTGGGAGGGTTTACAAGGGGGTTTTACCTGTGTCCAAAATGGAAGTTGCAGTCAAGCGAGTCACACATGAATCCAACCAAGGTATCCAGCAATTTATTGCAGAGGTTGTGAGCATTGGCCGGCTCCGGCATAGAAACCTTGTTCAATTATTGGGTTATTGCCGGAGTAAAGGGGAGCTCCTTTTGGTATATGATTACATGCCAAATGGGAGTCTTGACAAGTATTTGTATGGTCAACAAAACCCGACCCTTAATTGGATCCAACGAATCAATATTATCAAAGGAGTAGCATTAGGTATTTTATACCTCCACGAGGAATGGGAGCAAGTTGTCATCCACCGAGACATTAAGGCAAGCAATGTTTTATTAGACTGTGATTTAAATGGTAGATTAGGTGACTTTGGCCTTGCAAGACTATACGATCATGATACCGACCCTCAAACCACCCATTTGGCAGGTACAATGGGTTATATTGCCCCAGAGCTTGCCAGAACTGGTAAGGCAACAACTCTTACTGATGTGTTTGCCTTTGGTGCATTCCTACTAGAGGTTGTTTGCACTAAGAGGCCATTACACCCCGGTGCACAAGGGGAGCGAACAATTCTAGTCGATTGGGTGTTAGAAATTTGGAAATTTGGATTGTTAGCCGATATTGTGGATCCGAGGTTAGGTGATTGTTATACAGTAGAGGAGGTAGATATGGTGCTAAAACTAGGTTTGCTTTGCTCACATCCACTACCTAGTGCCAGGCCAAGCATGCGACAAGTTGTGCAATATATGGAAGGCGATGCACCCATACCAGAATTATCGGCAATATATATGAACTATAGTACACTTGCAATGCTTCAGAATGAAGGATTCGATTCTTATGTATTGTCACACCCCTCTACGATGACATCTCTCTCTTGTTTATCTAGTGGTAGATGATAGAACAGAATCTTTATTTTTTAATTTTTATTTAACTAATAATATTGTGTAATCAGATGTTATATAGTATGTAACGTGTGTATACTACCCTCAACTCGGATGGAAGGAAGAATTGGTGTTGGGGGCTTTCTAAAAATTTTTATTTTTCTATTTCAATCAGATGTTGGGGGCCTTCTAAGAACCTTATACTTTTAGGTAGTTATGCCTTGTCCGTGTGCTTCATTTTGATTGTTATCAGTTGTGATTGTAACACTATTCAAGTACTTTTTGTGTCCTACCATCAATGATTAATGAAATTAAATTTTCTATGAGTATCGTGTACACCGGAGCTGGCTTTGTCACAAAACAGAAATGTACGCATGTTGATTACGTATCGTCACTCCCGTGTTCAATACCGTGATTATTCACGTGCCATAACTAATTGTTAGCAAAAAAGACACGGCACAATTAGTTACAGTATATTTCTTTTAACATCAATTTTTCATTTTAATATTTAAAAGAATCGTTTCATATTCATTTTTGGATACTTTTTTGAATTTTTTTAAATAAACAACTTAAACTTATTGTTTAATTGTAAGAGTAGTCAAATGTTATCAAACGCGACTAACAGTCACTTGATTAGTTACGGCACGATTGGTCACGACATCTTTGAGCATGATACATTAAGTCAAAGCACAACTTGGTCACGAGTCATGATGTGATTCACGTGGCATGACCACTCTCAACATGTTGGTCACAACATTGACAAGGTATGTGAAAAAATGACTTGATCACGGCACGATTTTTCCACTCTTGCAGCAGTGCACCGATATGTATTTTTGCGAGAATTTACTAGAAAAGGGTTATCCTAAACACGACGATATTGTGTTTGCATCTGGACCGTCCGATCAAAATTCGAATTAATCTGGCTCAAGGTGAGAAGCAAAAGACCCCTTTTATATTTTTGCAAAAACATATTGGACGGTATGGATCCAAATTAAAAATTTGAGTTACTTTAGGTGATCTCAATTCAGGAGGTGGGGGTGAGGGAATTCGGATCTCCTTCTGTACCTTAAAAAAAAAATATTAAAATTAGTGTATTCGGACTATTCTTTTAATCTGACACGAACCTTAAAGAGAACCTCTACATATTCAATAGGCACCTGATTAAGTTAGGTCCAATTAGAATTAATCTTAACTGTAAAACATGAGAGCATGCTTGTTTGGTGGTGGGTGGGGGAGTTCATATTACCTAAGGTAACAAAAATATTTGAGTTTAGATCCGGACCGTTCGATCTTCTTTGTTATGAATATTGAAGGTTCCCTGTGCATTCCACCTTGAACGGATTCTGATCGGACGTCCGGATCTAAACTCAAATATTTTTGTTACCTCATAGTATATCTGACTGGGTCAGGGGTTGATATAGCCCAAGCCCAAATGTGATCAATTGTAAATGGATGAAATAATAAGTTACAGCCCAAACAAAAAGTAAATGGAAGTAATAATAATAAGTTAATATAGCCCAAGCCCAAATCCAGGGGTTTGAATTAATTATGGCATCATTCGAAATAACCCAATTAAACCCATTCAATGTTGTCATTACTGCTGCTGGAATTCAATTTTTTTTTAGCTTGAATTGTTCATAATTTCTTTCATTTGTAAATAAGTTTTATGCGAATATTTCATCATTTTATAGAATTTTTAATAATTTCTAAATGTACTGACTTTTAATGTATTAAATTTCTTTATTACAAAATAAGTACTTAGGTGGTGTGTTTAGAACTTCTATAAACTTGTATGTCTGCAATAGAGTCTGTAATATTATTTAAAACCAATTGTGTTTTTCAGAAAATAAGGGTTGACAAAAGCATGAGAGATCACTGGCTTCTTAGACTCAAGGGTCCCGCCCCTTAGTTGAAACCTCCCCCCCCCCCCCCCCCCCCCCCCCCCGACCCGATCTGGATGTTTGATTTGTAATTCGGATTAAATTTAGAGTTAAAAACGATTCAATATTTTTTAAACACCCCCCCCCCCTCTCTCCCCGGCCACAACACACACACACACACAAAATTCCTGGGCCCGCCCCTTCTTAGACTCTTATAAATTAAAACTCATTCTTTCTATAAATCCATTAGAATAAGAAAAGAAAGAACAAGTGCATATTTTATTCCATCTCATATTGATACTGATCAATGTTTTACATCATATGTGAATTAAAAGAAACGCTCAATCATTAGCAAAATAATTAATGAAACGAATGTACAAATAAATAAATACATGATTGCATTATATATACATTCCAATCTGAACCTTTTCCTCTTACAAAACTTTGTTAGATGCTTCTATTTCTTTCATAATTGGCCTGAATTAAATACTGTTGATTTTCTTGAATTATCTCGTCCAAATTTCTAGATGCTGTACTATTCATGTACATCATATAAATCACCAGTTGAATGAATCCTAAGAAGAAGCCTATTCCGTTTGGAATCTACAGTCATAAAATTTATTGGTAGCTCAATTAGAAATGAAAATATACAATTTTTAATTAAGTGTATCAAATATAGCCCCTTACTTTGGAAAAGTAAACTTAAAATTTGGTTAGGTCATTTAGATAGGACTGATATAAAGTTGATGCAATCTGATCAGAAATAATATACATCAACTATATATAGCATGAGGAGGGTTCAAATGCACCCAAATTTTTGTGCACCCAAATGCATCCTATCTTTCAAATTCTTTTTCTCGGTTTTCAAAGTCCGAATAGTCAATCCGAACCGTTAGATGCGATCTATATATTAACATGTTCTTGGAGACCAAATTTTATATTTTTTGGAATTTTTTTACTATTTATTAAGCCACTTTGAAAATAGCTGATTTTACATTTTCTGGACCATTGGATCAGCAATTTTCAAAGTTGTTTAATAAATAGTAAAAAAATTCAAAAAAATGTAAAATTTGGTCTCCAAGCACATCTTAATATATAGATTGCATCTAACGGTTCGGATTGACTATTTGGACTTTGAAAACGGAGAAAAAAAGATTTAAAAGATAGGGTGTATTTGGATGCACAAAAATTTGGGTGCATTTGAACCCTCCTCATATAGCATATAGTTTAAACCTTACTATCGACATTACTAATTAATGAATTGTGGAACCAAAATATATTGTACTCAGCTAATTATATGTTGGGTAAAGAACAAATCTACTGGTATATATACTTCAATTCTAACATGGTTGGCCACAATTATAATTAATATAATAGGAGGATGTAAATTAATGTAATTTATCCTATTTATAGTTTAATCATATGAGCAGGATTTAATGCAAAAGAAGCTGGTACTTACACCAAGGAAAACATCTCTGGCAAGAATAGCATATGCAGTCCAGATGCCACCATTCAAGAAGAGAAATAAAGAGAGAAGGAAGGGCATGAACTCCACACTGTTTGTACTTATCACTGTTCTCTGCATATTTAAGCAAATGTTAGATAAATCATCATAATTAATATTGGTTTAGCACTATATAATTACTCTAATACATTATAAAAGTGAGCTAATTAACTGATGATGGTACATTACTAGATATGTAATCCAATAAATTAAGCATTTCTTTTTATCATAAAGCATTTTGTTACAATTAAATTGTTGGTTTTGAAGATAATTAAGACCAGAAAAAACAGTTGATTAATTACCCGATTGCTAGTCACTGAATTGTTATTCAATAATATCTAATTTATTTAAGGGAATGAATTATGAATTTCTTTTAATTTGTCCAAAGATAATGATGTACAGAGGAATATGCTAAGTTATATTTATAACATAATTCTAACCATTAATTAATTTTTTTGTTGCACATCAATGTGATATCTTAAAAATACTATTCATAATATTATAAATGTGTTCTTTATCATTTTGAAAGGATTTGCCTCAAATTTGAATCATTTTTAGAAGTTTATTTGTCATCCATGAAAAAGTAATTAAACTCATGAACAATAAAAAATTTCAAATACATATAGAGTTAGGTTATCATGTCTTTGAAATTAAAGAAGCTATTTTACTTTCCGTTCATATCTTCATTTTCAAAGTTCAAATAGTCGATTCGAACCTTTTATATTCATACTAACGTGTTCTTGGAGACCAAATTTTACATTTTTTGGAAATTTTTTATTTTTGTGATCTTTTTCAAAGTTCAAATAGTCGATTTGAAAATCATTGTTTTTGTGAATTTTACAATGATTTTTTTTTAACTGTAAAAAAATTCGAAAAGATGTAAAATTTGGGTTTCCAAGCACATATTAATATAAAGATAATGTTGTGAAATTTAGATTGACTATTTGTAAACTAGTTTACAAATAGACATAAGCGTGAGAAGTAAAACAACTTATTTACTTCCCAACTCTAGAATGAAAAGCACGGCTGTAATATATATCAAGGACTAAGCGACTATCAAATTGGTCAATTATGCTCTCTTTGGTTAATGAAAAGCACGGCTGCATAGAAGGTAGCTAGAATTTTCTATATAAGTTATATAAGCTAGAATTTTCTATATTTAAAAATATGCACTATTTTTAAATAGAAGCGTTGACCGGGATAGTACGTACGCAACAACGATATTTCTTAGTAACCAAGAAGTATATATATGAAAGATAGATGCAGATACGCAACGACTAAAGAAATACTATCCATCTGTTGCTTATAAGTTCTAATAAGTAACAATCAGCCGTTGAATTAATATTAATTTTCTATTCTGTAACCTCTATCTTAAATATGTTTATCCTTAGCTTATACCGTTGAAATTTGGATCAGCTTGCGTACAAGCAATCATATTTACATAACAAGATTAATTTTCAGCATATGCGCAAGTCGTTGTCAACGTGTATATATTGTCAGATTTCAATTAGTTGACTCTATGTCTTGTTGGGGTCCATTCTTAGGTGTACCCCTTAATATCATATTTTGGAAGCATTTAATAATTAACTGTACTATTTTAAAATATATAATGCACATATAATTAAATACTTAACTAGTTGTCTTTTAACAGTAAGTTAGTTGCTTTTAATATATAATAATGAAAAATGATTCGATGATAGTGCGTTTTTAATATGAAATTAGTTATGCGTACTCCTAATAAAAATATTGTTCTTGTAAATACTTGGCTATTTTTTAATATTGTTTTTGCTTTGTTGATCACTTATATATATATAGAGAGAGAGAGATGGGCTATGGTGCATTGCAATTCATGGAGGAGTTTGTGCATTGGACCATAAATCTAAAATTAAAAATCCAAATGGCCGATCCAAACCGTTCATCTTGTTCTCCATATTAATATGTGCTTGGAGACCAAATTTTACATTTTTCTAAATTTTTTTACTATTTATTAAGTATTTTACAAAATTGTTGATCCAATGGTGGCTGCTAATTTTACTGTTTTGTTAAGCCACCGTTGGATCAACAATTTTGTAAAATACTTAATAAATAGTAAAAAAATTCAGAAAAATGTAAAATTTGGTCTCCAAGCACATATTAATATGGAGAACAAGATGAACGGTTTGGATCGGTCATTTGAATTTTGAATTTTAGATTTATGGTCCAATGCACAAACCCCTCCATGCATTGCAATGCACCATAGCCCATCTCTCTCTCTCTCTCTCTCTCTATATATATATATATATATATATATATATCGAGAGAGAGAGAGAGAGAATGACTAAGCTCAAAACGTTTTTTCCTTGTTCCAGGAACAAACGACTTGGTTTTTCAATTTTCAAAATTCAAACAGTTGATCCAAACCGTTAGATGCTTAATCTATATTAAAATGTACTTGGAGACCAAATTTTTTATTTTTTGGAAATTTTTTTACTATTTATTAAGATGGTTTGAAAGTCGATGTTTTTTAATGGTCCAGAATTTTAATAAAAACAGTGATTTTCAAACCATCTTAATAAATAGTAGAAAATTTTCAAAAAATATAAAATTTGGTATCCAAGCATATTTTAATATAGATTAAACATCTAACGGTTTGGATCAACTGTTTGGACTTTGAAAATTGGAAAACCGAGTCGTTTATTCCTGGGCCAGGAAAAACGTTTTGAGCTTAGTCATTCTATATATATATATATATATATATGAGGAGGGATCTAATTACCACAACCATTTTATACATTTTCAAAGTTCAAATTGTCGATCCAAACCGTTCAACATGATCCCTACTATTGAAATTTTACATTTTTTTGAATTATTTTTCTATTTATTAAGTATTTTACAAAAAATAGTCAAATTCAGACCATTTAATTTTGTACCCATCTTAATAAATAGTAAAAATAATTCAAAAAAATGTAAAAAATGAACAGGAAGCACATTTTATTGTGGAGATCATGTTGAACGGTTTGGATCGACGATTTGGACTTTGAAAATGTAGAAAATAGTTGTAGTAACTTTGTGGTAACTCAAAATTATAGTAATTGTATCCCTGTTCTATATACACACACAATTCTTAAAACATGTTTACCGATGGTATGGAAGTGCAACGATGTTTAAAAGAAAAAAAATATTAAAAAAAAACCAGTTCAGTATCTACAATAATAGTATTTTTTTTAAAATAAATTCTTCAACACTTTTAAAAATAACAATCAAATGATTATATATTTTTGTGACTATGTTCAAAGCTACTAATTTTGTTTTTTATTTTAGTTTATTGTTGTTTTCAAACTTAATTGGAATATAATTAAGAAATAATTTCATATTAAATTGGTATATTTCATATTTGGGAACGTAAATTTCATGAAAACTTGGCAACATTAACTACTTTGACCAAGTTGCGTAATTGGTTTTCCAGATGTGTGTTGTTCCCTCTTCCGTTAATGATTATTTTCTATGATATATAATCATAAATCGAGAATATTCTTTTAGCAATACGGTGAAGTCTTGAAAGCTACATTTACAATTTGGGAAAAATAATTTTTTTTGAACGAAATAATGTAATCAGAAACGGAATATCCCTAAAAAAAAGGAAAATTTTAAAAATAACCCTGTGTACCATTTTTTTTTATTTCTGCCCTGACCGTCAGATCCTGGGGCACCCCATAAGGCTAGTGAGGCGCCAGACCCTGGGGCGCCCCATAAGGCTAGTGAGGCGCCAAACCCTGGGGCGCCCCATAAGGCTAGTGAGGCGCCAGCCCCCCGGGCGCCCCACGGTTCTTCTATTTTTTTTTTTTTTTTTTATTTATTTTTTTTTTTTTTTAGAGATCTTAGTATTTTGATTTAAATAATTTTGTGAAGAAAAAATTTTCTTGTTTAGTGTGTATGCCAAAAAATAAGACAATAGTTGATTTGAAGTATATTTTAAAGAACTAAATTATTGATTTGATTCCTTAAAATTTATATGCATACCAAAATCATTAACCATAGACAATAGTTGATATGCAATATAAACTCAAAAGGATCGAATCAATTAGAAGAAGGTTATATTATGGTTTCCACTAATTTTATGGACTTCTTTTTCAGTCACTGCATTAGTTTATGCGTCAACTTTCATAGGTATAAATACTTGAGAAATAAGAGATTAATACTTTCATGCGTAACTTGATATGATGATCCTCTCTTTTCAGTCCTCCAATAGTCTCCTCGTCAATATTCCTCTAATGAAGTAGTGGGGATTGATACAAGGACTAAAATGCAAAAGTGATTGCACCAGCATGTAGAGCATTCAAAAATACACAGAATTGATATAAATTTCAACTTATTTGAATTTTTCTACAGTTAGTTATGAATTTTCAAAGTTTAATTTTTGAAAAAACTTTAAACAGCCATAACTTTGGCTAAGAAAGTCGGATTTACGCGTATGAGCATTTTTCGGAAAGGGGAGGACGAGACGGATCCGATTTTGCCTCAGTGATACA
The DNA here is from genome assembly GCA_964058875.1 of Carex rostrata. NCBI lineage: Eukaryota > Viridiplantae > Streptophyta > Magnoliopsida > Poales > Cyperaceae > Carex > Carex rostrata. Next base: position 2,734,870 of record CAXKVT010000056.1, read on the forward strand.
CCAGGCATCGTTGTATCGGAAGCATCAGAATTTCAAAAAAATGTCGTTTAGTGCTTCAAAAATCCAGTTTAAGTTTCGTTCGACGATAGGTATTAAAAAACAGCGATTTTCAAACCATCTTAATAATATAGTAAAAAAATTCAAAAAAAATGTAAAATTTGCTCTCCAAGCATATTTTAATATAGATTAAACATCTAACGGTTTAGATCGGATATTTGGACTTCGAAACTAGAGATATGAGCACGAATTAAAATGCCCCGTTTAATTCATGAAGTAGCATAGCCTTACTCTACATGTATATAGATGTACATGTATATGTATATGTGTATGTATATGTATATGTATATGTATATGTACATAGTTATACATATATACATATATTATAAAAAAAATTGTATATATGTATATAGAGATAGGCTAATATGCTTTCGGTAGCATATGGGCCGAAATACACACGGTCCAAATTTGAAATTTCAAAATCCAAACAGTCAATCCGAACCGTTCATCTTCTTCTCCATATTAATATCTTCTTGGAGACCAAATTTTACATTTTTCTGAATTTGTTTACTATATATTAAGTATTTTACAAAATTATTGATCCAACGGTGGCTGCACAAAACAGTAAAACCGTTGGATTAGCGATTTTCAAAGTGGCTTAATAAATAGTAAAAAAATTCAGAAAATTGTAAAATTTGGTCTCCAAGCAGATATTAATATGGAGAAGAAGATGAACGGTTCGGATCGACCGTTTGGATTTTGAAATTTCAAATTTGAACCGTGTGTATTTCGGCCCATATGTTACCGAAAGCACATTAGCATATCTCATGTATATATGTATATATGTATATGTGTATGTGTGTATATGTATATGTGTATGTGTGTGTGTATATGTGTATGTGTGTGTATGTGTATATATGTGTATATATGTGTATGTGTGTGTGTATATATGTGTATGTGTGTGTATGTGTCTATATGTGTATGTGTATATATGTGTATGTGTATATGTGTATATGTGTATATATTATACATATATTATAAAAATTGAAAAAAAAGAGATCAACAAGTTGTTAAAAAAAAATACAACTATTGTCTTATTTTTTGGCATACACTCTAAACAAGAAAAATTTTTCTTCACAAAATTATTTAAATCAAAATACTAAGATCTCTAAATAAAAAAATTAAAAAAAAAATAGAAGAACCGTGGGGCGCCCGGGGGGCTGGCGCCTCACTAGCCTTATGGGGCGCCCCAGGGTCTGGCGCCTCACTAGCCTTATGGGGTGCCCCAGGGTCTGGCGGTCAGGGTAGAAATAAAAAAAAATGGTACACAGGATTATTTTTAAATTTTTTATTTTTTTAGGGATATTAATAAAAATGGCCGAATCAGAAATTAACCAGACATTAACTCCGTAAAGTTTAAGGTTAACAATTTACTGATTGGACCGCTGGATCAACCAGTTCAATTGTTAATTTATTAAAATAATGTCAATTGCAACATGGCGATAACGTCATTTTTTTCGGTTGTTCTGCTATGACGTGATAAATGCTATTTAAACCTTTGAATTTGAGTATTGTTATACATTAATCATTTTTTTTATAAATCATTAGTGAAATTTATATGACATCATATCGTAAAAATTTTCACAAATATTTAATAATGCAATATAAGACAAAACTTATAGTTATATTTTGAAATTTAACAACAAAATAAAATGAAAATACTTATTTTATTAAAGAATTATATATTTTTGTCTTAATATTTTTTATGGGAGAAAAATATAACGACTAATCTTTTTATTTTATTTGATAAATATCAAGAGAATTTTCTGCAATAATTATAAATAATGTCCTTAATAAAATTTAGAATTTTTTTTAATTTTGGACACAATTATTTATATTATGTATAATTATATATTTAAATATTTAAAATATTTTAGGTCTTATGTGTAAATTTCGTAATACAAATTAAAAAAAAAATCATAAGACAACATAACTTGAAATATATATTTTTCTCTTTATTAATTTGTGGTCACGTGGGAAAGAGAGAGCCTGATTGGCCATTCCCTATCATGCTATCACAATCTTATTTAATGCACAAAAAAATTCTCCACAGAAGACCTAACAAATCAGTTTAAAAAAGTTATTTATAAAAACCGGTCCAGCAGCTGAACTAATATTTTAAAGTCTAAACGAATTATATTTTGGATCCGATTTTATTCAGTTCACCTGACCGGTCCGATTTGGTTTTCATAATGTACTGGAACGGACAAACTTGAAACTGTTTTGCTAATTCTCTGCTATTTTTTAATCAATTATATATATAGGGAATGAATTGAGGTGAGGTGCAATAAATAGATTCTCTGCCATATATGGAGCCAAATCACGTGGTGAGGTGCAATAAATAGATTCAAACCGTTCTTTTAATATGGTACGAATCTCAAAACACACCACCTATAATTTATAAGCATTAGATTGATTTTGACCCGCTGAAATCAATCCGGACCGTCCGTTTATTATCGCACCCCTTCAATATCTGAAGGGAGACATTCAAATCACGTGGGAAATAAAGAGACAGGTAGGTAGTTACATATTGAAGACAGCCTTACAAATGTGTGTGTGCACACACACACTGCTAATCATTGAATTAATATCATATATTGTGTTTTTCTTGTATTAATTAATTTCGGTTTTAAATTTGGTTTTTAAAGAAACACTTGGTTGTCATGCATACCATGATGAAATTAAAAAACAGTCTCATTTCATTTTTTTTCTTCTTATTTCAAAGAGCATAATTTTATTTATGTTCTGTTCTGGGCTTGGTTTCTTTCATGGATATATAGTTTAATTTAGTCTTGTTATTTCATATCACTGTTGAATAAAGTATATATAGTTTACTTAATTACATACAAAAGTTGAATTGGACTTTTCCACTTTTCATATAAGGTTATAAAATCAAATATTTTGTATATCAAATTAAAGTAAAGATATATAGCGGATACCCATTAATTCAGCAAAGTATATATGCTATAACATTATTAAAAAATACTAAATAATTATTAACTTGGATATAATTATATAAAAGACTTCATCAAATTAAAATAAAATAATATACAAAGAAACATACTGCTGCAGCAAGAGGGGATTCATACATGATTAAATTAAGGCATTCACCTATTGTTACCAATTGCAACTATCTTAAAGTTTTTGTTTATTATTTTCTCCCTAATTGTAGAAGATGGAATTATCTACCAATATATAGATGCCTAGAGTCTCAATTAATTTAAAGACTAGGAAGTATTTAATTTCATATTGGGGATAGAGGAGGGTTCTAATATCTTATACTTTTTTATCTCATCATACCTCATATTTTGTATTTTTAATTTTAAAATTCGAACTGTCAATGCAAATTGCTCAACATGATATCAATACTAAAATAAAATTGGAGATGAAATTTTATAATTTTTAGAAATTTCTTTACTATTTTTTCAGATCGGTAGAAAATCACCGTTTTTTTAACGGTCTAGAAATAGTGATTTTGTTTCAATCTAGAAAAATAGTAAAAAATCTTCAAAAATTATAAAATATCATCTCCAAGCATATTTTAGTATGGATATCATGTTAAGCGGTTCCGATCGACAGTTTAAACTTTGAAAATGAAGATATAAATTTGAGGCATGATGAGGTATGAAAACATGATGTGTTAGAACTCTCCTCTTGGGGATATTTAGGAACATTAATTTCATGATAACTTGGCAACATTATTTACTTTGACCAAGTAATCCATGGGTAGCTAGTTTTCCAAGTTGGATTGCCAGATATATATGTCGTTCTCTCTTGCGTAAATGCATGATTACTTCTTGTAATAATCTTTGAATGACAAAATTCTTTTAGAATTCAGTGCCTCTTAATAAACCATATATAATTAATTACTCAAGCCCACTATATTTACAATCAGGGAAACTCTTTTGCTAATTATGTAGTTATTTTTTAATCAATTAATTAAGGCGACTCTTTAGAAGCCAAATCACGTGGGGAATAAATTGACAGGTGGGTAGTTGCAATACGTTGAAGAAGCACAGCCATATACAAATTTATGTTCACACACGCACAGCTAGTCATTGAATTAATATCATATATTGTGTTTATCTTAATTTGCATTAATTAATTTCGGTTTTCAATGTTGATTTTGAAGTGGAAATATAGTGGATATACAAATTAACAACACCAAATAATTAATAGCTAGCTAGGATATGAAAGACTATATTAAAATTTTGTATATCAAATTAAAGATGCTATAGCCAATTCAACAAAGATAGTGGATACCCATTAATTCAGGAAAATATGTGATCAAATCAATAAATATATATATATATATATATATATTGGATCTAAACAAACATTAAATAATTAATTAATATCTTAGATATAATATAAAAGACTAAATTATCAAATTAAAAAAAAAAATATGCAGAGAAACGTACCACAACAGCAAGAGGGGAGCCATACATGATTACATTAAGAAATGCACCTATTGTTCCAATTGCAACTATCTTCAAGCTTTCATCCTCTATAGCAAACCTTGTGACCAAGAAAACTGCTCCAAACACTCCCACATCTAATATCAACACCAAAAGAGCCGTCCTTACCTGAATTTTAAAATTTTATATCAAAAAAAAAAAAGGAAAAGGGAAGCGTTTTGATACACAACAAAGTGAAACACCAACAAAAAGAGAGAACAGATTTAAAATATATAGGTGAAGTATTAATTAATTAGTGATATTTATGTGGATGTACTATAAAAATAGGGGGAAATTATAGGTAGAGACTTCAATATATCTCTGTTTTCTATAAGAAAGTTCAAACTATATAGGACATTACATAGTTTCGACAAGATTGTTATTTGTAAGTATATATATATTGCGCTCCAATAAAGCATATATTATACAAATATAGTTAAAGAAACATCAGCAAAAGGCATATATTGAAATAGCAAAAAAGGTACTATATAACTAGAAATAATTAGCTTACTCTTTGAGAAGGTTTGGCGAATACAAGAAACAGAACCACATAAATAGCCTCTAGCACAACACCTACACCATTAACCGTTGCAACGAGATAAGCATCGGGTTTTGTAACACCATAGTAGACCCAAAGCAATGAACTCAAAAGGGTCACGGCATATGGCGTCGGCTCGAAATCTTCAGTTGATTTGCTCGTAGTAATCCTCCAAAAGGTTTTACTGCCACATAATTTTGATATATATCATATTACTTACTACAGAAGCTCTAATGATGCTATATATATTATTTTGCTTTCTTCTTTAAACAAAAAGAAAATCATATACAATATGATATATTATCAGACAGAATACAGTTTGAGTTTAGCTTACATAGGTGAGGCAAACATAAGAACTGAGATAACATTTCCTGTATTATATAGATAGAGAAAAGAGGTTATTTACTTGTATAATGGTGACCTACAAAAGAGAGAGACAGAGAGAGATGTAACCTATGATTCCAATGGAGAAGAGAAGAGGATCCATGGGAAAATTAAACGGTTATGTTTAGTTGTTTTGTTTTGTACTCCTGTTAGTTTGGAAAGGTGGATGGTCTAAATGTACCCATTAATCATTGAATTAGTCAATTTTTATTAAGTTTGAGGCGTAACAAATTTAATGAGAAATAATTCGTTAGTCGTATTTTTCTTTGTATCTTATTTTTTTCCGTACAAGTGCTTATCTTTCTTTTTATTTAAAAAATAGCCTTGTCACGTTTTCCAACTTATAAATATTAAATTTTTTGTGGTGATCAGTTTTTCAACTCTAGAATGTATATTTTATTCAACTTAATAAAACAAGCCAATTTAATTTATTTTAAGTCTGCAAGCATATATTTTAGTCACATAATATCCGTCAAATTCAAGTTTTAATTCAATTTCTGATAGACATAATTTTTAATACATAATTACAATATAGTAAAAGCACTTATATTTCCGTACAAATACAAATAATCTGAATCATATTTCAGTACAAAATGAAAAAATATATATATAACTGAGTGAGTCTATGGTACTATGCATATTATGATTTGTTACCGTGCTACGGCTCTATATTCGAGTTTTCAAATCTCAATGGTCGATCCGAACCGTTCATCTTGTTCTCCATATTAATATGTGTTTGGAGACCAAATTTTATATGTTTTGAAATTTTTTTACTATTTTTTTAGATTTATTGAAAATCACTGTTTTTGGATGGTCCAGAATTTTCAGATCAAGTGATTTTCTAAATATCTAAAAAAATAGTAAACATTTTTCAAAAAATGTAAAATTTGGTCTCCAAACACATATTAATATAGAGAACAAGATGAACAGTTCGGATCGACCGTTAGGATTTAAAAACTCAAATATAGAGCCGTAGCACAGTAACAACCCGTGATATGCGTAGTACCATAGACTCACTCTATATAACTTGTACGCTGAATGAAAACCAAACAACACTGTCAATATCATTATTAATTGCTCACTCTCAGCATAATTGATAAGCATAATTGATAAGGTAAAAGTAGTAGAATACAATTGATAAGCTCCAATGAACTCCCAACTGAACGATTGGAATTCGGTGCCTATGTAGATATAGAGACTCCATTTTGAGATTCGTGCAGTTTAAAACTGACGACTCAGATCTCATTCTACTCGTATTGCACGGAACTCATTCTACTTGTATTGCACCGGATCTGAATTCAAAATAGCTTGATGTAACATAATTACGGTCGACCATTTCTATCTTAACTACTATTCTTGTAGTTGGGAACTTGGCATCAATAGGTGCAGATCTACCCTTCACAAGACATGCATGCATACTGATACTTTGTTGCTTGAAAAGGACAAATGCTACCCGACATGTTTTTTTTCTGTCAAATAATGTTTTTTTCTGCCGATATATTTTACAAATTACAAAGTTTCAGAGGGGACAAAAATCAGCTATAGAATAGCAGACTGACTTAGAACTTTTATAACACGTTTTTATTTTTTTAATAAATTATTGTGTATTTGATATATGTAGCAAATACATGCAATTTTTTAAGTAAGATATCTGTCTTCTGAATATTATGATTTCTTTAATGAAATTATACCCAGTTTCATTAAAAAAATTATATTTTTATAAACAAAGAAATATGAGTGAGTCTATGTGGTACTATGCATATCACGGGTGGTTACCGTGCTACGGCTCTATATTTGAGTTTTCAAATCCTAACGGTCGATCCGAACCGTTCATCTTATTCTCCATATTAATATGTGTTTGGAGACCAAATTTTACATTTTTTGAAAATTTTTTACTATTTTTTTAGATATTTAGAAAATCACTTGATCTGAAAATTCTGGACCATCCAAAAACAGTGATTTTCAATAAATCTAAAAAAATAGTAAAAAAATTTCAAAAAATGTAAAATTTGGTCTCCAAACACATATTAATATGGAGAACAAGATGAACGGTTCGGATCGACCGTTAGGATTTGAAAACTCGAATATAGAGCCGTAGAACGGTAACAAATCGTAATATGCATAGTACCATTGACTCACTCAAGAAATATTATTAACATTAATATTTTGAAAGATATAAAGAAAACATAATTCATTGTGAAAAAATCAATTTAATATCATGAGATCTTTTGTTTTGAATAAAGGTTGGAGGTTATATTATGAGACCTTTTGTGTATATATTACGGTATAATTAATCTTTTTAATCCAATGATATCATCCAGACAATTTTCGAGTTAAAATTTATAAGGTGATGACACAAATGCATGTTAATATATAATATAATTTTCATTTTATGGAGAACATGAATGAAATACACGACTTAGAAAAATACAGGATTTAATGACAAAATAATTTCGATTCCTGTCTGTACGTGCCACCTTTCCTCATTTTCCTCCATTCATTTTTTTGTCGGTCACAAATGCAATCACGATCGAAACTATTTTCTCTCTGCAACACAGCTGTATAATCTTTAATTTAAGATTTTTATCCTGTTCAAATAATTAGAGTGTACTGTTCAGTGCATGATTGTCGTGGAAAGTATTAGGCCTGTTCAAATAATTAAAGTGTACTGTTCAAGACAGCTGTACGACTAGTCCCTTGTACGAATTGGGCCTGTTAAGAATTTATAAGATTTCAGCCCAATTGGCGACAATGACATATATTAGATCAGTTGCCCAATTTTTTTTAGTTACCACCCTAAGCTTTAAAAATTCATATCTTACCACCTTTTGAGGAAAAATTCAAAACTTAACACATGCGTAGACTGAGTTTGCGCATCAATTTTGATTTGTGTGCATACTTAGGAAATTTTCAAAACTTAAAACGTGCGTAGATTGAGTCTGCGCATCAATTTTGATGTGTGCACATACCTAGTATGCACACCACTTTGATGTTTTTTTTTTCCTATTATGTTCTCTTTCTGCACATAACAAAAAAAATTTGGATCATAGACCTGGTCTGCGAACGTGTCAAAATCTGAATTTCCAAACAAGAGGGTAATAAGATCAGATTTTGAAAAGTTTAGAGTGATAACTACAAAAGTTTCAAGATCAGTTGGTGCACCAGAAAAAATATCAAAATTAATAACAAAACAGATACAATATATTATTATTTTTCCATTTTTAGTAAAGGAAAAATTTGGGGTTCTTGATCCATAAATTTCAGCTAATCTCGAGTTTTGAATCTGTATTGATTATACACAATAATCAAGATTCAAAAAATAAATTTTCTCACCAGAAAAAAAATATCGACAGCATGAACTGTTAATAATGTTATTTTAAAAATAATGAGTCATGGGCTGTCGAAAGTGTGCCATGTGGAGAATAAATAAGTTAACGAATTGATAATAATATTAACGGTTCGTTAATATTATCTAATCACTAAATTAATGAAACTAATTATACAAGATTAATTTCAGGTCGAGCGATTGTTAGTAGGTTTTAAGATTAACTATTGTAGATATGTTCTCATAAATACTGTGTTTTGTTAGGTGTATATTTCACTATCCAATTGCTAGGGAATTCATATTTTTTCCGGTACCGTAATAGAGAATCTTTTAAAAATATTAGATCTGGACCATTATTTTTAACTTGGCATGAATCACAAAGTCTAATGCTTATCATGCTTACTTTAAGTTTGATAGGCTTCAGGACCTTCTGATCTGTTTTAATATCCATGCTCTCAGCTCTAATATTTGATCGTATGGATTTTGAAAAATATCCAACAATCTTAAAACCCATTAAAACTAAAAGTAAATTTGATATCCATCGTATCTACTCAATTGTCCTCATTTTTATGTGTTAAGTACAAAAAAAAAATACAATTGTGTAAAAAAAATGAGAAGCTAAATAAATTTAAGCAAAACAATTAATTTTGATCTCTTTACTCGGCGAAAATTTTTTGTACCCGGTGTATCTGTACAGATACTAACAATCCGATATAAATTATCAACTACAGACTTAAATTGTACTTCAAATTTAATAAATTTCGGACAATATTAAATGGTTTAAACTATAATTCAAATAATAACGATAAAAAAAGGTCCTTTGAGTTTATATGTAATAAAAAAGATTTCCTCAAGTTGTTTTTATTATACACACACTACTTGAGTTGGGCTGGACTGGGCTGGTTAGATATATTAATTCGGTAATGATTATGTACATCATAGTGAGAACATTTTGACATTAAAATTTTCAGTTTGGATCATGTAGGCAAGGTTTTGTGCAGAAAACGTTAGAACTACTTGACTATGTGCCATATATATGCTAAGATGTTCAATTATAGCATATTTTAGTGCTTTTGTTTGTCTGGATGTTTGTCACTCTTAAAACTTGTTCTGTTTTGTTGCTCGAACTAGATAGTTTAACTCATACATTGATCTGGTGGTTTGAAACTTGTAATTTTAAAAAAGTTTCTATCAATGAAACGGGCCTAGCGCCTATGTCTTTTTTTAAAATTAAAAAAAAAAAACGAACGAATGCTTGATTGCCTGCATGTAACATATTAATTAACAGATGTTTTACAGTTTAACTGGGCCATGTAGTCCATCTTTAACTATAAAAGCCCAAAATTAAGTACAGCTCTCTATATATGTCCGTTAGCCTTGGGCCCAGCATGAAAATGGAGCCCATTAATATTGGCGATAACTGATAACTAACCTGAATATTTAATTTTCCAACGTCTTATACTTAGAAAAAATAATTATTATTGTAATTATTATTTTTAACTTTTTGACTATTTTAGTAGAGTAATTCAAAAACATCATTGGTATACTACGATTTATTTTGTAACAAAGATGGCCATAATTATGTTAATTAATTAAAATTTACTTATTGATTTACCATCTTAAAAAAAAATGACATCACTACTACATACGGTTCAATACACATATTTATTGAAAATAATATAACAAATGGAATTACATTCCTCTTAAAGAGGACACTATTAGTTAAGAATTTAATCAAATAATATGCAATAAGCGAGTTGTTCTTGGCGCTAAATTAATTAATTAATCAGCTGATGGTGGATAGATTAGTCAGGCCTGTGCCAAACAATTATTAACCCTCCTCCCATGCATATATGGTTAGACAATGTTCTTAATAATTAATCTTTACAGGAGAATTTTTTTTGGACTCGGCTATTCGTAAAAAACAAAGGCCGTACGATCCAAAGTCGCTGCGTAATTAAGTTCATAATTACTGGACCTATTCTGCATATGTTTTCTTTTATAATTGCAACGATCACATTATATATAAATATAAGATGATTATATCCTAATCGGAAAAAAAATTTAAGTTTCCAATGTGTTTTAAAAAATAAAATTATGTAAAAATCTGGTTCGTTCAGGACAAATTAAGTTCATAGTCGTTATAGGAGTAAAAAATTAAGAAAAAGAAACAACAATCATGAGCAAGTCCAACTAACCAATTAATTGTTCCGTAATATCATAAATAAAATAACATAAGGAAAAAAAATGTTATTATATTAATTATTTAGTACAATAAGATCAACGGGGATAGAGAATCGCACTGAAAATATATGTAGAGTTACAGGAAGGCCAGGCAGAAGATGATCAACAAAGACACGACCATTGATGCCAGGGTTTGATAAACAAATGCATCACTAGTAGGACGAGCTATTAAATTGTCTTCTGTGATGTAAATAGTAGACATTCCGATAGGAGATCCAAAAATTAGAGTGATAACAAGGACGAGGACGGCGATACGGTAGCAAACTGGAGAAAGCGTCACATACAACCCCAATCCAAATGACACAATCATACTACTCAACGCCAACCTAAATGAAGTTGCTGCAAATGGGATGGCCCTGTTATATCGATTGTTCATAGCTGTCGAAAGAAGCGAAAATAAGCTTATGGACCCTTGTATAAATGCTAAGGTGTTCGCTATAATAAATGCCCGGAACATATATCTTCTCCCTAGAATTGGTGTACCATGGTCTTGGTTGTAACCTCCGGGGACTGTGAAAGCGGCAGCAAATGCTACAGTTGTGATAAGTACAGAGCCCAGTCCAATGACTTGAGTTCTCTCCCATCTATCTTTGCTGTCGAACTGTGGTGCCATTACATCCTCAAACCACCTTCGAGTAAATTTCTTACCTTCGGTCATAACGTAATTGCTAATATCGCGATCACTAATATTCTGGAAAAGACAACAGCTATATAAAGTTCATATTCGCAAATTCTAATATTAAATAAAGTGCAAATGGAAAATCTATATATTTGTGGTATTGGGTCATCGGTCCTCTAATACACTAAAAAACTTTAGAAGATCCATATAGTCACTAAAATCATAGAAGGAATGTAAAGAACATAAACAAAATTTATCGGTGCAGGCATTAAAGTAATAATTTTTAATCGTCAGATATAGTAAAGATCGAACACATAGTTTGGACTCGTAGAGTAAAAAAATGAATAGGTTTTTTTTATCAGTAAAGTAAAAAAATGTTTTATTCTTTTGGTAATGGTTAATCTAACGGTTTATATCAATTCAAATATTTTTTGGTGAAAAATGGTGTAGTAGATTAAAATAAATATTCGGGTTGTACTACATTGGCAGCATAATATATTCTCAGACAAATTTATACAAATATTTATTATTCATTGAGCCTCTGATTAAAAGTATATATGGACTTTAATTTGCCTATACTACGAGCATTAAGTCACGTTGGTAGTTCAGTAGTTGGTAGCATTACCATTTGCAACACAAAACTAAAATTAACAGGAAATATATATTTTTTTTTGGTTTTCTTTAATTTAGACATACCTCAATAGTTGCTACTAGGTCGGCGGAAAGTTTGAATGGTGTCCAGCCATTTTTGTTTGGGACTGTTTCTGCAACTTGATAGTATTCCCAAATAGCTCTCATAATTGTCCTATGTCCCTTTGTTGCTGCAATGTGAAATGGTGTATCTCCTTCATAATTCGTTGCAGTAATCATTCTTTCTATCTTTTCTCTGTAACTGGCGTCTTCAAATACACATGAAAACACATCTAAATCATTCTCTTCTGCAGCAATGTGAAAAAGATTTCTCCCAAGAGAATCCCGCAACTCCACATCATTAGGGTAAGTTTGAAAGAATTCTTTTACCAGGTATTGGTTGCCCATCCTTGCGGAGTGATGAATGGGAAACATTCCATCCGAAAATGGAGTGCATGCCAGAGTAGGGTCAACTTGTAACATGGTCAATACCATATTAGTACGTCCTTCGGTTATAGCCATGTACAATGGTGATTCCATTTTGTCGTTGACTTTGTAGGCAGCTTCTTGATCCAAGTTCATCAGCATGCGGCCGATATCTCTGTGATCATGTCTTGCAGCAACATGCAAGGCAGTGTCTCCATTATTATTTCTTTCTTGGAGAGCATCTTTCACGACGACACGATCAGTTTGAATGAGGTTGTGGATGACCTTCTCATTACCGACCTTTGCAGCACAGTATAGAGGGGTCTTTGACATGTTGTTCCGTGCTTTCAGCAGAGACATGTCTCTTTTAAAAACCATCAAAGCTAGCTCGTTGTGCCCCTCGGTAATAAGTAGGTGAAGAATTGTGTCTCCAATACGCGTTGTACTTCGGAGCTCAGATTCGACAGTCTGGTTTTCTATGTTTATTTCTTCCGGAGCAGAATGAGAGTCATCTATTGTCACCTGATTAGACAATGTAAAATTTCATTAAAGCATTGAAATTGGATATGCATGAAATTTATGCAAAATAGACATAAAAAAATCATTTTTTTGGACATGTGTGTGTGTATGTGTATGTGTGTGTGTGTATATATATAATAAATAGTGGATTCTTCATTAGTCTTAAGTATTGGGCTATATTTGAAATCGTTTAGATGCGTTATTGATGTTAGATGGGACATACAGGATATATAAGGAGGCAATAAATTAACTAATGAAAAAAATGAGAAAGAGTATCTAGAACTTTCCATCGGCTCTATCTTCTCCTTCCTCCTGTCTTCCACTAAAAACACAAACCCTTGATCAAACTAAAATAGGTAATGTATTGACTCTTGTATTTCAAAGTAGGTCTAAGACTTACATTTTTCATTAATTAACACTAAAAAAAGTTATGTATTTTGATCATGACTATGGTTGAAGGAATATAATACTATGTTACGGGGTTATTAATTAGTTAGAAGCACTATTTATGATAAAAATAGCAAACATTAAAAGAGAGATAGGTTCAATTGTTGTGCCCTTCAATGAAATTATGATTGGACCATTTTTCAATATTTTTAAATCATAAATCATTACTACAAAAATGACATTTACCATCGGTCATACACCAATCTGATTTTATTGTGAACTATTGGTAAAACATAAACAACACCGGTTTTTAAAAAACCTATGGTAAAGTGCAAAAAAGTTGTGCACTTATTGCACCGGTTTTATATATAGAACCAGTGGTGCATGTGCTACATTCATGACCGGTTTTCAATAAAAAAAAAACAGTGCAAAAATATAAGATTATTCTCCACATGTTTTTCTAAAGAAAACCGGTGGAGATTGTTTGATATTTACCATCGATCCACATAAGAATATTGTTTTGTGTTTAGTCTTACACACTTTATTTTGCAATTTGTTAAATTAATTACACAATATTATTTACCATTTGTTAATTAATTTTTTAAGATAATATATTTTATTTTATAGACGTGGTAATGAAGGAATTTCTATTTTCAAATTTTATTAATACTGTGCACCGGTTTATAAAACAAAAAAAACCGGTGTGATAAAATTATATGCTCCTGTTTTAATTAAATAATAGGTGTTACTATGTTTAAATGGGAAATATCGAATTGCACGTCTCTCTCTCTCGACTCGATCCAAATGGGAAACACCTACCCCTTCGACTCGACCCTCTGGCGGCGCTCCCGTGCTTCATCTCTCTTTCCTAAATTTCATTTTGAACTCTCTCCGCTTCTCTCAAAAATCCTTCACCTGTGCTCACCCTCCAGCAGCTTCCCCGTGTTCAACCCTCTATAGCGGCGCTCCCCTGCACCATCTCTCTCTGTTCTTCTGTGTGGCTTGTTTGCTTTCAACGCACTTAGGGTTTTCTTCGTGTTCGTTGTTCCTCGGCGCTTGCCTGAGCTCGTGAGAACCGCAGCCGCGAGGTGGGACTAATCGTCGTGCACCTGGACCAACTTGATGTACACTCGGTAATTAACAAATCCTTTGCTTTTCTTGATTCTTTGGATTCTTGATTCTCTATTTAGGTTTTTCTTGGCATGAGGGCTTGGGGGGGGGGGGGGGGGGGAGATTTCAAATTATAGAATTGATAATTTCTTTGGCTTTAATTGAAGTGAGCTGCACCGTTTGATCCACGTAGAGCAGTGCATTGTTGCATAGGATGATTTAATTGTCGAAGAAGTTTGGCTTTATTGTCTTCTTCTTTTGTCTTTCCTTTTTAATTTCTTCTGTGATGAGTAGGTTGTTTGCTGAAATTTGGGTAATTGGTTAGAGCTCAAATGAACAATGGCTGAGCAAGGAATCCGGCCTGATGTGTTTGCTTGTACGCATTTGATCAAGGGTTTCTGTAAATTTGGGAGCATAAGATACACACGTCAACTGTTTGCTGAAGTGCTCGTTAGAGGGCTGGTTTCTCATACGGTGACTTTGATTGCATTGCAAAAAAGGGAAGATCAATGTTTTGTCAAGAGATGATGACTAGAAACATAAAGCTAGATTTGATCACATTTAATACCTTGATCAATGGTTATTTGCAAGACTGGGAGTTGAATTCTTACCTCAGATAACCATGCTGCTGCAGTTAGAATCTGGTAATGTCAGTTTTTGTTGCGTACAAACTGATAAACCATGATTTGTAGTTACCCCAATTTTTCCATACTGCCACATGTATCACATTCTGGTACGATGTTACTGTCTGAGGTCGTAAAGTATGAATAATATGTGAGTTGTGAGATAATCTTAAAAATATGTCGTGAACTTGTCACTTAGATGATAGTTATGAAATTTAATTTGGAAGTTACACTAAATTGTTAATAACCCAACTGTTAATTGTAATTTTCAGCACTTCTCCTAAAAAGTAAAGACTTTTTCACAACACTGGAAAAATGTTGCAAGGCAATGCAGATTGTGGTACTTCTCTGCTTACGAGCTGCACGGTACGTTACGCATTATACTTGTTACTATGACAGAGGTTTGCACATTTCTTTTCTCCAGTTAAAATTTGAGATTCTCTAGTTTAATGTAATTTATGTCTGACAATGGAATTATAAAAATTAAATTAATCAAGCTTAAAAAAGATTTTTTGTATTGTTTCTACTTGTAGTTTTCACAATACTAATCCTTGTCTGAAACATGCAAAACAGTGCCTTCAGGAGTAGAAGGGTGATGTTAAGAGATGTGGATACTATCTCATGAGCTGTAACTAATTTTGATTAATGTAAAGAAAAAAATAAACAATTAATATGTTTATCTAATTGTGTGTTAGTTTGTTCGGAGTACACTTTTATATTGTGTTATTTAGTTTAAGTTGTACTTTTAAATTGTGTGTTGTTTAATTTATAAAATTATGATTTTTGTGGCATATGAATGTTTTGATGGCTAAAAAATTTGAGGGATAGCTAGCCCAATATAGCCCAATATAGACATAGTTTAAGTTGGTACAACAGTATAGACTATTTAACAAAATCCAATCTTTAACACTGGTTATTCTAATAGCGGAGGGATCCAATTACACCATTTTATGGTGATTGATGACACATCTTGACATTATATTTTTACAAGTTAATTTTACAATTTTAAAATTCAAATAGACGATCTGAACAGTTAAACATGATCTCCATATTAAAATGTGCTTGGAGACCTAATTTTACATTTTTTGAAATTTTGTTAGTATTTATTGTGATGTGTACAAAGTTGTTATTTTCAGACAATTCTTAACCATTGAAAAAAACAATTTAAAAAAATTCTAAATAAATAGTAATAAATTTTCAAAAAATGTAAAATTTGGTCTCCAAGTACATTTTAATATGGACATCACATCAAAAGGTTCAGATTGACTATTTGAATTTTGAAATTATAAAAATAACTTATAAAAATATAGTGTCAAGATGTGTCACCATAAAATGGTGTAATTGGATCCCTCTAATAACAGGTGTTAAAAATAATTTTAACACCAGTTATTTAATTAGAAATAGGTGTTAAAAGTAGTTTTAACACCAGTTATTTAATTATAAACTGGTATTTTAACACCAGTTATTTAATTAGAAACCGGTGTTAAAAGTAGTTTTAATGCAGTTATTTAATTATAAACTGGTGTTAAAACTATTTTTAACACCGGTTTTTAACCAGTTGTAAAAAATTTCACATTTCCAACAATCTTCTCATTAGCTGCGGTACAAGAACAGGTGTTAGATGTCAATTTTTACAGTTGACAAATCGGATTTTTGTAGTAGTGAATATTAGTCTTTTAGCTAAAAAAAAGAGATAGAAACGGGTCTGTATAAAAGAACGTAATTTAATTTGGAATTAAAATTGAAAATAATTAGAAATATAATTAAATCAACTAGTTAATTTTGCATCGTTACAAGTGACTTCCAAGTGAAAAGATATATCATTTCTCAATTTTGGATGGTGACACTGAGTAACTAGATTTGTAATTTCATGTTATGTTAACAGTATACTAGAAAATTGCTACTTAACCGACTTTGTACCTTTCTGTCAGACTGTCACAGTGGGTGCTTCGTGCCCTTACAAGGGAAAAACTAGATTACGATCAAACAAAAACGAAATAGCATAAACCAATAATAAATTAATACAATATACAAAAATAAAATTACTAATTATTTATTGCGCTTTTCATCCATTGCCAAGTGGTAACCAGTGCTTAGAGGGGCTAAGAGGTAAGAGAGCGAACATGTGCTTAGAGGGGCGAATCGGTTATCAGATTTTAAAGTTAGAGGAGAAGAGACGGACATAGAAGGTGAAGGAAAGGAGCCAACCTTTGATGAGAGTAAACAACTAAACATGAGGTAGTAGGAAGGGAGAGAGAGGGAAACAGGCCCCATAAAGATATTTTGTTTATAATTTTAGAGGAGTATTTTGTTTGAATTTCTTGTAAAATTCGCTAACAAAACAATTTGTAAAATTTGTAAAATAGAGATGGAAGAGTGAACAACGTGGGATCGGTTGAAAATGGAAGAGGAAACCGCTTGGGTATGAACAAGATTTAGCTGAAGATTAAAGTTGATAAAGCTTCTACGTTTTCTGAACAACTCGGGATTGGTTTTTGTAATTTGGTTAAAAATTATAGGCACTATATGAGCAAGCAATTAACACTTTATGAAATATTACCTGGACGTCTGTTTGTTGTTCCGGCTGTAGTCCAAGACGTCGTATCAACACATCACCATCGCCTTTCATTACTGCTCTGAAAAGATCAACATGCATAACTGGACGTAATTCGGGCACCGTTGCACTTTCAGATCTTATACTCTGGGAGGATAGCATAGCCATTACAATCACGTTTAGCTTGAATTGCTCTTACAGATCTATTACAAGTAGGATAGATTATTTAGGGGAATTATTTATAGTGCAGTCTGAAAATCAATAACTGGCAATATATAAATTGTGTGGGCCAAGGAAATATTGTGTGGGCCCACAGAAATTTCGTACCTTTATAAATTGTGTTGGCCAAGGAAATATTGAGCATCCTAAGAGTTTGTGGGCCTAGTAATATTAATAAAAACTCCTTTGCTGCTTATTACTTGGGAAGGAATATATAATCCTGTACTCAAGTTTTCTGAACTTGAAGAGATTTGATCATGCTTTTCTAAAACTTCGTAATTAATTTCTGTGGGTGTTGGTAATGGAAGTGGTGATCATAGAGAGCACATTATTTAAAAAGAAATTGATATTCTGCTTCGCTCACAGCTCAATTATAAAAAAACGAGAAAGTAGAAAATTATGACGTCAGTCTCAGATTGGCTGAATTATTTATAATTGATGAATAATAAAAATATAATATTTTTGAAATACAATATTCAAAAAAATCTTAATAGACACATAAATATCTTCATAATCAAAATAGTTCATAATTTTAACTTTATCATGTTTTAGGCACAAAAAACACATTTTATATTAACTAAGAAGAGAAGCAAATTAGTACAGTAGCCAAGCCCTCTTCCAATTAAACAACTAAGAAGACAAAAGTAGATTGGAGATATGAAACGATGAAAAGAGAGAAGGTAGCAAAAACAAATTATTAGGTGAGTGAGTGGGAGACTCGGAGAAGACTCAGAGTCAACTCATTAAATAAATGCATTTTTATATATTTTCTATAAGACAGGTATATCAGTATCTGTCTTCAGTTTTTTTTCTCTTTTCTATTTTCTTTTACCTTTTTGTAAGGCAATTAATTGTCGAATAAAATGGATAGGAGTCGTGAAGCTGTGTTGCCCTTTCTATTTTTTTTTTTTAACAAATAACAGTTATTTTTTAAGATATTTGATCCTCAATTTAATTTTAATTGAGTAAAAAAACATTATACAAAAAATAAAATTTTGTAAATCATTCCGAAAGACATGTCACATAGGCAACGGACATATCTTCTGACGCACCAAAGAAATTTCATACCCTCATAAAGTGTGTGGGACAAGGAAATATTGAGCATCCTAAGAATTAATTTGTTGGCCTAATAATATTAATAAGAACCATGCTTTGCTGCTTATTACATGGAAATTAAAGAATATACAACCCTGTGCATAAGTTTTCCCACCATTTCATACTATCTCTCCTCACTTTGTCTCTTTCCCACAAGTTTCTCCTCATTTTCCCAACCAAGTAATTTCTCCTCATTTTCCCAGATTTCCAAGCCCCTATAATTTTTTTTAAAATTTGTTTTAAGTCCAAAATGGTTCTAAATTGTTAGAATTTGTTGTAATGTACCAAATTAGTATAATTTAGTTCCTGATTAGTTTTAATTAGTGTTAATTAGTTCTAATTAATGTTAATTAGTTTATTTAACTCCAACATGCCTTTCCCTGAGTTAACACATTGAAGAGACATACACACTTCACGTCGGATCGAAACTCAGACGTGATCAAACTTCATAATTTTTATGCTGGTTATGTACGTTCAATGTTTGTGTTGATCATTTCAAAATAAATTTAGAATTATTTCATTGCATATTGACCGTTGATTGCTTATGAGAAAAAAAACGGTCCATAAATATTGAGTCAATTTTAAGAGATAAATAACGATGAAATTCTACAAAATTGACATTTATAATTAAGTATGATTTTGTCATAGAAGATATTAAAAAGATTTTCAAGATTTTATAAAAGATTGGAAGTCTTAGATAGTCTAAGAAGAAAATTGTTGTATTAGTTTCTAATTACAATGATATAAAACTAATGTTGTCTCAAACTTCAAATCTCTTATTCTTTTTATTTAAAAAAAGACCAGAAGTAGGGTGGCACATATAAATAAATATCACCATGGTTGAATTATGAACAACACATAAAACAATATAAAACAAAATTGTAAACACCACATGTGAAATGACTTATGAATAGCACTGTATCCGAACAACTTTTGTACGTTCAAAGTGGTTTAATAAATAGTAACAAAATTCCAAAAAATATAAAATTTGGTCTCCAAGCACATCTTAATATATAGATCGCATCTAATGGTTTGGATTGACTATTTGGACTTTAAAAACGGAGAAAAAGGATTTAAAAAATATGATGCATTTGGGTGCATTTGAACCCTCCTCTATATGATAGAATACAAATGTTGTCTCATACTTTAAAATATTTTATTCTTTATTAAAAAAAAATACCAGAAATGTGGTGGAATAATATTTGATGGAGTTGTATATGAGTAGAACTAGGTGTTTTTAAGTTCACCAAATTTATTTGTGAACTGAACTCTAAAATCTATCAGATTGGCTTCAAACGAAAAATTCAAACAGTTAAAACCCTTCTACCTTATAATATATGTATATGTATATGTATATATAAACTGAATTTTTGAGGCACTAAACGATGTTTTTTTGAATTTTTTTTGAAATTTTAGGTCTTATGTGTAAATTTCGTAATACAAATTAAAAAAAAATCATAAGACAACATAACTTGAAATATATATTTTTCTGTTTATTAATTTGTGGTCACGTGGGAAAGAGAGAGAGCCTGATTAGCCATTCCCTATCATGCTATCACAATCTTATTTAATGCACAAAAAAATGCACTCCACAGAAGACAATTTTTTATAAAAAAAAATAGTTATTTATTAAATCCGGTCCAGCAGCCGAAATAATATTTTAAAGTCTAAACGAATTATATTTTGGATCCGGTTTTTGTCAGTTTGACTGACCGGTCCGATCTGGTTTTCATAACACTAGAACGGACAAACTTGAAACTGTTTTGCTAATTCTCTGCTATTTTTTAATCAATTAAGGCGTTTGTTTAAATAAGTCAATTATATATAATATAGGGAATGAATTGAGGTGAGGTGCAATAAATAGATTCTCTGCCATATATGGAGCCAAATCACGTGGTGAGGTGCAATAAATAGATTCAAACCGTTCTTTTAATATGGTACGAATCTCAAAACATACCACCTATAATTTATAAGCATTAGATTGATTTTGACCCGCTGAAATCAATCCGGACCGTCCGTTTATTATCGCACCCCTTCAATATCTGAAGGGAGACATTCAAATCACGCGGGAAATAAAGAGACAGGTAGGCCTCGCGGGAAATAAAGGTCAATATTGTGTTATATTTATTTAATTTATAACCTCTGACCGTAACATGCTGCATTAATTACTGGGATTTGAAGGATAATGAGTAGGCCTTAACTGGGGCAAACCTTTGGTTTCTTTTCCTAGTTTTTTTATATTCTTTCATATGCTCCCAAATTTAGAATTTTTAAAGGATAATGAGTAGGCTTTAAAAAAAAAATATTATAATTTATATGAGACATTGTTCACCTTCATTCGCTCAGAAACGACGATTCCTATATATTTGAAAAGTATAATTTTTTTATGAATTTTATAGAAAAAGGAGAACATACGTAATTATCTTAACAATAGTTAGGACCCCTCTTTTTTGTGGAACATGAGAATTGTACTCCAAATAAAATCCCCGAGCGCATTCTCCAAGTTGTTTAACAGAAAAAACTTTTAATGCTATATAACTTTAATTTTCAGCGCTAATATCCAAACATTTAAATCTCTGTTTATAACATTTTACAATGCTACTCACAAACATTTAAACCTCTATCTGCAAGAATTAAAATTTTAAATCTGTATAGTTTTAACTCCTAAATACTTTTGTCTTCAAGCCAAAAACGGAAAGATTCATTTCACCTACTTTTTTTTAATTTTTTCTCTAATCATTCTCATCCATTTTCCCGACGATCCGTGATGAATTTTACGAATCTAAAAATACAAACGTTTTTTTACCTGATTTTCTCTTTCAAATGAGATCCATGAAGAATAACTTTCGAGTTATATTTGTGTCGTAATTTTTTTACCACTTTAAATCTCTTGAATAAAGTGTATAAACCTCATGTACAAAGAATTTAAACCTCAACAATAACACTTCAAAGCGTGTAAACCTCAACGGTAACACTACATGTAAAAGCTCATTTACAAAGCATACAAACCTCATGTACAAAGCCTTGAAAATTTTAAAAGTTATAGAGTGAGATTTAAAAACTTAAAAATTTAAAGTACTCTTGAGTTTTACTTTAAAGAAAAAAAAACAAATGACTTTAATATTACTCAAATGTATTTCTTCATGGATCTTATTTCAAAGATAAAATAGAACAGAAAACGTTCGATTTTTAGATTCGTAAAATTTAATCACGGATCGTCCGGAAAATGAATTAGAATGATCAGAGAAAAATAAAAACAAAAGTGGGTGAAAATAATATTTTCTTTTTTGGCTTGAAGACAAAAGTAGTTAAAGAGTTAAAACTATCTAGAAATGTTTTCAGATAGAGGTTTAAAACCTGTCAAATTGGCTACAAATGACGAATCCAAACCTTTGAAACCCGCCTACCTTACAAGTGATGCGTCTACATGTGAAAATTTTAAACATTCGAATTAATTTCGTATAAAGTCAATCGGTCAAAATTAGAAGGTTAATAAATGCATTCATGTTGTTAATTATTTTAGAGGAAGTGTATTTTGTTTTAAAATTTTGAGAAGTAGGATAATTTGTAAAATTTGCCTATGATTATCGTCTTATATACGTCAAAAGTAAACAATTTAGCCATTTTCCCTAGCAAGCCGATTATTTAGAAGAGTGATATTTTTCTTAAATCTGCAACTTATTTTTTATTTTTTAAATAAAGTGTAAAATGGATATTAGAAAAATATAAATAATTTTTAATAGAAAAAAGCAATAAGATATTTCTGAGTTTTAGAATTGTGCTCATAAAATATTTTTTAAAGCACAACATGCGCTAATGTTGTCCTAATTTAAAATAATAAATTTAAATAAACTATTAGTGTAACAACCTTCAATGATTACATGCCTTTGCATACCAACCATTCGTCCAACAACCTTCAATGATTTAATGCCTCTGCATACCAACCATATGATATGATGTCAGTCAAAGATAAGTTAATTTTGGAAAAGTATAGATAATTTATAATTTAATAATCTGACTCTACCATATATATAAACTAATGTAAAATGTCATTGGGGTCATGTTTCTAGAGTCCAAATTTTGTTCTTATTTTTGTCGTTAAATTCAACATAGATTTTCTATTTCAGAGTAAGTGTTTTTACTTTTTAAAAATTAAAATGTTCAAAGTTTGCTAGTTTGGACATATATAATATACTTACAGGTTCTCAGTGATATTAATTTCAAAATCTGTCGTATTGTTAGATCTTCAATAACGGATTGAGACTGTTCAAACTCACCAAGTTTAAGAGTGATGTATTTATACGTCTAGTACATAAATTTTAAAATTAATTTAGTATAAATACTAGCATTTAACAATGATGAAAAATGAGCACATTATAATTAACTTATAAATCTTTTTTTTTAGACTGTTTGACTTTATACTAAAGTCAGTCATAAATTTATGAATTTGACATGTGAAAGCACCTTGTGAAGTAGTTCGATTTTAACAGTTTCGATTCGTAGTATGAAGTCATGATATATTTCAAAGTTAAAATTCATACACTAGTACAAAAAACACGACCATACATAGCATATCATACACTGATGCGAAAGAATTGTACATCAATAGCATGTAACGGGAGGAGGCACTAGCGCGAAAAGTTTTGAACCGTGTTCTTAAGTCACATTTATTTGTACACGGTTCAATAATATCTAACAGTGTAACACTCAGGTAATATGTACTATTGTAATTAGTTTAGACTTATTTATACTATTGTAAATTGAAAGGTTTTAATTGTAAAATTGCAAAATATAAAAAAAAAAACAACGTGGTACTAAAGCCACGTGGCTCCCATGCGTGAAACAACCCAGCCCCCTCTAAATAAAATGAATCTTATCTCCTGAGCCGACTGGGGAGAGAAAAATGAAAAGAAAATCAGAAAAATTAAGGAGAGGAAAAATAAAAGAGAGAGAGAAGAAAATTAGGAAAAAGAATATAAATGTTTTGATTGGATCTCCGATTGAAATTAGGACTAGTTGATTTTTAAACAGTTATTATAACTCGAATTTGATTCTAGATTGAGTACTACCAGGTAATCAAACTTCTCTATAATTTAAGTTTTCAATTTGTATGGTTAATTGGGTATTGAAATGGATAATCATATTATGATGATATATTTAACTACATTTGGGTTTGGAGATTGAAATAGTTTTTAAAGGATTGTAATACTGAAAATCGCTTGTTTGAGAGATTCCAACTAGAATAGAACTACTGTTATTGAAAACCTAGACTCAATTGATAAAGTTGTGTAGTTGTGTAGTTGTGTAGATCAATCCAATTAAAATGGTTATTTACTTTTATCAAGTCAATTATAGAGAAGCTGCGTTGTTAAATAACTGATTACTTGGTTTTGTAGCTGATTTTGTATTGTTTTGTTTCTTTTTGTTGCGATGTAGGTTGGCAGAACAACAGATGGATGCGAGAATGTCTTTCTATCGCATTGGCGAGACTGGCCGCCGGGGCATGACATCCTTATACTAAATTAATTCTAAAATTTATAAATTAGACATGCAAACACATCACTAGTTCGTAAATTAAATCAGTTTGAACAATTTGAATCTGTTATTTATAGTAAATATGATAAATTATAAAATTAAGATCACTAAGGACTGGTGAGTTTAAAAACACTCTGGTTCTAATAATGAGTATATTAAAAATGTGCAAACTAGAAAAAAAATCATCACTTGACTTTAAAAAAAGGACAAGCACATACTCTGAATATGAAAATCTATATATGTCGTTGATGTTAACGAAAAAAATAAGAGCAAATGTTAGACTTTAGAACCATGACCCAATGACAATAATTCACATTAGTTTTTATTGTAGAGGAGTCAAATTATTGAATTAAATTTCCTTGGTACTTCTCTAAAATTAACTTATCTTGACTGACAATATGAAGTGACATTTAATCATTGAAGGTTGTTCCTAGAATGGTTTAATTATATATAAAAAAATTGTTTTTAATTTAATGAGACCAACCAATAGGTTTAGGTGGAGAATTATCAACTGCCCCCAATTTATTGTGTATATTTGGTTTACACCCCCATTTTATTGTGTAATATTAATTGGATCTACTCCGGATCTGAATTCTTTCTGTATTAACTCTAAATTTGAGTTATTGATAACGATATAACCCCAGATCAAATTCGCTAATTAAGGAAAACAAAAATTACTTGAGTTCTAATAAAACAATTATGAGGAAACTGAAACTAATTAATTAAGTTTTCATGTTTTACTTTGAAAGGACAGAAAAGTGCACAGCAGAAGGAATGTTCTTAGTTATCTCATATATATGTTTAGTCGTATAATTTTTTAAATCTATGTATATAAAAGTTGAACGTACGCTAGAATTACCCTTTTTGATTTAAGAGATATAAATTTTCAATCAAAACGTACTTAAAAAGAAATATCAAAACAATTTTGAGATTTAGAATAACATAAATTTGAAATTCTGATATTGACAAATGAACCAGACTTCCATATAGCGCCCATTAATTTTTCTTTGCCATTTTTTCCAACTGAACGTGTTTATGTAGCATAATTAAAAATTGAGCCTTCATAAATCCCGGATTTCCTCTAACATTTATTCTAGAAGTATAATCTTAATTTTATATTTATTAAAATAAAGGAAGATTTCATGTTTACCTGTTAAAAACTTCAAACAAATTTGGGTATTTACCCCTCTAAACTTCGTAATATCATATTTACCATTCCAAATTTCAAAAACTCCCAAATTTATCCATCTTGTTGCCTTTCCTATTAAAACTTATTTTAAATTTATAAAATAATAATCTTACCCTTTATTTAAAAATGAAAAATAAGTATCATTCTTAAGAAAAATATCAGTCGTTTAAATTATCGGCTTCTAAGGGCAAATGGTTAATTTCTTTATTGCTAACGTATATACGTTGACATTCAGGTATACACTTGTGTATGCGTCAGACCTCAATAAATAAATCGTTTGTCGTCAGAAACATAAATTAGAATTTTGACTTTTTTCTTAAACATGCTACATAGTGTTTTTATATTTTAGTAAAGGGTAAAATGAACACTACAAATTTAAAGTGAATTAAACCACAAAACACAATAAATTTGTGTGTTTTTTAAATTTGGAAGGGTAATTAATTAATTTTGATACTATGAAATTTAGTGGGAGAAATATAGAATTTCGAGGTTTATCAGGGTTACATACCAAATTTCCCTAAAATAAAATAGTTTTATACAGTTAGAAGCTAATCAACGCACCTACCACCATGATAAATAGTCGATCTGTTGTCTTCGTAATAGTTTTGTCTTTTTTCTTGGAAATACATAGCAAGAGAGAGGACCCGAGTTAAGCCATTGATGGAGGCATAATTATTATTACGTTTTGGAAGCATAATATTATAACTCCAGAATAAAACTAAACATTAAAATACAAATAAATTAAAAGGAAAAGAGAATGATAGTAGAAAGGAAAGGATTAAAACACTAAAAGAATCCATAGAAAGTTGGCCTTAGATCAATATTTTTAATAATTTTTTTATAAAAATAATAAATGAATTTTGAGATTTAGAAAAGCTGAAATATTAAATTCGCACTTAGAAGATGAGCCATACTTTCACAATTTAAAATTAAACCTTCCGAAATTACGTAATTCCTTTAAAATGTTTATAGAAGTATAATTGAAAAATTATAAGTTAATTTTAATGTGTTCATTTTTCATCTTTATTTAAAGACTTGTATTTATATATTAAATTAATTAATTTATAAAATTAACAGGTAAACACAGCACTTGTAAATTACATCAGTTTCAATGATTTAGATTTATCATTGAAAGTGACTCAGATATATTTTTAAATTAAGTTCACTATTGAACTTAAGAACCGGTGAGTTTAAGAATACAAGCATAAGATCAAAAGAATACGAGCACTTAGTCTAAAAAGAAATTATATGTTATTGTTAGACTTAGCGACAAACATGAGATCAAAAGTTGGACTTTAGAACTATGACCTCAAGGACAATAATTCACATTAGTTTATATGGTATAGAGGAGTCATATTATTGAATTTTAAATGACTTGGTACTTTTCAAAAATTAACTTATCTTGACTGACATCATGTGGTGGTTGGGCATTAATCATTGAAAGTTGTTCCTCCTAATAGTTTATCTAAATTTATTATTTAAATTAAGAGAAATTTTGTGGTGTACACATACAAACTTTTAAAATAGTTAATTTATCTATACAACTACTATAATATCTAATATCTTCATAAATTTTTTTTTTTGTATTTCCCCTTTTTGTAATTAACTATTTTTAAAGTTACTAATATTGTGTCCGCAATGCTTTGTCACGAAAATATATTATAAGAGAACTAAAAAATTTCAAACAAAAGGACATATTTTTATCAAAAAATTTAGATAAAATGAGAAATTAATAGCATTTCTAAATAACATATTAGATAACATCAACACATAATTAACATTCTTGAGATGACATATTTCATATAGCCTACTTATTTTCTAACATATTTTAATACAAAAATATCATGCAAATTGATATCTAAAATGGCAAATGATATTTCTTAAAAGATATAAAAAAGGAGAAAATAAAATAAAGACATCACCAATCAATCAAAAAGATCTTTGAATGACATTTAAAAAAAAAAAGTCAAGACCAATTAGAAAGGTGATACAATTTTCATGTGACAATTACGTAGAAAAATATAAAAAAATGCATAGAAAAAAGAAGGCAGACTATTTAATTGGTTGATATCCTCTCATGATTTTGGGGCTCTCTACTTCTCTTGCGATTCCCCTAGGCTGAGAACTCAGCTCTCGGAGTATTCTCTCTCTTGCTGGAAATAATATTTGACTGTGCTGTTGTGCATCCACGATTGCCCAACTGGAACTCTCTCTTTTGTCTCTTAATCATTTTCCTAGGATTACATACCAATTTCTTTTATTCTGCACAAAATTTAGAAATCATCAATCTGATGAGTTGTTGATCCTATTTCCTTTATTATTGTCCGTGAATTGTGTTTCTTGTTTGTGACCAGGATTCTAATTTAACTTGGCAACTCGTTTTTTATTGAAATGGGCTTCAAAATTGACAAGTTGTGACTTGTGACCATTATATACTGTCGCTTTGAGTGATACTAGCATTTCAATATGTAACTCCTTGATATTTAATTTGGTCATATTTATTACGAATTTAGTCATCGGCCAGTCTCGAAGTAATTCTAAAGCTAATTGGATCTATTTCACTTGTAATATGTTGGAAAATTTATAAATTAGTATTTGATCTTGTACCAGTATGCAACATGTGGATGTAAAGTGACGCGGTGCGTATTGAACACATATCTAATTCAGACTCGGACATAAATAATGGCCACACCAGATCCAGGCCGATCAAAGATTTATATGTACAAGTTGAAATTTAATCCTCCATAATGACATGAGCAGCCTCCAAGAAACAATTAAATGTTCTGGTCTTCTAGGAGTCTTGAAACAATCAAACATTCTTATTAAAGTCATGTAGGAATATATTATCTCATTAATTAAAGTCATGTTGCAATTGTAAACCTGTAAATTAATGAGCAGTTGATTAAAGTCATGTTGCAATTGTAATTAAACAGGAAATGTATGAATATATTATCTCATTGGATAAGAAATGAAGTTCATTAGTAACTTCCTAATGTCTGGATCTATTATCCAATAAATATATATAGTTTTCAGTTTGAGGTGACTCGACCCACACACCGTAGATTTTTATTCTTTGCTTATGCTTCCATTCATACACTTGAAATGGGTATTCGAAAACAGAGAGAGACACAAGTAAAATAGATATAATGCATATAATAAAAATTAAGGTACTTGAAAAACAAAAAGAATGACTGACCAAAAATGGTGTTAGTTGGATTCTCTAGAGCCTGATTTCTGGCAGCTTCGCCGACAAGCACCCCCGAGTCAGTGAAAGCCACGTAGGATGGTATGGCAGAATTTCCATGGTCATCGGGATAATTCGGCGTTGGCTACTGTAGAAGACAGCGACGCTTGCACAGGCGGTGCCAAGGTCGATTTCAATTCCGACGTGAGACTGAGGCCCCTTCCTCTGGCCCATTTGATATTAATTTGATCCAACCTCAAATCTTTCTGTCAATGCTAAGATCTCTTGGGCTTTCCTTTTGTGTTTAGAAGGCGCTAGGTTGACCATCTCCTTGTAAACTCTCTCAGCCCATAGAAGAAAGAAACGAGCCAATTCATTCCGGCCCCTTGTGAAACTTGGAAATAAAAAATTTGACCCGAACTTTTGAAGAGTTAATTACTTGAACTTAATTAGTTTTATTGAAGATATAAATTTCTCATTCAAGTTTGAATTTAATGTCAATGGTACAACCGATTTAGTGAAAATAGAAATCTTCACGGACCAAATTAGAAATTGCAAAAATTGAGAATTAAAATGAGAATCTACACAACGTTCTTTAACATGGTTGTTTCGCTGTAGACAGGCTGGTTGAAACAATCATGTGAGAAAAATAAATAAATGAACTTTCTAGCTAGACAACTAGTTTTTGTTTTGGTTGTCATCAGCAGAAGAAGACATACTAATTTATTAATATTAGTATATTTTTTATATGCTAATTAATTAATTATTCAAATTTTACCATTTCAAGTTCATATAATGATTCAATTTTTTTTCTGGTGCAAGGGTCTTCGGCCACAACATAGCCCAAAATAGCGTCGGTCCAGTAGGCAAATGAAGAAATGGGCCCAGATAGCAAAATGGGCCTAACAATTGTGGATGAAGAAATTGACAATTTGGTTAGAAATGAAAGGAAAGGGGAAGGATTAGTAAGGTTAGCTCATGAGGGGTGTTATAGATCTCTGTTTGGGAATCCAAGTATCTTGTATCACATTCAATTGTCAAGGAATTTGATGGAGTATAATTGCGTCAAATGAATCATACAATCGATAATCCTCGAGAGGTCCGACCTAGTATCATTGCACAGACATGAACAACATAATCATTGCACAGACATGTGGTAGAAATTAAACTTTCAACAGTTCATAGAGCTGCCGGCACAAGGGACAAGGGGCAGCATCCTTGTGGCATGATAGACAAGCAAATTCACAGCAATAAAAACGGAAGTCAGATATTAGTCAATCAAAATTCTATTTCAAAACAACCTCGATACATCCAAGTTCTATTTCATTGGAGTGTATGGCCCCTTATACACGGATGAATTTGTATATGATATGAAATCCCATAGACCAAATGTCGATTTATAAGATCCACAAGTAGAACAATCAGGCAAACAATTATTTGTTCGGAGAAAATATATAAAAAAAAAGAAAAACATGATTAAATTAGTATGTACACGCACACAGATATTTCTTGCTTTTATAGTTTTATCACACTCGCTAAATTTTGATTTGATATTTTCACTCTGGATACTTTCTTTTCATGAACAAATACGTAATAAATCCAAATCAGATAAAACAATCTTCCAAAGAAGCCCTCCCTTTTCTCTCTTTAACACTTTCGTCCTTAAGACTATTTTGGACATCTCAGCACTGATGAGTCTTTCTAAGTTCAGCTCCATCAACATTGGTAACATAGTTCACCGGTCGGTAGTATCCGGTTATCGGATCGGGAATCCACGACCCTGCTGATTCTTTCTTTGTATCAGACCTCGTAACCTGTTTTCCACCCGAAAAAGCCGATATATCAGCGACCTTTTCTTCCACTTTGTGGCTCTGTCTCATTGCCTCTGTTGTTGTTGCTGCTGTAGTATATACCTTCCTGCATCAATTAATTAAAAAAATAAATTATATATTCAGGTACATGATGCACAAATAAAAAAAAATACACTTTAATGCACAATTACTTTGACAAACGATTATATGATTGATTATTTAATTTATGTTTCAACTTAAATCTTTGCTACAATATAAACACTTAACTGATATTCTAACTGATATTCTAACTAGACAATTAAGGGCTCTTTTGGACAAAAATCTTATTCATAATCGGGCATGAACTGTTCAATCGGTATCAACATTCGTATGAACGGTTTTGAATTCATGAGACCGTTCAAATTTATTAATTTCTAAATCTTCACATAATCTTTATGCGAATTGGACGGATTTGATCCGGATTTTGGATAAAATTTGTCCTTAGCCGCTTGGACGTACAAAACCAAATCCCTTTTGGTTGTAACAAAAAAAGGAAACAAAAAGAAACTACTAAATTTAGTTGTTACCGTTGGATATGAGCGGAGATTCCATCAAAGAGAAAGGAAGAGATTGAAGTACAATTGGAGGTTGCACGAGCCATCCGATCAAGATTGAAAGCCTCAGATATTTTGTTTCTCTTATTTGGGGTGATTTTTGGTTCTCCTTTTGAGGAAAATTCAGAGGTGGTGAGATGATATTTATAAGCATAGGAAAAAGTGCATGTGAGCATTTTTTTTGAAAGAGTTTTGCTTATTGGACATGTTCTATGATAATTAATTAAGGGAAAACCAATAGAAGTCATAAGCAGCAAAAATTTAATACTAATAACTATTGAACTAATGAAAGGATTTTATATGGTTCACCAATATCTTTATTGAATTTTTCATGTTAAGTAATTAAATAAACATTTATTCTTGATAAATTATTTTTGAAAATTATAACAAGACAATTTGAACACAACATAATTTGGAAAAAGAATGCATAAAAAAACTAAAATTATATTAACAAACATTAATGTAATTATCTAATGAATTGAATTTCATTAACAATAGATTAAATTGACGACCGTAAAAATTGTAATAGTTTTCAATTTATTGCTTAAAACGTACATTAATTTTAAACATAATCTATATTACATCTATATCATGCAAAAAAATGATATTATTTGATGTAAGATTTACACTGATGTGTACATATTTTAATAACAATTGATGAATATTAATAAGGTTAGCATTCTGTGTGTTAACTTTTCCCCTAATTTTGAAAATTTCGTCGTTCTGATTTGACAAATAATGTTACGGTTGTTCTGCTTATTTATTATCAATGAATACCAACTATTATTTAATTAAGCATGATGCCATTCTGTTTATATTTCTATATATACTTTTAAAAGACGGTCCCTTTTTGCTGAATCAACAGTCTTAACAATTATCTATCAAGATAATATTAATTTGATCTTCATATCTTTAATTCATGTCAAATTTCAACTTTTTTCACTCATTCAATATTTCTATATATATTTTTTGTTACATTCCTTTATTATTAATTGGAGTAGAACTAGGGTGTTCTTATCACCAAGCCTCCTTGGTGAACTATTTCTAAAACCCATCAAATCGACTTCAAATAACTGATCCGAATCGTTGAAACCCGCATATCTTACAAGTGATGCAAAATTAATTTAAATTTTAAATTCTTTTACATGTAGACGCATCACTCGTAAAGTAGGCGGATTTCAACTGTTCAGATTGATCGTTTAAAGCCGATTTCATGAGTTTTGGACTTGAGTTCACCAAGAGACTTGGTGAACTTAAGAACACCCTAGTTCTACTCTACTGCTTGCATAGCAACTTGCCTATTTCATTGAATTAACTTTCTTGATAATTAATGGGAAAAGGCGCCCTGGAGGTCACTAAATTTTGTCATTTGTCCTAAATTGGTCATTCAAGTTTGATTTGTCTCTTTGTGACCACTGAATTTTTAATTTGTTCCAATCAAGTCAATATATAACTTTTTCATCCCAAGAAATATAACTTTTTCGTTAATATTTTGGACGAAATTAGTATATTCCATTAAAAATTTGGATGGAATGAGCATATTCGGTTAGTATTTTGGACGGAATGAGCATATTTCGTTAATATTTTAGATGGAAAAGTTACAGAGTGACTTGATTGAGACAAATAAAAAATTCAGTGATTATAGAGATACAAATCAAACTTGACTGATTAATTCGTGACAAATGACAAAGTTTAGTGACCTTGAGCGAAATTTACCCTAAATTAACAATACTTACCTTCGTACAATAAATAATGCAAAAATGATATTTAATTGGGATGTACCAACGTTGTAAAAAATGGTTGTTTAGGTCGATTAATCGATCAATTAGGTGTTGGCGGTAAACAAATTATCATATATTTTTCTAACTAATTGGTCGATTATTTCCGATTAATTGCTTGACGATAACATGTTCATCCAACGAGAGTATACTGTTATTTACATCAACGCTGTGATGTACTCTTCAAGAGCATGTAGAATGAACATTTCGTTTCAAACTTATGGTTCACATTTAATGATTGGAACAGGTTCATGCAAATGAGTTGATTGCAACAAATTATATTTAGTCCTTTTAATTTTTATTAAAAAAGGAAGCGTCTAATTGTCCACAGACATTTGTCCACCATTTGTCCACAGAAAAACTGACATTTGACCTGCCCGAATCCTGTAAATTTAACAATTTAATGCTATAACTTGTAAACAAAATCTTATAAAAAACCTAATATAAATATTCAACCATCCAGAAACTTTGATTAAAGATTTGCAACTTGGCCAACTAATTGTACTTCGTGTGGGACCACTTGGCCAACTAACTGTACTTTCTTGTACTTTCTTACTAACGACTAATGGTAGTTATTTTCTGTTAATGGTAGTTATTTGCAGTTAATGCTAATTTTACTAAAAACTTCTAGAACATTCCACAAACTTCTAGAAGATTCCAAACTAGGACAACATCTATAACTGACATTTTTTTTCAAAATAAACCTCAAAAATATTCAAAAATAATTTTTTCCTGCAAAATTATAATTTTTTAATTTTTTTAAAAATTTCATAATTTTTTACCTCAAATGTACGCTCTAAATTTCAATACTTCAAAATTGGAACTTGTAAACAGTAAAATAAACATGTAACTGTAAATATCAATACTGTAAAATTAAGAGATGTAAACAGTTAAATAGACATATGTTCACTGTAAATTTCGATAATACAAAATTAAAAGCCGTAAACAGAAGAATAAAAATGTCACTACAAATTTCAATACTTCAAAATTAGAATATGAAACCAATAAAACACATGTAAAACATAGCAATATTAAAAAAAAGTATCAGTAAAAATATATCATAAGCAAATTCTTAAACAACACTAAACCATTCACAAACACTGTTCACCAAAACATAAACCAACAACATAATCCAACAAAAAAATTCCACCAACTTTTTCACCAAAAACTAACAACAACTTTTTCACTTCATCACCAAACACATATTCACAAGAAACAACAACTTTTTCACCAAAAACTAACAACATAATCCAATTTGTTCAAAACTATACAACCAGTTTAACAAACTTTCACTTCATCACCGTTTGTTTCGTATTGTTCGGATGAGTCAGTAGCCTCATAACTAGAACAATACGTTCCTTGCTAATATCATCCTACAAAAAAAACACCAAAACATGTTATAAATTGAACTTGTTATCCAGCTGACATAATTTAATATAAAAACAAAACGAATAACATCATAAAATTACAAATTATAATAAATTACCTGGCTGAAGTTCATAGGAGTCTCTGTTATGATGTTGTACAAATAACGGAGAAGAAACACAGCACAATCCATTGAACCTAAAATTTGTTTAGGGCAATCTTCTTCTTTGATAGCAACATCCTTCCATTGTGGATTTGCTGAAATAAAATTTGATATGAAACAACTGTTAATCACCTATTGCATAAATACTGTAAACTAACAGTTACATCTTACAAAAATATAAAACAATTAATGCATTCCAAAGTACTTATTTAAAAAAATAAAAACTCACAAGTCCTCCAGCAAAGAAATTCCTTCAGCCATTTTATAGTGTGCCAGAAGTATTCAAAGTATGTATTAACATCACCAACTGACGAGTAGTAGTGCAACTTCACCAAAGGAACATCCACCACAAAAAGCATCCAATGGTTTTCTTTACATATGGGAATAAACAGCCATTTAATAGTGTCAAATTGTGGCCCAAACAACTGAGGAAGGGCCTGACACGCTTCCTTTTCATCGTACTGATGCATCCCAATCTGGATTAAACAAAAAAAAAAAAAAGCAATTTGAAATTTACTTAAGTTTTAATGTAGATTACATTCAATTAAATAATATACAACATTACATAATAACTTACAGTTAAATATGGCGAAATGAAAAACCATGGATGCTTCACTGGAGTTTCAAACTGAATCAAATTCAGTACCATCTCAACAAACTGAAAAAATCAATGATATGTCAAATAAACAAAAATAACTTATATATCATGTAAAATTAGCTGATGTATACTATCAATTTAACTAATTCATACAATAAATGCAAAATAAAGCCTCTAACAAACTTTATGTATTATGTACAATTAACTAATCTATCATGTAATTTACATTTATACTATAAACTAACTGGTGTATGTAGTTAACTTAAATTTGAAACATGTGAACTAAATAATGAATACTATAAAATTAACAATTAATCATGTAATACTATAAAACATACCTCACTGCTTACTGGGGACTTGGGATTCATTAAATCTTTCAAAGCTCCCACACTGCACCATATGTCAGCTCGAGTGTGTTTGAAAACCACTTCGTCATTTATCTTCTTTTTTAACTTCACCTGGATCCACCAATCATCAACTATACAAGCTGCATCCTTGGACAACTTCTCGCGATGCAGATATCCATAAAGTTTGACAGCACGAGGCTTCTCTATCAAAAGATCGCCATCATCGAAAAACAAACTATTTTTAAATGACCATTCAGAAACATCAGCATAAACCGGTGTTGTGCTCTTGTCCTTATGGTCCAAATAGTGCTCCCTTTGCCAAATTCTACTCAGTCCAGATTCAAAGTTCACTACAAACTCAGCAAGGGTTGATTTCGATCTGAGATAGTTGTCGAAAAAAGAATTCATACTTTCAACCCTTTGAGTTGTATTCATCCCAGCCCAAAATCTGTCGTTCAGATAAACCGGCACCCATTTACGCCTCTGCCTGAAAATGCTCTTAAACCATGGAGCATCTTCATATCCAATCTCAACCATCAAGGTCTGCCAACTTTGTTCAAACTGTGATTCAGTTCTCGATTCATAGACAGTTGCCTTCACCAAATAAGTTAAAGCGGTTTTATCTTCCTGACCACCAAACTTCTATGGTAATTTATGAAGAATGTGCCAAGCACAATACCTATGTACAGTATCACTACCCAACACATACCTAATACCTTTCTCAATACTCGGGCACTGATCTGTCAAGATACCACCCGGCTTGACACCATTCATGCAAGCAACAAACTTCTCCATGCACCATATGTAGTCTTCCTCAGTTTCTCTTCCAAGCAGAGCACAAGCAAAAATGGTTGTCTGCCAGTGATGGTTTACACCGACAAACAAAACAAGTGCCATGTCATACCTGACATAAACAAACAAATATATCACATACATCCTGCAAAATATCTAATACATCTTGCAAAATATTATATAAATCCTATAACAGAGAACAATATATCCTGCAAAATATATAATACATTCTACAAAATACACTATAACACAGAACAATATATCCTGCAAAATAACTACTCAACCCTCTACAAATCCACAGACATTTGTCCAGTTTATCATTTCCAAACATTCATGAAAAATATCATTTTACTTGTCCCAATCCTGTAAAATTACTCAGTACATATAAATCCTATAACAGAGAACAATATATCCTGCAAAATATATAATACATTCTACAAAATACACTATAACACAGAACAATATATCCTGCAAAATAACTACTCAACCCTCTACAAATCCACAGACATTTGTCCAGTTTATCATTTCCAAACATTCATGAAAAATGTCATTTTACTTGTCCCAATCCTATAAAATTACTCAGTACATGATGTAACTTGTATACCACATATTACAAAAAATAAATTATCATTTCCAAAACATGCAGGAAAATGACATTTGACTTGCGCCAATCCTGTAAAATTACCATTTCCATCCATGCAAACAAGATGTCATTTGACTTGAGTCAATCCTATAAAATTACTAACTACATGCTGTAACTTAATGAAATATGTAAATAAAAGAAAATGTCCAAATCTGATAAAGAAAAAATTACCTATTCGTAAGGTATGTCGCATCCATAACAACAACATCATGGTAATACTTGTACGCTGCACGCCCACGACCATCTGCCCAGAAGATATTCCACAAATGTGCATCATTCGTGTGCTTATACGTATACCAGAAGTTTAAATCACACAGTTGCTTCCTCTCGAAATAATCAGCTAGAAGCTTGGCATCATCACCACCAAGAGCCCTCAATTTTCCTCTCTTGTACTTGTCGATATGGTTTCGAGCATCTTTCCGTGTAAATGTACCCTTATAATAACCACCAGCCATTTTTAAAACTAAATCAATGTTATCAGCTGTAGGCAACCCTTGATCTGTATTGAATTCCAACATATCTTTGAACCTCTTTGGAATGTACCGATAGGCTGGTATTAAAAAAGAAGAACCTGGAGTGAGTTCATGGCTATGCTCCAAGTGCAAGCTAATCACTCGCCATGATCCAGTGAGTTCAGAATATTTCACTGTCATAAAAACCTTGCAATCTGAATTTCCAGAAGGTCTCCGCCTCTCTGGAAAACGTTCACCATCTTTAACCTTTTCTTGCTTTCTTCTGAATTTAACACACTGAAATCTACAGCCCACCACGGCATCACCATTTTTATAACTTGTTTTCTTGCACACACCAAAACCAGTTTGGAAACCGTACAGTTTAAAGAAGTTGTGTGCTTCTTCAACAGAAAAAAAATCGTCACCAAGTCTAGGAGCAGCAACTATGCAATTATCAGATACATCAGATGCACCTGATTCATTATCTACTAAATCAAAAAATCCATCTAATGGTGCATTCAAATCCAGTGCCACAATCTCTGCTTCTGCTGATTCTTCAATTCCTATATCTCCCATAAAATCGGGTTCGACATTCAAATCAATAACTAAACCCCTACTTTCTGCAACATTATTCACTGTAGAATTATAAATTGCCACATCTTCATTCATATTAAATTCCATTGCAACAAAACTGTAAAAATTGAATTAAATTGTAAGACAAACAGAAAATATATCATTATGTACATCAAAATATATTTGACTTGCACCAATCTTGTAAAATTACTCACTACATGCTGTAACTTATGTAACACATCTAACAAAAAAGAGTTTATCATTTCCAAACATTCATGAAAAATGTCATTTTACTTGTGACAATCCTGTAAATTTACCCAGTACATGAAGTAACTTATATACCACATATTACAAAAAAAAAAAATACTAAGTATATTATGTAACTTATATACCACATATTTCCAAAACATGCAGGAAAATGACATCTGACTTGCACCAATCCTGTAAAATTACTACCTACATGATGTAACTTATGTAACACATCTTACAAAAAATAAATTATCATTTCCATCCAGCCAGACAAGATGTCATTTAACTTGTGTCAATCCTGCCAATCCTATAAAATTACTAACTACATGCTATAACTTATATAACACATCTTACAAAAAATAAATTACCCTTTCCATCCAGCCAGACGAGATGTAATTTGACTTCTTTCAATCCTATAAAATTACTAACTACATACTCTAACTTATATAACACATATTATAACAAGCCAGTCCTGTAAAATTACTACCTACATGATGTAACTTATGTAACACATCTTACAAAAAATAAATTATCATTTTCATCCAGCCAGACAAGATGTCATTTAACTTGTGTCAATCCTGCCAATCCTATAAAATTACTAACTACATGCTATAACTTATATAACACATCTTACAAAAAATAAATTACCCTTTCCATCCAGCCAGACAAGATGTAATTTGACTTCTGTCAATCCTATAAAATTACTAACTACATGCTCTAACTTATATAACACATATTATAACAAATAAAATATCATTTCCATACATCCAGAAAACATGTCATTTGACTGAAACCAATACTGTAACATTACTAACTACATGTTATAACTTATATAACACATCTTACAAAAAATAAATTATCCTTTCCATCCAGCCAGACAAGATGTAATTTGACTTGTGTCAATCCTGCCAATACTGTAAAATTACTAACTACATGCTGTAACTTATATAACACATTTGACAAAAAATAAATTATCATTTCCATCCAGCCAGACAAAATGTCATATGACTTATGTCAATCCTATAAAATTACTAACTACATGATCTAACTTATATAACACATATTATAACAAATAAAATATCATTTCCATACATCCAGACAACATGTCATTTAACTGAAACCAATACTGTAACATTACTAACTACATGCTGTAACTTATATAACACATCTTAGAAAAAAAAATTATCATTTCCATACATCCAAAAAAGATGTCATTTGACTGACACCAATACTGTAACATTACTAACTACATGCTGTAACTTATATCCGACATCTTACAAAATTCAAAAGAAAAACTTACTGGATTTCAATTTCGCCGTCTTATATCCAATAGAGATCGACTCCTGATGATTACGTCGCGATCATGTTTAAACAACGAGATTGAGTCAGTAATCTCAAAAAAATAAAATCATCATTGCAAAGCAAAATTGAATCAGAGAAGAAAAATACAAAAAAATAAGATTTCGTTTGAATGAAAGCATTTACCGATCAAATGATGACTACGAACTGGCGACGACGTCACGATTTCCAATTTTGATGAAATTACGACGAACTCGCGACGAAATAGGTAATCGCCACGCAATAGGAACTCTTGATATTTCCCTCGAGATGAAAGAGAAAGGAAACGACCTCGCGACGAAAGAGCAACGAAAATCAGGCTTGAATCTTCCCTCGAGACGAAATAGGAAGGAAAATCACGCTGGAATCTGATCGGAAATGGAATATCGAGATGAAAGAGGAATAAAATCGCAGAGAAAATAACGACAGATCTGATCGGAAATGGAAAATTGGGAAATGAAATTCAAAAAAGGAAGGTACGGACGCGCGATGGCAAGTTTAAATAGCGGAGACGAAATCAGTTAGAAGGTCGGAAGTTAGACAGTTAGAACGTCGGGAGTTAATTGGACTGGATAAGGAAGTTAATTGAACTGGATAACGTGGTGAACATTCTGTGGACAAAGGTCAGTGGACCAAGACCTTTTCTCATTAAAAAAATCGGAAAATAAACTTTTGGTTCACGTTAAATAAACTGGATCCATCCTTTTATTTTTGTGGCCGGGGGGTTGCCGACTAGGATGCCAGGTGGATCAGGACAGCTCCATTTTTCTACTTGTATAGGTGGCGCCATATGGATCTTTCATTTTTTTTCTTTTGGATTCATTCTCATCAACCCCTACAAAATGTTTAATTATTTTTCCTATACTTTTACCAAAGTAAAATTAGTCATGGTCGCGGAGTAAATTTACTTGACAGGAATTGTTTCCTTTTATTTTGAATAATAATATTTTCTCTTTAATTTGTTATCTAAGACTTTAAAGTTCACTTTTTATCTGAAAAGTTTACATATGAGCAATCTTCACAATTAAAAACAGAAAAAAATGAAAGACATACAAAGATCAATAATAATATAATTTGCATCAGATCTTCGCAATAAAAAATTACATTTCTTAAAAATATAGAAATTTCAAGCAATCAACCATAATTATTCAGTTTTTAAAGTTTGCAAAGTAATTTGTGATAATTGAATAACAAAGGGCCTCTTAATAAAAGAGTCATTTCTTTAGCCGACCTGCCGATCTCAACCTGTATCGCTGTTATAAATGCATTATCTTTTCCGTTTATTTTATTTTATGCACAACTTGATGAATTTATTTTACATATATGATGAAAACTTCCTCATATTTCTAATTTTCTTTTCTGTGCTAATATAAAAAAGAGTTACATTAATGTAGCCCTTCCAATTTGAACAAATTTCTTTGAAAATTAATTAATACTACATAAATAAGAATTAACTGTTAGTCAAGTGGCAAAAGGAAACACTCTCCGTGTGCATTAGAGATCTCGAGTTCAAAATACGGATGACAGGTCCATCTTCCTATTTTTAAAAAAAAAATTAATACTACAGAACTAAAAATAATATAAGATGTGATCATTCGTAAAACTGTGTACTTTAATATACGTATACCATACCTTGTTAGGTTCATGAATATTCGTCAAACTTTTTTAATAAAAATTTCATAAAAAAATAAATGGTTAAATGGAATAAATATACAATATTTAATTTTGTTGGGAAAAATGTTATACTGAAATTTTTTGGCAAAGTTACAAGTATTAATGGTTATTCTGGTAATTATTTTTTCTCTGATAAATTGTCAATAAACAATCGATTAACATGTGTTATTTTTTATTTTCTAATTTTCTCAAGACCTAAGCATTATGTCAGAAATAGGGATGTCAAAATTTTCAAACCTAATTTAAAATCCTTTCTATAAAGAAAACTAAAGGTCAAGTCTTCAATTATATGTTAATATCATAAGAGATTTTTATCTAATTTCAAACGTGTTACCTCTCACAAAGAAACAAAAAGACTCTTCTTTCCGAGTCACTGATGCCTCTATAACAGTCAGTGAATGAAAAGTGATGGAAATTTAAATAGTTGTCATAGGGGTTTTTTTATGGAAATAAATTTGATGTTATTTTGATTTCAACCATTCAAAATTTTCCATGCTCAAATCTCAATGAAGAAGTTTTTTCATGCACGAATCTCAACTATGATCAACGGTTGAGATCAGAATAACAGGTTCCTGTTATTCCTTTGGAATAACAGCATATTTATTTTGCTTTTGTACTGGTTTTTTTGTCCTCATTAATAGATATAATTTTGTATTGACATAGATAGATTTTTTTTTTTTGGGATAAGACATAGAATTTCTTGATGCAATTTAATTACTGGAACTTATGAGGTTGCATTACAGCAAATTCAGATTAATTAAGCACGTTTTTAATTATAATCATATAAGTAGATTGCCGAAATTTTAAATATACCATATAAAATAAATAAATTAAATAAGTACAATTTAATCAGAATTTTATTTTTAATACGGTCGCAATGTTTTAAATGGTGGACACATACATTTTTTCTTTTTTAGCTGAAAAAAATCAATGCTATCGTTATTTAATTTTCCAAACATTCAATTTGTGTCCACAATGTGAAGTTACGTCTGTGTCAAAAATATAATTCTTATCAAATCAGACCGTGCTTATTTGGTTTATTTTTAATGGTGAAAATAAAAATTTTGGATTAGATTGGGTTAAATACATATACTTACAAATATTAAAATTTATCGTCGGCTTTTGATGAATATATGGGCCACACTCGGCCCAAAATTTAGAAAGTAAAGTTTGACGCCGAAACTTGCGAAAATACCTCGCAAGAGAGTAAATTAAATTTTAGAAATTTATATATATATATGCCCATCATAATTTCTCTTTTTAAATATTTTTTATCAAAATTTTAGAATTAATAATTTATCCAGCTCACTTGTTTTATAAATATCTCAATTTTCTAATTTAATCAATTAATATTATAAAGAAATTTAAAAGACAGTTTTGTCATTATTTATATTACTATCGCCAGGTTTTGTTTTTTTTTTAAATTGAACTAGTCTAAAGGATTCTAACGAAACAAACACAAAACAGTTGGATTTTACAACAGCTCCTGCATCGATGGAGAGAGAAACAAAAAAAAAAATTCAACTGCTTTGTGAAGCTATTTTTCTTCCTTCACCGATCCCTTGTGGAGCCGGCTTTGGTAAAATCTAGCTGCTTTGTGCTTGTTCGGTTAAAATTATCGAAAGATGAATCTTGAGCAGCTTTAATGTACTCCTTTAAGCTTGAGCAGAAGTTTTTGTATAAAAACTCAACTTACAAATTGTACTCAAACGATACATAAAATTGCACTAATTAAATTAAAAATACAAAACACACAAACCAGAAACTTAAAAGAAAACAATGAAAAATATGAAATTGGACGCTTGGAGTAAAATATACATTGACTGGAGTCCATGGCTCTAATGTATATAAACTGAAGGAACATGTTTGCATAAGTTGCGGATCTCATTTTCACGTTCAGGGTCAATGGGCCGCTCATTCCACTGAAAGGCTTGAAGGTTGGTTAGGTAACGTAGTCCTTGAGGAACACAAAAATTTCTAGACAAACCAATAACGAGTATTCTAAGAATGGGCATAGCCCCCTTCTCTATCTCCCAATCCTTTAGAGAGTCGTTATCATGAATTCTCAGGTCTTCTAACTGGCTGAAGCCTTTTGCCGAACAACACATTTTTTCATTAGTGCCTAGGTTAGATAGCGCAAGATCCTTGAGGTACTGTAGCTTCTCCAGTGCCGGCATTATGTCTTGCCGGAATTTTAATTTATAAAGGAAAAGATGAGTGAGATGAGGAGGCATATCAATGGGCATGTCAATCAACTCTGTGGAATCAGAAATTAAATCGAGAGATTGTAGATTCTGATAAAATGGGAAGTGTCTCATATCTAATTTTCCATTAAGGGATAAACATGTCCTGAGGCTGAGAGAGATCAGGTTCTGTAAGGTGCTTAGGAAAGCATCAGGTGCTTCCCATGATTCGTCGCAAATCATCT
Organism: Carex rostrata; assembly: GCA_964058875.1. Lineage (NCBI taxonomy): Eukaryota > Viridiplantae > Streptophyta > Magnoliopsida > Poales > Cyperaceae > Carex > Carex rostrata. The sequence continues at coordinate 2,778,769 of CAXKVT010000056.1, forward strand.
TATCAAGTGTTTGCAAATTTGGTAGTTTTGCTGACGATGACGGGTTGACAACAAGTCCAGTGACATGCCTCAGTGCTTTATGCCCTGATAACCGCACTTGACTATGTTCCATTGGGTAGATAGAAACGGTTTGTAAAAACTTCATGTTGCTTATCGTTTCCCCCAAGGGTCTATTCTCACCCCTGACCATTATCATTCCTAAATCTAGGTATCTTAACTGAGTCAATCCTTCAAACATCTCTAAATTAATTTCGATATAATCGGTAAAGGATTCTATGCTTACCACTTTGAGCATCCTTTGTTTGGAACAATTTGGCATGCAATCAGTACGGAAGCACAACAGAGTGCGGAGGTTTTTGCTCATCACGAGTTCATCACAATCTGAATTGTGAACTGCCACACGACGCGCCATACACAAGTTATGTTGATCATCTGGATGTGAATACACTATGAGAAAGTTGTCCTCCTTGGCTTTTTGGTGAGCGAGATCCCGTAGAAGATCGTGTATGCGGCAATATTTGATAGAACCATCCTTAGATCTAGATGTTACTTGAACCATGCTCCTGTTATGCAACAAAACAAATTATTTTGAGCAAACAAGCACATTCGATTTGGAGAGCTCATAAATGTCATAATTAAATAATTGAGGCTCACATTTTTTAAGGTAAGTACTAAAAGAAAAGACTAATTATATATTATAATATTGACGTTCGTAAATTTTCAGGACAGTAAATTTTTCACAAAGGAAAATAGTTAGCTTCAAATCAACTGAGTTGGATGGATCTATGCATTACTAGTTTGTGCTGATTGCGTTGTGCTTTTTTCGTACTTTTTTTTTGCTTTCTCATGGAGTGCTCCTGATATTGGAACTCTCCTCTTGATGTGTGTGTATATATATATGTGATCAAGTTACAACAATTTTTGAGTTACCACAACTATTTTCTACATTTTTAAAGTTCAAATCGTCAATCCAAACCGTTAGATGTGATCTGTACAATAAAATGTGTTTGGAGATCCAATTTTATATTTTTTTGAGTTTGTTTACTATTTATTAAGATGGCTACAAAAACTAGTCAAATTCAAACCATTGAATTTTGTACCCATCTTAATAAATAGTAAAAAAATTCAAAAAATTTAAAATTTGGTCTCCAAGAACATTTTATTGTAGAGATCATATCTAACGGTTTGGATCGACAATCTGGACTTTGAAAATGTAGAAAATAGTTGTGGTAACTTGTTGTAACTCAAAAATTGTTGTAACTTGATCCCTCCTCTCTCTCTCTCTCTCTCGCTGTATATATATATATATATAGAGAGAGAGAGAGAGGTTGACTAAGATCAAAGTGGTAGTTCCTGAGCTTTGGTGCTACCAATTCGTTTTTCAATTTTCCAATTTCAAAACGTCGATCCAAACCGTTCAAGTTGTTCTCCATATTAAATTGTGCTTGGAGACCAAATTTTATATTTTTCTGAATTTTTTTACTATTTATTAAGCCACTTTGAAAATCACTGATCCAACGGTGGCTTAACAAAACAGTAAAATCAGAAGCCACCGTTGTATCAGCTATTTTCAAAGTGACTTAATAAATAGTAAACAAATTCAGAAAAATGTAAAATTTGATCTCCAAGCACAATTTAATATGGAGAACAACTTGAACGGTTCGGATCGACGTTTTGAACTTTAAAAATTGAAAAACGAATTGGTAGCACCAAAGCTCAGGAACTACCACTTTGATCTTAGCCAACCTCTATATATATATATAATCGCAAAGGGCTTTTATGAAAAATAAATATTGGAACAAGTATTTGCATCACGAAATCAGCACATTATACTAAAATGTGCAATGCATTAAATGAAGTAATACCTTTGCACAAGATCCTCCAAAAAACTCTCCGCCGTTTCTTCCAATGTTCTTTTGTCTTCTTTTGGTATGAAGCCCTCCGCAACCCACATTCGAAGTAGAGCTATGGCATTGATTTCATAGTCTTCAGGAAATGCAGCGAAGTACATGAAACAGGATTTAAGACCAAATGGTAGGTCCTCGTAACTAGTACCTATAATTTTATTTCCATCGGCAAACCAACTCATTGTTTGTAACACCTTACTCCAAGTAGCATAGTTGAGAGACTTCGTTGCTAATAGGCTTCCTAAAAGCACTAATGCAATAGGTAACCCATTACATTTATGGACAAATTGATCTATGATATCAGAAAGGTTATAATTAGCAATTTTAGTTGGATCCTGATAAGGAAAAGCTCTTTTCAACAAAAGCTCTAAGCTTAACTCCTTCGTTAATAACCTAAGTTCATATGGATCACACGTGGGATCTGCATGCTTAGCAACATTAGAGAACCTTGTGGTTAGAAGTACTCTACTTCCATTATTTTCTTCTGGGAGTGCTGCTCCAATTTGAGTCCATAGATCGTTTGTCCAAACGTCATCAAGGACTATGAGGTATTTTTTGCCTCTGAGAGACTTATGAAGCTTGGTAGTAGAACCATCATTATTTGGTTGCCCGACTTGTTCTCCTATCTTTCTCAAAATATCAATTAATTCAAACTTTTGAGAAATATCTATCCATACGAGAAGTTCGAATTGCATCTTGACATCTTCTCTGTGAAAAATAAAAAAATGTGCTAATTAAATTATAGTATAAAAAATTTAATATGATAAACTGATCAACAAAGAATAAATAAAATATACAAATGTAAATTTTGTTGAGTAAAATATATAAATGTAAATTGATGACCAATTCCGAAATTTTTTAGGTACCATCTAAATATTTGAAAATTCTAACTTTACTATCGGTATAAAAAAAAATCGAAAACATACCACTCACATAGCTCTAACCCGTGCATGATCCCTTAATCATTGATTTTAATTAACTGAATAACTAGCATTTTTATAGGTCCCACCAACACGACGTGTCAATATAGTAAATATTGAAAGCAAGAGAAGACGGACGTGTTTTGATCGATCGTAAGGTCAAAACAGTGTTATCAGAACCGGACCGGACCGGCGGTTTAACCGAAAAAAACCGGAACCGGTCACATGTCCGGTTTGATTCTGTCGTTGAATCGTTTATGTAGTTGAACCGGAAAAACTAGCTTAATTAACCGGTTTTTATTGGAAACCGCAAACCAATTTGTTAAAAAAAACTGGTTTATACTTGTTGTACATTTTTTTTCACATGCATCCAATGAGAAAGAGGTCATATGAGTGTGAAAGTAACTTTTTAAGTCGCATATTCCTAGGACTCATAAAGTTACATGTTCCCAAGACTAAAAGTGTGAAAATAAGAGTAACTTTTTTTTTTTTTATCATCTCTAATAAGTCCCAACAGCATATTTTTTTTTCTCTCTAATAGGTCCTTTATGTTTTAAATATTATAAAATCCTAATGAAATACAAAGGCCCTGTAATTATTCATATACATATAATAATATAAATATACCTTGAAATAATAATTATTAATTTTATTATTTATATTTTATGAGATTTGTTCTTCAAAGCACTAAAATTTTTTTTATTGAAAAACATGAACTTATTTAAGATTATATATAAATTTAAACTTCTCTAAATATATTTATATATTTTTATAAAACGTGATACTAAAATCCTAAATTTATATATCTTATTAGTTTTAGTAAACTTATCAAATAAATTTAGAATGGAGTGCTATATTTTCTCTTCTTAAAAAAATTACTTTATTTTTGATAAAAATTTTTTTATAGTACGTTAATGTGTATGTTTGAATTTTCATTATATGAAACCTGATTATATTTAAAATAGTACATATATCGTATAATATATAAGTATTTAAAATACCAGCGGTCTAACCGACCGACCCACCGGTCCAACCAGTGAACCGTGAAACCGAAGATTTTTCGGGTCGACATCCGGTCCGGTTCTGATAACATTGGGTCAAAACATAAAAACAAATAACGTGGGTCCCACCAAATAATATATAATATTAAAATGCAGCATGAAAACAGTTAATCAATTAGATTTGGCTAAAAACAAATAATGTGGGTCCCTGCGCACATGGAAATCGATGGTGCACATGATTTCCCGATTATTTTATTAATATAAAAATTAAAAAAAATATATCGAGAATAGAGAAAATTTCTGAGGAAATTCGGAATCTAAGAAGAACGCGATGGTTTGTTCAGTAAAATTTTTATTTTACTCCAGCTCCGTGAAAAAAGTAAAAAAGTAGACACATTATGGACCATAACATTCTTACTGTAGCAATTTTTTTTTGTTTCATTTTCATATATGTTGAAAATAAATTCCAATTTTTTCATTTTAATTTTGAAATCAAAATTGAAATTAAAATGAGATTGAAAGTGTTCAAATTGGAATGTTTGTCTTTCAAATATATTCAGTTGAAAATTAAATGAAAAGGTAAATTTATAAATTAGTTATTCGTTCTATACAAAGTCTACCAATGAAATATCATACAGGATGAGATTTTTTTTCATTATGCACAAAAAAAAAACTATTAATTACAAATTGTTCAAATTTTATGTTATGCTAAATTATTTTTTATAAACTCTATATATAAATCATATACATAATTCTCATAATGATATATTTTTTTAACATATATGAAAAAAAAAATATTTAATTGCTAGACATTATGGCGGGATGTTATAAATCATAACGTTCTTTTTAAATTTTGAATTTCAATGAAACTGTTCTCTATTGTCAATATTTGTTATTTTCCTTTAAATAAAAAAAATTGGCACAATTTCAAACTGCGTGGATGATAATTTGAATTTTAAAAAAATCAATGATAAAATCAGAAATATTCAAATATTAAAATGGTAACTATATAAATTTTCGTGACGAATATAAAGGACTACAATTTGGGGATTAGACCGGATACATCTATGCAGACGTGAAAATGCAACTAGGGTTCGGAAGGTTCAATGTACAGTTTATATATATATGTAGAGAGAGAGAGAGTGTGGTTAAGATCAAAGTGGTAGTTCAGAAGTTTTAGTGCTACCAATTTGTTTTTGCAGTTTTTATTTAAAGTTTAAATAGTTAATCTGAAGTGCTCAATATGTTCTCATAATGTACTTAACCAAATTTCACATTTTTGAGAAAAACAATTACTATCTTTTTATGTATTTAAAAAATAATAATTTATTTGGAAAATTATTGGCTAATTTTTTGACAAACCAACAATATTCATGAATAAAGTGTTTCAAAACAAAACTTTATTTATGCATATTGTTGGTTTTTCAAAAATTAGCTAAGCTTCTTTAATAATTAGTAAGATATTATTAGCATTTAATTGTTTGTTGTAAAATATGAGGATTTAAATAGTAATTAGATCAGATTAGACAGTAATAATTTTTTTAATTTCCTAAAATATATCATATTTCGTTAATAGAAGTCCCCCCCTTCACAGACTCGATCACATGCTAATAAGTCCGATCTGTCCCCGACCAATTTATGTTCGTTAGGATTAAATTGTGTAGGTCTATATATAATAAATTGTGTAGGTCTATACATACTTTTTTCATAATCATATATATGGACTTGATTTACTAAAATAAATTAAGATTTGACATACAAAACTAATTACAAGAGGCAAATCAATTTGTTCGATAAATAATTGATTCACACGACAATTTGTTCGATAAATGTCGGTAAATGGGTTTGACAATTTGGCAAATCAATTTATGTTTTCCTTAAATTTATACTATCATAATTTCATAATTTCTGTAAAGCTTGACGTTGAAATCATCACTGGTCAATTTAGAACCAAATTGAACCAACTCTATTGTTGCAAAATAAGAGTTCAACCAACTTGAATCAAGCAATGGATTTTCAAAACATACCTGTTGTATACTTTTTGTGCGAGGGTTGTCTTTCCGAGTCCACCAACACCCCAAATCGAAATCACAGAACGTCTCTTAACAGTCTCATCGAGCAACAAGTTAGCAACATGGTCTAGGTCTTTCTTAAAACCGACAACATTGGGATCAATGTCCGGTATCACGGGTGGCCGAACAGGCAGTGTTATTACTCCAGTCCCCTCACCCAGATTGTTGATTCCAAAGATTTCTCTGCTCGCCTTGATCTCTTCCATCCTTGTCTGGATCATATTTATCTCATCGGAAAGTTTGTGTACTGGTGGGATTTTTTTAGCTTTCTTTATCACCCTTTCCACGACCTTCATTATTATGCTGGTGGATTCGGTGGGTTTTGGTGGTACCTTGTTAGAAATATTAGAGAGCAAATTAAGCCTGAGATTTTTAGCATAGCCTAGTGGAACTTTACAAATAATACTTTTTTTCTTTTTTCTTTTAATGACTTGTACATTTGATAGCTTGTTATAGGTACTGGACCGTTGGTGTATTGTACTAGGCCAACTGGCCATCATTTCAACTACAAGGACTCTTAATTAAGCCTTAGATAGGTATAAAAGCAATTGTGATATAACGAAGTTTATAACAAAAAATGTCCATGACATCTTCTATCAAGTGGGCAACAAAGTTTCAAAATTAAGTTTATAAGAAAGTTTCAGACCTCCAAGAGAAAGGTGTCAATGGCATCTTCTATCAAGTGGGCAACATCTCTAACTTCCTTCACCCAATGTTTTTGTCTCTCATCTGTGATATGCTTCTTATCAGCATCTTTGAGAAAAGCGTAAATTCTTTCGAGGTCACGCCTCACTTTCTCCACTTGCTCATCGATGCCATGTATGAGTAAAACCTGCTTAACTGCAACATCAAAGAGCTTTTCCAGCACACACTTTACAATAGTCTCAGCCATCCCGTTTCTGTATTCTATGTGGCAGCTGAAACTAGCTAGAGAAAATAAAATGTTGGTGTATTAGTTGAAGATAGGCAGGATAAGAGGATCAGGCCGGGTCTGGGTGAGTGAAGCCATTAATTGTTTCTAATATATTATCCTCCAATCCATATGTGAGCGTGATGGCATGTGCAGCAATGAAATTATTGTTTATTTTCCCTTTTTCCGATAGATCCTTTTCATTTGGATAATAAAATATGTTCAGATCTCGACCTATTTGTCTTCCATATGTACCTTAAGAAATGTAAACTGCTTTTAATCATTATTTTTTTTATTTGTCAGCAAACATATACATACGTGTGTGTATATATATAGAGAGAGAGAGTTGGACTACAATAATGCTTCATAAAATAAAGCGAGTGTTTTATTTCACACTTATATTCTATGATTTCAAAGTCCAAAATGCCAATTCATACCATTCAAGTTATCTCCCTATTGAATTATGATTGGGGACCAAATTTTACATATTTTGAATTTTTTTTATTATTTTTTTAGAATTTTTTATGATCCATAAGTTTATTTGAAATCGCTATATAATATAACAATGTTAAATTAAGTTTATTTGATAAGTTTAATGAGTTAAATAAATTATTTTTAAATTATGATATATATACATAAATTTAATAAAAACATTAAATTGTCCGCAGAATTCCAATTAATCGGCCACATACCGATTAATCGCTTGGCGGTACCCCATTCGTCCAGCAACCGCATAAAATTATTTACAATACTGACAAAAAGTTTAAAAAAGATAAGTTCAATTAAATTCTTATATATATAATTAAAATTTTAAAATTATAGGGGTGACTTTGTCATCTTTGGCAAAGCCTTAGATCTACCCCTGTGCATAATTGATGTTTTCCATTAATTGTTTAGTCATATTCAAGTGATTCAACCATCAAAATTGACCATTATACTTTAAATATTATATAATACTTGAACAAATAACTTTTAGTAGTGTAATTTCGAATAATACATCCGGTTTTACGCAAACAAAAATTGTAAAATTAGAACATATTTTTGTTATTATACAATTAGAACAAAATATTTAGATTCTAAAATTTCACATATCAAATATGTAAATTAAAATATAATATAATAATAAACTTTGTTCTAAATTTTATTTTGTTCTCGTTTTGACAAGAAATACTTCAACAAGAAAGACAATAAGGCATGATTGGTGGCATCCGCAAGATCTCAATAATGAATTGTCCACACACCATGAAAACATTGTATAGACAAAATCCATGGGATGCATGCTACTTTCTCATAAATTTTACACATTCACCTTTCATCAAGTAATGATGCTCGGCAACCAATACAACCATGCATAGAGACAAATTTTCATGTGATGCATGTTACTTTCTCATCAGCTGTTTATAATTAAATACTGATTACGAGGTCAATAATGCATGATACCTGGTGATTTTAGTATAAAAAGAAGTGTTACATAGATGCTCTCTTCCAGGTATTGCATGTTACTTTCTCATAAACTGCATTTAAGAAATAATAATTAATACACGCATATTGAGAAATTTTCATGTGATGCATGTTACTTTCTCACTAGCTGTATGTAATTAAATACAGATTTCGAGGCCAAAGCATGAGAAACAGAAGATGGTATTATTTCCTGAAGGGCTTAATAACAAAAATTTATGAAGAGTTTGAACCTTTAGGTTAATTTCACTGATATAGACATCAAAAGTGTCTATTCAAGTTTGTAAGTGTCTATCTATTGAAGAGTTTAAACCGTTAGGCCAAAGCATAATGGGCCAGCTGATTTGGTGCTTGATCTTTACGATTGAATGTGCATGTTTGATTTTATTTTATTTAACTTTATTTGGAAGTTCTGCTTCCACCACTACATTAGGCAGGGGCGGAGACAGAATATTGAATAATGGGGGTCAATAATGTGAAGCTTCTCATCTTTTGGAAAAAAAATAATATAAATTGTTATAAGTTCCCAATTTGTACACATTTAATAATCTATTTTTTTTCTTGAAAAATGAATGGGGGTCAGCTAAACAAAATTTTCAGAAATTCTATAGGGGTCATTTTATAGGTACCTTTAACATTTTACTATAAAATATACAAAAGTACCATACATAATAATTAGTTTTTGAAAATGAATGGAGTCAATTGACCCCCATTTGATGCACTTACATTAACCTCTGACATTAGGTATCTATAAAATTAAGAAACAAAAGGTTTAAATCTAATCAATTAGCCTATATATTTTTGAAGTAATGAAATATTGTAAATTTATCCTATATATTTTAAAAGAGTAACGTAGGGCTACCAATTTTATTAATATGAAATAATAAAACACGAAAAATAACTATCCCAAAAAATATTCAAAACCCTCGTCAATTTTTTGCCTCAATCATATAAAATTGTTGTTACGAGTAAAACTCTTAAAAGTTAAAAGGATAACACATTGGTAAATCATTAAAGCTCGCATTTAAAAGATCCATATAGACACAGTTTTTAAGAGAATAATAAATATTTTCTTTTTTCTAATATGTAATTTTCTGTTTGATTAAAATAATATATAAAATTAATCACTTTCTTTTAAATTTTTTTTTTTTTTGTTTTGCATAGACAATGTGCATTTTAAATTAGAGAGCATCTAGCTATCTCCCTGTAACTTTCTCCCAATTTTTTTCCAAGTCTTTAATTACTTGATTAACTATTAACTACCTAGAGGACCACTTACTATTTGGAGAACACCTAATATTTGAAAGATTTTATAATTGGCATGCGCAAGTATTCATATATAATGCATTAAGTATTTATCTATAATACATTAAGTATTCATACCTAAGATACAAAGTATTTTAAAAAAAAAACTGAACACATCACTCACCTATCTTGTACACGTTTTTAGAGGTGATTTTTTTCTCCATTCAATCTAATCAATATTTATGACTATATGTGAGGAAATTCACAAATCTAAAACCACGAACGACTTCTAATTTTTTTTTTCAAATGAGATCCATGATAACATACTTTCTAGTTGTTTGTTGCACAAATATTCATATCTTGTCACGCAAGTATTCATACCTCATTGAGAAAATATTCATCCTCATCGTGCAAGTGTATAAAAATAAAAATTGGACACATTACTCATCCATCATTTCCACATTTTTAGAGATGATTTTTTTTTCTCCGTTCAAAACTAATCAATATTTTTGACGATCCATAAGAAATTTTGTAAATCTAAAACCACGAATGTTTTGTATACAATTTTATCTTTCAAATGAGATCCATGATGACATATTTTTGAGTTGCCCATTGCACAAGTATTCATATCTCATTACGCAATTATTTATATCTAAGATATAACGTATTCATTCATACACATTGAAATATTCATAACTAAGACATCAAATATTCATTCATATACCTCTATTTTTAAAAAAAAATTATGTCATTTTTTAGTACTTAGTACGCACTGGCCTAATTCACTATTAATGACGCTTTGTTTTTTGGAAATAACTCGTTACTTCATGAGAAAGAGAGACATAAACATAAAAGAGATTAATTGCATCTACAGAGACAAATTTAGTAGAACTAGATCCATTTAGCACTAATTTTGAGATGGTCGAAAATGATAGATCTGACACGACGGAGGCATGTTTAATCAGGATGGAGTAATCACGTATTTATTCATACACGTTGAAGTATTCATAACCAACAGAGGCATGCTTGACTAGGATGAAGTGATAGATGATCTCCGACAGAACATCTACTAGCTAGAGCGTGATGGCATGTGCAGCAATTAAATTATTGTTCATCTTCCCATTTTCCGATAGAATCCTTTTCATTTGGATCATAATAAAATATGTTCAGATCTCCATATATTTGTCTTCCATAGGTACCGGAAGAAAAGTATACTTCTTTTATTCATTATTTCATTCTATATGTCGGCAAACATATATATATATATAGAAAGAGAGTTGGACTACGGTAATTCACGAAGTAAAGCGAGTGTTTTATTTCACACTCATATTCTGCGATTTCGAAATTTAAAACGTTGATCCAAACCGTTCAAGTTAATCTCCATATTGCATGTTATTAGATAATGGTTATTATTTTTTTATTTACAGAAGTGGGAGATATCCCACCAGTTCCAGGGTATCTATATTGGTCAGTATAATTAGGGGCCTACCTGATTCAAAAGAGTAAGCATCCATAGGTAAGATTAGAGAAAGCTTAAAATAAGAATCACCATGATAAGATTTGAATGAAAAGAAAATAAGAGATATAATAGTTGATTCTAATTAAGGAACTACATTAGTGGTGTAGCCATAATTTTGATCAGGAGTTGCAAAAGTGGGTTGGGCCTACAGAGTAATTCTTGGGTCTAAATTATTTCATAGATGAATTAAAATTAGAATGGCAACACTGGTTTTTGGGTTTTGGTACAATGCTATCTGAATTTCTGTTTCGGTACATTTTTGTATGACAAATATCAAAATACAGGTTTCAATTATTATGTTTCCATGCATATGTACGCTCCGTAAACTATATAATCCCAGTTAAAAAGCTGGTTGCGTCACCAGGTTCTCTCTCTCTATCACTTTCTATTTTTTCTACTTTGTTTTATTTGGCATGCGAGTAAACTAAATAATATCAGAAATTAGAACTTTTGGAGAAACACTCATAAAAAAATTTCAATTTTAATAAAGAGTCCATACATACTTGTATAGTTGAATAAGTCGTTTGTTAGGTGAAATAATATTGTATAGCAAGAGCAAAGGTAAAAATCACACATTGTCGCACATAGGCCAATAAACAATGATAAATGAATTACATTAAATAAAGATAAACAACAGAGCGAATTGAAGAGCAAAACTAGTGTGATGTGCTCACCAAAAGAGGTTGGTGAGCACACCTCCAAAAAGTTGTTGGATTGACTTGAATAATAAAACCGTTGAAATCCATGTACTAGTGAGTGATGCATGATAAGCCACCCGCACATAATTTAAATTGCATACATGATATTATGAAATAAAACAAAAGGATACAAGATGATGTAAAAATATAGGTGTATACATAGCTTAGTGCAATCATTGTTTGTAGTAGAGAAGGATACAAAATGATGTAAAAATATAGGTGTATACATAACTTAGTGTAATCATTGTTCGTAGTGGAGAAGGATACAAGATGATGTAAAAATATAGGTGTATACTTAGCTTAGTGCAATCATTGTTTGTAGTAGCTAAGCGTACCATATAAGATTTGAATAAAAGTATGGATAAACAATAAGATGCCGGCAATGACAGAGATGATTATCGATGGATTAGAACAGTAGCGGCTCTTGAAGTCTCCATATACTCTGTAGGCACTTCTTTGATAATGTGTCATCACCTTCTCCTCCTAAATTATAAGCTCAGTCCGTATTAAGAGATATCTTTTGCTCGCAATACTCCGACATCTGCTTCTAATTTTAACAAGCACGCCATGTATGCAACATAGGCTGTGAAGGGGCTCCCAGTGTTAATCCAAGATATATACTTTATTCAAAAAAAAAAAATTCCAGGATATATATATATATATACAAATTGTTACAAATTAACGAGGCACTGCCTAATACCTAGACTAGAAATCATATCACTAGGTATTCAGTCTTAAAATGATCTACACAAATCTACCGACAACTAAATCTTACTAACAAATCTCCCGACTCAACGATTGATAAAATCTAGTCTGCATATTTACACTGAAGTTTTGAAAATTAGTATGAAAAGGAAAAAAAGATGCTCAGAATTAGAGAAAAAAAATGTAGAGATGAGTACCAAAGAAGCTAGAGAGGACGCCTATCTTTGTCTTTATGGCTCTTAATTTCTTCAGAGGACGATGGGTTGAATTTGTAAACTTGTGAGATTTGTATAGGCAAGTGGTCGGTCAAAATACAGATCCTCAGCTACATATTCTTAGTCTCTCTGTGTACCGAGCTGTATAGAAATAAGAGAACACAAAATTTTCATTCTTTTTTTTTATTTTCCTTTAAATTATCTTTGATTCCATTCAAAAATAAATTGTGAAATCAAAATACCAACACCAAATCGTTGATGAGTTCAACTCCAAGAAACAAATTGGCTTCAAATCGTTGATGAATTTTTGGAACGTACGAAAAAATAAAAAGGTAAACTGAAATGCATAAAGACACTACAGGGAAGAATACACAGATCCGAAAGGCAAAACAAAAGTACACTAAAATGTACATTACGGTTTTATTTATAAATATTATCAACAAGCCTGTGCCAACTCATGAGTCATGAAGCGTAGTTATCGGGAAACATGGCATCATGTGTGACAGCTAGCTCCGCGTAATATCAAATGGATCAGTGTTGCCTTTAATACAAAACATAATTTTGTAGATTCAATTATGTAGTATATGTCAAATGAGTTGTTACAGGAAATCTATTGGATACGAAAAAACAGGGTTGCATTATGAACGAAAGGTCCCAAACAAAACGAATTGATCCTTTAACCATTCTTTTAAGAATAATTATAAAAAATAATTCACCCCTATCCTCCCATTTATCTCTACGCTCTTTTTCTCAATATTAACTTCCTTAACTGTTATTTATCTTTCATTTATTCTACCAATAATTTAATTGTATTATCTTTTAATAACAATCCCCACATTAATTATGTTGTCCTTTAATTAAAAATAATTTCCGTATTAATTATGTTGTTCTTAAATAATAATCTCCGCATTAATTATGTTGTTCTTTTAATAACAATCCCCGTATTAATTATGTTGTCCTTAAATAACAATCCCGCATTAATTATACTTTCCTCTAATAACAATCCCCGCTAATATATGTTTATCTGTTTATTAATGTTCAAAAAAATATTTATCATTGTTTCTCACAAGTATTTATTTTAATGTCTAAGAAATATTTATGATTGTCTCTGACATGATGATACTTTAATTTGATTAAATATTACTCGTTGATAAGTTTAAGAGCATAATTCAAAAAAATATTTATCATTATTTATGACAAGTATTTATCATTAATTGTGTGAAGTATTTCTCATTGTCTATGATTATAAAAATCTTATATACATCTTTTTGTTTTGATAATCCAGAGAGAAATTATCTACTCTCTTTGAAGTGGGTCCAAGAACTCAGTGATACATCTTCCTCTTTCTCGTATTTGACTTGGTCAATCTTGTAGGCTATTCCCAAATCGTTGAAATTTCCAATTTTGCCCTTCTCTTGTAGAGAGAGCATCTGCAAATTTTAATAGATTAATGATGCATTGTTAGCTTTTTGTTCTAACAAGTGTGTCAAGCTCATTTGACCAATTTTGATTTGACCAAAACAAGCAAAGGATTAAAAAAAAATGTTCTCAGATCGATATATAGTACATTAATTATGGTTACAATGATCACAACAGAAGGGATGGCATAGGATGAAGTTATAAAATGTCAATATTATTGCAATAAACGAGTATTACTGATTCCAAAACTGGTTTACTATTGACCATTTTACCCCTCAAATTGAAGTGTGCGCCACGACTAACTTGGTTGTTTGCTTTCTAAGGTTTCTGACTCCAAATTGCTTTAACCTTTGTTTTACCTTATTAATTTACAAAATTTAATAAATCTCCGTACCTACAAATTAACAATTAGATATAAAGCTATAGTGTGAGACACATTAAGTAATACTATTAAGAGATATGACCAACTCTTGATGAGAAGAAATAATTAGTCTTTGGTCTAGTGGCAAAGACATATAGTCTTTATGTGAGAAGCCATGGGTTCGAAATTTGGAGAAAATAAATCATTTGTTATATTAAAAAAGTTATTAAATAGTTTGATGGTTGGACTTCCAATCTTTACTAAAAAAAAAAAAAAAAATCTTGATTAGAAGAGACATGACGCTTAGAACCTTGTTTAGAAGAGATGTTACTGAACAACAACACCTTAAAAATAAAAATCAAATGACAGTAAATTAATGATATTACCCCCAAGTCCCAAGCAACTAATAAGTAAATAATCAATTATTATTAGGCTCACAGGAATTGGGGATGAAGTTTTGTGTCTTTAATGGGCTTCGAATATGAGAATTAATTAAGCCCGTCCCGTTATATAATAAAAGGTATTCATTTTGGATCAGTCGCTACCACTTCTTATGTGCGACTTCTTTTCATACAATATTAAAAAGTTTGGCTAGTATAACATTAGTGTTATTTTAGTCTATATAACACCAACTCTAAAACCTATCAAATCAACTTTGAATGGCTAATCTAAACTGTTCAAACCAATTTACATTATGTGTAATGCGTTTACATACAAAAATTTTATCTTTTCGAGTTATTTTAGTATCAAATCAAACGGTAAAAATATTGAAAAATTAATGTATTAAAATTAACTTAAAAACTCACATATTTGACCGCTTGACTTTATACTAAATAAATTCAAAAAGTTATAAATTTTTCATGTAAACGCACAACTAATGAAGTAGATCGGTTTGAACGGTTTGAACTTTCCGTTTAAAGTCGATTTGATAGGTTTTAGAGTTAGTGTAATATAGGTTGAAATGACACTGATGTTATATTAGCCAAACTCAATATTAAATGTTATAAACAATAATTGAAGAAATAACCATAAAAATGCTCCTTTTGAGTTGTATATATGTAATACAAAAGGTTTTCTTTTAAGTTGTTTTTGTTATACACATACTAATTGAGTTTAGCTGGGCTAGCTAAACATATTAAGTGGGTAAAGATTATATATTTTATGGTGAGATCATCATTCTGAAATTCAAAATTTCAATTTGTATGACAAACAAGATATTGTGTAAAAGACTGTAAAATTACTTGAATACGTGTAATACGCTGAGATGTCTAAACAAATTAATGCAATATGTGTGATACAAAATGAATTTTGCATGAAATAACTTTTATTTCTTTTCAAATATCCATTTCTTTCCATATGATAAAGTTGCAAAATAAAATAAAAATTCTTGGTTAATATCATAAACGCATAATATGAAGTATATTTTATTCAATTGTGTTATGTACTTATATTAGATATTGGGGGATATCAAATAATTGTTCTTGTAATTGATTTTAAAATAATTGTCATTCAACTTTTTATTTCTAAAATAAAAAAATAAAAAAATAATATATAATTAAATAATATAACAGTATAATTCTATGCCGATCCAGGCACAGAAGCTGACCCAAAAGGTGGAGGTCAGTGCTCGGATTATTTGTCGGTAATTTGTTTTTTATATTAATCATAATCCTCCTAAATGAGTTGTTACGATTATTTTTGAAAACAATAATATTCTAGGCTTTTTTTAAAATGATCTATCAGATCTTCTAGGCTTTCTTTAGTAGGTGTGTCACCTAAAGTAAGGTAAAATTGAATTTTTTTTTTTTTTAAAACTTTGTATAAATACTTGCGATTTTGTGTGATATTTTAGGGTTTTTTAGAAGCTGAAAGATTGTGAACTGGGTGTGAAACTCAGATATTTTAGAGTTTTTTCATTGAACTTTTTATCCTCTTTATTTGTATAATATGCTTAAAGAGTATGAGAATTTGTTAAAAAATATTATAAGTTATACAATTTATGTAATAATTAATTTTTATGTTTAATCGTAATAACATAATTTGTTTGGTCGTTATGTATTAATTTTTTTAATTTACTGATATTAAATTTATTGTTAATAAACATGAATAAGAGAATTACAAATTAATATATTTTTTCTTTATACATTCAAGAATATGTTACATAATAGAAACTTTGTTTAAAAAAATATTTTTATTACAAACCTTAGACACGATGCTTCTTTAACTTGTTTCTAAATCATGCTTATTAATTATGACTTGTCACACAAAATCCGTCAAACGTCTATCCATTCTGCTCCTGTCCATTAATTGTAAACTATTTGCAGATTTTCCATTCATCACAAATAAAAAATTAATAATTAAGAGTGTAATTTTTTTATTTGCATTTTTTTTACTACAGTCCTGCCTTGTGTAATCCGAATATGTATTATCTGAGTTAACGCAAATTTTGAGTTAAGATATGGACCGTCCGATTCAAATTTGCGCTAATATTAAAGGATCCCATGCAATTTAAGCATGGGTTGGATTGAATTCTGATCGTACAGCCAAAAAAATTAACTCAAACAGCACGTTAACACAGAGGATGTGGATTCGTGTAATCCAAACAACTATAAGAAGAACGAGTTTCTATGAATAATATGTATAATATGAAAGAACACTGATCAATTTATAAGAACCACAAGTAGAACAATCATGCATGTAATTGTTTTTTCAGAGAAATTAAATATAAAAAAAAATCATGATTTGATTAATATGTGTACGCACACGGCTATTTCTTTCTATTTGATCACTTGACTTCATACGAAATAAATTCAAAAAATTATATATTTTGCATGTAAACGCACAATTATTGAAATATATAGATCTAAAAGGTTTGGATTTATAGTTTGAAATCGATTCAATAAATTTGGAGTTGGTATTATTTAGACTGAAATGATATTAATGTCATACTAGTCAGACTCCTGTTTTCATATATCAAACTTTCCATATAGCTCTTCTTCTTTTTCAAAAAGGAAAAAAAAAAAATTAGTTGCCCTTTTTTTATGGAAAATATGGCGACATAGATTTGGTGTTCATATTTTATTTGTCATGCATAATTCTTTTATTTGTCAATTTATTTATGGAAAATGAAAAAGAAAAAGAAAAATTGAACTCCATAGAAATACATGTGAAATTTTGGTTTCTACTTTTAAGTCATGCATAATTCTTTTATTTGTCAATTTATTTATTGATTTGGTGTTCATATTTTAGTTGTCGTTTACGGAGTTTTTAGGACTTTATCCAGCTGTGATTATACTATACAAATCCCAATTAAAAAAATAAATAGAAAAACAAAGCACAATATATGTGGGCTGGTAGTTGTATAGATCGTAGAATTACAGTCTTGGGCTAAAAAATGAAGGCCCATGTGTTGGTTGTATGATGTCTAGAAATTCCAATATAAAGCCCATATAGAATATATCTATATTAGATTCATTCTTGCTTTAAACAATTAATTACACAACATGCACAAAACTCTATATGTACAACGGTTTAGATTCAATATGGAAAATAAGTACATTTCTCATCAAATTCATAAATGAAAACCGTATTTTGATACTTCATTAATATAATATATGGGCTCCCTATTATTGATTAATTATAACGATGATTTGGAGCTTGTATTTTCCATTATAAATTTGAATTTTGGAGTCATTATAAACTGTTTAAAAATATAGAATAATCGAATTTTGACAAGTTAAGATTTTTTAGAATGTTATTAAACATTGGAAATTTTTGAATCAATCAAAACTATATTCTGTATTAAATCTCTAATTGTAAACAAATATAGCTGAATAATCTTCATACCGTCTTGTATCATTATTATTCATTGAACAATTGTCTAAATAACCGTGAAGATCTTACTATCCAACTTCCACGCCATTAATATATTCATAATTAAACCCGTAACATTTAAAACCGTATGTGGATAAGGAATTTGTTTGAAAGAAGTCATATATATTTTTTTAATTAAAGTTCTTATCTGTGAAATGTGTCTTTAGTCACAAATAATTCAAATTCACGATCGAAGTTCATATGTCACTTGTGAAAGAGACATGTGAATCCAATTCTTCGAACTCTTTAATTATTACCTCCAATTTCTTCTTAAATATTTTCACGCAATTATTTTTCAGTATTTTCCGCCAAACGACTCTATATTCGGATCTCAAAAATCTTATAACAAGTTACCAAAACCGACTTCTAAAATTTGTGAAATTAGTTTACTCCAAAATCTTATTTAGATGAAATTTGCTCCTCAAATTGGATAATTAGGTTTTGACATAATTGATATTATATAAAGTGAGTTAACATATAATTATTTTAGATTATACACTTAGGACTTGCACAAATATAAAAAAAAAAATGGGAGATGAAAGGATACCATTATAAATTAACTTATGCCAATAGCCTTATGCATGGTTAGGATGTGATTTTGCATATAGATAGTGTGAAGAGTTGTGAAAAAGATGTGAAGACATCAAATTGGAGAGTTCACTCCGACTAAACAATTATTTGTAAATATTTAAGGTGAAAACTTTAAAACAACATTAATAGGATTTGACATTCAAGCTGCAACAATCCGTCAACAATAAATAATTTGTCATGTACCCAGAAAATTTACTTAACAAGAAAAATAGCAATATATAAATAATAACAAGCTGCTATAAAATATAAAAAAATAAGTTTTAATGTCAAAATTAACAAAAATGTAATTCAAAATAACACAATATATATTCTATGCACATCGTTTAGAAAGATGAGAAATGTTCGAAAACTACAACACAATGAATTGGGTTTTTGGAATTTCTTAAGAAAAAAAAACATAAATAATTAAATGAAGAAAATGTGATCATTTGAAAAAACAAACACATTAAAAAAAATTGAAAATTAACTTCCTAATTACTAATTTATCACCACTGCCAAACCGCATTCAAACTATTAACCTCTGACAACCATTCAATTCAAGTAAATCTTTAATATTAATAATTGTTCTATCAAACCTTCAATTGGTGACAAGTTGCTCCCGGACTCTTAAATTGATTCATACTATTAATTTATATATGTTAAAAAATCAAGAAATTAACAGGCACTATATTGTAAACAGTCCATCATATCATAAGCAAAGCACACAAAAAACACAAATAACATATCAATTTTTCATTGGTGCTAAACCTTGTCATCAGGAGATAATTTACAAATCTTCTTTTCCTCCTTGTTAGCTAACTGTGCATCCTCACTTTGAAATAACAAGAAAAAGTATAACCCAACTACAAGAAGAGAGACACTCATGCCCCAAATAATAAGATTCATACACCAAGGCAAGATTTGCCAATTAATTCTCCATGTGAAGGTATATGTAAGGAGAGAACATAGCACCCACACCACACCTGTTGGGGCATCAGCTGTCAGATTTTCATGCTTTCTGAGATATGAAAACACTACCATTAGACTGGCATAGCTAGTGGTCACGAATGCGGAGCTCAACAGGATGCGCCTTGAACTATACATCGAGATTGCATGATTGTATTGTAGAAAAACGATGACAATTAATTGTCAGGAGATAGCCAAATTTACGGCAAAATCGATTGTCGTTAGGTTCCCGAGATTTTGATTGCGGTTCAAGTTCCTCACTGTCATTTGCTCCAGCATTGTTCTTTAAATCCATTATGTATAAAGTGGGTTATCAAAACTATTAAGATTTGTGTTTATATATATAGTAGCATGATCTAAGAGTTAGATTGACTTGACATGGCTTGCAATTAATTTGAAAAGTTCTTTTTAAGTTATCCGGGAAGGACAATTTCCTTGAAATTACTTAATTATTAATAGAAGAATAGTTCCCCTTTATTAACGCGTTTATATTGATTGCTAAACCAATTCTCACTCATTAAAAAAAAAAAAGGGTTTTGAGTCGGTCCAACACCCTTGAATTGGTCCAAGGAACACTGTTGACAGTTCCATATAATAATGGAACGTGTCATCTAATCCGTGATCTTAGCGACCTAAACAAATAAAAAGTTACAAAAAGTTCCCCGTATAATATTGTACCTTAGATAAACTGGATAAGTCGATATATATTCAACAAAAGAAACGAATAAAATAACCAGTGAGGCAAGTGTATAAATCGAAAAATGACATTAAGTGTCATAATTAAAAGAAGAGGAATTCAATCACACTACTTTGACACGTACACTCTATATTTATTGTATTATTTAGTAATTTTGAATAACTGAAAAATGCATGGCAGTTAGAGTGGAAAAAATTACACATCGGGGCTAGCTTCGTCACGAAACAGCATGATACGTATCTCAGTTACGTACCGTGACTCATGTGTCATATATCGTGATCATTTGCATGCCATGATTAGTCTTTAGCAAAAAACAAACATAGCACGATGCAGATAACCACACAATTAGTTCCGGCATATTTTTTCTAACATTAATTCTTCATTTTAATATTTGAAAAAATCGTTTCACGTTTTTTTTTTTTAACTTTTACGAATTATTTTTCAATAAACAAATTAAACTTACGAAAAAAAGTCAAATGTTATCAAACATGACTAACATGATCGGTTACGATACGTATTGTTCTAGCACGATTGAGCATGACATGTTTAGTCATAACACTAGGTCACAACGAGACTCACGCGATGTGACCACTCACGATATTTTGGTCGCGACACGAGACGGCATGTGAAAAAATATGTTGGTTACGATATGATTTTTCCACTCTAATGCAGTGCACCGATATGTATTTTGCGAAAATTAACTAAAAAAGGGTTCTCCTAAATATGAAGATTTTGAGTTTGCATCGGGACCGACCAATCAAAATTCGAGTCAATCCGGTCCGTGGTGAAATGCAAAGGACCCTTTAATATTCATGCAAAAACGAGTCGATCGGACGGTTCGGATTCAAATTCAAATTTGAATTACTTTAGGGGATCTGAATTTGGGAGGTGGGGGTGAGGGAATTCTAAATGTGTTATTTTGACCGAGACATGTACAAATTTTCACATTCAACAAGAAATCAATATATTTGTTCTTTCAACCAATGAAAAAAGAACCTATAATTTAACAATCCCAACACACATATTACTGGAATTTGCTATTTTAACTTTTATTATACGAGACATATTATATTTATATCAAGGTCATTAACGCATATTTGACGATAATGATAATGCGATTAAAGTTAAAAAAAAAACTTGAAATTGCAAATATACAGTTGAATGAGGTACATAAATCAAATGCAGTGTAAAGGTTAAAAACTGACCATTTCATAAATTCAACCATAAATTACTCGTTCATAATCTGACCTAATTAGATCAAAGTTGCAGTGCTCTCGGTGCACAAGGGTCCGCTGTATCTTGAACCGTGCGGAGCATGCCATACGAAAACTGTAGAGCTTGCTGCTACAAATCTGTGAGAATCGATTTCACGTGAATCAGACCCTCAAGCGAGGAGGAATACCTCCCACACTGACCAAAGGTCGTCAACCAAACTCTACCCAATACACTAAACATCCAAGTCTTATGCCACAAAAGATCCCATATCCCAATAAAAAGCACCGAAGGAATCAATTAGCAACGAGAGACTGCAAAACCTTCAAAAAATAACAAATCATGCTATATATATACAAGAAAAAAACTAAATAGAGAACTCCTATTTACTACAATTAGATGTTAGTTGACAATCAACTATAATTAGATGTTGGTTGACAATCAACAAATTGAATTCATCTTTGAATATTTTTTGTTTAAGTGCACTAACAAATTACAGGCTAGAGCCTTGGTTTCTAAACAACAACTAAGTTGTCTTTCAAATAGAAAGAAGCTATATTGTTCAAAACAATTAAAACTGATAAGTAAAAATAGACTATTTTAGTTTGAAATTTGGAATTAAGTTGCCCTGTATATCATGACCATACTAGTATATATAGATGTAATACGGACATATGTTGTCAGATAAAACACTTAGGGCGTGCTCCAGACGGGGGTACACGGAGGGAGGGGAAGGTCGAAATCACTGTGCGGAGGTGAATGCACACCAGACCGGATCTGACCGGGCGAGTTTACTTGCTCCAGAAGGAGAGAATCGGAGAGGGAGCGGAGGGGAGAAAACATTGTTCGGAGGTGAACTCCGTGTTCAGTTTTGACGAAATCGTTATCTCCCAAATCGGAGTGTACAGATTACTATTTGAAGGAGAGCTTCCACCCTGTCTCCTCCCTTCCCTTCCCTTTAATGAGATTTTACTCTCAGTTTGTAGAGCACAACCTTACTCTTCCTCCAATTAAATTTAAGGTCCTTAGTGAAAACATGATGAACACCAAGCTACATATTCTGGCTTTATTTTATGTCATTATTTGCTTCTTTTGTATAATTGAAGGTAATGTTGTAGCATCTCAACTCCTCTCAATTCAGGTTATTGTTATTTTTGTAGGAACTTAGAGTCCTGCCAAAAAAACATTGGTAGAATGTAAGTTAGTAATTTATTTTTAATTATCCAAATTATATTTGTATCCGTATTCGTATTCGTATCTGTCCGATATTTGAATCCATATTCTTATTCATTTATTATCTGGTCCGCATCCATATCTAAGACTATCTATATTCGTATATGTATCAAAAAAATTAAAACGTATAAGGATACATTATCACTATCCGATTCGTATCCGACCAATTAAACCTCTGTCAAAATTGCACAACCTTGCACTCATAATTTATGATATTGAGTGCATCTAGTATTTAAAGAAAAAATGAAACAGTTCACAATATGAGAGACTCTCAATTCTTAAAAAAATATTTATTTGTAATTCTGAAGTTGTTATTAGCAAATAATGAGGCAAATATTTTTTTCAAAAAGGGAAGGATTCTGTCGAGAATCAATATATTATTATGTCATAATTAATATGAGATATTATTTAGATATAATTTCCTAAAATATTTGATTATAGTATTAATTTTTAATAAATATAGCATTAACACAATATATTTCCTATATATTCTCTGAATCTGACGCTAAATATATATCAGCATAAAAACGTACCCTTCCTCTTCCTGAACAACTATAGGGTTCTTGTCAAATTCAAGATGAACACTAAGTTACACATTTTAGTTTTTCTTTTTCTCATTACTTGTCTCCTTTCAATGACTAAAGGTAATGTTTGTTGTAGAATTTGAACTCCTCTGAATATATATCGTTGTTTTTTTATATGAATTTCTCAATTAAAGCACCCCTAGCTAGTAGCTAGCCAATGCAACTTGAACCTTCCAAAGTAAACCGAGTTAAAAAGATTTCTAATCCTCTACTAATCATCTCTTTTTTATGACCTCAATCCTCCTATTGAAGTATATATATATGACATTTATTCTCACATGCATTTAGCTTTTTATTTTGAATTGATATATATATAGGTCGGAATGTGCATTTGCAAGGACTTTGCGGTAAGGAAATGATAGATGCAAGAAGAGAAAGAAACGCAAGCAAGATCAATATTCCAGCACTCTGTATCAAGTGCCATTGTGATGATATTGGACGGTGTTATTGTTGTGGTGGATATAAATCAGAACCTTGTTATGCTACACAGGCAGAGTGCATAAGGAAGTGCCATTGATTCTTAATTATTAATTTTTCATTTCATGTATGTTGTTTTCTTTATAATGGTTGTCAAGCAACTAATAAATGAAATAAAATAGTGAGATGTATATATTCTAAAAGGAGAGGAGTGTTGTACACACATCTCAATATCTTAATCAATAATTAATGGCACAACCTTTTGTTTTCATTATTTTTGTATTTCGTTGCAATTGTCTCCTCCCTAACGAATTAGATATCATATTGTAAATTCAAAACTCAGATAGTTAACCATTAAAAAATGGATATATCATGTTAATAAAATTGATTATTGGCTTCTTTCTTAATTATTTCATTGATAATTGAAATATTTGACATATTTGTTCGAATTAATCTATAGTTTTTTTTGAAAAAAAAATTGTATTTTTTGAATAAACTAATTGTTGGGAAAGCGAGTTGTTAAAATAAAAATTATTGGTGCATATATAACGGGATAAACATGGATGGTTGAGAATATAAATGGAAGTTCAGATTTGGATAATTTTGGATCACTTATTTTTATTCTTTCAATTATAACTCATATTGTGATAACCCATTTTTTAATTAATCTAATTAATAAAAATTAAAATTTACTTCAAGTTTAATATATAAATTCAGTCTAAGAAAATCATACGTTTAATTTAAATGGACTATTGTTCTAATGTCTACAATTTTTTGTCTCTATCAAATATTCACTTTTAAACTTTAAATTTTAAATTTTAAACTATTATTTTTTTCAAAATTGAGAACAAAAAATAAATAAAGGCATTTTATCTCTTCACATTTTCGATATTAATCTATTACTTTCCCGCACTTTCTCTTTCTATTATTTCTCTCTCTTTTTCGCTAATAAAAGTAAGCAAATTTTTGTGCATAAAATAGTAAAACTACTTGACTATGCGTCATTAGGGTGTCAATGGTTATGATGCGGTAGAGTAAAAGTATTTTCATATCCATACCTATTAAGAATTGACTTTATCCACACTTTAATCGTACCCATTAAGAATTGATCTTAATCCATCCTACTCTTATTTGTTAAAATTATCAGGTAACGAACCGGTAGCGGGTGAATAATGAATAATACTAATATAATAATTAGTTTTATTATATATTACAAATAAAATATCAAAAATCATTAATTTCACACATATACAATCACATTACTCATAAAAAAATGTACAATCAATCCTAGCAATTTTTTTTTATAAAGCAAGAGAATTCAAAAACACAATCTCTTTGGATAAATTTTATTATTTAACTAAATAACAAAATGTGCAAATAAAAGTAATATATTTAATATTTTTTATAGTCCACTAATTATATGAAATATTTCGCAAATAAATTTTAGCATCACTAATTATTACTCAAACATTATTATAAAATTTTATTTTATACAATTACCCTATAGGTAACGGGTACAAAATAGGCTTTATCCTTACCCTCATTCATTTAGCTAACGAAAAAAATCCTTAACCATACCCGATAAACTAATGAAAAATAAACTTACCCATAATCGCCTTACCGAATACGATATGGGTAGGGTAAATGGTTAAAAGGGTATCATTGACACCCCTATCCGTCAAATGCTAAGATGTTCAATTAAAGAAATGCAATTTGTGTGATACAAAATGTATTTTGTATGAAAAATAATTTAATTCTTTTGAAATATCTATTTCTTTCCTTATATACCCATTGGGTTGCAAAATATGGAACTTTCTTATTAATATTATAAACATGACATGGAGTATAATTTATTCAATTGTCTTCTATTAGATATTGGAGAATATCAAATAATTGTAATTGCAAATTTTGCAGTTTTGTTGTTCTTAATTTAGAAATTATTCAAATAATTTAATTTTATTATAAATAATGATATAATGGTAATATCTCATAAAAATGTAGCTGTGAAATTTGGTACCAAGGAAAAAATAATAGCTATACATCCCAAAATATTATACAATAGAAGCAATCGAAGACAAGCACCTCCCAAAACCTTTTATATTATCTAAATCCTTTAATTAACAAAAATTATGTATAAACTATGATTTTATAAAATTTGTATAATAATTAACTTTCATTTATAGTTATAAAAATATAATTTATGTCCTAGTTGTGTATTAAGATTTTTTTTTAGTGACAGTAAAATTTATTTTAAAGAAATATAAAAATGATGAAAAAGATTTATCTGGTTGCATATATCTAAGAATATGTGCATAACTAAAACGTTGTTAATAAAACAAAACCACATGCTTTATCCATTACAAAAATTATATTTACCTATCGTCGATTCATTCCTAATTAGACAACAATGAACTAAATATTATTATTACAAAATGAGAAACTTAAAGGGAGTATGATAATTGTGAAGTGTCTTAAAATAAACTGTGGGTATAATTTGCAAAATTTCGACAAGCCGATGATAAAAACATGTCAGAGAGTTTAATATGAAAAAACTACTTAAATTGATGAGTATACGGCCTCAGTAGAGTGGAAAAAAACGTGCTGTGTTGTGACTAACATGCCGTGACTTTGGTTTTGTGTCGTGCCGTGCCGTGATCGAGTTAATTTCTTACGTGTTTTATCATTTCGTGATCAAGTTAATTATTTACGTGTCATACTGTGCTGTGACTAAAACGTTAAGAGGTAGTCACGGCACGCAAAAGGTCACGCCACATGAGTCACGCCGTGCCCAAACTGTCGTGACCAAACGTGACTGGTGTGATGATTTGATCATAATTTATGTTAGTTTATTCAAGATTCACCATTTGATTAAATCTAATGGTCCTAATTATACATGATTCACGTGACCACGTACATTTCCATGCTATGACTAGATCTTTCGCTTGTAGTACCGTGACATCAAATTTTCAAAAGATGATCACAACACATAACCAACAGGTTGGATATTTTATCAGATCTGATACCATGTTGTTTTTGTGATTTCTAAGGAGATTATATTTATTGAAAATGAAGTTATTTTTACAATGGTCGTAGTCTCTATTTATAGAAGAATTCTAATGGTTCTATTTATTGTACCGTTGGTACTCTACCTACTCTTACTGTACCGTTGGTACTTTGCTGTCTAATGCATGCTATTCTTCTTTAATTAATCTGAACCACTCGATCAATGATGATCAATGACTGAGATTGATTCTATTACTCCATTATTTTTAACAACAATGATTCTGGTCAGCAGGCTTGGTTGCCAGAAGATACATCCTTCATTCGTCTCTAGTAACAGGAGCCAGAGCCGGGGCCAGAACAGGTGCTGATAAAGTCGGTCAATACAGAAGACTCTCTCTGATGCAGCTTTTCACTTCTATTATAACATATTTTAGTGCTTTTGTTTATTTGGATGTTTGTCACGCTTAAAACTTTTTCTGTTTTGTTGCTCGAACTAGATAGTTTAACTCATTACGAGAATGTTTTGTTGATATCAGACAACGTACATTGGTCTGATGGTTTGAAGCTTGTAATTTAAAAACAGTTTCTATCAATGAAACGGACCTATGCGTTTAAAAAAAAAAAAAAACTAATATGTCCTTATCGAAGATGACAATGAAAAAACGAATTGCCTGCATGTAACATATTAATTAACAGATTTGTTTCACACTATATATGTTTTACATTTTAACTGGACCAAAATTAAGTACAGCTCTCTGTATATGTACCATAGCCTTGGGCCCAGCATGAAAACGGAGCCCATAAATATTGGTGATAACTGATAACTAACCTGAATATTGTAATTTTCCAACGTCGTACTTAGAAGAAATAATTATTATTGTAATTATTATTTTTAACTTTTGTACTATTCTAGAAGAAAAATTCAAAAACATCATTGTAATACTAAGATTTGTTTCGTAATAAAAATGGCCATAATTATGTTAATTAATTAAAATTTGCTTATTGATTTACCATATTAAAAAAAATGTCATCATTACGTATGTTCAATACAAATATTTATTGAAAATAATATAACAGACGAAATTACATTCCTTTTAAAGATCACATGACTAATTAGTTAAGAATTTAATCAAATAATATGCCATAAGCCAGTTGGTTTTGGCGCTAAATTAATTAATTAATCAGCTCATGGTTGATAGATTAGTCAGGCCTGTGCCAAAAAAAACATTAACCCTCCTCCCATGCATATTTCGTTAGACCATGTTAATTCTCATTAATTAATCTTCACAGGAGAAGTTTTTTTTCGACTCAGCTATTTGTAAAAAACGAAGGCCGTCGCTGCGTAATTAAGTTCATAATTACTGGACCTATTCTGCATATGTTTTCTTTTATAATTGCAACGATCACATTATAAATAAATATAAGACGATTATATCCTAATCGGAAAAAAAATTAAGTTTCCAATGTATTTTAATTAAAAAATAAAATTCTGTAGGAATCCGGTTCGTAAGGACAAATTAAGTTCATACTCGTTATAGGAGTAAAAAATTAAGAAAAAGGATAAACAATTATGAGCAAGTCCAACTAACCAATTAAGTTAGAAAAAAATGTTCCGTAATATCTTTAATAAAATAAAATAAGGAAAAAAATGTTATTATATTAATTATTTAGTACAATAAAATCAACGACATGGATAGAGAATAATCTCTCTGAAAATGTATTTAAAGTTACAAGAAGGCCAGGAAGAAGATGATCAAGAAAGACACGACAAATGATACATAGCCTTGATAATTCATTGCACGACGATTAGAACGACGTATTAAAGTGGTTTGTATGAAAGCAATACTATGACCTCCGGGAGGAGATCCAAAAAACAGACTGATAACAAGGATGAGGACAGCAATAGGGTGGCAAACTGGAGTAAGTGTCACGTACAATCCCAATCCAAATGACACAATCATACTACTCAACGCCAACAGAAATGAAATTGTTGCTAATGGGATGGCGCTGTTATAATCATCGTTGATAGCTGTCATAAGAAGCGAAAATAAGCTTATGGATCCTTGTATAAATGCTAAGGTGTTCGCCAGAATAAATGCCCGGAACATATATTTCCTCCCTAGAATTGGTGTACCATGGTCTTCATTATAACCTCCGGGAATTGTGAAAGCAGCAGCAAATGTTACAGTTGTGATAAGTACGGAGCCGAGTCCAACAACTTGAGTTCTCTCCCATCTATCTTCGCTGTCCAACAGTGGTACCATTACATCCTCAAACCACCTTCGAGTAAATTTATTACCTTCAGTCTTAACGTACTTGCTAATATCGTCATCATAAATATTCTGGAAAAGACAACAGCTATGTAAAGTTCATATTTGCGAATTCTACTATTAGAAAAATTGCAAATGGAAAATCAATATATTTGTGGTATTGGGTCATCGATCCTCCAATACACTCAAAAACTTCAGAAGATCCATCTAGTCACTAAAATCATAGAAGGAATGTAAAGAACTTATACTAAGTTTATGGGTGCAGGCATTAAAGTAATAATTTTTAATCGTCAGATATAGTAAAGAACACATAGTTTGGACTCGTAGAGTAAAAAAATGAATAGGTTTTTTTATTAGTAAAGTAAAAAAATGTTTTATTCTTTTGGTAATGGTTAATCTAACGGTTTATATCAATTAAAATATTTTTTGGTGAAAAATGGTGTATTAGATTAAAATAAATATTCGGGTTGTACTACTTTGGCAGCATAATATATTCTCAGACAAATTTATACAAATATTTTAATTATTCATTATGCCTCTGATCAAAAGTATATAGAGACTTTGCCTATACTACAAGGATTAAGTCACGTTGGTAGTTCAGTAGTTGGTAGCATTAGCATTAGCAACACACAAAACTAAAATTAACAGGAAATATTTTTTTTTATCTTTTCTTTAATTTAGACATACCTCAATAGTTTCTACTACTTGGAAGGTGGAAACTTCGAATGGTGTCCAGCCTTTTTTGTTTGTGACTGTATCTGCATCTTGATAGTATTCCCAAATAGCTCTCATAATTTCCCTGTGTCCCTTTCTTGCTGCAATGTGAAATGGTGTATCTCCTTCATAATTCGTTGTAGCAATCATTCTTTCTATCTTTTCTCTGAAACTGGCGTCTTCAAATACACATGTAAACACTATTAAATAATTCTCTTCTGCAGCAATGTGAAAAAGATTTCTCCCAAGAGAATCCCACAACTCCACATCATTAGGGTAATTTTCGAAGAAATCCTTTACCAGGTAATGGTTGCCCGTCCTTGCGAATTGATGAATGGGAAACATTCCATCCGAAAATGGAGTGCATGCAAGAGTAGGGTCAACTTCTACCATGGTCTGTACCATTCGAGTATTTCCTTTGATTATGGCCATGTACAACGGTGATTCCATTTTGTCGTTCACTTTGTATGCAGCTTCTTGATCCAAGTTCATCAGCATGCGGCCGACATCTTCATGACCATGTTTTGCAGCAACATGCAAGGCAGTGTCTCCATTTTTATTTCTTTCTTGGAGAGCATCTTTCACGACCACACGATCAGTTTGAATGAGGTTCTGGATGACCTTCTCATTACCGACCTTTGCAGCACAGTATAGAGGGGTTTCTGACATGTTGTTCCGTGCTTTCAGCAGAGACATGTCTCTTTTAAAAACCATCAAAGCTAGCTCGTTGTGCCCCTTGGTAATAAGTAGGTGAAGAATTGTGTCTCCAATACGCGTTGTACTTCGGAGCTCAGATTCGACAGTCTGGTTTTCTATGTTTATTTCTTCCGGAGCAAAATGAGAGTCATCTATTGTCACCTAATTAGACAATGTAAAATTTCATTACATTCAAATTGAACATATTTGAAATTTATGGAAAATAGACATAAAAAATCATAATTTTTGGACGTGCATATATATATATATATATATGGAGAGAGAGAGAGTAATTGAGTAAGGCTACCATGCTTTGCAAATTAAAGTGGGTGTTTTAATTTCCACTCATAACTCTAGTTTCAAAGTTGAAAACATCGATCCGAACCATTCAAGTTGATATCCATATTAAATTGTGTTTGGAGACCAAATTTTATATTTTTTTGAAATTTTTTACTATTATTTTAGAATTTTTCAAAATCAGTGTTTTTTAGAAAATTATGGACCATCAAAAACAGTGATTTTAAAAAATTCTACAAAAAAAGTAAAAAATTTCCCAAAAATATAAAATTTGGTCTTCAAGCAAAATTTAATATGGATATCAACATGAATTGTTCGGATCAACGTTTTGAGCTTTGAAACTAAGATATGAGCGCAAATTAAAACACCCACTTTAATAATTTGCAAAGTATGGTAGCCTTACTCATATATATATATATATATATATATATAGAGATGGGCTATGGTGCATTGCAATGCATGAACCCTCCTATGCATTGCACTATTAATCATGGATTTAAAGTCCAAACAACCAATCTGAACCGTTCATCTTGTTCTTCATATTAATATGTACTTGGGGACCAAATTTTACATTTTTTGGAATTTTTTTACTATTTATTAAGCAATTTTGAAAGTCGCTGATCTGATGGTCCATAAAATTTTACTGTTTTTTACTGTTCACAGCAAAACATCAATTTTCAAAAATGCTTAATAAATAGAAAAAAAATTCCAAAAAATATAAAATTTGGTCTCCAAGCACATTTCAATATGGATTAAATATCTAACGGTTCGGATCGGTCGTTTGGACTTTAAATTTGTGATTATAGTGCAATGCATAAGGGGGTTCATGCATTGCAATGCACCATAGCTCATCTCTATATATATATATATATATATATATATATATATATAGGGTGTGTATATATATAAATATATATGCATTAGTACGGAGTCATTAGTTAGAAACATAATACAATGTGACGGGGTTATTAGTTAGTTCCAAACAATAATATTTATGAAAATCAAAACAGTCAACGTTAAGAGAGAGGCAAGTTCAATTGTTGTGCGTGCCCTTCAATGAAATTATGATTCGACTATTTTCAATATGTTTAAATCATAAAGATTAGTTTTTTGGATGAATAAAAAAATTGAGGAACCGGTCTGCATAAAATAGCGTAATTTAATTTGGAAATTAAAATTGAAAATAATTAGAAATATTATTCCATTCACTAGTGCATGCAAATCTTAATTTTGCATCTTTACAGGTGACTTCCAAGAGAAAAGTAAGAAAAGATATATTATTTCTCAATTTTGAATGGTGACACTGAGTGACTAGATTAAATAGCCTAATAACCACAATTTTATTGCCTATATTTGTAATTACTTGTACTAGAAAATTGCTACTTCAACTTTGTACCTTTTTGTCACAGTTGGTGCTTCGTGCCCTTACAAGGGAAAAACTAGATTACGCGCAAACAAAAACCAAATAGCATAAAACCAATTATAAACTGATACAATACATAAAAATAAAATTACCAGTACTTAGAGGGGTTAAGAGGTAAGAGAGTGAACATGTGCTTAAAGGGGCGAATCGGTTATCAGATTGTGAGGTTAGAAGAGAAGAGATGGACAGAGAAGATGAAAGAAACAAGCCAAAATATGAGGAGAGTAAACATGAGGTAGGGGTAGAGAGGGAGAGATCGAAAGAGAGAGAAATGTGGGCCCCATAAGAACAATTTGTAATTATAGATCGGAGCATTTTGTTTGAAATTTTTTTAAGGTAGAACAATTTGTAAAATTTCGCTAACAAAACAATGGAACTAGTATTCACCCATTCCAATGCTGAACAAGATAAAAAATAATATGCTTAATTATAACCTGAATATGTGTTAATTCCTCACCCAAATAATAATGATAACAATAATGGGGAATTTTCACATATATATATATATCTCTCAAAAACTTCAAAAATTACGTATATCCCCTCTAAACTTCAAAACTTACCCAATTTATTTCTTTTACATTAAAACTCATTTTAAATTTATAAAATACCATTTTTACCCTTTCTTAAAACATTAAAATACCAATTGGACTCAAATTTGAATGCGAAGGGTTCCTCTATTGTCTGATATGTACGCATTGTATTAAGATCTATGTGAGTCACTTCAATATCTGTATGTGTTCGCTATAATATTTGTGCTTAAACATATATCTGTGTGTGCTCGCTTCGAGATTCATGATGATCTAGCATGCATAGATCTTAAA
The DNA here is from genome assembly GCA_964058875.1 of Carex rostrata. NCBI lineage: Eukaryota > Viridiplantae > Streptophyta > Magnoliopsida > Poales > Cyperaceae > Carex > Carex rostrata. The sequence continues at coordinate 2,811,975 of CAXKVT010000056.1, forward strand.
GCAGATCGGATGGTAGATGAATCATTCATATTTAAATTTGAGTCTGATGAGCATTTTATGCTCTTAATAAAGGTAAAATGAATATTTCATAAATTTAGAATGATTTTTAATGTAAAAGACAATAGAATGGGAAGTCTGTGACTTTTTAATAGAGGGAGGAATATGTAATTTGAAGTTTTTGAGGGCCGGGTACGTATACATGAAATTCTCCCTAACAAAAAAATAATAATAACAATAACGATACCATGAATATAAATGATAATAATATTAGCAATAGCAGCAGGCTTGATGGTGTTGATGTTTGTAGTGGTTTATAAATTACAATTAATATTGTATCGGCCGGATAGGTTCCCAGTCGTCCTCATTAAGATACGTGTGCGTTATATCTGCACAAATAATAAACGGGTGCGTACAGATCTTAACTAATATTGTTCCCTCCAGTTAAACCATTAAGACCCAAGTATTGTTCCCTTCTGTTAAACCATTAAGATCTACATATAAGTTATTAATCTTTACATTGACATTTACTTTTGTGTAAAATTAAAGGGGATGATTCATTTTTTTTAAACTCACTCTTATCTTGCATGATTTGAAGGAGCCGTCAGCACTGGTACTAACCGATAAAATAGAGATGAAAGAGGAAACAATGCAATGTTTGGGTGTGAAGCTTGGAATAGGTTGTTCGTTTGGTTAAAACTGTTCTCTCTAAATTTCTGATGGAACTTTTCCTTCAATAGCCTATAGGTACATTTTAAAAGTTCACAAGTAGTTGTAAAATTGATTAGGTATCAGTTGTTTGGTATCTAAAATGAACAATATTTTGATTTTCTTGAATTTGATGGGTTTCTTTTCCACTTTGTTTTTTTTAAAAAAAAATAACTTAAGTGTGGTGAAGTTAATTTTAAATATAGAATAATTATAGTTGCTTATAAAATGAAATTTTTTTGCTAATAATAAGTTAATTTTAAATATAGAAAAAATTTCTATCACATTATAATATAAGTTACGTATACATTATAATATGAGACACTTTTCGCGAGGATAAAAAAAATGACTTTTCACGACGGAGTACCGTTATAAATGCGCTTTTTCCCTCGCGAAAAGTGTCGACTCTGTTGTTGTATATACCCAATTAAAAGTTACCTTCTTCTGAATGATAAAGAAATAATACTAATATCTTTAAGTCAAACTTTAGTAAACAAACGAATGTTAAGAAAATATGTACTTAAATATTTGGATAAACACTAGAAAATTCTGTTACAAATTATAATAACAATAAGAAGAATAACAACGTTAATGACAATAATAACCATAATAATGAAAACAACAACGACAATTAATAACAATAACAATGTAAATAAAATAAAATAAAAACAAAATTTAATATTTTTTAGTATTATTTCACAGGGCCAGCATGCGTTTCCCTGAGTGCATTCTTTTTAGGTTGGTAGATTACAACACCATATAAGCAAGCAATAGTTTCTGAAATATTACCTGGATTTCTATTTGTTCTTCCACTTGTAGTTCAAGACGTCGTGTTAACACTTCTCTGTCGCCTTTCATTACTGCTCTGAAAAGATCAACAGGCATAATTGGACTAATACTCTGGGAGGATTGCATAGCCATTACTATTACGTTTAGCTTCAATTGCTCTTACAGCTCTATCACAAAGAAGGATAGTTTTTTTGGGGGAATAGTGCGGTATGAATATCAATAACGGGCTATATATACCTCACCACATGTTGTATCATGGCGAATATTTTAGAGTGTGTAATATTTGTTTAATTTATAACTTCTGACCGGTAAATGTCTCTGAACTGAAATGGCATTTCAGTCTCGGGCAAGACTGAAATGGCATTTCAGTCTCGGACAAGACTGAAATGCCAATTTAATTTGGTCCAGTGATATTTTTTTTATCAAGACAACAGCAGACTCTTTCCCTTCTTTTTCCCTTCGTTTTAAGCTGGAAGAAAAAAAAATGGTGGCTAAAGAGTTGGAGGGTGAAGAAGGGTGTTTATAACGAAACTCTAAAAAAGAAAATTACATAGGACCGGAATGCCAATTCGGTCTTAGGTAAAAAAAATATTGGATTGAAATGGCATTTCTGTCTAGGGTATTACACCAATGAGTACACATTTTTTTTTAAATCTTTGAAATCATTAGAGACTGAAATGTCATTTCGGTCCTCCAAAAAAAAATGTCGGACCTAAATGATATTTCAGTTCTTACAGTTTTTATAAAAAAAAAGTAATCATGTTGGTTTCATAAAAATATTTTTTTAATTATGGTTTGAAAAAAAATTCCTGTTTCTCTTCCTACAATTTTTAAAGGTTAATGAGTTGTCTTGTTAAAAAAAAAATTATAATTTATATGATACATTGTTCACCTTCATTCGCTCAAAAAGGACGACTCCTATATATTTGAAAAGTATAATATTTTTATGAATTCCATAGAAAAAGGAAAAATATATACGTAATTATGTTAACAACAGTTAGGACCCCTCTTTTTTACATATCTAATTTTGCAGGTTGATAAGGAAGCCACGACACAGCTTAAGTAGTGGACCTGCTGTTATCTATGACAGAGATGGATTCAAGCGTGGAAACTCATACTCCAGTTTATGAAGCTAGCAACCGCTCAAATTCCAATGTTTGAAGAAGAGGTGAATGAGGGTGATTTAGTAGTTTGGGAAGAGTTTGGTAATAATTAGAAGCATATATAGTTTGCTTTTTCGTAATGCAGTAGTGCTATTAAGTTTGTGTTTTTTTATGCTGTTTTTGTTTGCTGTTTTGGGTATGCATGTTTTTGTGTGTACATGTAGTAAACTGATGTATGATTTTATTTGATTTTGGTATCTATTTTAGATACTAGGTCAGGTACATTTTAATTTCTTAATGAAATCGGTAGATCATTCCACTATTTTTCAAAAACAAAAAAAATCCTCATAATTGTTTTATTAGAACTGAAGTATTTTTTTTTTTTTTTTGCTTAATTAGCGAATCTGATGGGGTCATATCGTTATCAATAACTCAAATTTAGAGTTAATACAGAAACAATTCAGACCGTCTGATCCGCAGTAGATCCAATATTACACAATAAAATGGGGGCTTAAACCAAATATACACAATAAATTGGGGCAGTTGATAATTCTCCTTCTAAATATATATACAGGTTTTGTGCTTCTCTATTGATCACTGAATAAGCTCATGCCTATTGGTTGGTCCCATTAAATTGAATACGTACTACATGTTGTCAGTCAAGATAAGTTAATTTTAGAAAAAGTACGAAGTAATTTATAATTCAATAATTTGAGTCTACTATATAAAGTAATGTGAATTAATGTGAATTATTATCATTGGGGTCATGATTCTAAAGTTTAACATTTGCACTTATTTTTGTCTTTAACATCAACATATATAGATTTCAATTCGGCATCAATCCGGGCTGTTGCAGGATGGTTTCAGGTCCGAGATCAGCACGGTTGCCATTGCTTAGTTGCTACTGTTAATTTATTCAAGTTTAAGAACAGTAGAAAGGAGCAATAGGGAAAGGAGATAATAATCAGTGCAAGCAAAGCAAAGCACATGTCCGATTATGGTGGAATATAGTTTTCACTTTCGTCTAATTAAAGACCAATTTGGCCACATCTTTGAGCAAAGCACAAAAACAAAGAGAACGAATATATTTACTTAAAGCAAAGCATAAAAAGGAGAGAAAGAAAAAGAGAATGCAGCAGTTGTTGGCTATAGAAGTGTGAAGCAATGAGAAAAAAAAAGCTTCAGTCTCTACTACTAGAATCTGGATTTATTGCATGGGTAAAAATATTTGTTGCATGGGTAAGTAGTTTCCATGCAACAAATGATTTGTTGCATGGGTACTCTGACTTGTTGCATGGGCTTACCCATGCAACAACCCCCAAAAATGTCAGTTACATGGATAACCCATGCAACAAGTCGAAAATTGAGTAGTTGCAACCATGGTTGTTGCAACGGTATTTTTTTGGGCTTGTTGCATGGGTAACCCATGCAACTGACAATTTTAGAGGTTGTGACATGGATAAGCCGATGCAACAAGTCAAAAATTGAGTAGTTGCAACGGGGGTTGTAGCATGGGTAAGCCGATGCAACAAGTCAGAATTCAAAAGAATAAAAAATACTTTAATCGATGGAATAAAATTTGTAAACAAATTAATAAGGATGTTAAAAAATAATATATTTTGTTAAATACAAATAAAACTATAGCCTATCTTTAGTTTAAATACAATTAAAATTACTTTGAAGCTTCAGTCCATCATTTTTCAATCCCGCACTCATCTTCGCGTCAACCTTTATAGGTATAAATAATAGTTGAAAAATAAGATATTAATACTTTGATGTGTAATTTGTTATGATTATCCCTTTTTCAGTCTCTCAATCATTTCTGAATCAACCTTCCTCTAATTAAGTACTAGGGATTTCGATAGCTTTGAATAATAATTATCGTGTAAAATACATATATTGAACAATCATAAATAATTTTAATGATCTTTGAATAATAAATTAAAACCATAATCCATTAAAAAAAAAGCAAACACACACAATAAATAGTAAATGCATTTTAAAATATTTATATGGGTAATTCTTGAATAATCTTTTAAGATTTTGAAAAAATCTAACACTATTTATGGTCAATCTGTATGGGTGCATCATCGATGTTTTGGCAATAACAAAGTTATGGCCATTTAGAGAGCTTGGGTGTGTCATTGATGTTATATGAAAAACAAGATTTTTGTGTGATATAAAATATATTTTGCATGAAATAACTTTTACTACTTTTATATATCTGTTTATTTTCTTGTAAATGTGATCAAGGTGCAAAATTATAGAAAATTTCTTGCTTAATTCAATTAACATATGAAATGGAATATATCCTAATCAATTGTCTTTTTTAGATATTGGAAAATATAAAAGATGAGGGTTTCAATGCCTCATGTTTTTCATATCTCATCATACCTCATATTTTATATCTTCATTTTCAAAGTCTAAATTGTCGATTCAAACCGTTAAACATGGGATCCATACTAAAATACATCTGGGGATGAAATTTTATATTTTTCGGAAATTTTTTACTATTTATTAAGATGGGTACAAAATCACTTTTTTTGGACCGTTAAAAAAATAGTGATTTTATTCCCATCTTAAAAAATAGTACATAAATTCCAAAAATTATGAAATTTCATCCTCAATCATATTATAGTATGGATATCATGTTCAATGGTTCGGATCGACAATTTAGACTTTGAAAATAAAGATATAAAATATGAGGTATTAAGAGTATGAATGGCATGAGACATTGGAACCCTCTTCATATAAAAATCACTGTTATGTTTTTAAATAATGACCAAAGTTGTCAATCTATATTGCATTAAATAAGAGTGTGTTGCATCAGTAGTTACATGCTCAGCTTTCAACTCAAACCACGGTTAATATCAAGAAACTTATTTGCAGCAAACCCAAATTTGAAAATCATGGTTATTATATCAATAGAGAAAATTACACTTTAGTCCAGACAGTTTCTAAAAATTGCTTTCGTTGTGAATAAGAAGTCTTTAATTCATACCACACTTCACTTTACCTGTATCCTTCCTTGGGACATATCAGTATCAGTGTTTTTCTGTTGTAGTAACCCGCATGTACTAGTTTTCGTTACTGAATTTAGATTTGCATTCCCCTCTCGGTTTATAATACATCAGCCAAAGTTTTCTCATCTATACCACTATAGTAGCTAGTATCTTGACCTGAGTCTTTCAATTGCGGAAGATTAATTTCATAAGAAAAAGAGACTTTTCCTACGAATCAAATATTATTGTTACACCAAAACAAAATTTCATGTAGTTGTACCCAAAACCATAGATAAAAGTTTCATGATTATTGTCACACCAAAACAAATTCTCATGAACTTTACCCAAAACCATAGTTCAAAAAATCGGCCGATTCCGAGTCAAATCGGCCGATTCAACTTGGAATCGGACGAAACCGGGCCGATTTTTGCCCGATTCTCGAGTTTATGCAATTTTCTCAAAAAAAATCGGATGAACAGTGACGAAATCGGCCGATTTTCCGATTTTCCAGCTGATTTACACCGATTCAAGCCTATTTAAAGCAAATTGAGCCGATTTAAAACAAATTGTGCCGATTTAAAGTTTTTTTTCTTAAATCTCATTAACCTGGATTGTGCTCTGCCGTAGGAGGAGATGATTCCCTGGAGGAGAAGGCTGAAGACCGGCTGAGGAGAAGTTTCATGGAGATCGCTGGAGAGAAGTTTTATGGAGTCGCTCCCTGTTTCTTGCGCGAACGGGAGAGAAGGGAAAAAGAGAAGGATAGCTCAGGGGGCCAGTATTATTTGAGCTTTGAGATTCGTGCAGAACTTATTTGAACGGTTTTGATTTTTCAACGAGTCACGCAAAATATGAAATATCTCAAAGGATGAGAATTCGGTGCCGGACCCGAAATTTTTATTCAAATGGGTTTAAATCCCTTCCTTTCATCAATTCAAAAATCAAAGTGTAGGATGAGTTCAAGATTCGTGTTGGGATTAAATCCAATGGTCCAACCAACCCAGAACTTAATATGTATTCATTTAATTTATTAAAAATCTGTTTTCGTCCAAATTTCGAATCGAAGATTCGTAACAATTTATAATGTCGTACAAGTATTATTACGTGTTTATAATTTGATTTTTAGATCCGACTAATTAAATTTCGAGTAGTATATATATATATATATATATATACATTTAATTACCAAATCAATTTATAATTCCTAATTTAATTATTCTTAGTTAGAATTCAATTATTTATTTATTTAAATGATTTGATTTATTTCCTTTCTTAGTTTCACGATTGCAACGAATTTTAGATTTACCGAATATTTACACTTTATTTATGGTGCTATATTTTATCTTATGTTTTTAATCTCCAATTTTTAATGTATGAATTTGATTCTTTTATATTTCTAAATTTTAGATTCATTTTATGTTACTCAGATAAATCTGATCGTTCATTAGTCTAATAAAAAATTTAATTAGGCGAAATGATCAACTTAATAATTAAATCATGTTTTAAAATTTTGGAATATAACACTTAATTAACATAGTTTTTTTTACAAATTATTATTATCAATTTTTCCCTATTTTTTGGCTACAAAACAAGGCTTCTGCCAAAAATATCCGAGTTACTGATCCGATTCTTTCGATTCCGGTCAATTCATCTGATTCTGACTCGACGGTCAAAAATCTGATTCTGATTCCGATTCCGATTTTTTGAACCATGCCCAAAACCATAGATAAAAGTTTCATGATTAACAAGGTTCTAAATAGCATTTATCGCGTCATAGCGGGAAGCCAAAAAAAAAAGCTATAGCGAATAGCGTCGCTATAGCGAAAGCTATGCCACATAGCGTTTTTTTTTTTATTTTTATAAAAATTATATCATATATTTGTACTAAATATCAACATTATCTAAGTCTCATAGAATAATAAATAACATCAAATTGATTAAAAAATTATAGTATTCATATTGAACCAATACAAAGTCCAAATTGCGACTCAAAATATCCATAGTATTACTAATATCATAAACTATCGATCTTTTTCTATTCAAAATATATTAAGCATCATGACATAATATATCTTTTTTCTATTTAAATTTCAAAATAACCTAGACATCATGGCATAATTAATTTTCTTAATCTATTCAAAATATTCAAACTACCATATAGTAAGTATCATTTTGTTACTTCAAGAAATATCTTAATATATTTAATCTGAGTCTTTATTTAAAATCCATATAAATTAAAAAAAAAAAAAAAAAAAACTCATGTTGCATATCGCGCTGTAGCTTCCTTATTTGATTTCGTTTGATGGATCTCTCATTTAATAATTAATAAATTTTTTTTATCAAAATAATAATTAATAATTTAATATAAAGCTTAGTACGTCAATTATAAAAAAAAATCACAGTTAAAATCTAATCTGAGCCTTTATTTAAAGCCCATATAAATTGAAAAAAAAAAAAAACAGCATGTTGCATAGCGGGCGCTATTTGGGCTACACGCTATGCGCTATAGCGGACCGCTATTACCGGTATAGCGTCTGTAGCTCAAATAGCGTGTTTTAATTGTATAACTTAGCGTTTAGGGTCCAAAAATGCTATAGCGGCGCTATAGCGCGCTATTTAGAACACTGATGATTAATGTCACACCAAAACAAATTCTCATGAACTTTACCCAAAACCGTACGTAGATAAAAATATAATTTTTTCATGACGTGGTGGAGCCACCTTCTCGGCACGAAAGTGTTTGCCTTCTGAATCCAATAAGGCAAATAGGCTATTTGGGCCGAGCCGAACTGTTCTTCCTAGGAATTATCTTTTCATTATCTAGACAACCCGGCCCAACTAGGCCTTACCAATTATTTGGGCCGACCCAACAGTCAATCTATTTTATCTATTTGCATCTCCATTTTTTGTTAAATTTTGAATTTAATCACGAAACTGACACGGACCGCCAGAAGGGAAGCTGTAGATGAATTCGTATCCGGACCGTCCGATCTGTTCTGGTACGAATATTAAAAAAAAATCCTAGTTGTCAGGATCTAAATTAAAAATTAGTTGCAGTTATGCTAATTAACATTAGCTTGCTTTATACAGAGGCTAGGAGAATTTATGAGGTTTGTAAAAATTTATTTTGTTTTCGAGTTCTTTAGATCATGCATGACCTTATAAGTTATAACTAGTGTTTAACTTTTTCTTTTCTCTATCTCTCTCGTTTTCATTTCTATCTTTTCTGGAAATATTACAAAGGGAAAAGTACTTTCTAAGAATCCAAGGCAACCTCCTTATTTATTTGCATCCTCGATTGGTTGCGAGCACGATTTGTAGCTGCCATTCTTTTTCCTTTGCATTTTCTCGCAAAAACGCTGCTCTACACTAAAATTCACTCTGCAATTGGTATATCGAAGGTTTGCTCTTTCATCATAATTCTTTGATATCACAGAGCTACGTTTACATATTTCATGCCTCAAAGAGCTTTTAGATGTATATATATCTTTTAAGATAGATACCCAAAGTACTGTACTTGAAATGTAGCATTTGAAAAATGATAATATATGTGAAACTTCTCTATCAAAAATGCTGGCTGGTAGTAGTGGAGGTGGAAGTCTACCTATGCACATTGATTAATTTTTTGAGGTTGAAACTCTTGATTAGCTGCTTATTGAGTATCTTTTATTTTTTTTCTTTATTTTGTTTATTTCTAGAATCATATTGTTGAACTTGAATCTGTTGTTGTTTCAGGCAATTGGAGTCAAAATACAAAATGGGTATGGTTTGACAGAGACTTCCCCTGTTATTGCTATTAGAAGGGCTGATTGTAATGTAAATTATATCTCTAAATTTCATTTTCGCCCTTCACTAGTGGTTTTTTGAATCTGTTACAGATTATTAAAAATGGAGCAAAATTTTTTTTTCTGAAAGTTACTGCAGTTGAGCTTCATCAAATTAGTATGACATTTTGTTAATTTTGAAGGTTAAAGGAACAGTGGGGCATCCAATAAAGCACACAGAAATCAAGATTGTGGATATGGAAACAGGTCAATTGGTACCTGACCTATTTTATTTCCCCTGATGAGGAGCTTCTGGCTGGCCCAAAGGAGGCGCCAAAACGTGAAGAGTGGATGACCTAAACTGAGAGGAAATTATATTGCTACTGTTAATTTATTCAAGTTTGAAAGTGGAAATTATTACAAGGGCAATAGATCAAGAGAAACTAAGAAAGCACTTGAAAACAGTAGAAGTGAGCTATAGGGAAAGGATATAATAATCAGTGCAAGCAAAGCAAAGCACATTCCCGATTTTCGTGGAATGTAGTTTCACATTCCACTAATTAAAGTCCAATTTGACCACATCTTTGAGCAGACCATAAAGAAAAAGAGAACGCATATATTTACTTAAATCAAAGCATAAAAAGGAGAGAATGTAAAAGAGAAAGCAGCAGTTCTTGGCAATGAGAAAAAAAAGCTTCAGTCTCCAAAAAAAAAATAAAAAATTACTTTGATCGATGGAATCAAGTTCGTAAACAAATCAATAAGGATGTTAAAAATAATAGTATTTTGTGGTGCTTCCAGTTTGTACTATAATTGAACAACATCCTTGGTGGAATTTCATGTATACCCCTAAAAAACGTAAAATTATGTATTTGTCGAATTAATATTTTTGGAAAAATAATATTAAATAGGTCAATTAGTCAAATTGTTAGATGAATGTATTTTGAGATTTCTAAATAAATTAATTGTTTATGTTTTCAAGGATCACGTTGGGAGATAGTGAAAAAAGGATGTGAAAAGAAAAAAGATAAGAAGGAAAAAGAGAAGGTTGAGATGTCAGATGAGAAAAAGGAGAATAAGAAGAAAAATGTGAAGACTCCCTAATTGACTTAACAAGTCATCACCGACAAGATTTTTCAAAGAATGAGGTTATTGGTGTTTTATGTTATAATAATGTTTATTGGTGTGGATTGTTGGTGCGTTATGATGATCACTTTTTTTAATGTTATTCTAATTCTTAATGCTGGTATCGAGTCTAATTGGTGCAAAGGATTATGCTCAATAATTGTATGCGAACGACCTCGCTGGTACCTTAGGTTTCGTTCCACAAAATACCAATTAGGATACAGGATAGTCTCAAATACTGGTAGTTGTTATCACTCATGTTATATAATTTTTAAGAGTGGGTTGTAACTAAATTTTTTATCAATGAAAGGTGGCAATTGCCATATTAATATCCCAAAAAAAAAAAAAAAGATTCGTCAAGGATATTTTGGGTATTTTTTATTATATGTAATTGATAGGCCTAAATTATATACATATTCGATCTGATTTTTATCACGAAATAACACCAAATATCTTGTATTTTGAATATAAAGTGAATATAATACACCTTGGATCAAGTTACTGCGTTTGTTTGGTTTTAATTTGTAGGAAATGAAGAAAAATGAAGAAAACTGAAGGAAACTTCTCATTACGGACACACCGTTTGTGATATGGCCAAAATAAGTACTTAGATGGATTTCTGGACGCGCGCCAATTTTAAAAAGATATAATAAGCTATACATCAAAATCCGTGCGGATGCACGGATATCGATGCGGACGCACGGATCTCGATGCAGCCGCACTTTGGTCGCACAGGAAAAGTCCGAGCCTAGTGCGGATCTCGATGCAGCCGCAGTGCGGGTGGTGAAGACGCAGTGCGGATGGTACTGTAGCAGTGCGGGTGGCCTGGCCGCACTGTAGCAGAACGCATAACTGGAGCCTGATCTTAAAATAGCCATATCTTTTGACTCGTAACTCCGATTTAGGCTTGCCACCACTTTTTGGAAAGCTAGGAAGAAGATCTACAACATGAGAAACTAAAAAAGGAAATTTGGAGTCAGTTGGATGCACTGAACTCGCAGACAGCCAAAATTACACGTTTTCAACACGGTTTCTATTTTTGGCGCACCAAGGACACGTTTTTACAGCCAAATGTGGACAAGGCAATCCTGGAAAACAATCCAAATATAGCACCCACTAACTTCACTTTCTAGCCTCTTAATTGGGCATGGTCCTTGGCTATAAAAGAGGAGGTTCATTCCCATTCAAAGGCATCTCTTCCCATCTCACACATCATCCCTTCCTCTTTCATTCTCTCTCTATACACACAATACTTAGCGATAAATTCTGGAAAAAAGGAAAGCTTTCAAGGAAGGAGAAGAAGGGTTTCATGAGCAAGAAGTCGACAAGATTGAGGGCTTTGATCAAATAAAGGGTGTAATCATTTCTTTATTTCATTTCTTCTTACTTTGCCAACTTTTTGTAATGGATCTCTCCATGAGGGAGTAGTTCTCTCTCTATGGGTTTAGGTCAATGCATGAACTTGTTTAATTGTATCTTATTCGGTTATTTGTCTTTGTTATGATTGTTTTATGGGATTTGATGTTAATTTCTGTGATTTATCATTTGTGTTAATTACATAATTAATACTTGAAATCGCAGTAGTCCCGCTTTGGCATCTCTTTGTCAAAGGATCCAAAGAAGTTAGGACGAGAGGAGAGTACCAAATTATGAATGCAAATACCCTAGGTTTAGATTAGGATTGTAACCAATTTGTAATCTAAGCCGGAACTATAGAAATTAAGGTTAGGAATTTGGTGAAGAACCTAACCGTGAAGGCAAACCCTAATTAGGACATCTCAAATCGAATCGGGTATTGGTATGAAGGACTTAATCGTGAAGTATCAATATTTGAGGAGAGGAGAGACTAACAAGAGCTTATGGTCTAAGTAGCTAGGGTGAAGGATCTAACCGTGAAGTCCGAATTACTTAGGGAAATGAGAAAAAAAAGCTTCAGTCTCCAAAAAAAAAAAAAAAAAAATTACTTTGATCGATGGAATCAAGTTCGTAAACAAATCAATAAGGATGTTAAAAATAATAGTATTTTGTGGTGCTTCCAGTTTGTACTATAATTGAACAACATCCTTGGTGGAATTGCATGTATACCCCTAAAAAACGTAAAATTATGTATTTGTCGAATTAATATTTTTGGAAAAATAATATTAAATGAGTCAATTAGTCAAATTGTTAGATGAATGTATTTTGAGATTTCTAAATAAATTAATTGTTTATATTTTCAAGGATCACGTTGGGAGATAGTGGAAAAAGAATGTGAAAAGAAAAAAGATAAGAAGGAAAAAGAGAAGGTTGAAATGTCAGATGAGAAAAAGGAGAATAAGAAGAAAAATGTGAAGACTCCCTAATTGACTCAAGAAGTCATCACCGACGAGATTTTTCCAAGAATGATGTTATTGGTGTGTTATGTTATAATAATGTTTATTGGTGTGGATTGTTGGTGCGTTATGATGATCATTTTTTTAATGTTATTCTAATTCTTAATGCTGGTATCGAGTCTAATTGGTGCAAAGGATTATGCTTAATAATTGTATGCGAACGACCTCGCTGGTACCTTAGGTTTCGTTCCACAAAATAGCAATTAGGATACAGGAGTCTCAAATACTGGTAGTTGTTATCACTCATGTTATATAATTTTTAAGAGTGGGTTGTAACTAAATTTTTTATCAATGAAAGGTGGCAATTTTGCCATATTAATATCCCAAAAAAAAAAAAAAGATTCGTCAAGGATATTTTGGGTATTTTTTATTATATGTAATTAATAGCTATTTTTGTTGTTGTAATAGACACTTTTTTCAGTTTGTAATGTAGTTATTATTATTATAATTCTGAGTCCAACAACAAAGAAGCCATCAAAAGCAAAATGTTGGCCTAATGCTGACATCGAAGCATTATTGTTACATTTTTATTCCATTTATACAATATTTTATTCCATATGAAATTAACACAATATAATTTCATATGAGTTTAGAATAGGAGGGGAAGAGAAATTTCAATTAAAGTTAATGACCCATTAGCTGCATTAGCTACATTGCTCTAAATCCAATAAAATCTATTATTGTTGCTTTTTCGTTTTGCTATTTTTCTGCTTGAAAATTAATCTTCTCCATCAATGTTATTTTCTTCCATTCTTGACAATTCCTAATTTAGCACAACTGCCAATAAACCACATTTAAGCTGTATTAATCTGTGACAATTATTCAAGTAAATTTTTAATATATTTTAACAGGCACTATATGATAAACAGTCCATCATATCATAAGCAAGCACAAAACAAACATATAACATATATTTTTCATAGCTCTAAACCTTGTCTTCAGTAGGATATAATTTACAAATCTTCTTTTCCTCCTTATGATCAGTTTGCAATACTTGTTAGCTAACTATGCATCCTCACTTTGAAAGAAGAAAAAGGTAGAACCCAACTACGAGAAGAGAGACACTCACAACAAGAATGAGACACTTTTCGCGAGGATAAAAAAGTTACTTTTTGCGACGGACTATCCTCATTGTTCAGCTTTTTTTTTGCGACGGACGACCGTCATAAATGCGCTTTTTCCCTCACAAAAAGTGTCTACTTTGTTGTAGTGACTCATGCCCCAAATGATAATATTCATGTATCAAGGCAAGATTTGTGGAGAGACCGACCAAAACAAAAATTTCATCTTGAACTCAAATTCAGACATGGTACGGGTTAATTGTTTTTTCAATCTTCTTGAAAGACTAGGTACAAGGCTCAAGAGAGGGTCACACTGCTGGTTCATCATTTCCTATAATGATTAATTGCAATATTGAATTATATTGTGTTTTCTATTGACTTTTTTATATTACTAATTTTTAGGTTTAACTTTTTATATTTTCTATATCATTTTAATTAAGTTAGAATTTCCAAAAGTCAATTGGTTCAAATTTTTAAGTTCATTATGTGGTGTTAGTTTTTAAGCTAGACTTTTAACTTTTTTAAGTTATTTATTATGTGATGTATGTATTATAACAAGAGATGACATGTCATCTTTTTTTTTCAGACTTTGATTAATATATGAAATGTTTTCTGATCTTTTCCATCTTGTGATTTTTCTCTTCTTTGTTTAAATTCTCATTTTATTATTCAATATCTCACTAAAAAAGAACTGCACAAGTGCAGTGGAATTTGAGCTGTACTGTCGTCAGAGACACTCATGCTCCAAATGATAATATTCATACACCAAGGCAAGATTTATGTAAGGAGTGAACATAGAATCCACACTATACTTTTTGGGGCATGTAATTCTCCTGAAATGGAGATCACGTTTCATTATTATAAACATCACAAAAGACCTTTCAATATAAGAATGGAACGTGTTACATGTCATCTAATCAGTGATCTAGGAACAAATTCATTGATATTGGACATCTGGATATGTCACATCAACATCACAAAAGACCTTTCAATATAAGAATGGAACGTGTTACATGCCATCTAATCAGTGATCTAGGAACAAATTCATTGATATTGGACATCTGGATATGTCACATCAACATCACAAAAGACCTCCACTCAAATTATGCATCTATTATTTGAAAATCAGTTATATGCTCTTGGACTGAAAATCTCAAAGGGGAACAAATAGATTCAAATATATTTGGGTTCCCAAATCTGAGTTAACCTACTCCCCAAAAATTCTCAAAATGAAAAATTCTAAAAGGGGAGACAACATTAACACAAATTAAAGCAGTACCCATGTAAGTATGTAACAGGCATCAGTGCAATAAAGAGTAGGTCTGATACACATCGGATTTATTTTGATTCAATGAATTCAAATACCGTCTAATTTGCATTAATATGTGTGCGTTTTACTTTAAAATCTGTGTATTTGCTCAGTTTCCGTGCATCTAAATTTTAATGCAAATCAAACCATGTTAGAGCTCGTTGAAATCAAATGTAAATCCGATACCCATATAACCTACTCCGTTCTCCAGTACAATAAAATTTGGAGTGAGTCTATGGTACTATGCATATTACGATTTGGCACCGTGCTATGGCTCTATATTCTAGTTTTCAAATCCTAACGGTCGATCCGAACCGTTCATCTTGTTCTCCATATTAATATGTGTTTGGAGACAAAATTTTACATTTTTTGAAATTTTTTTACTATTTTTTTTAAATTTATTGAAAATCACTGTTTTTGGATGGTCCAGAATTTTCAGATCAAGTGATTTTCTAAATATCTAAAAAAATAGTAAAAAAATTTCAAAAAATGTAAAATTTGATCTCCAAACACATATTAATATAGAGAACAAGATAAACGGTTCGGATTGACCGTTAGGATTTAAAAACTCAAATATAGAGCCGTAGCACGGTGCCAAATCGTAATATGCATAGTACCATAGCCTCACTCTAAAATTTGTGATAAATCTGGTGATCAAAAAGTTGAGGAGATTAGAGCGTTCATGTGGCCCTGTTCAAATCACTAGAAAGCGACTTTACCAAAATAATCAAGATGTTTTGACCTTTGGACGACTTTGATTATTCGTATATAACCTTTTATTTTAATATTTGATCATATGTTTTTATCTTGACTTTTGCAACTTCAAACAATTAGCATGCGAAATTTCTTTAATTTATAATTGGTGGGTGAGGCTACAATACTTCGTATTACGTAGGTAAGTCTGTATTATAGAGTTCGGCTAGTATGACATCGGTGTCATATGACACCAACAACAAAATTGATTGGATAGATTTCAAACTACTAATTCAAACTGTTTAAACCGATTTATTTTATGAGTCATGCATTTACATGCAACTTTTTTTATATTTTCTAGTTATTTTAGTAACAAATCAAGCAGTCAAAAATGTTGAAAAATTAATGCATTAAAATTAACTTAAAAACTCGCACATTTGACCGCTTGACTAGATATTAAATAAATTCGAAAAATTATAAATTTTGCATGTAATACACAACTAATGAAATTGATGGGTTTGAATAGTTTGGATTCACCGTTTGAAATAGGATTTGGAAAATTTTAAATAGTACATGAAGACAATACAATCTCTTGACATAGTTTTCAATTAAAATTTAACTAGTACATGAAGACAATAATACAATCTCAATTAAAATTTTAAATAGATGGGTTTGAACAGTTTGGATTTATTTTCAAATTTTAAATAGTCAATACAATCTCTTGACATACTTTTCATATAAAAATGTGCATGAAGACAAAATTTTATATTTTCTTAAAATATTTTACTACTTTTTTTTAGATAAGTAAAAAATTACCTGATGAAAGAATTATGAACCATACACAAGTAGTAATTTTCTACCTATATAAAATAGTAAAAAATTCTTAAAAAAATGTAAAATTTGATCTCTGCACATACATTTTCATCTGGAGATCATATTAAGCAATTTAGATTAATTATTGGAGATATAGATCCATAGCACGAACTGATTCTGCACATTATAAAGTATCATAATCTCACTCAATAATTGGCCATTAATTCATGACAAGTTTAATGTTGCAATGTTTTCGGTGTCTCCTTGTTATCTCTTACCTTAATTACTTCTAAGTCAAATTTTAATCGAGCATAAGAACATACTCAACGTAACAAATTTCAAGCAAATTATAAAGCTTAGTCATATGCATATTTTATTGTGAATGTTAATATTTACACAACAACAAGTACTTAACCAGAAATTTGTCCCCCAGTCAATTGTTTAATTACGACTTTATGTACGCTGAATTGTACAAGGAGACGATTTTGCTTGGTGCCTTATCTCTCACATGAATAAATAATTTCCGCTCACTTTATATCCTCAAAACCCACAACAACTTGCTGGAAAAGAAATACGCCGAAGTGAGCTTCTCATCTTCTAATCAAATAATTTGTTTCTTTAGCCATGCCCATGATTAAAAGCTTTGCTTTGGCTTTTCTCCTCTTAAAAATCACATTCTCAGTCAGCCAAGAAGCGGAATTTACATTCAATGGATTCGCCAACGCAAATCTAACCCTAGATGATGTAGCCTACATCGAGTCGAATGGCCTTTTGAGGTTAACTAACGACACGTATCGAATGAAAGGTCATGCCTTCCATCCCTCTCCAATTCGCTTTGGCAGGACCGCCTCTTCCTTCTCAACCTCATTTGTATTTGCAATTATTTCGAAGTACGCTGACATCAGCGGCCATGGGATTGCCTTCTTCATATCCCCCTCGAAGAATCTCTCTGCCGCCTTGCCAAGCCATTACTTGGGTCTCCTTAATAATAAAAACGTTGGCAATGCCACCAATCATATTTTCGCGGTTGAGCTGGACACTATGTATACCTCTGAGTTCAATGATGTGAATGATAACCATGTCGGTATTGATATAAATAGTTTGATTTCAAGCCTATCTTCTTCTGCTGGATATTATGATAATTCAGAATCTTTTCATGAATTGAGCCTTATAAGTGGTAAAGCGATGCAAGTATGGGTTGAATATTGGAGCAATGATACCCGAATTAGTGTTTCGCTATCTCCCATTGGAATGTCCCAACCAAAAACACCTCTACTCGTTTATCATTTTAATCTCTCAACAGTTTTAGGCGATTCTATGTACGTTGGTTTTTCTTCTTCCACTGGCTCTATCCGTAGCTCTCACTACATTCTTGGATGGAGCTTCAAATTAAATGGACCAGCACCTTCCCTTGACCTATCAAAGTTACCAAAGCTCCCACATGGCCGATCAAAAGTCTTAGAGATAGTGATGCCTTTTGCTTCAGTGGCCTTCATTATTTTAGTTGTTTTCCTTTTACTATATGTGAGGAGGCGGTTCAGGTACACAGATCTGCTTGAAGATTGGGAAGTTGAGTTTGGTCCACATCGCTTCTCATACAAAGATTTGTATCGAGCAACCAATGGATTTAAGGAAAAAGAGTTGCTTGGAAGTGGTGGATTTGGGAGGGTTTACAAGGGGGTTTTACCTGTGTCCAAAATGGAAGTTGCAGTCAAGCGAGTCATACACGAATCCAACCAAGGTATCAAGCAATTTATTGCAGAGGTTGTGAGCATTGGCCGGCTCCGGCATAGAAACCTTGTTCAATTATTGGGTTATTGCCGGAGTAAAGGGGAGCTCCTTTTGGTATATGATTACATGCCAAATAGGAGTCTTGACAAGTATTTGTATGATCAAGAAAACCCGACCCTTAATTGGATCCAACGAATCAATATTATCAAAGGAGTAGGATTAGGTATTTTATACCTCCACGAGGAATGGGAGCAAGTTGTCATCCACCGAGACATTAAGGCAAGCAATGTTTTAATAGACTCTGATTTAAATGCTAGATTAGGTGACTTTGGCCTTGCAAGACTATACGATCGTGATACCGACCCTCAAACCACCCATTTGGCAGGTACAATGGGATATATTGCCCCAGAGCTTGCCAGAACTGGCAAGGCAACAACTCTTACTGATGTGTTTGCCTTTGGTGCATTCCTACTAGAGGTTGTTTGTGGTAAGAGACCATTACACCCCGGTGCACAAGGGGAGCCAACAATTCTAGTCGATTGGGTGTTAGAAATTTGGAAATTTGGATCGTTAGCCGATATTGTGGATCCGAGATTAGGCGAATGTTATACAGTAGAAGAGGTAGATATGGTGCTAAAACTAGGTTTGCTCTGCTCACATCCACTACCTAGTGCCAGGCCGAGCATGCGACAAGTTGTGCAATATATGGAAGGCGATGCACCCATACCAGACTTATCGGCAATATATATGAACTACAGTACGCTTGCAATGCTTCAGAATGAAGGATTAGATTCTTATGTTATGTCACACCCCTCTACGATTACATCTTTCACTTGTTTATCTGGTGGTAGATGATAGAACAGACTCTTTGTTTTATTTTTTTTGTATTTAACTAATAATATTGTGTAATCAGCTGTTATATACTATGTAACGTGTGTATACTACCCTCAACTTGGATGGAAATGAAGAATTGGTGTTGGGGGTATTCTATTTCGATAGGGATGATATATCCGATGAGGAAGATCAGAGGGATCGTGCCTTCTAAGAACCTTATACTTTTAGGTAGTTATGCCTCGTCAGTGTGTTTCATTTTGATTGTTATCAGTTGTGATTGTAACACTATTCAAGTACTTTGTGAGTCCTATCATTAATGATTATTGAATTTAAATTTTCTAGGAGTATTGTGTACACCGGATTCGGCTCTGTCACGAAACAGCACGGTACGCATGTTGATTACGTATCGTCACTCCAGTGTTCAATACAGCGATTATTCACGTGCCGTGATTAGTTGTTAGCAAAAAAAAACATGGCTCGATACATAAAAAGCAATTATTCACGAGTCACAATGTGATGTGGCGTAATTACTTTTGACATTTTGGTTACGACACGACATGACGTGAAAAAGTGACTTGATCACAGTAGGATTTTTCCACTGTAGCAGCAGTACATCGATATGTATTTTGTGAGAATTAACTGGAAAAGGTTTATCCTAAACTCGATGATATTGAGTTTGCATCCGGACCGTCCAATTAAAATTCAAATTAATCCGGCTAGAGGTGAGATGCAAAAGACCCATTTAAAATTCGGGCAAAAACATATTGGACGGTATGGATCCAAATTCAAAATTTTGAGTTACTTTAGGGGACCTGAATTCAGGAGGCGGGGGAGAGGGAATTCGGATCCCTTTCTGTACCGTAAGAAAAATTATATTAATTAGTGTATTCAGATTATTTTTTTAACCTGACACGAATCTTAAAGGGAAATCTCTGCATATTCCATAGGCACCTGATTAAGTTAGGTCCGATTAGAAGTAATCTGAACTGTAAAATTGTGAGACTCACTTTACAATACATGAGAGCATACTTGTTTGGTGGTGGGTGGAGTTCATATCACCTAAGGTAACATAAATTTTGAGTTTAGATCCAGACCGTTCGATCTGCTTTGGAACGAATATTGAAGGGACTCTGTGCATTCCACCTTGAACGGATTCTGATCGGACGTCCGGATCTAAACTCAAATATTTTTGTTATATCATAGTTTATCTTACTGGGTCGGGGGTTAATATAGCCCAAGCCCAAATGTGATCAATTGTAAATGGAGGAAATAATAATAGGTTAATATAGCCCAAGCCCAAATCCAGGGGTTTGAATTAATTATGGCATCATTCGAAATAACCCAATTAAACCCATCCAATGTTGTCTTTACTGCTGCTGGAATTAATTTTTTTTTATCTTGAATTGTTCATAATTTCTTTCATTTGTAAATAACTTTTATGCGAATATTTCATCAGTTTATAGAATTTTTAATGATTTCTAAATGTACTGACTTTTAATGTATTAAATTTCTTTATTACAAAATAAGTAAGTACTTAGGTGGTTTTTAGAACTTCAAAAAGCTTCCACGTCTGTAATAGAGTTTGTGATATTATTGAGAGTTAAAATACACCAACCGTTTATACCCCAAGAGAATCCCATCATCTAAACCGCACATCTAATTTTGGATCAGCGGTCCAGATATCACCCGCTTTAGATCTTTCAATTTCCAAAAGTGTGATTTGACCTCTTCTTCTCCTCTCCAGTTTACTATCGGTAGCTCCTCTCTTCTTCATTGAACGAAACACACGCGCAAAGGAACTCTCTGCTCTCCATCAGCGAAATTGGCTCCTCCCTCCGTCTGTCTCTCCAGCCAACCAGTGAAAACTCATGACTGACCATTTATGCTAAATTGGAAGGAGCAATGATTAGCATTTCATCTATTTCCACTATTGATCGTGGCCAACTCCCAGGTGGTACTGAATATGCTGGGTCAAAATACAGTATTACTGCCCTCACTAATGTAATTCTTATTTGTTCTTACCAACATTTGTGAATTTCAAGTATTTTGCTTATTAATCTTATTGCTATAATTCCTGATGTTTGAGAAATAAAAAAAGTTAAATTTGGGCAGTTTGTAAAATTTTCTGAAATACCAATTTGGTCAATGAAATTTTAGGGAACACCAATTGGTCCTAAAGCTTGATTTGAAAATATAAGGTTGTGAGCCACCCCGTGTTCGCTGCTACGAAGAGAGTGAGTTTCATTCATGGTCAAGAAAGAGCGAAGTGGGTGGATGGAGAGGAGAGGAAAAGATAAGCGCGCCGGAAGAAGAGCAAGTTATGTTGGCGTGCGAGTTTTGTTCAGTGGGGAAGAGAAGTTCAAGCGATAGCAAACTGGAGAGGAGAGGAAGAGGTCAAAGCGCACTTTAGGAAAGTTGTAAGGTCTGAAGCGGGTGATATCTGGACCGCTGATTTAAAATTAGATGTGCGGTATAGATGATGGGATCTTGTTGGGGTATAAACGGTTGGTGTATTTTAACCCTCCTCTTATTTAAAACCAATTGTGTTTTTTTGTCCCCTAAAATCCCCCCCTAGATGTTTGATTTGTAATTCGGGTTAAATTTAGAGTTAAAATGAAAATATATTTCTTGAATTATGATTGGTAATTAGAATTATAGTTTAGGGAATCATATTCCAAGTCAGAGTATTGAAAAGCATAAGTTACGATATCTCCCCCCTCCCCACAAACACACACACCTAAGAAAAATCCTGGGTCCGCCCCTTCTTACACTCTTATAAAATAAAATTCGTTCTTTCTATAAATCCATTAGATCGAATAAGAAAAAAAGAACAAAGTGCATGTTTTATTCCATCTCATATTGATACTGATCAATGTTTAATCATATGTGAATTAAAAGAAAAATTAAGCTCAATCATGAACAAAATAATTAATGAAACGAATGTACAAATAAATAAATATATGATTGCATGTATATATACATTCCAACTGAATCTTTTCCTCTTATCAAACTTTGTTAGATGCTTCTATTTCTTCACTGTCATATATATAATTGGCCTGAATTAAATACTGTTGATTTTCTTGAATTATCTCGTCCAAATTTCTAGATGCTGTACTATTCATGTACATCATGTAAATCACCAGTTGAATGAATCCTAAGAAGAAGCCTATTCCGTTTGGAATCTACAGTCATAAAATTTATTGGTAGCTCAATTAGAAATGAAAATATACAATTTTTAATTAAGTGTATCAAATATAGCCCCTTACTTTGGAAAAGTAAACTTAAAATTTGGTTAATTAGGTCATTTAGATAGGACTGATATAAAGTTGGTGCAATCTGATTAGAAATAATATACATCAACTATATATAGCATGAGGAGGGTTCAAATGCACCCAAATTTTTGTGCACCCAAATGCATCCTATCTTTCAAATTATTTTTCTCCGTTTTCAAAGTCCGAATAGTCAATCCGAACCATTAGATGCGATCTATATATTAAGATGTGCTTGGAGACCAAATTTTATATTTTTTGGAATTTTTTTACTATTTATTAAGCCACTTTGAAAATCGCTGATTTTACATTTTCTAGACCATTGGATCAGCAATTTTCAAAGTTGTTTAATAAATAGTAAAAAAATTCCAAAAAATGTAAAATTTGGTCTTCAAGCACATCTTAATATATAGATCGCATCTAACGGTTCGGATTGACTATTTGGACTTTGAAAACGGAGAAAAAAGATTTAAAAGATAGGGTGCATTTGGATGCACAATAATTTGGGTGCATTTGAACCCTCCTCATATAGCATATAGTTTAAACCTTACTATCGACATTACTAATTAATGAATTGTGGAACCAAAATATATTGTACTCAGCTAATTATATGTTGGGTAAAGAACAAATCTACTGGTATATATACTTCAATTCTAACATGGTTGGCCACAATTATAATTAATATAATTGTAGGATGTAAATTAATGTAATTTATCCTATTTATAGTTTAATCATATGAGCAGGATTTAATGCAAAAGATGCTGGTACTTACACCAAGGAAAACATCTCTGGCAAGAATAGCATATGCAGTCCAGATGCCACCATTCAAGAAGAGAAATAAAGAGAGAAGGAAGGGCATGAACTCCACACTGTTTGTCCTTATCACTGTTCTCTGCATATTTAAGCAAATGTTAGATGAGTAAGGCTTGGGTGCTATGGATAGCATAGAGGCCTCTATGCTACGGCTCAATATTCGAGTTTTCAAAATCCAAACGGTCGATCCAAACCGTTCATCTTATTCTCCATATTAATATCTGCTTGGAGACCAAATTTTATAATTTTCTGAATTTTTTTACTATTTATTAAGCCACTTTGAAAATCGCTAATCCAACGGTTTTACTGTTTTGTGCAGTCACCGTTGGATCAACAATTTTGTAAAATACTTAATAAATAGTAAAAAAATTCAGAAAAATGTAAAATTTGGTCTCCAAGCAGATATTAATATGGAGAATAAGATGAACGGTTCGGATCGACCGTTTGGATTTTGAAAACTCAAATATTGAGCCGTAGCATAGAGGCCTCTATGCTATCCATAGCACCCAAGCCTTACTCATGTTAGATAAATCATCATAATTAATATTGGTTTAGCACTATATAATTACTCTAATACATTATAAAAGTGAGCTAATTAACTGATGATGGTACATTACTAGATATGTAATCCAATAAATTAAGCATTTCTTTTTATCATAAAGCATTTTGTTACAATTAAATTGTTGGTTTTGAAGATAATTAAGACCAGAAAAAACAGTTGATTATTTACCAGATTGCTAGTCACTGAATTGTTATTCAATAATATCTAATTTATTTAAGGGAATGAATTATGAATTTCTTTTAATTTGTCTAAAGATAATGATGTACAGAGGAATATGCTAACTTATATTTATAACATAATTCTAACCATTAATTAAATTTTTTGTTGCACATCAATGGGATATCTTGAAAATACTATACATAATATTATAAATGTGGCCTTTATCATTTTGAAAGGATTTGCCTCAAATTTGAATTATTTTTAGAAGTTTATTTGCCATCCATGCATGAAAAAGTAATTAAACTGAACAATAAAAAATTTCAAAGGCATATATAGAGTTAGATTATCATGTTTTTGAAATTAAAGATGCTATTTTACTTTCTGTTCATATCTTCATTTTCAAAATTCAAATAGTCAATTCCAACCTTTTATATTCATATTAACGTGTTCTTGGAGACCAAATTAAATATGCACTATTTTTAAATAGAAGCGTTGACCGGGATAGTACGTACGCAACAACGATATTTTTTAGTAACCAAGCAGTATATATACGAAAGATAGATGCACATACGCAACGACTAAAGAATTATTATCCATCTGTTGCTTATAAGTTCTAATAAGTAACAATATGCCGTTGAATATTAATTTTCTATTCTAAACTTAAAACCGTTGAATTTTGGATCAGCTTGCGTACAAGCAATCATATTTACATAACAAGATTAATTTTCAGCATAGGCGCAAGTCGTTGTCAACGTGTATATATTGTCAGATTTCAATTAGTTGACTCTATGTATAGTTGGGGTCCATTCTTAGATGTACACCTTAATATCATATTTTGGAAGCATTTAATACCTGTACTATTTTAAAATATATAATGCACATATAATTAAATACTTAACTAGTTGTCTTTTAACAGTAAGTTAGTTGCTTTTAATATATAATAACGAAAAATGATTCGATGATTGTGCGTTTTTAATATGAAATTAGTTATACGTACTACTAATAAAAATATTGTTTTTGTTTTGTTGATCACTTATATATAGAGAGAGAGAGAATGGCTAACCTGAAAACGATTTTTTCTGGTTCCAGGAACAAACGACTCGGTTTTCCAATTTTCAAAGTCCAAACAGTCGATCCAAACCGTTAGATGTTTAATCTATATTAAAATGTACTTGGAGACCAAATTTTACATTTCTTTGAATTTTTTTTTACTATTTATTAAGATGGTTTGAAAGTCGATGTTTTTTAATGGTGCAGAATTTTAATAAAAACATCGATTTTCAAACCATCTTAATAAATAGTAAAAATTTCAAAAAAATGTAAAATTTTGTGTCCAAACACATTTTAATATAGATTAAACATCTAATGGTTTGGATCGACTGTTTGAACTTTGAAAATTGGAAAACCATGTCGTTTGTTGCTGGGGCCAGGAAAAATGTTTTGAGCTTAGGTATTATATTTATGTGTGTGTTACATTCCGAAATTTTAAAACTTGATTAAATTGATAAATCGATCAATTTGCTTAAATAAAAAGTTTAATTAACATAACGATCGTTCAGAAATTTTCTGACCGACTAAAACGAAACTAAAATTTTGTAATATAAATAATGTATGAAATTATGTATAATAAAATTTAGAGATTTAGAAATAAAATAAAATATAGCACTAAGAATAAAATTATAATTATTCGGTAAATTAGAAACTTAGAAAATCTGTTACAATTCCTTTTAATTTTCGTAAAAGAAGAAATTGATTTAATTAGATTCGTGTAAATAAATAAATAAATTGAATTCCAAATAAAAGCATGATTATACGAAATTATTCGTACAATTGGATTTTTGAATTTATAAAATTAGTTCATTTAGGAATTTTAGAGATTTAATGGAATATATAAAATTTATATAAAGGGAATCGATTTATTCGAATCTGAAATTTAGAATTTAACACCTGAAATATTGTAACGAATATATGATAAATTTTACGAGACTTGATTCTAATTTTTGTAACATAGAATGTCGTAAAATAACCAATTGAGACCATATATTAAAAATCAGAATTGTCTGAACCGTTCGATTCGATTTAACACAAATAGGTAGATCATCCTAACCTTTAAAATTCAAATTCATGAATTATATTATACTTTGAATTGTTTTGGCCTTTGGATTACAACCCTGCACGAATCTTAAAGCAGTCCATTTAATCCCCTCTCCCTTCTCTCTTTCTCTCCTCTCCCTCCCTCTACGTGACAGAAACAGAAACCCCCCCCCTGTCCGCCCCTTCCTCTCTTCAGCGCCAACCCCAGGGGGCTCCGCCCTCCCCTCTCCCGTCGCCGGCGAACCCACCGAAACCGCTCCCCTTGCTCTCCTCTCTTCCTCTCTGCCGTGACAGCCCCAAACCCGCCCCTCCCCTCTCTTCTACACCGAAAACAGGGCCCCGCCTCTCCCCTTCCGCCGCTGCCACGGCCAGCAGCCGCCGCCCCCACTCTCTCCTCTCTTTCCTTCTCGGTCTGA
Source organism: Carex rostrata (assembly GCA_964058875.1). Taxonomy (NCBI): domain Eukaryota; kingdom Viridiplantae; phylum Streptophyta; class Magnoliopsida; order Poales; family Cyperaceae; genus Carex; species Carex rostrata. The sequence continues at coordinate 2,838,586 of CAXKVT010000056.1, forward strand.
CCCACCAGACCCGCCCGAAGCCCCTGCCCCTCCTCCTCTTTTCCCGCCTCCCCTCCTCTCCCGTGAAACCCTAGAAACTAGGGTTTAGGCGGGGTGCTGCCCCGGTGTTGGCTTGGTGCCGTGATGGTGATGGCTTGGTGTTGCTATGGTGCTCGCTTGTGCTCGAGTGAGATGGCCGCAAGGCGAGACGAAACCCTCGGAACCGATCCCTTGTTTCGACCTTTTCTTTTTCGGTTAATTTCTAAAATTCTTGATTTGTGTTTTGATGAATCGATTAATGTCGTAGCACTTGAATTGACTAATTATCGAAGGACGGGTTGTTGATTTTCCCGACTCGATCGAATTGCTCGAATAAATTAAGTATAAGGGGCTATGTTGCAAATGATTTTTATTAAGGGTCGGAATTGTAAAATGTATAACCATAGTGATTTGTATGAATTAAAGGGGCAAAAATATTGAAATGAATATGACATGATGTGTATGTGTAAATAGAATTGGATTTCGGCTTTGAGAATTAAAATAATGGAATTGGAGTAAATTGTGAATTGTTAATTAGAGGCTTAAACCTTTGCTAAAATTTGGTCCTTTAATTAAAGTAAGTAGATGTGATGATTTTAAAAATTACTAGGATCGAATTGCAAATGTTTAGAGTAAAGCGGTATAATTGCAAAGCAGACGCCATTGTGGGAAATTTATATTGATTGAGGACCAATATGAAAAAGATGTGAATTTATATGGAATGATGGCCGTGACTTTATTGTTGGGCTATACTTGAATTAAAATGAAATAGTTTAAATAACTTTGCCTTTGAATTGGTTTGATTAACGACATGATATATATATATATATTTGTGCATACTTGGGTCCAATGCTAGAATGTAAAAGAAACTGAAATTTGATTTAGCTTTTAAATAAGATTATGATAAGGAAAGTATAAAGAAAATAATATCACTCAAGTACGCAGATAAATTGTCGAACAATGATTTAAATTAAGTATACGTATAATATAGGTGTAGCCTCGGTCGAGCAAGATATCGCGAGGTGATTCGAGACGTCTGATCCTTAAATTAAGCGGTACGCTCGTCATAATCAGGTGCGGGATTCTTGGACTTGTTTGATACTTTATTTTCAGGAATTAAACTGTGTATTCGTTTGTCATGTTGAATATCATTGATTGCATCATTGAATTGTGTAGAGCATTTGCATAGCCCAATCAAATTAAACTCGAATTTATCTGAATTGAATGATTTGCATGCTGGTATGGTTATAGGTTATGTTGATCTATTGTGATCTGATCTTGATTGAAAGTCACCACGAACTAAATGATTTGATATGTATGTGAATGGATTTACGAAGTTAAGCACTTGGATCCAATGAATTTGCCAAGTCGGGCTGTATGCTGACTTGGATTCCCAGGATCCTAATGGCCTTAGGTGAACGGCCCTCGATATTCCCAGTACCGGTTGGGACGAGGGAGGGTGATTATGTGATGATATGTGATATGTTATGATATGTGATTTGAGGTCGTGGGTGACATGTGTAACGTCTATGGCTCGGTGGCATTTTCCTACGTGTTAATGCATTTGAAAGGTCAATTGAATATTACGACTATTGGAATGATTCCAAAGTGGATTTTCTTTATATGATTCGAACCAGACCTTAATAAACTGTTAAGCCAAGCGATTGCAGATGGGTGTCAGATAAAGGGTCCAGCGGTTGGCCATCTGTAGGTGTCAGTAACCCTACAGATGTGGGTTTGATAAAGGTTCAGCTCGAAAGAACATCTGTAATTGCTACAAGCCCTACTGAACTAAGTTAGGAATCGAGTTAAGCCAAAATATATGTTGTGTTTGAGATTCATCTTGGAAATTCCGTAAACTGTGTTTCAGGTTGATTAACTGTTGTCGAGTAGTGGCATTCTGTTATTTATGTTTTCTTATATAACTGTTTGCATTGTTGTTGTTTGGGTTTCATTATTGAATATAGAGTTTGATTGCAAGTCCAATAATTCAAATGTGGCAAATTCGCACTGAGAATTTATTCTCAGCCCCACCCTCCCGATTATTTTCAGGTTCATTACACGGACGCAGCGAATGAGGATATTGGTAATGCATATAAAAGATCCACTGCCTTGCGTGTATATGTGACACCTGATAGATACACGCGGCAGGCTGTCAGACCCCCGGTGGATTTGGGGTGTGACAGTGTGTGTGTGTGTGTGTGTGTGTATGAGGAGGGATCTGATTACCACAACCATTTTATACATTTTCAAAGTGCAAATCGTCGATCCAAACCGTTCAACATGATCCCTACTATTGAAATTTTACATTTTTTTTGAATTGTTTTCCTATTTATTAAGTATTTTACAAAAAATAGTCAAATTTAGACCATTTAATATTGTACCCATCTTAATAAATAGTAAAAAAATTTAAAAAAATGTAAAATTTGATCAGGAAGAACATTTTATTGTGAAGATCATGTTGAACGGTTTGGATCGACCATTTTGGACTTTGAAAAGGTAAAAAATAGTAGTGAAAACTTTGTGGTAACTCAATATTATAGTAATCGTATCCCTCCTCTATATACACAAACACACACAAAATTCTGAAAACATGTTTACCGATGGTAATGGAAGTGCAATGATGTTTAAAAGAAAAAAAATATTAAAAAAAACCCAGTTTAGTATCTACAATAATAGTTTTTTTTTAAAATAAATTGTACAACACTTTTAAAAATAACAATCAAATGATCATATATTTTTGTGACTCTGTTCAAAGCTACTAATTTTGTTTTTTAATTTTAGTTTATTATTGTTTTCAAAATTGGAATATAATTAAGAAGTAATTTCATATTAAATTGGTATATTTCATATTTGGGAACGTAAATTTCATGAAAACTTGGCAACATTAACTACTTTGACCAAGTAATCCATGGGTAGCTTTCCAAGTTGCGTAATTGGTTTGCTAGATGTGTGCTGTTCCCTCTTGCGTTAATGATTATTTTCTATGATATATAATCATAAATTGAGAATATTCTTTTAGCAATACTTCCTGAAGTCTTGAAAGTTACATTTACAATTTGGGAAAAATAAAAAATTTTGAACGAAATAATGTTATCAGAAATGAACCAGACATTAATTCGGTAAAGTTTAAGGTTAACAATTTACTGATTGGACCGCCGGATCAATCAGTTCAATTGTTAATTTATTAAAATAAGGTCAATTGCAACATGGCGATAACATCATTTTTTTGGTTGTTCTGCTATGACGCGATAAATGCTATTTAAACCTTTGAATTTGAGTATTGTTATACATTAATCATTTTTTTTATAAATCACTAGTGAAATTTATACGGCATCATATTGTAAAAATTTGCACAAATATTTAATAATCCAATATAAGACAAAACTTATGGTTATATTTTAAAATTTGACATCAAAATAAAATGAAAATACTTATTTTATTAAAGAATTATATATTTTTGTCTTAATATTTTTTATGGGAGAAAATTATAACGACTAATCTTTTTATTTTATTTGATAACTATCAAGAGAATTTTCTGCAATAATTATAAATAATGTCCTTAATAAAAATTTAGAAATTTTTTGAATTTTGGACACAATTATTTATATTATGTATAATTATATTTTTAAATATTTAAAATATTTTAGGTCTTAGGTGTAAATTTCGTAATACAAATTAAAAAAAAAATCATAAGACAATATTTAAAATATTTAAAATATTTTATCTGTTTATTGATTTGTGGTCACCTGGTTAGCCAATCCCTATCATGCTATCACAATTTTAGTTTAAAAACCGTTTTTCTACAAAAACGAGTTGACAATTTTTTATATATAAAAAAAGTTATTTATAAAAACCGGTTGAGTAGGCGAAATAATATTTTAAAGTCTGAACGAATTATATTTTGGATCCGGGTTTTTTCAGTTCGACAGACCGGTCCGATCTGGTTTTCATAATACTAGAACGGACAAACTTGAAACTGTTTTGCTAATTCTCTGCTATTTTTTAATCAATTAAGGCGTTTGTTTAAATAAGTCAATTATATATATGGAGCCAATTAAATCACGTGGTGAGGTGCAATAAATAGATTCGAACCGTTCTTGTAATATGGTACGAATCTCAAAACATACCACCTATAATTTATAAGCAACCGATTGATTTGGACCCACTGAAATTAATCCGGACCATCCGTTTATTATCGCACCCCTTCAATATCTGAAGGCATACATTCAAATCAATCGGTAGGTAGTTGCATATTGAAGACAGCCTTACAAATGTGTGCGCACACACACAGCTAGTCATTGAATTAATATAATATATTGTGTTTTTCTTGTATTAATTAATTTCGGTTTTAAATTTGATTTTGAAACCCGTATCATTTTTTTTTTTTTTTTTTTTTAAAAACACTTGGTTGTCATCCATACCATGATGAAACTCAAAATCAGTCTCATTTCATTTTTTTCTTCTTATTATTTCAAAGAGCATAATTTATTTTATGTTCTATTCTGGGCATGTTTTCTTTATTGGATACATAGTTTAATTTAGTCTTGTTCTTTCATATCACTGTTGAATAAAGTATGTATAGTTTAATTAATTACATAAAAAAGTTGAATTTCGTTTTTCAACTTTGCATATATAGGTTATAAAATCAAATATTTTGTATGTCAAATTAAACAAAATACGTACATAGTGGATACCCATTAAGTCAGCAAATATAACCTAATTAAAAAATACTAAATAATTATTAACTTTGATATAGTTATAAGAAAGACTTCATCAAATTCAAATAAATAAACTAAACATACTGCCGCTTGCAAAGAAACATACATGGATATAATTATACATGATTAAATTAAGGCAGCACCTATTTGTACAAATTGCAACTATCTTAAAGTTTTTTATTATTATTTTCTCCCTAGCTAATTGTAGAATATGGACATTATCTACAAATATATAGATGCATAGAGTCTCAGTTAATTTTAAGATTATAAAAGTAATTAATTTCATATTGGGGATAGATGAGAGTTCTAATATTTCATACTTTTTATATCTCATCATATCTCATATTTTATATTTTTATTTTCAAAATTCAAACTGTCCATCCGAACTGCTCAACACGATATCCATACTAAAATAGGTATGGAGATGAAATTTTATAATTTTTAGAAATTTTTTACTATTTTTTCAGATCGGTAGAAAATTACTGTTTTTTAACGGTCCAAAAATAGAGATTTTGTATCTATCTTGAAAAATAGTAAAAAATCTCTAAAAGTTATAAAATTTCATCTCCATTCATATTTTAATATGGATATCATGTTAAGTGATTCCGATCAACAGTTTAAACTTTGAAAATGAAGATATAAATTTAAGGTATAATGAGTCATGAAAACATAATGTATTAAAACTCTCCTGTTGGGGATATTTAGGAACATTAATTTCATGATAACTTGGCAACATTATTTACATTGACCAAGTAATCCATGGGTCGCTAGTTTTCCAAGTTGGATTGCCATGTTGTTCTCTCTTGCGTAAATGCATGATTACTTCTTGTAATAATCTTTGAATGAGAAAATTCTTTTAGAATTCAGTGCCTCTTAATAAACGATATATAATTAATTACTCAAGCCCACTATATTTACAATCAGGGAAACTCTTTTGCTAATTATGTAGTTATTTTTTAATCAATTAATTAAGGCGACTCTTTAGAAGCCAAATCACGTGGGGAATAAATTGACAGGTGGGTAGTTGCAATACGTTGAAGAAGCACAGCCATATACAAATTTATGTTCACACACGCACAGCTAGTCATTGAATTAATATCATATATTGTGTTTATCTTAATTTGAATTAATTAATTTCAGTTTTCAATGTTGATTTTGAAGTGGATATATAGTGGATATACAAATTAACAACACCAAATAATTAATAGCTAGCTAGGATATGAAAGACTATATAAAAACTTTGTATATCAAATTAAAGATGCTATAGCCAGTTCAACAAAGATAGTGGATACCCATTAATTCAGGAAAATATATATGTAATCAAATCAATAAATATATATATATTGGATCTAAATAAACATTAAATAATTAATTAATAGCTTAGATATATATAATATAAAAGACTAAATTATCAAATTAAAATAAAAAAAAATATGCAGAGAAACGTACCACAACAGCAAGAGGGGAGCCATACATAATTACATTAAGGAATGCACCTAATGTTCCAATTGCAACTATCTTCAAGCTTTCATCCTCTATAGCAAACCTTGTGACCAAGAAAACTGCTCCAAACACTCCCACATCTAATACCAACACCAAAAGAGCCGTCCTTACCTGAATTTGAAAATTTTATATCAAAAAAAAAAAAAAAGGGAAAGGGAAGCGTTTTGATACACAACAAAGTGAAACACCAACAAAAAGAGAGAACAAATTTAAAATATATATGTGAATAAAAATAGGGGGAAATTATAGGTAGAGATTTCAATATATCTCTGTTTTCTATAAGAAAGTTCCAAATATATAGGACATTACATAGTTTCGACAAGATTGTTATTTGTAAGTATATATATATTGCGCTCCAATAAAGCATATATTATACAAATATAGTTAAAGAAACATCAGCAAAAGGCATATATTGAAATAGCAAAAAAGGTACTATATAACTAGAAATAATTAGCTTACTCTTTGAGAAGGTTTGGCGAATACAAGAAACAGAACCACATAAATAGCCTCTAGCACAACACCTACACCATTAACCGTTGCAACGAGATAAGCATCGGGTTTTGTAACACCATAGTAGACCCAAAGCAATGAACTCAAAAGGGTCACGGCATATGGCGTCGGCTCGAAATCTTCAGTTGATTTGCTCGTAGTAATCCTCCAAAAGGTTTTACTGCCACATAATTTTGATATATATCATATTACTTACTACAGAAGCTCTAATGATGCTATATATATTATTTTGCTTTCTTCTTTAAACAAAAAGAAAATCATATACAATATGATATATTATCAGACAGAATACAGTTTGAGTTTAGCTTACATAGGTGAGGCAAACATAAGAACTGAGATAACATTTCCTGTATTATATAGATAGAGAAAAGAGGTTATTTACTTGTATAATGGTGACCTACAAAAGAGAGAGACAGAGAGAGATGTAACCTATGATTCCAATGGAGAAGAGAAGAGGATCCATGGGAAAATTAAACGGTTATGTTTAGTTGTTTTGTTTTGTACTCCTGTTAGTTTGGAAAGGTGGATGGTCTAAATGTACCCATTAATCATTGAATTAGTCAATTTTTATTAAGTTTGAGGCGTAACAAATTTAATGAGAAATAATTCGTTAGTCGTATTTTTCTTTGTATCTTATTTTTTTCCGTACAAGTGCTTATCTTTCTTTTTATTTAAAAAATAGCCTTGTCACGTTTTCCAACTTATAAATATTAAATTTTTTGTGGTGATCAGTTTTTCAACTCTAGAATGTATATTTTATTCAACTTAATAAAACAAGCCAATTTAATTTATTTTAAGTCTGCAAGCATATATTTTAGTCACATAATATCCGTCAAATTCAAGTTTTAATTCAATTTCTGATAGACATAATTTTTAATACATAATTACAATATAGTAAAAGCACTTATATTTCCGTACAAATACAAATAATCTGAATCATATTTCAGTACAAAATGAAAAAATATATATATAACTGAGTGAGTCTATGGTACTATGCATATTATGATTTGTTACCGTGCTACGGCTCTATATTCGAGTTTTCAAATCTCAATGGTCGATCCGAACCGTTCATCTTGTTCTCCATATTAATATGTGTTTGGAGACCAAATTTTATATGTTTTGAAATTTTTTTACTATTTTTTTAGATTTATTGAAAATCACTGTTTTTGGATGGTCCAGAATTTTCAGATCAAGTGATTTTCTAAATATCTAAAAAAATAGTAAACATTTTTCAAAAAATGTAAAATTTGGTCTCCAAACACATATTAATATAGAGAACAAGATGAACAGTTCGGATCGACCGTTAGGATTTAAAAACTCAAATATAGAGCCGTAGCACAGTAACAACCCGTGATATGCGTAGTACCATAGACTCACTCTATATAACTTGTACGCTGAATGAAAACCAAACAACACTGTCAATATCATTATTAATTGCTCACTCTCAGCATAATTGATAAGCATAATTGATAAGGTAAAAGTAGTAGAATACAATTGATAAGCTCCAATGAACTCCCAACTGAACGATTGGAATTCGGTGCCTATGTAGATATAGAGACTCCATTTTGAGATTCGTGCAGTTTAAAACTGACGACTCAGATCTCATTCTACTCGTATTGCACGGAACTCATTCTACTTGTATTGCACCGGATCTGAATTCAAAATAGCTTGATGTAACATAATTACGGTCGACCATTTCTATCTTAACTACTATTCTTGTAGTTGGGAACTTGGCATCAATAGGTGCAGATCTACCCTTCACAAGACATGCATGCATACTGATACTTTGTTGCTTGAAAAGGACAAATGCTACCCGACATGTTTTTTTTCTGTCAAATAATGTTTTTTTCTGCCGATATATTTTACAAATTACAAAGTTTCAGAGGGGACAAAAATCAGCTATAGAATAGCAGACTGACTTAGAACTTTTATAACACGTTTTTATTTTTTTAATAAATTATTGTGTATTTGATATATGTAGCAAATACATGCAATTTTTTAAGTAAGATATCTGTCTTCTGAATATTATGATTTCTTTAATGAAATTATACCCAGTTTCATTAAAAAAATTATATTTTTATAAACAAAGAAATATGAGTGAGTCTATGTGGTACTATGCATATCACGGGTGGTTACCGTGCTACGGCTCTATATTTGAGTTTTCAAATCCTAACGGTCGATCCGAACCGTTCATCTTATTCTCCATATTAATATGTGTTTGGAGACCAAATTTTACATTTTTTGAAAATTTTTTACTATTTTTTTAGATATTTAGAAAATCACTTGATCTGAAAATTCTGGACCATCCAAAAACAGTGATTTTCAATAAATCTAAAAAAATAGTAAAAAAATTTCAAAAAATGTAAAATTTGGTCTCCAAACACATATTAATATGGAGAACAAGATGAACGGTTCGGATCGACCGTTAGGATTTGAAAACTCGAATATAGAGCCGTAGAACGGTAACAAATCGTAATATGCATAGTACCATTGACTCACTCAAGAAATATTATTAACATTAATATTTTGAAAGATATAAAGAAAACATAATTCATTGTGAAAAAATCAATTTAATATCATGAGATCTTTTGTTTTGAATAAAGGTTGGAGGTTATATTATGAGACCTTTTGTGTATATATTACGGTATAATTAATCTTTTTAATCCAATGATATCATCCAGACAATTTTCGAGTTAAAATTTATAAGGTGATGACACAAATGCATGTTAATATATAATATAATTTTCATTTTATGGAGAACATGAATGAAATACACGACTTAGAAAAATACAGGATTTAATGACAAAATAATTTCGATTCCTGTCTGTGCCACCTTTCCTCATTTTCCTCCATTCATTTTTTTGTCGGTCACAAATGCAATCACGATCGAAACTATTTTCTCTCTGCAACACAGCTGTATAATCTTTAATTTAAGATTTTTATCCTGTTCAAATAATTAGAGTGTACTGTTCAGTGCATGATTGTCGTGGAAAGTATTAGGCCTGTTCAAATAATTAAAGTGTACTGTTCAAGACAGCTGTACGACTAGTCCCTTGTACGAATTGGGCCTGTTAAGAATTTATAAGATTTCAGCCCAATTGGCGACAATGACATATATTAGATCAGTTGCCCAATTTTTTTTAGTTACCACCCTAAGCTTTAAAAATTCATATCTTACCACCTTTTGAGGAAAAATTCAAAACTTAACACATGCGTAGACTGAGTTTGCGCATCAATTTTGATTTGTGTGCATACTTAGGAAATTTTCAAAACTTAAAACGTGCGTAGATTGAGTCTGCGCATCAATTTTGATGTGTGCACATACCTAGTATGCACACCACTTTGATGTTTTTTTTTTCCTATTATGTTCTCTTTCTGCACATAACAAAAAAAATTTGGATCATAGACCTGGTCTGCGAACGTGTCAAAATCTGAATTTCCAAACAAGAGGGTAATAAGATCAGATTTTGAAAAGTTTAGAGTGATAACTACAAAAGTTTCAAGATCAGTTGGTGCACCAGAAAAAATATCAAAATTAATAACAAAACAGATACAATATATTATTATTTTTCCATTTTTAGTAAAGGAAAAATTTGGGGTTCTTGATCCATAAATTTCAGCTAATCTCGAGTTTTGAATCTGTATTGATTATACACAATAATCAAGATTCAAAAAATAAATTTTCTCACCAGAAAAAAAATATCGACAGCATGAACTGTTAATAATGTTATTTTAAAAATAATGAGTCATGGGCTGTCGAAAGTGTGCCATGTGGAGAATAAATAAGTTAACGAATTGATAATAATATTAACGGTTCGTTAATATTATCTAATCACTAAATTAATGAAACTAATTATACAAGATTAATTTCAGGTCGAGCGATTGTTAGTAGGTTTTAAGATTAACTATTGTAGATATGTTCTCATAAATACTGTGTTTTGTTAGGTGTATATTTCACTATCCAATTGCTAGGGAATTCATATTTTTTCCGGTACCGTAATAGAGAATCTTTTAAAAATATTAGATCTGGACCATTATTTTTAACTTGGCATGAATCACAAAGTCTAATGCTTATCATGCTTACTTTAAGTTTGATAGGCTTCAGGACCTTCTGATCTGTTTTAATATCCATGCTCTCAGCTCTAATATTTGATCGTATGGATTTTGAAAAATATCCAACAATCTTAAAACCCATTAAAACTAAAAGTAAATTTGATATCCATCGTATCTACTCAATTGTCCTCATTTTTATGTGTTAAGTACAAAAAAAAAATACAATTGTGTAAAAAAAATGAGAAGCTAAATAAATTTAAGCAAAACAATTAATTTTGATCTCTTTACTCGGCGAAAATTTTTTGTACCCGGTGTATCTGTACAGATACTAACAATCCGATATAAATTATCAACTACAGACTTAAATTGTACTTCAAATTTAATAAATTTCGGACAATATTAAATGGTTTAAACTATAATTCAAATAATAACGATAAAAAAAGGTCCTTTGAGTTTATATGTAATAAAAAAGATTTCCTCAAGTTGTTTTTATTATACACACACTACTTGAGTTGGGCTGGACTGGGCTGGTTAGATATATTAATTCGGTAATGATTATGTACATCATAGTGAGAACATTTTGACATTAAAATTTTCAGTTTGGATCATGTAGGCAAGGTTTTGTGCAGAAAACGTTAGAACTACTTGACTATGTGCCATATATATGCTAAGATGTTCAATTATAGCATATTTTAGTGCTTTTGTTTGTCTGGATGTTTGTCACTCTTAAAACTTGTTCTGTTTTGTTGCTCGAACTAGATAGTTTAACTCATACATTGATCTGGTGGTTTGAAACTTGTAATTTAAAAAAAGTTTCTATCAATGAAACGGGCCTAGCGGCTATGTCTTTTTTTAAAATTAAAAAAAAGAAAGAAAAACGAATGAATGCTTGATTGCCTGCATGTAACATATTAATTAACAGATGTTTTACAGTTTAACTGGGCCATGTAGTCACCTTTAACTATAAAAGCCCAAAATTAAGTACAGCTCTCTATATTGGAGCCCATAAATATGCCTTGGGCCCAGCACCAAAATGGAGCCCATAAATATTGGCAATAACTGATAACTAACCTGAATATTTAATTTTCCAAAGTCTTATACTTAGAAAAAATAATTATTATTGTAATTATTATTTTTAACTTTTGGTGTTTTTTATTTCTATGTGCAGAAAAAAGAAAAAAAATACAGCTGGGCCGGGCTTTATTCTCACAAGCGATGCCCATTAAGGACCCAAAATTTCATCATTGTTTCCATATATAGGCGCCTAACAATTAATATTAAAAAGCCTGCTAACAATCGCTTTGAAATATTGTACAAATAGTATGGCCCAAATCAATATTCAGTATGAATATCTAATACAATTAGTGGTTAGTTTATATTCACGAACCATTAATATTATTAGTGATTCCTTATTTAATTTTATTTAATTTTATTTATAATTTTATAAATAAGCATTATTAACGGTTCGTGCTGGAGAGAAGAAGAATAATGGATTTCCTAAAGATTCTTGTCATCCACAAAATTTACTAAGGGCCTTCTACATTTTACTTTGACTAAAATATGGTAGCTCTTCCAAGAATTACAAAACTAAATTGGATCCACAAAATTTATGGATCGTGGCAATATTACATATTACATATTAGATGATATTAATACAACTGACTCATATATGAAATCTCCCCCAAGTTACCATTAATAATAACCACCTTCTAGATCTTCAATAAAAATACCACCAATGACCTTAACATTAGCAAACAACTTGTCGATTAGGAGATCAACAAATCCATTATCATTTTTAAATCCTACAAGTCTAACTGTTTGCAGGAACTCCCGCTGGACTAATACATCTCTTGCTCCCTCAAGAGTTGTCTCCTCATCTAAAATTTCCGTGGCACGTTCTTTCTGTAATAATAAAACAAGTTATATATGTTTCATTGATCATATATCCTTCAAGAAGGGCTTAATTGAGGATATTACTATGAATAACACCTGATATTAACCGTTCTTTGTTATATTGTTAACTTCCTAATCTAGTCCATTTATATAATTATCTATTGACTTCCCACTAAACTTAAAAAAAAAAAATTATCTATTGACCATAAATACTCGAAGCTTGTTTTTTTCGATAAATTTTGATTTTTTTTAACATATCATTAATTACCTTTTGTGTGCATCTCTTAATTGAGGCACGGAAATATAGTATGTACTAGTAGCACTACCAAGACAGAGAAAGAGAGAGAGAGAGAGAGATTACATGAATGTTGGTGAAGGTAAGCACCTGTAGTTTAGGTGAATGGAGGAAAAATGATGCAAGATCAAAGCCAATATACAAACCCCAACTCACAATTTCCAAGTACTTTAAGTGGTGGAAGACTGGGCAACTAGTAAAATCCTTCTTCTTTACCTATTTTCCATAAAAGTAAAATTAAAACTATGTTGTAGAGAAAAGGAAAAAAGGAAAATCACAAAAGCTAATTATAAATGAGAATTTTGGATTCTGAATATCTGAATATCACAATTGAAAACATTAATCATTGTGTATTTATGGCATACAACTTTAGAACCAATCAATTTGAAACAATGCTATTATTTTGCATGTAAAAAGCCCTCGCAAGTTGGTAATAAATTCCCTAATAAACAATTAGGTTACCATGCAAGCTTGGATAAACATTGGAGTGCATATAACAAAGTAGGATTTAAATTCTTATAAATTCGATGGTTGGAGTTGATAAAGTGAAGTTTTGTTTAATTCTGAAGTATCAAAAATCAGAACAAAGAGTATTTGCAAAAAAATGAAGCATTGGAGATTTTTGTTTCAAATTAATTGCAAAGAGAAAGTACCTTTCCCTCAGAGCAACTCAAATAAAGATGTAAGCTTTTGACATTTGAAAGGCCGTGAATAAGCTTGAGTCCCCTAGTAACATACTTATTCTTATCATGCCAACCAGGAATATGAATGGAAGCATCAACTAGTGATGGCATATTTAGCAACACATTTCCCCTCATAGAAATGACATTAATATGCAAATATAGGAGATTTGGTGTGGAAATATGCAATCTCATTACGTAACAATAACTACCAATCACCAAATTCTTCAAAGTATTGGAACATATTTCAACGATGCCGATGTTAAAATTTTCTAACACTAATTCTTCAAGCACAGAACACCCTAACAAAAGCTTCTTTAAAGAGTCATCTCTCATTGAAATACCATGAAGTTGAAGGGTTTTAAGGCAAGGTAGGTTTACTGAATTGAGTTTTATAGCTACAAAATTCAATACTTTTATGGAGAGACATAGCTCGAGATATATTAGTGATGCACAAGTGAAAATGAGATCGGTGTTTAAATTCAACTTTTCCCTTGAACGCAATTTAATTGAGCACTCTCGAGGCGCCAACATCATCACATCACCAATATAATCGGCAACAGCTTTGCAAGGCCAAAAAATCACAGAATCCAAATAAAGTTCGAATCTGTTAACACGGGATGTCTGTCGTTTCTCCAACACACTTTTCACAAGTAGTTTGAATTTGGTCACAAATAATTCTACATCCACTTCATCATCAATAATCTCAGGAAATCCAAACTCTTTAATGTCAAATTTTAGATCCGGCAGAGAAGTCCACATGTTTAACCATCCTTTTGACAAGATGCATCTCTGCACAGCATTTCTTGTACTAAGAAAAGATAGGATATGTATGAGAACATCATCAGGCAAATTAGAGATCCTACCAATGTTGTCATTGTCCTCACTACCATGTGCCTTCATATTCATCATCGATCTTTCACCTTCACACAAAATCAGTTATTCAAACACGTACGGAGAGTTAATTGTTTATCAAATTTCAAGAATTAAGATGAATCTATCAGAATTATAAAAAGAAGTTACATATCCTAAGTATTAAAAGTACAACCGCGATCCAACTTCCCAACTTTGTCAACTAGAATTCCCAAATAAGAAAAAAAAATGCCCGTAATATAATTTTGTTCCAATTAAAAGGACGACATACATTAGTTATCATGTATACACTAACTTTAATTACCATTTACGTACCAAAGTAGAAAATAAGATATTTTGTCAGAAAATACATATAGGATAATAACGGAGAGATCTAGGGCGGATCCAGGATTTCCGGGAAAAAAAATAACAAAACGGATTCAAATTGCTAATCAGATTCAAAACTCATTAGCTAATGATTGTAAATCAAACATAATTTTACAAAAAAATATTTTTTTTACCTAATAAAAAAAATATCATATTCATTCTCATATTCTTAATTTGTATATCCTAATTGAAGGATTGAAGGAACTAATTAATCATAATTAAAGTATTTATGTGCAATCAGATATAATGGATTTAATCTGAATTGCCTAATTGAATTCTCAATCAATTAGGATTCTAAGACGAAAAAAAATTCAATCTACCAATCAATTAGAGTTCGAACACCTAAAAATTCAGATCTAACAAACACATATATAATCTACCAATCAATTAGCGTGCTAAGATCTAACTTTCAATCTAAAGTTCTAATTCCTAATTTGTAATTTTGGAAACCACAAAACAAATAAGTTAGGGTTTCTAACCTACCGCAGTCCAACAAGAAGCAGCAGCTAGCAGTCAACAGAGATGCTGTGCAGAGACTCAGCGGAATTTTTTTCTGTCCTAAAAATCTCTGACCTTCTTATTTATATTTAGAGCGGAATTTATTTTCTAATTTCCGTTTTTCTCTCCTAAATTGAGTTGTATTAATTATGGCAAGGCTTCATTGTACTATTTTTATATTCTTTCCTATTTTTGCAACCACAATTTTAAATTTGGTCTGCGAAAATGAATAGGCAGGAGATAGGGTATATACGGAAAATTTAGTTTTCGTTTTGAAGTAATTGCTTAAGTTAGAATTTGTTATTTAAGTTATGATTAAAATAAATTTATTTTACTTTTTTCCTGTAATTTTTAATTCAACAAAATACATTTAATTCAATTATGAAAAGTATTGAAAGTTATAAAAGTACCACGAATTTGAAAATTCTTTTTTTTTTTAGAAACTTATAAAATTAATGTACTAGTTTAAAAATCCTTATTATTTACTATAATTAATAACAAATAACATGACACTATAAATAAGCTTCTCTAATTCAATTATACAGGCAACACTTATTGGTGCTTAAAATAAATTTCTTAGTATTACATTAACTTCACTTAATACTACCTATGGAATGGGTTTTATTTGTCGGATAAGGTGGCCATCTAAATTCCTCATAGACAACAGCACAAGTTTACTAAAAAGTAAATATAGACCCTACTATATATATAACACACAAATCTAAAGTATATCTTATAAAACAAATTAAAGTCTCTCTCCTTTTCTCCATTAAAATCAGAGTAAATGGGATTCGTATGCTAATTAAACGAGGGTACATAAATTCTGTATAAGTTCAATACTAAAATCAGACTACAAGAGTTTAAAAAAAGAGAGTGAAAATGTGCAATATAAAAGCCATATAAAATTTGACTTCAAATGATACTAGGCAGAAACAGTATTTTTTTTTTTTCCAACTCCATTATTTTGAAATCAAGATGAACAATCAAAATTATTCTATAAATCTAGTATTGCCAACATAACATACCAGAAAACCTGGTAGCCCTTCATATGTAGTAAAGTTGTATCATTTATAGATTACCAGAGATTAATAGAATTATAAAATTGAGTACAGAGGCAGCATTCAAATATAAATAACCTATATGAAACAAATCGAAGAATTAGAAATTAGTCTTCATTCTAATAATTAATTACCGGAACTAATTAAAGTTGTCGCCTCCCTGATTCCATATCAAAGGTAGCTCGTCGACAAGCAAACTCTCAGTCTCCTCTATATGGTTCTCTTCATTTGATGATTGCTTTTGTAATCTTCTCGCCTTTTCTAAAGTGTCAGCAACTTCTCTCATTGTAGGTCTTCCTTCCCTGTTCATGTTCAAACAATGCACGACTAAATCTCCAATTTCTTCAAGCACCTCTTGTTTCATTTCATCTCTTACTTGACCATCCAAAATTTCAATGAACCTCCCCTCCTTCTTGGCCACACGAAAACTTGATGCCAAACTCCTATTCTCCTCTGGTCCTTCAAAATAAAGAGCTTTCTTTCTTGTAAGAAGCTCTAATATAATAACCGCAAAGCTATAGACATCACTTTTGTCAGTCAGCTGACAAGTTAACAAATATTCAGGATCCAAGTAACCACAGGTCCCCTGCACCAAGGTAGCAATTTCGGCTTCGTCATTAGGCGCAAGTTTTGATGAGCCAAAATCAGAAACTTTTGCTACAAAATTATCATCGAGCAAAATATTAGCAGTTTTCACGTCGCCGTGAAGAATAGGGGGTGAAGCAGAGGAGTGCATGTACGCAAGCGCATCTGCTGACTCAGCGGCAATTCTGAGTCGTTCATGCAAAGGTATAGGAGCATTGATATTATTTTTGTGGATGTAGTGATAAAGAGTTCCATTAGATATGTATTCATAAACGAGGATCGGGACTTCAACCTCCAAACAACAACCCAAGAGCTTCACCACATTTTTGTGGTTGATTTGTGCCAGGATCAGCATCTCTTTTGCAAACTCTTTGGTCTCCTGTTCTTCCGTTAATTTTGACTTTTTTATTGCCGCAACAGTGCCGTCATCCAAAATGCCTTTGTAGACAATTCCATGGCCCCCACGTCCCAGCACCCGTTCTTCTGAGAACTTGTTGGTTGCCTTCTCAAGCTCTTCTTTTGTATAAATTTTAAATGTGGTGGTTTTGAAATAACTCATCTGCTGTCGTAGTAGAACGCCTCCATTCTGCTCAAAAAACTGTTGTCTTGTCCTGATGAGCCTCCTCTTTTTCATTCCTACATACAGCCAGAAACTGGCAAATCCAACTAAGAAAACACCAACACTTGCACCTGCAAATTTTCAGCATAAGGTCCGTCAGTTTCAATACAAACTTTGCCTCTTTTTTTAATCTTGTTGTACCCCATTGAAAGAAAATTCATATTCACAACTAGCTGAATTTATATAGATTGCATCCATGATAATAAATTTATGCAGATATACAGATTGTAATGGGGGTCATATATGACAGAAAGTGAAATCATGTACCAAATGTGAAACCATGTACTGATACATCACTAGTCGTAATGGAAAGTAATTTGGTAAAAACATTTCGTCTAAATTATTTCTAAGATTAAGTCAGTGAATAAAACTAAAAGAGCTTACCAGTAATTATTTTAAGTACTAATGAGAAATTGTCCTTTTTGTGACAACCATTCTTCATAAGGGCATCGCCTTCAGTCCCCTGTCGACAAGTACAGATGTAGCTCCCGATCGTGTTTACACAATCGCCGTAGCATAGATAATCCAATTCACACTCATTTATATCTGTTTTGCAAAATTTTGATAATTAAACTAAAGAACAAAAGAAAGAAATTAACAAGCACAATACACCTCTTATTGGGGATAGATACTTCAACACCCACTTTCATTGGGGATGAAAGATCAATTAGCCATTATTCCAACAAATATCAATTAAGGATAGTAAGATTGGAGCATTTTTCCACACTTTCTCCAAATCTGTTTATGACTGAATCTGTTTCTTTTTGAAGTTCGATCAGGTACTTAATTTCACAAATCGAAGTTCTTGGTCCCCCATTGGTATATAAGCATAGTAGGAAATATCGGCCGATACCGATCCGTATCGGCCGATACGTATCGGTATCGGCTGTGACCGATCCGATACTGGTCCGATACTCGCGATAGTGTGTTAAAGAGCCTGAGCCGTATTGGTCCATACTGGTCTGATACTGGTCCGATACGTATCGGTATCGGCCATGACCGATCCCGATACCGATACCGATATTTCCTACTATGTATATAAGTTCATGATGAGAACATTATTTAATTTTAGCATTCAGATTACAAACAGAATAAATTTAGTTATCAATTGGTTTTATACTCAACTAGTTTAACAGTAAAAGAGCAACTTCAATTTCAACCGGACAATGTAATAGGAAGGATAAAAAAAAAATAATAATAATACCTTCACATCCCCCAGTGATGTATGGATTTCCCTGGTATCCGTTTGAACATTTGCAAAGATATCCAGGACCATTATCTGAATCGTAGCAAACATGATTCTCACTTCGACACGCATAATCGGTCATGTTACGCCTTGCGTAACTACAATTTCCCACGTTTCTTACAGCCCAATCGATACTTACCTGGACCTTGAAATCATCGATCCTTGTTAGGTATGACTTGTTAAAATGGAATCGATTTGAATCCGCAAGAAAAACATATGAACAATTTGTGGGATTTACAAATATTATTGGGTCCCCGCTTGCTCTAGAACTCCGAAAATTCTGTAAATATGGTTCGTAGAAATCGAGTCCATTTGGAATAGAGCTCTGACAGCACCCAACTCCTGTGCACGAACCGTTTGTGCTACCCAATGAAAATTCAGCCGGCCGACAAGCTGAAACGCATCCGCTAACGTAATAACCTTCTGCATCCACAAAATATCCTTGGTTTGGACATCCAACAGCAAAGAAGCTGTTACCGACAGAAAAGAGGTACGGGCTCCCAATGAGAGGTATGTACGTATCCATATAGGTGCCGTTAATATAACCTCCACTTGAGTTGTAACAAGAACGTTTTGCTGTAACTGATATATGCAACTCGCCTTTTGGTGAAATCTCTGTTACTTCTTGGTTATAGCCGGGAATGAAGAGCCGAGGCGGGTTATAGGATTCATTGCAAAAGAGGCCGAAACGTTCTCTGAAGCAGTTAGGCTCATTCTGAAAGCCGAATGGGTAGGGTACTGTAATGTTCCCGCATTTGTTTCTGCAACCCTGTAAAGAAACCAGTGGAGAGATCTGTGATGTGGCTTGCATGGACAGTACAACAGTGAGTAGAGGGAGAAGCAAGAGTAGTAGGGAGTAAGAAGAAGCCATTTATGGTATGAAGGGATGTAGCTTGCTTACTGGATTTTGAACAATATAATGGGGTCATTGTTGACGCGGTTTGTTAGATATGAAATAAAAATAACATAAGAAATTTCTGTGACTGTCAGTGTCTAAGAAGTTAATTTGGATCCGCCTTTCTTGACTGTATTTGGAAGTTGCTATTTGTTCATTAATGCACTATGACTGGGTCTCATTGATTTGTCTACGCTATAATATAAAATTTGATTAGAAAAATTACCTTTAATCAGATAATTGGTGGATTTCAAAAATGCGGTATCGATATAAATTCAATTAAAATTTCTTTACCTGAAAATTTGATAATTGATATTGGTACTACGGATAATATTTTTTAAGAATAAAAAAATGTACAATAGCCTAGACATAAATAAATATTACCAAGGTGTGTACAGAAAATTTTCAAATAATTTCTAGAGATATTAATAATATTATTTATGTAGAACTCTTGACAACAAAAATATTTACTTTGAATAAATAAATTAACAAAACTTGAGTTAAATTGCAACACAATTTTTTCTCCAACAGGAAAACCAGAAAAATAATTAATGAAGTTTTTAGAAAATGGAACTTTTGTTATATATGGAAACACAATAAAAAATTATCTTTGTACAACAACAAAAATATGGAAGAAATATGGCACAGAAGATGTTTGGGCATCCTTCCGTTAAAGTGTTTATAACTTCTAATTCTCCTATAACAATTGTATTTATTTGTAATGATCTGTAAAATTGAAAAACAAAAACGCTACCCTTTTAGGAATTTACAAATTTACAAGAAACCCAATTTAATGCATGAAATAAATATTCATATCCGATGAAGGTACTCAGTTTGAAATTAATTATTTTACAAACTATCTTAAAACCAAAGAAATTTTTCATTAAACAATGTGTATAAATACACCGGAAAATAATGGTGTTTGGCAAGGAAAGAGTAAACATTTATTAGAAAGGATAAGAGCACTCTCATTTCAAATAAATGTCCCAATGAACAATATTTCCAGGAATTGTTTGTATCTAGAGATGTTATTTTTTAATGAACAATATTTCCAGGAAATAAGGACCCAATTAATATGTATGTAATCATGAGGTCTCCTTAGAGGGCCCACCATCATCAATTTTGTCACTACATAGTTGGCTCCACCGTGTACATATATCCCCCACATATTCTAATTTTAAGAAGAATTCAAAATCGATCAGAAGTCTTTGATTTCTTTAGAAGAGGTCTAGCTCGCATTAATTGTGATGTAATAACGACACCTCTTGCTAAGAAATTTCGCCTTGGTCCTCACATTTTTAAACTTGTTTCAGTTGTCTATTTGGTTTTTCTTATATAGGGTCTGGTTTTTGCAAGTATAGAAAGCCAACCTCATATATCCTCTCTCTCTCTCTTTTCGAAAATCTAAAAAAAAAACAAACAGAGAGTAGATATATGAGGTTAATTATATTCTCACTCTCTATCCCTCACTTAAAATAGTAGTTCGTGGGAGACATTTTAGAAACTAATTATTTTTTTATAACACAATGCATGTATGAAGTTGGCTATAATTGGCAAAACCGAACCCTATAAAAGAAAAACCAAACAGATAATTAAAACAAGCTTAAACTGCAAAGACTAAGCATAAAAATTACCGAGAGATGTCTTTATATTGCATCACGATCCAACGTGAGACTTCTTTTAAAAAAAACATATATAGACTACTAATTCTGAAAACTGACTTTACATTTTTTTTTTTGGGAAATTCCTAGCTATTTTTTTAGAATTTTGGCCAAGGTCATGATGTAATTTTTAAAAACATTTATATATGGAGAATATGTTGAACTTTTCGGATAGAAAGTTTGAACTTTGAAAATAAAGATATAAACGAAAATTAAAACAAATAAACGTGTTACATGTCATCTAATCAGTGATCTAGGAACAAATTCATTGATATTGGATATCTGGATATGTCACATCAACATCACAAAAGACCTCCACTCAAATTATGCATCTATTATTGCAAAATCAGTTATATGCTCTTGGACTGAAAATCTCAAAGGGGAACAAATAGATTCAAATATATTTGGGTTCCCAAATCTGAGTTAACCTACTCCCCAAAAATTCTCAAAATGAAAAATTCTAAAAGGGGAGACAACATTAACACAAATTAAAGCAGTACCCATGTAAGTATGTAACAGGCATCAGTGCAATAAATTCAGAGTAGGTATGATACACATCGGATTTATTTTGATTCAATGAATTCAAATACCGTCTAATTTGCATTAATATGTGTGCGTTTTACTTTAAAATCTGTGTGTATTTGCTCAGTTTCCGTGCATCTAAATTTTAATGCAAATCAAACCATGTTAGAGCTCGTTGAAATCAAATGTAAATCCGATACCCATATAACCTACTCTGTTCTCTAGTACAATAAAATTTGTGATAAATCTGGTAATCAATATACATTTACATATACATATACATATACATATACATATACATATACATATACATAGAGTGTGACAAATATGTATTCGGTAGCACTTCAGCAGAAGTGCTACCAATTCATTTTCCAATTTTTAAAGTCCAAATGATCGATCCAAACCGTTAAATGTGATCTCCATAAAAATTGAGGAGATTAGAGCGTTCACGTGGCCCCGTTCAATCGTCTCGTTAGTGTTTCCATAGTATATAACCTTCTATTCGTAGAAAGCGACTTTACCAAAATAATCAAGATATTTTGACCATTGGACGACTTTGATTATTCGTATATAACCTTTTATTTTAATATTTGATCATATGTTTTTATCTTGACTTTTGCAACTTCAAACAATTAGCATGCGAAATTTATTTAATTTATAATTGGTGGGTGAGGCTACAATACTTTGTACTATGTAGGTAAGTCTGTATTATAGAGTCCGGCTAGTATAACATCGGTGTCATATGACACCAACAACAAAATTGATTGGATAGATTTCAAACAGCTAATTCAAACTGTTTAAACCGATTTATTTTATGAGTGATACATTTACATGCAAATATTTTATATTTTCTAGTTATTTTAGTAACAAATCAAGCAGTCAAAAATGTTAAAAAATGAATGCATTAAAATTAACTTAAAAACTCGCACATTTGACTGCTTGACTAGATACTAAATAAATTCGAAAAATTATAAATTTTGCATGTAATACACAACTAATGAAATTGATGGGTTTGAATGGTTTGGATTAACCATTTGAAATAGGATTTGGAAAATTTTAAATAGTACATGAAGACAATACAATCTCTTGACATAGTTTTCAATTAAAATTTAACTAGTACATGAAGACAATAATACAGTCTCATTTAAAATTTTAAATAGATGGGTTTGAACAGTTTGGATTTATTTTCAAATTTTAAATAGTCAATACAGTCTCTTGACATACTTTTCATATAAAAATGAGCATGAAGACAAAATTTTATATTTTCTTAAAATATTTTACTACTTTTTTGTAGATAAGTAAAAAATTACCTGATCAAAGAATTTGGAACCATACACAAGTAGTAATTTTCTACCTATATAAAATAGTAAAAAAATCTTTAAAAAAAATGTAAAATTTGATCTTTGCACATACATTTTCAACTGGAGATCATATTAAGCAATTCAGATTAATTATTGGAGATATAGATCCATAGCACGAACCGATTCTGCACATTATAAAGTATCATAATCTCACTCAATAATTGGCCATTAATTCATGACAAGTTTAATGTTGCAATGTTTTCGGTGTCTCCTTGTTATCTCTTACCTTAATTACTTCTAAGTCAAATTATAATGGAGCATAAGAACATACTCAACGTAACAAATTTCAAGCAAATTATAAAGCTTAGTCATATGCATATTTTAGTGTCAATGTTAATATTTACACAAGAATAAGTACTTAACCAGAAATTTGTCCCCCAGTCAATTGTTTAATTACGACTTTATGTACGCTGAATTGTACAAGGAGACGATTTTGCTTGGTGCCTTATCTCTCACATGAATACATAATTTCCGCTCACTTTATATCCTCAAATCCCACAACAACTTGCTGGAAAAGAAATACGCCGAAGTGAGCTTCTCATCTTCTAATCAAATAATTTGTTTCTTTAGCCATGCCCATGATTAAAATCTTTGCTTTGGCTTTTCTCCTCCTCTTAAAAATCACATTCTCAGTCAGCCAAGAAGTGGAATTTACATTCAATGGATTCGCCAACGCAAATCTAACCCTAGATGATGTAGCCTACATCGAGTCGAATGGCCTTTTGAGGTTAACTAACGACAAGGTTCAAATGAAAGGTCATGCCTTCCATCCCTCTCCAATTCGCTTTGGCAGGATCACCTCTTCCTTCTCAACCACATTTGTATTTGCAATTATTTCGAAGTACACTGACATCAGCGGCCATGGGATTGCCTTCTTCATATCCCCCTTGAAGAATCTCTCCGCCGCCTTGCCAAGCCATTACTTGGGTCTCCTTAATAAAAAAAACGTTGGCAATGCCACCAATCATATTTTCGCGGTTGAGCTGGACACTATATATAGCTCTGAGTTCAATGATGTGAATAATAACCATGTCGGTATTGATATAAATAGTTTGATTTCAAGCTTATCTTCTTCTGCTGGATATTATGATAATTCAGAATCTTTTCATGAATTGAGCCTTATAAGTGGTAAAGTGATGCAAGTATGGGTTGAATATTGGAGCAATGATACACGAATTAGTGTTTCGTTATCTCCCATTGGAATGTCCCAACCAAAAACTCCTCTACTCGTTTATCATTTTAATCTCTCAACAGTTTTAGGCGATTCTATGTACGTTGGTTTTTCTTCTTCCACTGGCTCTATCCGCCGTAGCTCTCACTACATTCTTGGATGGAGCTTCAAATTAAATGGACCAGCACCTTCCCTTGACCTATCAAAGTTACCAAAGCTCCCACATGGCCGATCAAAAGTCTTAGAGATAGTGATGCCTTTTGCTTCAGTGGCCTTCATTATTTTAGTTGTTTTCCTTTTCCTATATGTGAAGAGGCAGTTCTGGTACACAGATCTGCTTGAAGATTGGGAAGTTGAGTTTGGTCCACATCGCTTCTCATACAAAGATTTGTATCGAGCAACCAATGGATTTAAGGAAAAAGAGTTGCTTGGAAGTGGTGGATTTGGGAGGGTTTACAAGGGGGTTTTACCTGTGTCCAAAATGGAAGTTGCAGTCAAGCGAGTCACACATGAATCCAACCAAGGTATCCAGCAATTTATTGCAGAGGTTGTGAGCATTGGCCGGCTCCGGCATAGAAACCTTGTTCAATTATTGGGTTATTGCCGGAGTAAAGGGGAGCTCCTTTTGGTATATGATTACATGCCAAATGGGAGTCTTGACAAGTATTTGTATGGTCAACAAAACCCGACCCTTAATTGGATCCAACGAATCAATATTATCAAAGGAGTAGCATTAGGTATTTTATACCTCCATGAGGAATGGGAGCAAGTTGTCATCCACCGAGACATTAAGGCAAGCAATGTTTTATTAGACTGTGATTTAAATGCTAGATTAGGTGACTTTGGCCTTGCAAGACTATACGATCGTGATACCGACCATAGTTCAAAAAATCGGAATCGGAATCGGAATCGGATTTTTGACCGCCTAGTTAGAATCAGATAAATCGGCCGAAATCGGAAAATCGGATCGGTAAATCGGGTTTTTTTGGCAGAAACCTTGTTTTGTAGCTAAAAAGTAGGAAAAAATTGATAAAAATAATTTATAAAAAAAACTATGTTAATTAAGAATAAATAAATAGATTCGTTGATTCTTAGCTAGCTAAATTTGAAGTGCTACATGACAATTTAGAATTTAGGAAGTATATTAATCAATCAAATACCAGCCGTACAAATCTCAAAGTCTTGAAGAAGAAATGAAATTAATCAAATTTAATTGAAGGGTTCGGATCCACACTCCACACTCAAATATATATATTGATTTCTTTCAAAACCTTTCTTATTCCATCGGATCACAGCTAGCACAGATCTCAAAGCTGTGATTTGAATTCATGTGCTGAATTAACCCAATTGAATGGAATTTTCGGGTCCATCACATTCCCCTCCATTCCCTCTCCTCTTTTGTTCCACTGACAGCGGACCCCACAGCCCATTTCTCTTCCTTTCTTCTCTTTTCCTCTTCCCGTTCCATCTCTTTCTCCTTTCCTCGAGACTCCCTTTCTCTGTTTCTCTTCCGCTGACTGGCACCGGCGCACGCGATTTCCTCTGTCTCGTTCGTCTTTCACTCAAATGGCACAGGCGCACAGACCCGAGAATCGCATAGACCCGATTTCCTCTTTCTCCTCCGCCTTGAATCGGCACAGGTTAGTGACATTGAAAAAAAAATTTCTTTAAATCGGCTCAATTTGCTTTAAATCGGCTTGAATCGGTATAAATCGGTTAGAAAATCGGAAAATCGGCCGATTTTTTCACTGTTCATCCGCTTTTTTTGAAAAAAATCGCACCACCTTGAGAATCGGGCAAAAATCGGATCGGTCCAGTCCGATTCCGAGTTGAATCGGCCGATTTTTCGAACTATGATACCGACCCTCAAACCACCCATTTGGCAGGTACAATGGGTTATATTGCCCCAGAGCTTGCCAGAACTGGTAAGGCAACAACTCTTACTGATGTGTTTGCCTTTGGTGCATTCCTACTAGAGGTTGTTTGCGGTAAGAGGCCATTACACCCCGGTGCACAAGGGGAGCGAACAATTCTAGTCGATTGGGTGTTAGAAATTTGGAAATTTGGATTGTTAGCCGATATTGTGGATCCGAGGTTAGGTGATTGTTATACAGTAGAGGAGGTAGATATGGTGCTAAAACTAGGTTTGCTTTGCTCACATCCACTACCTAGTGCCAGGCCAAGCATGCGACAAGTTGTGCAATATATGGAAGGCGATGCATCCATACCAGAATTATCGGCAATATATATGAACTATAGTACACTTGCAATGCTTCAGAATGAAGGATTCGATTCTTATGTATTGTCAAACCCTTCTACGATGACATCTCTCTCTTGTTTATCTAGTGGTAGATGATAGAACAGAATCTTTATTTTTTAATTTTTATTTAACTAATAATATTGTGTAATCAGATGTTATATAGTATGTAACGTGTGTATACTACCCTCAACTCGGATGGAAGGAAGAATTGGTGTTGGGGGCTTTCTAAAATTTTTTATTTTTCTATTTCAATCAGATGTTGGGGGCCTTCTAAGAACCTTATACTTTTAGGTAGTTATGCCTTGTCCGTGTGCTTCATTTTGATTGTTATCAGTTGTGATTGTAACACTATTCAAGTACTTTTTGTGTCCTACCATCAATGATTAATGAAATTAAATTTTCTATGAGTATCGTGTACACCGGAGCTGGCTTTGTCACAAAACAGAAAGGTACGCATGCATGTTGATTACGTATCATCACTCCCGTGTTCAATACCGTGATTATTCACGTGCCATAACTAATTGTTAGCAAAAAAGACACGGCACGATTAGTTACAGTATATTTCTTTTAACATCAATTTTTCATTTTAATATTTAAAAGAATCGTTTCATATTCATTTTTGGATACTTTTTTGAATTTTTTTAAATAAACAACTTAAACTTATTGTTTAATTGTAAGAGTAGTCAAATGTTATCAAACGCGACTAACAGTCACTTGATTAGTTACGGCACGATTGGTCACGACATCTTTGAGCATGATACATTAAGTCAAAGCACAACTTGGTCACGAGTCATGATGTGATTCACGTGGCATGACCACTCTCGACATGTTGGTCACAACATTGACAAGGTATGTGAAAAAATGACTTGATCACGGTATGATTTTTCCACTCTTGCAGCAGTGCACCGATATGTATTTTTGCGAGAATTAACTAGAAAAGGGTTATCCTAAACACGGCGATATTGTGTTTGCATCTGGACTGTCCGATCAAAATTCGAATTAATCTGGCTCAAGGTGAGAAGCAAAAGACCCCTTTTATATTTTTGCAAAAACATATTGGACGGTATGGATCCAAATTAAAAATTTGAGTTACTTTTGGTGATCTCAATTCAGGAGGTGGGGGTGAGGGAATTCGGATCTCCTTCTGTACCTTAAAAAAAAAATATTAAAATTAGTGTATTCGGACTATTCTTTTAATCTGACACGAACCTTAAAGAGAACCTCTACATATTCAATAGGCACCTGATTAAGTTAGGTCCAATTAGAATTAATCTTAACTGTAAAACATGAGAGCATGCTTGTTTGGTGGTGGGTGGGGGAGTTCATATTACCTAAGGTAACATAAATTTTGAGTTTAGATCCGGACCGTTCGATCTTCTTTGGAATGAATATTGAAGGTTCCCTGTGCATTCCACCTTGAACGGATTCTGATCGGACGTCCGGATCTAAACTCAAATATTTTTGTTACCTCATAGTATATCTGACTGGGTCAGGGGTTGATATAGCCCAAGCCCAAATGTGATCAATTGTAAATGGATGAAATAATAAGTTACAGCCCAAACAAAAAGTAAATGGAAGTAATAATAATAAGTTAATATAGCCCAAGCCCAAATCCAGGGGTTTGAATTAATTATGGCATCATTCGAAATAACCCAATTAAACCCATTCAATGTTGTCATTACTGCTGCTGGAATTCAATTTTTTTTTAGCTTGAATTGTTCATAATTTCTTTCATTTGTAAATAAGTTTTATGCGAATATTTCATCATTTTATAGAATTTTTAATAATTTCTAAATGTACTGACTTTTAATGTATTAAATTTCTTTATTACAAAATAAGTACTTAGGTGGTGTGTTTAGAACTTCTATAAACTTGTATTGTCTGCAATAGAGTCTGTAATATTATTTAAAACCAATTGTGTTTTTCAGAAAATAAGGGTTGACAAAAGCATGAGAGATCACTGGCTTCTTAGACTCAAGGGTCCCGCCCCTTAGTTGAAACCTCCCCCCCAGATCTGTATGTTTGATTTGTAATTCGGATTAAATTTAGAGTTAAAAACGATTCAATATTTTTTAAACCCAACCCCCCCCCCCCCCCCCCCCACGCCCCTCCCCGGCCACAACACACACACACAAAATTCCTGGGCCCGCCCCTTCTTAGACTCTTATAAAATAAAACTCATTCTTTCTATAAATCCATTAGAATAAGAAAAGAAAGAACAAGTGCATATTTTATTCCATCTCATATTGATACTGATCAATGTTTTACATCATATGTGAATTAAAAGAAACGCTCAATCATTAGCAAAATAATTAATGAAACGAATGTACAAATAAATAAATACATGATTGCATTATATATACATTCCAATCTGAACCTTTTCCTCTTACAAAACTTTGTTAGATGCTTCTATTTCTTCACTTTCATAATTGGCCTGAATTAAATACTGTTGATTTTCTTGAATTATCTCGTCCAAATTTCTAGATGCTGTACTATTCATGTACATCATATAAATCACCAGTTGAATGAATCCTAAGAAGAAGCCTATTCCGTTTGGAATCTACAGTCATAAAATTTATTGGTAGCTCAATTAGAAATGAAAATATACAATTTTTAATTAAGTGTGTCAAATATAGCCCCTTACTTTGGAAAAGTAAACTTAAAATTTGGTTAGGTCATTTAGATAGGACTGATATAAAGTTGGTGCAATCTGATCAGAAATAATATACATCAACTATATATAGCATGAGGAGGGTTCAAATGCACCCAAATTTTTGTGCAAATGCATCCTATCTTTCAAATTCTTTTTCTCGGTTTTCAAAGTCCGAATAGTCAATCCGAACCGTTAGATGCGATCTATATATTAACATGTGCTTGGAGACCAAATTTTATATTTTTTGGAATTTTTTTACTATTTATTAAGCCACTTTGAAAATAGCTGATTTTACATTTTCTGGACCATTGGATCAGCAATTTTCAAAGTTGTTTAATAAATAGTAAAAAAATTCCAAAAAATGTAAAATTTGGTCTCCAAGCACATCTTAATATATAGATTGCTTCTAACGGTTCGGATTGACTATTTGGACTTTGAAAACGGAGAAAAAAGATTTAAAAGATAGGGTGCATTTGGATGCACAAAAATTTGGGTGCATTTGAACCCTCCTCATATAGCATATACTTTAAACCTTACTATCGACATTACTAATTAATGATTGTGGAACCCAAATATATTGTACTCAGCTAATTATATGTTGGGTAAAGAACAAATCTACTGGTATATATACTTCAATTCTAACATGGTTGGCCACAATTATAATTAATATAATAGGAGGATGTAAATTAATGTAATTTATCCTATTTATAGTTTCATCATATGAGCAGGATTTAATGCAAAAATGCTGGTACTTACACCAAGGAAAACATCTCTGGCAAGAATAGCATATGCAGTCCAGATGCCACCATTCAAGAAGAGAAATAAAGAGAGAAGGAAGGGCATGAACTCCACACTGTTTGTACTTATCACTGTTCTCTGCATATTTAATCAAATGTTAGATAAATCATCATAATTAGTATTGGTTTAGCACTATATAATTACTCTAATACATTATAAAAGTGAGCTAATTAACTGATGATGGTTCATTACTAGATATGTAATCCAATAAATTAAGCATTTATTTTTATCATAAAGCATTTTGTTACAATTAAATTGTTGGTTTTGAAGATAATTAAGACCAGAAAAAACAGTTGATTAATTACCCGATTGCTAGTCACTGAATTGTTATTCAATAATATCTGATTTATTTAAGGGAATGAATTATGAATTTCTTTTTTAATTTCTCGAAAGATAATGATGTACAAAGGAATATGCTAAGTTATATTTAAAGAATAATTCTAACATAAATTAAATTTTTTGTTGCACATCAATGTGATATCTTAAAAATACTATTCATAAAATTATAACTGTGTTCTTTATCATTTAATTTTGATAGGATTTGCCTCAAATTTGAATCAATTTTAGAAGTTTATTTGTCATCCATGAAAAAGTAATTAAACTCAACAATAAGAAATTTCAAATACATATAGTGTTGGGTTATCATGTTTTGGAAATTAAAGATTTATTTTACTTTCTGCTCATATCTTCATTTATGAAATGCAAGTTGTTGATTCGAACCTTTTATATTCATATTAACGTATTGTTGGAGACCAAATTTTACATTTTTTGGAAAATTTTTGCTAATTAATTTCTTAGAATGTTTCAAAATGTTTGTTTTTGTGAATTTTTTTCATTAAATAAAAAAAATCATAAAAACAATGATTTTCAACATTTTTAAAAAATAATAAACCTTTTCCAAACAAATGAAAAATCTGGTTTCCAAGCACATATCAATATGAAGATCATGTTGTGAAGTTCTTATTAACTATTTGAACTTTATATATAGAGATAAGAATGAAAAGTAAAACAACTTATTTACTTCCCAACTCTGTTATATATATCAAGGAATAAGCGACAATCAAATCTGTCAATTATGCTCTATTATATTTGATTAATGAAAAGCACGGCTGCATAGAATCTAGAATTTTCTATATAAGTTAAATAGAAGCTAGAATTTTCTATATAATTTGAATAAAAGGTAGAATTTCCTATATAACTTAAATAGAAGCTAGAATTTTCTATATTTAAAAATATGCAGAAATTTTAAATAGAAGCCTTGGTAGGGATCGAATTAAGGATAGTACGTACGCAACAAAAATATTTCCTTGTAACCAATTAAATATATATAATAAAGAAATATAGATGCATACGCAACGACTAAAGAAATACTATCCATCTGTTGCTTATAAGTTCTAATAAGTAATAAACAGCCATTGAATTTTAATTTTCTATTCTGTAACCTCTATCTTAAATATGTTTATCCTTAGCTTATACCGTTGAAATTTGGATCAGCTTGCGTACAAGCAATCATATTTACATAACAAGATTAATTTTCAGCATAGGCGCTACTCAATGTCAACGTGTATATATTGTCAGATTTCAATTAGTTGACTCTATGTATAGTTGGGGTCCATTCTTAGGTGTACACCTTAATATCATATTTTGGAAGCATTTAATACCTGTACTATTTTATAATATATAATGCACATATAATTAAATACTTAACTAGTTGTCTTTTAACAGTAAGTTAGTTGCTTTTAATATATAATAATGAAAAATGATTCGATGATAGTGCGTTTTTAATATGAAATTAGTTATGCGTACTCCTAATAAAAATATTGTTCTTGTAAATACTTGGCTATTTTTTTAAATTGTTTTTGTTTTTGTTTTTTTAATATATAGAGAGAGAATGACTAAGCTCAAAACGTTTTTTTCTAGTTCCAGGAACAAACGACTCGGTTTTTCAATTTTCAAAGTCCAAACAGTCGATCCAAACCGTTAGATGTTTAATCTATATTAAAATGTACTTGGAGACCAAATTTTACATTTTTTGGAATTTTTTTTACTATTTATGAGGATGGTTTGAAAGTCGATGTTTTTTAATGGTCTAGAATTTTAATAAAAACAGTGATTTTCAAACCATCTTAATAAATAGTAGAAAATTTTCAAAAAATAAAAAATTTGGTATCCAAGCACATTTTAATATAGATTAAACATCTAACGGTTTCGATCAACTATTTGGACTTTGAAAATTAAAAAACCGAGTCGTTTATTCCTGGGCCAGGAAAAACGTTTTGAGCTTAGCCATTATATATATATATATATATATATATAGATGGGCTATGGTGCATTGCAATGTATAGAGGGTTTGTGCATTGGACCATAAATCTAAAATTCAAAGTCCAAATGGTCGATCCAAACCGTTCATCTTGTTCTCCATATTAATATGTGCTTGGAGACCAAATTTTACATTTTTCTAAAATTTTTTACTATTTATTAAGTATTTTACAAAATTGTTGATCCAACGGTGGCTTAACAAAACAGTAAAATCAGCAGCCACCGTTGGATCAACAATTTTGTAAAATACTTAATAAATAGTAAAAAAATTCAGAAAAATGTACAATTTGGTCTCCAAGTACATATTAATATGGAGAACAAGATGAACGGTTTGGATCGGCCATTTGGATTTTGAATTTTAGATTTATGGTCCAATGCACAAACCCCTCCATGCATTGCAATGCACCATAGCCCATCTCTCTCTCTCTCTCTCTCTCTATATATATATATATGGAGTTAGGCTGGGGTGCTATGGATAGCATAGTGGCCTCCCGTGCTACGGCTCAATATTTGAGTTTTCAAAATCCAAACGGTCGATCCGAACCGTTCATCTTATTCTCCATATTAATATCTGCTTGGAGACCAAATTTTATAATTTTCTGAATTTTTTTACTATTTATTAAGCCACTTTGAAAATCGCTAATCCAACGGTTTTACTGTTTTGTGCAGTCACCGTTGGATCAACAATTTTGTAAAATACTTAATAAATAGTAAAAAAATTCAGAAAAATGTAAAATTTGGTCTCCAAGCAAATATTAATATGGAGAATAAGATGAACGGTTAGGATCGACCGTTTGGATTTTGAAAACTCGAATATTGAGCCGTAGCATAGATGCCTCTATGCTATCCATAGCACCCCAGCCTAACTCATATATATGAGTTAGGCTACGGTGAGTTGCGAAGTAAAGCGACTATTTTACTTCACGCTCATATTTTGCGATTTTAAAGTTCAAAACGTCGATCCGAACCGTTCATCTTGTTCTCCATATTGAAATGTGCTTGGAGACCAAATTTTACATTTTTTTGAATTTTTTTACTATTTATTAAGCAATTTTGAAAGTCGCTGATCTGATGGTCCAGAAAAATTTTCTGCTTTTTACTGTTCACAGCAAAACAGCAATTTTAAAAAATGCTTAATAAATAGTAAAAAAATTCCAAAAAAATGTAAAATTTGGTCTCCAAGCACATTTCAATATGGATTAAACATCTAACGGTTTGGATCGGTCATTTGGACTTTCAAAATAAAAATACGGCGTGAAGTAGAAATGCGTTTTACTTCGCAACTCACCGTAGCCCACCTCTATATATATATATATATATATATAGAGTTAGGCTGGGGTGCTATGGATAGCATAGTGGCCTCCCGTGCTACGGCTCAATATTCGAGTTTTCAAAATCCAAACGGTCGATCCGAACCGTTCATCTTATTCTCCATATTAATCTCTGCTTGGAGACCAAATTTTATAATTTTCTGAATTTTTTTACTATTTATTAAACCACTTTGAAAATCGCTAATCCAACGGTTTTACTGTTTTGTTTCAGTCACCGTTGGATCAACAATTTTGTAAAATACTTCATAAATAGTAAAAAAATTCAGAAAAATGTAAAATTTGGTCTCCAAGCAGATATTAATATGGAGAATAAGATGAACGGTTCGGATCGATCGTTTGGATTTTGAAAACTCGAATATTGAGCCGTAGGATAGATGCCTCTATGCTATCCATAGCACCCCAGCCTAACTCTATATATATATATGAGGAGGGATCTGATTACCACAACCATTTTATAGATTTTCCAAGTTCAAATTGTTGATCCTAACCGTTCAACATGATCTCTACTATTGAAATTTTACATTTTTTTGAGTTATTTTTCTATTTATTAAGTATTTTACAAAAAATAGTCAAATTCAGACTATTTAATTTTGTACCCATCTTAATAAATAGTAAAAATAATTAAAAAAAATGTAAAATTTGATTAGGAAGCACATTTTATTGTGGAGATCATGTTTGAAAATGTAGAAAATGATTATGGTAACTTTGTGGTAACTCAAAATTATAGTAATCGTATCCCTCCTCTATATACACACACAATTCTTAAAACATGTTTACCGATGGTATGGAAGTGCAATGATGTTTAAAAGAAAAAAATATTAAAAAAAACCAGTTCAGTATCTACAATAATAGTATTTTTTTTAAAATAAATTGTTCAACACTTTTAAAAATAAGAATCAAATGATCATATATTTTTGTGACTATGTTCAAAGCTACTAATTTTGTTTTTAATTTTAGTTTATTATTGTTTTCAAAATTGGAACATAATTAAGAAGTAATTTCATATTAAATTGGTATATTTCATATTTGGGAACGTAAATTTCATGAAAACTTGGCAACATTAACTACTTTGACCAAGTAATCCATGGGTAGCTTTCCAAGTTGCGTAATTGGTTTGCTAGATGTGTGCTGTTCCCTCTTGCGTTAATGATTATTTTCTATGATATATAATCATAAATTGAGAATATTCTTTTAGCAATACTTCCTGAAGTCTTGAAAGTTACATTTACAATTTGGGAAAAATAAAAAATTTTGAACGAAATAATGTTATGAGAAATGAACCAGACATTAATTCGGTAAAGTTTAAGGTTAACAATTTACTGATTGGACCGCCGGATCAATCAGTTCAATTGTTAATTTATTAAAATGAGGTCAATTACAACATGGTGATAACATCATTTTTTTGGTTGTACTGCTATGACGCGATAAATGCTATTTAAACCTTTGAATTTGAGTATTGTTATACATTAATCATTTTTTTTATAAATCACTAGTGAAATTTATACGGCATCATATTGTAAAAATTTGCACAAATATTTAATAATCCAATATAAGACAAAACTTATGGTTATATTTTAAAATTTAACATCAAAATAAAATGAAAATACTTATTTTATTAAAGAATTATATATTTTTGTCTTAATATTTTTTATGGGAGAAAAATATAACGACTAATCTTTTCATTTTATTTGATAACTATCAAGAGAATTTTCTGCAATAATTATAAATAATGTCCTTAATAAAAATTTAGAAATTTTTTGAATTTTGGACACAATTATTTATATTATGTATAATTATATTTTTAAATATTTAAAATATTTTAGGTCTTACGTGTAAATTTCGTAATACAAATTAAAAAAAAAATCATAATACAATATTTAAAATATTTAAAATATTTTATCTGTTTAAAATATTTAAAATATTTTATCTGTTTATTGATTTGTGGTCACCTGGTTAGCCAATCCCTATCATGCTATCACAATTTTAGTTTAAAAACCGTTTTTCTACAAAAACGAGTTGACAATTTTGTATATATAAAAAAAAAGTTATTTATAAAAACCGGTTGAGTAGGCGAAATAATATTTTAAAGTCTGAACGAATTATATTTTGGATCCGGGTTTTTTCAGTTCGACAGACCGGTCCGATCTGGTTTTCATAATAATAGAACGGACAAACTTGAAACTGTTTTGCTAATTCTCTGCTATTTTTTAATCAATTAAGGCGTTTGTTTAAATAAGTCAATTATATATATGGAGCCAAATCACGTGGTGAGGTGCAATAAATAGATTCGAACCGTTCTTGTAATATGGTACGAATCTCAAAACATACCACCTATAATTTATAAGCAACCGATTGATTTGGACCCACTGAAATTAATCCGGACCATCCGTTTATTATCGCACCCCTTCAATATCTGAAGGCATACATTCAAATCACGTGGGCAATAAAGAGACAGGTAGGTAGTTGCATATTGAAGACATACATTCAAATCTCTAAAAGTTATAAAATTTCATCTCCAATCATATTTTAATATGGATATCATGTTAAGTGATTCCGATCGACAGTTTAAACTTTGAAAATGAAGATATAAATTTAAGGTATAATGAGTCATGAAAACATAATGTATTAAAACTCTCCTGTTGGGGATATTTAGGAACATTAATTTCATGATAAGTTGGCAACATTATTTACATTGACCAAGTAATCCATGGGTCGCTAGTTTTCCAAGTTGGATTGCCAGATATGTTGTTCTCTCTTGCGTAAATGCATGAATAAATATTACTTCTTGTAATAATCTTTGAATGAGAAAATTCTTTTAGAATTCAGTGCCTCTTAATAAACCATATATAATTAATTACTCAAGCCCACTATATTTACAATCAAGGAAACTCTTTTGCTAATTATGTAGTTATTTTTTAATCAATTAATTAAGGCGATTCTTTAGAAGCCAAATCACGTGGGGAATAAATTGACAGTTGAGTAGTTGCAATACGTTGAAGAAGCACAGCCATATAAAATGTATGTGCACACACGCACAGCTAGTCATTGAATTAATATCATATATTGTGTTTATCTTAATTTGCATTAATTAATTTCAGTTTTCAATGTTGATTTTGAAGTGGATGTACAAATTAACAACACCAAATAATTAATAGCTAGCTAGGATATGAAAGACTATATTAAAACTTTGTATAAAATTTTAAAATTGGAAGCGCCGTCCTTACCTGAATTTTAAAATTTTATATAAAAAAAAAAGGAAAATGGAAGCGTTTTGACACACAACAAAGTGAAACACCAACAAAAAGAGAGAACAGATTTAAAATATATATGTGAAGTATTAATTAATTAGTGATATTGATGTGGATGTACTATAAAATTATAGGGGGAAATTATAGGTAGAGATTTCAATATATCTCTGTTTTCTATAAGAAAGTTCTAAATATATAGGACATTACATAGTTTCCACAAGATTGTTATTTGTAAGTATATATATATATATATTGCGCTCCAATAAAGCATATATTATACAAATATAGTTAAAAAAACATCAGCAAAAGGCATATATTGAAATAGCAAAAAAGGTACTATATAACTAGAAATAATTAGCTTACTCTTTGAGAAGGTTTGGCGAATACAAGAAACAGAACCACATAAATAGCCTCTAGCACAACACCTACACCATTAACCGTTGCAACGAGATAAGCATCGGGTTTTGTAACACCATAGTAGACCCAAAGCAATGAACTCAAAAGGGTCACGGCATATGGCGTCGGCTCGAAATCTTCGGTTGATTTGCTCGTAGTAATCCTCCAAAAGGTTTTACTGCCACATAATTTTGATATATATCATATTACTTACTACAGAAGCTCTAATGATGCTATATATATTATTTTGCTTTCTTCTTTAAACAAAAAGAAAATCATATACAATATGATATATTATCAGACATAATACAGTTTGAGTTTAGCTTACATAGGTGAGGCAAACATAAGAACTGAGATAACATTTCCTGCATTATATAGATAGAGAAAAGAGGTTATTTACTTGTATAATGGTGACCTACAAAAGAGAGAGACAGAGAGAGATGTAACCTATGATTCCAATGGAGAAGAGAAGAGGATCCATGGGAAAATTAAACGGTTATGTTTAGTTGTTTTGTTTTGTACTCCTGTTAGTTTGGAAAGGTGGATGGTCTAAATGTACCCATTAATCATTGAATTAGTCAATTTTTATTAAGTTTGAGGCCTAACAAATTTAATGAGAAATAATTCGTTAGTCGTATTTTTCTTTGTATCTTATTTTTTTCCGTACAAGTGCTTATCTTTCTTTTTATTTAAAAAATAGCCTTGTCACGTTTTCCAACTTATAAATATTAAATTTTTTGTGGTGATCAGTTTTTCAACTCTAGAATGTATATTTTATTCAACTTAATAAAACAAGCCAATTTAATTTATTTTAAGTCTGCAAGGATATATTTTAGTCACACAATATCCGTCAAATTCAAGTTTTAATTCAATTTCTGATAGACATAATTTTTAATACATAATTACAATATAGTAAAAGCACTTATATTTCCGTACAAATACAAATAATCTGAATCATATTTCCGTACAAAATTAAAAAAAAAAATATATGACTTGTACGCTGAATGAAACCCAAACAACACTGTCAATATCATTATTAATTGCTCACTCTCAGCATAATTGATAAGCATAATTGATAAGGTAAAAGTAGTAGAATACAAGTATCATCTCAGGTATCTGATTGAGCTCCAATGAACTCCCAACTGAACAATTGGAATTCGGTGCCTATGTAGATATAGAGACTCCATTTTGAGATTCGTGCAATTTAAAACTGACGACTCCAATCTCATTCTACTCATATTGCACGGAATTCATTCTACTTGTATTGCACCGGATCTGAATTCAAAATAGCTTGATGTAACATATATAATTACGGTCGACCATTTCTATCTTAACTACTATTCTTGTAGTTGGGAACTTGGCATCAATAGGTGTAGATCTACCCTTCACAAGACATGCATACAGATACTTTGTTGCTGGAAAAGGACAAATGCTATCCGACATGTTTTTTTCTGTCAAATTATGAAACTAATAATTAATGTTTGAAGTTAGATAATTGTTCTGCTGATATATTTTACAAATTACAAAGTTTCAGAGGGGACAAAAATCAGCTATAGAGTAGCAGACTGACTTAGAACTTTTATAACACGTTTTTTTTTTATGTAGCAAATACATGCAATTTTTTAAGTAAGATATCTGTCTTCTGAAAATTATGATTTCTTTAATGAAATTATACTCAGTTTCATTAAAAAAATATATATCTTTGTAAACAAAGAAATATTATTAGCATTAATATTTTGAAAGATATAAAGAAAACATAATTCATTGTGAAAAAATCAATTTAATATCACGAGATCTTTTGTTTTGAATAAAGGTTGGAGGTTATATTATGAGACCTTTTGTGTATATATTACGGTATAATTAATCTTTTTAATCCAATGATATCATCCAGACAATTTTCGAGTGAAATTTTATAAGGTGATGACACAAATGCATGTTAATATATAATATAATTTTCATTTTATGGAGAACATGAATGAAACACACGACTTAGAAAAATACAGGATTTAATGAAAAAATAATTTCGATTCCTGTCTGTGCCACCTTTCCTCATTTTCCTCCATTCATTTTTTTGTCGGTCACAAATGCAATCACGATCGAAACTATTTTCTCTCTGCAACACAGCTGTACAATCTTTAATTTAAGATTTTCATCCTGTTCAAATAATTAGAGTGTACTGTTCAGTGCATGATTGTCGTGGAAAGTATTAGGCCTGTTCAAATAATTAAAGTGTACTGTTCAACACAGCTGTACGACTAGTCCCTTGTACGAATTGGGCCTGTTAAGAATTTATAAGATTTCAGCCCAATTGGCGACAATGACATATCTTAGATCAGTTGCCCAATTTTTTTTAGTTACCACCCTAAACTTTAAAAATTCATATCTTACCATCGTTTTAGGAAAAATTCAAAATTTAACACGTGCGTAGACTGAGTCTGCGCATCAATTGGACTATCGTTGTAGAAAAAAATCAAAACTTAACACGTGTGTAGACTGAATTTTTTTTTTTTTTTTTCTCTGTGCAGGAAAAAAAATACGGCTGGGCCAGGCTTTATTCTCACAAGCGATGCCCATTAAGGACCCAAAATTTCATCATTGTTTCAATAGGCGCCTAACAATTAATATTAAACAGCCTGCTAACAATCGCTTTGAAATATTGTACGAATAGTATGGCCCAAATCAATATTCGGTACGAATATCTAATACAATTATAATTAGTGGTTAGTTTATATTCACGAACCATTAATATTATTAGTGATTCCTTATTTAATTTTATTTATAATTTTATAAATAAGCATTATTAACGGTTCGTGCTGGAGAGAAGAAGAATAATGGATTTCCTAAAGATTCTTGTTATCCACAAAATTTACTAAGGGCCTTCTACATTTTACTTTGACTAAAATATGGTAGCTCTTCTAAGAATTACAAAACTAAATTGGATCCACAAAATTTATGGATCGTGGCAATATTACATATTACATATTAGATGATATTATACAACTGACTCATATATGAAATCTCCCCCAAGTTACCATTAATAATAACCACCTTCTAGATCTTCAATAAAAATACCACCAATGACCTTAACATTAGCAAACAACTTGTCGATTAGGAGATCAACAAATCCATTATCATTTTTAAATCCTACAAGTCTAACTGTTTGCAGGAACTCCCGCTGGACTAATACATCTCTTGCTCCCTCAAGAGTTGTCTCCTCATCTAAAATTTCCGTGGCACGTTCTTTCTGTAATAATAAAACAAGTTATATATGTTTCATTGATCATATATCCTTCAAGAAGGGCTTAATTGAGGATATTACTATGAATAACACCTGATATTAACCGTTCTTTGTTATATTGTTAACTTCCTAATCTAGTCCATTTATATAATTATCTATTGACTTCCCACTAAACTTCAAAAAAAAAAATTATCTATTGACCATAAATACTCGAAGCTTGTTTTTTTCGATAAATTTTGATTTTTTTTAACATATCATTAATTACCTTTTGTGTGCATCTCTTAATTGAGGCACGGAAATATAGTATGTACTAGTAGCACTACCAAGACAGAGAAAGAGAGAGAGAGAGAGAGAGAGAGAGAGATTACATGGATGTTGGTGAAGGTAAGCACCTGTAGTTTAGGTGAATGGAGGAAAAATGATGCAAGATCAAAGCCAATATACAAACCCCAACTCACAATTTCCAAGTACTTTAAGTGGTGGAAGACTGGGCAACTAGTAAAATCCTTCTTCTTTACCTATTTTCCATAAAAGTAAAATTAAAACTATGTTGTAGAGAAAAGGAAAAAAGGAAAATCACAAAAGCTAATTATAAATGAGAATTTTGGATTCTGAATATCTGAATATCACAATTGAAAACATTAATCATTCTGTATTTATGGCATACAACTTTAGAACCAATCAATTTGAAACAATGCTATTATTTTGCATGTAAAAAGCCCTCGCAAGTTGGTAATAAATTCCCTAATAAACAATTAGGTTACCATGCAAGCTTGGATAGACATTGGAGTGCATATAACAAAGTAGGATTTAAATTCTTATAAATTCGATGGTTGGAGTTGATAAAGTGAAGTTTTGTTTAATTCTGAGGTATCAAAAATCAGAACAAAGAGTATTTGCAAAAATTGAAGTATTGGAGATTTTTGTTTCAAATTAATTGCAAAGAGAAATTAAGTACCTTTCCCTCAGAGCAACTCAAATAAAGATGCAAGCTTTTGACATTTGAAAGGCTGTGAATAAGCTTGAGTCCCCTAGTAACATACT
The DNA here is from genome assembly GCA_964058875.1 of Carex rostrata. Lineage (NCBI taxonomy): Eukaryota > Viridiplantae > Streptophyta > Magnoliopsida > Poales > Cyperaceae > Carex > Carex rostrata. Next base: position 2,880,401 of record CAXKVT010000056.1, read on the forward strand.
TATTCTTATCATGCCAACCAGGAATATGAATGGAAGCATCAACTAGTGATGGCATATTTAGCAACACATTTCCCCTCATAGAAATGATATTAATATGCAAATATAGGAGATTTGGTGTGGAAATATGCAATCTCATTACGTAACAATAACTACCAAGCACCAAATTCTTCAAAGTATTGGAACATATTTCAACGATGCCGATGTTAAAATTTTCTAACACTAATTCTTCAAGCACACAACACCCTAACAAAAGCTTCTTTAAAGAGTCATCTCTCATTAAAATACCATGAAGTTTAAGGGTTTTAAGGCAAGGTAGGTTTACTGAATTGAGTTTTATAGCTACAAAATTCAATACTTTTATGGAGAGACATAGCTCGAGATATATTAGTGATGCACAAGTGAAAATGAGATCGGTGTTTAAATTCAACTTTTTCCTTGAACGTAATTTAATTGAGCACTCTCGAGGCGCCAACATCATCACATCACCAATATAATCGGCAACAGCTTTGCAAGGCCAAAAAATCACAGAATCCAAATAAAGTTCAAATCTGTTAACACGGGATGTCTGTCGTTTCTCCAAGACACTTTTCACAAGTAGTTTGAATTTGGTCACAAATAATTCTACTTCCAGTTCATCATCAATAATCTCAGGCAATCCAAACTCTTTAATGTCAAATTTTAGATCCGACAGAGAAGTCCACGTGTTTAACCATCCATTTGACAAGATGCATGTCTGCACAGCATTTCTTGTACTAAGAAAAGATAGGATATGTGTGAGAACATCATCAGGCAAATTAGAGATCCTACCAATGTTGTCATTGTCCTCACTACCATGTGCCTTCATATTCATCATCGATCTTTCACCTTCACACAAAATCAGTTATTCAAACACGTCCGGAGAGTTAATTGTTTATCAAATTTCAAGAATTAAGATGAATCTATCAGAATTATAAAAAGAAGTTACATATCCTAAGTATTAAAAGTACAACCGCGATCCAACTTCCCAACTTTGTCAACTAGAATTCCCAAATAAGAAAAAAAATGGCCGTAATATAATTTTGTTCCAATTAAAAGGACGACATACATTAGTTATCATGTATACACTAACTTTAATTACCATTTACGTACCAAAGTAGAAAATAAGATATTTTGTCAGAAAATACATATAGGCTAATAACGGAGAGACCTAGGGCGGATCCAGGATTTCCGGGCAAAAAAATAACAAAACGGATTCAAATAGCTAATCAGATTCAAAACTCATTAGCTAATGATTGAAAATCAAACATAATTTTACAAAAAAGAAATATTCTTTTACCTAATAAAAAAATATCATATCCATTCTCATATTCTTAATTTGTATATCCCAATTGAAGGATTGAAGGTATAGTAATTAACCATAATTAAAGTATTTATGCGCAATCTGATAGAATGGATTTAATCTTCATTGGCTAATTGAATTCTCTATCAATTGGGGTTCTAAGACAAAAAAAAAATGGAATCTAACAATCAATTAGATTTCGAACACCTAAAAATTCAGATCTAACAAACACATATTCAATCTACCAATCAATTAGGGTGCTAAGATCTAACTTTGAATCTAAAGTTCTAATTCCTAATTTGTAATTTTGGAAACCACAAAACAAATAAGTTAGGGTTCTAACTGACCGCAGTCCAGCAAGAAGCAGCAGCTAGCAATCAACAGAGGATGCTCTGCAGAGACTCAGAGCATAGGTTTTTTTTTTTCTGTCCTAAAAATCTCTGACCTGGTTTTTATATTTAGAGCGGAATTTATTTTCTAACTTTCCCTTTTTTTTTCTCCAAAATTGAGTTTTATTAATTATGGCAAGACTTCATTGTACTATTTTTTTATTCTTTTCTATTTTTGCAATCACAATTTTAAATTTGGGCTGCGAAAATAAATGGGCAGGAGATAGGGTAGGGCAATTTTAGTTTTCGTTTTGAAGTAATTGCTTAAGTGAGAATTTGCTATTTAAGTTTATGATTAAAATATATTTATTTCACTTTTTTCTTGTAATTTTTTTGTAATTTTTTGTAATTTTTAATTCAACAAAATACATTTAATTCAATTATGAAAAGTATTGAAAGTCATAAAAGTACCACGAATTTGAAAATTCTTTTTTTTTTTAGAAACTTATAAAATATACTAGTTTAAAAATCCTTATTATTTACTAGAATCACAAATAACATGACACTATAATAAGCTTCTCTAATTCAATGATACAGGCAACACTTATTGGTGCTTAAAATAAACTTGTTAGTATTACTTTAACTTCACTTGATACTTACCTCATAGATTCCTCATAGACAACAGCACAAGATAACTTAAAAGTAAATATAGACCCTGCTATATATATAACACACAATTCTAAAGTATATCTTATAAAAAAAAATAAAGTGTATCTCCTATGCGCCAATAAAATCGTAGTAAATGGGATTCGAATGCTAATTAAACGAGGGTACATAAATTCTGTATAAATTCAATGACTACAAGAGTTAAAAAAGAAAAGAGTGAAAATGTGCAATAAAGCCATATAAAATTTGACTTCAAATGATACTAGGCAGAAACAGTTTTTTTTTTTTTTTTTCCAACTCTATTATTTTGAATAAAGATGAACAATCAAAATTATTCCATAAATCTAGTATTGCCGACATAACATACCAGAAAACCTGGTAGCCCTTCATATGCAGTAAAGTTGTATCATTTATAGATTACCAAAGATTAAATGAATTATAAAATTGAGTACAGAGGCAGCATTCAAATATAAATAACCTATATGAAAAAAAATCCAAGAATTAGAAATTAGTCTTCATTGTAATAATTAATTACCAGAACTAATTAAAGTTGTCGCCTCCCTGATTCCATATCAAAGGTAGCTCGTCGACAAGCAAACTCTCAGTCTCCTCTCCATGGTTCTCTTCATTTGAAGATTGCTTTTGTAATCTTCTCGCCTTTTCTAAAGTCTCAGCAACTTCTCTCATTGTAGGTCTTTCTTCCCTGTTCATGTTCAAACAATGCACGACTAAATCTCCAATTTCTTCAAGCACCTCTAGTTTCATTTCATCTCTTACTTGACCATCCAAAATTTCAATGAACCTCCCCTCCTTCTTGGCCACACGAAAACTTGATGCCAAACTCCTATTCTCCTCCGGTCCTTCAAAATAAAGAGCTTTCTTTCTTGTAAGAAGCTCTAATATAATAACCGCAAAGCTATAGCCATCACTTTTGTCAGTCAGCTGACAAGTTAACAAATATTCAGGATCCAAGTAACCACAGGTCCCCTGCACCAAGGTAGCAATTTCGGCTTCGTCATTAGGCGCAAGTTTTGACGAGCCAAAATCAGAAACTTTTGCTACAAAATTATCATCGAGCAAAATATTAGCAGTTTTCACATCGCCATGAAGAATAGGGGGTGAAGCGGAGGAGTGCATGTAGGCAAGTGCATCTGCTGACTCAGTGGCAATTCTGAGTCGTTCATGCAAAGGTATAGGAGCATTGATATTATTTTTGTGGATGTAGTGATAAAGAGTTCCATTAGATATGTATTCATAAACGAGGATCGGGACTTCAACCTCCAAACAACAACCCAAGAGCTTCACCACATTTTTGTGGTTGATTTGTGCCAGGATTAGCATCTCTTTTGCAAACTCTTTGGTCTCCTGTTCTTCCATTAATTTTGACTTTTTTATTGCCGCGACAGTGCCATCATCCAAAATGCCTTTGTAGACGATTCCATGGCCCCCACGTCCCAGCACCCGTTCTTCTGAGAACTTGTTGGTTGCCTTCTCAAGCTCTTCTTTTGTATAAATTTTAAATGTGGTGGTTTTGAAATAACTCATCTGCTGTCGTAGTAGAACGCCTCCATTCTGCTCAAAAAACTGTTGTCTTGTCCTGATGAGCCTCCTCTTTTTCATTCCTACATACAGCCAGAAACTGGCAAATCCAACTAAGAAAACACCAACACTTGCACCTGCAAATTTTCAGCATAAAGTCCGTCAGTTTCAATACAAACTTTGCTTCTTTTTTTAATCTTGCTGTACCTCATTACAAAGAAGTTTTTATTTTGAAAGAAAATTCATATTCACAACTAGCTGGATTTATATAGATTGCATCCATAATAATAAATTTATGCAGATACACAGATTGTAAGGGGGGTCATATATGACAGAAAGTGAAATTATGTACCAAATGTGAAACCATGTACTGATACATCACTAGTCGTAATGGAAAGTAATTTGGTAAAAACATTTCGTCTAAATTATTTCTAAGATTCAGTGAATAAAACTAAAAGAACTTACCAGTAATTATTTTAAGTACTAATGTGAAATTGTCTTTTTTGTGACAACCATTCTTCATAAGGGCATCGCCTTCAGTCCCCTGTCGACAAGTACAGATGTAGCTCCCGATCGTGTTTACACAATCGCCGTAGCATAGATAATCCAATTCACACTCATTTATATCTGTTTTGCAAAATTTTGATAATTAAACTAAAGAACAAAAGAAAGAAATTAACAAGCACAATACACCTCTTATTGGGGATAGATACTTCAACACCCACTTTCATTGGGGATGAAAGATCAATTAGCCATTATTCCAACAAATATCAATTAAGGATAGTAAGATTGGAGCATTTTTCCACACTTTCTCCAAATCTGTTTATGACTGAATCTGTTTCTTTTTGAAGTTCGATCAGGTACTTAATTTCACAAATCGAAGTTCTTGGTCCCCCATTGGTATATAAGCATAGTAGGAAATATCGGCCGATACCGATCCGTATCGGCCGATACGTATCGGTATCGGCTGTGACCGATCCGATACTGGTCCGATACTCGCGATAGTGTGTTAAAGAGCCTGAGCCGTATTGGTCCATACTGGTCTGATACTGGTCTGATACGTATCGGTATCGGCCATGACCGATCCCGATACCGATACCGATATTTCCTACTATGTATATAAGTTCATGATGAGAACATTATTTAATTTTAGCATTCAGATTACAAACAGAATAAATTTAGTTATCAATTGGTTTTATACTCAACTAGTTTAACAGTAAAAGAGCAACTTCAATTTCAACCGGACAATGTAATAGGAAGGATAAAAAAAAAATAATAATAATACCTTCACATCCCCCAGTGATGTATGGATTTCCCTGGTATCCGTTTGAACATTTGCAAAGATATCCAGGACCATTATCTGAATCGTAGCAAACATGATTCTCACTTCGACACGCATAATCGGTCATGTTACGCCTTGCGTAACTACAATTTCCCACGTTTCTTACAGCCCAATCGATACTTACCTGGACCTTGAAATCATCGATCCTTGTTAGGTATGACTTGTTAAAATGGAATCGATTTGAATCCGCAAGAAAAACATATGAACAATTTGTGGGATTTACATATATTATTGGGTCTCCGCTTGCTCTAGAACTCCCAAAATTCTGTAAATATGGTTCGTAGAAATTGAGTCCATTTGGAATAGAGCTCTGACAGCACCCAACTCCTGTGCACGAACCGTTTGTGCTACCCAATGAATATTGAGCCGGCCGACAAGCTGAAACGCATCCGCTAACGTAATAACCTGCTGCATCCACAAAATATCCTTGGTTTGGACATCCAACAGCAAAGAAGCTGTTACTGACAGAAAAGAGGTACGGGCTCCCAATGAGAGGTATGTACGTATCCATATAGGTGCCGTTAATATAACCTCCACTACTTGAGTTGTAACAAGCACGTTTCGCTGTAACCGATATATGCAACTCGCCTTTTGGTGAAATCTCTGTTACTTCTTGGTTATAGCCGGGAATGAAGAGCCGAGGCGGGTTATAGGATTCATTGCAAAAGAGGCCGAAACGTTCTCTGAAGCAGTTAGGCTCATTCTGAAAGCCGAATGGGTAGGGTACTGTAATGTTCCCGCATTTGTTTCTGCAACCCGGTAAAGAAACCAGTGGAGAGATCTGTGATGTGGCTTGCATGGACAGTACAACAGTGAGTAGAGGGAGAAGCAAGAGTTGTAGGGAGTAAGAAGAAGCCATTTATGGTATGAAGGGATGTAGCTTGCTTACTGGATTTTGAACAATATAATGGGGTCATTGTTGAGGCGGTTTGTTAGATATGAAATAAAAATAACATAAGAAATTTCTGTGACTGTCAGTGGCTAAGAAGTTAATTTGGATCCGCCTTTCTTGACTGTATTTGGAAGTTGCTATTTGTTCATTAATGCACTATGACTGGGTCTCATTGATTTATGTACGCTATAATATAAAATTTGTTTAGGAAAATTTTTCTTTAATCAGATAATTGATGGATTTCAAAAATTCGCTATCGATTTAAATTCAATTATTAAAATTTCTTTATCTGAAAAATTAATAATTGATATTGGTACTACGGATCATATTTTTAAGAACAAAAAAATATACGATAACCTAGACATAAATAAAAATTACCAAGGTGTGCACAGAAAATTTTCAAATAATTTCTAGAGATATTAATAATATTATTTATTTAGAACTCTTTACAACAAAAATATTTACTTTGAATAAATAAATTAACAAAACTTGAGTTAAATTGCAACACAATTTTTTCTCCAACAGGAAAACCAGAAAAATAATTAATATTAATGAAGTTTTTAGAAAATGGAACTTTTGTTATAGAAACACAATAAAAAATTATCTTTGTACAACAACAAAAATATGGAAGAAATATGGCACAGAAGATGTTTGGGCATCCTTCCGTTAAAGTATTTATAACTTCTAATTCTCCTATAACAATTGTATTTATTTGTAATGATCTGTAAAATTGGAAAACAAAAAGGCTACCCTTTTAGGAATTTACAAATTTACAAGAAACCCAATTTAATGCATGAAATAAATATGGCAAATGCTTCTGTGCATACAAGGACCTATTTGTAAAATGAACATATTTTTATTTTCAAAGTTCAAACAGTCGATCTGAACCGTTCAACTTGTTCTCCATATTAATATGTGCTTGGAGACCAAAATTTACATTTTTCTGAATTTTTTTACTATTTATTAAGATGGGTACAAAATTCAATGGTCTGAATTTGATATTTTTTGTACTCATCTTAATAAATAGTAAAAAATTTCAGAAAAATGTAAAATTTGGTCTCCAAGCACATATTAATATGGAGAACAAGATGAACGGTTCGGATCAACTGTTTGAACTTTGAAAATAAAAATATGTTCATTTTACAAATAGGTCCTTGCATGCACAGAAGCATCGCTCAATAAATATTCATATCCGATGAAGGTACTCAGTTTGAAATTAATTATTTTACAAACTATCTTAAAACCAAAGAAATTTTTCATTAAACAATGTGTATAAATACACCGGAAAATAATGGTGTTTGGCAAGGAAAGAGTAAACATTTATTAGAAATGATAAGAGCACTCTCATTTCAAATAAATGTCCCAATGAACAATATTTCCAGGAATTGTTTGTATCTAGAGATGTTATTTTTTAATGAACAATATTTCCAGGAAATAAGGACCCAATTAATATTTCCTTAGAGGGCCCACCATCATCAATTTTGTCACTACTTAGTTGGCTGCACCGTGTACATATATCCCCCACATATTCTAATTTTAAGAAGAATTCAAAATCGATCAGAAGTCTTTGATTTCTTTAGAAGAGGTCTAGCTCGCATTAATTGTGATGTAATAACGGCACCTCTTGCTAAGAAATTTCGCCTTGGTCCTCACATTTTTAAACTTGTTTCAGTTGTCTATTTGGTTTTTCTTTTATAGGGTCTGGTTTTTGCAAGTATAGAAAGCCAACCTCATATATCCTCTCTCTCTTTTCGAAAATCTAAAAAAAAAAAAAAAAACAGAGAGTAGATATATGAGGTTAATTATATTCTCACTCTCTATCCCTCACTTAAAATAGTAGTTCGTGGGAGACATTTTAGAAACTAATTATTTTTTTATAACACAATGCATGTATGAAGTTGTCTATAAGTGGCAAAACTGAACCCTATAAAAGAAAAACCAAACAGATAATTGAAACAAGCTTAAACTGCAAAGACTAAGCATAAAAATTACCGGGAGATGTCTTTATATCGCATCACGATCCAACAGTCCCCTAAAAATCTCCGGACTAATTCTGTAAACATCAATACCAAATCCTGTAAACATCAATACTAAATCCTATAAACAAATTCAACAAATCCTGTCAACATAAAACTTTCAATTATGTGTAGTCCCCAATAACTTCCACTTTAACCACCACTTTAACTACGTACTTTAACTACTTTGACTAGGACCACTTCTAGACCTTTGACTAGGACCATATCTAGAACATCTTTAACAGTTTTTCAAAACTAAAAACTAACTATGACTACATTAAAACTTTGTAAACAGAAATATGTAAAAAATATTCGAGTTTTTTTTTTCAAAACTTTATTTTCAAAATTTTTATTTTCCAAAATTTATTTTCAAAATTTTTATTCAAAATTTTTTTTCAAAATTTTTTTTTAAAATTTTTCTTCAAAATTTTTTTGTCTCCTTCTAGATACTACTTTTAATTATTTTGAATTCTGTAAACCTTACTACATAACTCTGTAAATAGTTTCGTTTAATCTTATAAACTGGTAAAAAAAAATTTAATTTTTAAATTTTTTCAATATTTTATTTTATTTTTCAAATTTTATTTTTTAAAAATGTAAAAAGGAATTCGAATTTTTTTTTCAAATTTTTTTTTTCAACTAATTCTGTAAACATTAATACTAAATCCTGTAAACTAATTCAATAAATCCTGTCAACATAAACTTTCAATTATGTAAACATCAATACTAAATCCTGTAAACTAGTTCAACTAATTCTGTAAACATCAATACTAAATCATGTAAACTAATTCAACAAATCCTGTAAACATAAAACTTTCAATTCTGTAAACATTAATACTGTAAGCATCAATACTAAATCCTGTAAACTAATTCAACTAATTCTGTAAACATCAATACTAAATCCTGTAAACTAATTCAACTAGATACTACTTTTAATTATTTTGAATTATGTAAACCTTACTAAATAACTGTAAATAGTTTCGTTTAATCCTATAAACCGGTAAAAAAAAATTAATTTTTAAATTTTTTCAATATTTTATTTTATTTTTCAAACTTTATTTTTTTAAAATGTAAAAAAAAATTCGAATTTTTTTTTTCAAATCTCCTTTTAGATACTACTGCTAATTTTTTTTAATTATGTAAACCTTATCACATAACTCTGTAAATAGTTTCGTTTAATCAGCAATACTAATATACCAACAAAACTATGACAATTAGCAGCTTGTGCAAAATTGACCTTTAGCATGATGACATCATTTCCTTGTTCTTACTTATCAGTACCTAATAGCAAAATTTCTCATGATTGAAATCTAAACTGATCTCTTTCAAATATCCTTCTAAATGCTACTTTCAATTATTCTAAATTCTGTAAACCTTATCACATAACTCTATAAATAGTTTCATTGAATCATGTAAACCAGTAACAAATAAATACTAATAAGTTATGAAACAACTCTAATATTTTTGTTGATTTAGATCTTTCTACATTATTATGACAGAAGATACAAATGCAGAATAAATTAGCAGCCCTAGCTCTACTGTTCAAATAGTATACCAACTTTTTTATAGTAAAGACAATTTTTTTTATAACAACATTAAATATTCAACAACAAATGATTCAACAAAGGGTTCAAATAGAAATACATTAGAAGATAAAAACAACCCCTCCTTACAGTACCAGTGGCCTCCAAAACTACTTTTTTTTCACATCCTTTTTTGCCAACATATACTGGTATACCAGTGGCCTCCAAAACTACAGATTTCTTCAACTTGTCTAAAAAAAAGAGTCAATTTTAATGAATTATAGGAAATACTCATAATTTTGCCAAATTTAATAATGATATATACTAATAGCAATACCAATAACAACAGTTGTATTAACAAGTATACAGTGACAACATCAGTAGCAATGCAATAAGGAATATATAATTCTGTCATGATTTTATTATTTTTCATAGGAAAGGGTCATCAGAAATGCGTATTATACCCGATTATTTTTTGGCTGTACATTCATTTATATTTAATGCAAATTCAAAAAATAAAGTTTTTCATAGGAAAGGGTCATCAGAAATGCGTATTATACCCGATTATTTTTTGGCTGTACATTCATTTATATTTAATGCAAATTCCTTTTCTAGCCATCAAACCATGAACTGAATAGTAGAAAATAAAAGAACTTATAAAACTGACCTAGGGGCAAAATGGACCAAAACACTAAAAAAATTACTAAATAAAAATGACTTGGAATCTGGACTTGAAACTTATACAACAGGTAAAGGACATCTCAAACACTTAATTATGAATTTGACACAATTTTAGGACTAAAAGATTAATTAGAAATTGCAAAACAAATCAGGTCTGTAAAATAAAATAAAACAGTGAGAAAGTCAAATCATTTTGAGAGTTTACTGCATTGATATATGCTTCTGGTACAAGCAGGCATGATACATGCATTCTAATTGATGTGACCATTAATAACACACATGCTGGTATTAGACCTAACTATATGCTAGAAATTTCCAAATAACTATATGCTGGTATTGGCAACTTCAATGTTGGTGTTGGCAAAAGAAAACAGAAAACATCATTATACAACAAATTATTTGGTTGTTTTGAGAAAAAGATGGGAGATCAAAGCCTTCAAATTTTATTAATTGGAATTATTTACTAGATCACTGTATTGTGATTGGTAAAACATAAAACAGTGCAAAAAAAAAGCAAAAAGAAAAAAAAATAAAAAAAAGAAGAACATAAACCCAATTACATCAGTTCTATTGTTATATGCTGGATACGTCTCACTACAAATGCTGATTATAAAAGTTTGGCCTTGTACATAAAGGACTACACTGTTTAGTTCAAAGAAGAAGAAAAATGAACTAATAAATCATGGAGGTCACTGGGTGTATAGAATAAAACTAATAATCATCAAGATAACAAGACACCAACAAAATAACTATATGCTGGTATTAGACCATTAATAACGCACGTGCTTCTGGTACAAGGAGCATTGGTGGTACCGTACTAGTCGGTAAATTGTAGCATTTGTGGTACCATGCCGGTAACCGTAGTTGCAGCATTGATGTGTACAAACTAATTAACATGCCAATACACACAGGTAGCAGAGTTGTATTAAGATAAAAAAGAGAGATTGAAATCGTTGATATCCATATTGTAATGTTTCTTTGAGACATTTTATCAAGCAACTTATGTGCACACCCAAATTACACAGATCCAAGGGGAAATCCCAAATTTTACTCCAATTACAATTAACATTCACTCACCTACAGAAATAGCTCCTGTAACCTCAATTTCTGAATATATCGACAATTAGAGATAATGCACATTTTGTTCAGAACATTTGCTTTATAATTTTCTCAAGCAACAATTTCCAAATCAAAATTTAGGAACAATAAACAGCTCACTGTTCGTGACCTAAGTAATTAGCAAAGTTACCCACTCGATTACACTTCCACAAAGAAGAAAGAGAGATAATGAAGTTATAACAGGGGTAGATCTTGAGAAGCGGGACCTACCTGGAAGTGAAAGTCGGAAGCAAGGTGCATTTTCCACAGAGCAGCAATAAGGCTTCTTGTTGACATGGCGTCGAACTGCGGGGGAGAAGAAGGCGAAGACGCAACCTCTATGCTGATGCCTCCAGTGGGAACACAGCAGCTTCTCCGATCAGATTGGAAGCTTATAAAATGATATTGAAACCCGTAACAGTAGCTACTCCGGTGGGAACACGACTAGCTACGTCAGGTCTGAGACCGTCGAGTCAACAGTAAGGAGGAGGGTGCAGTGGCGAGACGAAGGGACAAGAAGGAGGTGGAGGCTTCACGAAGGGAGAGGAGCGATAAGAGGTGAGAGTGGTGAGAGAAGAACTCTGATCGGAGATAGTGACAGTCGATTGACTCGATTCTCAGATCCGCCATAAGCGCGGACCGGGAGGGAGAGAGAGATCTGAGCACGGACTGGAAGGGAGAGAACAGATTTAGAAAATTCATTTTTTAATGAAGATTTCAATTCGAAGTTTTAAATGAGAGAGAAAGAGCGCAGATTTAAAAAACAGGTGCTTCACATGGTCTAACAAGAGGGTACTGCCGACCTTCTCAAAAATAGACCGAGTCCTAACTTCAGCGGATTGGAACTCAAGCTTTCCCTCTATTACACTCACGGCTTTGGAGGTCACAGTATCAGACCATGCGCCTCTACTCCTAACGTGTAAGCATCTCAACCAAATCAAGCAACCAATGCGCATGGAGAATTTTTGGTTTCAATTTGATGAGGTAACAGCACTTATCAAGAAGGAATGGCATGAGGCTGATGTGCAAATGGATGGTTCGGTCACACAAAAATTTGCTTCTAAAATTGAAGGGGTGCAAAAGGTTTTGCGTGACTGGCACCGTTCGAACCATGGCCAACTGAATGCACAACTAGAGGGCTGCCGGAAAGCAATTTTGTTTTTTGATCAAATCGAAGAGAAGAGGCCTCTTGACAGAAGAGAATTTGGCTGGAGGCAACTGATGAGGCAACGTGCTTTTAAATTAGCAACAATAGTAGAGATGCGACAATGTCACATTGGATTTCAATTGTGAGACTTTGTACCCGATTCCAACTGACTTGACTGGTCTTGATGCACCATTTACTGAAAGGGAAATCCATTTAACGATTTCAAATTTGGCGAAGAATAAAGCATCTGGACCGGACGGGGTTCCGAATGAGTTTGCACAATTATACTGGCAAGATATTAAAGGGGAAATTATTTCAATAATACAAGGTTTCCATGAAGGTACTACTGATTTATCAACCCTAAACAGAGCTAACATTGTGATGGTCCCAAAAGTTGACTCTCCTGTAGAGGTGAAGGATTTTCGACCTATTAGTATCATAAATCTTATTCCAAAAATAATCTCAAAACTGTTAGCAACTAGGCTTGCTCAGTACCTTCCGGATCTGGTTTCGATTAACCAAACAGCGTTTGTTAGAGGTCGGCAGATATCTGAGAATTTTGTGGCAACTAGAGAAATTTTGAATCATATTAGCAAAGGCAAATGGCCTGCAGTATTTTTTAAAATTGATTTTGCTAAAGCTTTTGACTCTAAAAATTGGGAATTTTTGATAAAAGTTTTGCAAATAAGAGGGTTCTCGGAAAAATGGGTCGGTTGGATTAAACATCTCCTTGTAACTGCTTCTTCGAGAATTGTGTTAAATGGTGAAACCTCAGATTTTTTTTGGCACAAGAAAGGGCTGCGGCAAGGTGACCCTTTGTCACCAATGCTATTCATTATTGCAGTTGATGTACTACAAAGAATGTTAGTAGCTGCAGATGGATTACTTCAGGGGCCGATTTCAAACAAGCTAAGTGAATCCGTTATAGCTCTGCAGTATGCGGATGACACCGCTCTCATTGCTAAGGCAGATTTAACCACTTTAGTCTCAGTAAAGATCATCTTGATGCTATTCGCAAAAGTTTCAGGTTTGGAAATAAATTTCTCTAAAAGTTTATTTGTGCCTTTGAACCTTTCGGATGTTGAGATTAATACTGTGAAGGTGGTTTTTGGATGCAATCAAGCACAGCTCCCAGTCACTTACCTTGGTATGCCTCTAACAATAAACAAGCCGGCAAGAAGTGATTATTGGCCCCTCCTCGAGAAAATGCAACACAGGTTAGAAGGTTGGAAAGGAAAACTTATTTCTAGAGGAGGCCGTGTTCAGTTGGTGAATTCGGCCTTGGCCTCAATACCCATTTACTATATCATTTCATTCCCTCTGCCAAAATGGGTCCTTGATCGCATTAATCATATTTGTCGGATTTTTTTATGGGGTAAGACCGATGGAACGAGGGGTGGTATACCTATGTTGAATTGGCAAACGGTATGCCTACCAAGAAGATGGGGTGGTTTAGGAGTGCCGAATCTAGAGATCAGAAACTTGTCGTTGTTGCTACGATGGTGGATGAAGCCATATACAAACAGTGGCTGCCTTTGGTCAGTCATAGCAAAACGAATCAGAAGCATAGAGCATGCTGGTCAAACTTTTATATGGGTCAATTATGGCTCATTCTTTTGGCAACATTTGATTAAGATCAAATCCATTTTTCATTGGAGCACGAATTGGGAAATAGGTGATGGAAAAACAATATCATTTTGGTACGATAACTGGGATGAGCAGCCAATTAGGAAAGCAAAAGATGGGCTGCCAAGGCCGAGAATTCAGGCCATCTCTCTAAGCGAAGCATTTCAACGACTGCCCGACATTTCACCTGACATAAATCCTAATACGATTCTTTTTTCGCCGCGTGCTGATAAGCTAAATTGGCGGTGGACATCAACAGGTATGTACTCTGCTAATTCGGTTTACAAAATTATGATCTCCGGTGGAAAGGTAAAGTGGAGATATAATCTGATTTGGGAAAACTATGCACCTCTGAAAGTTAAAGTTTTTGCTCTATTGGTGATTAGAGAGAGGATTCTTACACATGATATCATGGAAAAAAGGGGCATTTTTTGTGATATGACCTGTTACATGTGTGATGTATGTGGGTGGGAGGATGCTGCACACTTGCTATTTACATGCTCTTATGCGCAGAGGGTTTGGAGATGTATGAGTGCACTGTTTGGCTATCGTTTGATGAGAGTTGGTGACTCGATGGAGCAGATATGGGACAACTCCATCAGGTGTGTTAGATACCTAACAGGCAAGGCGAAGAGAGTATGGGCCACACGATTCCTATGCACGATATGGTACATTTGGAAACAACGCAATGAGAAAATATTTAGAGGAACAGAGCTGTTGCCGGAGTTACTGAGTACAAAGATAAAGGATGAATCAGAACTTTGGTTTAAGTTCTGTAGTGGGAGGAATAGAGGAAGGATGCATGCGTTACCACCTTCATAGGCGACTTTCATTTCGAGTACTGTTTATGTGCATGAATTGCATATTGAATAGGATAGTTCTTTTAATTTTATTTTTTCCTTTTTGCTGGTAGCTTCTACCATGCTTTTCAAAAAAAAAAGAGAAAGAGCGCAGATTGATTTAGAAAGCCATGGTAAAGGAATTTTTTATTTAAGGCAGTGTGGGAGATGAAGTGCGTGAGAAAACCGTTGCCGTTAATGTCAGTTGAAACTGCGTAAAAATGGTAAGCGGGGATTTTCCGAGGACTACCTTTTCTCTTAAAAAAACATATATAGACTACTAATTCTGAAAACTGACTTTACATTTTTTTTTTGGAAATTCCTAGCTGTTTTTTTAGAATTTTGGCCAAGGCCATGATGTAATTTTTAAAAACATTTATATATGGAGAATATGTTGAACTTTTCGGATAGAAAGTTTGAACTTTGAAAATAAAGATATAAACGAAAATTAAAACAAATATTTTACTTTTCAAAGATAACAATAGAAGATGGTAGCCACAACTCCAATACAACACTCCAATTGAAGTTTTTTGCAGCACATTAGTTGATTTCTCCATACGGCAAGAAAATAGGTTAATTGCAATTTAATACAACACTCCAATTGAATGTTTTTGCAGCACACTAGTAGCATCTCCCTTTGGCAAGAGAAGAAGCCGGTTAGTTGCAACCCTAATACAATACTTCAATATATAATATAATTTTCATTTTATGGAGAACATTAATGAAAAAATAACTTCGATTCCTGTCTATCCCACATTTCCTCATTTTCCTCCATTCATTTTGTCGGTCACAAATGCAATCACGATCGAAACTATTTTGTCTCTGCAACACAGCTGTACAATCTTTAATTTAAGATTTTTATCCTCTTCAAATAATTAAAGTGTTCTGTTCAATGCATGATTGTCGTGGAAAGCATTAGGCCTGTTCAAATAATTAAAGTGTACTGTTCAACACAGCTGTACAACTAGTTCCTTGTAGGAATTGGGCCTGTTAAGAATTTTTAAGATTTAAGCCCAATTGAGGACAACGACATATCATAGATCAGTTGCTGAAATTTTTTTCTAGTTATCACTCTAAGCTTTAAAAATTCATATCTTACCACCGTTTTAGAAAAAATTCAAAACTTAACACCTGCATAAACTGACTCTGCGCATCAATTTTGATGTGTACACATACTTAGGAAAAATTCAAAACTTAACACGTGCGTAGACTGAGTCTGCGCATCAATTTTGATGTGTGGGCATACCCATATGCACACCACTTTGGTGTTTTTTTTTTTTCTATTATGTTCTCTTTCTGCACATAATAACAAAATTTTGGTTCACAGACCAGGTTTGTGGACGTGTCAAAATCTGAATCTCCAAACAAACGGGTAATAAGATCAGAATTTTAAAAGTTTAGAGTGGTAACTACAAAAGTTTCAGGATCAGTTGATGCACCAGAAAAATATCAAAATTAATAACAACAGATACAAGGTATTATTATTTTTCCATTTTTAGTAAAGGAAAAAGTTGGGGTTATTGATTCATAAATTTCAGCTAATCTCGAGTTTTGAATTTGTATTGATTATACACAATTATTAAGATTAGAAAGATGATTTTCTCACCAGAAAAAAAAATATCTACAGCATGAACCGTTAATAATGTTATTTTAAAAATAATGAATCATGTGTTGTCGAAAGTGTGCCATGTGGAGAATAAATAAGTTAACGAATTGATAATAATATTAACAGTTCGTTAATATTATCTAATCACTAAATTAATGAAACTAATTATACAAGATTAATTTCAGGTCGAGCGATTGTTAGTAGGTTTTAAGATTAACTATTGTAGATATGTTCTCATAAATACTGTGTTTTGTTAGGTGTATATTTCACTATCCAATTGCTAGGGAATTCATATTCTTTCCGGTACTGTAATAGAGAATCTTTTAAAAATATTAGATCTGGACCATTATTTTTAACTTGGCATGAATCACAAAGTCTAATAATACTGTCCCTGTGTACATGCTAGCTCGAATCTCAAAGCAGCTGAGAGTTAATCTCAACCCGTGAAGTGAAGTGAATCTTTTACAATATTAGAGAGAATACTTGTCCATTGCAAGACACCTAAGGAAGAAAATAGTGATGAAACTTTCGGTCCTGAATGACGCCCAATGTATTACAGAACCTATTCATTTTCGACGTTTGCGGAGTATGTCTAATGCTCATCATGCTTACTTTAAGTTTGATAGGCTTCAGGACCGTCTGATCTGCTTTAATATTGTGCTCTCAGCTATAATATTCAATCGTACGGATTTTGAAGCATATCGGACAGTCTTAAAACCCATTAAAATTAAAAGTAAATCTGATATCCATTGTATCTACTCAATTGTCCTCATTTTTATGTGTTAAATTACGTTATTAATCTGATATCCATTGTATCTACTCAATTGTCCTCATTTCTAATTATTTTCAATTTTAAGTTCCAAATTAAATTACGTTATTTTATGCAGACCAGTTTCTCAAATTTTTTATTCAACCAAAAAACTAATATTTATGATTTAAACATATTGAAAATAGTCGAATCATAATTTCATTGAAGGGCACGCACAACAATTGAACTTGCCTCTCTTTTAACGTTGACTGTTTTGATTTTCATAAATATTGTTTGTAACTAATTAATAACCCCGTCACATTGTATTATGTTTCTAACTAATGACTCCGTACTAATGCATATATATATATATATATATATATATGCACCCTCTATATATATATATATGTATATATATGAGTAAGGCTACCATACTTTGCAAATTATTAAAGTGGGTGTTTTAATTTGCGCTCATATCTTAGTTTCAAAGCTCAAAACGTTGATCCGAACAGTTGATGTTGATATCCATATTAAATTGTGCTTGGAGACCAAATTTTATATTTTTTGGAAATTTTTTACTTTTTTTGTAGAATTTTTTAAAATCACTGTTTTTGATGGTCCAGAATTTTCTGAAAAACACTGATTTTGAAAAATTCTAAAATAATAGTAAAAAACTTCCAAAAAATATAAAATTTGGTCTAAAAGCACAATTTAATATGGATATCAACTTGAATGGTTCGGATTGACGTTTTGAACTTTGAAACTAGAGTTATGAGTGGAAATTAAAACACCCACTTTAATTTGCAAAGCATGGTAGCCTTACTCAATTACTCTCTCTCTCTCTCTCTCTCTCTCTCTCTCTCTCTATATCTCCATTCTATTATTAAGCACGTTGGGTGTCCGATCCGCCAACGGCTATGATTGAAAGGTGAAACTTTAGATTTAATCTCAGCCCTTCAATTACATAATTTGTATTTTTTGATTAAATGCATCTATTTTATGTATAGAAGTCTAAATTTAGTTAAGAACATACCCACCACATGTACTGCCACACGATACGTTACAATTAAAATTGAACAAATTTTGAAATTTAGCGATATATTTATCTGTTTCCTTATTTATTTGTTTCCATATTTCTTCTCTTCAATTGAGAAGACTCCACCTTCCATTTTCTTATTTCTTTGTTTTCTTACCTCTTCTTCGTTTCTCTTTCCTTGTTTCTATACATATTGGTGTGGGCAATTTAGAATATATTTCCAAAATAAAATATATCAATGTGTGTGTGTGTGTGTATTCTATAAATTGGAAACAAAGAAGAATATAAATTGGAATGTGTGCGTGAATATATATTTCTCTTATAATATGTGTGTGTAATATATATCCTATACATACACACGATAACATTTTTTATTTATGTTTTTTGATATCATATCATATATTGATATTGAATTGTTGTATGATATTTAATATTATATTCGAATCGAGATATTATTTGATACCATTGGTACTTAAAAATAAAGAATCATCACATCATCAAATTGTTATCAGAGGTCATGATTAAAGTTAATTAAAATACATAATCATATAAATTTTCTATTAACATGTGTTTTAATTTTTGAATAGTTATTAGTTTTATTAATATATTTGTTTCTTATGATATGTCCCGTTGCAACGCACGGGTATGATACTAGTATATATATATGCATGTCCAAAAATTATGATTTTTTATGTCTATTTTCCATAAATTTCAAATATGTTCAATTTGAATGTAATGAAATTTTACATTGTCTAATCAGGTGACAATAGATGACTCTCATTCTGCTCCGGAAGAAATAAACATAAAAAACCAGACTGTCGAATCTGAGCTCCGAAGTACAACGCGTATTGGAGACACAATTCTTCACCTACTTATTACCGAGGGGCACAACGAGCTAGCTTTGATGGTTTTTAAAAGAGACATGTCTCTGCTGAAAGCACGGAACAACATGTCAGAGACCCCTCTATACTGTGCTGCAAAGGTCGGTAATGAGAAGGTCATCCAGAACCTCATTCAAAGTGATCATGTCATCGTGAAAGATGCTCTCCAAGAAAGAAATAAAAATGGGGACACAGCATTGCATATTGCTGCAAGACATGGTCATAAAGATATCGGCTGCATGCTGATGTACTTGGATCAAGAAGCTGCATACAAAGTGAACGACAAAATGGAATCACCATTGTACATGGCCATAATCGAACGATATACTCAAGTGGTACAGACCATGTTACTAGTTGACCCTACTCTGGCATGCACTCCATTTTCGGATGGAATGTTTCCCATTCATCATGTCGCAAGGCTGGGCCGCGATTACCTGGTAAAGGATTTCTTTGAAAATTACCCTAATGATGTGGAGTTGCGGGATTCTCTTGGGAGAAATCTTTTTCACATTGGTGCAGAAGAGAATTATTTAATAGTGTTTACATGTGTATTTGAAGAGGCCAGTTTCAGAGAAAAGATAGAAAGAATGATTACTGCAACGAATTATGAAGGAGATACACCATTTCACATTGCAGCAACAAAGGGACACAGGAGAATTATGAGAGCTATTTGGAAATACTATCAAGTTGCAGAAACAGTCCAAAACAAAAGAGGCTTCACACCATTCCAAATTTCCGCCGATCAAGTAGTAAAAACTATTGAGGTATGTCTAAATTAAAGAAAACATAAAAAAAAAATATTTCCTGTTAATTTTGGTTAACTTGTGTGTTGCTAATGCTAATGCTACCAACTACTGAACTACCAACGTGACTTAATGCTCGTAGTATAGGCAAAGACTATATATACTTCTGACCAGAGGCATAATTAATAATTCAAATATTTGTATAAATTTGTCTGGGAATATATTATGCTGTCAATGTAGTACAACCCGAATATTTATTTTAATCTAGTACACCATTTTTCACCAAAAAATATTTGAATTGATATAAACCGTTAGATTAACCGTACCATTACCAAAAGAATAAAACATTTTTTTACTTTACTGATAAAAAAACCTATTCATTTTTTTACTCTACGAGTCCAAACTATGTGTTCTTTACTATATCTGACGATTAAAAATTATTAATGCCTGCACCCATAAATTTTGTTTATGTTCTTTACATTCCTTCTATGATTTTAGTGACTATATGGATCTTCTGAAGTTTTTGAGTGTATTGGAGGATCGATGACCCAATACCACAAATATATATATTTTCCATTTGCACTTTTGCTAATATTAGAATTTGCAAATATGAACTTTATATAGCTGTTGTCTTTTCCAGAATATTGATGATGATGATATTAGCAAGTACGTTAAGGCTGAAGGTAATAAATTTACTCGAAGGTGGTTTGAGGATGTAATGGCAGTACCACAGTTCAACAGCAAAGATACTTGGGAGAGAACTCAAGTCATTGGATTGGGCTCCGTACTTATCACAACTGTAGCATTTGCTGCCGCTTTTACAATCCCCGGAGGTTATAACCAAGACTATGGTACACCAGTTCTAGGGAGAAGATATATCTTCCGGGCATTTATTCTTGCGGACACCTTTGCATTTATACAAGGGTCCATAAGTTTATTTGCCCTTCTTTTCACAGCTCTGAATGATAAATTTGACAGTGCCATCCCATTTGCATCAATTTCATTTGGGTTGGCAGCGAATAGTATGATTGTGGCTTTTGGATTGGGGTTATATGTGACGCTTGCTTCAGTTTGCTACCGTATTGCTGTCCTCATCCTTATTATCACTCTGATTTTAGGATCTCCTTTGGGGCTTTGTCTTATTTTCTTCATGCAATTCTCTTTAACAGCCCGTTCTGGTAGTAAAGCATTTGTTGGTCAAATATTTGGATCAATGGTCGTGTCTCTCATGATGACCTTCTTCCTGGCCTTCCTGTAACTCTACACACATTTTCAGTGCGATTCTGTATCCTAAATATAATAACATTTTTTTTTCCTTATGTTATTTTATTTACGATATTACGGAACATTTTTTCTATGTACTTAATTGGTTAGTTTGAATTGCTCATAATTGTTGTTTCTTTTTCTTATTTTTTTTTTTTTACTCCTATAACGAGTAGCAACTTAATTTGTCCTGAACAAACCGGATTCTTACATATATTTTTTTTAAATAACATTGGGATATTTTTTTTTTTCGGATTTGAATATAACAGTCTTATATTTATTTATAATTTGATCGTTGCTATTATAAAAGAAAACATATGTAGAATAATTAAGACCAGTAAATCTGAACTTAATTACACAGAGACTTTGGATCGTACGGCCTTGTTTTTTACGAATAGCTGAGTCGAAAAAAAATCTCCTGTGAAGATTAATTATTAAGAACATGGTCTAACCATATATACATGGGAGGAAGGTTAATAATTGTTTGGCACAGACCTGACTAATCTATCCACCCTCAGCTGATTAATTAATTAATTTAGCGCCAAGAGCAACTAGCTTATTGAATATTTTTGAATTATTCTACTAAAAATTTATGGCCATTTGCAATTGAACCGGATTTGTCTTGAATGAACCGGATTCTTGAATATTATTTGATTAAATTTTTAACTAATTAGTGCTCTTTTTGCAGAATATGTAATTCCATCTGTTATTTAATTTTCAATAAATATGTGTATTGAACATAATGATGACATTGTTTTCAATATGGTAGGCAATAATAAGCAAATTCTAATTTACTTAATTATGGACATTTTTATTGCAAAACAAATCGTAATATTATTATGATATTTTTGAATTATTCTACTAGAATAGTCGAGAAGTTAAAAAAAAATAGAATTGATAATAATTATTTTTTCTAGGTAAGACGTTGGAAAATTAAATATTCAGGTTAGTTATCAGTTATCACCAATATTTATGGGCTCCATTTTCGTCCTGGGCCCAAGGCTAACGGACATATATAGACAGCGCGCTGTACTTAATTTGGGCTTTTCAAGTTAAAGGTGACCACATGGCCCAGTTAAAACTGTAAATCATATATAATGTGAAACAAATCTGTTAATTAGTATCTTACATGCAAGCAGGCAATCAAGCATTCATTCGTTTTTTCAATGTCATCTGACATATTGTTTCTTTTTTAAAAGGCATAGACCCATTAATTGATAGAAACTGTTTTTAAATTACAAGCTTCAAACCATCAGACCAATGTATGTTGTCTGATATCAAGAAAACATTCTCCTAATGAGTTAAACTATCTAGTTCGAACAACAAAAAGTTTTAAGAGTGATGTACATAATCTTTACATATTTACTCAAAGGAACTTTTTTTTATCGTTATTATTTGAATTATAGTTTAAACCATTTAATATTGTCCGAAATTTATGAATTTTGAAGTACTATGTATTTGATAATTTATATCGGTTTGTTAGTATCTGTGTACAGGTACACTTGGTACAAAAAAATTTCGCCCAGTAAAGACATCAAAATTAATTGTTTTGCATAAATTTATTTAGCTTCTCATTTTTTTTTACACAATTGTATTTTTTTGTACTTAACACATAAAAATGAGGACAATTGAGTAGATACAATGGATATCAGATTTACTTTTAATTTTAATGGGTTTTAAGACTGTCCGATATGCTTCAAAATCCGTACGATTGAATATTATAGCTGAGAGCACAATATTAAAGCAGATCAGACGGTCCTGAAGCCTATCAAACTTAAAGTAAGCATGATGAGCATTAGACATACTCCGCAAACGTCGAAAATGAATAGGTTCTGTAATACATTGGGCGTCATTCAGGACCGAAAGTTTCATCACTATTTTCTTCCTTAGGTGTCTTGCAATGGACAAGTATTCTCTCTAATATTGTAAAAGATTCACTTCACTTCACGGGTTGAGATTAACTCTCAGCTGCTTTGAGATTCGAGCTAGCATGTACACAGGGACAGTATTATTAGACTTTGTGATTCATGCCAAGTTAAAAATAATGGTCCAGATCTAGTATTTTTAAAAGATTCTCTATTACGGTACCAGAAAGAATATGAATTCCCTAGCTATTGGATAGTGAAATATACACCTAACAAAACACAGTATTTATGAGAACATATCTACAACAGTTAATCTTAAAACCTACTAACAATCGCTCGACCTGAAATTAATCTTGTATAATTAGTTTCATTAATTTAGTGATTAGATAATATTAACGAACTGTTAATATTATTATCAATTCGTTAACTTATTTATTCTCCACATGGCACACTTTCGACAGCCCATGATACATTATTTTTAAAATAACATTATTAGCGTACGGTTCATGCTGTAGGTATTTTTTTTCTGGTGAGAAAATTTATTTTTTGAATCTTGATTATTGTGTATAATCAATACAGATTCAAAACTCGAGATTAATTAGCTGAAATTTATGAATCAATAACCCCAACTTTTTCCTTTACTAAAAATGGAAAAATAATAATACCTTGTATCTGTTGTTATTAATTTTGATATTTTTCTGGTGCATCAACTGATCCTGAAACTTTTGTAGTTACCACTCTAAACTTTTAAAATTCTGATCTTATTACCCGTTTGTTTGGAGATTCAGATTTTGACACGTCCACAAACCTGGTCTGTGAACCAAAATTTTGTTATTATGTGCAGAAAGAGAACATAATACAAAAAAAAAAAACACCAAAGTGGTGTGCATATGGGTATGCCCACACATCAAAATTGATGCGCAGACTCAGTCTACGCACGTGTTAAGTTTTGAATTTTTCCTAAGTATGTGTACACATCAAAATTGATGCGCAGAGTCAGTTTATGCAGGTGTTAAGTTTTGAATTTTTCCTAAAAAGGTGGTAAGATATGAATTTTTAAAGCTTAGGGTGGTAACTACAAAATAATTTCGGCAACTGATCTAAGATATGTCGTTGTGGCCAATTGGGCTGAAATCTTATAAATTCTTAACAGGCCCAAGTCCTACAAGGGACTAGTCGTACAGCTGTGTTGAACAGTACACTTTAATTATTTGAACAGGCCTAATACTTTCCACGACAATCATGCATTGAACAGTACACTCTAATTATTTGAACAGGATAAAAATCTTAAATTAAAGATTGTACAGCTGTGTTGCAGAGAGAAAATAGTTTCGATCGTGATTGCATTTGTGACCCACAAAATGAATGGAGGAAAATGAGGAAAGGTGGGACAGACAGGAATCGAAATTATTTTTTCATTAAATCCTGTATTTTTCTAAGTCGTGTATTTCATTCATGTTCTCCGTAAAATGAAAATTATATTATATATTAACATGCATTTTGTCATCACCTTATAAAATTTCACTCGAAAATTGTCTGGATGATATCATTGGATTAAAAAGATTAATTATACCGTAATATATACACAAAAGGTCTCATAATATAACCTCCAACCTTTATTCAAAACAAAAGATCTCATGATATTAAATTGATTTTTTTCACAATGAATTATGTTTTCTTTATATCTTTCAAAATATTAAAGTTAATAATATTTCTTTGTTTACAAAGATATATATTTTTTTAATGAAACTGAGTATAATTTCATTAAAGAAATTCAGAAGACAGATATCTTACTTAAAAAATTGCATGTATTTTCTACATATCAAATACACAAGAATTTAGAAAAAAAAAAAAAAAAAAAGTGTTATAAAAGTTCCAAGTCAATCTGCTACTCTATAGCTGATTTTTGTCCCCTCTGAAACTTTGTAATTTGTAAAATATATCAGCAGAACAATTATCTAACTTCAAACATTAATTATTAGTTTCATAATTTGACAGAAAAAAAACATGTCGGGTAGCATTTGTCCTTTTCCAGCAACAAGGTATCTGTATGCATGTCTTGTGAAGGGTAGATCTGCACCTATTGATGCCAAGTTCCCAACTACAAGAATAGTAGTTAAGATAGAAATGGTCGACCGTAATTATATATGTTACATCAAGCTATTTTGAATTCAGATCCGGTGCAATACAAGTAGAATGAGTTCCGTGCAATATGAGTAGAATGAGATCTGAGTCGTCAGTTTTAAATTGGACGAATCTCAAAATGGAGTCTCTATATCTACATAGGCACCGAATTCCAATCGTTCAGTTGGGAGTTCATTGGAGCTTATCAATTGTATTCTACTACTTTTACCTTATCAATTATGCTTATCAATTATGCTGAGAGTGAGCAATTAATAATGATATTGACAGTGTTGTTTGGGTTTCATTCAGCGTACAAGTCATATATATATTTTTTTAATTTTGTACGGAAATATGATTCAGATTATTTGTATTTGTACGGAAATATAAGTGCTTTTACTATATTGTAATTATGTATTAAAAATTATGTCTATCAGAAATTGAATTAAAACTTGAATTTGACGGATATTGTGTGACTAAAATATATCCTTGCAGACTTAAAATAAATTAAATTGGCTTGTTTTATTAAGTTGAATAAAATATACATTCTAGAGTTGAAAAACTGATCACCACAAAAAATTTAATATTTATAAGTTGGAAAACGTGACAAGGCTATTTTTTAAATAAAAAGAAAGATAAGCACTTGTACGGAAAAAAATAAGATACAAAGAAAAATACGACTAACGAATTATTTCTCATTAAATTTGTTAGGCCTCAAACTTAATAAAAATTGACTAATTCAATGATTAATGGGTACATTTAGACCATCCACCTTTCCAAACTAACAGGAGTACAAAACAAAACAACTAAACATAACCGTTTAATTTTCCCATGGATCCTCTTCTCTTCTCCATTGGAATCATAGGTTACATCTCTCTCTGTCTCTCTCTTTTGTAGGTCACCATTATACAAGTAAATAACCTCTTTTCTCTATCTATATAATGCAGGAAATGTTATCTCAGTTCTTATGTTTGCCTCACCTATGTAAGCTAAACTCAAACTGTATTATGTCTGATAATATATCATATTGTATATGATTTTCTTTTTGTTTAAAGAAGAAAGCAAAATAATATATATAGCATCATTAGAGCTTCTGTAGTAAGTAATATGATATATATCAAAATTATGTGGCAGTAAAACCTTTTGGAGGATTACTACGAGCAAATCAACCGAAGATTTCGAGCCGACGCCATATGCCGTGACCCTTTTGAGTTCATTGCTTTGGGTCTACTATGGTGTTACAAAACCCGATGCTTATCTCGTTGCAACGGTTAATGGTGTAGGTGTTGTGCTAGAGGCTATTTATGTGGTTCTGTTTCTTGTATTCGCCAAACCTTCTCAAAGAGTAAGCTAATTATTTCTAGTTATATAGTACCTTTTTTGCTATTTCAATATATGCCTTTTGCTGATGTTTCTTTAACTATATATGCTTTATTGGAGCGCAATATATATAGATATATACTTACAAATAACAATCTTGTCGAAACTATGTAATGTCCTATATAGTTTGAACTTTCTTATAGAAAACAGAGATATATTGAAGTCTCTACCTATAATTTCCCCCTATTTTTATAGTACATCCACATAAATATCACTAATTAATTAATACTTCACATATATATTTTAAATCTGTTCTCTCTTTTTGTTGGTGTTTCACTTTGTTGTGTATCAAAACGCTTCCCTTTTCCTTTTTTTTTTTTTGATATAAAATTTTAAAATTCAGGTAAGGACGGCTCTTTTGGTGTTGATATTAGATGTGGGAGTGTTTGGAGCAGTTTTCTTGGTCACAAGGTTTGCTATAGAGGATGAAAGCTTGAAGATAGTTGCAATTGGAATAATAGGTGCATTCCTTAATGTAATCATGTATGGCTCCCCTCTTGCTGTTGTGGTACGTTTCTCTGCATATTTGTTTTTATTTTAATTTGATAATTTAGTCTTTTATATTATATCTAAGCTATTCATTAATTATTTAATGTTTGTTTAGATCCAATATATATATATATATTTATTGATTTGATCACATATTTTCCTGAATTAATGGGTACCCACTATCTTTGTTGAATTGGCTATAGCATCTTTAATTTGATATATAAAGTTTTTATATAGTCTTTCATATCCTAGTTAGCTATTAATTATTTGGTGGTGTTAATTTGTATATCCACTATATATCCACTTCAAAATCAACATTGAAAACCGAAATTAATTAATGCAAATTAAGATAAACACAATATATGATATTAATTCAATGACTAGCTGTGCGTGTGTGCACATACATTTGTATGGCTGTGCTTCTTCAACGTACTTCAACTGCCCAACTGTCAATTTATTCCCCACGTGATGTGGCTTCTAAAGAATCGCCTTAATTGATTAAAGAATAAATTCACAATTAGCAAAAGAGTTTCCTTGATTGTAAATATAGTGGGCTTGATTAATTATATATGGTTTATTAAGAGGCACTAAATACTAAAAGAATTTTATCATTCAAAGATTATTACAAGAAGTAATCATGCATTTACGCAAGAGAGAACAAGATATCTGGCAATCCAACTTGGAAAACTAGCTACCCATGGATTACTTGGTCAAAGTAAATAATGTTGCCAAGTTATCATGAAATTAATGTTCCTAAATATTCCCAAGAGGAGAGTTCTAATACATCATGTTTTCATACCTCATCATACCTCAAATTTATATTTTCATTTTCAAAGTTTAAACTGTCGATCGAAACCTCTTAACGTGATATCCATACTAAAATATGCTTGGAGATGATATTTTATAATTTTTGGAGCTTTTTTACTATTTTTTCAAGATAGATATAAAATCACTATTTCTGGACCGTTAAAAAAACGGTGATTTTCTACCAATCTGAAAAAATAGTAAAAAATTTCTAAAAGTTATAAAATTTCATCGCCATACCTATTTTAGTATGGATATCATGTTGAGCAATTCGGATCAATAGTTCGAATTTTGAAAATAAAAATATAAAATATGAGGTATCATAAGGTATAAAAAGTATAAGATATTAGAAACCTCTCTATCCCCAATATGAAATTAATTACTTCCTAGTCTTAAAATTAATTGAGACTCTAGGCATCTATATATTGGTAGATAATGTCCATCTTCTACAATTAGGGAGAAAATAATAAACAAAAACGTTAAGATAGTTGAAATTGGTAACAATAGGTGAATGCCTTAATTTAATCATGTATGAATCCCCTCTTGCTGCAGCAGTATGTTTCTTTGTATATTATTTTATTTTAATTTGATGAAGTCTTTTATATAATTATATCCAAGTTAATAATTATTTAGTATTTTTTAATTATGTTATAGCATATATACTTTGCTGAATTAATGGGTATCCGCTATATATCTTTACTTTAATTTGATATACAAAATATTTGATTTTATAACCTTATATGAAAAGTGGAAAAGCCCAATTCAACTTTTGTATGTAATTAAGTAAACTATATATACTTTATTCAACAGTGATATGAAATAACAAGACTAAATTAAACTATATATCCATGAAAGAAAACAAGCCCAGAACAGAACATAAATAAAATTATGCTCTTTGAAATAAGAAGAACAAATGAAATGAGACTGTTTTTGAATTTCATCATGGTATGCATGACAACCAAGTGTTTCTTTAAAAACCAAATTTAAAACCGAAATTAATTAATACAAGAAAAACACAATATATGATATTAATTCAATGACTAGCTGTGTGTGTGCACACACACATTTGTAAGGCTGTCTTCAATATGCAACTACCTACCTGTCTCTTTATTTCCCACGTGATTTAAATGTCTCCCTTCAGATATTGAAGGGGTGCGATAATAAACGGACGGTCTGGATTGATTTCAGCGGGTCAAAATCAATCTAATGCTTATAAATTATAGGTGGTGTGTTTTGAGATTCGTACCATATTAAAAGAACGGTTTGAATCTATTTATTGCACCTCACCACGTGATTTGGCTCCATATATGGCAGAGCCATAAATTTTACTGATAAACAGTCAATTTCCTTTCCGAACAGTGGATTGTGTGTAGAAATGAATAAACATTGAGAGATATCATACCAGAAGGAAGAGCCGAACCTACAAGAGGCGAGAATGGTCGATAGCAGTGGAAAATCTACTCTGTGCAGAACAGTGAGAAAGAGATTAGCGAATCTCAACAGAACAAAGTTGAGCAGCAGGAAAGTAAATTATGGGGAAGGTAGAAGGAATTGCTCTATTGTTACTACCAAGGGTAGTTTAGGGAATTTTGCAATAAAAATCATATATCCCAAATGGTTTTGATTCTATGTTTGAAATTTATAGAACATATAGAATATCTTTAGATGCATATATTTTTAATTTTTACATATTTCCTTATGTAATAGATTGAGGGAAATAATCATATCAATTCTGATTTGAAAACATAAAGAACATGTTGACTTTACATTTGATCAGAGTTGAAATTGAATTTCGATGAAAAAAAAAGAATTTTACCATTATAGTTGCATATGTACCTTCCTTCAATACTTCAAGATTTTAGCCTTCCATTAGGTAGTCATGAAAACCAAAAGAGATGATTAGTAAATAAGGACGGATTTATTTTTTGATATTAGAAACCTTATATTTGATTGATATAAGTTTAGATACATAGTATATCTAATACTGCAAGATTAACACAATGTGAATTGCTAAAATATTTAGCTTCAAACCTCCAAGAACATCAAGTGGTACGGCACTTGTCAGACCTTTTACCAGTTAGGTCATCTTCATATGTAACCTCATGAATTGACTTAATGTAATTCTAAGGTGAAGAATGTCTGTATGTAGCAGGATTGGTTCATATAATCAATTTTATCACTCAAACTATGCTAAAATTTTTCCAAAGTGAACTTAATTAATACTTGAATCGCAGCTCTTATTAGAAACTAAGTTTTATCCGATTAGACAGCGAAGTTTGAAAATTTCCATAACGACCAATAAGAGAAATCAAACTAATACAAATAAGTATTGAAGATGAGTTGGTTAAAAAAATTAGTATTTAGATTAATCAAACTAATACAAATAAGAGAAACCAGGAGAAAATTGAAATTAAGAAATACATACATGTGCTCGGAAGCTGTTCGGCAACCAGGGTTGATCTGTCCAAGTTCACCACACACCTGACAAATTCGTCCATGCAATAGAAATCATTAAAAAATAGGATCAAAAGAACCAGCAATTTCAATAAAAGTAAGCTAAGCCTAATTGATTTCGTGAAGCTCGACTTTATCCCAAAGACCTTAATAGGAAAAATCCCAGTTAAAGTGATTATACTTGACCAGCTTTATTTCTACTTAGGAGTTAAAAGAAAGGAAAAAGTTTGCTGGGCTGAAAGGAAAACTTACCAGATTGTGACAGGGCAAAGTAATCCAGAAAGACAAGAACCAGCACTAGAGGCCGTGGAGTTGAAGGTGCCAAAGGGATCAAAGGATGAAGTGGTGCTGAAGAACCTCTACCTCTCCTGCTACCCTTACAGGTGGAGCCATATGACCAAGCATGAGGAAGCCTCCTACAATTCCGACTTCTTATATTAATAAAAGAAGAGTTTGTACACGCTATTTACAAGCACCTAATTGAATTACCTTAATTAGTTGATATGAATTCCAATTATGCCCCTAGTACACTGCTGCTAAGCAACTAGGGTAAATAAAAGAGAAAAAAATGGAACATTAATCACACTAACACTATACCAATTCAATAGGGGTTTCAATCAACAAATAATCTTTGATCTAATCTAATGAAGACAGTGTTATGAGGAATCCACACAAACCAAGCAGTGCAAAAATCAATAATGCCCCGACAACAGAAAAAAGATTCATTTTAGACTATAAACAATATAAAAAACTACAAGAAAAATTCTTTATTGATATAACCAAAGTTCAATTTGCTGTTATTGACATAACAATATCTGTCAAATTCATGATCAGATCTCAATTTCTCAAAACCAGTCTAGGAAAAGCCACAAGATTCAACTTCTTAAATTGGTTACAATTTATTGTTTGCACTAGCACAAAGAAAGTCCCCGTGTTTAAACATATCTTACCTTGAGCAGCCTTTATGTCAACTGACATTGTTTTTCTAACTGCTAGTTTGAATGAAATAAATTTTCTGATAATTTATGTAGCATCTACTTAACTAGTCTTACCACATATATAATAAAAGCTAATCTCATCATCAAAGCCCCATGACACACAACCAGAATTGCTGATAGCCATCTATAAAATACACTAGGTATACAAATAATGATATTACCTGACATATAAGATAACATTCAAGAAATAAGAATGATAACAACCATCTGATGACAAGATATTCCGTACTCCAACTTAGTACATCTGGATGATTTCAATCCCTATAGATTTTCACCATCCCTTTTGCGACAAGGATAATATATGTCCGATGCCTATAATCAGAAACAATCTTAGAAGGAGTTAACACCAAATAAAAAATTAACTAGAGAGAACAACTGACAATTTGAACAGCTGCGAATATGAAAAGTACGTCTCTTGTAACGAAGAAATGGAAGTTTAGTGTACTCCATTTTCTGTCTGTATGATAATGAACTCTCAAATAGCACGGACAGGGCTTTACAGGTTGTGCAATCTAAAAAAGCAAAACCCTCCTGAAAAGTAAACAAAGCAAACAATTAAAAAACTGCTACTGGTTCGGTCTGAGACAAAAATCAGCATGATATACAAAGAGTGTTTGGTTACCAGTCTGCACTTACTAACTCCAGATGGTATCCGATACGTGTCCAATACAGTTACAAAGCCCAATCTGGGGTATCAGAGAAATATAGCTACTAAGTATATATTGTTCACTTTTCAGAATACCGCTTCTGTTACCTTCATAGATACAAAACCATTAGATATTCTTATACAAATTTGAGGATTTAAAACATAGATGCAAAACTGAAGTTGATTAATCTCATGACCATCCACTGAATTGTGCAATTTGTCTAAAATATTTACAATTTCAGTTTTGATTACCCTTATTGTGCAATTAGACACGAAACTAGCCAAAAAAAATGAAAACAACTAAATGAAAACAATAAGGGCATAGTGTAATCAAAACAGCATATGGAAGGAGATTAGAATCAAATTCCCAAATTTTAAAAAAAAATTACAGATATGAAACTATTCTTCAGTAAAAAGAAATAAAGCACAACTTCACTACTCTTGAAATAGAAGGCTGCATAATCAAAGAAGAGGCACTATCTCAAAGAGATCGGACAGCTTCTCACGCGCGCAGGATGCGGAGAGGGAAGGCGCGTCTGTGCTGGCCTGCTGGGTCGGAGGCGAGAGAGGAACAGAGAGAGAGAGGGGTCATATCGGTGCGGAGAGTGTTTTGGGCTGGTGCGTCTGTGTGACGGCGGGAGGGTTTTGGTCTGGCGCCGAATTCGCGTTTTTTTTTTTTTCTATTAACTATAACTTTTAGCGAGATAAAGACGCGTCTCTGAACTCTTGAAGTAAAGCGAAACAGCAAACAACCGTATC
This sequence comes from Carex rostrata, assembly GCA_964058875.1. Taxonomy (NCBI): domain Eukaryota; kingdom Viridiplantae; phylum Streptophyta; class Magnoliopsida; order Poales; family Cyperaceae; genus Carex; species Carex rostrata. Next base: position 2,913,209 of record CAXKVT010000056.1, read on the forward strand.
AATCGTATCAATCTTGTGCCGTCGGATTCAGGAAAATCAGATAGACATATCGTTCACTTATATTTAATGCACATTTTCAAATTTTGGTAACCATATTTATTTAGATAATACGACAACTAATAAATTAAAATTAAAATTAAATTAAAAAGAAAAATTGTGCAACTAATCAAATCCGTTGGTCAACGATCAAGTTTCAATAAAATTATAATTATATATTAGTTATTTTATAGACTATATATTGAATTTGCTAATATTCTTATTTCGTTGTAATAATTTTTCACTTGAAATTCTTATAATTTATTTGGTATAGATTAGGTACACATTCCTAATTTGTCAAATAATTACGGTCATACTATTCATTTTATTTTTTCGGATCCGAATATGGAACGTATATTAAATAGATACGAATATGGATCAGATATTAAATGGATATGAATATAGATCGGATATTAAACATATATGAACACATATATAATTTGAATACCAAATTTAAATATTGTAACAAAATAAACATATTATTTGATAAATTATTTTTTTCATTTAAAAATAAAAATCATATCAAAATATTAGTATGAATTCCTATCTAAACATATATGATTCTAAAACAAACGGATTAAAAAATACGGATATGAATATAGATACTAATAATTGAATACGGGTAATTATTCTATTCTATATCTGAATTCACACAAGTGAATATTGAAAAAATAAAAAGTTGCAGATACAAATAAGTATTTTACTAAAATTGTACTAAATTATGATAAATTAAACATAAATATACTAAAATATACTAAAATATACAAAATTATGTTAAATTATGCTAATTATGTGAAATTATACTAAATTAAACTAATTATGCTAAAGTAAAATAAATTATACTAAATTAAGTTAAATTATGCTAATTATACTAAATTATAGTAAAATAAACTAAATATTACTAATTATACTAAATTATGCTACATTATACTAAATTATGCTAATTATACTTAAATAAACTAAATTATACAAAATTATGCTAAATTATGCTACATTATAGTATAATATGCTAATTATACTAAAATAAACTAATTATACCAAGTTATGCTAAATTATACTACAATATACTAAATTTTGCTAATTATACTATATTATACTAAAATAAACTAAATTATGCTACATTATTATAAATTATACTAAATTAAGCTAATTATACTTAAATAAACTAAATTATACAAAATTATGCTAAATTATGATAATTATACTAAAATAAACTAAATTTTGCTAATTATACTATATTATACTAAAATAAACTAAATTATGCTACATTATACTAAATTATGCTAATTGTACTAAAATATACTAATTATAATAAAGTAAACGAAATTCTACTAATTATACTAAAATATACTAAATTATACTAAATATGCTACATCATACTAAATTATGCTAAATATACCAAAATGTACTAAAATATACCAAATTATGCTATATTATAATAAATTTAGTAGCAATCATACTAAAATAAACTAAATTATACTAAATTATTCTAATAATGCTAAATTTCACAGCTAAATATCACGTGACAACCTAAATTCCACAGCCAATAATAATCCAAAATAGAAGCACCCACGGATCACAACCTTAACTTTCACAACTCTTGTCATATCCACCGTCTCTTCGATACCCATCCGATGCTTCAATTAAATCACAAAACTGTTCTTTCAATTCCCGGCCTTTTGTTTTCATTCTCAAATCAGATTTTGACAATTCAAAACAACTTTCCAAATTATCACAAATAAAGTCATTTTAAGTATGAAAAATGGCATATAACTAAGGATTTTTTTTTTTAACAAATTACTAATATAAATTATAAACCAAAATCTTTAAAACTTAAATTATTCAATTTCCATACTTAAATTTTATTAATTAGGATTCATATATTTAAATTCATCTAACTTGATTATCCGATAATTATTCATTTTGTATTCATATTTAAAACCGTATTCGTGGATTATTCGGTCTGAATCGGATTATGTAGTTATGGATAATATTTAATATTTTATTTACAACCTTAAAAAAAAATATTTTATTATACAACCTTAAAAAAAAAAATTTTATTATACACACGTCCTTGATATATACTATATAGGAAGCAAATTTATTTGATATAATTTGATATATTGTGTTGATATGTTCGATTGTTAAATGTGATCATTGATTTTACTTGTCATAATTGAAAAGGTGAAATTATAATTTCTCACCGTTTATAGTTATTAACTAGTATCGTGCAACAGAGTTATAGAGACATATTATACAGAAAAAAAATTCATATAAAATAACATATTTTCATAAAAAAAAATATGAAAAAAATAATAATTATTCAATAGTACTTATAAATGATATTAAAATAAATTGATTTAAAATCCAAATTAAAATAAAAGGTTAAGTAGTCTAATAAAGTTTATACTAAATTAAGCTAATTATACTAAAATAAACTAAATTATACTAAAATAAACTAAATTATATAAAATTATACTAAATTATGCTAAATTACGCTACATTAGACTAAATTATGGTAATTATACTAAAATAAACTAAATTATGCTAAAGTTTACTAAAATATACTAAATTATGCTAATTATACTATATTATACTAAAATAAACTAAATTATACTACATTATACTAAATTATGCTAATTATATTAAAATATATTAAAATAAACTACATTATGTTAATTAAACTAAATTATACTAATTGTACTAAAATATATAAAATTATGCTAAATTATACTACATTATACTAAATTATGCTATTTATGCACATGTAAAAAATGGACTGAATAAATCAAATATTTTTAACATTTTCTTCTCAAAATATTGTTGCAAAATTTAACATTTTTTTCTCCAAAAATATTAATGCGTAATAATTACATTCCAATTTATTAATTTTCTCAGGGAAAAAAAAAACCATAACCTTGTTTTCCACCAAAACCTCCCAAAATTAAGTTAATAACTGCCTTCTGTAATATTTATTATTAGAGACGTCTGCAATTTGTATATACACTTTGGTATAACTTTGAATAATCTTAGTCTTGAACGTTATATAATAAATTTTAAGGACCAATTGATCTTAGTAATAGAAACATAGTATCACATATATATTCAATATGAAACAAGTATGATGGATGGGGCAGTTTCTTTCTCCCAGCGGTTAGACCAAACCGCGAAATAAAAAATTGTAATTTGGCGCGGAATCACATAACTGAACCAAAAACAAAGGATATGGTCAATAATATATATAGCCTCTGTTGTCATAAATTATCCTTCTTATTTTTCTTCTCCCAGCAAGTACTGATCGGTGCTTCATCAAATGTAAGCTGTCTATTTTTTTTTTTTAAGTTACAATTGTTCAATTCCATTTCTTAACAAGTGTAGCGTGGTACTTGTATTATACAATCATGATTAATTGACTTTATTTGACACACAAAATGGTCATAATTTGGGAGAAAATTAAATAGGGCAGAAGAGACCAACCATTGTTCATTTACTTTCGAAGTATGATATGAACATGGAATCGATGGATAATTAAAAGGCGGGATACTTTATAGTTCACTCGGCTTATTCTACTATTTTGATACAATTCGGGTTCTTAATGTTTTTTTCAGTTTATTGGTAAGCTTGATCTTTTGGACAAAAACCACACTGCATCTCCTTAATCTGGGATTGGAAGGACTTCAATATCCTTTTGATTCCTAGCTTCTTTGAAACGCACTTTGGCCTGAAGTTTGTGGTCCTTTCTGACAAGTCCAAGGTATAGATAAAAAATTCAAACTTGATATAATATTATTTTTTCTTTATTCATTAAATGAGTAGTGAAAATAATACTAACGGTCCGATGGCAGAAAGAATAATCATTAGGGACAAGGAATTGTTTCTGTACTGCGATTAATGATGGTTAGGATTGAAGATGAGCGTTAGCACAGTTTTGATCTTTTGCAACGACCTATTGCAACTAATAGACTAATTAGTTGCATTAGATTAATTATATTGCTACTAAAATAATTAGTTGCGATAGAATATATTTATTGCAACGAAATAATACCAATTGCAACAAGTAAATTTGGTTGCCCGTCAAAAGATTATTGCAACCAATTTATCTTATTGCAACCACATGGGCTGGTAGCTAAGTTTGTGTCCAGATCAAATACTTTGGATCACGTGGTCATATTTTAACTTTCATTGGGGGTAAAGATGCAAAAAGTCCTTTCGTCTTCCTCGCAAGTCATGACTTTGTTCGTTCCAGACTATTTCTCTTCCATCACCTCCCTTCTCCTCCCTCCGCTCCACCTCCTTCCCACCGTACACACCCTCTCCTTCTCCTACTTCTCATTCGCTCATCTCCCAAAACTCTGCTCTCATCCACACCATTTTTAACCAAATGAAACTCTACACAATCACGTGGTTTAAAGACTACATTTCTACACACGCTACAGGGACAACGAATTGTGCTGCAAACCCGGCCGATTCAGGCCGGAACTGGCCCTAGTTATTCTATAATTCCAGCCAACTGTGCTAACGCTCATCTTCAATCCTAACCATCATTAATCGCAGTACAGAAACAATTCCTTGTCCCTAATGATTATTCTTTCTGCCATCGGACCGTTAGTATTATTTTCACTACTCATTTAATGAATAAAGAAAAAATAATATTATATCAAGTTTGAATTTTTTATCTATACCTTGGACTTGTCAGAAAGGACCACAAACTTCAGGCCAAAGTGCGTTTCAAAGAAGCTAGGAATCAAAAGGATATTGAAGTCCTTCCAATCCCAGATTAAGGAGATGCAGTGTGGTTTTTGTCCAAAAGATCAAGCTTACCAATAAACTGAAAAAAACATTAAGAACCCGAATTGTATCAAAATAGTAGAATAAGCCGAGTGAACTATAAAGTATCCCGCCTTTTAATTATCCATCGATTCCATGTTCATATCATACTTCGAAAGTAAATGAACAATGGTTGGTCTCTTCTGCCCTATTTAATTTTCTCCCAAATTATGACCATTTTGTGTGTCAAATAAAGTCAATTAATCATGATTGTATAATACAAGTACCACGCTACACTTGTTAAGAAATGGAATTGAACAATTGTAACTTAAAAAAAAAAAATAGACAGCTTACATTTGATGAAGCACCGATCAGTACTTGCTGGGAGAAGAAAAATAAGAAGGATAATTTATGACAACAGAGGCTATATATATTATTGACCATATCCTTTGTTTTTGGTTCAGTTATGTGATTCCGCGCCAAATTACAATTTTTTATTTCGCGGTTTGGTCTAACCGCTGGGAGAAAGAAACTGCCCCATCCATCATACTTGTTTCATATTGAATATATATGTGATACTATGTTTCTATTACTAAGATCAATTGGTCCTTAAAATTTATTATATAACGTTCAAGACTAAGATTATTCAAAGTTATACCAAAGTGTATATACAAATTGCAGACGTCTCTAATAATAAATATTACAGAAGGCAGTTATTAACTTAATTTTGGGAGGTTTTGGTGGAAAACAAGGTTATGGTTTTTTTTTTCCCTGAGAAAATTAATAAATTGGAATGTAATTATTACGCATTAATATTTTTGGAGAAAAAAATGTTAAATTTTGCAACAATATTTTGAGAAGAAAATGTTAAAAATATTTGATTTATTCAGTCCATTTTTTACATGTGCATAAATAGCATAATTTAGTATAATGTAGTATAATTTAGCATAATTTTATATATTTTAGTACAATTAGTATAATTTAGTTTAATTAACATAATGTAGTTTATTTTAATATATTTTAATATAATTAGCATAATTTAGTATAATGTAGTATAATTTAGTTTATTTTAGTATAATATAGTATAATTAGCATAATTTAGTATATTTTAGTAAACTTTAGCATAATTTAGTTTATTTTAGTATAATTACCATAATTTAGTCTAATGTAGCGTAATTTAGCATAATTTAGTATAATTTTATATAATTTAGTTTATTTTAGTATAATTTAGTTTATTTTAGTATAATTAGCTTAATTTAGTATAAACTTTATTAGACTACTTAACCTTTTATTTTAATTTGGATTTTAAATCAATTTATTTTAATATCATTTATAAGTACTATTGAATAATTATTATTTTTTTCATATTTTTTTTTATGAAAATATGTTATTTTATATGAATTTTTTTTCTGTATAATATGTCTCTATAACTCTGTTGCACGATACTAGTTAATAACTATAAACGGTGAGAAATTATAATTTCACCTTTTCAATTATGACAAGTAAAATCAATGATCACATTTAACAATCGAACATATCAACACAATATATCAAATTATATCAAATAAATTTGCTTCCTATATAGTATATATCAAGGACGTGTGTATAATAAAATTTTTTTTTTTAAGGTTGTATAATAAAATATTTTTTTTTAAGGTTGTAAATAAAATATTAAATATTATCCATAACTACATAATCCGATTCAGACCGAATAATCCACGAATACGGTTTTAAATATGAATACAAAATGAATAATTATCGGATAATCAAGTTAGATGAATTTAAATATATGAATCCTAATTAATAAAATTTAAGTATGGAAATTGAATAATTTAAGTTTTAAAGATTTTGGTTTATAATTTATATTAGTAATTTGTTAAAAAAAAAAATCCTTAGTTATATGCCATTTTTCATACTTAAAATGACTTTATTTGTGATAATTTGGAAAGTTGTTTTGAATTGTCAAAATCTGATTTGAGAATGAAAACAAAAGGCCGGGAATTGAAAGAACAGTTTTGTGATTTAATTGAAGCATCGGATGGGTATCGAAGAGACGGTGGATATGACAAGAGTTGTGAAAGTTAAGGTTGTGATCCGTGGGTGCTTCTATTTTGGATTATTATTGGCTGTGGAATTTAGGTTGTCACGTGATATTTAGCTGTGAAATTTAGCATTATTAGAATAATTTAGTATAATTTAGTTTATTTTAGTATGATTGCTACTAAATTTATTATAATATAGCATAATTTGGTATATTTTAGTACATTTTGGTATATTTAGCATAATTTAGTATGATGTAGCATATTTAGTATAATTTAGTATATTTTAGTATAATTAGTAGAATTTCGTTTACTTTATTATAATTAGTATATTTTAGTACAATTAGCATAATTTAGTATAATGTAGCATAATTTAGTTTATTTTAGTATAATATAGTATAATTAGCAAAATTTAGTTTATTTTAGTATAATTATCATAATTTAGCATAATTTTGTATAATTTAGTTTATTTAAGTATAATTAGCTTAATTTAGTATAATTTATAATAATGTAGCATAATTTAGTTTATTTTAGTATAATATAGTATAATTAGCAAAATTTAGTATATTGTAGTATAATTTAGCATAACTTGGTATAATTAGTTTATTTTAGTATAATTAGCATATTATACTATAATGTAGCATAATTTAGCATAATTTTGTATAATTTAGTTTATTTAAGTATAATTAGCATAATTTAGTATAATGTAGCATAATTTAGTATAATTAGTAATATTTAGTTTATTTTACTATAATTTAGTATAATTAGCATAATTTAACTTAATTTAGTATAATTTATTTTACTTTAGCATAATTAGTTTAATTTAGTATAATTTCACATAATTAGCATAATTTAACATAATTTTGTATATTTTAGTATATTTTAGTATATTTATGTTTAATTTATCATAATTTAGTACAATTTTAGTAAAATACTTATTTGTATCTGCAACTTTTTATTTTTTCAATATTCACTTGTGTGAATTCAGATATAGAATAGAATAATTACCCGTATTCAATTATTAGTATCTATATTCATATCCGTATTTTTTAATCCGTTTGTTTTAGAATCATATATGTTTAGATAGGAATTCATACTAATATTTTGATATGATTTTTATTTTTAAATGAAAAAAATAATTTATCAAATAATATGTTTATTTTGTTACAATATTTAAATTTGGTATTCAAATTATATATGTGTTCATATATGTTTAATATCCGATCTATATTCATATCCATTTAATATCTGATCCATATTCGTATCTATTTAATATACGTTCCATATTCGGATCCGAAAAAATAAAATGAATAGTATGACCGTAATTATTTGACAAATTAGGAATGTGTACCTAATCTATACCAAATAAATTATAAGAATTTCAAGTGAAAAATTATTACAACGAAATAAGAATATTAGCAAATTCAATATATAGTCTATAAAATAACTAATATATAATTATAATTTTATTGAAACTTGATCGTTGACCAACGGATTTGATTAGTTGCACAATTTTTCTTTTTAATTTAATTTTAATTTTAATTTATTAGTTGTCGTATTATCTAAATAAATATGGTTACCAAAATTTGAAAATGTGCATTAAATATAAGTGAACGATATGTCTATCTGATTTTCCTGAATCCGACGGCACAAGATTGATACGATTGATACGGTTGTTTGCTGTTTCGCTTTACTTCAAGAGTTCAGAGACGCGTCTTTATCTCGCTAAAAGTTATAGTTAATAGAAAAAAAAAAAAACGCGAATTCGGCGCCAGACCAAAACCCTCCCGCCGTCACACAGACGCACCAGCCCAAAACACTCTCCGCACCGATATGACCCCTCTCTCTCTCTGTTCCTCTCTCGCCTCCGACCCAGCAGGCCAGCACAGACGCGCCTTCCCTCTCCGCATCCTGCGCGCGTGAGAAGCTGTCCGATCTCTTTGAGATAGTGCCTCTTCTTTGATTATGCAGCCTTCTATTTCAAGAGTAGTGAAGTTGTGCTTTATTTCTTTTTACTGAAGAATAGTTTCATATCTGTAATTTTTTTTTAAAATTTGGGAATTTGATTCTAATCTCCTTCCATATGCTGTTTTGATTACACTATGCCCTTATTGTTTTAATTTAGTTGTTTTCATTTTTTTTGGCTAGTTTCGTGTCTAATTGCACAATAAGGGTAATCAAAACTGAAATTGTAAATATTTTAGACAAATTGCACAATTCAGTGGATGGTCATGAGATTAATCAACTTCAGTTTTGCATCTATGTTTTAAATCCTCAAATTTGTATAAGAATATCTAATGGTTTTGTATCTATGAAGGTAACAGAAGCGGTATTCTGAAAAGTGAACAATATATACTTAGTAGCTATATTTCTCTGATACCCCAGATTGGGCTTTGTAACTGTATTGGACACGTATCGGATACCATCTGGAGTTAGTAAGTGCAGACTGGTAACCAAACACTCTTTGTATATCATGCTGATTTTTGTCTCAGACCGAACCAGTAGCAGTTTTTTAATTGTTTGCTTTGTTTACTTTTCAGGAGGGTTTTGCTTTTTTAGATTGCACAACCTGTAAAGCCCTGTCCGTGCTATTTGAGAGTTCATTATCATACAGACAGAAAATGGAGTACACTAAACTTCCATTTCTTCGTTACAAGAGACGTACTTTTCATATTCGCAGCTGTTCAAATTGTCAGTTGTTCTCTCTAGTTAATTTTTTATTTGGTGTTAACTCCTTCTAAGATTGTTTCTGATTATAGGCATCGGACATATATTATCCTTGTCGCAAAAGGGATGGTGAAAATCTATAGGGATTGAAATCATCCAGATGTACTAAGTTGGAGTACGGAATATCTTGTCATCAGATGGTTGTTATCATTCTTATTTCTTGAATGTTATCTTATATGTCAGGTAATATCATTATTTGTATACCTAGTGTATTTTATAGATGGCTATCAGCAATTCTGGTTGTGTGTCATGGGGCTTTGATGATGAGATTAGCTTTTATTATATATGTGGTAAGACTAGTTAAGTAGATGCTACATAAATTATCAGAAAATTTATTTCATTCAAACTAGCAGTTAGAAAAACAATGTCAGTTGACATAAAGGCTGCTCAAGGTAAGATATGTTTAAACACGGGGACTTTCTTTGTGCTAGTGCAAACAATAAATTGTAACCAATTTAAGAAGTTGAATCTTGTGGCTTTTCCTAGACTGGTTTTGAGAAATTGAGATCTGATCATGAATTTGACAGATATTGTTATGTCAATAACAGCAAATTGAACTTTGGTTATATCAATAAAGAATTTTTCTTGTAGTTTTTTATATTGTTTATAGTCTAAAATGAATCTTTTTTCTGTTGTCGGGGCATTATTGATTTTTGCACTGCTTGGTTTGTGTGGATTCCTCATAACACTGTCTTCATTAGATTAGATCAAAGATTATTTGTTGATTGAAACCCCTATTGAATTGGTATAGTGTTAGTGTGATTAATGTTCCATTTTTTTCTCTTTTATTTACCCTAGTTGCTTAGCAGCAGTGTACTAGGGGCATAATTGGAATTCATATCAACTAATTAAGGTAATTCAATTAGGTGCTTGTAAATAGCGTGTACAAACTCTTCTTTTATTAATATAAGAAGTCGGAATTGTAGGAGGCTTCCTCATGCTTGGTCATATGGCTCCACCTGTAAGGGTAGCAGGAGAGGTAGAGGTTCTTCAGCACCACTTCATCCTTTGATCCCTTTGGCACCTTCAACTCCACGGCCTCTAGTGCTGGTTCTTGTCTTTCTGGATTACTTTGCCCTGTCACAATCTGGTAAGTTTTCCTTTCAGCCCAGCAAACTTTTTCCTTTCTTTTAACTCCTAAGTAGAAATAAAGCTGGTCAAGTATAATCACTTTAACTGGGATTTTTCCTATTAAGGTCTTTGGGATAAAGTCGAGCTTCACGAAATCAATTAGGCTTAGCTTACTTTTATTGAAATTGCTGGTTCTTTTGATCCTATTTTTTAATGATTTCTATTGCATGGACGAATTTGTCAGGTGTGTGGTGAACTTGGACAGATCAACCCTGGTTGCCGAACAGCTTCCGAGCACATGTATGTATTTCTTAATTTCAATTTTCTCCTGGTTTCTCTTATTTGTATTAGTTTGATTAATCTAAATACTAATTTTTTTAACCAACTCATCTTCAATACTTATTTGTATTAGTTTGATTTCTCTTATTGGTCGTTATGGAAATTTTCAAACTTCGCTGTCTAATCGGATAAAACTTAGTTTCTAATAAGAGCTGCGATTCAAGTATTAATTAAGTTCACTTTGGAAAAATTTTAGCATAGTTTGAGTGATAAAATTGATTATATGAACCAATCCTGCTACATACAGACATTCTTCACCTTAGAATTACATTAAGTCAATTCATGAGGTTACATATGAAGATGACCTAACTGGTAAAAGGTCTGACAAGTGCCGTACCACTTGATGTTCTTGGAGGTTTGAAGCTAAATATTTTAGCAATTCACATTGTGTTAATCTTGCAGTATTAGATATACTATGTATCTAAACTTATATCAATCAAATATAAGGTTTCTAATATCAAAAAATAAATCCGTCCTTATTTACTAATCATCTCTTTTGGTTTTCATGACTACCTAATGGAAGGCTAAAATCTTGAAGTATTGAAGGAAGGTACATATGCAACTATAATGGTAAAATTCTTTTTTTTTCATCGAAATTCAATTTCAACTCTGATCAAATGTAAAGTCAACATGTTCTTTATGTTTTCAAATCAGAATTGATATGATTATTTCCCTCAATCTATTACATAAGGAAATATGTAAAAATTAAAAATATATGCATCTAAAGATATTCTATATGTTCTATAAATTTCAAACATAGAATCAAAACCATTTGGGATATATGATTTTTATTGCAAAATTCCCTAAACTACCCTTGGTAGTAACAATAGAGCAATTCCTTCTACCTTCCCCATAATTTACTTTCCTGCTGCTCAACTTTGTTCTGTTGAGATTCGCTAATCTCTTTCTCACTGTTCTGCACAGAGTAGATTTTCCACTGCTATCGACCATTCTCGCCTCTTGTAGGTTCGGCTCTTCCTTCTGGTATGATATCTCTCAATGTTTATTCATTTCTACACACAATCCACTGTTCGGAAAGGAAATTGACTGTTTATCAGTAAAATTCACCGCTGTACCGCACCCAATACACTTAACTGGCAAGAAAATTGACTGTTTACCATAAAAAAGCACAGCTGGCTGACTGGTGTACCATTTCCTTAAGTGGTCAGTATGTACAGAAGTTACTGACTTTTGTTTTTGGAAAGGTATGGGGTCATTTGGTGTTGCTATCCATAAGGTTCGCACTTAGGACGAAGACATTGCCTTTAATTTCTGCACTACTGTCGAAAATATATTTCAGGTCTCTCTTCCCTATCTCTTTGTCACTCAGTTTTAGTTCATTTTCTCTGAATTTAATTAGTTTGCAGAAGGCAAATTTATCAAATTATATATATATTTTCAAGGTCGACATTGCTTGCAATTTGAGGGAAGCGGTTAGTAAATTATCTTTATAATTGATCTATATATATTTTTTCTATATATAAAAATATTTGAAATAATGATCATCTGGTATATTTGACAGATACAAGCCGTTAATGAGTTTTTAGGTGCTTTTGAGACCTAACAGAACGGCATGATTAAAGGTGAGGCAAACCACATATATATTAAGTGTTGTATATTAATGATTTCTCATCACTTCATATTATTTAGATTTTGCTGGGGCCTAATGGAATCCTTCCATTTGCTTGTCTTTGTTTATAGAGAAACATTTGATGTCTTAACCTTCTTCATCATGCCTGTTATGGTTATAATTAACCTTCAATCAACCAATTAAATATCAAGGTCGTATATAAATTAGAGCCGACCTTGATACTGACCACATTAGTCGCGGGTATTTGTAAAGGTCCGAACCTGACCCTGAAGTTCTTGACTTAGTGTATCAGTTTCATTAGACTTTCTGTACTAGTGCCAACTGATAGCAACGTAAAAAGTTAGTTTAACCATTGTCCTTGCATACTGATTAATTGCTTTTTATATGCATATGCAGGATATGGAAATATATTAGCTATCAACCTAGCTCTGCGGATTTAATTGGAAGTGATTCAATGAATAAGCTGTCAATTCTTTTCAATCTCTGTTGTATATTTAGAAGATTTGTCGGCCGAAGAGAGGAGCTTTACTGAGGAACAAGTTATTTTAATTTTAACTAGATATATAATGTCTTAATCTATTTTTTTCCTCTTTAGATGATAGTGTGGCCTTTTTTCTTTTGTTATTATCAATGTAAATTTGAATGATAGATATTAAATTTTATGAAAGTATTTTTTTCTTAATTATTGTCTCTATTTATATTATAATTTCCAGAATATCAAATTATAATTAATGAAATAGTTAATTACAACGAATATATTAGAATTACGTTTGCATATAAATTTTGTTGCAGTAAAATATTTTGTTGCATTTGAATTATATCTGCATATTAATTTTGTTGCATTAGATTTATAAATTGCAACTAAAATTTGGTTGTATTTAATTTACATATTGCAACTATAAGTTTCGTTGCGATACATTATAATATTACTACTATTTTTTTCGTTGCGTTAAATGTGTAGTAGCAACTGTTTATTTAGTTGCAATAGATTATTACTACGCATTTCATGTAACTAAAATTTGGTTGCAATAACTGTACAAGTTGCAACCATAGATTTCGTTGTGATATACTATCTTATTGCTACCATTTATTTGGTTGTAATATATTATTGCTACGAATTTCATGCAACTAAAATTTGGTTGCAATAACTGCACAATTGCAACCATGAACTTTGTGGCGATATACTATCGTATTGCCACTATTTTTCAGTTGCGATAATGGTTGCAATAACTGCACAAGTTGCAACTATGGATTTTGTTGCGATATACTATTTTATTGCTACCATTTTTGTTGTTGTGATAAATGCGCAATAGCAACCATTTATTTGGTTGCAATAGATTATTGCTACGCATTTTATGCAACTAAAATTTGGTTGCAATAATTGCACAAGTTGCAACCATAGATTTTGTTGCGATAAAATATTTTATTGCTATCATTTTTTGGTTGTGAATACTATTTTATTGCTACAATTTTTTGTTGCGATAAATGCGTAATAACAACCATTTATTTGGTTGCAAACTTTATTGCCACGTCGGTATAGTAACCAAATCATGGTTGCAATAAACAAAATTTTATTGCAACCAAAGAGTTGGTTGTCAATCTATTGCTACCAAAACTATTGCAACGACCCGCAACCAATTATTTTGGTTGCGAAATCAGTCTATTGCAACCAAATTATAGCTATTGCAACCAACTTTTTGGTTGCCCGAAGTGAATTTTGGTGTAGTGATCATTAGGGTAATTTTCAAAGAAATCCTTTACCAGGTAATCGCGGCCCAGCCTTGCGACATGATGAATGGGAAACATTCCATCCGAAAATGGAGTGCATGCCAGAGTAGGGTCAACTAGTAACATGGTCTGTACCACTTGAGTATATCGTTCGATTATGGCCATGTACAATGGTGATTCCATTTTGTCGTTCACTTTGTATGCAGCTTCTTGATCCAAGTACATCAGCATGCAGCCGATATCTTTATGACCATGTCTTGCAGCAATATGCAATGCTGTGTCCCCATTTTTATTTCTTTCTTGGAGAGCATCTTTCACGATGACATGATCACTTTGAATGAGGTTCTGGATGACCTTCTCATTACCGACCTTTGCAGCACAGTATAGAGGGGTCTCTGACATGTTGTTCCGTGCTTTCAGCAGAGACATGTCTCTTTTAAAAACCATCAAAGCTAGCTCGTTGTGCCCCTCGGTAATAAGTAGGTGAAGAATTGTGTCTCCAATACGCGTTGTACTTCGGAGCTCAGATTCGACAGTCTGGTTTTTTATGTTTATTTCTTCCGGAGCAGAATGAGAGTCATCTATTGTCACCTGATTAGACAATGTAAAATTTCATTACATTCAAATTGAACATATTTGAAATTTATGGAAAATAGACATAAAAAATCATAATTTTTGGACATGCATATATATATACTTGTATCATACCCGTGCGTTGCAACGGGACATATCATAAGAAACAAATATATTAATAAAACTAATAACTATTCAAAAATTAAAACACATGTTAATAGAAAATTTATATGATTATGTATTTTAATTAACTTTAATCATGACCTCTGATAACAATTTGATGATGTGATGATTCTTTATTTTTAAGTACCAATGGTATCAAATAATATCTCGATTCGAATATAATATTAAATATCATACAACAATTCAATATCAATATATGATATGATATCAAAAAACATAAATAAAAAATGTTATCGTGTGTATGTATAGGATATATATTACACACACATATTATAAGAGAAATATATATTCACGCACACATTCCAATTTATATTCTTCTTTGTTTCCAATTTATAGAATACACACACACACACACACATTGATATATTTTATTTTGGAAATATATTCTAAATTGCCCACACCAATATGTATAGAAACAAGGAAAGAGAAACGAAGAAGAGGTAAGAAAACAAAGAAATAAGAAAATGGAAGGTGGAGTCTTCTCAATTGAAGAGAAGAAATATGGAAACAAATAAATAAGGAAACAGATAAATATATCGCTAAATTTCAAAATTTGTTCAATTTTAATTGTAACGTATCGTGTGGCAGTACATGTGGTGGGTATGTTCTTAACTAAATTTAGACTTCTATACATAAAACAGATGCATTTAATCAAAAAATACAAATTATGTAATTGAAGGGCTGAGATTAAATCTAAAGTTTCACCTTTCAATCATAGCCGTTGGCGGATCGGACACCCAACGTGCTTAATAATAGAATGGAGATATAGAGAGAGAGAGAGAGAGAGAGAGAGAGAGAGAGAGAGTAATTGAGTAAGGCTACCATGCTTTGCAAATTAAAGTGGGTGTTTTAATTTCCACTCATAACTCTAGTTTCAAAGTTCAAAACGTCAATCCGAACCATTCAAGTTGATATCCATATTAAATTGTGCTTTTAGACCAAATTTTATATTTTTTGGAAGTTTTTTACTATTATTTTAGAATTTTTCAAAATCAGTGTTTTTCAGAAAATTCTGGACCATCAAAAACAGTGATTTTAAAAAATTCTACAAAAAAAGTAAAAAATTTCCAAAAAATATAAAATTTGGTCTCCAAGCACAATTTAATATGGATATCAACATCAACTGTTCGGATCAACGTTTTGAGCTTTGAAACTAAGATATGAGCGCAAATTAAAACACCCACTTTAATAATTTGCAAAGTATGGTAGCCTTACTCATATATATACATATATATATATATAGAGGGTGCATATATATATATATATATATATATATATATGCATTAGTACGGAGTCATTAGTTAGAAACATAATACAATGTGACGGGGTTATTAATTAGTTACAAACAATATTTATGAAAATCAAAACAGTCAACGTTAAAAGAGAGGCAAGTTCAATTGTTGTGCGTGCCCTTCAATGAAATTATGATTCGACTATTTTCAATATGTTTAAATCATAAATATTAGTTTTTTGGTTGAATAAAAAATTTGAGAAACTGGTCTGCATAAAATAACGTAATTTAATTTGGAACTTAAAATTGAAAATAATTAGAAATATTATTCCATTAACTAGTGCATGCAAATCTTAAATTTGCAACTTTACAGGTGACTTCCAAGAGAAAAGTAAGAAAAGATATATTATTTCTCAATTTTGAATGGTCACACTGAGTGACTAGATTAAATAGCCTAATAACCACAATTTTATTGCCTATATTTGTAATTATTTGTACTAGAAAATTGCTACTTCACCAACTTTGTACCTTTAATTTTGTCACAGTTTGTGCTTCGTGCCCTTACAAGGGAAAAACTAGATTACGCGCAAACAAAAACCAAATAGCATAAACCAATTATAAACTGATACAATACATAAAAATAAAATTACCAGTACTTAGAGGGGTTAAGAGGTAAGAGAGTGAACATGTGCTTAAAGGGGCGAATCGGTTATCAGATTGTGAGGTTAGAGGAGAAGAGATGGACAGAGAAGATGAAAGAAACAAGCCAAAATATGAGGAGAGTAAACATCAGGTAGGGGTAGAGAGGGAGAGAAAGAGAGAGAAATGTGGGCCCGATAAGAATATTTTGTTTATAATTTTAGAGGAGCATTTTGTTTGAAATTTTTTTAAGGTAGAACAATTTGTAAAATTTCGCTAACAAAACAGTGGAACTAGTAGTCACCCATTCCAATACTGAACAAGATAAAAAATAATATGCTTAATTATAAGCTGAATATGTGTTAATTCCTCACCCAAATAATAATAATAACAATAATGGGGAATTTTCACATATATCTCTCAAAAACTTCTAAAATTACGTATTTACCCTCTAAACTTCAAAACTCACAAATTTACCCAATTTATTTCTTTTACATTAAAACTCATTCTAAATTTATAAAATACCATTTTTACTCTTTCTTAAAACATTAAAATGCTAGTCGGACTCAAATTGGAATATGAAGGGTTCCTCTATTGTCACCTGATTAGACAGTCTGGTTTTCTATGTTTATTTCTTCCGGAGCAGAATGAGAGTCATCTATTGTCACCTGATCAGACAATGTAAAATTTCATGAAAGCATTGAAATTGGATATGCATGAAATTCATGCAAAATAGACATAAAAAATCATGATTTTTGGACATGTGTGTATATATCTATAAATATATATAAATAGTGGATTCTTCATTAGTCTTAAGTATTGGGCTATATTTGAAATCGTTTAGATGCGTTATTGATGTTAGATGGGACATACAGGATTTATAAGGAGACAATAAATTAACTAATGAAAAAAAATGAGAAAGAGCATCTAGAAATTTCCATCAGCTCTATCTTCTCCTTCCTCCTGTCTTCCACTAAGAACACAAACCCTTGATCAAACTAAAATAGGTAATGTATAGACTCTTGTATTTCAATGTAGGTCTAAGATTTATATTTTTCATTAATTAACACTAAAAAAAAGATTAAAAAGTTATGTATTTTGATCATGACTATGGTTGAAGGAATATAATACAATGTTACGGGGGTTGTTAATTAGTTAGAAGCACTATTTATATCAAAATAGCCAACATTAAAAGAGAGACAGGTTCAATTGTTGTGCCCTCCAATGAAATTATAATTGGACCATTTTTCAATATTTTTAAATCATAAATCACTACTACAAAAAATAACATTTACCATCAGTCATACATTTTATTGTGAACAGTTGGTAAAACATAAACAACACCGGCTTTTCAAAAACCAGTGATAAATATACTACAATTATCATTTGTTTTCTCTAAAAAACCGGTGCAAAATTTTTTTGCACTTATTGCACCGGTTTTATAAATAAAACCAGTGGTGCATGTGCTATATTCATCACTGGTTTTCAATAAAAAAAACGGTGAAAAAATATAAGATTATTGTCCATCTATTTTTCTAAAGAAAACTGATGCAGATTGTTTGATATTTACCATTGATCTACGTAAGAATATTATTTTGTGTTTAGTCTTACACACTTTATTTTGTAATTTGTTAAATTAATTACACAATATTATATATTTACCATTTATTAATTAATTTTTTAAGAAAATATATTTTATTTTATAAAAGTGGTAATGAAGGAATTTATATTTTCAAATTTTATTAATACTGTGCACCGGGTCCGGGTTATAAAAACAAAACCGGTGTGATAAAATTATATGCTCCTGTTTTAATTAAATAATAGGTGTTCATTTGTTTAAATGGGAAATATCGAATTGCACGTCTCTCTCTCTCGACTCGATCCAAATGGGAAACACTTATCCCTTCGACTCAAAACCCTCTAGCGGCGCTCTCCTGCGCCGTCTCTCTCTGTTCTTCTGTGTGGCTTGTTTGCTTTCAACGCACTTAGGGTTTTCTTCGTGTTCGTTGTTCCTCGGCGCTTGCCTGAGCTCGTGAGAACCGCGGCCGCGAGGTGGGGCCAATTGTCTCAAAATCCTTTGTTTTTCTTGATTCTTTGGATTCTTGACTCTCTATTTAGGGTTTTATTGGCATGAGGGCTTCGGGGGGGGGGGGGGGGATTTCAAATTATAGAATTGATAATTTCTTGCACCGTTTGATCCACGTAGAGCAGTGCATTATTGCATAGGATTATTTAATTGTCTAAGATGGTTTGGCTTTATTCTCTTCTTCTTTTGTCTTTCCTTTTTAATTTCTTCTATGATGAGTAGGTTGTTTGCTGAAATTTGGGTAATGGGTTAGAGCTCAAATGAACAATGGTTTTTTGCTGAAATTTGGGAGCATAAGATACACACGTCATTTTTCTATACTTTATTTTTCCAATTTTATTTAGAAGAAATGCCAAGAATATTTGTACCATTTCTTAGTACATCCATTTCTTACTACGATTTCAGTTCTGTACCAGTGTGTACCAAACCAAGTACTTATTTGAAGCTTATTGTCCCTGAGTGTAACGTTAAATTGTACACATTAACTCAGATTAATTGAGGCTTAAGTGTAGGTATTTGAGAAATCATGATTTTAATGTAGATGTACCAATTCAGTAGGGACAGTATTGGAAATTAATTGCCAAAATTATAGCATATTAGAGTGAATGGTTTATCTTGTAATCTTTGTTGAAATTTTGATATGGGAGATGTTTTTATTGGCAAGGATTCCACCGGTAAAATGAACGATCTCATAATTAAATTATACTATATTCACTAATCTGTTGAATCTTTTAATTTTCTTATGCATACTTTATTTGTATGTAGGATATTGTTCGGAAGGTTGCAAGGCAATGGCAGATTGTGGTACTTCCCTGCATACGAGCCGCACGTTACACATTATACTTGTTACTATGACAGAGGTTTGCACATTTCTTTTCTCCACACTAGTGGAGAACTTGGAATTAGTGTCGGTTGTTTATGGGTATTAGTGTCGGACATTAGGCGACACTAATCGGGCTGATACTAATACTTTGTAAAAAGCCGATACTAAAAGTAAAGCATTAGTGTCGGCTATTTATTAAATAGCCGAAACTAATATTAACTTTTAGTGTCGGCTTTTTAATAAATAGCCGACACTAATGTTTTTTTTTTTTAAAAATAAATTTCAAAAATTCACTATAAATCATAGAAAATTCCAAAACTGAAATTTTTTGTTCTGAGATGCTCATATATTTTTGCTGAACTATATATAAAACAAAGATATCAAATAATTCATCATAATTTACAAATAACACTCACTAAATAAAATATCATCCAAATTGCTCATTTATTGTTATTCTTATAAATGGTTTGTGCAAGAAAGTTGAAATTGAGAAGGCAATGGATTATCTACATGACATGATTTCTAAAGGGCATTAGCCTGATGTCGTAACCTATAACATTCTTATAGATGGATTATACAAGAATGGTGAAATTGAGACAGTGGATTTTTTACATGACATGATGTGTAAAGGGTATGAACCTGATGTCGTGACCTTTAACACTCTTATAGATGGAGGTGATGTAGCGATGCCTGGTGTAGCACTGCAGAGTCTACAGAGGCAACTTCATCTAGGCAACGCCTGGTGTCGCGAGAGAGAGGTGGTGTAGCGAGAGAGCACAGTTGACGAAATGAAACAGCGCCATCTTCTGGTATTCGCCTAGAAGAAGCGACTAGGTTTGAGAAGATCAGATCGGAGAGAAGCGTGAAGCGAAGTGAAGGCTGTGTTTTAAACCCTAGGCGTGCGTTTGAAAGTGGTGCGCGGGACTTAAAATGAAATTTTTTCAGCTTTAGTGTCGGCTGTTTATAAATAGGTGACACTAATAACTGAGAATTAGTGTCGGTTATTTATAAAAATGCGACACTAATATTATTAGTGTCGACTTTTTGTAAACGACCGATACTAAAGTATTAGCGTCGGTTTTTTAAGGCGACACAAATTGTATGTTCTCCACCAGTGTCAGTTAAAATTTGAGATTCTCTAGTTTAATGTAATTTATGTCTGACAATGGAATTATAAAAATTAAATTAACCAAGCTTAAAAAATATTTTTTGTATTGTTGCTACTTGTAGTTTTCACAATACTAATCCTTGTCTGAATATGCAAAACAGTGCCTTCAGGAGTCGAAGGGTGACGTTAACAGATGTGGATACTATATCATGAGCTGTAACTAATTTTGATTAATGGAAAGAAAAAAAACAATTAATATGTTTATTTAATTGTGTGTTACTTTGTTCGGATTACACTTTTATATTGTGTTATTTAGTTTAAGTTGTACTTTTAAATTGTGTGTTGTTTAATTTATAAAATTATGATTTTTGTGGCATATGAATGTATTGATGGCTAAAAAATTTGAGGGATAGCTAGCCCAATATAGCCCAATATAGACATAGTTTAAGTTGGTACAACAGTATAGACTATTTAACAAAATCCAATCTTTAACACTGGTTATTCTAATAGAGGAGCACTACAATAAAGTAGACACTTTTTGCGTGAAAAAAAGCGCATTTACGACGGTCATCCGTCGCAAAAAGAAAAAGCTGAACAATGAAAGTAGTCCGTCGCAAAAAGTCATTTTTTATCCTCGGGAAAAGTGTCTCATTCTTGTAGTGGAGGGATCCAATTACACTATTTTATGGTGATTGATGACACATCTTGACATTATATTTTTACAAGTTAATTTTACAATTTTAAAATTCAAATAGACGATCTGAACCATTCAACATGATCTCCATATTAAAATGTGCTTGGAGACCAAATTTTATATTTTTTGAAATTTTGTTAGTATTTATTATGATGTGTACAAAGTTGTAATTTTCAGACAATTCTTAACCATTGAAAAACAACAATTTTAAAAAATTCTAAATATATAGTAATAAATTTTCAAAAAATGTAAAATTTGATCTCCAAGTACATTTTAATATGGACATCACATCAAATGGTTCGGATTGACTATTTGAATTTTGAAATTACAAAAATAACTTATAAAAATATGGTGTCAAGATGTGTCACCATAAAATGGTATAATTGGATTCCTCTAATAACAGGTGTTAAAAATAATTTTAACACCAGTTATTTAATTAGAAACCGGTGTTAAAAGTAGTTTTAACACGAGTTATTTAATTATAAACTGGTGTCAAAACTAATTTTAACACCGGTTGTAAAAAATTTCACATTTCCAACAATCTTCTCATTAGCTGCGGTACAAGAACAGGTGTTAGATGTCAATTTTTACAGTTGACAAATCGGATTTTTGTAGTAGTGAATATTAGTCTTTTAGCTAAAAAAAAGAGATAGAAACGGGTCTGTATAAAAGAACGTAATTTAATTTGGAATTAAAATTGAAAATAATTAGAAATATAATTAAATCAACTAGTTAATTTTGCATCGTTACAAGTGACTTCCAAGTGAAAAGATATATCATTTCTCAATTTTGGATGGTGACACTGAGTAACTAGATTTGTAATTTCATGTTATGTTAACAGTATACTAGAAAATTGCTACTTAACCGACTTTGTACCTTTCTGTCAGACTGTCACAGTGGGTGCTTCGTGCTCTTACAAGGGAAAAACTAGATTACGAGCAAACAAAAACGAAATAGCATAAACCAATAATAAATTAATACAATATACAAAAATAAAATTACTAATTATTTATTGCGCTTTTCATCCATTGCCAAGTGGTAACCAGTGCTTAGAGGGGCTAAGAGGTAAGAGAGCGAACATGTGCTTAGAGGGGCGAATCGGTTATCAGATTTTAAAGTTAGAGGAGAAGAGACGGACATAGAAGGTGAAGGAAAGGAGCCAACCTTTGATGAGAGTAAACAACTAAACATGAGGTAGTAGGAAGGGAGAGAGAGGGAAACAGGCCCCATAAAGATATTTTGTTTATAATTTTAGAGGAGTATTTTGTTTGAATTTCTTGTAAAATTCGCTAACAAAACAATTTGTAAAATTTGTAAAATAGAGATGGAAGAGTGAACAACGTGGGATCGGTTGAAAATGGAAGAGGAAACCGCTTGGGTATGAACAAGATTTAGCTGAAGATTAAAGTTGATAAAGCTTCTACGTTTTCTGAACAACTCGGGATTGGTTTTTGTAATTTGGTTAAAAATTATAGGCACTATATGAGCAAGCAATTAACACTTTATGAAATATTACCTGGACGTCTGTTTGTTGTTCCGGCTGTAGTCCAAGACGTCGTATCAACACATCACCATCGCCTTTCATTACTGCTCTGAAAAGATCAACATGCATAACTGGACGTAATTCGGGCACCGTTGCACTTTCAGATCTTATACTCTGGGAGGATAGCATAGCCATTACAATCACGTTTAGCTTGAATTGCTCTTACAGATCTATTACAAGTAGGATAGATTATTTAGGGGAATTATTTATAGTGCAGTCTGAAAATCAATAACTGGCAATATATAAATTGTGTGGGCCAAGGAAATATTGTGTGGGCCCACAGAAATTTCGTACCTTTATAAATTGTGTTGGCCAAGGAAATATTGAGCATCCTAAGAGTTTGTGGGCCTAGTAATATTAATAAAAACTCCTTTGCTGCTTATTACTTGGGAAGGAATATATAATCCTGTACTCAAGTTTTCTGAACTTGAAGAGATTTGATCATGCTTTTCTAAAACTTCGTAATTAATTTCTGTGGGTGTTGGTAATGGAAGTGGTGATCATAGAGAGCACATTATTTAAAAAGAAATTGATATTCTGCTTCGCTCACAGCTCAATTATAAAAAAACGAGAAAGTAGAAAATTATGACGTCAGTCTCAGATTGGCTGAATTATTTATAATTGATGAATAATAAAAATATAATATTTTTGAAATACAATATTCAAAAAAATCTTAATAGACACATAAATATCTTCATAATCAAAATAGTTCATAATTTTAACTTTATCATGTTTTAGGCACAAAAAACACATTTTATATTAACTAAGAAGAGAAGCAAATTAGTACAGTAGCCAAGCCCTCTTCCAATTAAACAACTAAGAAGACAAAAGTAGATTGGAGATATGAAACGATGAAAAGAGAGAAGGTAGCAAAAACAAATTATTAGGTGAGTGAGTGGGAGACTCGGAGAAGACTCAGAGTCAACTCATTAAATAAATGCATTTTTATATATTTTCTATAAGACAGGTATATCAGTATCTGTCTTCAGTTTTTTTTCTCTTTTCTATTTTCTTTTACCTTTTTGTAAGGCAATTAATTGTCGAATAAAATGGATAGGAGTCGTGAAGCTGTGTTGCCCTTTCTATTTTTTTTTTTTAACAAATAACAGTTATTTTTTAAGATATTTGATCCTCAATTTAATTTTAATTGAGTAAAAAAACATTATACAAAAAATAAAATTTTGTAAATCATTCCGAAAGACATGTCACATAGGCAACGGACATATCTTCTGACGCACCAAAGAAATTTCATACCCTCATAAAGTGTGTGGGACAAGGAAATATTGAGCATCCTAAGAATTAATTTGTTGGCCTAATAATATTAATAAGAACCATGCTTTGCTGCTTATTACATGGAAATTAAAGAATATACAACCCTGTGCATAAGTTTTCCCACCATTTCATACTATCTCTCCTCACTTTGTCTCTTTCCCACAAGTTTCTCCTCATTTTCCCAACCAAGTAATTTCTCCTCATTTTCCCAGATTTCCAAGCCCCTATAATTTTTTTTAAAATTTGTTTTAAGTCCAAAATGGTTCTAAATTGTTAGAATTTGTTGTAATGTACCAAATTAGTATAATTTAGTTCCTGATTAGTTTTAATTAGTGTTAATTAGTTCTAATTAATGTTAATTAGTTTATTTAACTCCAACATGCCTTTCCCTGAGTTAACACATTGAAGAGACATACACACTTCACGTCGGATCGAAACTCAGACGTGATCAAACTTCATAATTTTTATGCTGGTTATGTACGTTCAATGTTTGTGTTGATCATTTCAAAATAAATTTAGAATTATTTCATTGCATATTGACCGTTGATTGCTTATGAGAAAAAAAACGGTCCATAAATATTGAGTCAATTTTAAGAGATAAATAACGATGAAATTCTACAAAATTGACATTTATAATTAAGTATGATTTTGTCATAGAAGATATTAAAAAGATTTTCAAGATTTTATAAAAGATTGGAAGTCTTAGATAGTCTAAGAAGAAAATTGTTGTATTAGTTTCTAATTACAATGATATAAAACTAATGTTGTCTCAAACTTCAAATCTCTTATTCTTTTTATTTAAAAAAAGACCAGAAGTAGGGTGGCACATATAAATAAATATCACCATGGTTGAATTATGAACAACACATAAAACAATATAAAACAAAATTGTAAACACCACATGTGAAATGACTTATGAATAGCACTGTATCCGAACAACTTTTGTACGTTCAAAGTGGTTTAATAAATAGTAACAAAATTCCAAAAAATATAAAATTTGGTCTCCAAGCACATCTTAATATATAGATCGCATCTAATGGTTTGGATTGACTATTTGGACTTTAAAAACGGAGAAAAAGGATTTAAAAAATATGATGCATTTGGGTGCATTTGAACCCTCCTCTATATGATAGAATACAAATGTTGTCTCATACTTTAAAATATTTTATTCTTTATTAAAAAAAATACCAGAAATGTGGTGGAATAATATTTGATGGAGTTGTATATGAGTAGAACTAGGTGTTTTTAAGTTCACCAAATTTATTTGTGAACTGAACTCTAAAATCTATCAGATTGGCTTCAAACGAAAAATTCAAACAGTTAAAACCCTTCTACCTTATAATATATGTATATGTATATGTATATATAAACTGAATTTTTGAGGCACTAAACGATGTTTTTTTGAATTTTTTTTGAAATTTTAGGTCTTATGTGTAAATTTCGTAATACAAATTAAAAAAAAATCATAAGACAACATAACTTGAAATATATATTTTTCTGTTTATTAATTTGTGGTCACGTGGGAAAGAGAGAGAGCCTGATTAGCCATTCCCTATCATGCTATCACAATCTTATTTAATGCACAAAAAAATGCACTCCACAGAAGACAATTTTTTATAAAAAAAAATAGTTATTTATTAAATCCGGTCCAGCAGCCGAAATAATATTTTAAAGTCTAAACGAATTATATTTTGGATCCGGTTTTTGTCAGTTTGACTGACCGGTCCGATCTGGTTTTCATAACACTAGAACGGACAAACTTGAAACTGTTTTGCTAATTCTCTGCTATTTTTTAATCAATTAAGGCGTTTGTTTAAATAAGTCAATTATATATAATATAGGGAATGAATTGAGGTGAGGTGCAATAAATAGATTCTCTGCCATATATGGAGCCAAATCACGTGGTGAGGTGCAATAAATAGATTCAAACCGTTCTTTTAATATGGTACGAATCTCAAAACATACCACCTATAATTTATAAGCATTAGATTGATTTTGACCCGCTGAAATCAATCCGGACCGTCCGTTTATTATCGCACCCCTTCAATATCTGAAGGGAGACATTCAAATCACGCGGGAAATAAAGAGACAGGTAGGCCTCGCGGGAAATAAAGGTCAATATTGTGTTATATTTATTTAATTTATAACCTCTGACCGTAACATGCTGCATTAATTACTGGGATTTGAAGGATAATGAGTAGGCCTTAACTGGGGCAAACCTTTGGTTTCTTTTCCTAGTTTTTTTATATTCTTTCATATGCTCCCAAATTTAGAATTTTTAAAGGATAATGAGTAGGCTTTAAAAAAAAAAATATTATAATTTATATGAGACATTGTTCACCTTCATTCGCTCAGAAACGACGATTCCTATATATTTGAAAAGTATAATTTTTTTATGAATTTTATAGAAAAAGGAGAACATACGTAATTATCTTAACAATAGTTAGGACCCCTCTTTTTTGTGGAACATGAGAATTGTACTCCAAATAAAATCCCCGAGCGCATTCTCCAAGTTGTTTAACAGAAAAAACTTTTAATGCTATATAACTTTAATTTTCAGCGCTAATATCCAAACATTTAAATCTCTGTTTATAACATTTTACAATGCTACTCACAAACATTTAAACCTCTATCTGCAAGAATTAAAATTTTAAATCTGTATAGTTTTAACTCCTAAATACTTTTGTCTTCAAGCCAAAAACGGAAAGATTCATTTCACCTACTTTTTTTTAATTTTTTCTCTAATCATTCTCATCCATTTTCCCGACGATCCGTGATGAATTTTACGAATCTAAAAATACAAACGTTTTTTTACCTGATTTTCTCTTTCAAATGAGATCCATGAAGAATAACTTTCGAGTTATATTTGTGTCGTAATTTTTTTACCACTTTAAATCTCTTGAATAAAGTGTATAAACCTCATGTACAAAGAATTTAAACCTCAACAATAACACTTCAAAGCGTGTAAACCTCAACGGTAACACTACATGTAAAAGCTCATTTACAAAGCATACAAACCTCATATACAAAGCCTTGAAAATTTTAAAAGTTATAGAGTGAGATTTAAAAACTTAAAAATTTAAAGTACTCTTGAGTTTTACTTTAAAGAAAAAAAAACAAATGACTTTAATATTACTCAAATGTATTTCTTCATGGATTTTATTTCAAAGATAAAATAGAACAGAAAACGTTCGATTTTTAGATTCGTAAAATTTAATCACGGATCGTCCGGAAAATGAATTAGAATGATCAGAGAAAAATAAAAACAAAAGTGGGTGAAAATAATATTTTCTTTTTTGGCTTGAAGACAAAAGTAGTTAAAGAGTTAAAACTATCTAGAAATGTTTTCAGATAGAGGTTTAAAACCTGTCAAATTGGCTACAAATGACGAATCCAAACCTTTGAAACCCGCCTACCTTACAAGTGATGCGTCTACATGTGAAAATTTTAAACATTCGAATTAATTTCGTATAAAGTCAATCGGTCAAAATTAGAAGGTTAATAAATGCATTCATGTTGTTAATTATTTTAGAGGAAGTGTATTTTGTTTTAAAATTTTGAGAAGTAAGATAATTTGTAAAATTTGCCTATGATTATCGTCTTATATACGTCAAAAGTAAACAATTTAGCCATTTTCCCTAGCAAGCCGATTATTTAGAAGAGTGATATTTTTCTTAAATCTGCAACTTATTTTTTATTTTTTAAATAAAGTGTAAAATGGATATTAGAAAAATATAAATAATTTTTAATAGAAAAAAGCAATAAGATATTTCTGAGTTTTAGAATTGTGCTCATAAAATATTTTTTAAAGCACAACATGCGCTAATGTTGTCCTAATTTAAAATAATAAATTTAAATAAACTATTAGTGTAACAACCTTCAATGATTACATGCCTTTGCATACCAACCATTCGTCCAACAACCTTCAATGATTTAATGCCTCTGCATACCAACCATATGATATGATGTCAGTCAAAGATAAGTTAATTTTGGAAAAGTATAGATAATTTATAATTTAATAATCTGACTCTACCATATATATAAACTAATGTAAAATGTCATTGGGGTCATGTTTCTAGAGTCCAAATTTTGTTCTTATTTTTGTCGTTAAATTCAACATAGATTTTCTATTTCAGAGTAAGTGTTTTTACTTTTTAAAAATTAAAATGTTCAAAGTTTGCTAGTTTGGACATATATAATATACTTACAGGTTCTCAGTGATATTAATTTCAAAATCTGTCGTATTGTTAGATCTTCAATAACGGATTGAGACTGTTCAAACTCACCAAGTTTAAGAGTGATGTATTTATACGTCTAGTACATAAATTTTAAAATTAATTTAGTATAAATACTAGCATTTAACAATGATGAAAAATGAGCACATTATAATTAACTTATAAATCTTTTTTTTTAGACTGTTTGACTTTATACTAAAGTCAGTCATAAATTTATGAATTTGACATGTGAAAGCACCTTGTGAAGTAGTTCGATTTTAACAGTTTCGATTCGTAGTATGAAGTCATGATATATTTCAAAGTTAAAATTCATACACTAGTACAAAAAACACGACCATACACAGCATATCATACACTGATGCGAAAGAATTGTACATCAATAGCATGTAACGGGAGGAGGCACTAGCGCGAAAAGTTTTGAACCGTGTTCTGAAGTCACATTTATTTGTACACGGTTCAATAATATCTAACAGTGTAACACTCAGGTAATATGTACTATTGTAATTAGTTTAGACTTATTTATACTATTGTAAATTGAAAGGTTTTAATTGTAAAATTGCAAAATATAAAAAAAAAAACAACGTGGTACTAAAGCCACGTGGCTCCCATGCGTGAAACAACCCAGCCCCCTCTAAATAAAATGAATCTTATCTCCTGAGCCGACTGGGGAGAGAAAAATGAAAAGAAAATCAGAAAAATTAAGGAGAGGAAAAATAAAAGAGAGAGAGAAGAAAATTAGGAAAAAGAATATAAATGTTTTGATTGGATCTCCGATTGAAATTAGGACTAGTTGATTTTTAAACAGTTATTATAACTCGAATTTGATTCTAGATTGAGTACTACCAGGTAATCAAACTTCTCTATAATTTAAGTTTTCAATTTGTATGGTTAATTGGGTATTGAAATGGATAATCATATTATGATGATATATTTAACTACATTTGGGTTTGGAGATTGAAATAGTTTTTAAAGGATTGTAATACTGAAAATCGCTTGTTTGAGAGATTCCAACTAGAATAGAACTACTGTTATTGAAAACCTAGACTCAATTGATAAAGTTGTGTAGTTGTGTAGTTGTGTAGATCAATCCAATTAAAATGGTTATTTACTTTTATCAAGTCAATTATAGAGAAGCTGCGTTGTTAAATAACTGATTACTTGGTTTTGTAGCTGATTTTGTATTGTTTTGTTTCTTTTTGTTGTGATGTAGGTTGGCAGAACAACAGATGGATGCGAGAATGTCTTTCTATCGCATTGGCGAGACTGGCCGCCGGGGCATGACATCCTTATACTAAATTAATTCTAAAATTTATAAATTAGACATGCAAACACATCACTAGTTCGTAAATTAAATCAGTTTGAACAATTTGAATCTGTTATTTATAGTAAATATGATAAATTATAAAATTAAGATCACTAAGGACTGGTGAGTTTAAAAACACTCTGGTTCTAATAATGAGTATATTAAAAATGTGCAAACTAGAAAAAAAATCATCACTTGACTTTAAAAAAAGGACAAGCACATACTCTGAATATGAAAATCTATATATGTCGTTGATGTTAACGAAAAAAATAAGAGCAAATGTTAGACTTTAGAACCATGACCCAATGACAATAATTCACATTAGTTTTTATTGTAGAGGAGTCAAATTATTGAATTAAATTTCCTTGGTACTTCTCTAAAATTAACTTATCTTGACTGACAATATGAAGTGACATTTAATCATTGAAGGTTGTTCCTAGAATGGTTTAATTATATATAAAAAAATTGTTTTTAATTTAATGAGACCAACCAATAGGTTTAGGTGGAGAATTATCAACTGCCCCCAATTTATTGTGTATATTTGGTTTACACCCCCATTTTATTGTGTAATATTAATTGGATCTACTCCGGATCTGAATTCTTTCTGTATTAACTCTAAATTTGAGTTATTGATAACGATATAACCCCAGATCAAATTCGCTAATTAAGGAAAACAAAAATTACTTGAGTTCTAATAAAACAATTATGAGGAAACTGAAACTAATTAATTAAGTTTTCATGTTTTACTTTGAAAGGACAGAAAAGTGCACAGCAGAAGGAATGTTCTTAGTTATCTCATATATATGTTTAGTCGTATAATTTTTTAAATCTATGTATATAAAAGTTGAACGTACGCTAGAATTACCCTTTTTCATTTAAGAGATATAAATTTTCAATCAAAACGTACTTAAAAAGAAATATCAAAACAATTTTGAGATTTAGAATAACATAAATTTGAAATTCTGATATTGACAAATGAACCAGACTTCCATATAGCGCCCATTAATTTTTCTTTGCCATTTTTTCCAACTGAACGTGTTTATGTAGCATAATTAAAAATTGAGCCTTCATAAATCCCGGATTTCCTCTAACATTTATTCTAGAAGTATAATCTTAATTTTATATTTATTAAAATAAAGGAAGATTTCATGTTTACCTGTTAAAAACTTCAAACAAATTTGGGTATTTACCCCTCTAAACTTCGTAATATCATATTTACCATTCCAAATTTCAAAAACTCCCAAATTTATCCATCTTGTTGCCTTTCCTATTAAAACTTATTTTAAATTTATAAAATAATAATCTTACCCTTTATTTAAAAATGAAAAATAAGTATCATTCTTAAGAAAAATATCAGTCGTTTAAATTATCGGCTTCTAAGGGCAAATGGTTAATTTCTTTATTGCTAACGTATATACGTTGACATTCAGGTATACACTTGTGTATGCGTCAGACCTCAATAAATAAATCGTTTGTCGTCAGAAACATAAATTAGAATTTTGACTTTTTTCTTAAACATGCTACATAGTGTTTTTATATTTTAGTAAAGGGTAAAATGAACACTAAAATTTAAAGTGAATTAAACCACAAAACACAATAAATTTGTGTGTTTTTTAAATTTGGAAGGGTAATTAATTAATTTTGATACTATGAAATTTAGTGGGAGAAATATAGAATTTCGAGGTTTATCAGGGTTACATACCAAATTTCCCTAAAATAAAATAGTTTTATACAGTTAGAAGCTAATCAACGCACCTACCACCATGATAAATAGTCGATCTGTTGTCTTCGTAATAGTTTTGTCTTTTTTCTTGGAAATACATAGCAAGAGAGAGGACCCGAGTTAAGCCATTGATGGAGGCATAATTATTATTACGTTTTGGAAGCATAATATTATAACTCCAGAATAAAACTAAACATTAAAATACAAATAAATTAAAAGGAAAAGAGAATGATAGTAGAAAGGAAAGGATTAAAACACTAAAAGAATCCATAGAAAGTTGGCCTTAGATTAATATTTTTAATAATTTTTTTATAAAAATAATAAATGAATTTTGAGATTTAGAAAAGCTGAAATATTAAATTCGCACTTAGAAGATGAGCCATACTTTCACAATTTAAAATTAAACCTTCCGAAATTACGTAATTCCTTTAAAATGTTTATAGAAGTATAATTGAAAAATTATAAGTTAATTTTAATGTGTTCATTTTTCATCTTTATTTAAAGACTTGTATTTATATATTAAATTAATTAATTTATAAAATTAACAGGTAAACACAGCACTTGTAAATTACATCAGTTTCAATGATTTAGATTTATCATTGAAAGTGACTCAGATATATTTTTAAATTAAGTTCACTATTGAACTTAAGAACCGGTGAGTTTAAGAATACAAGCATAAGATCAAAAGAATACGAGCACTTAGTCTAAAAAGAAATTATATGTTATTGTTAGACTTAGCGACAAACATGAGATCAAAAGTTGGACTTTAGAACTATGACCTCAAGGACAATAATTCACATTAGTTTATATGGTATAGAGGAGTCATATTATTGAATTTTAAATGACTTGGTACTTTTCAAAAATTAACTTATCTTGACTGACATCATGTGGTGGTTGGGCATTAATCATTGAAAGTTGTTCCTCCTAATAGTTTATCTAAATTTATTATTTAAATTAAGAGAAATTTTGTGGTGTACACATACAAACTTTTAAAATAGTTAATTTATCTATACAACTACTATAATATCTAATATCTTCATAAATTTTTTTTTTTGTATTTCCCCTTTTTGTAATTAACTATTTTTAAAGTTACTAATATTGTGTCCGCAATGCTTTGTCACGAAAATATATTATAAGAGAACTAAAAAATTTCAAACAAAAGGACATATTTTTATCAAAAAATTTAGATAAAATGAGAAATTAATAGCATTTCTAAATAACATATTAGATAACATCAACACATAATTAACATTCTTGAGATGACATATTTCATATAGCCTACTTATTTTCTAACATATTTTAATACAAAAATATCATGCAAATTGATATCTAAAATGGCAAATGATATTTCTTAAAAGATATAAAAAAGGAGAAAATAAAATAAAGACATCACCAATCAATCAAAAAGATCTTTGAATGACATTTAAAAAAAAAAAGTCAAGACCAATTAGAAAGGTGATACAATTTTCATGTGACAATTACGTAGAAAAATATAAAAAAATGCATAGAAAAAAGAAGGCAGACTATTTAATTGGTTGATATCCTCTCATGATTTTGGGGCTCTCTACTTCTCTTGCGATTCCCCTAGGCTGAGAACTCAGCTCTCGGAGTATTCTCTCTCTTGCTGGAAATAATATTTGACTGTGCTGTTGTGCATCCACGATTGCCCAACTGGAACTCTCTCTTTTGTCTCTTAATCATTTTCCTAGGATTACATACCAATTTCTTTTATTCTGCACAAAATTTAGAAATCATCAATCTGATGAGTTGTTGATCCTATTTCCTTTATTATTGTCCGTGAATTGTGTTTCTTGTTTGTGACCAGGATTCTAATTTAACTTGGCAACTCGTTTTTTATTGAAATGGGCTTCAAAATTGACAAGTTGTGACTTGTGACCATTATATACTGTCGCTTTGAGTGATACTAGCATTTCAATATGTAACTCCTTGATATTTAATTTGGTCATATTTATTACGAATTTAGTCATCGGCCAGTCTCGAAGTAATTCTAAAGCTAATTGGATCTATTTCACTTGTAATATGTTGGAAAATTTATAAATTAGTATTTGATCTTGTACCAGTATGCAACATGTGGATGTAAAGTGACGCGGTGCGTATTGAACACATATCTAATTCAGACTCGGACATAAATAATGGCCACACCAGATCCAGGCCGATCAAAGATTTATATGTACAAGTTGAAATTTAATCCTCCATAATGACATGAGCAGCCTCCAAGAAACAATTAAATGTTCTGGTCTTCTAGGAGTCTTGAAACAATCAAACATTCTTATTAAAGTCATGTACGAATATATTATCTCATTGATTAAAGTCATGTTGCAATTCTAAACCTGTAAATGAGCAGTTGATTAAAGTCATGTTGCAATTGTAATTAAACAGGAAATGTATGAATATATTATCTCATTGGATAAGAAATGAAGTTAATTAGTAACTTCCTAATGTCTGGATCTATTATCCAATCAATATATATAGTTTTCAGTTTGAGGTGACTCGACGCACACACCGTAGATTTTTCTTCTTTGCTTATGCTTCCATTCATACACTTGAAATGGGTATTCGAAAATAGAGAGAGACACAAGTAAAATAGTTATAATGCATATAATAAAAATTAAGGTACTTGAAAAACAAAAAGAATGGGTATTCAAATTTTCTTTTTGGAAACCAACAATGCAGTTAATGCAAAATACTGTTTTCTCTGGAATTAAGATCTTTTCTGGAAGGTTGGCATTTACCTTTTTTGAAAAATTCCAATTAATGTGTTGGGATCAAGGAGAATTAAATTCTCATGTGACTTTTCTGGAAGTTCTTTCTGACAACAAAAAAAGATTTCAAAGGGAAGCAAATGTTGACAATCGGGCCTTATTGGGCCCAATAGAAGAAAGGGATCTTA
The DNA here is from genome assembly GCA_964058875.1 of Carex rostrata. Taxonomy (NCBI): domain Eukaryota; kingdom Viridiplantae; phylum Streptophyta; class Magnoliopsida; order Poales; family Cyperaceae; genus Carex; species Carex rostrata. Next base: position 2,947,831 of record CAXKVT010000056.1, read on the forward strand.
ATGGACCTGAAGATCAAGAAGAGAGCTTTTTATTGGATCCGCCACCGGGCTTTGAGGTACCAATTTTTAACTCTACTCAGCAAGAGGCCAACGTAACAATGGTGCAGGCCCCTATAGTGGATTCTACCAAGACCCGTAGGAGCCCAAGGCTTCTTGAGAAGTATTCTGAAGAAAGGGTGCGATATGATGAGGGAAAGAGGAAGTATCAAAGGAAGAGTGGTAAACCGAAGAAAGTGGAGTTCAAATACCAGCAAAATTTAGACCCGTTAGACAAACAGCAAGCTGAGTTGCTAGTGAGAATGGCAGGAGTTGAGGTGACTGGAGGAATTGACGAAGAGGTGGCTAAAATAGTCATGGGCTGACAAAAGGAGGAAGATATGGATGATTGAACCAGTTTTTTCTATGAAGCTTTTATCTTTTAAAATGTTTAGTGTCTTTAAACTTTATCTTTTCTTCTTGTCTGGAACTGTCAAGTGTCAGAGGCAGTGTTTTGGTATTTTAGGCAGGGGTGCTGTGTTATGGAGGAGGGAGTTGTTTTCTTTTCTTACTAAGTATCTTTGTCTAAAGAAGAAGCAGTTTTATTTAGAGGAAGAGGTTGTTTTGTCTTGTTGTGTTGGAATCAGAGGAGAAAGACTTGTAAGGGAATATGTGTACCCCTTTTTAATGAAGATGTTATTAGTGATTAATGGATTGTGCAACTAAAATAAAGGTGTTAACTTGGAATGTTAGGGGTTTGAATGAAAAGGATAAACGATTGTCAGTAAGACAAACAATTCTGCTTGAGAAACCAGATGTTATTTGCTTGCAAGAAACAAAGTTGAGTGAGATTAACCATACAATTGTATCACAAATGTTTGGAAGGAGATATAAAGAGTTTGTATATTTGGAAGCAGAGGGTACAAGGGGGGGTATTTTGCTAGCATGGAATGCTAGAAAATATAAGATGATTCAATCTTCCAAGGGAAATTACAATGTCACAACTACACTGGAATTCAATGGAGAGGTGTTTCAAATCTCATCTGTGTATGGTCCTACTTCTATCCAATTGAGAAGATTATTTTTTCAAGAAATTCAGGATATCAAACCTCCCAACGAAATTCCTTGGCTGATTTGTGGAGATTTTAATGTAACCTTATTAAGTGGAGACAGGACCAATGTGAACAACAACAATTGGAGAGAATCATTAAAGTTCAATGACCTGCTGCTGGAGTTGGATTTAATTGATCTGCCTTTGAGAGGAAGAAGTTTTACTTGGTCAAACACAAGAGAGAATCCTACCATGGCTCGTTTGGATAGATTTCTAATAACATCAAGCTGGAGTGATTCCTTTCCGAATTCTAAACAGGAGGCGGTTGCAAACACTTCCTCTGACCATACACCTTTGATCTATACGGCTGCCACACAATTTAAAAGGTCAATTTTTTTCAGATTCGAAAATATTTGGCTACAATCAGCTCCCTTCAAGGATTTTGTAAGGAAAACCTGGCAGGATATGGATATGGCAACTACACCTGCTGATCTTCATGCAAAGTTCAACACTCTTCAAGCTCAGATAAAGAATTGGACAAAAGAGAGAATTGGAAACATCAAGGCACATATCCTAATTTGCAGAAATTTTATGGACTGGATTGGTAAAGTTCAAGAGGTTAGAAGAGTCACACAACTGGAGAAATGGGTACATATCACACTCAAGAGGAGATTTGTTCATCTTTCTGTATTGGAAGAGGAGATATGGAAACAAAGGTCCAAGGTAAAATGGGAATTGAAGGGAGACCGCAATACCAGGTATTTTCACTCACTAGCTACATCATCTAAAAGGGGAAACACAATTCATGTAATTGAACATGAGGGACAGATGCATAAAGCCCAAGCAATTAAAGCACAAATTTTCTGGGATTTTTATGTAAAATTGATGGGAAGTGAGTCAGAGGAAATGCCGCAAATCAATTGGAGTAATTTGTACAGTGCTGATTATAATCTGCAAGAACTGACCGAGCCGGTGACAATGGAGGAGATCCTTTCAGTTATTACCTCTTGGCCCTCTAACAAAAGCCCGGGTCCGGATGGCTTTACGGGTGAATTTTATAAAGAATTCCGAGATATTCTCATACCTGACATACACAGAGTCATCAATGAAACATTAGAAAAAGGATTAAATCTGGATTTTCTCAACACTTCATATATTGTCTTAATTCCAAAGAAGGAGGAAGCAAAGAAGCCGCATGATTTTAGACCTATTAGTTTATTACATGGGATACAGAAAATGGTGTCTAAAATCTTGGCTAATAGACTCCAGCCACATATTCAACACTTGGTTAAGGACAACCAGACAGGTTTTGTGAAAGGGCGGCAAATTACCGAGGGGTTTCTTTATGCACAACAATCAATTCAGATAGCAAAGGAAAATAAAATCCCAATTGCCTTATTCAAAGCAGATATTCATAAGGCGTTTGACACGTTAAACTGGAAATTTTTAATTAAGATTTTGAAAGGACTTGGATTTCCTTCAAAATGAATTACTTGGATGGAAACCTGTGTGCTAAGGGGTACATCTCAAATAATAATTAATGGATTATTGGGAAAAAAAATCCATTTGAAGAGAGGAGTGCGGCAAGGGGATCCTTTATCTCCTCTTTTATTTATATTGGCTGTGGATTTTATCCCGAGATGGTTGGAAAAATTGGTTCAACAAGGTCAATGGCAATTGCCGTTCATAGAAATGAGACCTTGCCTTTTGTATGCAGACGATTCTTTGTTCTTCATGAAAGCCGAATTAAGGCAAGCACAGGCATTAAAGATCCTTCTAACTGTCTTCAAACAGATTTCGGGTTTGGCAGTTAGTATGGATAAATCGGAGTTACTGGTCACATCAGAAAATTCTCAGCTTACGCAACAGTTGATAGATGTATTGGGTTGTAAGAAAGGAACTTTTCCTTTCAATTACCTTGGTTTGCCACTGTCAAATAAGTCTCTTCCAAAAACGGCTTTCATTCCTTTAATTCAAAAGGTAAATAAGAGAATTCAAGGTTGGGCTGCACAATACTTATCAATTGCGGGAAGATTGGTGTTAATCAATGCAGTGTTATCTTCAATTCCAACGTATTTCATGTCGGTCTTTAAGTTACCAGTATGGGTAATTCATGAGATAGACAAAACAAGAAGGAAATTTCTTTGGAAGAAAAATTAAACTGATGAAAGAGGGATACCACTAGCTAATTGGGATTTAGTGTGCACGCCAAAGGAAACGGGTGGCTTGGGGATAATGGACTTAAAAAGTTTCAATGAGGCCCTTCTAGCCAAGTGGTGTTGGTATTGGGCAAAACCGGATGCAAGGTTATGGAAATCTATTTTCATATCTTCTTTTGAGATGGAAAGACTAACAGATGTGCCTAATTGCAAGCTCTTCAATCAAACTTTAAAAACTGCACAAGCTGATTGTGAAAAATTCATGATAAGGATAGTAGGAGATGGCACAAGAACACGGTTCTGGGATAATAATTGGGGACATGGCTTCCTCAATACAAGATTTCCTATTCTGTTTGAAGCAGCAGTGGATAAAAATCTGACAGTACAACAGGCATACCACCAAAATTTTGAAAATTTATGTATCATAAGGACAATGGTACATCAAAGAGAGCTACTGGCACAATTGCAACAGCTACATAACATTTTAAGAAACCAGCCACCATTATCAGGAGCACTAGATGAAGTACAATGGACTCTGACAACAACAAAGAAGTTCTCCGTGAGATCAATGTATAGAGGTTTGAAAGGGGATGCTCATAATGCAAGTCGGATACACAAGGTTTGGAAAATGAAGGTGCCTCCAAGGATGAAGGTATTTGCTTGGTTAACTTATCATGAAAAAATCTTGACGGCGGAAAATTTGAAAAAAAGAGGATGGAGTCTACCGAGTATGTGTGTACTCTGTAGAGCTAATGAGGAAACAATCAAACACTTATTCTCCGAGTGTACTTTCTCATTGACTGTTTATACAGTTCTTACTGGTATATTTCAATTACCAGTAAGAAATTGGCGAGATGAATTTGATGAAGATTGCGCACATAAATGGGTGGTAAAAGAACATAGAGAGGTTAAATCTAAAGAGGTCCTTCTATTAGCCATGTTCATTTGTTGGAGAGAGCGATGTGCTAGAATCTTTAGAGATCAGATTAAAGAAGTACATGAGCTAGTTGAAGAGGTTCAGGAGCAATGGCGGTTTCTACATTAGGAGTACAAGAGCTAATGGAAGAGGAGCAAGATCAATGGAGATTTCTTCATTAATTGAGGGAGGACAGTGGAGATTTCAAGAGGAAAATGGGATACTGGTACGAGATCAGGGATACTGGTACACAATTCGGTTACTGGTACAAAGACCGGTACAGAATTTGACTACTGGTACGACAATGGAAGAAGGAAGTTTTGTGAAATTGGGTGCAGCAAGGTATGCTGTATTCATAGAAGAACAATGTGGAATTGAAAAACAAGGCATCTCTACTCACTGACAAGAAGTCTTGCAATTTTTACAGTTTCAACCCTGGTTTTAGTCAATTTTATTTTTCCTTTTTATGTCTTATTTTGTAGTTCTTCTGTTTTTATTTCTGTTTTTCATTTGGTTTTCTTTATATTCAACGAAGTTGAATAACATCGAGCTTTTGTAACCGGTTTCATGTTGAAACCCCTTTATGATCAATAAAACAAATAAGGACTAGATCCTTATTTTTCCTCAAAAAAAAAAACAAAAAGAATGACTGAACAAAAATGGTGTTAGTTGGATTCTCTAGAGCCTGCTTTCTGGCAGCTTCGCCGACAAGCACCCCCGAGTCAGTGAAAGCCACATAGGATGGTATGGCAGAATTTCCATGGTCATCGGGATAATTCGGCATTGGCTACTGTTGAAGACAGCGACGCGTGCACAGGCGGTGCCAAGGTCGATTTCAATTCCGACGTGAGACTGAGGCCCCTTCCTCTGGCCCATTTGATATTAATTTGATCCAACCTCAAATCTTTCTGTCAATGCCAAGATCTCTTGGGCTTTCCTTTTGAGTTTAGAAGGCGCTAGGTTGACCATCTCCTTGTAAACTCTCTCAGCCCATAGAAGAAAGAAATGAGCCAATTCATTACGGCCCCTTGTGAAACTTGGAAATAAAAAATTTGACCCGAACTTTTTAAGAGTTAATTACTTGAACTTAATTAGTTTTATTGAAGATATAAATTTCTCATTCAAGTTTGAATTTAATGTCAATGGTACAACCGATTTAGTGAAAATAGAAATCTTCACGGACCAAATAATAAATTGTAAAAAATTGAGAATTAAAATGATAATCTACACAACGTTCTTTAACATGGTTGTTTCGCTGTAGACAGGCTGGTCGAAACATTCATGTGAGAAAAATAAATAAATGAACTTCTAGCTAGAAAGCTAGTTTTTGTTTTGGTTGTCATGAGGAAAACAAGAGTCTCACTAATGTATTAATATATATATCACTTTATATGCTAATTAATTAATTATTCATATTTTGCCATTTCTTGTTCATATAATGATTCAAATTTTTTCTGGTGCAAGGGTCTTCGGCCACAACATAGCCCAAAATAGCGTCGGCCCAGTAGGAAAATGAAGAAATGGGCCCAGATAGCAAACTGGGCCTAACAATTGTGGATGAAGAAATTGACAATTTGGTTAGAAATGAAAGGGAAGGGGAAGGATTAGTAAGGTTAGCTGATGAGGGGTGTTATAGATCTCTGTTTTGGAATCCAAGTATCTTGTACCAAATTCAATTGTCAAGGAATTCAATTGCGTCAAATGAATCATACAATAGACAATCCTCGAGAGGTCCGACCTAGTATAGCTACAAGAAACTAAGCTATCCGACATGAGCAACACAATCATTGCACAGACATGTGGTGGAAACTTTCAACAGTTCACAGCAATAAAAACTGAAGTCAGATATCAGTCAATCAAAATTCTATTTCAAAACAATCTCCATGCATCCAAGTTCTATTTCATCGGAGCGTATGGCCCCTTTTACATGGATGAATTTGCACATGATATGAAATCCCAAAGACCAAATGTCGATTTATAAGAACTGCAAGTAGAACAATCATGCAAGCAATTATTTGTTCGGAGAAAATATAAAAAAAAAATCATGATTTAATTAGTATGTGCACGCACGCAGATATTTCTTGCTTTTATAGTTTTATCACACACGCTAAATTTTGATTTGATATTTTCACTCTGGATACTTTCTTTTCATGGACAAATACGTAATAAATCAAAATCAGATAAAACAATCTTCCAAAGAAGCCCTCCCTTTTCTCTCTTTAACACTTTTGTCCTTAAGACTATTTTGGGCATCTCAGCAGTGATGAGTCTTTCTAAGTTCAGCTGCAACATAGTTCATCGGGCGGTAGTATCCGGTTATTGGATTGCGAATCCACGATCCCGCTGATTCTTTCTTTCTTTCAGACCTCATAACCTGTTTTCCACCCGAAAAAGCCTATATATCAGCGACCTTTTCTTCCACTTTGCGGTTTTGTCTCATTGCCTCTGTTGTTGTTGCTGCTGTAGTATATACCCTCCTGCATTAATTAATTAAAAAAAGAATATATATTTTCAGGTACATGATGCACAAATAAGAAAAAACACACTTTAATGCACAATTACTTTGACAAACGATTATATGATTGATTATTTAATTTATGTTTCAACTTAATTCTTGGCTAGAATATAAAAATTTAACTGATATTCTGACCAGACAATTAAGGGCTGTATTTTGGTTTTGGGTGAGGTTTTGGTCCAATGGGCTTTTGGACAAAAATCTTATTCAAAGTCGGGCATGAACTGTTCAATCGGTATCAACATTCCTATGAACGTTTTTGAATTCATGAGATCGTTCAAATTTATTAATTCCTAAATCTTCACACTAATCTTTATGCGAATTGGACGGATTTTGTCAGGTCCCAGGTGCGCACGGGTCAATTCTGACCCGATTAGAAGTCGCGAAGGAGAAGATAGAGAGACGGGCTGGGCGGTCAAGGCTGAAGAGAACTCGGGCAGGAAGTTTATTAAACGAACTGACGCTGATGGTGGGGTCCAGCTTTAATACCATTTAAGCCAAAACAGAAGCTGATTGTGTAGAGAAAGCTGAGGTGGCAATCCGTGGGGCATCCGAACAATCTCATCTCCCATTTCTTAATTTTCTTCCACATTTAGAATCGTCTATTAATATAGAATAGAACTGTGGAATCATATTAGACTATTATCAAGTATTTTGAGTGTTCTAGCTATGTTTTGGCCTTGTGCCGTGTATCTCATTTTCCTTTGAATTTCAATAAAATTGTTTGATTGTTCTCTGTTCGTGTTCAATTCACGTTGTTCTAACCTCGTCAGATCTAGGATCTGACAGATTTGATCCGGATTTTGGATAAAATTTGTCCTTAGCCGCTTGGACGTACAAAACCTAATCCCTTTTGGTTGTAACCAAAAAAGAAAACAAAAAGAAACTACTAAATTTAGTTGTTACCGTTGGATATGAGCGGAGATTCCATCAAAGAAAAAGGAAGAGATTGAAGTACAGTTGGAGAGCGCACGAGCCATCCGATCAAGATTGAAAGCCTCAGATATTTTGTTTCTGTTATTTGGGGTGGTTTTTGTTTCTCCTTTTGAGGAAAATTAAGAGGTGGAGAGAAGATATTTATAAGCTTAGGGAAAGGTGCATGTGAGCATTTTTTTGAAAAAGTTTTGCTTATTGGACATGTTGTATGATAATTAATTAAGGGAAAACCAATAGAAGTCATAAGCAGCTAAAATTAAATACTAATTACTATTGAACTAATCAAAGGATTTTATATGGTTCACCAATATCATTATTGAATTTTTCATGTTATAAGTAACTAAATGAACAATTATTCTTGATAAATTATTTTTGAAAATTATAACAAGACAATTTGAACACAACATAATTTGGAAAAAGAATGCATAAAAAAACTAAAATTTTATTAACAAACATTAATGTAATTATCTAATGAATCGAATTTCATTAACAATAGATTATATCGACGACCGTACAAATTGCAATAGTTTTGAATTTATTTCTTAAAACGTAAATTAAATTTTAAACATAATCTATATTACATCTATATCATGCGTCCGAAAATGATATTATTTGATGTAAGATTTACACTGATGTGTACATATTTTAATAACAATTGATAAATATTAATAAGTTTAGCAATCTGTGTGTTAACTTTTCTCCTAATTTTGAAAATTTCGTCATTCTGATTTGATAAATAATGTTACGGTTTTTCTGCTTATTTATTATCAATGAATACCAACTATTATTTAAGCATGATGCCATTCTGTTTATATTTCTATACTTGTAAAAGACTTTTTGCTGAATCAACAGTCTTAACAATTATCTATCAAGATAATATTAATTTGATCTTCATATCTGTAATTCATGTCAAATTTCAACTTTTTTCACTCATTCAATAATTATATATATATTTTTTGTTACCTTTATTACTAATTGGAGTAGAACTAGGCTGTTCTTATGTTCACCAAGTTCCCTTGGTGAACTAATTCTAAAACCCATCAAATCGGCTTCAAATGACAGATCCAAATCATTGAAACCTGCCTATCTTACGAGTGATGCATCTACATGTGAAAATTTTAAACATTCGAATTAATTTAGTATAAAGTCAAGCAGTCAAAATTAAAAGGTCAATAAATTAATTTTAATGCATTCATTTTTTGAACGTTTTTGACTACTTGTCTCTATGCAAAATTAAATTAAATTTTAAATTCTTTTACATGTAGACGCATCACTCGTAAAGTAGGCGGATTTTAACTGTTCGGATTTATCGTTATTAAGACCGATCCAATGAGTTTTAGACTTGAGTTCACCAAGAAGCTTGGTGAACTTAAGAACACCCTAGTTCTCCTCTAGTTATTGCATACTTGCACTAATGTAGCAACTTGCCTATTTCATTGAATAAACTTTCTTGATAATTAACTGGAAAAAGCGTCTGGAGGTCACTAAACTTTGTCATTTGTCATAAATTAGTCATTTAAGTTTGATTTGTCTCTCTCTAACCATTGAATTTTTATTTTGTTCCAATCAAGTGAATATATAACTTTTTTATCCAAAGAAATATAACTTTTTCGCTAATATTTTGGACGAAATTAGTATATTCCGTTAAAATTTAGGATGGAATGCGCATATTCGGTTAGTATTTTGGACGGAATGAGCATATTTCGGTAATATTTTAGATGAAAAAGTTACAAAGTGACTTGATTGGGACAAATGAATAAATCAGTGACTATAGATATACAAATTAAACTTAAGTGACCAATTCGTGACAAATGACAATGTTTAGTGATCTTGAGCGAAATTTACCCTAAATTAACAATACTTATAAGTAATGCAAAAATGATATTTAATTGGGATGTATCAACGTTGTAAAAAATGGTTGTTTAGCTCGATTAATCGGTCGATTAAGTGTTGGCGGTAAACAAATTATCATATATTTTTCTAACTAATTCGTTGATTATTTCCAATTAATTGCTTAATGATAACATGTTCATCCAACAAGAGCATATTGTTATTTACATCAACACTGTGATGTACTCTTCAAGAGCATGTAGAATGAACATTTTGTTTCAAACTTTTGGTTCACATTTAATGATTGAAACAAATTATATTTAGTCCTTTTGATTTTTATTAAAAAAAACGGAAAATAAACTTTTGGTTCACGTTAAATAAACTGGATATAAACATCCTTTTATTTTTGAGGCCGGGGGGTTGCCGACTAGGATGCCAGGTGTATCAGGACAGCTCCATTTTTCTACTTGTATAGGTGGCGCCATATGGATCTTTCATTTTTTTTTTTTCATTCATTCGCATCAACCCCTACAAAATGTTTAATTATTTGGCTTACACTTTTACCAAAGAAAAATTAGTCATGGTCCGGAGTAAATTAATATACTTGATAGAAATTGTTTCCTTTATTTTGAATAATAATATTTTCTCCTTAATTTATTATCTAAGACTTTAAAGTTGATTTTTTATCTGAAAAGTTTACATATGAGCAATCTTCACAATTAAAGAAAATTGAAAGACATACCTTTCTATAAAAATAAAATTTGCATCAGATCCTTGCTATAAAAACAAATACGTACATTTCTTATAGAATTATAGAAATTGCAAGAAATCAACCATAATTATTCAGTTTTAAAAGTTTGTCAAGTAACTTGTGATAATTGAATAACAAAGGGCCTCTTAATAAAAGGTCATTTCTTTAGCCGACCTGCCGATCTCAACCAGTATATATATCGCTGTTATTTAAAATGCATAATATTTTCCCTCTGTTTTTTTAATTTTTTAATTTTTAAACACATTTTGACGATTTTATGTCATTAAATTTTTACTGCATAATTTCATACTGAATAAATTAAAAAATTTGTAAAGTTTACATATAAATTTATTGCTTGTGAATTAGATTGATTTCAATAGTTGGAATTTCTCAATTGAAATATGTTTGATATATTTTGGAAGCTTTAGTATACATGTCGTTAATTATAAGTAATGCGCTACGAAAAATCGCTCTGGGTATGTTGTCGATTTGAACCACTCAATATAATTTCGATATAAATATACTTGAAGGTTGAATTTTACATTTTCTCAAGTTTTTATTATCTCTAAATATTTAAAAAGCATTTAACTTAAAAGATTATGGACCATTCAAAATTAGTAATTGACTTATCTAAAAAAATAAATAAAATATTATGGGCACATGAGTTTTTTTGTAGTTTGATAAAGTTGTAGTTAAGTGAGAGCAAACTAAGTTGCAATCTACAAAAGTGGCAATATGATATTTTAGAGACTGTTTTCTGAATTTAATGTTAATCTTTTAGCTAATCTTTTTTAGAAAATATTGACATCATGCTCAGATATTAAATTATGATGAAAACTTCCTCATATTTCTAATTTTCCTTTTTCTTTTCTGTGCTAATATAAAAAAAGAGAGTTAAATTTATGTAGGCCATCCAATTTAAACAAATTTCATTGAATAAAAATTAATACTACATAAATAAGAATCAATTTGGTCTAGTGACAAAAAACAATACTCAATCTCCGTGTGCATAAGAGGTCTTGAGTTTAAAGTTCAGATGACATATCCTTTATGAACAATTAATTAAATAGAAGTTGATATGCTAGACCTCTATCTTTCTATCTCAAATGAAAAAAAAATACTAAATAATTAAAATAGATAAGATGTGATCATTCATAAAACTGTGTACTTTGATATACCATGCATGGTTCTAAAAATTGGCCAATACTGAGTCAACTCAGCCGAGTCAACTCGATATCGGATGGGATCGGTTCGAGTTTCACTCAAGTCAAACCGAGTTAGGCAAGTTTTGACCGATTCCAGATCGATTCTCTCCCTGAAGTGCCAATTTTGCCTTTCCTTTGTGTGAAAATGAGTTTGTCGGGAAGAAGGGTTTAATTTGGGACTTTAGCTTGGGTCTGATGGCTATTGGACCCAAAGTGGTTTCAATGGGTTCGCTCACCATCGGATTTGTTTTAGGATTCGTGCGCACGAATTTTAAAGCATACGCAAAAGTGTGGGCGCGAATTTTTCTGTTGAAATTAATGTTTTTGGTAAGAAAAAAAAATATATATATATATATTAAATGAGTTAATTAGTCAAATTGTTAGATGAATGTATTTGGAACTTCTAGATAGATTAATTGTTTATGTTTTCAAGGATCATGTTGGGGAGTGCAATTCATGCACTTGGTATTTGTGTTATGTTTAATTATATTTATGTTCTTGGATTTGTAAAAGGTCACCATATGGCCTACAAATAGGAAGTATGTCATTTGTAAGAGTATTTCAACATAATAGAAAAAATTTCTACATAAGAGTTCTTCTCTTTTCTATTTATCTCTTCCACTAAATATAAAATATAAAACAAAATAACAAAAGGCCATGAATAGGCCAACATAAGTGAAATTAATGTTTTTGGTAAGAAAAAAAAAATATATATATATATTAAATGAGTTAATTAGTCAAATGGTTAGATGAATGTATGTGAAATTTCTAGATAGATTAATTGTTTAAGTTTTCAAGGGTCATGTTGGGGAGTGCAATTCATGCACTTGGTATTTGTGTTATGTTTAATTATATTTATGTTCTTGGATTTGTAAAAGGTCACCATATGGCCTATAAATAGGAAGTATGTCATTTGTAAGAGTATCTCAACATAATAGAAAAAATTTCTACATAAGAGTTCTTCTCTTTTCTATTTATCTCTTCCACTAAATATAAAATATAAAACAAAATAACAAAAGGCCATGAATAGGCCAACATAAGTGGTATCAGAGCATAGGTTGTGTGAGAGTTCAAGTGAGGTTTCTCTATTAGAAGTGTGAGAAAAAAAAATTGAGAGAGCGATGGCTATGCAAGGTGCATGGGGGCCACAAGGTGCGCAACTCATTTTTGATGGCGAGAATTATGACTATTGGAGTGTAAAGATGAAAATCCTCTTGATCTCACAAGATTTATGGGAGATAGTGGTAGAAGGATGTGAAGAGAAAAAAGATGAGAAGGGAAAAGATATTGCTGAGACATCGGATGAGAAAAAGGAGAATAAGAAGAAAGATGCAAAGGCTCTCTATTTGATTCAACAAGCCATCACCGACAAGATTTTCCCAAGAATAATCAGCGCGACAAGTTCAAAAGAAGCATGGCAGATTTTGCAAAATGAGTTTCAAGGTACCGAAAAGGTTAGAGCCGTAAAACTTTTAACTCTTAAGAGAGACTTTCAGAATTTACAAATGAAAGAGAAAGAGACATTAAAAGAGTACTTTTCTAAGGTGATTGAGCTGGTGAATCAAATTAAAAAATTGGGTGAAAACTTAACCGATAAATCGGTTTGTGAGAAAATTTTAATTAGTCTCTCTCCCAAGTTTAATTATGTTGCGGCCATTATTGAAGAAACCAAAGATCTCTCTACTCTTAGTGTACAAGACCTAATGGGTTCTCTTGAAATGCATGAGCAAAGGTTAAATAGACCTAGTGACTCTTCTCTAGAAAGTGCTTTCCAATCAAAGTTTAATTTACAAGAGTCATCTAGCCAAAATGTGACCAAAGGAAATAAGTTCCATGGTGATAAAAGTGGAGAAACTCGAACTTGCAATTTTTGTAAGAAACCGGGTCATGTAGAAAAGAATTGTTGGAATAAAGGAAAGCCTCAATGTTACCATTGCAAAAAATTTGGCCATGTTGAGAAGAATTGTAGGTTGAAAAATAAAGAGAATGCAAATTATACGGAGTAGGAAAACAGTGATAAAGAGGGTGTTGAAAGCACATTTTATGCATGCCAATCGGCTGTTGAAAAAAAGGAAGATGTGTGGTATGTTGATAGTGGGTATAGCAATCACATGACCGGAGACGAGTCGATATTTTGCAAGCTTGATACGACCGCCACTACTCAAATTATAATGGGTAATGGTGTGGTTGTGAAGTCGAAGGGAAAAGACACGATTGTTGTTGCTTCAAAGAAAGGTAAAATGTTAATTCATGATGTGTTGCTTGTCCCAGATTTAGCACAAAATTTACTAAGTGTTGGACAATTGATTGAGCATGGGCACGCGGTTCACTTTGAGGGTGAATGCTGCAAAATTTATGACAAGGTTGAGACAAAAAGAGAATTGATGGTGGTAGTGAAAATGGAGAAAAATAGAAACTTTCCACTTACACTCAAACCCGAAAAAAGTGTTGCCTTAAAAGCTAGTGTAGAAGACTTATCTTGGTTGTGGCACAAAAGGTTTGGGCATGTTAATTTTGAGAGCCTAAAATTGTTAAGTAACAAGAATATGGTGTATGGGTTGCCACACATAGAAGAAAAAGGTGATGTATGTGAAGCCTGCGCTCTCGGTAAAATACACCGGGAGTCATTTCCAAAAGAGAAGGCATGGAGGGCAAAGGAACCGTTAGAGCTTGTTCATACCGATGTGTGTGGGCCTATGAACACAACCTCGCATGGTGGAAATAGGTACTTTATCACTTTCATTGATGATTTTTCAAGAATGTGTTGGGTTTATTTTTTGAGACAAAAATCTGAGGCATTTTCAGTTTTTAAGAAATTTCAAAATATGGTTGAAAGGCAAAGTGGCCGGTTGATTAAAAAGTTGAGAAGTGATCGAGGTGGTGAATACAACTCTACGGAGTTTGACAAATTTTGTGAGAACATCGGCCTAGAAAGACAGTTGACGGTCGGTTTTACACCGGAACAAAATGGTGTTGCCGAAAGGAAGAATAGAACAATTGTAGAAATGGCGAGGACCATGATGAATGAGAAGGGCTTGCCGATGACATTTTGGGCCGAGGCAACGTACACGGCGGTTTACTTATTAAACCAGTGTCCAACAAAGGCGGTTGAGAACAAGACACCATTTGAGGTATGGTCCGGTGGTAGAAAGCCATCGGTGAATCACTTGAAGGTTTTTGGCTCCATTTGTTATGCACATGTTCCGAAAGAGATGAGACACAAACTTGAAGACAAAGGTGAAAAATGTGTATTTGTTGGTTATAGCACAAAATCAAAAGGCTATAGACTCTTTAGTTTGAAAAGAAATAAGGTGATAGAAAGCCGGGATGTGATATTTAATGAAAAAAACAAGTGGGATTGGAAAGAAAAGAGTGTAGAGAGTATTTCTTTTCCGATCCACGAGGAGCCACATAAAGAGTCAAATGGTGATAACATTCATGAAGAAGAAGAGCAACCACATTCTCTTATAACAAATGACGGGTCAAGTTCATCTTCTCGAAGCTCAACACCGGTAAGATTTAGAAGATTAAGTGATATTTATGCTACATGCAATTTTTGTGTTATTGAACCAGAATGCTTTGAGCAAGCAGTTAAAGAGGAGGTGTGGGTAAATGCAATGGAAGAAGAGATAAAAATGATTGAAAACAATGAAACTTGGGAATTGGTTGAAAAACCGAAAGAAAAGGATGTAGTCGGGGTGAAGTGGATTTATAAAACAAAAACAAATCCGGATGGTTCGGTGCAAAAGCACAAGGCAAGGTTGGTTGCTAAAGGATATTCACAACAACCTGGAGTTGACTATCAAGAGACGTTTGCACCGGTGGCAAGGCATGAAACAATAAGGTTGTTGATTGCTTTAGCTGCACATAAAGGTTGGAGGTTATATCAACTTGATGTGAAGTCAGCTTTCTTGAATGGAGTGCTGAAAGAAGAAGTGTATGTTGAGCAACCGCAAGGCTTTGAAGTCGAAGGTGAAGAAGCTAAGGTGTACAAATTGAAGAAGGCATTGTACGGATTAAAACAAGCACCTCGCGCATGGTATGGCAATATTGATGCATACTTCACCGACAAAGGATTTAGAAGAAGTCCAAGCGAGCCAACACTCTATGTCAAGCATGGTGAAACCGGTATGCTTATTGTTTCTCTTTATGTCGATGATTTGATTTTTACCGGAAATGATGAGAAGATGATGCATGAATTTAAGAATGACATGATGAAAAAATATGAGATGAATGATTTGGGCTTACTTCATTATTTCTTGGGTATTGAAATTGATCAAAAATAAAATGGTGTTTTTATTTCTCAAAAGAAGTATGCCGAAAATATTCTCTCTAAATTTAAAATGGAGAATTGCAATCCAGTAATGACACCATTGTTGGTAAATGAGAAGTTAGTAAAAGATGATGGTAGTGGTGATGCTGATGCAACACTTTATAGAAGTTTGATTGGAAGTTTATTGTATCTTACCACTACAAGACCCGATATCATGTATGCTTCAGGATTGTTATCTCGGTTTATGCATCAACCGAGTAAAATGCATTTTGGTGTTGCAAAACGAGTGTTACGTTACATACAAGGGACCAAAGATCTCGGTCTCATGTATGAGAGAAATGAAAAAGAAGATGTAGAATTGTTTGGATTTTGCGATAGTGATTGGGCTGGAAGTATGGATGACATGAAAAGTACATCCGGATATACATTTACACTAGGATCTGGAGTATTCTCGTGGGCCTCGAAGAAGCAAGAGAGAGTGGTGCATTCCTCCGCAGAGGCCGAGTATGTGTCGGCAAGTGAAGCAACTAAACAAGTTGTTTGGTTGAGAAAGATTTTAGAAGATATGGGGGAGCAACAAGATGCGGCCACAGTTCTATTTTGTGATAACAAATCTGCTATTGCCATGTCGAAGAATTCGGTATTCCATAGCCGAACAAAGCATATCAATCTCAAGCATCATTACATTCGAGAAGTGGTTGAAGATGAAGAAGTTATTATCAAGCATGTAAAGACTGGAGATCAATTGGCGGATATTTTCACGAAAGCACTTCCATGTGACAAGTTTGTTTATCTTCGAGAATTATTGGGAATGATAACCAAAAACATTAAGGGGGAGTGTTGAAATTAATGTTTTTGGTAAGAAAAAAATATATATATATATATTAAATGAGTTAATTAGTCAAATGGTTAGATGAATGTATTTGGAATTTCTAGATAGATTAATTGTTTATGTTTTCAAGGGTCATGTTGGGGAGTGCAATTCATGCACTTGGTATTTGTGTTATGTTTAATTATATTTATGTTCTTGGATTTGTAAAAGGTCACCATATGGCCTATAAATAGGAAGTATGTCATTTGTAAGAGTATCTCAACATAATAGAAAAAATTTCTACATAAGAGTTCTTCTCTTTTCTATTTATCTCTTCCACTAAATATAAAATATAAAACAAAATAACAAAATGCCATGAATAGGCCAACATTTTCATGCACAAATCTCCACTATGATCAACGGTTGAGATTAGAATAACAGGTTCCTGTTATTCCCATAGTAGAAATTATCGACCGATACTGATCCAGATTGGCTGATACAGATTGGTATCGGTCTACCCCGATCCCATATCGGTATCGGCCGGGACCAATCCCGATCCCGATACCGATAATTCCTACTATGGTTATTCCTTTGGAACAACAGCATATTTATTTAGCATTTGTACTGGCTTTTTGTCCTCATTAATATATATAATTTTGTATTGACATAGATTTTTCTTGAGATAAGACAGATAGAATTTCTTGATGCAAGTTAATTACTGGAACTTTTGATGTTGCATTACAGCAAATTCAAATGAATTAAGCACGTTTTTAATTAACAACATACTGATTATGTGACATTTTACTGGAAAAGTTGGATAACATACGAAATATCGAAAGATGAATATTGAACATGAATTGAGCAGCTTTAATGTACTCCTCCAAGCTTGAGCAGAAGTTTTTGTATAAAAGCTCAACTTACAAATTGTACTCAAACGATACAGAAAATTGCACTAATTAAATTAAAAATGCAAAGCACACAAACAAGAAACTTAAAAGAAAACAATGAAAAATATGAAATTAGACACTTGGAGTAAAATATACATTGACTGGAGTCCATGGCTCTATTCTATAGAAACTGAATTGAAGGAACATGTTTGCATAAGTTGCGAATCTCATTTGCAACGTTCAGGGTCAATGGACCACTCATACCACACCAATCTTTGAAGGTTGATTAGGTAACGTAGTCCTTGAGGAACACAAAAATTTCCAGACAACCTAATAAGGAGTTCTCTAAGAATGGGCATAGCCCCCTCCTCTATCTCCCAATCCTTTTAGAGAGTCATTATCCTGAATTCTCAGTTGTTCTAACTGGCTGAAGCCTTTTGCCGAACAACACATTTTTTCATTAGTGTCTACACGATATATCGAGAGCTCCTTGAGGTACTGTAGCTTCTCCAGTGCCGGCATTATGTCTTGCTGGAATTTTAAGGAACAAAGGGTAAGATAAGTGAGATGAGGAGGCATATCAATGGGCATGTCAATCCACTCTTTGGAATTAGAACATAAATTGAGAGATTGTAGATTATGATAAAATGGGAAGTCTCTCATATCTAATTTTCCATTAAAAGATAAATCTATATAGAGTGTGAGAGAGATCAGGTTCTCTAAGGTGCTTAGGAAAGCATCAGCTTCCTCCCATGAAGAAAAAGATTCTATTAATACAAATGTACATAAATTGGGTACATAAGATCCTTCCCATGATTCGTTGCAAATCACCTGATCAAGTGTTTGCAAATTTGGTAGTTTTGCTGACGAATTCAGTTTGACCCTAAATCCAGTGACATGCCTCAGTGCTTTATGCCCTGATAACGATAACCGCAGTTGATGATTTCCCCATGCCCTGGTAGAAACGGTTTGTAAAAACTTCATGTTGCCGATCATTTCCCCCAAGGATCTATTATCACGACTGACCATTTTACCTTGTAAATCTAGGTATCTTAACTGAGTCAATCCTTCAAACATTTCGAAATTAATTTCGCTAGTAGCACGGGGTAAGATTTCTATGCTTACCACTTTGAGCATCCTTTGTTTGGAACAATTTGGCATGAATTTAGCACGGAAGCACAAAAGAGTGCGGAGGTTTTTGCTCATCACAAGTTCATACGACGCGCCATGAATTATGAATTTAGCATGAATTTAGCACGGAAGCATGAATTATGAACTGCCACACGACGCGCCATACACAAGTTATGCTGATCATCTGGATGTGAATACACTATGAGAAAGTTGTCCTCCTTGGCTTTTTTAAGAGCGAGATCCCGTAGAAGATCATGTATGCGGCAATATTCGATAGAACCATCCGTAAATCTAGATGTTACTTGAACCATGCTCCTGTTATACAACGAAACAAATCATGTTGAGCAAACAAGCACATTCGATTTGGAGAGCTCATAAATGTCATAATCAACTTTCTTAGCTAGGCAACTTAATTGTAAAATCAGTTCGTTACCTATTTCTTACTTGGGTGTTCCTCTTCATTGGAAGAAACTAAGTTTAACGGATTGATCCCCATTAGTTGATAAAATTGATAGGCGATTACAAACTTGGAAAGGCTCTCTATTGTCGTTAGGGGGCAGAGTCACCTTGTTAAATTATGTTTTGTCATCCATGCCTTTGTATTGGCTCTCTATATATCGAATACCAGTTACTATTAGGAAAAAAATTGATATCATTAGAAAAAGATTTCTTGGGCTTCAGGAACCCCTGGGAGACGCAAATATCATCTTATTAATTGGTCCAATGTTCGTTTATCCAAAAAACATGGGGGCTTAGGTGTATTAGATCTCAATTTTATGAATATTGCTTTGCTAGCTAAATGGTGGTTTAGATTTAAGGATCCAACGGTAACAGCTAAATGGAAATCCATTCTAATTGCTAAATATGATTCTACTGGTTTTGCTTCTACTATATTTTCTTCGTTTTGGAGTGGTATTTTGGATCTTACTGAAATATTTAATTTGGGCATTAATAGGATTGTAGGTAATGGTAGTGATACTTCCTTTTGGTTAGACAGATGGCATGGTAATTGCTCTTTATATTGTGTATTCCCTAATCTCTTTCGAGCTGCATCTAATCCATCTATTACTGTATCTGTCGTGTTCTCTAATTTTCCCCTATCACTCTTTAAATCCAAATCAGCCAGATAGAGTTTACTGGAGATGGACTTCTACGGGGTCTTTTACTGTTAACTCTCTTTATAAATGGTTATCATGTAGGGGTATTCCTAATAATGTTTTTAATAATCTCTGGAAAGCAAAGATTCCTCTTAAGATCAAAGTTTTTGTTTAGTTGCTTCGGCAGGATAAAATTCTTACTAAATGCAATTTACTAACTAGAGGTTGGCAAGGCAATGTAGATTGTGTATTTTGTGGTGCCCCGGAGACTGTAGAACATCTATTTGTTACTTGTCCTTTTATTTCTACTTTGTGGTCTTGGATTGGTAATCATAATAATTTTGTTTATAATTGCACGCATGTATCTGATCTATGGAATTTTGAGTATTGGATACCATTAAAGGATGCATTATTGGTTGAATTGATTAGGGCAGCTACTTTGTGGATTGTTTGGTTAACTAGAAATAAAATTTGTTTCCAAAATACCCAAGTACCATCTATTAGTTATGTAGCATCTTCTATTATTGCTATGACATCATATTGGTGTAAAGCGCGTTTAGATAATTCTTATTTCAAGTTATCATTAATTTTAGCTTTTGATGTTTCTTCTTTGCCTCAGATAAGTACTATGATAGTTCTACCAGACCCGGACTCACAGGACAGATCTAGTCCTCGATTGGATTCAGACGTGGACCCTTCTCTTGGTTTCGAAGGATTGTCCCTTCTGAGTGATATTAGTGATATTAGTGCTATTAGTGACATTTAGTGGATTTTCTTGTGATTTTTTGCTCTTATGTTAATTTTGTATCTTAGGGCCTTTTATGTTCTTATGATTTGTGTTTTGTGGATAGTAGTTCCTAGTGGTTGAGGTTCCACTAGTTGGGTCTATATTCGGTGCTTTGCACTAATTTTGTATAAACTTTGTAGTTTCGCAATGAAACTGGTGGAATATTTCCACTTTTACCAAAAAAAAATAATAATAATTGAGGCTCACATTTTTTAAGGTAAGTACTAAAAAAAAGACTAATTATATATTATAATATTGACGTTCATAAATTTTCAGGACAGTAAATTTTTCATAAAGGAAAATAGTTACCTTCAAATCAATTGAGTTGGATGGATCTATACATAACTAGTTTGTACTGATTGCAGTGTCCGTTTTCTGTTTTTATTTTGTTTCTCAGGGAGTGCTCCTGATATTGGAATGTCCTATATATATATATATTCAAAAGTTTATTAACTACGATATGTGATTTCATTTTCCATTTATGTGTAGATACATTGCCTCGGATTGTGATGCAATTGGGGTTATGGCTGGAATGTATGCTAAAACACCAGAAAATGCCACTGCTGTTGCTCTGAAAGCAGGTATAAATTAAATGAAAAATAAAAATAATGCACCTTAGCAATTTTCAGACAGCAAAGTTTTACATGGGCGGATCTACGTTCATTCATAGGAGTGCTTAGTCCTTATGATTTTAAAATTTTAATTATGTATACTGAAATTTAAATTATTTTATTTTATATGGTTAAGGGCTTAAGGCCTTCTCGCGAAATGTCAAATATTTACTTGCAGTTGAGTGGTTAATATTTTATGGAGACTTGAGTAAAATCTCACATGTTATGCATTTTAAGTTTAAAAT
Source organism: Carex rostrata (assembly GCA_964058875.1). Classification (NCBI taxonomy): domain Eukaryota; kingdom Viridiplantae; phylum Streptophyta; class Magnoliopsida; order Poales; family Cyperaceae; genus Carex; species Carex rostrata. The sequence goes on from CAXKVT010000056.1 coordinate 2,969,012, forward strand.
TTTGTAGTCTGTGCCCCTGCCGTTTTATTGATTGGAATTAATTTGCAGGAATGGATCTCGACTGTGGGGTCCATCTGCAGAACTTTTCAAAATTGGCTTTGGCAAAGAAAATGATAACAGAAGCTGATATAGATCGCGCTATCCATAACCAATTTGCGACTAGGATGCGGCTGGGTCTCTTTGATGGTAACCCACTCAAACAGAAAGATTACTGTAGCTTTGGTAAAAATGACGTTTGTGCGCAAGCGCACCAAGACCTAGCCTTACAAGCGGCATTGGAAGGCATCGTTCTTCTTAAAAACACTGGTAAAGTCACCTCGCTTGCAGTGATCGGTCCTAATGCAAACAATGCAAGTGTACTCATTGGCAATTACCAAGGCCCTCCGTGTATAAACACTACCCCTTTCGATGCACTTAAGAACTACGCAAAAGACATAAAATATGTGCCCGGGTGCAAGCAGCTAGCGCAGCCGATCAAGTAGTTTTATTCATGGGTTTGTCGTTAGAACAAGAGAGGGAAGATCTTGACCGGACTGATTTGCTTTTGCCGGGATCACAACAAGAGTTGATCACTAGTGTTGCAAAAGCGGCTAAGAAGCCGGTCATCTTGGTGTTGTTGTGTGGTGGCCCTGCTGATATTTCTTTTGCAAAGACGGACCCAAAGATCGGTGCTATATTGTGGGCCGGTTATCCTGGTCAGGGCGGTGCACAAGCTATCGCTCAAATCCTCTTTGGAGAATACAATCCAGGTAGCCATTATAAATTTAATTTCCATCAATAAAGGAAGGAAGAAACATCACAAATTCCATAATTTTTTTTTTTTTTCTGTTTTTGTGTTCTTATTTTCAGGAGGAAAATTGCCGGTAACTTGGTATCCGCATGATTACACATCAATTCCAATGACCAACATGAACATGCGAGCTAACCCCGCTACGAAATATCCTGGGAGAACGTACCGATTCTACCAAGGTGAGACAGTTTTCCCAATGGAAGGAAGGACCCCTGTTTTGCTGTTCATGCGTTGGCCAAGTGCAACAGAGGGAAGACCCAAGAAACAACTGATTGAGTTCGACAGTGCGATCACTTGAGCAGAGCAACTGCAGATGGTAAGAGAGTAATAGACAAAGGATCACATTTTTTGATGGTTGAAGGAAATGAGGTTGAGGTCACTGTTGCTTGAACAGAGCCCAATTCTACATAGCTACAGAGTATACTACGGATAACATTTACGGTTTTCAAAAAAATTCCCCAAGTGGAAAATTATTCTGTAATTCAAATAATTATTTATGATGTCAATAAAACGATAATTTTGTTTCTAATCGTTAACATGTTGTCCTCAAACTGTTCTGAAAGTTGCAAGCATTGAATTACAACTTGATATTATTGTTTCACACGAATGAAAGAAAAGCATCGGAGAAAACAAAGTCTAAAAAAATAAGAATATCACTCATCAGATAGTTAAGCCGCACCTAAATATTAATAATTTACGAAAAAATGTTATTTTTTCCCGTTGATAACCTGCCATAATTTATCGAACAAAACTAACATAATAGTGAGTAACTACATCCACATTGAAGAAACTGCATGACAGCATGAGGTTAGTTCTTTCGCTGCTCTTAGAAGAAAAAAAAATACAAGACCATCCGTTTTCTTAATCATCCTCTCCATTAGAGTCGAAATCATACTGTGCCATGACTAACATATTGTAACTTTGATCACGTGCCGTGTTGTATCATGATCAAATTAATTTTTCACTTATTGTGCCGTGTGCCCGTGTCGTGACAAAATGTCGAGAGATGATCATGACACGTGAATGGTCACAACACATGAATGGTCACGCCATGTGAATTATGTTGTGACTAAACATGTTGTGATCAAACGTGCCGTTACCGGTCACATACTCACATTAACTACATTAGCTACATTTGATCACATTTAACTATTTTTTTTGTAATTTAAATTTATATATTGAAAAAAATTCAGAAAAGTAAAAAAAAAAACGTAGAATAATTCTTAGCAATATTAAAATGAAGAATTAAACTTAGAAAAAACCAGTGTTCTAAATAGCGCGCTATAGCGTTTTTGGACCCTAAATGCTACGCTATGGTATCAAAACGCGCTATTTGAGCTACGGGCGCTATAGCGGTAATAGCGGTCCGCTATAGCGCATAGCGTGTAGCGCAAATAGCGCGCGCTATGTAACATGAGTTTTTTTTTTTTTCTTTTCAATTTATATGGTTTTTAAATAAAGGTTTAGATTGGATTTTAACCATGATTTTTTTTTCTGCAATTGACGTACTAAGTTTTATAGTAAACTATTAATTATTAAATGAGAGATCCATCAAACGAAATCAAATAAGGAAACTACAGCGCGCTATGCAACATGAACTGTTTTTTTTTCTTTTCAATTTATATGGGCTTTAAATAAAGGCTCAGATTGAATATATTAAGATATTTCTTGAAGTAACAAAATGATACTTACTATATGGTAGTTTGAATATTTTGAATAGATTAAGATAATTAATTATGCCATGATATCTAGGTTATTTTGAAATTTAAATAGAAAAAAGATAGATTATGTCATAATGCTGAATATATTTTGAATAGAAAAAAGATCGATAGTTTATGATATTAGTATTATTATGGATATTTTGAGTCACAATTCGGACTTTGTATTGGTTCGATATGAATATTATAATTTTTTAATCAATTTGATGTTATTTATTATTATATGAGACTTAGATAATGTTGATATTTAGTACAAATATATGATATAATTTTTATAAAAATAAAAAAACGCTATGTGGCATAGCTTTCGCTATAGCGACGCTATTCGCTATAGCTTTTTTTTTCGACTTCCCACTATGACGCAATAAACGCTATTTAGAACCTTGGAAAAAACACATGCCATGACTAAACATGTCGTTTTCTGTGCCGTATTCTGTCCAACTCTACTCTTATAGATGGCTCTGCAAGATGAACAAAATAGAAAAGCCTAAGAAGGTGCTGAATGAGATGATTTCAAAGGTAATATTGTCTAACACAGTGACTTGCAATATAATTATGGATGCACTTTGCAAAGGAGGGAACCTGACAGGGTAGAGAAACTATTGTATGATATGCTTGATCAAGATGCCACATCTAATCTTATCACTTTACTAGTGTTATAAATGGATATTCTAAACTAGGCTGTTGGAAAGAGTTGATTAGAGACTATGTTGCATGGATACGGGTACGGATATCGTGTCGGATACGACACGGGTACGGCGATACAGCAATTTTCAAAAATTAAGGACACGACACGCCTATTATATTATATAATTAATTTAATAACACTTGTATTATATAATTAAATTTCAAAAGTCCTGGATATACATTAAATATAAACACTAGTTGATTATAACATCAAAGGCAAAGTAATGCAGTGGTTAATGACTTTGGCGGTGTCAGCAGCAATCCCAGTTCGAATCCCCCTTGGTGCAAGAAAAAACCAATTTTTGGCGCGGTTCACAACAGGTTTGGTGCACCAGGAGCAGCAATGGACCACAGCAGGCACGGTGCACAGGGAGCAGCTATAGACCAGGCCGTGTCAGATCAGTGTCCAGGCCATATCCAGACGAGTCAAAGCGTGTCGGAGACCGTATCAAAGGACTAAGGATACGCCACGTAAGGCGTGTCTGTCGGTGTCAGATACATGTCGGACACGGGTACAATGGGTTTCTAAGAGTGTCAGGGTAACATAGATTAGAGTTTTTAAGAATATAACTGTTACATCTGTAAAAAAAAAAAATCGTAAAACGTTATGTAACGTTTTTCGCTGTAAAACTTGATAAAAATGACAATTTTATGAAGGCTGGATTCAATTAAAACGTCATAACGTTTTATACACTAAATTATGCGTTTTAAACACTATTTTCTGCGTTTTTCACCAGCTGAATCGTTATAACGATTTACCAAAACGTTATAATGTTTTATCCGACAATGTGAGGGTCTATTCGCAAAATTATGTGTCTCTTTCTCTCTCACTCCGTCCCTTCTCCATGCTTCTTGTGTGTTCCGCCAAAGAAAGAAGAAAAGAGAGAGAGAGCTTCCCCTCCCTCTAAAACTCACCAAAACTCCCGTGAAATCGAAGGAAGGAGCGAGAAATTGGTTGCTTCTCTCATATAGCTCTCCCATTCGGTATTCCCTTCTCTCCTCTTCTCTCTCTCAAAACCCAAATTTCACCATTGTTAGGGTTTTTGCTTAAACCCGAAATTCGTGTATAAATTGCGAGTAATCTATCTCCCTTGAGCTTCCATGTTGTTAATTTGGTGATTCTCTTCTCGATTTCATCTCAATCTCGATTTTCAATTTAGGGTTTTGCTCAAATCCGAAAATTGGGGGAAAATTGTAATTGTTTAGTCTAATCCAACCTAATAGAAGTGAATCGGTAAGTCCCTTTCCCTATCTTTGAAACCTAGAATTTATTTCAATTTTTGATCAATTTAGGGTTTAATTAATCGACAAATTGAATTGTTACAAGAACCAAAATAGTGAGACGGTAAAGGAATTGTTACCAAATTAGAATTGTGTATGGTCTAGAGGACCCAAACGTGAATATGAGAATTGATAAGAGAGGTTAAGTAATTAAGACCAATGAAGAAAGGGTTGACACCAAAATATGTGAATTTCGTTAAGGAAAGTATAAAGATATTAATACAACTCAAGCAATCATTCGAACAAAGGTTAAACCAAGGGTGCATGTAATATAGGTGTAGGCTCGGTCGAGCAAGACTTTGCGGGACATTTCGAGACGTCTGATCCATAACTAAGCGGTACGCTCGTCGTAATCAGGTGCGGGATTCTTGGACTTGTTTGATACTTTATTTTCAGGAATTAAACTGTTTATTCGTTTGTCATGTTGAATGCTTAATTGTTGCATACTTTGAAATTCATGCTGCATATTGATTCTCGCATAAATGAGAATGATTGAATTGTTCGGTTCAGGTTAACTTGCATGTTGGTATGGTTATTAATTGATTAGTTCTATTAATTGTTCTTGATGTGAATGAATCTGCCAGACCCACCTGTTTAGGTGGCTGGATAAGGTAACGGTGACCTATCCGTTGACCTGTGTTTATGAATTTGCCAGACCGACCTGTTTAGGTGGCTGGATTAAGGTGACGCTGCTGACTTATGCGTTGACCTGTTACGAATTTGCCAGACCGACCTGTTTAGGTGGCTGGATAAGGTGACGCTGCTGACTTATGCGTTGACCTGTTAGAATTTGCCAGACCGACCTGTTTAGGTGGCTGGATAAGGTGACGCTGCTGACTTATGCGTTGACCTGTTATGAATTTGCCAGACCGACCTGTTTAGGTGGCTGGATGAGGTGACGCTGCTGACTTATGCGTTGACCTGTGATGATTTTGCGAGGCTGACCTGTATGTGTGGCTTTGATATATTTGCTTGAGATTTAGCAAAGTTGACCTGTATAGGTAACTTTGATTCCATGTGATTGCATTTGTCAAGTTGACCTGTATTGGTGACTTGTAACCAGACCTTAGGAAATGGTTAAGCCAAACAGCTACAGATGGGTGTCAGATAAAGGGTCCAGCTTGGTTGGCCATCTGTAGGCGCCTGTAACCCTACAGATGTGGGTTTGATAACGGTCCAGCTCGAAAGAACATCTGTAGTTGTTACAAGCCCTAATGAGTCGAGTTAAGCCAACTACGTGTTTATTTTGAAATTCATCTTGGAAATTCCGGAACCGTGATCCGGTTTTATTATTTGTTGTCGAGCATATGCATTCCTTTTTATTATGAATATGTATTTGTTTGAATTACTATTGAATGGGTTTCATTTTTGAATATGGAGTTTGATTGCAAGTCCAATAATCTAACTGTGGCAAATTCGCACTGAGAATTTATTCTCACCCCCTCCCTTTGGGTCATTTTCAGGTTTATTACAGGGATACAGCAGATGAGGATATTGGTAATGCATATAAAAGATCCACTGCCTTGCGTATATATATGTCTTAATAAATATACGCGGCAGGCTGTCAGACCCGGGATTTGGGGTGTGACAATAACTGATTGTGATCAAAGTAATTTTCATGTTGTGTCTTTTTTACCAACAACCGATCACAACATGCAGATAGTTAGAATGCAGGACACACGTGCCATGGAACAACATGCAGATAGTTACAATGCAAGACACACGTGCCATGCTGTTACATGACGGAGCGGCATGCCATTTTTTCCACTCTACTCTCCACTGAACTGTTACAATTTTTTATTATATTGTTTTATCCAATTTTTGTTCAATTATTCCTCTTATTTATTACAAGAGTACCAGCTCTCAGATCTGATACTTCCATTATTCCAGTAACAGACAATGTAGATGGCAAAACGACGTGACACTTTAGCAGGTATTATATATGGACAAATTAAACTACAGTACATAACCACTTCGAAGTTACAACATTAGGTAACAAACTGGAGATGAGGTATTCAACCCACCCGTGTGTTTTGCCGTCGACAAATACACAAAGTTAGATATTTTCTTAAACTCAATTAGTAAATCTTTTCTAATTTAATTACTCAATTTGAAACCTATACATTTAAAGACTACTAAATCTTTAACTTATAAAGAAGAATTAAGACAGGAAAAGAAGTTTCTTTAATTGCACCAATTTCTAACCAATGTAGTAAAAACCAAGACGATACACTAGAAAACCATTTGCTCATAGCACACTAAATTGCATGTGACTAGAATCTTGATTGGGTATATGACCAGACAGCCCATGATTTCATTAAAGAAATTGGGTATATGACTAGAAACTTGAGCCTTATCAAAACTTCCTCTTTTGTCACTTTCCTTTAGCATAAGCACCCCACATGCACACATAAATATAATTACTTATCTACACACTAAACCTTTCCTTTGCAACAGGAATTTAGCCATGAGATTTCACACACCACTAATTCTTCTCTTCTCTCTGTTTGTTCAATCACCATTGCTAGTCTTTTCTGGCAACCCACCATTCGCTTGTGACCCGTCAGACCCGTCAATCCAAAACTATGCATTTTGTAAACCCACTCTCTCCATCAAACAGAGAACACAGGATCTCGTGTCTCGTCTGACCTTAGACGAAAAAATTGCACAATTGGTAGATGTTGCCCCACCAATTGAAAGGCTTGGTGTCCCGGGGTATAAATGGTGGTCTGAGTCTTTGCACGGGGTTTCAAGTGGCGGTAGGGGAATTCATTTTGATGGCCCGATAAAGGCTGCTACAAGCTTCCCTCAAGTCATTCTCACAGCCGCCACATTCAATCCACTTCTCTGGTACCAAATTGGACAGGTGATGTCATATAAATTTCCTCAATATCTTAGGTTACTGAAAACTTACATTTTTGTGTTAATTTTTCTTTAAATTCATGTAAATTGCCTAACCTAATTTCTAACCTCTTGGAAATTTTTGACCAAATTTTGTCATTTTAACATTTGAAGGTTATAGGGATAGAGGCACGGGCATTATATAATGCAGGTCAGGCAGAGGGGCTGACATTCTGGTCACCTAATATTAACATATTTAGAGACCCAAGATGGGGTCGAGGCCAAGAGACGCCTGGTGAAGACCCACTTACTACTAGCAAGTATGCAGCCACATATGTCAAGGGATTGCAAGGCGAACCATACCAAGGCGGTCATTCACCACATGTTCTTCAAGCTTCGGCTTGTTGCAAGCACTTCACGGCATATGATTTGGAAAACTGGGAGGGCATAGTCCGGGACTCCTTCAATGCTGTAGTAAGTGAAATTCACAGATAAAGTAGAGTACCCAAAGTTAGTACATAATGTGTAATTTTGACCGGTAGGGTATGACATGCTACGGCCTCTAGTATACTGTCTAGCATTTTGCACAACCCTACTCCCATCAGGGGCGGAGTCAAGTGGAGTCACGGGTGGGCACTTGTCTACCACTGGCTCAATTTTTTTTTAAGGAATATACTTCTATTTTTTGCCTTTTTCTAAAAAAATTATTTAAGCATACTTAAGCTTAAAATTTTTTTTAAATTTTGCCTACTGCTGAATTTTTTTTTTTTCAAAATATGCTTCCATTTCTATGTCATCTCAGATAAATTATAAAAATTTACTTAATATTTAAAATATTAACAATATTATGCCTCACCCAAAATTTTTGTCCCACCTTGCTAATTATCCTGGCTACGCCTCTGGACTCCCATGAGGCTTATAACTTTGTTGTACCAAATCATTATGAGAACATAGTACAATATTGCAAGTTTAAATTGATTTTATTCGTCCTCTGAATCCGAAATGTAGGTTTCTGCTCAGGATTTAGAAGACACATTCCAGCCGCCCTTCAAAAGTTGTGTCGAAGATGGACATGCGAGCGGAATAATGTGCTCATATAATCAAGTTAATGGTGTGCCTAATTGTGCTAATTACAAACTATTAACTCAAACAGCTAGGGGACAATGGAAGTTCAATGGGTAATAACTAAATTTTACTATGGTCATCTAATTTAAATTGAAATGGAAACTGCTTCTATGATTTAAAATATATTTCAGTGACAAGATTTTAATTGTCTGCTCGGAATGATACTTCTTCTATTGATATATACCAGATACATTACCTCAGATTGTGATGCTGTTGCAGACATATATGAGGCTCAAAACTACTCCAAGACACCAGAGGAAGCAGTAGCATATGTTCTAAAAGCTGGTATACATGCAGTCTACAAGAAATTAGAGACTAGAGTGTAATTGACAGGAAAATTACCAGAATCCACTGATATATCACCCATTTTATGTTTTAAGTTCTAGAATCCTTGTTTACGCACCCAAAAGTTATATAATCTGCATAATGTTACAGTTCTAGAATTCTCGTTTTCTAGAGAGTAATTGACAGGAAAACCATTTCATGTCTTTTTTTTTATTGTGGGTAGAAGCTACCAATTAATAAATGGGAAAACCATTTCATGTCAATGCCAATTAGAATTTCTACCACCTGAAAGTTCAAGACAGTAACAAAAAATATAGAACAAAAACTTCAGGCAGCTGTTGTTGTATAAACAAAATTAAAGTTACGTCTTGCAAATATTATTCAAAAATTATGAAAATACAAAATAAATTATTTTGTACTTTAATTTCCAGGAATGGATGTTAATTGTGGCAACTACGTGCAAAAGTTTGCACGCAATGCTACTCAACAAGGGATATTAACAGAAGCAGATATAGACCGGGCTCTACAAAACCTTTTCTCAGTCAGGATGCGGCTAGGTCTCTTTAATGGCAACCCAACCAGACACCAACCATACAGTAGCATCCGATCAGACCAAGTGTGCTCACGGGACCACCAAAATCTAGCACTCCAGGCGGCACTAGATGGCATAGTTCTACTTAAGAACTCAAAAAGCCTCCTTCCTCTATCGAAATCACAAGTGTCGTCACTTGCCATAATAGGCCCAAATGCCAACAATTTTACCGTACTTCTCGGTGATTACGCAGGACCACCTTGCAAAATTGTAACTCCTCTTATGGGGTTGCAAAGTTATGTAAAAGATACAAGGTACTTGGCCGGGTGTCAGGATGTTGCGTGTAACTCTAGCTCAATTGATGAAGCAGTCCATTTGGCAAGGTCGGTTGATTATGTGGTCTTATTTATGGGGTTAGATCAGAGTCAAGAGACCGAGGGACATGATCGAATTGATTTAGTTCTACCAGGGATGCAAGTTGACCTGATTACAAGTATTGCAAAAGTGGCCAAGAAGCCGGTGATTTTGGTTCTGTTATGTGGTGGTCCAGTTGATGTTGATTTCGTAAAATCTGATCCAAAGATTGGGGCTGTTTTGTGGGCCGGCTACCCTGGTCAGGCTGGTGGGACTGCCATTGCCCATATCCTCTTTGGTGAACACAATCCAGGTAATTTTAATTTTTCATTTATCATTAATTAGTTTCTCGTTAGCTACAATAGAAACTAAATCTCTGTCTTTCATTGTCATTTCAGGGGGAAAACTGCCGGTGACTTGGTATCCACAAGATTTCACACGGGTTCCCATGAACATAATGCAAATGCGGGCTGACCTGCCTAACTCCACATACCCGAAAGATCGTCGCTATCCTGGCCGAACCTATCGATTCTACAAAGGCTATACTGTCTTCCCATTTGGTTATGGCCTCAGCTACTCAAACTACTCCCATGAAATTGTTACCCAATCTGACAACCCGCTACACACAAAGACTACCATCAATCTGAATAAAATAAACATAGATAAGAACTACAATCTCTACCGCATCGAAGAAATTGGATCAGAAGCATGTGAAAATTCAACATTTCCAGTGGTGGTTAGAGTCAATAATCATGGACCAATGGATGGAAGGCACCCGGTTTTGATGTTTATACGATGGCCAACGGAATCAAACGGAAGGCCCGTAAAACAATTGATTCACTTTAAAAATGTGTACCTAAAGGCAGGGGAAGTTGTGCATGTTAAGTTTGAGTTTAGCCCGTGCAAACACTTGAGCAGAGCAACCGAAGATGGTAAGTGGGTAATAGATAAGGGATCTCATTTCTTGATGGTAGAGGAAGATGAACTCGAGATTACCATCTCGGATTGAAACAATTGTTATTTGTTTATGTTGGAAGCATGAATGAACACTGTAATTTTCTAACTGAATAGTGGTTTTCCATGAAAATATTCTCCATCATCTTCCCCCCTTTATCTAGCTAGGAGATACACCTATCTCTTTCCCTGAGCATGCCATGCATGTGAGAACTGTAGATCAGAAATCTTTATTATGACAAAAAAAATTCTATCCATTAAGAATAAGTTAATGATATGAAAAAACAAAAACAAAGTATAAGTATCATCCTGCTAGCAAGGAATTTGACACTACCTATTTATTTACATTAAACAAGACAAACCAATGAGAAGTCCTATCAAGAATTCATTTTCCAAAGGCTTCCCTATGTATCTCAAGTGTAATTGCTAATAAAGGCAAAAAAGGGGAAAAAATCAACCGGTAGTACCTGCCGCTCCTGAGACAAGATGCACTGACTAACACTAATTGCATTGTTTCATCATCTATAAGGAGATTTGCAGCAGCTGGTTCTATAATCAGTCCAGTGATAGAAAGGATAACAGAAATCAACTAAGGTTCGATTCTGATCAAACCGAGTGAGGTGAGAGGAGCTGCAGGCGGTTCCTGTTACTGATGTGCATAAAAAGGTGAGAACTGGAGGCTCCAGTTTCACCTGAGATTGTGCAAGGGAAGCGTGAGTCGCTCGTCCAGCACGAAGAGAGCGAAGAAAATGGGGATTATTAAAAGGAAAGATACCCATTGCACCATGCTCAGACGATCGGCGACGAAGATTGGAAGGATTGATCGGGGTGTACGTCTTGGGAGGGAGATACGGGTAGCAGTGTTGTAAACGGTATGCGCTCGTCGACGAGCGGACGGCTTATGAGTTACGCCTAACGATTAATCTGTACGCCGCTCAAAAACTTCAAAATTACGTAATTTAGGGGGAATTTCACGTATACCCCTCAAAAACTTCAAAATTACGTATTTTCCCCTCTAAACTTCAAAAACTCACAAATTTACCCATTTTATTATATTTTATATTAAAACTCATTCTAAAATCTTAAAATACCCATTTTACCCTTTATTAAAAGCATATAAAGCCCATCAAACTCAAAATTGAATCTGAACAATTTTTCTACTGTCCAAATTGCTTTCAAATATGCGTGCACAAGATCAGCACGAATCTTGATGCGAACACGCACGTATATTGATGTGACGTGCACAGATCTTAATGCAATGCGCACCAATCAATATTGCTTTAAGATCCGTGCATGCTAGATCAACACGAAATTGAAGCACTATGCATAGATCTTAATGCGATGCACACGGATCAAACGGTAGAGGAACCCTTTAGATTTAAATTTGAGTTTGATGGGCTTTATATGCTTTTAATAAAGGGTAAAATGAGTATTTTAAGATTTTAGAATGAGTTTTAATATAAAATACAATAAAAATGGGTAAATTTGTGAGTTTTTGAAGTTTAGAGTGGGAAATACGTAATTTCAAACTTTAGAGGGGGGAATATGTAATTTTGAAGTTTTTGAGGGGTATACGTGAAATTCCCCCCGTAATTTATTAAAAAGTAATTAATATAAGGAGCCTGATAATTGTACCCAAACAAAATTCCCGAGTGTGTCACCCTAAGTAGTTTAACAAAAAAAACTTTCAATGTTATCTAACTTCCATTTTCAGCGCTAATATCCAAACATTTAAAGTTCTGTTTATAACATTTTACAATGCTACTCGCAAGCATTTAAATCTCTGTCTGTAACCATTAAAATTCTAAATCTGTATAGTTTTAACTCCTAACTACTTTTATTTTCAAGCCAAAACGAAAAGATTCATTTCACCCACTTTTTTTTTATTTTTTCTCTGATCATTCTCATCCATTTTCTCGACGATCAGTGATGAATTTTGCAAATCCAAAAATATGAACGATTTTATCCGATTTTCTCTTTCAAATGAGATCCATGAAGAATAACTTTCGAGTTATATTTGTGTCGTAATTTTTTTACCACTTTAAATCTTTGTGACTTTTAGTTTTTTTTTTTATTTTGCTTGAAAATAATTTAAACCTCTGTTCACAAGCATATAAACCTCATTAATAATACTTTAAATCTCTAGAATAAAACATATAAGCATCATGTACAAAGAATTAAAACATCAACAATAACATTTCAAAGCATATAAACCTCAACAATAACACTGCATTTACAAAGCTCATCTACAAAACATATAAACCTCTTGTACAAAGAACTAAAACCTCAACAATAACATTTCAAAGCATAAAACCTCAACAATAACACTGCATTTACAAAGCATATAAACCGCATGTACAAAGCCTTAAAAATTCTAATGGTTGTAGACTGAGATTTAAAAACTTGAAAATTTAAAGTGCTCATGAGTTTTACTTTCAAAAAAAATAAATGACTTTAAAATTACTCAAAAGTATTTCTTCATGGATCTTATTTAAAAGATAAAATCGAATAGAAAACATTCATATTTTTAGATTCGTAAAATTCATCACGGATCATCGGAAAAATAAATTATAATGATCAGAGAAAAAAAAAGTAGGTGAAATGAATCTTTTCGTTTTTGGCTTGAAGACAAAAGTAGTTAGGAGTTAAAACTATGCATATTTAGAATTTTAATGCTTTCATACATAGGTTTACATGCTTACGAGTAGCATTGTAAAATATTTTAAATGTTTTGATATTAGCGCTGGAAATAGAAGTTAGATAACATTGAAAGTTTTTTATATTAAACTTTTGGGGAACGCACTCGGGTATAATGGCTCGGGATACCAGAACATTTCTCTTAATATAACTCATCAAATTTATTTTAACTCATTTCCTTATTTATTAATGAAATTTTATAAAAATGTCATTTACAAAAGATACAGATGAACAAAACATAACGGATAAACGTAAAAAAAAAAAGACTTATTAATCAACCGTATAAATGAAAAAGAGATGATTAATCGGATAAATCAACTGATTTGATGTTTTTATTCGTAAATAACCTTCCACACACTCTTGTTTGTAATAGTTAAGTCACTATCATCGATTAAACGGCTAATTAGTTGACCAACTTTATCACTTCTGATCACACTAATGGAGAGTAATAGTGGAACTAGGGTTATAATTACCACCGCAGAGTTTTTTTTTAAAATCAAATTTAAAATGCTTTCATTTTTTACCTTTTAATATTTTATAATAACTTAAAATATAAAATGTAAATATTAACATAAACTTGTTAGATATACTCATATTTAAAACTTAAATATTAAAATAAAACTGTGAAGTGTGATTTATATTATTATTAAGAACTTACAAAATATTGTAATGTGGATAATTATTGATTTTTTCATTTATTAATTCAATGAAAGTCAAGTTAAAAGTGATAATTTTTCATATGCATCAATGCATGTAAATTAAAATAATATAGATCATATTTAATATTTTTATTTTAACATATAAAATTTTTAAATTTTTGTTATTAAAAAGTTAAAGAGTAAAGACAGATTAAAGACAAAAAAGCTGAAGGCATTTAAATTTTTATTTGTTTTTATGTCTTTTGACTTCACAACAGTGGCAGAATCACGGTGTAATAGAGCTAGATAACTATGTATTCCGAGGAACAAGTTGTCAAATTAGAATAGATGCGGCAACTTCAGTTATTCTTGTATTACTTTCTCTTTGTTTACAAAGATGTAATGTTTTTTTTATATCTCAACGATTTGTTAATCAAAATCTTGAGCCTACGAACAAGTTGTAAAAAAAAACCAAGAAGAAGATATATATGTACTCAAGCCTGAATTTAACTAACTCTCCACCGATCACCTCCCCTTAAAATCTTGCATAATTCATTTGGATCTCTTAACCGGAATTTGCATCCTCTGCATTAACTCAAAAAGAAATCTTTTAAGTTAATGTATCTGGACTGTCCAATTAATTTTAAAATTAGTGCGAATTTAATTCGCACTAATATTAAAGATCCATCTATATTTTAGGCGGAAGTTAAATGAACTCTGTTTATAATCAAATGATCGATATGTATTAACTCAAAAAATATTCTTTCGAGTTAATGCAGACGATGCGGGACTCCTCTTAACCAGACTTGGGGCTTGATTTATAATTTTTTTTTTGCAGTAACTAATGAAAAATCACTTTATCAAGATGACAATTCAGATCTTCTACCCCTGATTCAGACATCAAGCCTGATTTATGCATGATTAATGAAAAATTGTCGGATCTCAAACCCGATTTACAAAATTACTCTGAACTTTTACTGCCCACTGTTTACTGTTAGTCTGACTCCGACGTAGAATGAAATAATTAATTCTTGGCAAATGTGTTACTCTGATTAATTTTTTGCACTCTTATGCGCTTTGACTAGCATAATTCCTATCACAAGTCATAACTAATAATAATCTTAAAGTCGTAAACTCTCTCCTGTCCGTCAGATTAAAAATCAAAAGTACCAAATCAGATCAATCATCTATTCTCCGTTAGAAAAATCAGACAAATTCGACTATCCGGATCAATAAAGACACGGTATTTATAACTTATTGCAGCGAATTATCCACAAAATACAAAAAAATATAACTTATTGAAAGATTAACTTCTGACATAAATTTTTTAGTCTTCCTAATTCCTATGCTATTGTATTTGCTTGTTGCGTCGTAGCAGTTGTCCAAATCCGCTGTTTTTTTTTATAAATCTTGACCGTAGTGAAGCCATTAACTGTTTCTAATATATTATCCTCCAATCCATATGTGAACGTGATGGCATGTGCAGCAATTAAATTATTGTTTATTTTCCCTTTTTCCGATAGAATCCTTTTCATTTGGATAATAAAATATGTTCAGATCTCGACATATTTGTCTTCCATATGTATAGGGCTGCAAACGAACCGAACCAAATCGAATTAGGCCTAGTTCGAATTCGAATTCGAAATTATTTCGAACCGAATCTAGTTCGAAATTGATATAGATTTCAAACCTAACCAACCAATTCGAATTCGGTTCGATATAATTCGAACTAGTTCGATTTGATTCGAAATTAATTCGAAATTGAGTCGGATCCAAACCATTATTTGAGTTTAGATCCAAAAAATATTTCAATCCAAACCCACTATTTGAGTCCAGACCCATTATTTGAGTTCAAAAGTGCATGGGACTAAACCAACTGCTTTCCGTCTTCTTTTATAGGCACTCCAGCGCCTACTGACTATTCTTTCATAGATGTGGGACTAAATTCCGGTTTCTAAGTTTTGAGGCGCCCCACGCCGAGTATTAACTCATTTATTTCCGTTTTGGGCCTCCGTTTTGGGCTTTATGCCAACGACAACAACTCATCCTTCATTATTTAATCAACAGAACATTTCGTGAAGGAATGGGCCTCCCTGTTTTGCGAACATTTCGTGAAGGAATCAGCAGAACATTTCGAACCTAATTTTTTTTCGAACCGAACCAATTCGAACCTGTCATGGTTCGAATTTGAATTGAATTAATTTCGAATCGAACTGGTTTGAATTAATTTCGAACCGAACTACTTTCGAATCGAATTTTTTTTCGAACTTTTTCGAATCGAACTCGAATCGAATCACGAATCTCGAATTTTTTGTGCACCCCTACATATGTACCTTAAGAAATGTAAACTGCTTTTAATCATTATTATTTTTATATGTCGGCAAACATATACATACGTGTGTGTATATATAGAGATAGGCTAATGTCTATATATACACACGGTCCAAATTTGAAATTTCAAAATCCAAAAAGTCGATCTGAACCGTTCAACTTGTTCTCCATATTAATATGTACTTTGAGACCAAATTTTACATTTTTCTGATTTTTTTACTATTTATTAAGCCACTTTGAAAATTGTTGATCCAACGGTGGCTTAACAAAACAGTAAAACCGTTGGATCAGCGATTTTCAAAGTGGCTTAATAAATAGTAAAACAATTCATAAAAATGTAAAATTTGGTATCCAAGCACATATTAATATGGAGAACAAGATGAACTGTTCAGATCGACTTTTTGGATTTCAAAATTTCAAATTTGAACCGTGTGCATTTCAACCCATATGCTACTAAAAGCACATTAGCATATATATCTCTCTCTCTCTATATATATATATAGAGAGAGAGAGAGAGAGAGTTGGACTACAATGCTTCATGAAATAAAGCGAGTGTTTTATTTCACACTCATATTCTATAATTTCAAAGTCCAAAATGTCAATCCAAACCATTCAAGTTATTCTCCCTATTGAATTATGATTGGGGACCAAATTTTACATATTTTGAATTTTTTTTATTTTTTTAGAATTTTTTAAATCATTATTTTTTATGATCCATATATAAGTTTATAGAACTATGTTAAATTAAGTTTATTTGATAAGTTTAATGAGTTAAATAAATTATTTTTAAATTATGATATATATACATAAATTTAATAAAAATATTAAATTGTCCGCAGAATTCCAATTAATCGGCCGCATACCGATTAATCGCTTGGCGGTACCCCATCCGTCCGGCAACCGCATACAATTATTTACAATACTGACAAAAAGTTTAAAAAATATAAGTTCAATTAAATTCTTATATATATATATAATTAAAATTTTAAAATTATAGGGGTGACTTTGTCATCTTTGGCAAAGCCTTAGATCTACCCCTGTGCATAATTGATGTTTTCCATTAATTGTTTAGTCATATTCAAGTGATTCAACCATCAAAATTGACCATTATACTTTAAATATTATATAATACTTGAACAAATAACTTTTAGTAGTGTAATTTCGAATAATACATCTGGTTTTACGCAAACAAAAATTGTAAAATTAGAACATATTTTTGTTATTATACAATTAGAACAAAATATTTAGATTCTAAAATTTCACATATCAAATATGTTAATTAAAATATAATATAATAATAAACTTTGTTCTAAATTTTATTTTGTTCTCGTTTTGACAAGAAATATTTCAACAAGAAAGACAATAAGGCATGATTGGTGGCATCCGCAAGATCACAATAATGAATTGTCCACACACCATGAAAACACTATATAGACAAAATCCATGGTATGGATGTTACTTTCTCATAAATTTTACACATTCCCCTTTCATCAAGTAATGATGCTCGGCAACCAATACAATCATGCATAAACAAATTTTCATGTGGTGCATGCATGTTACTTTCTCATCAGCTGTTTGTAATTAAATACTGATTACGAGATCAATAATGCATGATACCCGGCGATTTTAAAGCACTAAACATAATTTATTCTGCAGTATAAAAAGAACTGTTACATATATATATAGCATGTTACTTTCTCATAAACTGTATTTAACAAATAATAATACACGCATATTGACAAATTTTCATGTGATGCATCTTACTTTGTCACTAGCTGTATGTAATTAAATACGGATTTCGAGGCCAAAGCATGATAGGCGGTATTAAGGCACTAAACAGAACATGGTATTATTTCCTGAAGGGGTTAATAACAAAAATTTATGAAGACTTTGTTTATGAAGAGTTTAAACTTCTAGGTTAATTTCAGTGATATAGACATCAAAAGTGTCTATTCAAGTTTATAAGTGTTTGTCTATTCTCGCATTGAAAAAAAAAAAATAGACTTGAGCGAAATGATAATCTTATTTTTTTAATCACTATTCAATATTAGACGATATTAATTATTTCACTTGTTATGATTGTCAGGTACGTTTTTTCGTCTCTGTATTTTTTTTCTTATTTTCCTTGAAAATGCTGCTTGATCTTTACGATTGAATGTGCATGTTTTGTTTTATTTTATTTAACTTTATTTGGAAGTTGTGCTTCCACCTCTATATTAGATATCTATAAAATTAAGAAACAAATACAAAAGGTTAAAATCTAATCAATTAGCCTATATAAATTTGAAGTAATGAAATATTCTCCATTATCCTATATATTTTAAAAGAGTAACGTAGGGCTACCAATTTTATTAATATGAAATAATAAAACACGAAAAATAACTATCCCAAAAAATATTCAAAACCCTCGTCAATTTTTTTTGCCTCAATCATACAAAATTCGCATTTAAAAGATCCATATATATAGACACATTGGTAAATCATTAGAACTCGCATTTAAAATATCCATATATATAGACACAGTTTTTAAAAGAATAATAAAATTTTTCTTTTTTCTAATATATAATTTTTGTTTGATTAAAATAATATATAAAAAATAATCACTTGCTTTTAAAAGATTGTTTTTTTTTTGTTTTGCATAGACAATGTGCATTTTAAATTAGAGAGCACCTAGCTATCTCCCGTAACTTTCCCTTATTTCTTCTCCAAATCCTTAATTACTTGATTAACTACTAATTGCCTAGGGGACCACTTACTATTTGGGGACCGCTTAATATTTCAAAGATTTTACAACTGGCGTGCGCAAGTATTTATATATAATACATTAAGTATTTATTTGTAACACATCAAGTATTCATACCTAAGATATAAAGTATTTCAAAAAAAAATTGGACATATCACTCACCTATCTTGTACACGATTTTAGAAGTGTTTTTGTTTCTCCGTTCAATCGAATCAATATTTCTGACTATCTGTGAGAAAATTTGCAAATCTAAAACCATGAACGACTTCTAAAAAATTTTCTTTTTCAAATGACATCCATGATGACATACTTTCGAGTTGTCTATTGCATAAATATTCATATCTTGTCACGTAAGTATTCATACCTCATCGAAAAAATATTCATCCTCGTTGTGTAAGCGTATAAAAATAAAAACTGGACACATCACTCATCCATCGTTTCCACATTTTTAGAGGTGATTTTTTTTCTCTGTTCAAACTAATCAATATTTCTGACTATCCATGAGGAATTTTGTAAATCTAAAACCACAAATATTTTGTATACAATTGTATCTTTCAAATAAGATCCATAATGACATACTTTCAAGTTGTCCATTGTACAAGTATTAATATCTCATCACGCAATTATTTATATCTAAGATATAAAGTATTCATTCATACACGTTGAAATATTCATTCATATACCTCTATTTTTTTTTAAATGTCATTTTTAGTACTTAGTACGCACTGACCTAATTCACCATTAATGACGCTTTGTTCTTTGCAAATAATTCGCTACTTTATGAGAAAGAGAGACAAACTTAGTAGAACTAGATCCATTTAGCACTAATTTTGAGACGGTCGAAAGTGATAGATCTGACACAGCGGAGACGTGCTTGAAAAGGATGGAGTGATAGATGATCTCTAACATAACATCTGCTAGAGCGTGATGGCATGTGCAGCAATTAATTATTGTTTATCTTCCCATTTTCCGAAAGAATCCTTTTCATTTGGATAATAAAATATGTTGAGATCTCCATATATTTGTCTTCCATATGTACCGGAAGAAAAGTATACTTCTTTTATTCATTATTTCTTTCTATATGTCGGCAAACATATATATATATATATATATCTGCTAGAGCGTGATGGCATGTGCAGCAATTAAATTATTGTTTATCTTCCCATTTTCCGAAAGAATCCTTTTCATTTGGATAATAAAATATGTTCAGATCTTCATATATTTGTCTTCCATATATATGTACCGGAAGAAAAGTATACTTCTTTTATTCATTATTTTTTTCTATATGTCGGCAAACATATATATATATATATATATATATATATATAGAGTATGGCTAACATGCTTCCTCTAGAACTTCAGCAATATGCTTCTAACTGTCTGGATCGTTGGATTTCCTTTTAGATTCACTTTTTCATCAAGCGCTGATCAAATTTGATATAACGGAGGAAATTAAAAAGTCGCTCCGTTAGATAAACTAGGTTTGGTTCAGTGAATTGACTCCCTCCTCCCGCCTTGTCTTTTCGTTCGACTCTCCCTGTCGTTCGAAATCTCTCTCTCTCTCGTTCAAACTGGCGACCTTCCCCTGGAATCTTGCCGCACACAGCCTCAGCATCACTTCGCACTACTCTCGTCGATCCTCTTCCTCGCGCCTCAATCGCTCACAGCCCGCCTCCTGTCTGCCGTCTCTTCCTCAAATCGCACCTCTGAATCAAAATCAAGGTAACCTTTTTTTGGAAATTCTTCAAATTATTAACGCCTCTTTAAGAATCGCACCTCAATTTTGTTTAGAAAAATCTGAATAAAGCCATAATTTTACAAAAATCGAAATGCCTCTTTTAGAGTCGCACCTCTTATTATAAATGTCTCTAATTCATTTTTATTCAATCAGTCAGAGAACTATGTTATTGATGGAAAAATTGATCCAAAAAAAAAAACAAACTTAGCAGTACAATCCTACCAAAAAAAAATCTATTTCAGTTAAATTATCTTTTCTTTATTAAAATTAATTTCCATGTGTTATGAGATTTCGTGGCTGTAGCTTTCTGATATGCTAATTTGGTTAAGTTTGGTCTTCAATTAAAATTTAAAATTGGTATGTACCATATGCATTGAAATTGGAACCATTAACCAATTCACGATATTATTTTCCTCATGTGCTGAACCTTTGATTAATTGAAAATTCACTTGTTGCTCTCCCAAAATTTGAACAGATTTATTTGTATGTTTTTATGCTTGCTGTTTACAAACAGATTTGTATTCTTTCTATTTAAATTGGTCCAATTTTTCTTATTTTTTCCAATTTCTGGTGTTCTTTTTGCAGCAATTAAATAATTGTTTAATTATGCTTATTAGATCACTTCTTTTGTAGATAAATGGATGCTTTAGAGGTAGATGAGATGACTGATTTGGAAGAACATTTAATGGACACATTAGAATCTGTCGTACCTGAAGCGGATGAGTGGGGAGACCGAGAAGTGTGTAACCTTATGGAATCTGTCGTTCCTTTAGAAGAGGGAAGCATGGAACCTTATGTAGGCATGGAATTCTCTAGTAAACAAATGGCTTATGATTTTTACAACACATATGGCTTCATAACTAGATTTAGTATCCGTATGAATACCTTCAACAAGAATGTGAAAGGGGTAATAACTTCAGTTAGGCTGGTTTGTTCCAAACAAGGGTTTGCTAAAGGAAAAAAGAGGCAAATGGAAGAGCCATTGGAGTCGGTTAGTGATACAATTGTGAAAACACCTGAAAAGCAAACATCTCTTCATCGATGTGGTTGCAAGGCTTCGTGCACCGTGAGGTTGCATGAGGATGGGAAATGAAGGGTATCAACTTTCTACAAGGAACATAACCATGCATTTGTTCAAAACACTCCTTCGAAGAAGTGACACCTTCGTTCGCACAAACAAATTTCTATGAAAGAGAGGGTAGATATTGAGTTACTAAATGAGCAAAATGTTGGAACTGCCAAAATTAGGGAGTATCTAGCAGCGAAGGCAGGAGGCAGAGAGAACCTTCATTACAGTAAAAAAGATGTGAACAACCAAATTGGGAAGGCGAAGAAAAAATTGGTAGGGGTGGATGCGAATGCGTTGATTGACTACTTCAGGCGAAGGCAACAAGATGATCCCGATTTTTTATTCGATATAGAGCCCGATGAGGATAAGGCTGTGAGAAACATATTCTGGGTAGATGGTCGGTCGAGAAGGGCATATCAAGAGTTCGGTGATGTTATCGTGTTTGATACAACCTACCAGACCAACAAGTATAGTATGCCCATGGGACCTTTCATTGGTGTTAACCATCACCGGCAATCAATATTTTTTGGTTGTGCCCTAATTAGAGATGAGAAGAAGACAACTTTTTATTGGTTGTTTACTACATGGTTGCAAGCGATGGGTGGTAGGAAGCCAAAGTCCATATTCACAGACCAATGCCCATCGATGAAGGCAGCGATAGAGAAAGTGTTTGGTGTTGACACTATTCATAGGTGTTGTTTGTGGCATGTGATGATTAAGGCTAAGGAGCAATTGGGGGTGATCTATGGGGTGGTAAATGGCTTCAAAGATGAATTTTCTGATCTCATTACTTATAGCTGGTCGATTGAAGACTTTGAAGCAAATTGGATTGCTTTTGTTAAGAAATATAAAATGGAGGGTAACAAGCACCTAAAAGTGATGTTCGACAAACGTGCCGAATGGGCCCCTGCTTATTTTCGTGAGACTTTTTGTGCTGGGATGTCAACTACACAACGAAGTGAGAGCATTAATGTCGTAACAAAGATCTGGATGGACTCCAATACTTCTTTGTACGATTTTGCAACAAAGTTTGAAAAGATGGTTCAAGGTGTCTACGAGAGAGAGAGTGATGAGGACATTCGAACATTGAATGAGATCCCACAATTGTCAACTACCGATCCAATAGAGGCTGAAGCGCGACGAGTGTACACTCGCAACATGTTCTCTCATTTTAAGGCTGAATTAAAGAAATGTGGAGGGTTGCGAATTCATGAGGTGGAGAAGGACAAGCTATATGAAGTACGTCCAGCAAAGGCAAAGGCAAAATACAAATGGTATAAACCGAATCGCATGGTTTGCATAGACAAAGCAAATGGCAAGGCTGATTGCGATTGCAAAATGTTTCTATTTAAGGGTGTTTTATGTTCACATGCACTAGAGGTGATGCGATTAACATCAATGGAGTCATTCCTTCCTAAACACTACATCTTAAAAAGATGGACCCGTGATGCTAATGCAAGCGTAAAGAGAGGTACAAATGATAGAAGCATAGAAGGCATAAACCTAGATTCTGTCATGCTTAATGCCCTAACCCAACGATGGCAAATACTTTCTAAGGAGGCACTCAAAGATCATGCGATGTATGAAATGGTTTGCACAAAATTGGATGAGCTCGTAGGTGATGCAACAAAAAGCAATCAAAGAATTTCCCGAGATACTCCTACACAAAGAAAATGTATTGTTTTGTTCAATTTATGTTGAAATTGTTGAATGTGAGACTTTGTATGCATATACCTTGTGCTGAAATGGCTTTACGTTACTTGCTCATTTATACTGTCTGGTGTCCGTTTAAACTAGTTTGAATGAAATTGGGTTAAATTGAAATGTGCTTTGCTGAAAAATTAGGTGATCTCGTATAGGTAAGTGTAATAAGAATCAAGGCGAGCTCGTTTGTTAAATATATATGAAATTTATGTTGGAAATTTATGTGAGCACTCATTCTTTGATCAAGTAAGAGTACAAATATCGGCTTTCATAATTGTGTATTTTGATTTGTTGTATCAGAATACATAATGTCTTTTAATATTTTGAAATAATGGAATTGATGCATAATTGGTACTTTTGTTGTTTTGCTATTGTAATTTTCAATGGTGTTGTTCTGCAGAATTAGTACCATGTATAAAAATTACAATTGAAGAGAAACATACTGTCAAAAGCATTTATTATTTCATCTTTGCTTCCAGTTGTACATATAGCCATTGCATAAATTAATTTACAAGTTTTTGTACAAATAAATTACAAGATGTTCTAATAAGCTCTGCCTCTTCCTTGCGCCTCTCATCTCCTCTTCCTAGCGCCTCTTCTAACAAGCATCCATTTGATTTTTCTTTGCATAAACAACAAGCAGCAAGAGTTGAAACAACAAACACCAATTTCTTTTTTCATCAAGCATAACAACAATACATGAAAAACATACACCACAGTAACCTGTTTCTATTTCTTTGCATAAACAATATAAAAAATTACAACCCTAGTCTCATTATAAAAAGGAAAAGAAACAAAAAAAGAGTAAAAAAAATACAGTTACACATATCAGCAGCATCCAATTTCCCATAGCAAAATTTTCATAAAACCAATTTTACTCGAAACTATACAAATGACTTTAGCTATACCTCTTAATTTTCAGAATAAGCATCTATTTACTAAAAAGTAATTAAAAAAAAGCAATGCAAAAAATGCAATAAATACCCTTGCACTAGGAATATGATTGCCCATTTTAACCAGCATTTTAACACAAAATTAAAGTATTCAAATGCACAAAATTGGCATAGAGAGAGAGACGCTAACCCATTTTGTGCAAATCTGTCACACAGCAGTGAGTAAAATTCGAATAGAAAGAGTAAAACTGAGCTCCCAATTTTTCAATAATAACCAAGTTCCCTATATTTCAAATAATTAAAGAAAGAACCAAAACTGAGATAAAGGCCAAAATACTCTTAATTTGGCTGTGAGGTGCGAACCAATTTTGTAGATAGAGACCAAATTGGTCTTAATTTTGCAATAATAAATGAGCTCTCAATTATGCACATAATTATTACTATTTTCAACTAATCTGGCTTGCAATTGAATTAAAGAGGAAAACCATATCTAGGTTTTCACATTTCAGTAGATTACTCAGATAGATAGAGAGAGAGAGACGACGACCTTACCAAGGGATGGAGAGAGAGGACAGCGAGGGCTACGCGAGTCCACGGACTGGAATCGGTCGAACGCTCGCGAGACGAAATATACCTTCAGTGGTTCAAGAGCAGAGGAGATGGGTGCGCGCACAGAGAGAGATGGAGCCGTGCAGGTGGGAGCACGAGCAAAGAGAGCCGCGGAGGGAGAGCAAGAGCGGCAGCTGGAGTAGAAGAGAGAGAAACCCAAGGGAGAAAAACAGAAGCGGAGAAACCTAAAAGACCATTTTGGATTTTGCTGCAAAGATAACGGGGTCCGTTAGCGCTCTCTGTTCCGCACATTTTCAGATCATCCAGCACGAATCTAATAACGAATCCGACGGTTTAAAGTGTTAGAAGCATATTGCTGAAGTTCTAGAGGAAGCATGTTAGCCATACTCTATATATATATATATATATATATGAGATGGGCTACGGTGAGTTGCGAAGTAAAACGCGTTTCTACTTCACGCCGTATTTTTATTTTGAAAGTTCAAACAGTTAGATGTTTAATCCATATTGAAATGTGCTTGGAGACCAAATTTTACATTTTTTGGAATTTTTTTACTATTTATTAAGCATTTTTGAAAATTGATGTTTTGCTGTGAACAGTAAAAAACAGTACAATTTTCTGGACCATTAGATCAGCGACTTTCAAAATTGCTTAATAAATAGTAAAAAAATTCCAAAAAATGTAAAATTTGGTCTCCAAGCACATTTCAATATAGAAAACAAGATGAACGGTTCGGATCGACGTTTTGAACTTTAAAATGGCAAAATATGAGCGTGAAGTAAAATAGTCGCTTTACTTCGCAACTCACCGTAGCCCACCTCATATCTATATATATATATATATATATAGTTGGTTATGGTGCTTCATGAAGTAAAGCGAGTGTTTTATTTTATTCTGCGATTTTGAAATTTAAAACGTCAATCTAAACCGTTCAAGTTAATCTCCATATTGAATTATGATTGGGACCAAATTTTACATATTTTGAATTTTTTTTACTATTTCTTTAGAAATTTTTAAATTGTTGTTATTTATGATCCATAATTTTATGAAAAACAAAATTAAAAAAAATATATATATATAGTAAAAAAATTGTAAAACATGTAAACTTTTGTCACCAAGCTTTATAGAGATCATGTTGAACAATTTTAATTGATTTTCTGGACTTCAAAAATGAAAATATGAGCATGAAGTAAAATATGTCATTTACTTCATGAAGTATAATAGCCCAACTCTTATTTCTCTCTCTCTCTCTATATATATATAGAGAGAGAGAGAGAGAGGAGAGAACCACGTCTACACTCTTTTTTGGTGACACCAGGTTACACTATACATTTTCAAAGTCCAAACAGTCGATTCAAATCATTGAACATGATAGATATATTAAATTGTGGTTGCTGATCAAATTTTACATATATATATATATATATATATATATATATAGAGATAGGCTACGGTGAGTTGCGAAGTAAAACGCGTTTCTACTTCACGCCGTATTTTTATTTTGAAAGCCCAAACGACCGATCCGAACCGTTAGATGTTTAATCCATATTGAAATGTGCTTGGAGACCAAATTTTACATTTTTTGGAATTTGTTTACTATTTATTAAGCATTTTTGAAAACTGCTGTTTTGCTGTGAACAGTAAAAAACAGTAAAATTTTGTGAACCCTCAGATCAGCGGCATTCAAAATTGCTTAATAAATAGTAAAAAAATTCCAAAAAATGTAAAATTTGGTCTCCAAGCACATTTCAATATGGAGAACAAGATGAACGGTTCGGATCTACGTTTTGAACTTTAAAATCACAAAATATGAGCGTGAAGTAAAATAGTCGCTTTACTTCGCAACTCACCGTAGCCCAGCTCTATATATATATATATATATATATATATTTATTATATATTAAGTTGAGTTCAAAAATTCAATGGTTTGAATATAGAAATTTTGTTAAATACTTAATAAATAGTAAAAAAAATTCACAAAAATGTAAAATTTGATCTGCAAGCACATTTTAATATATCCATTATGTTGAACGGTTTGGATCGACTATTTGGAAATGAACTGGTTGGGTCACCAGTTTCTCTCTCTCTATCACTTTCTATTTTTTCTACTTTGTTTTATTTGGCATGCGAGTAAACTAAATAATATCAGAAATTAGAACTTTTGGAGAAACACTCATAAAAAATTTCAATTTTAATAAAGAAAGATGTATCCATACATACTTGTATAGTTCAATAAGTCGTTTGTTAGGTGAAATAATGTTGTATAGCGAGAGCAGAGGTAAAAATCACACATTGTCGCACATAGGCCCATAAACAATGATAAATGAATTACATTAAATAAAGATAAACAACAGAGCGAATTGAAGAGCAAAACTAGTGTGATGTGCTGACCAAAAGGGGTTAGTGAGCATGCGGCGCACACCTGCAAAAAGTTGTCGGATTGATTTGAACGACAAAACTATTGAAATCCATGTAATTCATGAGTGATGTATGATAAACCACCCGCCCATAATTTAAATTCCATACATGATATTATGAAATAAAACAAAAGGATACAAGATGATGTAAAAATATAGGTGCATACATAGCTTAGTGCAATCATTGTTTGTAGTAGAGAAGGATACAAGATGATGTAAAAATATAGGTGTATACTTTGCTTAGTGCAATCATTGTTTGTAGTAGCTAAGCATACCATATAAGGTTTGAATAAAAGTAAGGATAAACAATAAGATGCCGGCAATGACGGAGATGGTTATCCATGGATTGGAACAGTAGCGGCTCTTGAAGTCTCCATATACTCTGTAGGCACTTCTTTGATAATGTGTCATCACCTTCTCCTCCTAAATTATAAGCTCAGTCGGTATTAAGAGATATCTTTTGCTCGCAATACTCCGACATCTGCTTCTAATTTTAACAAGCACGCCATGTATGCAACATAGGCTCTGAAGGAGCTCCCAGTGATACAAGATTTAAGCCCTTGAGATAGTCAAAGATTGAAACATAATGTTAATCCAAGATATATACTTTATTCACAAAAAAAAAAAAAAACCAGGATATATATATATACAAATTGTTACAAATTAACGAGGCACTGCCTAATACCTAGACTAGAAATCATATCACTAGGTATTCAGTCTTAAAATGATCTACACAAATATACCGACAACTAAATCTTACTAACAAATCTCCCGACTCAACGATTGATAAAATCTAGTCTGCATATTTACACTGAAGTTTTGAAAATTAGTATGAAAAGGAAAAAAAGATGCTCAGAATTAGAGAAAAAAAATGTAGAGATGAGTACCAAAGAAGCTAGAGAGGACGCCTATCTTTGTCTCTTTGGCTCTTTCTTCAGAGGACGATGGGTCTAATTTGTAAACTTGTGAGATTTGTATAGGCAAGTGGTCGGTCAAAATACAGATCCTCAGCTACATATTCTTAGTCTCTGTGTGTAGCGAGCTGTATAGAAATAAGAGAACACAAAATTTTCATTCTTTTTTTTTATTTTCCTTTAAATTATCTTTGATTCCATTCAAAAATAAATTGTGAAATCAAAATACCAACACCAAATCGTTGATGAGTTCAACTCCAAGAAACAAATTGGCTTCAAATCGTTGATGAATTTTTGGAACGTACGCAAAAATAAAAAGGTAAACTGAAATGCATAAAGGCACTACAGGGAAGAATACACAGATCCGAAAGGCAAAACAAAAGTACACTAAAATGTACATTACGGTTTTATTTATAAATATTATCAACAAGCCTGTGCCAACTCATGAGTCATGAAGCGTAGTTATCGGGAAACATGGCATCATGTGTGACAGCTAGCTCCGCGTAATATCAAATGGATCAGTGTTGCCTTTAATACAAAACATAATTTTGTAGATTCAATTATGTAGTATATGTCAAATGAGTTGTTACAGGAAATCTATTGGATACGAAAAAACAGGGTTGCATTATGAACGAAAGGTCCCAAACAAAACGAATTGATCCTTTAACCATTCTTTTAATAATAATTATAAAAAAAATTTCACTTCTATCCTCCCATTTATCTCCACACTCTCTTTCTCAATATTAACTTCCTTAGCTGTTATTTATCTGATAATATATTTTTTTTAAAAATGTTCTCAGATATATAGTACATTAATTATAGTTACAATGATCACAACAGAAGGGATGGCATAGGATGAAGTTATAAAATGTCAATATTATTGCAATAAACGAGTATAACTGATTCCAAAACTGGTTTACTATTGACCATTTTACCCCTCAAATTGAAGTGTGCGCCACGACTAACTTGGTTGTTTGCTTTCTAAGGTTTCTGACTCCAAATTGCTTTGACCTTTGTTTTACCTTATTAATTTACAAAATTTAATCAATCTCCGTACCTACAAATTAACAATTAGATATAAAGCTATAGTGTGAGACACATTAAGTAATTAGTCTTTGGTCTAGTGGCAAAGACATATAGTCTTTAAGTGAGAAGTCATGGGTTCGAAATTTGGAGGAAATAAATCATTTGTTATATTAAAAAAGTTATTAAATAGTTTGGTGGTTGGACTTCCAATCTTTACTAAAAAAAAAAAATCTTGATTAGAAGAGACATGACGCTTAGAACCTTGTTTAGAAGAGATGTTGCTGAACAACAGGACCTTAAAAATAAAAATCAAATGACAGTAAATTAATGATATTACCCCCAAGTCCCAAGCAACTAATAAGTAAATAATCAATTATTATTAGGCTCACAGGAATTGGGGATGAAGTTTTGTGTCTTTAATGGGCTTCGAATATGAGAATTAATTAAGCCCGTCCCGTTATATAATAAAACGTATTCATTTTGGATCAGTCGCTACCACTTCTTATGTGCGACTTCTTTTCAGACAATATTAAAAAGTTTGGCTAGTATAACATTAGTGTTATTTTAGTCTATATAACACCAACTCTAAAACCTATCAAATCAACTTTGAATGACTAATCTAAACTGTTCAAACCAATTTACATTATGTGTGATGCGTTTACATACAAATTTTTTATCTTTTCGAGTTATTTTAGTATCAAATCAAGCGGTAAAAATATTGAAAAATTAATGTATTAAAATTAACTTAAAAACTCACATATTTGACCGCTTGACTTAATACTAAATAAATTCAAAAGGTTATAAATTTTGCATGTAAACGCACAACTAATGAAGTCGATCGATTTGAACGGTTTGGATTTTTCGTTTGAAGTCGATTTGACAGGTTTTAGAGTTAGTGTTATATAGGTTGAAATGACACTGATGTTATACTAGCCAAACTCAATATTAAATGTTATAAACAATAATTGAAGAAATAACCCTAAAAATGCTCCTTTTGAGTTGTATGTAATAAAAAAAGTTTTCTTTTAAGTTGTTTTTGTTATACACATACTAATTGAGTTTGGCTGGGCTAGCTAAACATATTAAGTGGGTAAAGATTATATATTTTATATATGGTGAGATTATCATTCTGAAATTCAAAATTTCAATTTGTATGACAAATGAGATATTGTGTAAAAGACTGTAAAATTACTTGAATACGTGTAATACGTGTAATACGCTGAGATGTCTAAACAAAGTAATGCAATATGTGTGATACAAAATGAATTTTGCATGAAATAACTTTTATTTCTTTTCAAATATCCATTTCTTTCCATATGATAAAGATGCAAAATAAAATAAAAATTCTTGGTTAATATCATAAACGCATAATATGAAGTATATTTTATTCAATTGTGTTATGTACTTATATTAGATATTGGGGGATATCAAATAATTGTTATTGTAATTGATTTTAAAATAATTGTCATTCAACTTTTTATTTCTAAAATAAAAAAATAATATAAAAATAATATATAATTAAATAATATAACAGTATAATTCTCTGTCGATCCAGGCACAGAAGCTGACACAAAAGGTGGAGGTCAGTGCTCGGATTATTTGTCGGTAATTTATTTTTTATATTAATCATAATCGTCCTAAATGGGTTGTTTTTAATATTCTAGGCTTTTTTTTTAAATGATCTATCAAATCTTTTAGGCTTTCTTTAGTAGGTTTGTCGCCTGAAGTACGGTAAAATTGAATTCTCTTTTTTTTTTAAACTCTGTATAAATAGTTGCGATTTTGTGTGATATTTTAGGGTTTTTAGAAGCTGAAAGATTGTGAATTGGGTGTGAACTCAGATATTTTAGAGTTTTTTCATTGAAATTTTTATCCTCTTTATTTGTATAATATGCTTAAAGAGTATGAGAATTTGTTAAAAAATATTATAAGTTATACAATTTATGTAATAATTAATTTTTATGTTTAATCGTAATAACATAATTTGTTTGTTCGTTATGTATTAATTTTTTTTAATTTACTGATATTAAATTTATTGTTAATGAACATGAAAAAGAGAATTACAAATTAATATATTTTTTCTTTATACATTCAAGAATATGTTACATAATAGAAACTTTGTTTAAAAAAAATATTTTTATTACAAACCCTAGACACGATGCTTCTTTAACTTGTTTCTAAATCATGCTTATAATTAATTATGACTTGTCACACAAAATCCGTCAAACGTCTATCCATTCTGCTCTGTCCATTAATTGTAAACTATTTGCAGATTTTTTCATTCATCACAAATAAAAAATTAATAATTAAGAGTGTAATTTTTTTATTTGCATTTTTTTTACTATAGTCCTGCCTTGTGTAATCCGAATATGTATTATCTGAGTTAACGCAAATTTTGAGTTAAGATATGAACCTTCCGATTCAAATCCGCACTAATATTAAAGGGTCCCGTGCAATTTAAGCATGGGTTGGATTGAATTTTGATCGTACGGCCAAAAAAATTAACTCAAACAGTATGTTAACACAGAGGATGTGGATTCGTGTAATCCAAACTGTTACACTTAGGGGCACCTCTAATTGCTCAAAAACTGAAATTAAATTGCAATTGAAAGTAAAGAGATGAGTTTAGAGAAATTTGACACGCGGGGTGATAACGGAGTTCGGCAAAACAAAGGCCTACGTCTCCGGGGCTTCGCAACCTTGTGAGGTGCGCCTTCCTATTACCCAATACGAAAGGATTACAACTTGTGAACCGTTGAGCCCTTACACACCAAGCGGGAAGTCAAACGGCCAACTCAAAGAGGTGAGAACAAGGTCTCGATTATCTAGGAACACAAGAGAAACACTCAATAGCTTACTCTAACCTAATCTATAGCTAGATTGGTGAAGTAGGTTGAGGTTGCTTGAGGGATTTTGAAGTTATAGGCTCTCACAACAATGGTGGATTCTAAGCTCTCAGAAAATCACTTTTTAAATAATTAGGGTCGGCTAAGGTACTTTTGAAAGTGATCCCTTCAATCTATTTATAGTGGCAGCTCAAAAATGAGCTGTTTGATATAAAACGTTACCAACGTTTTATTCAAATGCGATTTAGGGTTTTAATTCTCTGACAGCTTAGTAAAACGTTGCTCAACGTTTTATAAAACGTTACAACGTTTTATAAACGTTATAACGTTTTCTAAACGTTCCAACGTTTCTAGTTTATACTGAACACCTGTTCTTCAGTTGTTCTGAGCCTGTTAAACGTTACAACGTTTCATAACCGTTATAACGTTTGTAAAACGTTACAACGTTTTATAAAACGTTCTAACGTTATAACTTGGTTTTCTTTTGATATTTTTGAAGCTTCTGATCATTATAAAACGTTACCAACGTTTTGTAAACGTTCATAACGTTTTATCCCACTTTGATCAACCTCACACATACTTTATCAATCTTTTGAATTTACATTTTATATTCTTGATAAAAGTCTTCGTGATTTCTTCAGTCCAAGCATATTTCATCGCAGTTCTTTCTCTTCTTGGACCTATATGTTCTTAAAATAGAAGAAATCGTAAAATTCAATAATTGTATGTTTTTGCAAATTAGTCAAATAGACGTAAAAGATTATTGTACGAACAACAATCTCCCCCTTTTGGCGATTTGCAAAAACATACAATGTGAGTAAGTGCATAAATCGAAAATTTTCAGAAATTAGTTAATCCAGTTTTGATTTTGCATTTCAATCCATTTGTACCAATTTCTCCCCCTTTTGGAAATCGACGAAAGGGTTGAAAATTAGCACTAATTTAAAGTGCTCCCCCTCAAATTATGCACTCCCCCTCAATTTAGTAATATAGCAACAATAATTTACAAACAAAAATAAAGTTGAGGGCATAACTTTTACATGCAAAACAATTCAATTTCAATTCACCATATCAAGTTGTATATATCCATGTGCATAGCTCATGCATATACAACATTTCAACTCATGCAATCCAAGTAATTCAATAAAACTTGTCAAGGCGCCAAGATATCCAATTTTTGCAATTTTGCAATGTAGCCCCTTACAAGTTAGCAATTCATACACCATTTTTAAGATATCAATATCTCATACATATCTACACCAAATTTCAAATACCACAATTCAATCAAATCATGCAATTCAATCAATTTAAACTAGTTGAAATTCACCAATTTAACAATTCAAAACATTTCAAAACAACAATTGAACTAACATAACAAAAATCAAAGCAATTCAAACAATTCAAATTAAACATGCAATCAACAAACAGTTCATGCAAATAACACACAATTTAAGTTATAAAAAAAAATTCGATTTATTCGTCATTCATGGGGTCGTTTGGTTCTTCGGCCATTTCTTCTTGACTTTCAACTGGGATGTCTTCTTCTTCATCATCCAGGTCTTCTTCCTCAACCAGACGCTCACGTGCTCGTGCCGGGCTTCCAGAGGGACCATATTGCTTGATAAAGCGATTGGAGAGGCTTGATTGTGCTTCATCAAGCGTATTGAGAGCTCGAGCATGTGCTCGCAGTTGTTGCCTTATCTTCATTTGCCCCTTTTCAAGCTTGTCGAACCTCCTATTCATGGCTTGATGATTCTGTTGAATCTCAAGACGTTGGTTGTGCATTTGTTGACAAAGCCACATCATTTGTGCTTCTTGACCTTCTGGAGGGACAAACGCACCAGCTTGTGGCACAAATTGTGGTTGAGGTGGAGGTTGAGCCGGTGCAACTTGTTCTTCCGGATCCCAGTATTGATTGGGTAGTGCCTCTTGATGGTTTATCCATTGGTTGATGGCTCTTGCATCGGGTTCATAGCGCCTCAGACCCGATTCTGAATGACCATAGACCCACCCGATTCTTGTCAGGTGGTCAACCAAATTTGTCGGGAAGGATACTTCTGCATCTTCAGGTAGTTGGATACCGTTGAGACGGATGATTTTGTGAATGAGGTGGGCATAAGGCAGAGAGTGGACCGAGGTTGTAAATGCACCATTAATGTGACGAAGAAAGAAGTAGGGTATATTAATCATCTTTTCATCCATTTGAATGAGATGACGAAGAAAGTACATGGGTCCCCACTCAAGATTGGTTTTGATTGTGGCTTTGGGCATAAGGATGTTGTTGATGAAGAGAAAGAGCAATCGATGTAGAGATGGAAGGTGAGAAGCATAGATTTTAGCTCCGGATATGTAGTTGCGGTCAAACCATTTCTTATAGTCAAGTGAAGTTCCATCGGCATAAAGAGGCCAACTTCTTAAGGGGTAGGTTTCCTCCCCGTCATTCTCAACCCCAAGCCATTGTGCCACAGTATCCAGAGATAGGACAATTTCTTTCCCGCCTACCCAAGAGATGATCCTGAAGGGTTCATCACTAGTTTGGATGTTTGCATAGAACGTGCGGGTAAGAAGGTCATTGTAGGGTTCATAACAAGTGACAATAGGTTCCCATCCCCAATGATTCACATAAGCAATTATCTTGTCATCCTCGGGTTGGGAGAAGGTAACCGCGGCTTTGTTAAACCAGTAGCAATCGGTTATTTTCCTATTCATAAAAGAACCCACATAATTCTCATAGGCCACAATATCCCGGAATAGGTATCTATTTGACCGGTGAATGTTCCAATTTGGTTCCAAATTTCCCCCACTTCCTTGACCAACCTCCGAGTCCACACGTCTTTTCTTACTACCCTTAGGCACTGCATCTTTCTTTGGAGCCATTAGATTAGGGTTAAAGAGAAAGTTTACCGATTGAGAGGTGAAGTGCTAAACCGAGAAGAGGAGAGCCCTAGAAGTGCAGTGGTGAAGCCGGATCGTCAATCCAACGGTCGGATCGCCGGATTTGCTCCTAGGGTTTTGGCTAGGGTTTTGGAGAGAGAGAGATTGAGAGAGGGAAAGGAGATTTGGAGAAGAGAATTGAGTAGTGAGAAGAGAGGAGAAGAGAAATCAAGAAGAATTTCTTGATTTGGTGAAGTAGATGGCTAGAATGGGTAGAGAGAGAGAGAGAGAGTCGGAGTAGAGGAAGAAGGAGAGGTTTGAAGGAAGAAAGAAAGAATAGGGAGGAAGGGACGGGTTTGGAGGCTTTAAAACCATTTTTCGCTATAAAACGTTACCAACGTTTATAAAACGTTACCAACGTTTGTTTAAAATACATTGTTTTTACCTAAAACGTTATAACGTTTGTGTAACGTTTGTCCAACGTTTTTGTGAAGCTTTCGGACTTTTTGAAGTCTCATAAAACGTTACCAACGTTTGGAAAACGTTACAACGTTTTCACTTGTAATTTTTGCACTTTTGGTCCCTTGTCAGACAAACGTTGCAACGTTTGTATAAACGTTGTGACGTTTTGAAAACGTTGGAACGTTTGTGCAACGTTTGTCCAATGTTTTTGTGAAGCTTTCGGACTTTTTGAAGTCTAATAAAACGTTACCAACGTTTTCAAAACGTTTACAACGTTTATATTGTAATTTGTCAATATTTTGGCTAAGTATTGGAAGTGAAAACGTTTATAACGTTTATAAAACGTTATGTAACGTTTTTATAATGCTTTCGGACTTTTTGAAGTTTCACAAAACGTTAGGAACGTTTTCAGAAACGTTATAACGTTTTGTTTCTTTAAAACACTCCTTAAATGACCTATTTTGATTGCAAATAATAATTTTGAAATAAGTTATGAATATGACTATTCTCTAAGTTCAAGCATGCCTAATTTAAATCTTAATTCATTGTGTTGTTGTGTATTTAGGGGTTTTGTGAATATATCGGCAATTTGTTCTTTGGTGTCGATATGTATGAGTTCAATTTCACCTTTTTCTATATGATCCCTAATAAAATGATGCCTTATCTCTATGTGCTTGGTTCTAGAATGAAGGACCGGATTTTTGGATATCATAATGGCACTAGTATTGTCACACATAATTGGTACGTTGCGGAAGCGAATTTCATAATCATTTAGGGATTGAATCATCCAAAGAATTTGTGTGCAACAACTACCGGCCGCTACATACTCGGCTTCCGTTGTGGAAAGGGCAACCGAGGTTTGTTTGCGACTTGACCAAGATACAAGTGAACCACCAAGAAATTGGCATGTACCACTTGTGCTTTTTCTATCCATACGGTCTCCGGCAAAATCGGCATCGGCATATCCTATCAAGTCTAAATCCGATTGTTTGCCATACCATAATCCCAAATTTAAACTACCCTTGACATATTTAAGAATTCTTTTAACGGCTTTCAAGTGCAATTCTTTGGGATTTGCTTGATACCTAGCACATAGACATACCGCAAACATTATATCGGGTCTACTAGCAGTTAAATAGAGTAGGCTACCTATCATAGCTCGGTATTGAGTGATGTCCACCGATGTGCCATTTGGATCCGAGTCAAGATTTGCATTCGTAGCCATTGGAGTTTTGCTTGTATTGCTTTCGGTCATCCCAAATTTCTTGATCAATTCCTTCGCATACTTGGTTTGGCTCACAAATGTGCCATCCATGAGTTGCTTGATTTGAAGCCCCAAGAAGAAGTTCAATTCACCCATCATGCTCATCTCAAATTCACTACTCATAAGAGAAGAAAATTCCTCGGCCAGTGCCGCATTAGGTGAACCAAAAATTATGTCATCTACATAGATTTGCACCACCAAAAGTGATCCATCTCTTTTCTTAGTGAAAAGAGTTGTATCATTATTGCCTCTAATGAATTCATTGTCAATTAGAAAGGAACTTAATCTACCATACCATGCCCTAGGGGCTTGTTTGAGTCCATAGAGAGCTTTGGTGAGTCTATATACATGATTAGGAAATGTTGGATCAACAAAGCCTTGAGGTTGATTAACATACACCTCCTCATCTATGAATCCATTCAAAAATGCACTTTTAACATCCATTTGAAATAGTTTGAAATTTTTGTTTGAGGCATATGCTAAAAGCATTCTAATGGATTCAAGACGAGCTACAGGTGCAAAGGTTTCTTCAAAGTCAATACCCTCTTGTTGTTTGTACCCTTGAGCTACCAACCTAGCTTTGTTGCGAATTACATTTCCATCTTCATCCTTTTTATTTCTAAAGACCCATTTGGTTCCAATAATCATTCTATCATTTGGCTTAGGTACAAGTTTCCAAACTTTGTTCCTTTCAAATTGAGCAAGTTCATCTTGCATGGCACAAATCCAATTTGGGTCTATATTTGCATCTTTAAAATTTTTAGGTTCTATATGAGATACAAATGCACAATGACCAATCATTTGATTTAATTCGGATCTTGTTTTAACTCTTTCCCTAGGATCACCAATTACATTAGAAAGAGGATGAGAAGATACTTCCCTTAGGTCTTGAGGAATTTGATACTCAATTCGTGAAGATTGCATCTCTTCGGTTTGTATTCCTTCAACTCTTGGATCCATCTCGACAATGTTGGTTGCATCCATTTCGGGTTGAGTTTGCTCGGGTTGATCCTCAATTGTATCGGTTCTTGTCTCAATTTCATCTTGATCAAGAATTGGCACTTCAACACCTACAATCTCAATACCTTTCTCGACCTTTTGATTAGCATTTTCATCAAATTTAACATGCACGGATTCAATTACAATTCTTTGAGATGGAATGTAAATTCTATAGGCTTTACTTGAATTTGAATATCCTACAAACATTCCCTCAATAGATTTAGAATCAAATTTAGTTACTTTAGGAGATTCATCAAGAACAAAGCATTTTGAACCAAATACTCTAAAATGAGATATCTTAGGCTTGTACCCTTTCCATAGCTCATAAGGTGTTTTATTCAATATGGTCCTTATGCTTACGCGATTTACCACGTAGCATGCCGTATTTACCGCTTCGGCCCACAAGTGTTTGGGTAAGGGGTATTCATT
This sequence comes from Carex rostrata, assembly GCA_964058875.1. Lineage (NCBI taxonomy): Eukaryota > Viridiplantae > Streptophyta > Magnoliopsida > Poales > Cyperaceae > Carex > Carex rostrata. The sequence continues at coordinate 3,007,194 of CAXKVT010000056.1, forward strand.
TAGCATGGTTCGGGCAAGCTCAACTAAGGTTCGGTTCTTCCTCTCAACTACCCCATTTTGTTGAGGTGTGCGAGGAGCCGAATACTCATGTTTGTATCCCCTTTTAGAGCAAAGTTGATCAAATTTTGCATTTTCAAATTCCCCCCCATGGTCGCTTCTAATCCTAATGATTTTTGACCCCTTTTCATTTTCAACACGTTTGCAAAATTCAATGAAGTTGCTAATTGCATCATCCTTGTGTTGTAGGAATAAAACCCAAGTAAAGCGACTATAGTCATCTACAATTACATATGCATATTTCTTTTTGGCCAAACTTGGTACACTAATTGGTCCGAATAAATCCATATGTAACAATTGCAAAGGTTGATCGGTTGAAACCATGTCTTTGGATTTAAAACTACTCTTGGTTTGTTTACCTTGAACACATGCATCACATAATCCTTCAAGTTCTAATTTATGTGTTGGTAAACCACGCACAAGGTCTAGTTTGATCAATTTCTTAATGGTATCTATTGAAACATGACCTAACCTACGATGCCATAACCATGATCCACTAGATACGGCACTTAGACAAGTTTCACCGGAATCAAAATGAGTAAAATACAAGTAATATACATTTTTCTTTCGTTTACCCGAATAGATTAGAGCATCATCCGAAGATCTAACTAAGTGACAAGCATTAGCATCAAATTTGGCATAGTATCCCGAATCACATAACTTACTTACACTAAGTAAGTTATAGTCTAATCCATCAACTAGATATACATTGGATATGGTCAAGTGTTGGTTACCAATTGAGCCTATACCAATAATAGAGCTCTTCCTTTGATTGTTTCCAAAGGTAACCGTACCTCCATCATATGGTTCTAAGAATTTAAAGTTTGATTTGTCACCGGTCATATGGTGTGAGCATCCACTATCAATGATCCAAGCACTTTCCTTTTGAGATGAAATCAAACACACCTACAAAGTATATATTAGTTATTATTGAGTTAGTAACTAACATATACCTTGCTTTTAATCTCCCCCTTTGTATTTGGCAATTTTAAAACTTTTAGGGGAGATTAAGTGTGAACCTAAGATAGAATAGATTTAGGAACCCAAACAACATTATGTTTGTTGTTTACATTCCTAAATCCACATTCTAAGGAAGTGTGGCCAAATTTACAACAATAGTTGCATATTGTAGTCGATTGCTTAAGTGTAGTAGAACCTTGTTTGAGAATGGATTGGTACTTCACTTCACATACACTACTCTTATTACTATCATGTGACCTATTTGCAACTTTGAATGCAACACTTTTGATTTTGTTAGAATTAAATCTATTGTGATGTTGGGGAACATCTCTAGCTACACCATTTCTTTGAGTTTGGTTTTGTAAAGCATTTTTATTTTTAAGTTCATAAAACCATCCATCGGGTCCTTTGAAATAAGTTTTGTTTGACCCCTTTGGATTAAACATGTTCTTATCACTATTTTGAAAAGTATTTTTGTTCTTGAAATTTCTTTTATTATACTTATATCTAAATGCATAATTAGGTGACTTTTTATCTTGATTAGCATTTGAGGCATGAGAGGACTTCAATTTGGATGACTCCTTGTTCAAGGGAGTCAAACCATTTTTGGTAAAGAATTGATAATTTGAATATTGTTCACAATTAAACTTTAGCTTTTCATTTGGAATACTTGAAGTTTGAGAATGTTCCCCTTTTTCTTTAGGGCTTAGCATGTGATTAGATTTAAGTGAGGATTTACCCTTCTCAAATCCAAGACCAACTCTATCATTTTTATAATAGGATTGATCATTTATCAATTTGCTCACATAGTAGGGATCTAGACTAGTGACTTTTGATAATTCACTAGGAGATTTCAATGCCCGAATTTCGGTTTCCAAAATTTGAACTTTAACTTTTAAAATGCCTATTTCACCTAAGTGAGATACTTTTAATTTTTTATTTTCAAGTTCTAGCATGTCATTTTTTGCAATTAATTTTTGGATAATACCTTCCTTCTCAACCAAGATTCTATTTGACTCATCAAGGAGTGATTTCAACCTAGATTCATTATCATAGTGCATTAGAATTTCACTATTGAAAGTGCTTGTATCATTGGTATCTAACCGATTCATATTCAAGTCATTATTGGTCTCATTTGTGATGATACAATTTTCAATATCAATTTCACCACTATATTCTTCACCACCTTCATTTACAAATTCAAGTTCGGTCTCATAACCATCAAGACTAAGAGTTGAATGTACCTCACTAGCAAAGTTTGTTGAGGTGTTGACTCCTTCATCTCCCTTCTTGGCATTCCTTGATTTAACAAGTTCCATGAGAAAGTTGATGGTTGTTTCATCGGTGATGTTCTTGCTAGCTATAATTGAGTCTATGTCAATCTTTGAGGAATCTTCATCTACACTTGCCATCAATGCAAGGTTGATCTCCTCTTCATTATCCGATTCCGTGTCGGATTGTTCCGTCTCACTATCCGAGAACAAGGCTTGCAAAGCTTTGGCCTTCTTCTTCTTATACCCGTCATACTTTTGTCTTGGTTTTCTATCTTGTTGTGTTTCGCCATCCGTGTTCTTCAATTGTGGAAATAGCTTGAAACATGTTTGAATGGAATGCCCTTCTCTATGGCATGCGAAACACATTACCCTTTTGTTTTTCTCTTCTCGTTCCTTGTTGTATTTTCTTTCAAAATCAAGCATTCCTTGAAACATCTTGGATAAGAGAAGAGCATCCTTGGATGTTTCATGATCAATTTTGTTGATAAATTGATCATTTGAGAGACGGGTGTTTGAGGAGCTTGGAAAGTTTCGGTTTTGTGCCGGAAAAGCTACGGTTTTGGACTTTGAGCTTTGCTTCAAATCACCGGATTGTCGAAGTTTTTCTTCAAAACTCCTAAAATGAGCATAGAGGTCATCCGGTGTGAATGTGTCGTGCGTGCCTTGGATTGCCTCTAGAGCACTCACCAACCCGGACCATTTATCCCTCATGAGCATCACCCTTAATAGCTTACCTACAAGTTTATTGTTAGAAAGTGGTTCTCCCAATTCGGTAAACTCATTTTGGATATGCATAAGTCTATTATACATATCCTCAATGCTTTCACCATCTTCAACCTTAAAGGTTTCAAATTTTGCTTCTAAACCGGTTATTTTGGTTCGTTTGATTTGGGTATTCCCTTCATACCGGTTTACAAGAGCATCCCACATTTCTTTCGCACTTGATGCACTACCAAAGAGTGAGGCTACCGATTCACTAACCAAATTGAATATGGCATTGGTTGCTAGATCATTGTCTTTCTTGGTTTGTTTGGAAATGATGGTCTCAATTTTGGCATCGGTTGAACCCTCGGTAGCTACACTTGTGTATGTTGGTGTATACCCTTGTTCAACCACATACCATACCTCAAGGATATTCAAGTAATTGATCATGGTTTTCTTCCAATGCATGAAATTTTTGGTAGTAGTACCAAAAATTAGGGGTTCTTTCACGGATCTATAAGGTGCCATTTGTCAAGTTGATCTAATCTCCAATTAAGTGTGTCTTAATTCGAGTAACTTGCTCTGATACCACTTTGTTACACTTAGGGGCACCTCTAATTGCTCAAAAACTGAAATTAAATTGCAATTGAAAGTAAAGAGATGAGTTTAGAGAAATTTGACACGCGGGGTGATAACGGAGTTCGGCAAAACAAAGGCCTACGTCTCCGGGGCTTCGCAACCTTGTGAGGTGCGCCTTCCTATTACCCAATACGAAAGGATTACAACTTGTGAACCGTTGAGCCCTTACACACCAAGCGGGAAGTCAAACGGCCAACTCAAAGAGGTGAGAACAAGGTCTCGATTATCTAGGAACACAAGAGAAACACTCAATAGCTTACTCTAACCTAATCTATAGCTAGATTGGTGAAGTAGGTTGAGGTTGCTTGAGGGATTTTGAAGTTATAGGCTCTCACAACAATGGTGGATTCTAAGCTCTCAGAAAATCACTTTTTAAATAATTAGGGTCGGCTAAGGTACTTTTGAAAGTGATCCCTTCAATCTATTTATAGTGGCAGCTCAAAAATGAGCTGTTTGATATAAAACGTTACCAACGTTTTATTCAAATGCGATTTAGGGTTTTAATTCTCTGACAGCTTAGTAAAACGTTGCTCAACGTTTTATAAAACGTTACAACGTTTTATAAACGTTATAACGTTTTCTAAACGTTCCAACGTTTCTAGTTTATACTGAACACCTGTTCTTCAGTTGTTCTGAGCCTGTTAAACGTTACAACGTTTCATAACCGTTATAACGTTTGTAAAACGTTACAACGTTTTATAAAACGTTCTAACGTTATAACTTGGTTTTCTTTTGATATTTTTGAAGCTTCTGATCATTATAAAACGTTACCAACGTTTTGTAAACGTTCATAACGTTTTATCCCACTTTGATCAACCTCACACATACTTTATCAATCTTTTGAATTTACATTTTATATTCTTGATAAAAGTCTTCGTGATTTCTTCAGTCCAAGCATATTTCATCGCAGTTCTTTCTCTTCTTGGACCTATATGTTCTTAAAATAGAAGAAATCGTAAAATTCAATAATTGTATGTTTTTGCAAATTAGTCAAATAGACGTAAAAGATTATTGTACGAACAACACAAACAACTATAAGAAGAACGAGTTTCTATGAATAATATGTATAATATGAAAGAACACTGATCAATTTATAAGAACAAGTAGAACAATCATATATGCATGTAATTGTTTTTTCAGAGAAAAAAAAAATCATGATTTGATTAATATGTGTATGCACACGGCTATTTCTTTCTATTTGATCACTTGACTTCATACGAAATAAATTCAAAAAATTACATATTTTGCATGTAAACGCACAATTATTGAAATATATAGGTCTAAAAGGTTTGGATTTACAGTTTGAAATCAATTCAATAAATTTGGAGTTGGTATTATTTAGACTGAAATGATATTGATGTCATACTAGTCAGACTCTTGTTTTCATATATCAAAATTTCTATATAGCTCTTCTTCTTTTTCAAAAAGGAAAAAAAAAAAATTTAGTTGCCCTTTTTTTATGAAAAATATGGCGACATAGATTTGTTGTTCATATTTTATTTGCCATGCATAATTCTTTTATTTGTCAATTTATTTATGGAAAATGAAAAGAAAAAGAAAAATTGAACTCCATAGAAATACATGTGAAATTTTGGTTTCTACTTTTAAGTCATGCATAATTCTTTTATTTGTCAATTTATTTATTGATTTGGTGTTCATATTTTAGTTGTCGTTTACGGAGTTTTTAGGACTTTATCCAGCTGTGATTATACTATACAAATCCCAATTAAAAAAAAAAATAGAAAAACAAAGCACAATATATGTGGGCTGGTAGTTGTATAGATCGTAGAATTACAATCTTGGGCTAAAAAATGAAGGCCCATGTGTTGGTTGTATGATACCTAGAAATTCCAATATAAAGCCCATATAGAATATATCTATATTAGATTCATTATGGAAAATAAGTACATTTCTGATCAAATTCACAAATGAAAACCGTATTTTGATACTTCATTAATATAATATATGGGTTCCCTATTATTGATTAATTATGACAATGATTTGGAACTTGTATTTTCCATTATACATTTGAAGTTTGGAGTCATTATAAAATGTTTAAAAATATAGAATAAGCGAATTTTGACAAATTAAGATTTTTTAGAATCTCATTAAACATTGGAACTTTTTGAGTCATTCAAAACTATATTCTGTATTTAATCTCTAATTGTAAACAAATATAGTTGAATAATCTTTATTCCGTCTTGTACCATTATATTTAAGATGTGTGTCACACATCTCATTTACATGTATTTTACTTCATAAATGGTCTTGTTCCAAAATTTGTTATTTAAAAGTCTAACCGCACTATTATTCACCGAACAATTTTCTAAAATAACCGTGAAAATCTTACTATCCAACTTCCATGCCATTAACATATCCATAATTGAACCTGTAACATTTAAAACTGCATGTGGATAAGGAATTTGCTTGAAAGAGGTCATATATATATTTTTTAAATTAAAGTTCTTATCTGTGAAATGTGTCTTTAGTAAAAAATAATTCAAATTCACGCTCAAAGTTCATACGTCATTTGTGAAAGAGACACAATCATTTTTCATTATTTTCCGCCCAACGACTCTATATTCGGGTCTTAAAAATCTCATAGCAGGTTACCAAAACCGACTTTCAAAATTTGTGAAATTAGTTTACTCCAAAATCTTATTGAGATGAACTTTGCTTCTCAAATTGGATAATTAGGTTTTGACATAATTGATATTATATAAAGTGAGTTAACATATAATTATTTTAGATTATACACTTAGGAGTTGCACAAATATTAAAAAAATAATTGGAGATGAAAGGATATCATTATAAATTAACTTATGCCAATAGTCTTATATAGCATGGTGAGGATGTGATTTTGCATATAGATAGTGTGAAGAGTTGTGAAAAAGATGTGAAGACATCAAATTGGAGAGTTCACTCCGACTAAACAATTATTTGTAAATATTTAAGGTGAAAACTTTAAAACAACATTAATAGGATTTGACATTCAAGCTGCAACAATCCGTCAACAATAAATAATTTGTCATGTACCCAGAAAATTTACTTAACAAGAAAAACATCAATATATAAATAATAACAAGCTGCTATAAAATATAAAAACTAAGTTTTAATGTCAAAATTAACAAAAATGTAATTCAAAATAACACAATATATATTCTATGCACATAGTTTAGAAAGATGAGAAATGTTCAAAAACTACAACACAAAATGAATTGGGTTTTCGGAATTTCTTAAAAAAAAAAACATAAATAATGAAATGAAGAAAATGTGATCATTTGAAAAAACAAACACATTAAAACAAATTGAAAATTAACTTCCTAATTACTAATTTATCACCACTGCCAAACCGCATTCAAACTATTAACCTGTGCGACAACCATTCAATTCAAGTAAATCTTTAATATTAATAATTGTTTTATCAAACCAGTTGCTCCCGGACTATTAAATTGATTCATACTATTAATTTATATATGTTAAAAAAATCAAGAAATTAACAGGCACTATATTGTAAACAGTCCATCATATCATAAGCAAAGCACACAAAAAACACAAATAACATATCAATTTTTCATTGGTGCTAAACCTTGTCATCAGGAGATAATTTACAAATCTTCTTTTCCTCCTTGTTAGCTAACTGTGCATCCTCACTTTGAAATAACAAGAAAAACCCAACTACAAGAAGAGAGACACTCATGCCCCAAATAATAATATTCATACACCAAGGCAAGATTTGCCAATTAATTCTCCATGTGAAGGTACATGTAAGAAGAGAACATAGCACCCACACCACACCTGTTGGGGCATCAGCTGTCAGATTTTCATGCTTTCTGAGATATGAAAACACTACCATTAGACTGGCATAGCTAGTGGTCACGAATGCGGAGCTCAACAGTATGCGCCTTGAACTATACATCGAGATTGCATGATTGTATTGTAGAAAAACGATGACAATTGTCAGGAGATAGCCAAATTTACGGAAAAATAGATTGTCGTTAGGTTCCCGAGATTTTGATTGTGGTTCAAGTTCCTCACTGTCATTTGCTCCAGCATTGCTCTTTAAATCCATTATGTATAAAGTGGGTTATCAAAACTATTGAGGTTTGTGTTTATATATATAGTAGCATGATCTAAGAGTTAGATTCACTTGACATGGCTTGCAATTAATTTGAAAGGTTCTTTTTAAGTTATCAGGGAAGGACAATTTCCTTGAGATTACTTAATTATTAATAGAAGAATAGTTCCCCATTATAAACGCGTATATATATTGATCGCTAAACCAATTCTCACTCATTAAAAAAATAAAGGGTTGAGTCGGTCCAACACCCTGAATTGGTCCAAGGAACGTTGACAGTTCATTATAATAATGTAACGTGTCATCTAATCCGTGATCTTAGCGACCTAGCCAAATAACTGAATAACTGAAAAATGCATGGCAGTTAGAGTGGAAAAAATTACACATCGGGGCTAACTTCGTCATGAAATAGCATGACACGCAGTGATCCATGTGTCATATACTGTGATCATTCGCATACTGTGATTAGTCTTTAGCAAAAACAAACACAGTACGACGCAGATAAGCACACAATTAGTTTCGGCATTTTTTTTCTAACATTAATTCTTCGTTTTAATATTTCAAAGAATTGTTTCACGCTTTTTCTTTAACTTCAATGAATTACAATTAGTTTCGGCATTTTTTTTCTAACATTAATTCTTCATTTTAATATTTCAAAGAATCGTTTCACGCTTTTTCTTTAACTACAATGAATTGTTTTTCAATAAACAAATTAAACTTCCGAAAAAAAGTCAAATGTTATCAAACATGACTAACATGATCGGTTACGATACGTATTGTTCTAGCACGTTTGAGCATGACACGTTTAGTCATAACACTAGGTCACAACGAGACTCACGTGACGTGACCACTCACGATATTTTGGTCGCGACACGACACAGCATGTGAAAAAATATGTTGGTTACGATATGATTTTTCCACTCTAATGCAGTGCACCGATATGTATTTTGCGAAAATTAACTAAAAAAGGGTTCTCCTAAATATGAAGATTTTGAGTTTGCATCGGGACCGACCAATCAAAATTCGAGTCAATCCGGTTCGTGGTGAAATGCAAAGGACCCCTTTAATATTTGTGCAAAAACATATCGGACGGTTCAGATTCAAATTCAAATTTGAGTTACTTTAAGGGGTCTGAATTTGGGAGGTGGGGTGAGGTAATTCGGATACCATTCGGTACCGTAAAAACATAATATATTGGAATTAGTGCATTTACACCTTTTAACCTGATACAAATCTTAAAGGGAACCTCTGCATATTTAATAGGCACCTGATTAAGTTAGGTCTGGCTAAAAGTAAATCTGAACCGTAAAAGTGTGGACCCTCACTTTACAATACATGAGAGCATACTTGTTCGGTGGAGGAGGATTCTGATCGGATGGTCCGGATCAAAACTCAAATATAGTTGTTACCTCATAGGATATCTGACTGGATCTGGGGTTCATATAGCCCAAGCCCAAATGTAGCATAAGCCCAATTGTTAATATAGCCCAAGCCCAAATGTAGCACAAGCCCAATTGTTAATATAGCCCAAGCCCAAATCCAAAATGGCAACTCAGAAAAATTATTGTCAGACCAATTGTTCCAGTCCGGTTGAATTAATTATTGAATCATTCGAAATAACTCAATCAAACCCATCCAATTTTGTCATTTCTGGAGCTGGAATTCAATTTTTTTTTTTAGCTTGATTTAATCATAATTTATTTTATTAGTAAAAAAATTTTATGTGGGGGAGGGATTGGATGACACCGTTTTTTGGTGACATCAGATGACAATGTCTATTTTCGAAGTTTCAAAGTCCAAATAGTCGATCCAAACCATTCAATATGATATATATATTAAAATCTACTTGCAGATCAAATTTTATATTTTTTTGAATTTTTTTACTATTTATTAATTATTTAACAAAATAGCTATATTCGGACCATTGAATTTTTGTACCCATCTGAATAAACCCAAAAAAAATTCAGAAAAATGTAAAATTTGATCTGCAAGCACATTTTAACATATTCATCAAGTTAAACGGGTTTTGATCAACTGTTTGGACTTTGAAAATGGACGGTGTCATCCGATGTCACCAAAAAACGGTGTCATCCGATCCCTCCTCTTTTATGTGAATGTTTATCGACTTATAATGACTTCTAAATGAACTGACTTTTAATGTATTAATTTTTTTAAGGGTTCAAATGCCTCTATTTACTGTGCTTTCACCATTCCTCCATTTTTAAAACGTTAATAACTCAAAATTTAAAACATAAACGTCAAAATAAAATCATTACATATGATTATATATTTCGTAAGCAAATTATATAAGGATGATGAAAAATAATAGTATTTTGTCAAGTATGTACAATTAAAACTATAGCCTTGCTTTAGTTCTATAAAAGTGTGTTTCTTTCAGTTTCTACTATACTTGAACAACATCGTAAGGGGATTTTCATGTATACCCTTCAAAAACATCAAAATTACTTATTCCTCTCTCTAAATTTAGAAATTATGTATTCCAAATTTATGTATTCCCCCTCTAAGACATTCAAATTTAATGATATTAGTTCAAATTAGCTGCGGAGAGGTACAAATTGTCTATTTTGAAAATTAAAGATATCTGTGGAGGCAGCAAAACGATAGAATATTTAGGGAGAAGAGAATACCAATATAGGCGTTGGTCACGAGGATAAAAGAGGAGGCCAACATGTATAGCATGTAACAGGGATGAATGTATTTTGTGTACTTATTTCAAAGGAATGTATCAAATAATTCAAAGAAAAAGGTCCTGTTTGAAAAATGAGTATGGATTTTAGTACAAACATAATTTCCTAATGTTTCATTTTTTTTTTAAAAGTATTATGACTTTTACTATATTATACAAATTAAGCATATAGGGCCTCCTGCTAGTACTTGAAATGAAATTGGTACCTGTTACTATAAACCCAAAAAATTCAACAAATTTTTTTACAATATTTTACTATATTATATCCTGAACTTTTAAACATTTTTTTTTAGAGAAAATAGGGTGTGATGTGCCCATCAAGTGGTGAGCACACTCCCAAAAGACTATCGGATTGACTACGAACTGCGAATCTAAATCGTTGAAATCCATGTACTTCGTAAGTAATGCATTTACATGCAAATCTTTTTAAAGTGAATTCATTTAGTACATGATCAAGTAGTCAAGAAATGATAAAAAATGAAAACATAAAACTATTTAAAAAATAACTTATAAAATGTTCATTGTTTTGACCGTTTAAGAATGTTTTAAATGAATTCAAAACTTTAAAAAAATTACATGTACATGCATCACTCCTGAAGTACATGAATTTCAACGGTTTGAATTCATAGCTCGTAGTCAATCCGATAGCCTTTTGGAGGTGTGCTGATTAACCCAAGAAGTGAACACAACACACCCTAGTTTTGCCCAATTTTTTTATATATTATAAACCATAAAATTCAACAAAATTTTAAAATTTATCTAATAAAATAAATTGAGATGGAAATTTGAATCCAAACAAACCGTACCTAAAATTAAAAAGTACAAAAAACTATATTATACAAAGCATAAAGTTGAATTGGAATTGAAACTTTTCATTTATAAGGAAATGAAATTGTTATACAGAATAAAAAATACCTGACACACAGACGTTCATACAACTCCAGCTTTACCCTCTCCATCTCTCTTTTTGATTCTTTGACAGATGGACCCCACCCTCCACTTAAACCCTTTTCTATTTCCACCTCTTTTTTTTCTTCCTTCCTTTCTGTGAAACACCACCAACACCACCAATCTGTTTTCCCTTCCCCTTTCTTCCTCTCTCCCACGAAAAAACCTTTAATGGATAGTGAAGATATTAGAATTCAAATTTTCCCTTCTTATTCAAAAAATATCCAAATTCGGGTGCAGAAATTATTCGAATCGGTTTATCTAAATTCGGATCTTAAGCGACTATGGAGCAAATTTTGAAAGTATTTTGTTTTATGATGTTCAATTCATTAACTAGTAATTTTTAATTGTTTAACTGGAAAATAAGCTATATATACCTTTTGTTAGCGGTATTCTAGAACATTACATCTAGGAAAAATCCTCAGTTGAATAAATGTAACTTATTTTTTATTATTTAAGTGTTTTTTATGTTTTCTTTATTTCTTGGGAACAAAATTATAGTGAAGTCCTACTTGATCCAGATTATCTGATCTTAATTCGATTTGATTTTCTGAAATTAAAAATTGGAATATATTAATTGTATTGAAACTCCAACATATTCTAAATGTGCTATTTTGACCGAGACATGTACAAATTTTCACATTTAATTGGTCTCAAAGAAATACAACAAGAAATCAATATATTTGTTCTTTCAACCAATGAAAAAAGGTCATTAACTGGAATTTGCTATTTTAACTTTTATTATACGAGACATATTATATTTATATCAAGGTCATTAACACGCATATTTGACGATAATGATAATGCGATTAAAGTTAAAAAAAAAAAGACTTGAAATTGCAAATATACAGTTGAATGAGGTACATAAATCAAATGTAGTGTAAAGGTTAAAAACTGACCATTTTATAAATTCAACCATAAATTACTCGTTCATAATCTGACCTAATTACATCAAAGTTGCAGTGCTCTCGGTGCACAAGGGTCTGCTGTATCTTGAACCGTGCGGAGCATGCCATACGAAAACTGTAGAGCTTGCTGCTACAAATCTGTGAGAATCGATTTCACGTGAATCAGACCCTCAAGCGAGGAGGAATACCTCCCACACTGGCCAAAGGTCGTCAACCAAACTCTACCCAATACACTAAACATCCAAGTCTTATGCCACAAATTAAAAAAGCACCGAAGGAATCAATTAGCAACGAGAGACTGCAAAACCTTCAAAAATAACAAATCATGCTATATACAACAAAAAAACTAAATAGAGAATTCCTATTTAATTACTACAATTAGATGTTGGTTAATTGACAATCAACAATTAGATGTTGGTTGACAATCAACTATAATAAGATGTTGGTTGACAATCAACAAATTGAATTCATCTTTGAATATTTTTTGTTTAAGTGCACTAACAAATTACAGGCTAGAGCCTTGGTTTCCAAACAACAACTAAGTTGTCTTTCAAATAGAAAGAAGCTATATTGTTCAAAACAATTAAAACTGGTAAGTAAAAATAGACTATTTTAGTTTGAAATTTGGAATTAAGTTGCCCTGTATATCATGACCATACTAGTATATATAGATGTAATACGGACATATGTTGTCAGATAAAACACTTAGGGCGTGCTCCAGACGGGGGTACACGGAGGGAGGGGAAGGGCGAAATCACTGTGCGGAGGTGAATGCACACCAGACCGGATTTGATCGGGTGAGTTTACTTGCTCCAGAAGGAGAGAATCGGAGAGGGAGCGGAGGGGAGAAAACACTGTTCAGTTTTGACGCAATCGTTATCTCCCAAATCGGGGTGTACAGATTACTGTTTGAAGGGGAGCTTCTACCCTGTCTCCTCCCTTCCCTTCCCTTTAATGAGGTTTTACTCTCAGTTTGTAGAGCACCGCCTTACTCTTCCTCCAATTAAATTTAAGGTCCTTAGTGAAAACATGATGAACACCAAGCTACATATTCTGGCTTTATTTTATGTCATTATTTGCTTCTTTTGTATAATTGAAGGTAATGTTGTAGCATCTCAACTCCTCTCAATTCAGGTTATTGTTATTTTTGTAGGAACTTAGAGTCCTGCCAAAAAAACATTGGTAGAATGTAAGTTAGTAATTTATTTTTAATTATCCAAATTATATTTGTATCCGTATTCGTATCCGTCCGATATTTGAATCCATATTCTTATCCATTTATTATCTAGTCCGTATCCATATCTAGAACTATCTATATTCGTATATGTATCAGAAAAATTAAAACGTATAAGGATACATTATCACTATCCGATTCGTATCCGACCATTTACACCTCTGTCAAAATTGCAAAACCTTGCACTCATAATTTATGATATTGAGTGGATCTAGTATTTAAAGAAAAAATGAAACAGTTCACAATATGAGAGATTCTCAATTCTTAAAAAAAATATTTATTTGTAATTATGAAGTTGTTATTACCAAATAATGAGGCAAATATTTTTTCAAAAAGGGAAGGATTCTGTCGAGAATCAATGTATTATTATGTCATAATTAATATGAGATATTATTTAGATATAATTTCCTAAAATATTTGATTATAGTATTAATTTTTAATAAAGATAGCTTTAACATAATATATTTCCTATATATTCTCTGAATCTGACTCTAATTCTATATCAGCATAAAAACGTTCCCTTCTCTTCCCGAACAACTATAGGGTTCTTATCAAATTCAAGATGAACACTAAGTTGCACATTTTAGTTTTTCTTTTTCTCATTACTTTGTTTCCTTCAATGACTAAAGGTAATGTTTGTTGTAGAATTTGAACTCCTCTGAATATATATCGTTGTTTTTTTATATGAATTTCTCAATTAAAGCACCCCTAGTAGCTAGCCAATGCAACTTGAACCTTCCAAAGTAAACCGAATTAAAATGATTTCTAATCCTCTACTAATATCTCTTTTTTATAACCTCAATCCTCCTATTGAAGTATATATATATATGTGACATTAATTCTCACATGCATTTAGCTTTTTATTTTGAATTGATATATAGGTCGGAATGTGCATTTGCAAGGACTTTGCGGTAAGGAAATGATAGATGCAAGAAGAGAAAGAAACGCAAGCAAAATCAATATTCCAGCACTCTGTATCAAGTGCCATTGTGATGATATTGGACGGTGTTATTGTTGTGGTGGATATAAATCAGAACCTTGTTATGCTACACAGGCAGAGTGCATAAGGAAGTGCCATTGATTCTTAATTATTAATTTTTCATTTCATGTATGTTGTTTTCTTTATAATGGTTGTGAAGCAACTAATAAATGAAATAAAATAGTGAGATATATATATTCTAAAAGGAGAGGAGTGTTGTACACACATCTCAATATCTTAAACAATAATTAATGGCACAACCTTTTGTTTTCATTATTTTTGTATTTCGTTGCAATTGTCTCCTCCCTAATGAATTAGATATCATATTGTAAATTCAAAACTCAGATAGTTAACCATTAAAAAATGGATATATCATGTTAATAAAATTGATTATTGGCTTCTCTCTTAATTATTTCATTGATAATTGAAATATTTGACATATTTGTTCGAATTAATCTATAGTTTTTTTGAAAAAAAATTGTATATTTTGAATAAACTAATTGTTGGGAAAGCGAGTTGTTAAAATAAAAATTATTGGTGCATATATAACGGGATAAACATGGATGGTTGAGAATAAAAATGGAAGTTCAGATTTGGATAATTTTGGATCACTTATTTGTATTCTTTCAATTATAACTCATATTGTGATAACCCATTTTTGAATTAATCTAATTAATAAAAATTAAAATTTACTTCAAGTTTAATATATAAATTAATTCTAAGAAAATAATACGTTTAATTTAAACGGACGATTGTTCTAATGTCTACATTTTTTTGTCTCTATCAAATATTCACTTTTAAACTTTAAATTTTAAATTTTAAACTATTATTTTTTTCAAAATTGAGAACAAAAAATAAATAAAGGCATTTTATCTCACTACAACAATGTAGATACTTTTTGCGAGAGAAAAAGCAAATTTATGACGGTACTCCCTCGCGAAAAGTACCGTCGCAAAAAGAAAAAACTGAAGAATGAGAGTAGTCCGTCGCAAAAAGTCACTTTTTTATCCTCGCGAAAGGTGTCTCATTCTTGTTGTGTCTCTTCACATTTTCGATATTAATCTATTACTTTCCCGCACTTTCTCTTTCTATTATTTCTCTCTCTTTTTCGCTAATAAAAGTAAGCAAATTTTTGTGCATAAAATAGTAAAACTACTTGACTATGCGTCATTAGGGTGTCAATGGTTACGATGCGGTAGAGTAAAAGTATTTTCATATCCATACCTATTAAGAATTGACTTTATCCACACTTTAATCGCACCCATTAAGAATTGATCTTAATCCATCCTACTCTTATCTGTTAAAATTATCGGGTAACGAACCAGTAGGTGAATAACAAATAATACTAATATAATAATTAGTTTTATTATATATTACAAATAAAATATGAAAAATCATTAATTTCACACATATACAATCACATTACTTATAAAAAAAAATGTACAATCAATCCTAGCAATTTTTTTTTTATAAAGCAAGAGAATTCAAAAACACAATCTCTTTGGATAAATTTTATTATTTAACTAAATAAAAAAATGTGCAAATAAAAGTAATATATTTAATATTTTTTTATAGTAAAACACTAAATAACAAAAGTCCACTAATTATATGAAATATTTCGCCAATAAATTTTAGCATCACTAATTATTACTCAAACATTATTATAAAATTTTATTTTATACAATTACCCTATAGGTAACGGGTACGAAATAGGCTTTATCCTTACCCTCATTCATTTAGCTAACGAAAAAAATCCTTACCCATACCCGATAAACTAATGAAAAAAAAACTTACTCATAACCGCCTTACCGAATACGATATGGGTAGGGTAAATAGTTAAAAGGGTATGATTGAGACCCCTATCCGTCAAATGCTAAGATGTTCAATTAAAGCAATGCAATTTGTGTGACACAAAATGTATTTTGTATGAAAAATAATTTAATTCTTTTAAAATATCTATTTCTTTCCTTATATACCCATTAGGTTGCAAAATATGGAACTTTCTTATTTAATATTATAAACATGATATGGAGTATAATTTATTCAATTGACTTCTATTAGATATTGGAGAATATCAAATAATTGTAATTGCAAATTTTACAGTTTTGTTGGTCTTAATTTAGAAATTATTCAAATAATTTAATTTTAGTATAAATAATGATATAATGGTAATATCTAATAAAAATGTAGCTGTGAATATTTGGTACCAAAGAAAAAATAATAGCTAGACATCCCAAAATATTATACAATAGAAGCAATCGACGACAAGCACCTCCCAAAACCTTTTATATTATCTAAAGCCTTTAATTAACAAAAATT
Organism: Carex rostrata; assembly: GCA_964058875.1. Lineage (NCBI taxonomy): Eukaryota > Viridiplantae > Streptophyta > Magnoliopsida > Poales > Cyperaceae > Carex > Carex rostrata. The sequence continues at coordinate 3,023,999 of CAXKVT010000056.1, forward strand.
ATGTATAAATTATGATTTTATAAAATTTGTATAATAATTAACTTTCATTTATAGTTATAAAAATATAATTTATTTCCTAGTTGTGTATTAAGATTTTTTTTATTTAGTGACAGTAAAATTTATTTTAAAGAAATATAAAAATGATGAAAAAGATTTATCTGGTTGCATATATCTAAGAATATGTGCATAACTAAAACGTTGTTAATAAAAAAATTAACAAAACCACATGCTTTATCCATTACAAAAATTATATTTTCCTATCCTCGACTCATTCCTAATTAGACAACAATGAAATAAATATTATTATTCCAAAATGAGAAACTTAAAAGGAGCATGATAATTGTGAAGTTTCTTAAAATAAACTGTGGGTATATTTTGCAAAATTTCTATAAGCCGATGATAAAAATATGTCAGAGAGTTTAATATGAAAAAACTACTTAGATTGATGAGTATACGGCCTCAGTACAGTGGAAAAACAAGTGTTGTGTTGTGACTAACACGCTGTGACTTCTGTTTTTTGCCGTACTGTGATTAAATTAATTTCTTACGTGTCGTATCGTTTCGTGATCAAGTTAATTATTTGAGTGTCATACTGTGCTGTGACTAAAACATTAAGAGGTGGTCACGGCACGCAAATGGTCACGCCACGTGAGTCCCGCCGTGCCCAAACTCCTGTGACCAAACGTGATTGGCGTGATGATTTGATCATAATTTATGTTAGTTTATTCAAGATTCACCATTAATTTGGTTAAATCTAATGGTCCTAATTATACGTGACTCACTTGACCACGTACATTTCACTAGATCTTTTGCTTGCAGTACCGTGCCATGTCAAATTTTTAAAAGATGGTCACAACACATAACCAACATGTTGGATATTTTATCAGGTTATCATAATTGAGCTTAAAGCTCTGATACCATGTTGATTTTGTGATTTCTGAGGAGATTATATTTATTGAAAATGAAGTTATTTTTACAATGGTCCTAGTCTCTATTTATAGAAGAATTCTAATGGTTCTATTTATTGTACCGTTGGTACTCTACCTACTCTTACTGTACCGTTGGTACTTTGCTGTCTAATGCTATTCTTCTTCAATTAATCTGAACCACTCGATCAATGATGATCAATGACTGAGATCGATTCTATTACTCCATTATTTTTAACAACAATGATGCTGGTCAGCAGGCTTGGTTGCCAGAAGATACATCCTTCATTCGTCTCTAGTAACAGGAGCCAGAGCCGGGGCCAGAACAGGTGCTGATAAAGTCGGTCAATACAGAAGACTCTCTCTGATGCAGCTTTTCACTTCTATTATAACATATTTTAGTGCTTTTGTTTATTTGGATGTTTGTCACGCTTAAAACTTTTTCTGTTTTGTTGCTCGAACTAGATAGTTTAACTCATTACGAGAATGTTTTGTTGATATCAGACAACGTACATTGGTCTGATGGTTTGAAGCTTGTAATTTAAAAACAGTTTCTATCAATGAAACGGACCTATGCGTTTAAAAAAAAAAAAAAACTAATATGTCCTTATCGAAGATGACAATGAAAAAACGAATTGCCTGCATGTAACATATTAATTAACAGATTTGTTTCACACTATATATGTTTTACATTTTAACTGGACCAAAATTAAGTACAGCTCTCTGTATATGTACCATAGCCTTGGGCCCAGCATGAAAACGGAGCCCATAAATATTGGTGATAACTGATAACTAACCTGAATATTGTAATTTTCCAACGTCGTACTTAGAAGAAATAATTATTATTGTAATTATTATTTTTAACTTTTGTACTATTCTAGAAGAAAAATTCAAAAACATCATTGTAATACTAAGATTTGTTTCGTAATAAAAATGGCCATAATTATGTTAATTAATTAAAATTTGCTTATTGATTTACCATATTAAAAAAAATGTCATCATTACGTATGTTCAATACAAATATTTATTGAAAATAATATAACAGACGAAATTACATTCCTTTTAAAGAGCACATGACTAATTAGTTAAGAATTTAATCAAATAATATGCAATAAGCCAGTTGTTTTTGGCGCTAAATTAATTAATTAATCAGCTCCTGGTTGATAGATTAGTCAGGCCTGTGCCAAAAAAAATATTAACCCTCCTCCCATGCATATTTCGTTAGACCATGTTCTCATTAATTAATCTTCACAGGAGAAGTTTTTTTTCGACTCAGCTATTCGTAAAAAACGAAGGCCGTTGATGCGTAATTAAGTTCATAATTACTGGACCTATTCTGCATATGTTTTCTTTTATAATTGCAACGATCACATTATAAATAAATATAAGACGATTATATCCTAATCGGAAAAAAAAATTAAGTTTCCAATGTATTTTAATTAAAAAATAAAATTCTGTAGGAATCCGGTTCGTAAGGACAAATTAAGTTCATACTCGTTATAGGAGTAAAAAATTAAGAAAAAGGATAAACAATTATGAGCAAGTCCAACTAACCAATTAAGTTAGAAAAAATGTTCCGTAATATCTTTAATAAAATAAAATAAGGAAAAAAATGTTATTATATTAATTATTTAGTACAATAAAATGAACGACATGGATAGAGAATCTCTCTGAAAATGTATTTAAAGTTACAAGAAGGCCAGGAAGAAGATGATCAAGAAAGACACGACAAATGATACATAGCCTTGATAATTCATTGCACGACGATTAGAACGACGTATTAAAGTGGTTTGTATGAAAGCAATACTATGACCTCCGGGAGGAGATCCAAAAAACAGACTGATAACAAGGATGAGGACAGCAATAGGGTGGCAAACTGGAGTAAGTGTCACGTACAATCCCAATCCAAATGACACAATCATACTACTCAACGCCAACAGAAATGAAATTGTTGCTAATGGGATGGCGCTGTTATAATCATCGTTGATAGCTGTCATAAGAAGCGAAAATAAGCTTATGGATCCTTGTATAAATGCTAAGGTGTTCGCCAGAATAAATGCCCGGAACATATATTTCCTCCCTAGAATTGGTGTACCATGGTCTTCATTATAACCTCCGGGAATTGTGAAAGCAGCAGCAAATGTTACAGTTGTGATAAGTACGGAGCCGAGTCCAACAACTTGAGTTCTCTCCCATCTATCTTCGCTGTCCAACAGTGGTACCATTACATCCTCAAACCACCTTCGAGTAAATTTATTACCTTCAGTCTTAACGTACTTGCTAATATCGTCATCATAAATATTCTGGAAAAGACAACAGCTATGTAAAGTTCATATTTGCGAATTCTACTATTAGAAAAATTGCAAATGGAAAATCTATATATTTGTGGTATTGGGTCATCGATCCTCCAATACACTCAAAAACTTCAGAAGATCCATCTAGTCACTAAAATCATAGAAGGAATGTAAAGAACTTATACTAAGTTTATGGGTGCAGGCATTAAAGTAATAATTTTTAATCGTCAGATATAGTAAAGAACACATAGTTTGGACTCGTAGAGTAAAAAAATGAATAGGTTTTTTTATTAGTAAAGTAAAAAAATGTTTTATTCTTTTGGTAATGGTTAATCTAACGGTTTATATCAATTAAAATATTTTTTGGTGAAAAATGGTGTATTAGATTAAAATAAATATTCGGGTTGTACTACTTTGGCAGCATAATATATTCTCAGACAAATTTATACAAATATTTTAATTATTCATTATGCCTCTGATCAAAAGTATATAGAGACTTTTCCTATACTACGAGCATTAAGTCACGTTGGTAGTTCAGTAGTTGGTAGCATTAGCATTAGCAACACACAAAACTAAAATTAACAGGAAATATTTTTTTTTATGTTTTCTTTAATTTAGACATACCTCAATAGTTTCTACTACTTGGAAGGTGGAAACTTCGAATGGTGTCCAGCCTTTTTTGTTTGTGACTGTATCTGCATCTTGATAGTATTCCCAAATAGCTCTCATAATTTCCCTGTGTCCCTTTCTTGCTGCAATGTGAAATGGTGTATCTCCTTCATAATTCGTTGTAGTAATCATTCTTTCTATCTTTTCTCTGAAACTGGCGTCTTCAAATACACATGTAAACACTATTAAATAATTCTCTTCTGCAGCAATGTGAAAAAGATTTCTCCCAAGAGAATCCCACAACTCCACATCATTAGGGTAATTTTCGAAGAAATCCTTTACCAGGTAATGGTTGCCCGTCCTTGCGAATTGATGAATGGGAAACATTCCATCCGAAAATGGAGTGCATGCAAGAGTAGGGTCAACTTCTACCATGGTCTGTACCATTCGAGTATTTCCTTTGATTATGGCCATGTACAACGGTGATTCCATTTTGTCGTTCACTTTGTATGCAGCTTCTTGATCCAAGTTCATCAGCATGCGGCCGACATCTTCATGACCATGTTTTGCAGCAACATGCAAGGCAGTGTCTCCATTTTTATTTCTTTCTTGGAGAGCATCTTTCACGACCACACGATCAGTTTGAATGAGGTTCTGGATGACCTTCTCATTACCGACCTTTGCAGCACAGTATAGAGGGGTTTCTGACATGTTGTTCCGTGCTTTCAGCAGAGACATGTCTCTTTTAAAAACCATCAAAGCTAGCTCGTTGTGCCCCTTGGTAATAAGTAGGTGAAGAATTGTGTCTCCAATACGCGTTGTACTTCGGAGCTCAGATTCGACAGTCTGGTTTTCTATGTTTATTTCTTCCGGAGCAAAATGAGAGTCATCTATTGTCACCTAATTAGACAATGTAAAATTTCATTACATTCAAATTGAACATATTTGAAATTTATGGAAAATAGACATAAAAAATCATAATTTTTGGACGTGCATATATATATATATATATATATGGAGAGAGAGAGAGTAATTGAGTAAGGCTACCATGCTTTGCAAATTAAAGTGGGTGTTTTAATTTCCACTCATAACTCTAGTTTCAAAGTTGAAAACATCGATCCGAACCATTCAAGTTGATATCCATATTAAATTGTGTTTGGAGACCAAATTTTATATTTTTTTGAAATTTTTTACTATTATTTTAGAATTTTTCAAAATCAGTGTTTTTTAGAAAATTATGGACCATCAAAAACAGTGATTTTAAAAAATTCTACAAAAAAAGTAAAAAATTTCCCAAAAATATAAAATTTGGTCTTCAAGCAAAATTTAATATGGATATCAACATGAATTGTTCGGATCAACGTTTTGAGCTTTGAAACTAAGATATGAGCGCAAATTAAAACACCCACTTTAATAATTTGCAAAGTATGGTAGCCTTACTCATATATATATATATATATATATATATATATATATATATATATGAGTAAAGCTAGCGTGTGACATGCTCACCAATAAAGTTTGGTGAGCATAACTCCAAAAGTATATCGGATCGACGTCAAATGTCAAATCCAAACCGTTAAAATCCATGTACTTCATGAGTGATGCATATATATGCAAAATTTTGAAAGTTTCGAGTTTATTTGCTACACGGTCAAGTGGTCAAAGAAATGAACATTTTATTATAAGTTATTTTATATATTCAATTTTTATTATTTCTTTGACCACTTGACCGTGTAGCAAATAAACTCAAAACTTTCAAAATTTTGCATGTATATGCATCACTCGTGAAGTACATGAATTTCAACGGTTTGGATTTGGCATTTGACGTCGATCCGATATACTTTTGGAGTTGTGCTCACCAAACTTTCTTGGTGAGCATGTCACACGCTAGCTTTACTCTATATATATATATAGAGGGTGTGTATATATATAAATATATATGCATTAGTACGGAGTCATTAGTTAGAAACATAATACAATGTGACGGGGTTATTAGTTAGTTCCAAACAATAATATTTATGAAAATCAAAACAGTCAACGTTAAGAGAGAGGCAAGTTCAATTGTTGTGCGTGCCCTTCAATGAAATTATGATTCGACTATTTTCAATATGTTTAAATCATAAAGATTAGTTTTTTGGATGAATAAAAAAATTGAGGAACCGGTCTGCATAAAATAGCGTAATTTAATTTGGAAATTAAAATTGAAAATAATTAGAAATATTATTCCATTCACTAGTGCATGCAAATCTTAATTTTGCATCTTTACAGGTGACTTCCAAGAGAAAAGTAAGAAAAGATATATTATTTCTCAATTTTGAATGGTGACACTGAGTGACTAGATTAAATAGCCTAATAACCACAATTTTATTGCCTATATTTGTAATTACTTGTACTAGAAAATTGCTACTTCAACTTTGTACCTTTTTGTCACAGTTGGTGCTTCGTGCCCTTACAAGGGAAAAACTAGATTACGCGCAAACAAAAACCAAATAGCATAAACCAATTATAAACTGATACAATACATAAAAATAAAATTACCAGTACTTAGAGGGGTTAAGAGGTAAGAGAGTGAACATGTGCTTAAAGGGGCGAATCGGTTATCAGATTGTGAGGTTAGAAGAGAAGAGATGGACAGAGAAGATGAAAGAAACAAGCCAAAATATGAGGAGAGTAAACATGAGGTAGGGGTAGAGAGGGAGAGATCGAAAGAGAGAGAAATGTGGGCCCCATAAGAACAATTTGTAATTATAGATCGGAGCATTTTGTTTGAAATTTTTTTAAGGTAGAACAATTTGTAAAATTTCGCTAACAAAACAATGGAACTAGTATTCACCCATTCCAATGCTGAACAAGATAAAAAATAATATGCTTAATTATAACCTGAATATGTGTTAATTCCTCACCCAAATAATAATGATAACAATAATGGGGAATTTTCACATATATATATATATATCTCTCAAAAACTTCAAAAATTACGTATATCCCCTCTAAACTTCAAAACTTACCCAATTTATTTCTTTTACATTAAAACTCATTTTAAATTTATAAAATACCATTTTTACCCTTTCTTAAAACATTAAAATACCAATTGGACTCAAATTTGAATGCGAAGGGTTCCTCTATTGTCTGATATGTACGCATTGTATTAAGATCTATGTGAGTCACTTCAATATCTGTATGTGTTCGCTATAATATTTGTGCTTAAACATATATCTGTGTGTGCTCGCTTCGAGATTCATGATGATCTAGCATGCATAGATCTTAAAGCAGATCGGATGGTAGATGAATCATTCATATTTAAATTTGAGTCTGATGAGCATTTTATGCTCTTAATAAAGGTAAAATGAATATTTCATAAATTTAGAATGATTTTTAATGTAAAAGACAATAGAATGGGAAGTCTGTGACTTTTTAATAGAGGGAGGAATATGTAATTTGAAGTTTTTGAGGGCCGGGTACGTATACATGAAATTCTCCCTAACAAAAAAATAATAATAACAATAACGATACCATGAATATAAATGATAATAATATTAGCAATAGCAGCAGGCTTGATGGTGTTGATGTTTGTAGTGGTTTATAAATTACAATTAATATTGTATCGGCCGGATAGGTTCCCAGTCGTCCTCATTAAGATACGTGTGCGTTATATCTGCACAAATAATAAACGGGTGCGTACAGATCTTAACTAATATTGTTCCCTCCAGTTAAACCATTAAGACCCAAGTATTGTTCCCTTCTGTTAAACCATTAAGATCTACATATAAGTTATTAATCTTTACATTGACATTTACTTTTGTGTAAAATTAAAGGGGATGATTCATTTTTTTTAAACTCACTCTTATCTTGCATGATTTGAAGGAGCCGTCAGCACTGGTACTAACCGATAAAATAGAGATGAAAGAGGAAACAATGCAATGTTTGGGTGTGAAGCTTGGAATAGGTTGTTCGTTTGGTTAAAACTGTTCTCTCTAAATTTCTGATGGAACTTTTCCTTCAATAGCCTATAGGTACATTTTAAAAGTTCACAAGTAGTTGTAAAATTGATTAGGTATCAGTTGTTTGGTATCTAAAATGAACAATATTTTGATTTTCTTGAATTTGATGGGTTTCTTTTCCACTTTGTTTTTTTAAAAAAAAAATAACTTAAGTGTGGTGAAGTTAATTTTAAATATAGAATAATTATAGTTGCTTATAAAATGAAATTTTGTTTTCTAATAATAAGTTAATTTTAAATATAGAAAAAATTTCTATCACATTATAATATAAGTTACGTATACATTATAATATGAGACACTTTTCGCGAGGATAAAAAAAATGACTTTTCACGACGGAGTACCGTTATAAATGCGCTTTTTCCCTCGCGAAAAGTGTCGACTCTGTTGTTGTATATACCCAATTAAAAGTTACCTTCTTCTGAATGATAAAGAAATAATACTAATATCTTTAAGTCAAACTTTAGTAAACAAACGAATGTTAAGAAAATATGTACTTAAATATTTGGATAAACACTAGAAAATTCTGTTACAAATTATAATAACAATAAGAAGAATAACAACGTTAATGACAATAATAACCATAATAATGAAAACAACAACGACAATTAATAACAATAACAATGTAAATAAAATAAAATAAAAACAAAATTTAATATTTTTTAGTATTATTTCACAGGGCCAGCATGCGTTTCCCTGAGTGCATTCTTTTTAGGTTGGTAGATTACAACACCATATAAGCAAGCAATAGTTTCTGAAATATTACCTGGATTTCTATTTGTTCTTCCACTTGTAGTTCAAGACGTCGTGTTAACACTTCTCTGTCGCCTTTCATTACTGCTCTGAAAAGATCAACAGGCATAATTGGACTAATACTCTGGGAGGATTGCATAGCCATTACTATTACGTTTAGCTTCAATTGCTCTTACAGCTCTATCACAAAGAAGGATAGTTTTTTTGGGGGAATAGTGCGGTATGAATATCAATAACGGGCTATATATACCTCACCACATGTTGTATCATGGCGAATATTTTAGAGTGTGTAATATTTGTTTAATTTATAACTTCTGACCGGTAAATGTCTCTGAACTGAAATGGCATTTCAGTCTCGGGCAAGACTGAAATGGCATTTCAGTCTCGGACAAGACTGAAATGCCAATTTAATTTGGTCCAGTGATATTTTTTTTATCAAGACAACAGCAGACTCTTTCCCTTCTTTTTCCCTTCGTTTTAAGCTGGAAGAAAAAAAAATGGTGGCTAAAGAGTTGGAGGGTGAAGAAGGGTGTTTATAACGAAACTCTAAAAAAGAAAATTACATAGGACCGGAATGCCAATTCGGTCTTAGGTAAAAAAAATATTGGATTGAAATGGCATTTCTGTCTAGGGTATTACACCAATGAGTACACATTTTTTTTTAAATCTTTGAAATCATTAGAGACTGAAATGTCATTTCGGTCCTCCAAAAAAAAATGTCGGACCTAAATGATATTTCAGTTCTTACAGTTTTTATAAAAAAAAAGTAATCATGTTGGTTTCATAAAAATATTTTTTTAATTATGGTTTGAAAAAAAATTCCTGTTTCTCTTCCTACAATTTTTAAAGGTTAATGAGTTGTCTTGTTAAAAAAAAAATTATAATTTATATGATACATTGTTCACCTTCATTCGCTCAAAAAGGACGACTCCTATATATTTGAAAAGTATAATATTTTTATGAATTCCATAGAAAAAGGAAAAATATATACGTAATTATGTTAACAACAGTTAGGAGCCCTCTTTTTTACATATCTAATTTTGCAGGTTGATAAGGAAGCCACGACACAGCTTAAGTAGTGGACCTGCTGTTATCTATGACAGAGATGGATTCAAGCGTGGAAACTCATACTCCAGTTTATGAAGCTAGCAACCGCTCAAATTCCAATGTTTGAAGAAGAGGTGAATGAGGGTGATTTAGTAGTTTGGGAAGAGTTTGGTAATAATTAGAAGCATATATAGTTTGCTTTTTCGTAATGCAGTAGTGCTATTAAGTTTGTGTTTTTTTATGCTGTTTTTGTTTGCTGTTTTGGGTATGCATGTTTTTGTGTGTACATGTAGTAAACTGATGTATGATTTTATTTGATTTTGGTATCTATTTTAGATACTAGGTCAGGTACATTTTAATTTCTTAATGAAATCGGTAGATCATTCCACTATTTTTCAAAAACAAAAAAAATCCTCATAATTGTTTTATTAGAACTGAAGTATTTTTTTTTTTTTTTTGCTTAATTAGCGAATCTGATGGGGTCATATCGTTATCAATAACTCAAATTTAGAGTTAATACAGAAACAATTCAGACCGTCTGATCCGCAGTAGATCCAATATTACACAATAAAATGGGGGCTTAAACCAAATATACACAATAAATTGGGGCAGTTGATAATTCTCCTTCTAAATATATATACAGGTTTTGTGCTTCTCTATTGATCACTGAATAAGCTCATGCCTATTGGTTGGTCCCATTAAATTGAATACGTACTACATGTTGTCAGTCAAGATAAGTTAATTTTAGAAAAAGTACGAAGTAATTTATAATTCAATAATTTGAGTCTACTATATAAAGTAATGTGAATTAATGTGAATTATTATCATTGGGGTCATGATTCTAAAGTTTAACATTTGCACTTATTTTTGTCTTTAACATCAACATATATAGATTTCAATTCGGCATCAATCCGGGCTGTTGCAGGATGGTTTCAGGTCCGAGATCAGCACGGTTGCCATTGCTTAGTTGCTACTGTTAATTTATTCAAGTTTAAGAACAGTAGAAAGGAGCAATAGGGAAAGGAGATAATAATCAGTGCAAGCAAAGCAAAGCACATGTCCGATTATGGTGGAATATAGTTTTCACTTTCGTCTAATTAAAGACCAATTTGGCCACATCTTTGAGCAAAGCACAAAAACAAAGAGAACGAATATATTTACTTAAAGCAAAGCATAAAAAGGAGAGAAAGAAAAAGAGAATGCAGCAGTTGTTGGCTATAGAAGTGTGAAGCAATGAGAAAAAAAAAGCTTCAGTCTCTACTACTAGAATCTGAATTTATTGCATGGGTAAAAATATTTGTTGCATGGGTAAGTAGTTTCCATGCAACAAATGATTTGTTGCATGGGTACTCTGACTTGTTGCATGGGCTTACCCATGCAACAACCCCCAAAAATGTCAGTTACATGAATAACCCATGCAACAAGTCGAAAATTGAGTAGTTGCAACCATGGTTGTTGCAACGGTATTTTTTTGGGCTTGTTGCATGGGTAACCCATGCAACTGACAATTTTAGAGGTTGTGACATGGATAAGCCGATGCAACAAGTCAAAAATTGAGTAGTTGCAACGGGGGTTGTAGCATGGGTAAGCCGATGCAACAAGTCAGAATTCAAAAGAATAAAAAATACTTTAATCGATGGAATAAAATTTGTAAACAAATTAATAAGGATGTTAAAAAATAATATATTTTGTTAAATACAAATAAAACTATAGCCTATCTTTAGTTTAAATACAATTAAAATTACTTTGAAGCTTCAGTCCATCATTTTTCAATCCCGCACTCATCTTCGCGTCAACCTTTATAGGTATAAATAATAGTTGAAAAATAAGATATTAATACTTTGATGTGTAATTTGTTATGATTATCCCTTTTTCAGTCTCTCAATCATTTCTGAATCAACCTTCCTCTAATTAAGTACTAGGGATTTCGATAGCTTTGAATAATAATTATCGTGTAAAATACATATATTGAACAATCATAAATAATTTTAATGATCTTTGAATAATAAATTAAAACCATAATCCATTAAAAAAAAAGCAAACACACACAATAAATAGTAAATGCATTTTAAAATATTTATATGGGTAATTCTTGAATAATCTTTTAAGATTTTGAAAAAATCTAACACTATTTATGGTCAATCTGTATGGGTGCATCATCGATGTTTTGGCAATAACAAAGTTATGGCCATTTAGAGAGCTTGGGTGTGTCATTGATGTTATATGAAAAACAAGATTTTTGTGTGATATAAAATATATTTTGCATGAAATAACTTTTACTACTTTTATATATCTGTTTATTTTCTTGTAAATGTGATCAAGGTGCAAAATTATAGAAAATTTCTTGCTTAATTCAATTAACATATGAAATGGAATATATCCTAATCAATTGTCTTTTTTAGATATTGGAAAATATAAAAGATGAGGGTTTCAATGCCTCATGTTTTTCATATCTCATCATACCTCATATTTTATATCTTCATTTTCAAAGTCTAAATTGTCGATTCAAACCGTTAAACATGGGATCCATACTAAAATACATCTGGGGATGAAATTTTATATTTTTCGGAAATTTTTTACTATTTATTAAGATGGGTACAAAATCACTTTTTTTGGACCGTTAAAAAAATAGTGATTTTATTCCCATCTTAAAAAATAGTACATAAATTCCAAAAATTATGAAATTTCATCCTCAATCATATTATAGTATGGATATCATGTTCAATGGTTCGGATCGACAATTTAGACTTTGAAAATAAAGATATAAAATATGAGGTATTAAGAGTATGAATGGCATGAGACATTGGAACCCTCTTCATATAAAAATCACTGTTATGTTTTTAAATAATGACCAAAGTTGTCAATCTATATTGCATTAAATAAGAGTGTGTTGCATCAGTAGTTACATGCTCAGCTTTCAACTCAAACCACGGTTAATATCAAGAAACTTATTTGCAGCAAACCCAAATTTGAAAATCATGGTTATTATATCAATAGAGAAAATTACACTTTAGTCCAGACAGTTTCTAAAAATTGCTTTCGTTGTGAATAAGAAGTCTTTAATTCATACCACACTTCACTTTACCTGTATCCTTCCTTGGGACATATCAGTATCAGTGTTTTTCTGTTGTAGTAACCCGCATGTACTAGTTTTCGTTACTGAATTTAGATTTGCATTCCCCTCTCGGTTTATAATACATCAGCCAAAGTTTTCTCATCTATACCACTATAGTAGCTAGTATCTTGACCTGAGTCTTTCAATTGCGGAAGATTAATTTCATAAGAAAAAGAGACTTTTCCCACTACAACAATGTAGATACTTTTTGCGAGAGAAAAAACAAATTTATGACGGTACTCCCTCGCGAAAAGTACCGTCGCAAAAAGAAAAAGCTGAAGAATGAGAGTAGTCCGTCGCAAAAAGTCACTTTTTTATCCTCGCGAAAGGTGTTTCATTCTTGTTGTGTCCTACGAATCAAATATTATTGTTACACCAAAACAAAATTTCATGTAGTTGTACCCAAAACCATAGATAAAAGTTTCATGATTATTGTCACACCAAAACAAATTCTCATGAACTTTACCCAAAACCATAGTTCAAAAAATCGGCCGATTCCGAGTCAAATCGGCCGATTCAACTTGGAATCGGACGAAACCGGGCCGATTTTTGCCCGATTCTCGAGTTTATGCAATTTTCTCAAAAAAAATCGGATGAACAGTGACGAAATCGGCCGATTTTCCGATTTTCCAGCTGATTTACACCGATTCAAGCCTATTTAAAGCAAATTGAGCCGATTTAAAACAAATTGTGCCGATTTAAAGTTTTTTTTCTTAAATCTCATTAACCTGGATTGTGCTCTGCCGTAGGAGGAGATGATTCCCTGGAGGAGAAGGCTGAAGACCGGCTGAGGAGAAGTTTCATGGAGATCGCTGGAGAGAAGTTTTATGGAGTCGCTCCCTGTTTCTTGCGCGAACGGGAGAGAAGGGAAAAAGAGAAGGATAGCTCAGGGGGCCAGTATTATTTGAGCTTTGAGATTCGTGCAGAACTTATTTGAACGGTTTTGATTTTTCAACGAGTCACGCAAAATATGAAATATCTCAAAGGATGAGAATTCGGTGCCGGACCCGAAATTTTTATTCAAATGGGTTTAAATCCCTTCCTTTCATCAATTCAAAAATCAAAGTGTAGGATGAGTTCAAGATTCGTGTTGGGATTAAATCCAATGGTCCAACCAACCCAGAACTTAATATGTATTCATTTAATTTATTAAAAATCTGTTTTCGTCCAAATTTCGAATCGAAGATTCGTAACAATTTATAATGTCGTACAAGTATTATTACGTGTTTATAATTTGATTTTTAGATCCGACTAATTAAATTTCGAGTAGTATATATATATATATATATATACATTTAATTACCAAATCAATTTATAATTCCTAATTTAATTATTCTTAGTTAGAATTCAATTATTTATTTATTTAAATGATTTGATTTATTTCCTTTCTTAGTTTCACGATTGCAACGAATTTTAGATTTACCGAATATTTACACTTTATTTATGGTGCTATATTTTATCTTATGTTTTTAATCTCCAATTTTTAATGTATGAATTTGATTCTTTTATATTTCTAAATTTTAGATTCATTTTATGTTACTCAGATAAATCTGATCGTTCATTAGTCTAATAAAAAATTTAATTAGGCGAAATGATCAACTTAATAATTAAATCATGTTTTAAAATTTTGGAATATAACACTTAATTAACATAGTTTTTTTTACAAATTATTATTATCAATTTTTCCCTATTTTTTGGCTACAAAACAAGGCTTCTGCCAAAAATATCCGAGTTACTGATCCGATTCTTTCGATTCCGGTCAATTCATCTGATTCTGACTCGACGGTCAAAAATCTGATTCTGATTCCGATTCCGATTTTTTGAACCATGCCCAAAACCATAGATAAAAGTTTCATGATTAACAAGGTTCTAAATAGCATTTATCGCGTCATAGCGGGAAGCCAAAAAAAAAAGCTATAGCGAATAGCGTCGCTATAGCGAAAGCTATGCCACATAGCGTTTTTTTTTTTATTTTTATAAAAATTATATCATATATTTGTACTAAATATCAACATTATCTAAGTCTCATAGAATAATAAATAACATCAAATTGATTAAAAAATTATAGTATTCATATTGAACCAATACAAAGTCCAAATTGCGACTCAAAATATCCATAGTATTACTAATATCATAAACTATCGATCTTTTTCTATTCAAAATATATTAAGCATCATGACATAATATATCTTTTTTCTATTTAAATTTCAAAATAACCTAGACATCATGGCATAATTAATTTTCTTAATCTATTCAAAATATTCAAACTACCATATAGTAAGTATCATTTTGTTACTTCAAGAAATATCTTAATATATTTAATCTGAGTCTTTATTTAAAATCCATATAAATTAAAAAAAAAAAAAAAAAAAAACTCATGTTGCATATCGCGCTGTAGCTTCCTTATTTGATTTCGTTTGATGGATCTCTCATTTAATAATTAATAATTTTTTTTTATCAAAATAATAATTAATAATTTAATATAAAGCTTAGTACGTCAATTATAAAAAAAAATCACAGTTAAAATCTAATCTGAGCCTTTATTTAAAGCCCATATAAATTGAAAAAAAAAAAAAACAGCATGTTGCATAGCGGGCGCTATTTGGGCTACACGCTATGCGCTATAGCGGACCGCTATTACCGGTATAGCGTCTGTAGCTCAAATAGCGTGTTTTAATTGTATAACTTAGCGTTTAGGGTCCAAAAATGCTATAGCGGCGCTATAGCGCGCTATTTAGAACACTGATGATTAATGTCACACCAAAACAAATTCTCATGAACTTTACCCAAAACCGTACGTAGATAAAAATATAATTTTTTCATGACGTGGTGGAGCCACCTTCTCGGCACGAAAGTGTTTGCCTTCTGAATCCAATAAGGCAAATAGGCTATTTGGGCCGAGCCGAACTGTTCTTCCTAGGAATTATCTTTTCATTATCTAGACAACCCGGCCCAACTAGGCCTTACCAATTATTTGGGCCGACCCAACAGTCAATCTATTTTATCTATTTGCATCTCCATTTTTTGTTAAATTTTGAATTTAATCACGAAACTGACACGGACCGCCAGAAGGGAAGCTGTAGATGAATTCGTATCCGGACCGTCCGATCTGTTCTGGTACGAATATTAAAAAAAAATCCTAGTTGTCAGGATCTAAATTAAAAATTAGTTGCAGTTATGCTAATTAACATTAGCTTGCTTTATACAGAGGCTAGGAGAATTTATGAGGTTTGTAAAAATTTATTTTGTTTTCGAGTTCTTTAGATCATGCATGACCTTATAAGTTATAACTAGTGTTTAACTTTTTCTTTTCTCTATCTCTCTCGTTTTCATTTCTATCTTTTCTGGAAATATTACAAAGGGAAAAGTACTTTCTAAGAATCCAAGGCAACCTCCTTATTTATTTGCATCCTCGATTGGTTGCGAGCACGATTTGTAGCTGCCATTCTTTTTCCTTTGCATTTTCTCGCAAAAACGCTGCTCTACACTAAAATTCACTCTGCAATTGGTATATCGAAGGTTTGCTCTTTCATCATAATTCTTTGATATCACAGAGCTACGTTTACATATTTCATGCCTCAAAGAGCTTTTAGATGTATATATATCTTTTAAGATAGATACCCAAAGTACTGTACTTGAAATGTAGCATTTGAAAAATGATAATATATGTGAAACTTCTCTATCAAAAATGCTGGCTGGTAGTAGTGGAGGTGGAAGTCTACCTATGCACATTGATTAATTTTTTGAGGTTGAAACTCTTGATTAGCTGCTTATTGAGTATCTTTTATTTTTTTTCTTTATTTTGTTTATTTCTAGAATCATATTGTTGAACTTGAATCTGTTGTTGTTTCAGGCAATTGGAGTCAAAATACAAAATGGGTATGGTTTGACAGAGACTTCCCCTGTTATTGCTATTAGAAGGGCTGATTGTAATGTAAATTATATCTCTAAATTTCATTTTCGCCCTTCACTAGTGGTTTTTTGAATCTGTTACAGATTATTAAAAATGGAGCAAAATTTTTTTTTCTGAAAGTTACTGCAGTTGAGCTTCATCAAATTAGTATGACATTTTGTTAATTTTGAAGGTTAAAGGAACAGTGGGGCATCCAATAAAGCACACAGAAATCAAGATTGTGGATATGGAAACAGGTCAATTGGTACCTGACCTATTTTATTTCCCCTGATGAGGAGCTTCTGGCTGGCCCAAAGGAGGCGCCAAAACGTGAAGAGTGGATGACCTAAACTGAGAGGAAATTATATTGCTACTGTTAATTTATTCAAGTTTGAAAGTGGAAATTATTACAAGGGCAATAGATCAAGAGAAACTAAGAAAGCACTTGAAAACAGTAGAAGTGAGCTATAGGGAAAGGATATAATAATCAGTGCAAGCAAAGCAAAGCACATTCCCGATTTTCGTGGAATGTAGTTTCACATTCCACTAATTAAAGTCCAATTTGACCACATCTTTGAGCAGACCATAAAGAAAAAGAGAACGCATATATTTACTTAAATCAAAGCAATAAAAAGGAGAGAATGTAAAAGATAAAGCAGCAGTTCTTGGCAATGAGAAAAAAAAAGCTTCAGTCTCCAAAAAAAAATAAAAAATTACTTTGATCGATGGAATAAAGTTCGTAAACAAATCAATAAGGACGTTAAAACTTAAAAATAATAGTATTTTGTGGTGCTTCCAGTTTGTACTATAATTGAACAACATCCTTGGTGGAATTTCATTTATACCCCTAAAAAATGTAAAAATGATGTATTTGTTGAAATTAATATTTTTCGAAAAAAAATATTAAATGAGTCAATTAGTCAAATTGTTAGATGAATGTATTTTGAGATTTCTAGATAAATTAATTGTTTATGTTTTCAAGAGTCGGTTCAATTCATGCACTGTGTTGTGTTTAATTATATTTATATTATTAGATTGATAAAAGGTCACTGTATGACCTATAAATAGGAAGTAATGTCATTTATAAGATTATCTCAACATATTAGAATAAAATTTCTACATAAGAGTTCTTCCCTTTTCTCTTTCTCTCTTCCACTAAAATACTAAACAAAATAATATAGGTCTGTAATAGGCCAACATAAGTGGTATTATAGCAAGGTTGTATGAGAGTTCATGTCAGGTTTCTCTAATAGAGCGTAATGACTATGCAAGGTGCTGAATGGGGGCTGCAAGGTGCGCAACTCATCTTTGATGGCGAGAATTATAACAATTGGACTATAAAGATGAAAACATTCTTGATCTCACAAGATTTATGGGAGATAGTGGAAGAAGAATGTCAAAAGAAAAAGATGAGAAGGAAAAAGAAAAGGTTGAGATATTGGATGAGAAAAAGAAGAATAAGAAGAAAGATGCAAAGGCTCCCTATTTGACTCAACAAGCTATCACCGACAAGATTTTTTCAAGAATGATTGTGTTATTGGTGTGTTATGTTATAATAATGTTTGTTGATTTGGATTGTTGGTGTGTTATGATGATCACTTTTTTTTAATGCTATTCTAGTTTTCTTGATGCTGGTATCGAGTCTAATATGTGCAAAGGATTATGCTCAAGTGCAATTGTATGCGAACGACCATTGGTACCTTAGGTTTCGTTCCACAAAATAGCAATATAGGATGGTCTCAAATACTGGTAGTTGTTATCAGACATGTAATATAATTTTTAAGAGTGGGTTGTAACTAAATTTTTTATCAATGAAAATTTGTAAGCTGGCAATTGCCATATTAATATCACCAAAAAAAAAAAGATTCATCGAGGATATTTTGGGTATTTTTTATTATATGTAATTAATAGCTATTTTTGTTGTTGTAATAGACACTTTTTTCAGTTTGTAATATAGTTATTATTATTATAATTCTGAGTCCAACAACAAAGAAGCCATCAAAAACAAAAAGTTGGCCTAATGCTGACATCGAAGCATTATTGTTACATTTTTATTCCATCTATACAATATTTTATTCCATCTGAAATTAACACTGTATAATTTCATATGAGTTTAGAATAGGAGGGGAAGAGAAATATCAATTAAAGTTAATGACCCATTAACTTCATTAGCTTCATTAGCTACATGACTCTAAATCCAATAAAATCTATTATTGTTACTTTTTCGTTTTGCTATTTTTCTTCTTGAAAATTAATCTTCTTCATCAATGTTCTTTTCTCTTTGTACTTTCGATCTCAATACCAGTGGTGAAAAACAAAGAGTCAGAGTAACTGAGATGGAGAAAAGAAAAACGGAAAAAGATGTTTGTGCTAGACATAAAAAAAATCAGATATCGATGACCTTAATTCAGACTTCAAGATTTTTATTGAAAAATAAATAAATGAGACATTATTAAAAATCTTAGACGAGATCGAGTTGAAGATGAGAGATTAAGGTTACCCTTATTGTTCTAGCTCGTATATTGAAACTAGAGTGAGAGGATGGAAGAGGAAGGGAGAGACTGGGTTCGTTCAATTGGAAGAATGAAAGGGGCGACGGAGATTGCAAAACACCGCCATTATCTCCGCGTAGCTAGTGATCACGAATGTCAAGCTCGACATTCAGATTGCATGATTTCCTCACTGTCATTTGCTCCAGCTAGAATTGCTCTCTAAATCCATTATGTATATAGTGGTTTATCAAAACTATGGGGCTATTCGGCAACAAAGGATTAAGAGTGAAGGATTAAGAACTTAAGGAACGCTAAGGAACTGATGTTCGTTGTCTTAATTAATCCGTGGATGAAAGCTAAGAAAGCTAAAGGAAGAGGTAGATGTGCCTTAAGGTTCGGGCAAAAGGAGGTGTTCTTAATCCATGCTAAAGAATCTGTGTTCGGCAGAATTAAGTGGCTAAGGAAGATAAAAGAAGCAGATTAAGTCTTAAGGAGGCTTAATCTGTTGTTGCCGAACAGCTCCATAGAGATGTGTTTATATATGTAGTAGCATGATCTGAGAGTTAGATTGACTTGGCATGGTTTGCAATTTGCAAAGTGGGTTCAGTAAAACTTCTTTTGTTTGTTAATCTTTCCTTTTAAGTTATAAGGGAAGAACATTTTTTTTTAAACTACATAATTATTAATAGAAGAATAGTCCCCATTAACAAACGCTGCTTTGGACCATGTCGTACAAAATGCTCCTGAAATGGGGATCACATTTCATTATTATAAACGGCTCTTTGACCTTTCAATAGAATAATGGAACGTGTCACGTGTCATCTAATCCGTGATATAGGAACAATTCTTACAATCATATCAAATTAATTCATTGATATTGGCATCTGGATATGTCACATCAACATCACAAAAGACCTCCACTCAAATTATAAAACTATTATTGCAAAATCAGTTATATGCTCTTGGGCTACAAATCTCAAAGGGGAACAAATAGATTAAAAAATGTTTGGGTTCCCAAATCTGAGTTAACCTAATATTTCAATAGTATACTCCCCAAAAAATTCTCCAAATGAAAAATTCTAAAGGGGGAGATAACCTTAACACAAATTAAAGCAGTACACATGTATGTAACAGGCATCACTGCAATAAATTCAGAGTAGGTCTGATACACATCGGATTTATTTTGATTCAATGAATTCAAATACAGTCTAATTTGCATTAATATGTGTGCGTTTTACTTTAAAACCTGTGTGTATTTGTTCAGTTTCCGTGCATCTAAATTTTAATGCAAATCGAACCATGTTAGAGCTCGTTGAAATCAAAAGTAAATCCGATACCCATATAACCTACTCCGTTCTCCAGTACAATAAAATTTGTGATAAATCAGGTGATCAAAACATTGAGGAGATTAGAGCGTTTTTCATTTCCCTGTTCAATCGTCTCGTTAGTCTTTCCATAGTCTTACGGTCAAATCACTAGAAAGCGACTTTACCAAAATAATCAAGATATTTTGACCTTTGGACGACTTTGATTATTCGTATATTAACCTTTTATTTTAATATTTGATCGTATGTTTTTATCTTGACTTTTGCAACTTCAAACAATTAGCATGAGAAATTTCTTTAATTTATAATTGGTGAGTGAGGCTACAATACTTTTTACTACGTAGGTCCGTCTGTATTATATAGTTCAGCTAGTATGACATCGGGGTCATATGACACCAACTACAAAAATTATTAGATAGATTTCGAATGATTAATTCAAACTGTTGAAACCGATTTATTTTGTGAGTGATACATTTACATGCAAATTTTTAATATTTTCTAGTTATTTTAGTATCAAATTAAACAGTCAAAAATGTTAAAAAATGAATGCATTAAAATTAACTTAAAAACTCAGACATTTGACTGCTTGACTTGATACTAAATAAATTCGAAAAAATATAAATTTTGCACGTAACACAACTAATGAAATAGATGAGTTTCAATGGTTTGGATTCACCGTTTGAAATAGGATTTGGAAAATTTTAAATATTACGTGAAGACAATGCAATAAATATTACATGAAGACAATACAATACAATCTCAATTAAAATTTAAAATAAATTGGTTTGAATGGTTTGAATTTATTTTCAAATTTTAAATAGTCAATACAATCTCTTCACATAATTTTCATATAAAATTGTACATGAAGACAAAATTTTATATTTTCTAAAAAATAAGTAAAAAATTAATTGCCTGATCAAAGAATTATGAACCGTACACAAGTAGTAATTTTCTACCTATATAAAATTAGTAAAAAATTCTTTAAAAAAATGTTAAATTTAATCTCTGCACATACATTTTCATCTGGAGATCATATTAAGCAATTCAGATTAATTATTAGAGATATAGATCCATATCACGAACCGATTCTGCACATTATAAAGTATCATAATCTCACTCAATAATTGGCCATTAGTTCATGACAAATTTCTTTAGTGCTCTTCAGATTTGTTAGTTTAATGTTGCAATGTTTTCGGTGTCTCCTTGTTATCTCTTACCTTAATTACTTCTAAGTCAAATTTTAATTGAGCATAAGAACATACTCAACGTAACAAATTTCAACCAAATTATAAAGCTTAGTCATATGCATATTTTAGTGTCAATGTTAATATTTACACAAGAACAAGTACTTAACCAGAAATTTGTTCCCCATTCAATTGTTTAATTATGACTTTATGTACGCTGAATTGTACAAGGAGACGCTTTTGCTTGGTGCCTCATCTCTCACATGAATAAATAATTTCCGCTCACTTTATATCTCACATGGAAAGAAATACGCCGAAGTGAGCTTTTCTCATCTTCTAATCAAATAATTTGTTTCTTTAGCCATGCTCATGATTAAAAGCTTTGCTTTGGCTTTTCTCCTCTTAAAAATCACATTCTCAGTCAGCCAAGAAGCGGAATTTACATTCAATGGATTCGCCAACGCAAATCTAACCCTAGATGATGTAGCCTACATCGAGTCGAATGGCCTTTTGAGGTTAACTAACGACACGTATCGAATGAAAGGTCATGCCTTCCATCCCTCTCCAATTCGCTTTGGCAGGACCGCCTCTTCCTTCTCAACCTCATTTGTATTTGCAATTATTTCGAAGTATGCTGACATCAGCGGCCATGGGATTGCCTTCTTCATATCCCCCTCGAAGAATCTCTCTGCCGCCTTGCCAAGCCATTACTTGGGCTTCCTCAATAATCAAAACGTTGGCAATGCCACGCCAATCATATTTTCGCCATTGAGCTTGATACTTTAGATAACCCTGAGTTCAATGATATGAATGACAACCATGTCGGTATTGATATAAATAGTTTGATTTCAAGCCTATCTTTTTCTGCTGCATACCATGATGATTTAGGATCTTTTAATGAATTGAGCCTCAAAAGTGGTAAAGCGATGCAAGTATGGGTTGAATATTGGAGCAATGATACACGAATTAGTGTTTCGTTATCTCCCATTGGAATGTCCCAACCAAAAACACCTCTACTCGTTTATCATTTTAATCTCTCAACAGTTTTAGGCGATTCTATGCACGTTGGTTTTTCTTCTTCCACTGGCTCTATCCGTAGCTCTCACTACATTCTTGGATGGAGCTTCAAATTAAATGGACCAGCACCTTCCCTTGACCTATCAAAGTTACCAAAGCTCCCACATGGCCGATCAAAAGTCTTAGAAATAGTGATGCCTTTTGCTTCAGTGGCCTTCATTATTTTAGTTGTTTTCCTTTTCCTATATGTGAAGAGGCAGTTCTGGTACACAGATCTGCTTGAAGATTGGGAAGTTGAGTTTGGTCCACATCGCTTCTCATACAAAGATTTGTATCGAGCAACCAATGGATTTAAGGAAAAAGAGTTGCTTGGAAGTGGTGGATTTGGGAGGGTTTACAAGGGGGTTTTACCTGTGTCCAAAATGGAAGTTGCAGTCAAGCGAGTCACACATGAATCCAACCAAGGTATCCAGCAATTTATTGCAGAGGTTGTGAGCATTGGCCGGCTCCGGCATAGAAACCTTGTTCAATTATTGGGTTATTGCCGGAGTAAAGGGGAGCTCCTTTTGGTATATGATTACATGCCAAATGGGAGTCTTGACAAGTATTTGTATGGTCAACAAAACCCGACCCTTAATTGGATCCAACGAATCAATATTATCAAAGGAGTAGCATTAGGTATTTTATACCTCCATGAGGAATGGGAGCAAGTTGTCATCCACCGAGACATTAAGGCAAGCAATGTTTTATTAGACTGTGATTTAAATGCTAGATTAGGTGACTTTGGCCTTGCAAGACTATACGATCGTGATACCGACCATAGTTCAAAAAATCGGAATCGGAATCGGAATCGGATTTTTGACCGCCTAGTTAGAATCAGATAAATCGGCCGAAATCGGAAAATCGGATCGGTAAATCGGGTTTTTTTGGCAGAAACCTTGTTTTGTAGCTAAAAAGTAGGAAAAAATTGATAAAAATAATTTATAAAAAAAACTATGTTAATTAAGAATAAATAAATAGATTCGTTGATTCTTAGCTAGCTAAATTTGAAGTGCTACATGACAATTTAGAATTTAGGAAGTATATTAATCAATCAAATACCAGCCGTACAAATCTCAAAGTCTTGAAGAAGAAATGAAATTAATCAAATTTAATTGAAGGGTTCGGATCCACACTCCACACTCAAATATATATATTGATTTCTTTCAAAACCTTTCTTATTCCATCGGATCACAGCTAGCACAGATCTCAAAGCTGTGATTTGAATTCATGTGCTGAATTAACCCAATTGAATGGAATTTTCGGGTCCATCACATTCCCCTCCATTCCCTCTCCTCTTTTGTTCCACTGACAGCGGACCCCACAGCCCATTTCTCTTCCTTTCTTCTCTTTTCCTCTTCCCGTTCCATCTCTCTCCTTTCCTCGAGACTCCCTTTCTCTGTTTCTCTTCCGCTGACTGGCACCGGCGCACGCGATTTCCTCTGTCTCGTTCGTCTTTCACTCAAATGGCACAGGCGCACAGACCCGAGAATCGCATAGACCCGATTTCCTCTTTCTCCTCCGCCTTGAATCGGCACAGGTTAGTGACATTGAAAAAAAAATTTCTTTAAATCGGCTCAATTTGCTTTAAATCGGCTTGAATCGGTATAAATCGGTTAGAAAATCGGAAAATCGGCCGATTTTTTCACTGTTCATCCGCTTTTTTTGAAAAAAATCGCACCACCTTGAGAATCGGGCAAAAATCGGATCGGTCCAGTCCGATTCCGAGTTGAATCGGCCGATTTGAATCGGAATCGGCCGATTTTTCGAACTATGATACCGACCCTCAAACCACCCATTTGGCAGGTACAATGGGTTATATTGCCCCAGAGCTTGCCAGAACTGGTAAGGCAACAACTCTTACTGATGTGTTTGCCTTTGGTGCATTCCTACTAGAGGTTGTTTGCGGTAAGAGGCCATTACACCCCGGTGCACAAGGGGAGCGAACAATTCTAGTCGATTGGGTGTTAGAAATTTGGAAATTTGGATTGTTAGCCGATATTGTGGATCCGAGGTTAGGTGATTGTTATACAGTAGAGGAGGTAGATATGGTGCTAAAACTAGGTTTGCTTTGCTCACATCCACTACCTAGTGCCAGGCCAAGCATGCGACAAGTTGTGCAATATATGGAAGGCGATGCATCCATACCAGAATTATCGGCAATATATATGAACTATAGTACACTTGCAATGCTTCAGAATGAAGGATTCGATTCTTATGTATTGTCAAACCCTTCTACGATGACATCTCTCTCTTGTTTATCTAGTGGTAGATGATAGAACAGAATCTTTATTTTTTAATTTTTATTTAACTAATAATATTGTGTAATCAGATGTTATATAGTATGTAACGTGTGTATACTACCCTCAACTCGGATGGAAGGAAGAATTGGTGTTGGGGGCTTTCTAAAATTTTTTATTTTTCTATTTCAATCAGATGTTGGGGGCCTTCTAAGAACCTTATACTTTTAGGTAGTTATGCCTTGTCCGTGTGCTTCATTTTGATTGTTATCAGTTGTGATTGTAACACTATTCAAGTACTTTTTGTGTCCTACCATCAATGATTAATGAAATTAAATTTTCTATGAGTATCGTGTACACCGGAGCTGGCTTTGTCACAAAACAGAAAGGTACGCATGCATGTTGATTACGTATCATCACTCCCGTGTTCAATACCGTGATTATTCACGTGCCATAACTAATTGTTAGCAAAAAAGACACGGCACGATTAGTTACAGTATATTTCTTTTAACATCAATTTTTCATTTTAATATTTAAAAGAATCGTTTCATATTCATTTTTGGATACTTTTTTGAATTTTTTTAAATAAACAACTTAAACTTATTGTTTAATTGTAAGAGTAGTCAAATGTTATCAAACGCGACTAACAGTCACTTGATTAGTTACGGCACGATTGGTCACGACATCTTTGAGCATGATACATTAAGTCAAAGCACAACTTGGTCACGAGTCATGATGTGATTCACGTGGCATGACCACTCTCGACATGTTGGTCACAACATTGACAAGGTATGTGAAAAAATGACTTGATCACGGTATGATTTTTCCACTCTTGCAGCAGTGCACCGATATGTATTTTTGCGAGAATTAACTAGAAAAGGGTTATCCTAAACACGGCGATATTGTGTTTGCATCTGGACTGTCCGATCAAAATTCGAATTAATCTGGCTCAAGGTGAGAAGCAAAAGACCCCTTTTATATTTTTGCAAAAACATATTGGACGGTATGGATCCAAATTAAAAATTTGAGTTACTTTTGGTGATCTCAATTCAGGAGGTGGGGGTGAGGGAATTCGGATCTCCTTCTGTACCTTAAAAAAAAAATATTAAAATTAGTGTATTCGGACTATTCTTTTAATCTGACACGAACCTTAAAGAGAACCTCTACATATTCAATAGGCACCTGATTAAGTTAGGTCCAATTAGAATTAATCTTAACTGTAAAACATGAGAGCATGCTTGTTTGGTGGTGGGTGGGGGAGTTCATATTACCTAAGGTAACATAAATTTTGAGTTTAGATCCGGACCGTTCGATCTTCTTTGGAATGAATATTGAAGGTTCCCTGTGCATTCCACCTTGAACGGATTCTGATCGGACGTCCGGATCTAAACTCAAATATTTTTGTTACCTCATAGTATATCTGACTGGGTCAGGGGTTGATATAGCCCAAGCCCAAATGTGATCAATTGTAAATGGATGAAATAATAAGTTACAGCCCAAACAAAAAGTAAATGGAAGTAATAATAATAAGTTAATATAGCCCAAGCCCAAATCCAGGGGTTTGAATTAATTATGGCATCATTCGAAATAACCCAATTAAACCCATTCAATGTTGTCATTACTGCTGCTGGAATTCAATTTTTTTTTAGCTTGAATTGTTCATAATTTCTTTCATTTGTAAATAAGTTTTATGCGAATATTTCATCATTTTATAGAATTTTTAATAATTTCTAAATGTACTGACTTTTAATGTATTAAATTTCTTTATTACAAAATAAGTACTTAGGTGGTGTGTTTAGAACTTCTATAAACTTGTATTGTCTGCAATAGAGTCTGTAATATTATTTAAAACCAATTGTGTTTTTCAGAAAATAAGGGTTGACAAAAGCATGAGAGATCACTGGCTTCTTAGACTCAAGGGTCCCGCCCCTTAGTTGAAACCTCCCCCCCAGATCTGTATGTTTGATTTGTAATTCGGATTAAATTTAGAGTTAAAAACGATTCAATATTTTTTAAACC
Source organism: Carex rostrata (assembly GCA_964058875.1). Lineage (NCBI taxonomy): Eukaryota > Viridiplantae > Streptophyta > Magnoliopsida > Poales > Cyperaceae > Carex > Carex rostrata. Next base: position 3,050,952 of record CAXKVT010000056.1, read on the forward strand.
CAACCCCCCCCACGCCCCTCCCCGGCCACAACACACACACACAAAATTCCTGGGCCCGCCCCTTCTTAGACTCTTATAAAATAAAACTCATTCTTTCTATAAATCCATTAGAATAAGAAAAGAAAGAACAAGTGCATATTTTATTCCATCTCATATTGATACTGATCAATGTTTTACATCATATGTGAATTAAAAGAAACGCTCAATCATTAGCAAAATAATTAATGAAACGAATGTACAAATAAATAAATACATGATTGCATTATATATACATTCCAATCTGAACCTTTTCCTCTTACAAAACTTTGTTAGATGCTTCTATTTCTTCACTTTCATAATTGGCCTGAATTAAATACTGTTGATTTTCTTGAATTATCTCGTCCAAATTTCTAGATGCTGTACTATTCATGTACATCATATAAATCACCAGTTGAATGAATCCTAAGAAGAAGCCTATTCCGTTTGGAATCTACAGTCATAAAATTTATTGGTAGCTCAATTAGAAATGAAAATATACAATTTTTAATTAAGTGTGTCAAATATAGCCCCTTACTTTGGAAAAGTAAACTTAAAATTTGGTTAGGTCATTTAGATAGGACTGATATAAAGTTGGTGCAATCTGATCAGAAATAATATACATCAACTATATATAGCATGAGGAGGGTTCAAATGCACCCAAATTTTTGTGCAAATGCATCCTATCTTTCAAATTCTTTTTCTCGGTTTTCAAAGTCCGAATAGTCAATCCGAACCGTTAGATGCGATCTATATATTAACATGTGCTTGGAGACCAAATTTTATATTTTTTGGAATTTTTTTACTATTTATTAAGCCACTTTGAAAATAGCTGATTTTACATTTTCTGGACCATTGGATCAGCAATTTTCAAAGTTGTTTAATAAATAGTAAAAAAATTCCAAAAAATGTAAAATTTGGTCTCCAAGCACATCTTAATATATAGATTGCTTCTAACGGTTCGGATTGACTATTTGGACTTTGAAAACGGAGAAAAAAGATTTAAAAGATAGGGTGCATTTGGATGCACAAAAATTTGGGTGCATTTGAACCCTCCTCATATAGCATATACTTTAAACCTTACTATCGACATTACTAATTAATGATTGTGGAACCCAAATATATTGTACTCAGCTAATTATATGTTGGGTAAAGAACAAATCTACTGGTATATATACTTCAATTCTAACATGGTTGGCCACAATTATAATTAATATAATAGGAGGATGTAAATTAATGTAATTTATCCTATTTATAGTTTCATCATATGAGCAGGATTTAATGCAAAAATGCTGGTACTTACACCAAGGAAAACATCTCTGGCAAGAATAGCATATGCAGTCCAGATGCCACCATTCAAGAAGAGAAATAAAGAGAGAAGGAAGGGCATGAACTCCACACTGTTTGTACTTATCACTGTTCTCTGCATATTTAATCAAATGTTAGATAAATCATCATAATTAGTATTGGTTTAGCACTATATAATTACTCTAATACATTATAAAAGTGAGCTAATTAACTGATGATGGTTCATTACTAGATATGTAATCCAATAAATTAAGCATTTATTTTTATCATAAAGCATTTTGTTACAATTAAATTGTTGGTTTTGAAGATAATTAAGACCAGAAAAAACAGTTGATTAATTACCCGATTGCTAGTCACTGAATTGTTATTCAATAATATCTGATTTATTTAAGGGAATGAATTATGAATTTCTTTTTTAATTTCTCGAAAGATAATGATGTACAAAGGAATATGCTAAGTTATATTTAAAGAATAATTCTAACATAAATTAAATTTTTTGTTGCACATCAATGTGATATCTTAAAAATACTATTCATAAAATTATAACTGTGTTCTTTATCATTTAATTTTGATAGGATTTGCCTCAAATTTGAATCAATTTTAGAAGTTTATTTGTCATCCATGAAAAAGTAATTAAACTCAACAATAAGAAATTTCAAATACATATAGTGTTGGGTTATCATGTTTTGGAAATTAAAGATTTATTTTACTTTCTGCTCATATCTTCATTTATGAAATGCAAGTTGTTGATTCGAACCTTTTATATTCATATTAACGTATTGTTGGAGACCAAATTTTACATTTTTTGGAAAATTTTTGCTAATTAATTTCTTAGAATGTTTCAAAATGTTTGTTTTTGTGAATTTTTTTCATTAAATAAAAAAAATCATAAAAACAATGATTTTCAACATTTTTAAAAAATAATAAACCTTTTCCAAACAAATGAAAAATCTGGTTTCCAAGCACATATCAATATGAAGATCATGTTGTGAAGTTCTTATTAACTATTTGAACTTTATATATAGAGATAAGAATGAAAAGTAAAACAACTTATTTACTTCCCAACTCTGTTATATATATCAAGGAATAAGCGACAATCAAATCTGTCAATTATGCTCTATTATATTTGATTAATGAAAAGCACGGCTGCATAGAATCTAGAATTTTCTATATAAGTTAAATAGAAGCTAGAATTTTCTATATAATTTGAATAAAAGGTAGAATTTCCTATATAACTTAAATAGAAGCTAGAATTTTCTATATTTAAAAATATGCAGAAATTTTAAATAGAAGCCTTGGTAGGGATCGAATTAAGGATAGTACGTACGCAACAAAAATATTTCCTTGTAACTAATTAAATATATATAATAAAGAAATATAGATGCATACGCAACGACTAAAGAAATACTATCCATCTGTTGCTTATAAGTTCTAATAAGTAATAAACAGCCATTGAATTTTAATTTTCTATTCTGTAACCTCTATCTTAAATATGTTTATCCTTAGCTTATACCGTTGAAATTTGGATCAGCTTGCGTACAAGCAATCATATTTACATAACAAGATTAATTTTCAGCATAGGCGCTACTCAATGTCAACGTGTATATATTGTCAGATTTCAATTAGTTGACTCTATGTATAGTTGGGGTCCATTCTTAGGTGTACACCTTAATATCATATTTTGGAAGCATTTAATACCTGTACTATTTTATAATATATAATGCACATATAATTAAATACTTAACTAGTTGTCTTTTAACAGTAAGTTAGTTGCTTTTAATATATAATAATGAAAAATGATTCGATGATAGTGCGTTTTTAATATGAAATTAGTTATGCGTACTCCTAATAAAAATATTGTTCTTGTAAATACTTGGCTATTTTTTTAAATTGTTTTTGTTTTTGTTTTTTTAATATATAGAGAGAGAATGACTAAGCTCAAAACGTTTTTTTCTAGTTCCAGGAACAAACGACTCGGTTTTTCAATTTTCAAAGTCCAAACAGTCGATCCAAACCGTTAGATGTTTAATCTATATTAAAATGTACTTGGAGACCAAATTTTACATTTTTTGGAATTTTTTTTACTATTTATGAGGATGGTTTGAAAGTCGATGTTTTTTAATGGTCTAGAATTTTAATAAAAACAGTGATTTTCAAACCATCTTAATAAATAGTAGAAAATTTTCAAAAAATAAAAAATTTGGTATCCAAGCACATTTTAATATAGATTAAACATCTAACGGTTTCGATCAACTATTTGGACTTTGAAAATTAAAAAACCGAGTCGTTTATTCCTGGGCCAGGAAAAACGTTTTGAGCTTAGCCATTATATATATATATATATATATATATATAGATGGGCTATGGTGCATTGCAATGTATAGACGGGTTTGTGCATTGGACCATAAATCTAAAATTCAAAGTCCAAATGGTCGATCCAAACCGTTCATCTTGTTCTCCATATTAATATGTGCTTGGAGACCAAATTTTACATTTTTCTAAAATTTTTTACTATTTATTAAGTATTTTACAAAATTGTTGATCCAACGGTGGCTTAACAAAACAGTAAAATCAGCAGCCACCGTTGGATCAACAATTTTGTAAAATACTTAATAAATAGTAAAAAAATTCAGAAAAATGTACAATTTGGTCTCCAAGTACATATTAATATGGAGAACAAGATGAACGGTTTGGATCGGCCATTTGGATTTTGAATTTTAGATTTATGGTCCAATGCACAAACCCCTCCATGCATTGCAATGCACCATAGCCCATCTCTCTCTCTCTCTCTCTATATATATATATATATGGAGTTAGGCTGGGGTGCTATGGATAGCATAGTGGCCTCCCGTGCTACGGCTCAATATTTGAGTTTTCAAAATCCAAACGGTCGATCCGAACCGTTCATCTTATTCTCCATATTAATATCTGCTTGGAGACCAAATTTTATAATTTTCTGAATTTTTTTACTATTTATTAAGCCACTTTGAAAATCGCTAATCCAACGGTTTTACTGTTTTGTGCAGTCACCGTTGGATCAACAATTTTGTAAAATACTTAATAAATAGTAAAAAAATTCAGAAAAATGTAAAATTTGGTCTCCAAGCAAATATTAATATGGAGAATAAGATGAACGGTTAGGATCGACCGTTTGGATTTTGAAAACTCGAATATTGAGCCGTAGCATAGATGCCTCTATGCTATCCATAGCACCCCAGCCTAACTCATATATATGAGTTAGGCTACGGTGAGTTGCGAAGTAAAGCGACTATTTTACTTCACGCTCATATTTTGCGATTTTAAAGTTCAAAACGTCGATCCGAACCGTTCATCTTGTTCTCCATATTGAAATGTGCTTGGAGACCAAATTTTACATTTTTTTGAATTTTTTTACTATTTATTAAGCAATTTTGAAAGTCGCTGATCTGATGGTCCAGAAAAATTTTCTGCTTTTTACTGTTCACAGCAAAACAGCAATTTTAAAAAATGCTTAATAAATAGTAAAAAAATTCCAAAAAAATGTAAAATTTGGTCTCCAAGCACATTTCAATATGGATTAAACATCTAACGGTTTGGATCGGTCATTTGGACTTTCAAAATAAAAATACGGCGTGAAGTAGAAATGCGTTTTACTTCGCAACTCACCGTAGCCCACCTCTATATATATATATATATATATATAGAGTTAGGCTGGGGTGCTATGGATAGCATAGTGGCCTCCCGTGCTACGGCTCAATATTCGAGTTTTCAAAATCCAAACGGTCGATCCGAACCGTTCATCTTATTCTCCATATTAATCTCTGCTTGGAGACCAAATTTTATAATTTTCTGAATTTTTTTACTATTTATTAAACCACTTTGAAAATCGCTAATCCAACGGTTTTACTGTTTTGTTTCAGTCACCGTTGGATCAACAATTTTGTAAAATACTTCATAAATAGTAAAAAAATTCAGAAAAATGTAAAATTTGGTCTCCAAGCAGATATTAATATGGAGAATAAGATGAACGGTTCGGATCGATCGTTTGGATTTTGAAAACTCGAATATTGAGCCGTAGGATAGATGCCTCTATGCTATCCATAGCACCCCAGCCTAACTCTATATATATATATGAGGAGGGATCTGATTACCACAACCATTTTATAGATTTTCCAAGTTCAAATTGTTGATCCTAACCGTTCAACATGATCTCTACTATTGAAATTTTACATTTTTTTGAGTTATTTTTCTATTTATTAAGTATTTTACAAAAAATAGTCAAATTCAGACTATTTAATTTTGTACCCATCTTAATAAATAGTAAAAATAATTAAAAAAAATGTAAAATTTGATCAGGAAGCACATTTTATTGTGGAGATCATGTTTGAAAATGTAGAAAATGATTATGGTAACTTTGTGGTAACTCAAAATTATAGTAATCGTATCCCTCCTCTATATACACACACAATTCTTAAAACATGTTTACCGATGGTATGGAAGTGCAATGATGTTTAAAAGAAAAAAATATTAAAAAAAACCAGTTCAGTATCTACAATAATAGTATTTTTTTAAAAATAAATTGTTCAACACTTTTAAAAATAAGAATCAAATGATCATATATTTTTGTGACTATGTTCAAAGCTACTAATTTTGTTTTTAATTTTAGTTTATTATTGTTTTCAAAATTGGAACATAATTAAGAAGTAATTTCATATTAAATTGGTATATTTCATATTTGGGAACGTAAATTTCATGAAAACTTGGCAACATTAACTACTTTGACCAAGTAATCCATGGGTAGCTTTCCAAGTTGCGTAATTGGTTTGCCAGATGTGTGTTTTGTTCCCTCTTGCGTTAATGATTATTTTCTATGATATATAATAATAAATTGAGAATATTCTTTTAGCAATACTTCCTGAAGTCTTGAAAGTTACATTTACAATTTGGGAAAAATAAAAAATTTTGAACGAAATAATGTTATCAAAAATGAACCAGACATTAATTCGATAAAGTTTAAGGTTAACAATTTACTGATTGGACCGCCGGATCAATCAGTTCAATTGTTAATTTATTAAAATAAGGTCAATTGCAACATGGCGATAACATCATTTTTTTTGTTGTTCTGCTATGACGCGATAAATGCTATTTAAACCTTTGAATTTGAGTATTGTTATACATTAATCATTTTTTTTATAAGTCACTAGTGAAATTTATACGGCATCATATTGTAAAAATTTGCACAAATATTTAATAATCCAATATAAGACAAAACTTATGGTTATATTTTAAAATTTAACATCAAAATAAAATGAAAATACTTATTTTATTAAAGAATTATATATTTTTGTCTTAATATTTTTTATGGGAGAAAAATATAACGACTAATCTTTTCATTTTATTTGATAACTATCAAGAGAGTTTTCTGCAATAATTATAAATAATGTCCTTAATAAAAATTTAGAAATTTTTTGAATTTTGGACACAATTATTTATATTATGTATAATTATATTTTTAAATATTTAAAATATTTTAGGTCTTACGTGTAAATTTCGTAATACAAATTAAAAAAAAAATCATAATACAATATTTAAAATATTTAAAATATTTTATCTGTTTAAAATATTTAAAATATTTTATCTGTTTATTGATTTGTGGTCACCTGGTTAGCCAATCCCTATCATGCTATCACAATTTTAGTTTAAAAACCGTTTTTCTACAAAAACGAGTTGACAATTTTTTATATATAGAAAAAAAAGTTATTTATAAAAACCGGTTCAGTAGGCGAAATAATATTTTAAAGTCTGAACGAATTATATTTTGGTCCGGGTTTTTTCAGTTCGACAGACCGGTCCGATCTGGTTTTGATAATACTAGAACGGACAAACTTGAAACTGTTTTGCTAATTCTCTGCTATTTTTTAATCAATTAAGGCGTTTGTTTAAATAAGTCAATTATATATATGGAGCCAAATCACGTGGTGAGGTGCAATAAATAGATTCGAACCGTTCTTGTAATATGGTACGAATCTCAAAACATACCACCTATAATTTATAAGCAACCGATTGATTTGGACCCACTGAAATTAATCCGGACCATCCGTTTATTATCGCACCCCTTCAATATCTGAAGGCATACATTCAAATCACGTGGGCAATAAAGAGACAGGTAGGTAGTTGCATATTGAAGACAGCCTTACAAATGTGTGCGCACACACACAGCTAGTCATTGAATTAATATAATATATTGTGTTTTTCTTGTATTAATTAATTTCGGTTTTAAATTTGATTTTGTAACCCGTATCATTTTTTTTTTTTTTTTTTTTTTAAAAACACTTGGTTGTCATCCATACCATGATGAAACTCAAAATCAGTCTCATTTCATTTTTTTCTTGTTATTATTTCAAAGAGCATAATTTAATTTATGTTCTATTCTGGGCATGTTTTCTTTATTGGATACATAGTTTAATTTAGTCTTGTTCTTTCATAGCAGTACTGTTGAATAAAGTATGTATAGTTTAATTAATTACATAAAAAAGTTGAATTTCGTTTTTCAACTTTACATATATAGGTTATAAAATCAAATATTTTGTATGTCAAATTAAACAAAATACGTACATAGTGGATACCCATTAAGTCAGCAAATATAACCTAATTAAAAAATACTAAATAATTATTAACTTGGATATAGTTATAAGAAAGACTTCATCAAATTCAAATAAAATAAACTAAACATACTGCCGCTTGCAAAGAAACATACATGGATATAATTATACATGATTAAATTAAGGCATGCACCTATTTGTACAAATTGCAACTATCTTAAAGTTTTTTATTATTATTTTCTCCCTAGATAATTGTAGAATATGGACATTATCTACAAATATATAGATGCATAGAGTCTCAGTTAATTTTAAGATTATAAAAGTAATTAATTTCATATTGGGGATAGATGAGAGTTCTAATATTTCATACTTTTTATATCTCATCATATCTCATATTTTATATTTTTATTTTCAAAATTCAAACTGTCCATCCGAACAGCTCAACAAGATATCCATACTAAAATAGGTATGGAGATGAAATTTTATAATTTTTAGAAATTTTTTACTATTTTTTCAGATCGGTAGAAAATTAATGTTTTTTAACGGTCCAAAAATAGAGATTTTGTATCTATCTTGAAAAATAGTAAAAAATCTCTAAAACTTATAAAATTTCATCTCCAATCATATTTTAATATGGATATCATGTTAAGTGATTCCGATCGACAGTTTAAACTTTGAAAATGAAGATATAAATTTAAGGTATAATGAGTCATGAAAACATAATGTATTAAAAATCTTCTGTTGGGGATATTTAGGAACATTAATTTCATGATAACTTGGCAACATTATTTACATTGACCAAGTAATCCATGGGTCGCTAGTTTTCCAAGTTGGATTGCCAGATATGTTGTTCTCTCTTGCGTAAATGCATGATTACTTCTTGTAATAATCTTTGAATGAGAAAATTCTTTTAGAATTCAGTGCCTCTTAATAAACCATATATAATTAATTAATCAAGCCCACTATATTTACAATCAAGGAAACTCTTTTGCTAATTATGTAGTTATTTTTTAATCAATTAATTAAGGCGATTCTTTAGAAGCCAATAAATCACGTGGGGAATAAATTGACAGTTGGGTAGTTGCAGTACGTTGAAGAAGCACAGCCATACAAATGTATGTGCACACACGCACAGCTAGTCATTGAATTAATATCATATATTGTGTTTATCTTAATTTGCATTAATTAATTTCGGTTGTCAATGTTGATTTTGAAGTGGATATATAGTGGATATACAAATTAACACCACCAAATAATTAATAGCTAACTAGGATATTAAAGACTATATAAAAAACTTTAATTTGTATATCAAATTAAAGATGCTATAGCCAATTCAACAAAGATAGTGGGTACCCATTAATTCAGGAAAATATGTGATCAAATCATATATATATATATATATATATATATATATATATATATATATATATTGGATCTAAAAAAACATTAAATAATTAATTAATACCTTAGATATAATATAAAGGACTAAATTATCAAATTAAAATAAAAAATATATGCAGAGAAACGTACCACAACAGCAAGAGGGGAGCCATACATGATTACATTAAGGAATGCACCTAATGTTCCAATTGCAACTATGTTCAAGCTTTCATCCTCAATAGCAAACCTTGTGACCAAGAATACTGCTCCAAACACTCCCACATCTAATATCAACACCAAAAGAGCCGTCCTTACCTGAATTTTAAAATTTTATATCAAAAAAAAAAAAAGGAAAAGGGAAGCGTTTTGATACACACAAAGTGAGACACCAACAAAAAGAGAGAACAGATTTAAAATATATATGTGAAGTATTAATTAATTAGTGATATTGATGTGGATGTACTATAAAAATAGGGGGAAATTATAGGTAGAGATTTCAATATATCTCTGTTTTCTATAAGAAAGTTCTAAATATATAGGACATTACATAGTTTCCACAACATTGTTATTTGTAAGTATATATATATATTGCGCTCCAATAATGCATATATTATACAAATATAGTTAAAGAAACATCAGCAAAAGGCATATATTGAAATAGCAAAAAAGGTATTATATAACTAGAAATAATTAGCTTACTCTTTGAGAAGGTTTGGCGAATACAAGAAACAGAACCACATAAATAGCCTCTAGCACAACACCTACACCATTAACCGTTGCAACGAGATAAGCATCGGGTTTTGTAACACCATAGTAGACCCAAAGCAATGAACTCAAAAGGGTCACGGCATATGGCGTCGGCTCGAAATCTTCAGTTGATTTGCTAGCTCCTAGTAATCCTCCAAAAGGTTTTACTGCCACATAATTTTGAAATATATCATATTACTTACTTAGGTGAGGCAAACATAGGTGAGGCAAACATATTGTTTTGCTTTCTTCTTTAAACAAAAAGAAAATCATATACAATATGATATATTATCAGACAGAATACAGTTTGAGTTTAGCTTACATAGGTGAGGCAAACATAAGAACTGAGATAACATTACCTGCATTATATAGATAGAGAAAAGGGGTTATTTAGTTGTATAATGGTGACCTACAAAAGAGAGAGAGAGAGAGAGAAAGAGAGAGAGATGTAACCTATGATTCCAATGGAGAAGAGAAGAGGATCCATGGGAAAATTAAACGGTTATGTTTAGTTGTTTTGTTTTGTAATCCTATTAGTTTGGAAAGGTGGATGGTCTAGATGTACCTATTAATCATTGAATTAGTCAATTTTTATTAAGTTCAAGGCCTAACAAATTTAATGAGAAATAATTCGTTAGTCGTATTTTTCTTTCTATCTTATTTTTTCCGTACAAGTGCTTATCTTTCTTTTTATTTAAAAAATAGCCTTGTCACGTTTTCCAACTTATAAATATTAAATTTTTTGTGGTCAGTTTTTCAACTCTAGAATGCATATTTTATTCAACTTAATAAAACAAGCCAATTTAATTTATTTTAAGTCTGCAAGCATATATTTTAGTCACACAATATCCGTCAAATTCAAGTTTTAATTCAATTTCTGATAGACATAATTTTTAATACATAATTACAATATAGTAAAAGCACTTATATTTCCGTACAAATACAAATAATCTGAATCATATTTCCGTAGAAAATGAAAAAAAAATATATATAACTTGTACGCTGAATGAAAACCAAACAACACTGTCAATATCATTATTAATTGCTCACTCTCAGCATAATTGATAAGCATAATTGATAAGGTAAAAGTAGTAGAATACAATTGATAAGCTCCAATGAACTCCCAACTGAACGATTGGAATTCGGTGCCTACGTAGATATAGAGACTCCATTTTGAGATTCGTCCAATTTAAAACTGACGACTCAGATCTCATTCTACTCATATTGCACGGAACTCATTCTACTTGTATTGCACCGGATCTGAATTCAAAATAGGTTGATGTAAGATAATTACGGTCGACCATTTCTATCTTAACTACTATTCTTGTAGTTGGGAATTTGGCATCAATAGGTGCAGATCTACCTTTCACAAGACATGCATATATACAGATACTTTGTTGCTGGAAAAGGACAAATGCTACCCGACATGTTTTTTTCTGTCAAATTATGAAACTAATAATTAATGTTTGAAGTTAGATAATTGTTCTGCTGATATATTTTACAAATTACAAAGTTTCAGAGGGGACAAAAATCAGCTATAGAGTAGCAGACTGACTTAGAACTTTTATAACACGTTTTTTTTTATGTAGCAAATACATGCAATTTTTTAAGTAAGATATCTGTCTTCTGAAAATTATGATTTCTTTAATGAAATTATACTCAGTTTCATTAAAAAAAAATATATCTTTGTAAACAAAGAAATATTATTAGCATTAATATTTTGAAAGATATAAAGAAAACATAATTCATTGTGAAAAAATCAATTTAATATCACGAGATCTTTTGTTTTGAATAAAGGTTGGAGGTTATATTATGAGACCTGTTGTGTATATATTACGGTATAATTAATCTTTTTAATCCAATGATATCATCCAGACAATTTTCGAGTGAAATTTTATAAGGTGATGACACAAATGCATGTTAATATATAATATAATTTTTATTTTATGGAGAACATAAATGAAATACACGACTTAGAAAACTACAGGATTTAATGACAAAATAATTTCGATTCCTGTCTGTGCCACCTTTCCTCATTTTCCTCCATTCATTTTTTTGTCGGTCACAAATGCAATCACGATGGAAACTATTTTCTCTCTGCAACACAGCTGTATAATCTTTAATTTAAGATTTTTATCCTGTTCAAATAATTAAAGTGTACTGTTCAATGCATGATTGTCGTGGAAAGTATTAGGCCTGTTCAAATAATTAAAGTGTACTGTTCAAGACAGCTGTACGACTAGTCCCTTGTACGAATTGGGCCTGTTAAGAATTTATAAGATTTCAGCCCAATTGGCGACACTAGTACAAAAAACTCCTTCACTGACCCTTCATTACCGACTGTTTTCACTGAAGCATCAGTGTTGCTACACCTACAGTGACTCTTTTATTAAATAACAGTCAGTATTATTTCTCAACACTGCCGCTTGAAAAACAGTCACTGTTGACTACCAACACCGACGGTTTTTACAAAAAACAGTCAGTGTTGGTTGTCAACACTGACGGTTTTTAAAGCGTCAGTGTTGGCCACCAACACTGACGGTTTTTCAAGCGTCAGTAATTGTATTCAACAGTGACGCTTTAAAAACCGTCAGTGTTGATAACCAACACTGATAGTTTCTTTTAAAACCGTCGGTGTTGGTAGTCAACAGTGACGCTCTAAAAAGAGTCAGTGTTGGTAACCAACACTGACTGTTTTTAGAGCGTCACTGTTGACTACCAACACTGATTATTGTAAAACCGTCAGTGTTGGTAAATTTACTGACTGTTTTTTTGGAGGCGTCAGTGTTGGATATTTACTGACTGTTTTGTTGCGGAACCGTCAGTGATTTTATTTCCCTTATAAGCTATCCTTTTCCCAGTATAACTAGGTCAACTGCTTGTAAATTTTATTTCGCTCTTCGCCTCCTTTTTGCTTAGCCTCAGCCTCCTTTCATGAAAGCGTCAGCATTTCATTTTGAGCAAGTTATATATAGTTGATTTTTCTTTGTTATGTTGACTACGTTACGTGCAATTCTTTATTTGTGTTCTACAATAATTTGTTTACAGTCGTTTTCTCTTTACTTCACTAGTACAAAAAACCCCTTCACCGACCCTTAATCACCGACTGTTTTAACCGAGATAATTTCAAGTTGGTACTCAACACTGACTGTTTTTTGAAAAACCGTCAGTATTGATAATTTAGTGTAAGAATTCAGTTTATCTATCTAAATAGCAATACTGTAAGAATCAAATTTTAATTTAGTGTAAAATACAGTATCTTTTTGTGTGAAAGGTCATCAATTTAAATATTGGATGTGAAATCTTAATAAATAATGGAGTTTTGAAGACCAGACTCTATTTTTTTCTATAAATATTGGTCCAGAAATATTTACACATATTGAAAGAGCAAATAATAATTAAATTCTATAAAATCAACAAGTATATGTATGATTTGTCCATGAAAGCTATAAAAAGTTTGAAAATATTTTATTTTTATTTTTTTTCCATATTATTTGTTGTATAAATTAGATTTACATATGTACAAATTCAACATAAATAAGCTAATATTGAATGTCCAAACTAATTTGTCAAAACTTTCACTTATCCCATAAACTTTTGCCAAAAATTATATCTCTTAAATAAAATTAAATCTATATAATATAATTATATATATACAAAGAGGAGGGATCAAGTTACAACACTTGAAAGTTACAACAAAGTTACAACATCATTTTTTTTCATTTTCAAAGTCCAAATCGTCGATCCAAACCGTTAGATATTCAATCTATATTAAAATGTGCTTGCAGACCAAATTTTACATTTTTTTAAATTTTTTTGCTATTTATTAAGATGGGTACAAAATTGCTGTTTTTTAATGGTGCAGAATTTTAATAAAAACAGCGATTTTGTACCCATCTTAATAAATAGCAAAAAAATTTCAAAAAATGTAAAATTTGGTCTGCAAGCACATTTTAATATAGATTGAATATCTAACGGTTTGGATCGACGATTTGGACTTTGAAAATGAAAAAAAATGATGTTGTAACTTTCAAGTGTTGTAACTTGATCCCTCCTCATATACAAATTATTTTGCAAACTTTTTTATTTCTCTTCCTTGCAAAATTTTTAACCCTTTGTCAAAAAAAATCACTGACGGTTTTTAAAAAATAGTCACTGTTGGTATTCAACACTGACTGTTTTTGAAAAATCGTCAGTGTTGATACACCAACACTGACGGTTTTTAAAAAACAGTCAGTGTTGAACACCAACACTGACGGTTTTTAAAGCGTCAGTGTTGGTACTTAACACTGACGCTTTAAAAACCGTCAGTGTTGGTGTTCAACACTGACTGTTTTGAAAAACCGTCAGTGTTGATGTGCAACAGTGACTGTTTTAAAAAACCGTCAGTGATGGCAGCCAAACACTGACTGTTTTTTTTAAATGCAGCCGTCGGTGATTTTCGCGCTGTAAATTTCATTTCCCATCTTTGTAACTCAAAATTTCACGAAGCATTTAAGAAAGGTTACGCATCAGACCCTTCCTCCCCGCCTAGACCCCTTACCCGAAATCTAGACCCTTCCTCCCGATAGAAACCCTAGACCGCTGCCTCCCCGCTTTCCCCTGCCTCTCCTCTCTGCCTTCCCCTACAATCACTTCACTGGCCAGCTTCTTTGCAGTGCCGCCCCCTTCTACTATTTTGCTCACCCCGCCAAAGCCTTTCTTCTCTCTTCTTGCGCCGCCCCAATTTCCCTTCTCTCTGACCGGTCGGAGGTGAGGGTGAAGGAACCAGCACCCATCGTGGTTGTGGCCAGCCTTGTGGCAGTGGTCACACCGCTCGGTGCTCGGGGCTCCCTTCCCTTTGGCCGCGTCCCTGTAGTTAGGGTTTGAGTGTTGTACCTGTTAAAAATTAATTCAAATTGATTAGAGCATGTACAAATCAGTTTTTACTAGCAGAAAAACTGCATGGGTTATTTTGGGCATTGGTTATTTTAAGCATAGTTATTTTAGGATTAGTTAGAGTAGTGGTTAGTTATTTTTAGCATGTTGTGTAGTGGGTGCTTAATTTAGGGAAGTTGTGGGTGGTTATTTTAAGAACATTGTATTGCTTTAAATACTGCATAACTTTATGTAATTGAGTAAGAGAGAAAGGAAATAAAGCGTTGTTTCTATTCAGAAAAATATTCTTCTCTCTTCAATCTTTTGCATACTGGCACAAAGCAGTGCAGTATTGCTGAGTTTATCCCAACAAAATGGTATCAGAGCCGATGGTTCGGTGGACAAGCAATTGAAGGCAGAGTCAATTTGAAATTGAAGACAGAGTCAATTGGTGCACAACCTTGAAGAATTGCAGCAGCAACAATTGCTAAAGAAGCATTGGCAACCTTGAAGACGGCATTTCAGGGAAGTTCTCGAGTTGTGGCAATCAAACGGCAAATCGTACACGGAGATTTGTTGCATATGAAAATAGAAGAATCAATGCAGATTTTTCTGGTGAAGAGTCATGATCGTTGTCATCCAAAATGGTATCAGAGCCTAAGGTTAGAGATCAGGGCAGATCCTACCATGGCAGAGAACATGAGCGTTTCGAATCCATCGATTCCGCTGTTCAAGGGACACAACTACGAGTTCTGGAGCATCAAGATACGAACTTTGCTCAAGTCGCAAGGTCTATGGGAATTGGTGGAGACGGGAGCACCGACCGCAGATCCCACACCAACAGAAACAGCAAAGCGAGATGCGAAGGCGCTATTCTTCATCCAACAAGCAGTGCATGACACCATCTTCTCGAAAATTGCAGCAACCACCAATGCAAAGGAGGCGTGGACAACCCTGAAAACAGCATTTCAAGGGAGTACTCGAGTCATGGCAATCAAACTTCAAGGCCTACGCAAGGACTTTGAAACATTGCAGATGAACAAGGAGGAATCCGTGCAGATTTTCCTCTCAAGAGTACAAGGGGTGGTCAACCAAATTCGAGCATTTGGAGACACCATGGAAGAGAAGACGTTGGTGGCGAAAGTGTTAAGGAGCCTAACACCCAAGTTTGATCATGTAGTTGCAGCAATCGAAGAGTCCAAAGATCTAGCAACCTACACCTTCGATGAACTCATGGGATCACTGCAGACTCATGAAGCAAGGATGTCAAAAGCTGAAGATAAAGGCGACGACAAGGCGTTTTACACGAAGGGGGAGTCATCAAGAGGCAGATCTAATGGCTACCCAAGGAGCAGAGGCAGCCACAATCCCAGCAGAGGACAGGCTAACTCCGGCAGAGGAGGAAGAGGAAGAGGCAGAAGCAACACTGCCGAAAATAGTCAATCATATGATGAATCCAAGAAGGATATCCAGTGCTATTACTGCAATAAGTTTGGGCACTACCAATCCGAGTGCTACAAGAAGCAAAGGGAGGAGAATCAAGCAAGTTATGTTGTAAAAGAAAATGACCAACCGGCACTCTTCATGGCATACACCAAGAGCAAGATTGATGCAAGCAACAATGGCACAGTAGCAGTGCACACAAGAGATAATGGTGGCAGCAGTCCAGAAAGTAGCAAAATCATGGTGAGTAGAAATATTTTGTTTGATGAAAAAGCCCTCAAGGTGGAGAATGTAGGGCTCATTCGTCAGAGGCCATTGAAGCTGGTGTACAACCATGATATACGGCTGGCTCAGATTTCAGAAAAATGTAGTTTCAAAGTGTTGAGAGATATTGTGACGAAGATGTTTCCTTCATTAAAATCTGTGCTGATCAAGTACAAGGATTCTGATGGGGATCTGGTTACCATTACTGATACACAAGTGCTGAGGATGGCAGAATCATGTTTCGACCAGCTTGTACAAATGAAGGCAGAGAAAGAAGAAAAGAGACTTTCCTTGATGAGACTACATATTGTAGAAGTCAATCCTAAGCAAGAGCCAACAATCACAGAGGAGGAAACTGAAGTACCCAAAGAGGCCACAGATGGAGCAGATGTTAACATGCATGATTCAAAACCTGAACCAGAATCTGATGAGAAGCATGTGCAGATGGAAACCGAGACCAAAGTGGAGTCTAAGAAGAACGTAAAGAAGACCAATGTGTCAGTGCAAGAAATGATATATGGTGCATTGCCAGCTGAGGAGGCAAAGACAAGAAAGAAGGAGAAAGAAAAGGAGAAGCAATTGAAGAAGATGCTAGAGGGCAAGCTTCTAACTAGGAAACAAAAGGAGGAGCAGAAAAATTGGAAGCTATGAGATGGCAGTTCCTTGCACAAAGTGCTGAGGGTTTGGGCAGTATAAGTTCTGGTACAACTGAGGTTAAAGAGAGGTTGAAATATGAGATAAAGAAGCAAAAGCCCAAGGTGGTTGAAGAGGAGGTCATGGAGGCTGATAATGTTGTGGAAGAATCCACAGTGTTTGATGAATCAGCCGAGTCACAATCTCAAGTAGCTACTATCAAAGAGGCTAAGGAGCAGATAGAAGAGGTGAAACCGACATGGGAGGATGACAGTTGGGATACGAAGATCTGGAATGATGACTTAGAAGATGAAGATGATGTTGAAGCTTGGAGTAACCTATTTTGAATCAAGGGGGAGTGTTGGAAGTTGATTCAAAATTAACACATCTAATTTAGATGGCTGCCGAAGTTAGTGGATTTGAATTTCTCCAAAATTAGAAGTCTGTATTTGTCATGTGTTCTAGAGTTAGTATTTCTATGTTTAGTTGAGTTAGTGGAGAATATGGTTTCCTTATTTACACTAGGCAGAAATAGCATGTAGTGGGGTTAGTGGATTCCTTATTTAGAATAATGTTTAGCTATAAATTCAGCATGTTGTAATCGAATTTAATCAAGCAATAGAAGTTAATTTCAGCAGCAAATTTCTTCTCTTTGTTTCATTGTATCCTTCCCAAATTCCCAACAGAATGGTATCAGAGCCGATGGTTCGGTGGACAAGCAATTGAAGGCAGAGTCAATTTGAAATTGAAGACAGAGTCAATTGGTGCACAACCTTGAAGAATTGCAGCAGCAACAATTGCTAAAGAAGCATTGGCAACCTTGAAGACGGCATTTCAGGGAAGTTCTCGAGTTGTGGCAATCAAACGGCAAATCGTACACGGAGATTTGTTGCATATGAAAATAGAAGAATCAATGCAGATTTTTCTGGTGAAGAGTCATGATCGTTGTCATCCAAATTCAAGCATATGGAGACAACATCTTAGAGCAAACCATGGTGGAAAAGGTGCTGAGAAGTGTAGCACAAAATTTGATCACATGGTGGCAGCAGTTGAAGAATTAAAGGATCTTTCAACCTATCCTTTGATGAACTGATGGGATCATTGTAGACCCATGAAGCAAAGTTTAGATCAAAGGAGAAAGGCTATGGAAAGGCGTTCTACAGAAAGGGGGAGTCCTCTCAAGGCAGAGGTGGACGTGGCCATTGTAGATTTGGCGAGTTTGAGTTTCAGCACGACAAAAAGATGTCCAGTGCTTCCAGCAGAACAGATATGGCTGTGTGCAAGTCGATAGTTTCAGAAAACAGAGGGAAGAACAGAAAGCAAAGAGCAAGCCATGCTTTTCATGGCATATATAGAAGGTGGAAGGCAAAGATCCATAATCTTTGTAGCAGTAGTAGGAAATGAAACATGGCATCAAGCAGTGCAAGAAGAATTGGCAGCAGCAAAATGGAGATCAAGCTTGCAAGTTATGAAGAACAGAAGGTTGACATTTTGCTAAAGGCATTGCCAAGAGAAAAGCTTGAAGAATTCATAATCAAACATGGTATAATCAATTTTGAATTAAGAGGGAGTGTTAAAAATTAATTCAAATTGATTAGAGCATGTACAAATCAGTTTTTACTAGCAGAAAAACTGCATGGGTTATTTTGGGCATTGGTTATTTTAAGCATAGTTATTTTAGGATTAGTTAGAGTAGTGGTTAGTTATTTTTAGCATGTTGTGTAGTGGGTGCTTAATTTAGGGAAGTTGTGGGTGGTTATTTTAAGAACATTGTATTGCTTTAAATACTGCATAACTTTATGTAATTGAGTAAGAGAGAAAGGAAATAAAGCGTTGTTTCTATTCAGAAAAATATTCTTCTCTCTTCAATCTTTTGCATACTGGCACAAAGCAGTGCAGTATTGCTGAGTTTATCCCAACAGTACCTTGAAGGCTTTCTTCTCTTGATTCTCTGATAGGCGAGGGTTCATAAGGGCTCGCCTAGACTCCTCTTGGTCGATTCTTGCAACGACATCATCAAAACTTGGCATCTCAGTTGAGGCCAAGATTGAGATCGAATCGCATCATAGCTCGGATCGAGTGCCCCCAGATAAGTAAAAATTAAGTCTTGCTCAACTCTTTTTTGTGTTTCAATTGGGGCTGTGGTTGGTGGTAGATAAATGTTGAGTTCTTCCCATTTGGACATGATTTCGGTTACCAATTCTAAGGTTACCTGTTCGCCCATCCATCCTAGTTTGTTTAATTTTGCATAATTTGGCGAATTTTGGATAGAGATATGTTTAATTATCCATGCCATGCTGTAAAAGTAGGGTCTTGTTTGTATATTTTGAATTGCATGTCTCTTATGCATCCATAAACCATTTTTACTTTAACCAAGTACATAATTTAAATGGATTTTCCATTTTAAACATTTTTTAACCAGGATGACGGGTCACCAGTCTCAATATTCTCTCTTTCAGGGAGTAGTTCACAAGACAAGCATTTAGCTGCTGGTCGTAATTATGGCGTAAAGAGATTACAGACAGTAAGTCTCTTGCTGCATTCTACTCAGAGGTAATTCAACTCGCTGTTAATCTCTCTTTCTTTCTCAACATATAGCTTATATGCACAACTAATTCTGAATAATGAGGCCGTGAATAGCCCCATGCTGGTAACTATTACTGTTCATGTTATCTGAATCTCACTAGGCTTGTTAAAGGCTCAAAACTTTTTGTTGCTCGACACTTCCTAATAGGAAAATAATGTACCTTTTGTAGCAATTTAAAATTTTCTCTGTATTTAGATTTCTCTTCTACAGTAGTGTATATTGTTCTTATGAAGATTTATATAATTTATCTCATGACCTTTACAGTGCTTGTTCCTTTCATTTTGCTGAAATACACAACTGAAGGGTATTTTTGGTCTTTTAACCTGCCTGTCTTGTGATTTTTGCACAGGACAGCCCATAAGTCCAAATTTCTTGTTCTTTATACCAAAATTCTCAGTAGGATGCAACCTATACCCTTGATTTATTTCATGTTTTTCTGTATTTTTTAGCCATGGTTTCTAATAACTTTTATAAGAGGAGAGTTTCAGCCTAGTACCAGTTTTTATTTGCTGACAACCTTTTTTGTAAAATTTGTACAGGGCAGACTACAATTCTGATTTGGGTGTTCTCGGTACCAAAAGTTTCAGGAAAGCACAATCTATATCCTCGAAAAGTTTCAAGAAATTAGAAGACCTAAATCTATGTTTATTACGTTGAACAGGCCTCGTCAATTGAATGTCATCGCTTCTCGGGTAGTACTATCCTTTATATTAGTTATAGGTTGCAAGAAAGAGAAGCATTTTTTATTTAAGTCAAGTAAATAGATTTTAGATGCCAATTAACTTGGATAATTTGGTGTCTTTTGTGTGTTTTGTGGATATATGGCATGTAATTTGGATAACATGTAATTTGGATAATTTTGAATGGCAATTAACTTGTTTGGTGTCTTTTGTTTGTGATTGTGGCATATTAATTTTTTAACGTCAATAAATGTTGAATGGTAATATATGGCTAGCAAAAATATGGAGGCTAGCCTAGAATCAAACAGAACCATGTCCAACACTGACTGTTTTTAAAGCGTCAGTGTTGGTATACAACACTGACTATTTTTAAAGCGTCAGTGTTGGTACTCAACACTGACGGTTTTTAAAAGCGTCAGTGTTGGCGCTCAACAGTGACGCTTTAAAAAGCGTCAGTGTTGGCGCTCAACACTGACGCTTTAAAAAGCGTCAGTGTTGAGCGCCAACAGTGACGCTTTAAAAACAGTCAGTGTTGAACCCAACACTGACTGTTTTTAGAGCGTCAGTAAAAGGTAACATTCACTGGCGCCGGCTTTACTGACGCCGCTATAACAGTCGGTGTAGGGGTATTTCAACCGTCGGTGAAGGGGTTTTTTGTACTAGTGCGACAATGACATATATTAGATCAGTTGCCCAATTTTTTTTAGTTACCACCCTAAGCTTTAAAAATTCATATCTTACCACCTTTTGAGGAAAAATTCAAAACTTAACACATGCGTAGACTGAGTTTGCGCATCAATTTTGATTTGTGTGCATACTTAGGAAATTTTCAAAACTTAAAACGTGCGTAGATTGAGTCTGCGCATCAATTTTGATGTGTGCACATACCCAGTATGCACACCACTTTGATGTTTTTTTTTTCCTATTATGTTCTCTTTCTGCAGATAACAAAAAAAATTTGGATCATAGATCAGGTCTGCGAACGTGTCAAAATCTGAATTTCCAAACAAGAGGGTAATAAGATCAGAATTTGAAAAGTTTAGAGTGGTAACTACAAAAGTTTCAAGATCAGTTGGTGCACCAGAAAAAATATCAAAATTAATAACAAAACAGATACAATATATTATTATTTTTCCATTTTTAGTAAAGGAAAAATTTGGGGTTCTTGATCCATAAATTTCAGCTAATCTCGACTTTTGAATCTGTATTGATTATACACAATAATCAAGATTCAAAAAATAAATTTTCTCACCAGAAAAGAAATATCGACAGCATGAACCGTTAATAATGTTATTTTAAAAATAATGAGTCATGGGCTGTCGAAAGTGTGCCATGTGGAGAATAATTAAGTTAACGAATTGATAATAATATTAACGGTTCGTTAATATTATCTAATCACTAAATTAATGAAACTAATTATACAAGATTAATTTCAGGTCGAGCGATTGTTAGTAGGTTTTAAGATTAACTATTGTAGATATGTTCTCATAAATACTGTGTTTTGTTAGGTGTATATTTCACTATCCAATTGCTAGGGAATTCATATTTTTTCCGGTACCGTAATAGAGAATCTTTTAAAAATATTAGATCTGGACCATTATTTTTAACTTGGCATGAATCACAAAGTCTAATGCTTATCATGCTTACTTTAAGTTTGATAGGCTTCAGGACCTTCTGATCTGTTTTAATATCCATGCTCTCAGCTCTAATATTTGATCGTATGGATTTTGAAAAATATCCAACAATCTTAAAACCCATTAAAACTAAAAGTAAATTTGATATCCATCGTATCTACTCAATTGTCCTCATTTTTATGTGTTAAGTACAAAAAAAAAATAATACAATTGAGTAAAAAAAATGAGAAGCTAAATAAATTTAAGCAAAACAATTAATTTTGATCTCTTTACTCGGCGAAAATTTTTTGTACCCGGTTTATCTGTACAGATACTAACAATCCGATATAAATTATCAACTACAGACTTAAATTGTACTTCAAATTTAATAAATTTCGGACAATATTAAATGGTTTAAACTATAATTCAAATAATAACGATAAAAAAAGGTCCTTTGAGTTTATATGTAATAAAAAAGTTTTCCTCAAGTTGTTTTTATTATACACACACTACTTGAGTTGGGCTGGACTGGGCTGGTTAGATATATTAATTCGGTAATGATTATGTACATCATAGTGAGAACATTTTGACATTAAAATTTTCAGTTTGGATCATGTAGGCAAGGTTTTGTGCAGAAAACGTTAGAACTACTTGACTATGTGCCATATATATGCTAAGATGTTCAATTATAGCATATTTTAGTGCTTTTGTTTGTCTGGATGTTTGTCACTCTTAAAACTTGTTCTGTTTTGTAGCTCGAACTAGATAGTTTAACTCATACATTGATCTGGTGGTTTGAAACTTGTAATTTTAAAAAAGTTTCTATCAATGAAACGGGCCTAGCGCCTATGTCTTTTTTTAAAATTAAAAAAAAAAACGAACGAATGCTTGATTGCCTGCATGTAACATATTAATTAACAGATGTTTTACAGTTTAACTGGGCCATGTAGTCCATCTTTAACTATAAAAGCCCAAAATTAAGTACAGCTCTCTATATATGTCCGTTAGCCTTGGGCCCAGCATGAAAATGGAGCCCATTAATATTGGCGATAACTGATAACTAACCTGAATATTTAATTTTCCAACGTCTTATACTTAGAAAAAATAATTATTATTGTAATTATTATTTTTAACTTTTTGACTATTTTAGTAGAGTAATTCAAAAACATCATTGGTATACTACGATTTATTTTGTAACAAAGATGGCCATAATTATGTTAATTAATTAAAATTTACTTATTGATTTACCATCTTAAAAAAAAAATGACATCACTACTACATACGGTTCAATACACATATTTATTGAAAATAATATAACAAATGGAATTACATTCCTCTTAAAGAGGACACTATTAGTTAAGAATTTAATCAAATAATATGCAATAAGCGAGTTGTTCTTGGCGCTAAATTAATTAATTAATCAGCTGATGGTGGATAGATTAGTCAGGCCTGTGCCAAACAATTATTAACCCTCCTCCCATGCATATATGGTTAGACAATGTTCTTAATAATTAATCTTTACAGGAGAATTTTTTTTGGACTCGGCTATTCGTAAAAAACAAAGGACGTACGATCCAAAGTCGCTGCGTAATTAAGTTCATAATTACTGGACCTATTCTGCATATGTTTTCTTTTATAATTGCAACGATCACATTATAAATAAATATAAGACGATTATATCCTAATCGGAAAAAAATTTAAGTTTCCAATGTGTTTTAAAAAATAAAATTATGTAAAAATCTGGTTCGTTCAGGACAAATTAAGTTCATAGTCGTTATAGGAGGAAAAAATTAAGAATAAGAAACAACAATCATGAGCAAGTCCAACTAACCAATTAATGTTCCGTAATATCATAAATAAAATAACATAAGGAAAAAATGTTATTATATTAATTATTTAGTACAATAAGATCAACGGGGATAGAGAATCGCACTGAAAATATATGTAGAGTTACAGGAAGGCCAGGCAGAAGATGATCAACAAAGACACGACCAATGATGCCAGGGTTTGATAAATAAATGCAACACTAGTAGGACGAGCTATTAAATTGTCTTCTGTGATGTAAATAATAGTCATTCCGATAGGAGATCCAAAAATTAGAGTGATAACAAGGACGAGGATGGCGATACGGTAGCAAACTGGAGAAAGCGTCACATACAACCCCAATCCAAATGATACAATCATACTACTCAATGCCAACCTAAATGAAGTTGTTGCAAATGGGATGGCGCTGTTATATTGATTGTGAATAGCTATCGAAAGAAGCGAAAATAAGCTCATGGACCCTTGTATAAATGCTAAGGTGTTCGCTATAATAAATGCCCGGAACATATATCTTCTCCCTAGAATTGGTGTACCATGGTCTTGGTTGTAACCTCCGGGGATTGTGAAAGCGGCAGCAAATGCAACAGTTGTGATATGTACGGAGCCCAATCCAATGACTTGAGTTCTCTCCCATCTATCTTTGCTCTCGAACTGTGGTTCCATTACATCCTCAAACCACCTTCGAGTAAATTTATTACCTTCAGTCTTAACGTACTTGCTAATATCGTCATCATCAATATGCTGGAAAAGACAACAGCTATATAAAGTTCATATTTGCAAATTCTAATATTAGCAAAAGTGCAAATGGAAAATCTATATATTTGTGGTATTGGGTCATGGATCCTCCAATACACTAAAAAACTTTAGATCCATATAGTCACTAAAATCATAGAAGGAATGTAAAGAACATAAACAAAATTTATCGGTGCAGGCATTAAAGTAATAATTTTTAATCGTCAGATATAGTAAAGATCGAACACATAGTTTGGACTCGCAGAGTAAAAAATTGAATAGGTTTTTTTATCAGTAAAGTAAAAAAATGTTTTATTCTTTTGGTAATGGTTAATCTAACGGTTTATATCAATTCAAATATTTTTTGGTGAAAAATGGACCGTGTACTAGATTAAAATAAATATTCAGGTTGTACTACATAGGCAGCATAATATATTCTCAGCTGGATAAATTACAAATATTTATTATTCATTAAGCCTCTGATCAAAAGTATATATGGACTTTGCCTATACTACGAGCATTAAGTGACGTTGGTAGTTCAGTAGTTGGTAGCATTAGCATTAGCAACACACAAATTAACTAAAATTAACAAGAAATATATTTTTTTTATGTTTTCTTTAATTTAGACATACCTCAATAGTTTTTACTACTTGGAAGGTGGAAAGTTCGAATGGTGTCCAGCCTTTTTTGTTTGGGACTGTTTCTGCAACTTGATGGTATTCCCATATGGCTCTCATAATTTCCCCGTGTCCCTTTCTTGATGCAATGTGAAATGGTGTATCTCCTTCATAATTCGTTGCAGTAATCATTCTTTCTATCTTTTTTCTGTAACTGGTGTCTTCAAATGCACATGAAAACACTTTTAATTTATTCTCTTCTGCAGCAATGTGAAAAAGATTTCTCCCAAGAGAATCCCGCAACTCGACATCATTAGGGTAAGTTTCAAAGAATTCTTTTACCAGGTATTGGTTGCCCATCCTTGCGGAGTGATGAATGGGAAACATTCCATCCGAAAATGGAGTGCATGCCAGACTAGGGTCAACTTCTAACATGGTCTGTACCACTTGACTATATCGTTCGATTATGGCCATGTACAATGGTGATTCCATTTTGTCGTTCACTTTGTATGCAGCTTCTTGATCCAAGTTCATCAGCATGCGGCCGATATCTTTATGACCATGTCTTGCAGCAATATGCAATGCTGTGTCCCCATTTTTATTTCCTTCTTGGAGAGCATCTTTCACGATGAGACGATCACTTTGAATGAGGTTCTCGATGACCTTCTCATTACCGACCTTTGCAGCACAGTATAGTGGGGTCTCTGACATGTTGTTCCGTGCTTTCAGCAGAGACATGTCTCTTTTAAAAACCATCAAAGCTAGCTCGTTGTGCCCCTCAATAATAAGTAGGTGAAGAATTGTGTCTCCAATACGCGTTGCACATTGGAGCTCGGATTGGACAGTCTTTTTATCTGTGTTTATTTCTTCAGGAGCAGAATGAGAGTCATCTATTGTCACCTGATTAGACAATGTAAAATTTCATTACAATCAAATTGGACATATTTGAAATTCATGGAAAATAGACATAAAAAATCATAATTTTTGGACATGAATATATATATATATAGAGGAGGGATCAAGTTACAACATTTTTTGAGTTACAACAAGTTACAACAAGCATTATTTACATTTTCAAAGTCCAAATCATCGATCCAAACTGTTAGATGTGATCTCTACAATAAAATGTGCTTGGAGACCAAATTTTACATTTTTTGGAATTTTTTTACTATTTATTAAGATGGGTACAAAATTCAATGGTATAAATTTGACTAGTTTTTGTACCCACCTTAATAAATTGTAAAAAAATTCCAAAAAATGTAAAATTTGGTCTCCAAGCACATTTTATTGTAGAGATCACATCTAACAATTTGGATTGACGATTTGGACTTTGAAAATATAAATAATGCTTGTTGTAATTTGTTGTAACTCAAAAAATGTTGTAACTTGATCCCTCCTCATATATATATGCATTAGTACGGAGTAATTAGTTAGAAACATAATACAATGTCACGGGGTTATTAATTAGTTAGAAACACTATTTATGAAAATCAAAACAGTCAACCTTAAAAGAGCCAGGTTCAATTGTTGTGCCCTTCAATGAAATTATGATTGGACTATTTTTCAATATGTTTAAATCATAAATATTAGTCTTTTGGTTGAATAAAAAATAATGAGAAACGGGTCTGCATAAAATAACGTAATTTAATTTGGAACTTAAAATTGAAAATAATTAGAAATATAATTCAGTTAACTCGTGCATGCAAATTTCATGCAAATCTTAAATTTGCATCCTTACAGGTGACTTCCAAGAGAAAAGTAAGAAAAGATATATCATTTCTCAATTTTGAATGGTGACACTGAGTGACTATATTAAATAGCGTGATAACCACAATTTTATTGCCTATATTTGTAATTACATGTTGTGTTAATATATAGTATACTAGAAAATTGCTACTTAACCCTCTTTGTACCTTTCTGTCACAGTTGGTGCTTGGTGCCCTTACAAGGGAAAAACTAGATTACGCGCACACAAAAACCAAATAGCATAAACCAATTAGAAACTGATACAATACATAAAAATAAAATTACTAATTATTGCGCTTGTCATCCATTGCCAAGTGGCAACCAGTGCTTAGAGGGGCTAAGAGGAAAGAGAGTGAACATGTGCTTAGAGGTGTGAATCGGTTATCTGATTTTGAGTTTAGAAGGAATGAGACCGACATGGAAGGTGAAGGAAAAGAGACAAAATCTGATGGAAGTAAACATGAGGTAGGGGTAGGGAGGGGGAGACGGGGTCATTTTGTTAATAATTTTGGAGAAGGATCATTTTGTTTGAAATTTATTTAAGATAAGCCAATTTGTAAATATCCCTAACAAAACGACGGAACTAGTATTCACCCATTCCAATACAGAACAAGATAAAAAATAACTTGTTTAATTATAACTTGAATATGTGTTCATTCCTCACCTAAATAATAATAACAATAATAATAAGAGGGAATTTCACGTATACCCCTCAAAATCTTCAAAATTACATATTCTCCCTCTAAACTTTAAAATTATGTATTTTTCCCTCTAAACTTCAAAACTCACAAATTTACCCATTTTAGGTCTTTAACATTAAAACTCATTCTAAATTTATAAAATACCCGTCATACTCAAATTTTAATCCAAAGGATTCCTCTAGCGTCTGATATGTGCGCATTGCATTAAGATCTATGTGTGTCGCTTCAATATCTTTGTGTTGATCTAACTCGCACATATCATAAAGAAATTACGATACGCACGCATTGTATTTAGGTTTTGTATGTCATTTCAATTTCAGTGCGTGTTCACTTCAAGATTTGTGATGATTTAGCGCGCACAGATTTTAAAGCAGTTCAGATATTAGAGGAACCCTTCATATTCAAATTTGAGTTTAAAAATAAAAGACAATAAAATGGGAAAATATTTGAGTTTTTAAAGTTTAGAAGGAAAATATGTAATTTGAAGTTTTTGAGGGGTATACATGAAACTCTCCCTAACAATAATAACAACAATAATAATAACGATACCAATAATATAAGGCAAATGCTTCTGTGCATACAAGGACCTATTTGTAAAATGAACATATTTTTATTTTCAAAGTTCAAAAAGTCGATCCGAACCGTTCAACTTGTTCTCCATATTAATATGTGCTTGGAGACCAAATTTTACATTTTTCTAAATTTTTTTACTATTTATTAAGATGGGTACAAAAAATATCAAATTTAGACCATTGAATTTTGTACCCATCTTAATAAATAGTAAAAAAATTCAGAAAAATGTAAAATTTGGTCTCCAAGCACATATTAATATGGAGAACAAGATGAACGGTTCGGATCGACTGTTTGAACTTTGAAAATAAAAATATGTTCATTTTACAAATAGGTCCTTGTATGCACAGAAGCATCACTCATAATATAAATGACAACAATATTAGCAATAGTAGCAGTGGTGATGGTGTTATTGATGATTATAACTTTCAATGAATATGGTATCCGATGGGTTCCCATTCCTTCGCATTAAGATCTGTGTGCGTTACATCTGCACAAATATTAAAGTCGATGCGTACAGATCTTAATTAATATGGATCAAATGGATTTGGAACCCATCAGACTCAAATTTGAATTCGATAGACATCAGACCCAGATATTGTTCCCTTCAGTTAAACTATTAAGAACTACAAGAATGAGACATTATCCATAAGGGATACTGTCGGTATACCATCACAGATGTTCCCATCGCTAATAGAAAAAATACCTTTCTAATTGTACACCCTTGCAGATAGTCACCTACCCTCACGGATACTGTACATTGACATTTCTTTTTTTGTAAAATTAATGGGGATGATATTCATTTTTTAAAGTCACTCTTATCTTGTATGATGTGAAGGAGCCGTTAGCACTGGTATATACTTACCGATAAAATAGAGATGGAAGAGGAAACAATGCAAATGCTTGCGTATGAACAAGATTTGGCTGAAGATTGAAGTTGATAAAGCTTCTACGTCGTATACTCAAAGTCTCAAACAACTTGGGATAGGTTGTTCGTTTGGTTAAAAATTGTTCTCTACAATTTCTGATGGGATAAACACTAGAAAAATTCTGATAAAAATTATAATAACAATAAGAACAATAACAACGTTAATGGCAATAATAATCATAATAATGAAAACAACAAAAACAACAATGACAATTAATAAGAATAATAATGTAAATAAAATAAAATAACAACTAAATTTAATATTTTTTATTATTACTTCACAGGGCCAATTAACCTGCGTTTCCCAGTGTGCATCCTTGTTTAGGTTGGTAGATTACAGACACAATATAAGCAAGCAATAGTTTCTGAAATATTACCCGGGTTTCTGTTTGTTCTACCGCCTGTAGTCCAAGACGTCGTGTTAACACTTCTCTGTCGCCTTTCATTACTGCTCTAAAAAGATCAACAGGCATAACTGGACGTAATTCGGGCACCATTTCACTTTCAGATCTTATACTCTGGGAGGGTGGCATTGCCATTACTATATATCACGTTTAGCTTGAATTGCTCTTACAACTCTATCACAAAGAAGGATAGTTTTTTTGGGGGAATAGTGCAGTATGAAAATCAATAACGACGGGCTATATATACCTTACCACATGTTGTATCATGGCGAATATTTTAGAGTGTGTAATATTTTTCAATTTATAACTTATGACCGGTAACATGCTGCGCTAATTACTGCATGCCATAGGCCATAACTTGGGGAGGCCTTTGGTTTCTGAATTTATTTTATAAACCTTAATTAATTTTTTTTTATAAAACCAACATGATTATTTTTCTTTTTTTACAAAAATCATAAGAACTAGAATGTTATTTCAGTCCGCCATTTTTTTTGTGTATGCACGTAATCAACTGATATATGATTGTATTTGATTTTGGTATCTATTTTAGTTACCAGGTCCGGGTACATTTTGATTTCTTAATGAAATCGGTAGATCACTCCACTATTAATTTTTCCAAAAAAAATAAAAATTCCTCATAATTGTTTTATTAGAACTCAAGTAATTTTTGTTTTCCTTAATTAGCGAATCTGATGGGGTAATATCGTTAATACAGAAACAATTCAGACCGTCTGATCCGCAGTAGATCCAATATTACACAATAAAGTGGGGCCTTAAACCAAATATACACAATCAATTGGGGTCAGTTGATAATTCTCCTTCTAAATATATATTGCTTCTCTATTGATCGCTGGATAACCTCATCCCTATTGGTTGGTCTCAATAAATTAAATACAAAATTTTGATATATAAACTATTGGAGGAACATCCCTTAATGATTAAATGTCACTGAAGACGTACCACATGTTGTCAGTCAAGATAATCTTACAAATGTACCAATGTAATTTATAATTCATATAAAGTAATGTGAATTATTGTCATTCGGGTGATGATTCTAAAGTTTAACATTTGCTCTTATTTTTGTCGTTAATATCAACATATATAGATTTTCATTCCCGGCATCAATCCAGGCTGTACGTTGCAGGATGGATATCAGGTCCGAGATCAGCACGGTTGCCATTGCTTAATTGGTGCTGTTAATTTATTAAAGTTTAAAAACAGTAGAAGGGAGCTATAGGGAAAGGAGATAATAATCAGTGCAAGCAAAGCAAAGCACATGTCCGATTATGGTGGAATATAGTTTTCACTTTCCTCTAATTAAAGACCAATTTGGCCACATCTTTGAGCAAAGCATAAAAACAAAGAGAACGAATATATTTACTCAAGCAAAGCAGTTGTTGGCTACTATTCGTATCATTTTTTCATCCTTTATCGCTGTAGAGGTGTGAAGCAATGAGAAAAAAAAAGCTATAGCCTATCCAAAAATAAATAAAAAATTACTTTGATCGATGGAATAAAGTTAGTAAACAAATTAATAAGGATGTTAAAAAATAATATTTTTTTTTAAAATACAATTAAAACTATAGCCTATCTTTAGTTAAATACAATTAAAATTACATTGAAGCTTCAGTTTCGCACTCGTCTCCACGTCAATCGTCCCGTATAAATAATTTGAAGATAATATAGTAATATTTGAAAAATAAGATATTAATACTTTGATGTGTAATTTGTTATGTTTATTTCTTTTTCAATCCCCAATCATCCCGTATCAACCTTTCTCTAATTAAGTAGTGGGATTCCAAAACATATAGGATCTCTTGCGAGTACTTGAACTTAAATTGGTACATTTTACTATAAATCCAAAAATTTCAACAAATTTTTTTACAATATTTTACGAATAGAACTTGGGTGATCTTAAGTTCATCAAGTCCTTTTGTGAACTCAACTCTAAAACTAGTCGAATTAGCTTCAAACGAGAATTCCGAACCATTGAAATCAATCTACCTTATAAGTGATGCATCTATCTGTGAAAATTTTAAACTTTCAAATTAATTTTATATAAAGTCAAGAGGTGAAAATTAAAAAGTTTATAAATTAATTTTAATGAATTCATTATTTGAGTGTACTTTTACCACTTTACTCAATACAAAACTAATTCCAAAATTTAAAATTTTTACATGTAGATGCATCACTCGTAAAATACATGGGTTTTAACGGTTCAGATTGATTGCTTGAATCTAATCCAATAAACTTTAGAGTTGAATTCACAAAAGAACTTGATGCACTTAAGCACCCTAGTTCTACTTATATTTTACTATATTATATCCCGAACTTTTTGAATTGTTTTTTATTTACTATATATCAAAAAATTTAACCAAAAAAAAATTATCAATAAAATAAATTGAGATGGCAATTTGAATCCCAACAAATCGTAACTAAAATTAAAAAGTTCCAAAAACTATATTATACAAAGCATAAAGTTCAATTGAAACTTATCATTTACAAGGAAATGAAATTGTTATACAGAAAAAAATACCCGACACACAGACGATCACACAGCCCCAGTCTTACGCTCTCCACCTCTCTTTCTAATTGTATGACAGATTAGCCCCACCCTCAACTTAAACACTTTTCTCTTTTATTTCTCTTTCCACCTCTTTCATTTCTTTTTCTTCTTCCTTCCTTCCTGTGAAAGAAACTGCCCCCACCCCCACCACCAATCAGCTCTCCTTTCTTTCTCACTCTAGAAAAAACCTTTAACGGGTCCGCGAAGTTATCAGAATTCAAAATTTTCCTTCTTATTCAAAAATATCCAAATTCGGGTGCAGAAATTATCCGAATTGGTTATCTAAATTCGGAACTTAAGCGAATATTGAGCAAATTTTGAAAATTATTGGTTTTCTGACGTTCAGTTCGTTAACCAGTATATTTTTAATTGTTTAACTGGAAAATAAGCTATACCTTTTGTTAGCGGTATCCTAGAACAGTACATGCATCTAGGAAAAACCATGACTAATTGTCACTTATTTTTTATCATTGAAGTATTTTTTTTATGTTTTATTTATTTCTTGGAAACAAAATTATAATCAAGTCCTACTTGTTCCAGATTGCATCTGATCTTCATTCGATTTGATTTTCTGAAATTAAAAATTGGAATATATTGTATTTATACTGCAACATATTCTAAATGTGTTCTTTTGACCGAGGCTTGTACAAATTTTCGCATTCAATTGGTCTCAAAG
The DNA here is from genome assembly GCA_964058875.1 of Carex rostrata. Lineage (NCBI taxonomy): Eukaryota > Viridiplantae > Streptophyta > Magnoliopsida > Poales > Cyperaceae > Carex > Carex rostrata. The sequence continues at coordinate 3,083,824 of CAXKVT010000056.1, forward strand.
AAATACAGCAAAAAATCAATATGTTTGTTCTTTCAACAAATAAAAGAAAGAGAAAAAGTTATTGTCCACGGGCTTTTGTCCACCATCTGTCCACAGCACCTTATCCAACTCCCGTTCAACTGTCTTCCGATCCCCACTTCGTAACCATCTCGTCTTCTTATTTAAGCAGGTCGGCGGACGAGTAACCTTCCTTTTTTGAATTCCCATATTTCCAAATCCGATCAGATTAGACGCGCATTTTGGCGATTTCTTTCCTCTTTCTTTGCAACGCATTTGGCGATTTCCTCTTTCATTCGCATTTGGCGATTTCTTTTACAGTATTTCTTTGCGATTTCTTTCCTCTTTCTTTCCACAGCAAACTGATCTCCACTCTCTCTCTCTCTCACCTCTCGCCTCTGTTGATTTTCTTCCGATCCGATCCGATCCAATCATCTCTCCTCTCATTCTTTTTGTATTTACTTTCTCTGATTCATTTTTTCTTTGCAATGTCGATTTTAATTGAGATTACTGACTCGATCTCGTTTTTTATACATGATCGCAATGGAACCTTCAATCGTGGAGCGCGATCGAATAGAAGTTGTTTTTGTTGAAGAGCACGGCAAAATTCAAATCTAGTAAGTTATTTCTGTTGAATTTGTTGTTTTCGTTGTATGCAGTAACAGATCTAGCATTTCAAATGAAATATGGAGGAAAGAGATGATAGAGAGGCGATATGGAGTATTGATCTGTTAATTTTACTGTATTGCCTCGTTAATTTTACAGTATTCATCTTGTCATTTTACAGTATTCATCTTGTCATTTTACAGTATTTATCTCGTGGAAATCTGGAGAAAATAGATGATAGAGAGGCGATATGGAGTATTGATCTGTTAATTTTACAGTATTGCCCCGTTAATTTTACAGTATTCATCTTGTCATTTTACAGTATTCATCTTGTGGAAATCTGGAAGAAAGAGATGATAGAGAGGCGATATGGAGTATTGATCTGTTAATTTTACTGTATTGCCTCGTTAATTTTACAGTATTCATCTTGTCATTTTACAGTATTCATCTTGTCATTTTACAGTATTCATCTTGTCATTTTACAGTATTTATCTCGTGGAAATCTGGAGAAAATAGATGATAGAGAGGCGATATGGAGTATTGATCTGTTAATTTTACAGTATTGCCCCGTTAATTTTACAGTATTCATCTTGTCATTTTACAGTATTCATCTTGTGGAAATCTGGAAGAAAGAGATGATAGAGAGGCGATATGGAGTATTGATATGTTAATTTTACAGTATTCATCTTGTCATTTTACAGTATTCATCTTGCGATATGGAGTATTGATTTGTTAATTTTACAGTATTTATCTTGTAATTTTACAGTATTCATCTTGTAATTTTACAGTATTCATCTTGTGAAAATCTGGAGGAAAGAGATGATAGAGAGGCGATATGGACTAGTGATTACACTGCATATGCATGATTACTCTTTAATGCATTTTATTTTGTATGATACAGGTTTGTATGCATGATTACACTGCATATTCAACCTATTAAATGTTGTAGTGAATATTTGTGGTTTGTGTTGAACAGATGATGGATGTATGTATAGATTTAGAAATTTTACAGTATACATGATATTATTTATGGTTTATATTTTGAAATTTTACAGTATACATGATTCTTTGCAGGTTGTAGTTTAAGCTGAAATGTAGCATTTTTTACATTTTATCTTACAGCATATATGGTATTATTTTATGGTTTAGATTTAAAAATTTTACAGTATACAAGATTCAATTGAATTACAGTATTATTTGAAAATTTTACAGTATTATTTTATGGTTTAGATTTAAAAATGTTACAGTATACAAGATTTAATTGAAAATTTTACTGTATACAAGATTCAATTTTACAGTATACAAGATTCAATTAAAAATTTTACTGTATACAAGATTAATCGTGATGCCTTTTGCTTCAGTGTCCTTCATTATTTTAGTTGTTTTCCTTTTCCTATATGTGAAGAGGCAGTTCAGGTACACAGATCTGCTTGAAGATTGGGAAGTTGAGTTTGGTCCACATCGCTTCTCATACAAAGATTTGTATCGAGCAACTAATGGATTTAAGGAAAAAGAGTTGCTTGGAAGTGGTGGATTTGGGAGGGTTTACAAGGGGGTTTTACCTGTGTCGAAAATGGAAGTTGCAGTCAAGCGAGTCACACACAAATCCAACCAAGGTATCAAGCAATTTATTGCATGCAGAGGTTGTGAGCATTGGCCGGCTCCGGCATAGAAATCTTGTTCAATTATTGGGTTATTGCCGGAGTAAAGGGGAGCTCCTTTTGGTATATGATTACATGCCAAATGGGAGTCTTGACAAGTATTTATATGGTCAAGAAAACCCGACCCTTAATTGGATCCAACGAATCAATATTATCAAAGGAGTAGCATTAGGTATTTTATACCTCCACGAGGGATGGGAGCAAGTTGTCATCCACCGAGACATTAAGGCAAGCAATGTTTTATTAGACTCTGATTTAAATGCTAGATTAGGTGACTTTGGCCTTGCAAGACTATACGATCATGATACCGACCCTCAAACCACCCATTTGGCAGGTACAATGGGTTATATTGCCCCAGAGCTTGCCAGAACTGGCAAGGCAACAACTCTTACTGATGTGTTTGCCTTTGGTGCATTCCTACTAGAGGTTGTTTGTGGTAAGAGACCATTACACCCCGGTGCACAAGGGGAGCGAACAATTCTAGTCGATTGGGTGTTACAAATTTGGAAATTTGGATCGTTAGCCGATATTGTGGATCCGAGATTAGGCGAATGTTATACAGTAGAAGAGGTAGATATGGTGCTAAAACTAGGTTTGCTCTGCTCACATCCACTACCTAGTGCCAGGCCGAGCATGCGACAAGTTGTGCAATATATGGAAGGCGATGCACCCATACCAGACTTATCGGCAATATATATGGACTACAGTACGCTTGCAATGCTTCAGAATGAAGGATTAGATTCTTATGTTATGTCACACCCCTCTACGATGACATCTTTCACTTGTTTATCTGGTGGTAGATGATAGAACAGACTCTTTGTTTTATTTTTTTTGTATTTAACTAATAATATTGTGTAATCAGCTGTTATATACAATGTAACGTGTGTATACTACCCTCAACTTGGATGGAAATGAAGAATTGGTGTTGGGGGTATTCTATTTCAATAGGGATGATATATCCGATGAGGAAGATCAGAGGAATCGTGCCTTCTAAGAACCTTATACTTTTAGGTAGTTATGCCTTGTCAGTGTGTTTCATTTTGATTGTTATCAGTTGTGATTGTAACACTATTCAAGTACTTTTTGAGTCCTATCATCAATGATTAATGAATTTAAATTTTCTATGAGTATTGTGTACACCGGAGTCGGCTCTGTCACGAAACAGCACGGGAGGCATGTTGATTACGTATCGTCACTCCAGTGTTCAATACCGTGATTATTTATGTGCCGTGATTAGTTGTTAGGCAAAAAAAACACGGCCCGATACATAAAACGGCACGATTAGTCACAGCATATTTTTTTTAACATTAATTTTTATTTTAATATTTGAAAGGAAATAATCGTTTCATATTTAAATTTGGAAACTTTTTTGAATTTTTTTCAATAAACAACTTAAACTTATAGTTTAATTGTAAAAGTAGTCAAATGTTATCAAACGTGACTAACAGTCACGTGACCGGTTACAACACATTTAGTCACGATATGTTTAAGCATGATACGTTAAGTTACGGTATGACTTGGTCACGTGTCACAATCTGACTTGGCGTAATTACTTTTGACATTTTGGTTAGGACACGACACAACATGTGAAAAAATGACTTGATCACAGTACGATTTTTCCACTGTAGCAGCAGTACATCGATATGTATTTTGCGATAATTAACTAGAAAAGGTTTATCCTAAACGCAATGATATTGAGTTTGCATCCGGACTGTCGAATTAAAATTCAAATTAATCCGGCTAGAGGTGAGATGCAAAAGACCCCTTTAAAATTCGGCCAAAAACATATTGGACGGTATGGATCCAAATTCAAAAATTTGAGTTACTTTAGGGGATCTCAATTCAGGAGGCGGGGAAGAGGGAATTCGGATACCCTTCTGTACCGTAAAAAAAAAAAATATATTAATTACTGTATTCAGATTATTTTTTTAACCTGACACGAATCTTAAAGGGAAATCTCTACATATTCCATAGGCACCTGATTAAGTTAGGTCCGATTAGAAGTAATCTGAAATGTAAAATTGTGAGACTCACTTTACAATACATGAGAGCATACTTGTTTGGTGGTGGGTGGAGTTCATATCACCTAAGGTAACATAAATTTTGAGTTTAGATGCGGACCGTTGGATCTGCTTTGGAACAAATATTGAAAGGATTCTGTGCATTCTACCTTTAACGGATTCTGATCGGACGTCCGGATCTAAACTCAAATATTTTTGTTATATCATAGTTTATCTGACTGGGTCGGGGGTTAATATAGCCCAAGCCCAAATGTGATCAATTGTAAATGGAGGAAATAATAATAGGTTATAGCCCAAACAAAAAATAAATGGAGGTAATAATAATAAGTTAATATAGCCCAAGCCCAAATCCAGGGGTTTGAATTAATTATGGCATCATTCGAAATAACCCAATTAAACCCATCCAATGTTGTCTTTACTGCTGCTGGAATTAATTTTTTTTTAGCTTGAATTGTTCATAATTTCTTTCATTTGTAAATAACTTTTATGCGAATATTTCATCATTTTATAGAATTTTTAATGATTTCTAAATGTACTGACTTTTAATGTATTAAATTTCTTTATTACAAAATAAGTAAGTACTAAGGTGGTTTTTAGAACTTCTAAAATATTGTACGTCTCACTAGTGGAAAATATGGAATCAGGATCGGTTATATACACATATCAGTATCGGAATCCAACCGATCCTGTTGAAGGCGATACTGATACTATCAGGATCGGTTTTATATTTTTTAAAGAACCGATCCAAATAGAAACTATTAGGATCCGTTTTTTAACAAAACTGATCTTAATAGTTGTTATCTAGATCGGTTTTTGATTAAGAACCGATCCCGATACGTACTATCAAGATCGGTTTTTAGATAAAAACCGATCTTGATAGTATTTTCGAATTTTTTTAAAATAAATTACATAACAACCGATCCAGATACGTACTATCAAGATCGGTTTTTATATAAAAACCGATCTTGATAGTTTTTTCGAATTTTTTTTAATTAAAAATTACATATCAAGATCGGTTTTTATATAAAAACCGATCTTGATAGTACGTATCTGGATCGGTTTTTATATAAAAACCGATCTTGATAGTTTTTTCGAATTTTTTTTAATTAAAAATTACATATCAAGATCGGTTTTTATATAAAAATCGATCCAGATATGTACTATCAAGATCGGTTTTTATATAAAAACCGATCTTAATAGTATTTTCTATTTTTTTTTTTAAATTACATATCTATATCGGTTTTTCAATAAAAACCGATCCAGATACGTACTATCAAGATCGGTTTTTATATAAACCGATCCTGATGTTTTATTGAAGCTAAAAAAAATATTTTTATTTATTTGACCAGCTTACATATATATATTGCTGGCCAGCATCCTAAATTTTTTTTTTTTTGCACAGTAAGAAGCAATAATCAATTAAATATCATATACACATTCTAAATTAATTATCATACACATCTTAAACTATTACAAAAAATTCATCTACTTCATACAAAGTTTTGTGAAGCATTACATATTATAACAAGAAATTTAAATCCAAAAAAAAATTAATTAACAAACATACAAGTAACTAATTGGGCTATTTCTTCAATTAACACACATTTATGCAATATACACATTTATGCAATTAATGTAAAGCACAACAATAAAAAAATCAATAATTACCTCTTTTGCAATCACATCACTTGAGAATAAAAAAGACCCTAAAAAAAAAAACAAAGGTAACAATTAGATGGAAAAACATTTTCCAATAAAAAATACAAAAAAATGTGTTTTAAAAGTATAATAATGAGAAAATTAGATAAAGCTAATACCATGATAGTTGATCGGCCGGATGATTAAGTAACTTGAGCGAGATGTCCTCAAAATTGTAAAACAATATACAAACACCATTAATTAATTTTTGAAACAATAAAAAAAATTAAAAACTTACACAATTGAGCCGGACTTGCGAGAGGCTCGGCTTTGAGAGGAAGAGACGGAGAGAAAGAGAGAGAGAGACACGGAGGAGAGGGAGAGACGGAGACAGAGAGAGAGACACAAAGAGTACAGAGGGAGAGACGGAGACAGAGAGAGAGACGCTAAGTTGAAAATGAGAGGCGCGAAATGAAAATAAGAAGAACCCGAAGCAGGTTATATAGGGAGTTATCATTAGGATCGGTTGTTTATAAAAAACCGATCCTAATAGTATCAGGATCGGTTTTTTATAAAAAAACCGATCCTGATACTATGAGGATCGGTTTTTTATATAAAAACCGATCTTGATAATTTTTTTTTTCAAAATGGGTTCTGAAAAAAAAAAAAAAAAAAAAAAAAAAATCAGGGTCGGTTTTTTATAAAAAACCGATCCTGATACTATTAGGATCGGTTTTTTATAAAAAACCGACCCTAATAGTATTTTTTTTTTTTTTTTGCTGCAGAACCAACTTTGAAAAAAAAAATAGTATCAAGATCGGTTTTTTATAAAAAACCAATCCTGATACTATATATAAGAAAGATCACTGCGGTAAACCCCACTCATATTGATGGTCTATCAACCATCAAACGGCTACCATTTATTTTCTTTTCTGTTTGGTAATGCATGTACACAGATAAATATTAAGAAAAATGTGAAAAATATAAAATTTATTTATTTGTGTTTGTATGGCCAAATCAACTCTACTATGATCAATTTTGTACAATTTTATTATTATTAATGGCATCAAATTGTTAAATGCAGACCGTTCATTTCTGCATGATCATCCAACGGTGGGTCTGTAATTAAATGACATGTAATAATTTTTAAAATGATCAAGATATAACATGGAACATTAATAACGTAAAAGTGCCGAAGGCCCGACAACTGTAAGTTTTGATCCAACGTAAATTATTTACGGCCGTGCGATGTTGCTATATTATTTTGCTTTGATGAACTAGTACAGGAATCCCGAATTGTATCAAATTTTATAATGGTGAAATTAATATGACATTCTTTCATTTTAACGGTTCTGATCGACCAAATGCTAATATTCGTATTCGTTCCTTCACAACCCCACACAACAAGGGTTCAACTCCTATATATATTATTATATGGCACAAGTCATTGATGCATCATGCATGATTGTATAAAAAAATTCAATAGTCAAAATGACTTCAAAATGAAATATCAATGTCAAATAACTAATTATATTATCACATAAATTTTAATAATATAAATTACATTAATTTTCATCAAAAAAAATTTATAATTGAACCATATGCCATATACAACAACCATATATATATTATATTAATCACCACACTAATTACATATAACACAAATGCCTAATTACATATACTTCTCAATATTAAAATTACAAACATAAATATTTTAAAATATTGAAAAAAAAACTAATTATAAAATGAAATTTGATATCTCAATTTTCAAGCTGTCACTGTGCCAATTTGCTTTCAATCCAAACAGAGATTTTAGACTACATACAGCGCACCACACAAAGTTGGTTCTGCAAAAAAAAAAAAAATAGTATTAGAATTGGTTATTTGAAATAACTGATTTTAATACTATTTTTTTTTTTTTCAAAGTTGGTTCTAAAAAAAAAAAAAAAAAAAAAAAAAAAAAAAGTATCAAGATCGGTTTTTAGCAATAAAACCGATCCTGATAGTATCTGGATCGGTTTTATTGCTAAAAACCGATCCAGATACTATCAGGATCGGGTTTTATGTACATAACCGATCCAGATGCTATTTTCTGATATATTTTAATTTGTTAGATGTATTTAAGTTATCTGGATCGGTTTTTAGCAATAAAACCGATCCAGATACTATCAGGATCGGTTTTTATGTACAAAACCGATCCAGATGCTATTTTCTGATATATTTTAATTTGTTAGATGTATTTAAGTTTTCTGATTTTAATTTCGGTTTTTATATTTCTTTCCAGTTTTACTGGTTAAGTTTTCTGATTTTAAGTTTCTTTCCTTTTAATTTTGGACAGCAAATTTGCTGGTTAAGTTTTGTAATTCTATGTTTATTTTCTTTCAATTTCAGCAGCAGATTATAAATACTGTTTCCTCTATTATAATATACAGTTAGCGAATTTTATAAATTTGAGAGAGGTTTTATCTTTACCGTTTTAGACTGTACTTTGAACTTATCATAGGAACATCAACCTTTGTGGCGTTCTTCTTCTCCTTCGTGAATTTATGAAAATCTTCAACGGGTTGAGGGTAAGTTCTTATTATTTAGTTCTTGAAATCAGATTTCAGCGATTGGAGTTTTCCATCAATTTAATTTGACTTTTTTAGGTTGATTTCAATTTGTTCGTAAGTTCAAAGGAGTAAATCTCCTTTAAATTCGCATCACGATTTAAAAAAAAAAAAATTAAAAAATTATCAAGATCGGTTTTTAGCAATAAAACCGATCCTGATAGTATCTGGATCGGTTTTATTGCTAAAAACCGATCCAGATACTATCAGGATCGGTTTTTATGTACATAACCGATCCAGATGCTATTTTCTGATATATTTTAATTTGTTAGATGTATTTAAGTTATCTGGATCGGTTTTTAGCAATAAAACCGATCCAGATACTATCAGGATCGGTTATTATGTACAGAACCGATCCAGATACTATTTTCTGATATATTTTAATTTGTTAGATGTATTTAAGTTATTTGGATCGGTTATTATGTATAGACCTGATCCAGATGCTATTTTCTGATATATTTCAATTAATAAGATTTATTTGAGATATTTCAATTATCAGGATCGGTTTTTTGTTAGAACCGATCCTGATACTATCAGGATCGGGTTTTATAAACAACCGACACTGATAGTTCAATTATTAAGATCGGTTATTTAGAATAACTGATCCTGATAGTATCAGGATCAGTTCTAACAAAAAACCGATCCTGATAGTTCATAAATCAGGATCGGTTGACAATAAAACCCGATCTGAATAGTTTTTAAGATCGGTTTTTTTAAATAAACCGATCCAGATACTTATTAGGATCGGTTGTCCCATATAATCGATCCAGATAGGCCGATCCTGATTCCTGTTTTTCCACTAGTGTCTGTAATAGAGTTTGTGATATTATTTAAAACCAATTGTATTTTTCAGAAAATAAGGGTTGACAAAAGCATGAGAGATCACTGGCTTGTTAGATTCAGGGCCTGCCCCATGGATGTTTGATTTGTAATTCGGGTTAAATTTAGAGTTAAAAAGAAAATATATTTCTTGAATTATGATTGGTAATTAGAATTATAGTTTAGGGAATCATATTCCAAGTTAGAGTATTGAAAAGCATAAGTTACGATATCTCCCCCCTCCCCCCTCCCCCCTCCCCCCTTCCCCCCCCCCCCCCACCCACCCACACACACACACACCTAAGAAAAATCCTGGGTCCGCCCCTTCTTACACTCTTATAAAATAAAATTCATTCTTTCTATAAATCCATTAGAATAAGAAAAAAAGAACAAGTGCATGTTTTATTCCATCTCATATTGATACTGATCAATGTTTACATCATATGTGAATTAAAAGAAAAATTAAGCTCAATCATGAACAAAATAATTAATGAAACGAATGTACAAATAAATAAATATATGATTGCATATATATATACATTCCAACTGAATCTTTTCCTCTTATCAAACTTTGTTAGCTGCTTCTATTTCTTCACTGTAATAATTGGCCTGAATTAAATACTGTTGATTTTCTTGAATTATCTCGTCCAAATTTCTAGATGCTGTACTATTCATGTACATCATGTAAATCACCAGTTGAATGAATCCTAAGAAGAAGCCTATTCCGTTTGGAATCTACAGTCATAAAATTTATTGGTAGCTCAATTAGAAATGAAAATATACAATTTTTAATTAAGTGTATCAAATATAGCCCCTTACTTTGGAAAAGTAAACTTAAAATTTGGTTAGGTCATTTAGATAGGACTGATATAAAGTTGGTGCAATCTGATCAGAAATAATATACATCAACTATATATAGCATGAGGAGGGTTCAAATGCACCCAAATTTTTGTGCACCCAAATGCATCCTATCTTTCAAATTATTTTTCTCTGTTTTCAAAGTCCAAATAGTCAATCCGAACCGTTAGATGCGATCTATATATTAAGATGTGCTTGGAGACCAAATTTTATATTTTTTGGAATTTTTTTACTATTTATTAAGCCACTTTGAAAATCGCTGATTTTACATTTTCTGGACCATTGGATCAGCAATTTTCAAAGTTGTTTAATAAATAGTAAAAAAATTCCAAAAAATGTAAAATTTGGTCTTCAAGCACATCTTAATATATAGATCGCATCTAACGGTTCGGATTGACTATTTGGACTTTGAAAACGGAGAAAAAAGATTTAAAAGATAGGGTGCATTTGGATGCACAATAATTTGGGTGCATTTGAACCCTCCTCATATAGCATATAGTTTAAACCTTACTATCGACATTACTAATTAATGAATTGTGGAACCAAAATATATTGTACTCAGCTAATTATATGTTGGGTAAAGAACAAATCTACTGGTATATATACTTCAATTCTAACATGGTTGGCCACAATTATAATTAATATAATTGTAGGATGTAAATTAATGTAATTTATCCTATTTATAGTTTAATCATATGAGCAGGATTTAATGCAAAAGATGCTGGTACTTACACCAAGGAAAACATCTCTGGCAAGAATAGCATATGCAGTCCAGATGCCACCATTCAAGAAGAGAAATAAAGAGAGAAGGAAGGGCATGAACTCCACACTGTTTGTCCTTATCACTGTTCTCTGCATATTTAAGCAAATGTTAGATAAATCATCATAATTAATATTGGTTTAGCACTATATAATTACTCTAATACATTATAAAAGTGAGCTAATTAACTGATGATGGTACATTACTAGATATGTAATCCAATAAATTAAGCATTTCTTTTTATCATAAAGCATTTTGTTACAATTAAATTGTTGGTTTTGAAGATAATTAAGACCAGAAAAAACAGTTGATTAATTACCAGATTGCTAGTCACTGAATTGTTATTCAATAATATCTAATTTATTTAAGGGAATGAATTATGAATTTCTTTTAATTTGTCTAAAGATAATGATGTACAGAGGAATATGCTAACTTATATTTATAACATAATTCTAACCATTAATTAAATTTTTTGTTGCACATCAATGGGATATCTTGAAAATACTATACATAATATTATAAATGTGGCCTTTATCATTTTGAAAGGATTTGCCTCAAATTTGAATTATTTTTAGAAGTTTATTTGCCATCCATGCATGAAAAAGTAATTAAACTGAACAATAAAAAATTTCAAAGGCATATATAGAGTTAGATTATCATGTTTTTGAAATTAAAGATGCTATTTTACTTTCTGTTCATATCTTCATTTTCAAAATTCAAATAGTCAATTCCAACCTTTTATATTCATATTAACGTGTTCTTGGAGACCAAATTAAATATGCACTATTTTTAAATAGAAGCGTTGACCGGGATAGTACGTACGCAACAACGATATTTTTTAGTAACCAAGCAGTATATATACGAAAGATAGATGCACATACGCAACGACTAAAGAATTATTATCCATCTGTTGCTTATAAGTTCTAATAAGTAACAATCTGCCGTTGAATATTAATTTTCTATTCTAAACTTAATTAATACCGTTGAATTTTGGATCAGCTTGCGTACAAGCAATCATATTTACATAACAAGATTAATTTTCAGCATAGGCGCAAGTCGTTGTCAACGTGTATATATTGTCAGATTTCAATTAGTTGATTCTATGTATAGTTGGGGTCCATTCTTAGATGTACACCTTAATATCATATTTTGGAAGCATTTAATACCTGTACTATTTTAAAATATATAATGCACATATAATTAAATACTTAACTAGTTGTCTTTTAACAGTAAGTTAGTTGCTTTTAATATATAATAACGAAAAATGATTCGATGATTGTGCGTTTTTAATATGAAATTAGTTATACGTACTCCTAATAAAAATATTGTTTTTGTTTTGTTGATCACTTATATATATAGAGAGAGAGAGAGAATGGCTAACCTGAAAACGATTTTTCCTGGTTCCAGGAACAAACGACTCGGTTTTCCAATTTTCAAAGTCCAAACAGTCGATCCAAACCGTTAGATGTTTAATCTATATTAAAATGTACTTGGAGACCAAATTTTACATTTCTTTGAATTTTTTTTTACTATTTATTAAGATGGTTTGAAAGTCGATGTTTTTTAATGGTGCAGAATTTTAATAAAAACATCGATTTTCAAACCATCTTAATAAATAGTAAAAATTTCCAAAAAATGTAAAATTTTGTGTCCAAACACATTTTAATATAGATTAAACATCTAACGGTTTGGATCGACTGTTTGAACTTTGAAAATTGGAAAACCATGTCGTTTGTTGCTGGGGCCAGGAAAAATGTTTTGAGCTTAGGTATTATATTTATGTGTGTGTGTGTGTGTGTGTGTATGAGGAGGGATCTGATTACCACAACCATTTTATACATTTTCAAAGTGCAAATCGTCGATCCAAACCATTCAACATGATCCCTACTATTGAAATTTTACATTTTTTTTGAATTGTTTTCCTATTTATTAAGTATTTTACAAAAAATAGTCAAATTTAGACCATTTAATATTGTACCCATCTTAATAAATAGTAAAAAAATTTTAAAAAATGTAAAATTTGATCAGGAAGAACATTTTATTGTGAAGATCATGTTGAACGGTTTGGATCGACCATTTTGGACTTTGAAAAGGTAAAAAATAGTAGTGAAAACTTTGTGGTAACTCAATATTATAGTAATCGTATCCCTCCTCTATATACACAAACACACACAAAATTCTGAAAACATGTTTACCGATGGTAATGGAAGTGCAATGATGTTTAAAAGAAAAAAAATATTAAAAAAAACCCAGTTTAGTATCTACAATAATAGTTTTTTTTTTAAATAAATTGTACAACACTTTTAAAAATAACAATCAAATGATCATATATTTTTGTGACTCTGTTCAAAGCTACTAATTTTGTTTTTTAATTTTAGTTTATTATTGTTTTCAAAATTGGAATATAATTAAGAAGTAATTTCATATTAAATTGGTATATTTCATATTTGGGAACGTAAATTTCATGAAAACTTGGCAACATTAACTACTTTGACCAAGTAATCCATGGGTAGCTTTCCAAGTTGCGTAATTGGTTTGCTAGATGTGTGCTGTTCCCTCTTGCGTTAATGATTATTTTCTATGATATATAATCATAAATTGAGAATATTCTTTTAGCAATACTTCCTGAAGTCTTGAAAGTTACATTTACAATTTGGGAAAAATAAAATTTTTTGAACGAAATAATGTTATCAGAAATGAACCAGACATTAATTCGGTAAAGTTTAAGGTTAACAATTTACTGATTGGACTGCCGGATCAATCAGTTCAATTGTTAATTTATTAAAATAAGGTCAATTGCAACATGGCGATAACATCATTTTTTTGGTTGTTCTGCTATGACGCGATAAATGCTATTTAAACCTTTGAATTTGAGTATTGTTATACATTAATCATTTTTTTTATAAATCACTAGTGAAATTTATACGGCATCATATTGTAAAAATTTGCACAAATATTTAATAATCCAATATAAGACAAAACTTATGGTTATATTTTAAAATTTGACATCAAAATAAAATGAAAATACTTATTTTATTAAAGAATTATATATTTTTGTCTTAATATTTTTTATGGGAGAAAATTATAACGACTAATCTTTTTATTTTATTTGATAACTATCAAGAGAATTTTCTGCAATAATTATAAATAATGTCCTTAATAAAAATTTAGAATTTTTTTGAATTTTGGACACAATTATTTATATTATGTATAATTATATTTTTAAATATTTAAAATATTTTAGGTCTTAGGTGTAAATTTCGTAATACAAATTAAAAAAAAAAAATCATAAGACAATATTTAAAATATTTAAAATATTTTATCTGTTTATTGATTTGTGGTCACCTGGTTAGCCAATCCCTATCATGCTATCACAATTTTAGTTTAAAAACCGTTTTTCTACAAAAACGAGTTGACAATTTTGTATATATAAAAAAAAAGTTATTTATAAAAACCGGTTGAGTAGGCGAAATAATATTTTAAAGTCTGAACGAATTATATTTTGGATCCGGGTTTTTTCAGTTCGACAGACCGGTCCGATCTGGTTTTCATAATACTAGAACGGACAAACTTGAAACTGTTTTGCTAATTCTCTGCTATTTTTTAATCAATTAAGGCGTTTGTTTAAATAAGTCAATTATATATATGGAGCCAAATCACGTGGTGAGGTGCAATAAATAGATTCGAACCGTTCTTGTAATATGGTACGAATCTCAAAACATACCACCTATAATTTATAAGCAACCGATTGATTTGGACCCACTGAAATTAATCCGGACCATCCGTTTATTATCGCACCCCTTCAATATCTGAAGGCATACATTCAAATCACGTGGGCAATAAAGAGACAGGTAGGTAGTTGCATATTGAAGACATACATTCAAATCTCTAAAAGTTATAAAATTTCATCTCCAATCATATTTTAATATGGATATCATGTTAAGTGATTCCGATCAACAGTTTAAACTTTGAAAATGAAGATATAAATTTAAGGTATAATGAGTCATGAAAACATAATGTATTAAAACTCTCCTGTTGGGGATATTTAGGAACATTAATTTCATGATAACTTGGCAACATTATTTACATTGACCAAGTAATCCATGGGTCGCTAGTTTTCCAAGTTGGATTGCCAGATATGTTGTTCTCTCTTGCGTAAATGCATGAATAAATATTACTTCTTGTAATAATCTTTGAATGAGAAAATTCTTTTAGAATTCAGTGCCTCTTAATAAACCATATATAATTAATTACTCAAGCCCACTATATTTACAATCAAGGAAACTCTTTTGCTAATTATGTAGTTATTTTTTAATCAATTAATTAAGGCGATTCTTTAGAAGCCAATAAATCACGTGGGGAATAAATTGACAGTTGGGTAGTTGCAGTACGTTGAAGAAGCACAGCCATACAAATGTATGTGCACACACGCACAGCTAGTCATTGAATTAATATCATATATTGTGTTTATCTTAATTTGCATTAATTAATTTCGGTTTTCAATGTTGATTTTGAAGTGGATATATAGTGGATATACAAATTAACAACACCAAATAATTAATAGCTAGCTAGGATATGAAAGACTATATAAAAACTTTGTATATCAAATTAAAGATGCTATAGCCAATTCTACAAAGATAGTGGATACCCATTAATTCAGGAAAATATATATGTGATCAAATCAATAAATATATATATATTGGATCTAAATAAACATTAAATAATTAATTAATAGCTTAGATATAATATAAAAGACTAAATTATCAAATTAAAATAAAAAAAAATATGCAGAGAAACGTACCACAACAGCAAGAGGGGAGCCATACATGATTACATTAAGGAATGCACCTATTGTTCCAATTGCAACTATCTTCAAGCTTTCATCCTCAATAGCAAACCTTGTGACCAAGAAAACTGCTCCAAACACTCCCACATCTAATATCAACACCAAAAGAGCCGTCCTTACCTGAATTTTAAAATTTTATATCAAAAAAAAAAAAGGAAAAGGGAAGCGTTTTAATACACAACAAAGTGAAACACCAACAAAAAGAGAGAACAGATTTAAAATATATATGAGGAGTATTAATTAATTAGTGATAGTTATGTGGATTTACTATAAAAATAGGGGAGAATTATAGGTGGAGACTTCAATTAATATATCTCTTTTTCTCTATAAGAAAGTTCCAAATATGTAGGACATTACATACTTTTAACAAGATCCATATTTGTAAGTATTTAATACGCTCCAAAGAAAAAATATATAATACACATATAGTAAAACAAACAACAGAAAAAGGGATATATTTAAGTAGAAAAAAAGGTACAAAATAACTAGAGATAATTGGCTTACTCTTTGAGATGGTTTGGCGAATACAAGAAACAGAACCACATAAATAGCCTCTAGCACAACACCTACACCATTAACCGTTGCAACGAGATAAGCATCGGGTTTCGTAACGCCATAGTAGACCCAAAGCAATGAGCTCAAAAGGGTCACGGCATATGGTGTTGGCTCGAAATCTTCGGTTGATTTGCTCCTAGTAATCCTCCAAAAGGTTTTACTGCCACATAATTTTGATATATATCATATTACTTATTACAGAAGCTCTAATGATGCTATATATATTGTTTTTCTTCCTTCTTTAAACAAAAAGAAAATCATATACAATATGATATATTATCAGACAGAATACAGTTTGAGTTTAGCTTACATAGGTGAGGCAAACATAAGAACTGAGATAACATTTCCTGCATTATATAGATAGAGAAAAAAAAGGTTATTTAGTTGTATAATGGTGACCTAGAAAAGAGAGAGCGAGAGAGAGAGATGTAACCTATGATTCCAATGGAGAAGAGAAGAGGATCCATGGGAAAATTAAACGGTTATGTTTAGTTGTTTTGTTTTGTAATCCTATTAGTTTGGAAAGGTGGATGGTCTAAATGTACCCATTAATCATTGAATTAGTCAATTTTTATTAAGTTTGAGGCCTAACAAATTTAATGAGAAATAATTCGTTAGTCGTATTTTTTTCCGTACAAGTGCTTATCTTTTTTTTATTTAAAAAATAGCCTTGTCACGTTTTCCAACTTATAAATATTAAATTTTTTGTGGTCAGTTTTTCAACTCTAGAATGTATATTTTATTCAACTTAATAAAACAAGCCAATTTAATTTATTTTAAGTCTGCAAGCATATATTTTAGTTACACAATATCCGTCAAATTCAAGTTTTAATTCAAATTCTGATAGACATAATTTTTAATACATAATTACAATATAGTAAAAGCACTTATATTTCCGTACAAATACAAATAATCTGAATCATATTTCAGTACAAAATGAAAAAATATATATATAACTGAGTGAGTCTATGGTACTATGCATATTATGATTTGTTACCGTGCTACGGCTCTATATTCGAGTTTTCAAATCTCAATGGTCGATCCGAACCGTTCATCTTGTTCTCCATATTAATATGTGTTTGGAGACCAAATTTTATATTTTTTGAAATTTTTTTACTATTTTTTTAGATTTATTGAAAATCACTGTTTTTGGATGGTCCAGAATTTTCAGATCAAGTGATTTTCTAAATATCTAAAAAAATAGTAAAAATTTTTCAAAAAATGTAAAATTTGGTCTCCAAACACATATTAATATAGAGAACAAGATGAACAGTTCGGATCGACCGTTAGGATTTAAAAACTCAAATATAGAGCCGTAGCACAGTAACAACCCGTGATATGCGTAGTACCATAGACTCACTCTATATAACTTGTACGCTGAATGAAAACCAAACAACACTGTCAATATCATTATTAATTGCTCACTCTCAGCATAATTGATAAGCATAATTGATAAGGTAAAAGTAGTAGAATACAATTGATAAGCTCCAATGAACTCCCAACTGAACGATTGGAATTCGGTGCCTATGTAGATATAGAGACTCCATTTTGAGATTTGTGCAGTTTAAAACTGACGACTCAGATCTCATTCTACTCGTATTGCACGGAACTCATTCTACTTGTATTGCACCGGATCTGAAATCAAAATAGCTTGATATAACATAATTACGGTCGACCATTTCTATCTTAACTACTATTCTTGTAGTTGGGAACTTGGCATCAATAGGTGCAGATCTACCCTTCACAAGACATGCATACAGATACCTTGTTGCTGGAAAAGGACATGCTACCCGACATGTTTTTTTTCTGTCAAATTATGAAACTAATAATTAATGTTTGAAGTTAGATAATTGTTCTGCTGATATATTTTACAAATTACAAAGTTTCAGAGGGGACAAAAATCAGCTATAGAGTAGCAGACTGACTTAGAACTTTTATAACACGTTTTTTTTTTTATAAATTCAGCTTATGTATTTGATATGTAGCAAATACATGCAATTTTTTAAGTAAGATATCTGTCTTCTGAATATTATGATTTCTTTAATGAAATTATACTCAGTTTCATTATAAAAATTATATCTTTGTAAACAAAGGAATATTATTAACTTTAATATTTTGAAAGATATAACGAAAACATAATTCATTGTGAAAAAATCAATTTAATATCATGAGATCTTTTGTTTTGAATAAAGGTTGGTGGTTATATTATGAGACCTTTTGTGTATATATTACGGTATAATTAATCTTTTTAATCCAATGATATCATCCAGACAATTTTCGAGTGAAATTTTATAAGGTGATGACACAAATGCATGTTAATATATAATATAATTTTCATTTTATGGAGAACATTAATGAAAAAATAACTTCGATTCCTGTCTATCCCACATTTCCTCATTTTCCTCCATTCATATTGTCGGTCACAAATGCAATCACGATCGAAACTATTTCCTCCATTCATTAAGATTTTTATCCTGTTCAAATAATTAAAGTCTACTGTTCAATGCATGATTGTCGTGGAAAGTATTAGGCCTGTTCAAATAATTAAAGTGTACTGTTCAACACAGCTGTACAACTATTTCCTTGTAGGAATTGGGCCTGTTAAGAATTTTTAAGATTTAAGCCCAATTGAGGACAACGACATATCTTAGATCAGTTGCCTAAATTTTTTTTAGTTACCACTGTTTTAGAAAAAAATTAAAACTTAAATTAACATGTGCGTAGACTGAGTATGGACATCAATTTTGATGTGTGCGCATACCCAATATTTTGGTTCACAGCCCAGGTTTGGAGACCTTTCAAAATCTGAATTTCCAAACAAGCGGGTAATAAGATCAGAATTTTAAAAGTTTAGAGTGGTAACTACAAAAGTTTCAGGATCAATTGATGCACCAGAAAAATATCAAAATTAATAACAACATATACAAGATATTTTTTTTCCATTTTTAGTAAAGGAAAAAGTTAGGGTTATTGATTCATAAATTTCAGCTAATCTCGAGTTTTGAATCTATGTATTGATTATACACAATAATTAAGATTAGAAAAATGATTTTCTCACAAGAAAAAAAAATCTACAGCATGAACCGTTAATAATGTTATTTTAAAAATAATGAATCATGTGTTGTTGATGTATTTTTGGACAGCTTAACAATTTAATCCCTAATTCCAATACAATTCGGTCACAAACGCATGACCTTATCGCTTAGTAATTTGGGTATCGAACTACAAGGAGGTATTTCAAGTACTGGCTTACCGGTTTTCAGTAATCTAGACAAGCAAATATTGAGTGGTTTTCTTTTAAACTAAATTATAAAAATGCTGGATGAATTAACTAAATGCAGAATGAATTATAAACTAGTGCAGACTAAATTCCAGAACCTCAGCCTGAATTCCAAACAGAATGCAGATTGAATTATCTGAATGCGACTTGAATTAACAGAATGCAGAATGAATTCCAGAAACAGAAAATGATGAGAAATACCAGAGGGAATGGATATCTAGGGTTATGGTTTCATTATGATACTTTTAATTATGTATTTCTAATTGTTTTTATAATATTTGGGTTGCAATTATTGAGGGGGTGTTATCCTAGGATAGATGTTTATCCACTTTCGTGGCTTCGCACCGTATCTAGATTAAATAGGTCTCCTACGTTCGTGGCTTACCAGTTTTAATCTAAATCCATTAAGCTATTTGATAACCCGTGTTTTTCTCCAAAAGCCTTTTGGACTACTTTCGTAGCTCCGAGTACTTAAGTTTGTTTATGTTGTTCTAGCAATTCAATTTCTCCTTTCGGTCCATCACCAAATTCACCTAATATTGTTTGCATAACTATCGCTATTTTAAAAAGTACTTCTAATATAAATTTCTCCTTTCGGTCTCAATTTATTATTAGCGGATCCCTTAATAAAATAAGAAATAACTAAATAAACCAATTAAGCATTCATAAACAAATCAATATCACAACCACAAATAAAATTCAAACAATTAAATTAACGTAACAAAAGTATCAAGTTACTCCCATACTCCTAGATAAAATGTTTAGTCAAACATACTTTCAACACAAGCACAAGTCATATTTGATTCCATTAAAATCAGAAAAATAAAAGAAGAAGAAGAATAAAGACTCCCTTAAATCAAACACGGCTCTAGCTTCCTTCCAGTTGTCTCTGGCCGAACTCACTTTCTTCAATTTTTGCCTCTGTCCCGATTCTCCCCAATGTTCAAAGTGTCAAAATAATTAAAAGCTAAAAAAACAAAGATGCCTTGTTTTTGCCTCTGGAGCCGAAATATATCCCCTAAGCTAAATCCAAATTTTTGGTAAGAAAATAAATGTGCTGCTATACGCCAGCCAAATTCTTAATTTGCTTAGATTTCAAATGCTTTAATTGACAGCATGCTTGCACCAGCCAAAGACATGCCAAATTTAATTGGTGAGAATTGATGCCGAAATAAATTATGAAATTGCTTAATTAGTCGAATTCAAAGATTGATCTCCTCCATTTGTTTCCCCATTCGGCTTGACATTATTGATTTTCTGTGCACATGCAGATCGCGCAGTTTCGTGCTTCAATTCGGCAATAATTAACAACTTGCACAGTATCTTGTGTCTTGACTAACATTAACTAAAATTAAATGAAATGATAAATAAAATGCAATAAAACATGATAATTAGGACCAATTTTGGGCTTAATCATATGTCAAATAATGCGTCAAGTTATGGTTCATCAAACTCCCCCAAACTTAAACTTTGCTTGCCCTCAAGCAAAACGAATCCAAACTAGGGTACGCGGTTGATACCTAAGCTAATTCTATTACCATGAATTCCTTGAGAAAAATGTGTAAGTGAAAAAAAAACTACAAATCATGTTTGTGAATCAAATGTTTACCACTAAAGGTCAAAGAATACTAAGGATGTAATTAGGGTAATTTTGGTTCACACCACACATAAACAACAAATTTGTCATGATTATACTACAATACAAATAATAGACCTCCTAAATTATTTTCTTCTAGATCATATAATTGAGAACTCTAAATTCTCTCACAAATTGACTTTTTGGGGAATTGTTTCAAAATAGGGGCATAATAAGATACTATTTATTTATTTATTTTTTTCTTTTTACGACACAGGCTTCCCTATTCTCGATAAGTTGACAATAATTAGGGTGTTTTGCATACTCATAATTCCTTTTTCCCTTATCTTCGCGTGAATGCAAACATGGGGCACATGAATGCACCCGGCTACTTATCGGGCCGATATCAGCGGAGTAGTATGTCAGTTTTTTTTTTTTTTTTTTTTGTGTGCCCTTTTCTATTTTTGAGCTTTCTGTTTTTCTTATACACCCCCCTTCTACTAATTCCAACATGTTTTTGCAAAATCATTTAGGTTCTCAAATCCTTGTTCTTAAAGAAAATGAATTCCAAAGAGCTATTAATCGAGCAATTTAATTAAGACAATTCGAATGTGTATTGTGGTGTTAGTAAAACGTCCCCTCACTACATCTCTTGATATCCCTTAAAATTCAGTACTAATCATCCAATACCAAGCATAATTCCTTAAATTTTTGCCATTTCCACATTTATCCCAAGAGAAATCATAGTTTTAACCTAAATGCAATATGAAACCTATGAAACCTAAATAAAACAAAGAAAATCAAAAAGACTTTTAATTCAACTCCCCCAAACTTAAAATCTGCATTGTCCCTGATGCAGACATAGAGATAAAGAAATGAAGAAAGAAAAATAGGGAAGCTGAAAAATAATACCTGATCATGGCTGGTGTGGAGGATCAAGGCCTTGCTTGATGAAGTGGTCGTACAACTCCTTCTGCCAGTGGAAGTTATGCTTGGTTATCAGGTCCGGATGTGCAGGTGGTAGGGGTGGACGTGGGATGTGCTTTGGGATGGCACTCATTTGTCGAATCGGTGGTGGTGCGTCGTCTTCAATGTCGTTTGTAGCTGCTGATGTCAGAGAGAGAGAGAAGGCAGCTGTTGTGAGAGAGGGTGGTAGTGGGGACGGCGAGAGGGAGAGGGGTTTTGGCAGTGGGGGCGGTGGCTGTGTAGTGGCAGCGGGAGAGAGAGAGCGGTCCTGTGTAGAGAGAGGGGTTTCGGTGGTCGGTGGTGCTGTCGGTGAGAGAGAGGAAGGCGGAGCGGCGGCGCTGTAGAAGGAGGAACAGCGGTGCGGCAGTGCTGTGTAGTGGCGGCGGGAGAGAGAAAGGTGGAGCGGTGGCGGCACTATCGCTAGAAGAGAGATAGATGAGCGGCGATGTGAGGGAGAAGGGTTTCGACACTGGACAGAAAGAAAGGAAGAAAGGAGGGGGGTTCGGTTGGTAGGGTTTAATGGGATGGGGTCGGTTCGGGTTGGTTTAAGTTTGAGTTTGAGTTTGATTGCCCTCATAGTGTGAAGAGGAATGCAACTTGCATTGTTCTGGATGCAGCCTGCATTTTCAGTAGTGGTGCCTGCATCGCTTGGGGTGCAGCCTGCATTTTCCTGTGCAGGCGCGCGATCATCAGTGCAGCCTGCTTTGTTGATTCGGGCTACACTTGCTGGTGCAAGTGGTTTGGAGTTGAGAGAGTCATGCTCGATCTCATCCTCTTCACCACTCGAAGAAGATTTGTCTTCGGGATCACTCGAAAGGGATTCAGAAGTGTTTTTCGAAATAAGCTCATCAAAGAACTCTCTGACAATCCCATCAATCGCCTCAATCATGTAACATGAGTTATCATCATCAGAGGGATATTTGATGGTTTTAGAAAGATTGAATTCCACCTTTTGTTTTCCTGAGTTCAGGGAGAGATTGCCATTTTTCACGTCAATTTGAGTGCCTGCGGTCGCAAGAAAAGGTCTCCCTAGAATGATAGGAATGTGTGAATGTTCTTCCATCTCGACAATCACAAAGTCCGTGGGAAAACACATTTTGCCCACTCTTACAGCAACGTTCCTAAGCATCCCTTGGGATATCTAACTGATCGATCGGCTAATTGAAGAGAAATGCGAGTGGGCTCCAACTCACCGAGGCCAAGCTTCTCAAAGACACTTAGGGGCATCAAACTCACGCTCCAAGATCGCACAAGACTTTTTTAAATTTGGTGTTGCCAATGACACAAGGGATTGAGAAACTCCCAGGGTCTTTCAATTTTCGGGGCAACTTGTTTTGAAAAACTGCACTACACTCCTTCGTCAATGCCACTGTGCTACACTCTTCGAGTTTTCTCTTATTGGACAAAATGTCTTTCAAGAACTTAGCGTAAGAGGGCATTTCTGTCAAGACATCGATAAATGGAACGTTGACTTGCAACTTTTTCAACATTTCAAGAAATTTACCGAATTGTTTGTCAAGTTTTGCTTTGATAAATCTTTGTGGGAAAGGAAGTGGGGGCTTGTATGGAGGTGGTTCGACGTACTTAGGCTCCTCACTTTCACTCTCTTTGTTCTTAATGACACCTGCATTGTCGTCAGTGCGGCCTGCATTTTGTTGTGCAGGTGTATCTTTGCCAATGTAGCCTGCATTGTTGTCAGTCGATACGAGCTGCATAGGTGGAGTCAGATCAATCGTTTGCTTCCCACTTTGCAGGGTCACCGCATTGCATTGCTCTCGAGGATTGACTTCTGGTTGACCAGGTAGTGTGCCTGGAGCTCTTGAAGAGGAGCCCACTTATTGGGAAAATTGGACAAATTGTGTTTCTAGCATTCTATTTTAGGCTGCTAGTTGGTCAATTTTTGATGCCAAGTTGGAGATATTTTTGTCCTGATCGTTCATTCGTTGGTCTTGTTTCGTCACAAAATTCTCAAGCAAGGTTTCTAGACTAGACTTTTGTGGGGCTGGTTGAGGGTTAAACTGCCTTAGAGCAAAACCAGGAGGTTGATTATTCTATTGGGGAATTGCATTCGGGTTATTATTCTTCTAAGAGAAATTGGGGTGATTCCTCCAACCAGGATTGTATGTGTTTGAAAAAGGGTCATTTTGGGGCCTACCAAAACCATTTAAAGCGTTTACTTGTTCAATTTCTGACTCTCGAAATTTAGAATTGCCAAGCTGGCATTCAAGAGTCGAATGGTCACCAGTCCCACAATTGTCACAAGAGAAGAGATTACCTGTGCTGACTGCATTTATGTTAAGTTTATCTAACCTTTTTGTGAGAGCATCAAACTTGGCAGAGAGAAGTGTGACTGCATCGACCTCATGCCTACCTGGTGTAGCCCTTGGTGCGGCTGGTGTAGGCCTTTCTGAAGTCCATTGATGGTGGTTGAGAGCCATGTCCTCAATCAATGTGTATGCATCATCCACCCCACGATTCATTAATGTTCCATTTGCAGCTGCATCAATGGTTAATCGAGTGTTATAATTCAATCCATTGTAAAAGGTCTGAACTATCAACCATTTCTCTAAACCATGATGTGGACAGGACCTAATCAACTCCTTGAACCATTCCCAAGCCCCATAAAGAGACTCACCATCTTTTTGGACAAAAGAGGTGATTTGGTTCCTGAGTTGAGCTATTTTGCTAGGCGGAAAATACTTAGCAAGAAAAGCCTGAGCAAGCTCCTCCCAGGTAGTGATGGTACCAGCTGATAACGAATGTAACCATGCCCTAGCCCTACCTATCAGTGAGAATGGGAATAACCTAAGTCTAATGGCATCATCAAACACACCATTAACCTTAAAGGTATTACAAATTTCAAGAAAAATGGACAGGTGCAGGTTTGGGTCCTCATTTGGTAAACCAGTAAATTGGTTCTCTTGGACCATTCCCAAAATTGCAGTTTTAATTTCAAAATTGTTTGTAGCCACTGTAGGTGCACGGATGCTGGAAGTGATGTTTTGCGTGGAGGGGATGGCGAACTCGCGCAAAGATCTCGGTTGTTCCGCCATCAGTGGTGGTTCTGTACCAACAGGGATGGTTTGATTGTTGGGGTCAGCCAGTTCTGGATGACTTCTCAGAAATGCACGAGTTATCGGCCGATGAGCAACAGGGGCCAGTATCGTGCGAATCTAGAAAAAAAATAGATTAGTTTAAAGAAAATAAGGAAATAAGAACAAAACGAAATTATCTAGTCTCACTTACAAACTGGTTGTACCAATATTCCGTTACCTCCCCGGCAATGGCGCCAGAAAAGCTTGATGTATTTTTGGACAGCTTAACAATTTAATCCCTAATTCCAATACAATTCGGTAACAAGCGCATGACCTTATTACTTAGTAATTTGGGTATCGAACCACAAGGAGGTATTTTAAGTACTGGCTTACCGGTTTTCAGTAATCTAGACAAGCAAATATTGAGTGGTTTTCTTTTAAACTAAATTATAAAAATGCTGGATGAATTAACTAAATGCAGAATGAATTATAAACTAGTGCAGACTAAATTCCAGAACCTCAGCCTGAATTCCAGACAGAATGCAGATTGAATTATCTGAATGCGACTTGAATTAACAGAATGCAGAATGAATTCCAGAAACAGAAAATGATGAGAAATACCAGAGGGAATGGATATCTAGGGTTATGGTTTCATTATGATACTTTTAATTATGTATTTCTAATTATTTTTATAATATTTGGGTTGCAATTATTGAGGGGGTGTTATCCTAGGATAGATGTTTATCCACTTTTGTGGCTTCGCACCGTATCTAGATTAAATAGGTCTCCTACGTTTGTGGCTTACCAGTTTTAATCTAAATCCATTAAGCTATTTGATAACCCGTGTTTTTCCCCAAAAGCCTTTTGGACTACTTTCGTAGCTCCGAGTATTAAGTTTGTTTATGTTGTTATAGCAATTCAATTTCTCCTTTCGGTCCATCACCAAATTCACCTAATATTGTTTGCATAACTATCGCTATTTTAAAAAGTACTTCTAATATAAATTTCTCCTTTCGGTCTCAATTTATTATTAGCGGATCCCTTAATAAAATAAGAAATAACTAAACAAACCAATCAAGCATTCATAAACAAATCAATATCACAACCACAAATAAAATTCAAACAATTAAATTAACGTAACAAAAGTATCAAGTTACTCCCATATTCCTAGATAAAATGTTTAGCCAAGCATACTTTCAACACAAGCACAAGTCATATTTGATTCCATTAAAATCAGAAAAATAAAAGAAGAAGAAGAATAAAGACTCCCTTAAATCAAACACGGCTCTAGCTTCCTTCCAGTTGTCTCTGGCTGAACTCACTTTCTTCAATTTAGCCATGTGATGTCCAAACAACAAATCCAAACCGTTAGATGTTTAATCTATATTATAATCTACTTGGAGACCAAATTATACATTTTTTGGAATATTTTTACTATATATTAAGCTGGTTTCAAAACCGCTGATTTCAGTAAATTTCTGCAGCATTGAAATCAGCGGTTTTCAAACCAGCTTAATATATAGTAAAAAAATTCCAAAAAATGTAAAATTTGGTCTCCAAGTAGATTATAATATAGATTAAACATCTAATGGTTTGGATTTATTATTTGGACATCACAAAATAAAAAAAAAACAGCGGAAGCACTGCCGGCAGCAAATTAGCCACAGCCTATATATATATATATATATATATATATATCTCCATCTTATATTATGCACATAGATGTCCTGATCCTTCAACGGCTAAGATTTAAAGATGAAATTTCAGATTTAATATCAACCTTCTAATCAAATATTTTGTCTATTTTTGATTAAATGTATATGTTTTATGTATAGAAGTCTAAATTTAGTTAATAATATACTCGCTACACGTATTGCCACACGTATATACTCTCCATTTATTTCCTTATTTCACATTCAGTCCTTCGATTGAGCAGACTCTACCTCTTTTAGATGGAGATATCTCCGTTTGCGCATAATTTCTTATTTCTTATTTCACCTTATTTCATATATTAAATAGAATGGAGATATCTCCGTTGCCTTATTTGTTTTGTTTCCTTATTTGTTTTTTCAATACTAATAGTTAATCTTTGTTATATGACGTTTAGGATTTTGGCAAACTCAAGGCCCCGCTCAAAGTGCAAAAGACCAATAGAGAAGAATCAGGGATGCATGAACATGACTTGTAGCCCTCCTTGTAGATTTTAGTTTTGCTGGTACAAATTTGATTTTTTAATTACTGAAACTTTTAGGTTTGATTGTTTGTAAGTTCTTCTTTGTAAAGTATAACAGAGCTAATGTTTTCTTCAATAGGTTGTCTTGGTTCATGGTAGTCTCATAGAGAGAGAACTGATGGATTTTATCCCTGCAACCATGGTTCCGGAAATCAACAGATTCCGAGTCAACTCAGAATCGGACGGGACCGGGCCGAGTTTTACCCGAGTCTCGCACCTGTGCGAGTTTTTCCGATTTTCCGGCTGAGTCAGCCGAGTTACACTGGAAAATCGGAAAAACTCGCACAGGTGCGAGACTCGGGTAAAACTCGGCCCGGTCCCGTCCGATTCTGAGTTGACTCGGAATCTGTTGATTTCCGGAACCATGGTTGCAGGGATAAAATCCACCAGTTCACTCTCTATGAGACTACCATGAACCAAGACAACCTATTAAAGCAAACATTAGCTCTGTTATACTTTACAAAGAAGAACTTACAAACAATCAAACCTAAAAGTTTCAGTAATTAAAAAATCAAATTTGTACCAGCAAAACTAAAATCTACAAGGAGGGCTACAAATCATGTTCATGCATCCCTGATTCTTCTCTATTGGTCTTTTGCACTTTGAGCGGGGCCTTTGAGTTTGCCAAAATCCTAAACGTCATATAACAAAGATTAACTATTAGTATTGAAAAAACAAATAAGGAAACAAAACAAATAAGGCAACGGAGATATCTCCATTCTATTTAATATATGAAATAAGGTGAAATAAGAAATAAGAAATTATGCCCAAACGGAGATATCTCCATCTAAAAGAGGTAGAGTCTGCTCAATCGAAGGACTGAATGTGAAATAAGGAAATAAACGGAGAGTATATACGTGTGGCAATACGTGTAGCGAGTATATTATTAACTAAATTTAGACTTCTATACATAAAACATATACATTTAATCAAAAATAGACAAAATATTTGATTAGAGGGTTGATATTAAATCTGAAATTTCTTCTTTAAATCTTAGCCGTTGAAGGATCAGGACATCTATGTGCATAATATAAGATGGAGATATATATATATATATATATATAGGCTGTGGCTAATTTGCTGCCGGCAGGATTTCTGCCGGCAGTGCTTCCGCTGTTTTTATTTATTTTGTGATGTCCAAATAATAAATCCAAACCATTAGATGTTTAATCTATATTATAATCTACTTGGAGACCAAATTTTACATTTTTTTAATTTTTTTACTATATATTAAGCTGGTTTGAAAACCGCTGATTTCAATGCTGCAGAAATTTACTGAAATCAGCGGTTTTGAAACCAGCTTAATATATAGTAAAAATATTCCAAAAAATGTATAATTTGTTCTCCAAGTAGATTATAATATAGATTAAACATCTAACGGTTTGGATTTGTTGTTTGGACATCACATTGCTAAATATAGCCCCGGCAGCACCTCTGCTGAAATGCTACCAGCAGCAATTTAGACAAACCCTATATATATATATATATATATATATAGAGAGAGAGAGAGAGAGAGATGGGCTACGGTGAGTTGCGAAGTAAAGCGACTATTTTACTTCACGCTCATATATTGTGATTTTTATTCAAAACGTCGATCCGAACCGTTCATCTTGTTCTCCATGTTGAGATGTGCTTGGAGACCAAATTTTACATTTTTTGGAATTTTTTTACTATTTATTAAGCAATTTTGAAAGTCGCTGATCTGATGGTCCAGAAAATTTAACTGTTTTTTACTGTTCACAGCAAAACAGCAATTTTCAAAAATACTTAATAAATAGTAAAAAAATTCCAAAAAATGTAAAATTTGGTCTCCAAGCAATTTCAATATGGAGAACAAGATGAACGGTTCGGATCGACATTTTGAACTTAAAAATCGCAAAATATGAGCGTGAAGTAGAAACGCGTTTTACTTAGTAACTCACCGTAGCCCACCTCTATATATATATATATATATAGACACACACACATATATGTATGTAGATATACACACACACACATAATTCCGGTATGGTTTGAAACAATATACTGAAAGCAATGGCCACCGAGCAACTAATTTGAAGTTCTAATGAACTAAAATATGTTTCTTGGCGGTAAATTTAGGAAACTAAGTAATGTCAACAGGGAACTAAGTAATGAAAGCAAACCTCGACAGCTTGTGCCCATACTTCTGCAACTTCTATGAGCTCTTCTGCAAATTCTTTGTTTTTTTTGAAGTATCTGTTTCAGAGGTTTTTGTACATCTGAAAAAAATATCGTGGTTATTGATATCAAACAATGCATGAAAAATTGCTCTCTGCTATCTGGCTTGGAAATAATAATAGGACAATACTAGTTTCTAAACTGATTTCCAATTGCATGTAAATTCTCTTAGAAGAAACCTAATTAATCTGTTACTTACTATCTGAGATGCATAATTAAATTAACATGTTAAATTTAATTAGTACAGTTATGGATAAATTAATTGATTTAGTAAATGATACTGATTGTCTATTTATTTGTTTATTTATTTCTGGACAACACCTATAAAAAGTAAAATTTGTTCTCAGATGTAGGAGCACATGTAGAATTATTGCCGAGTCATTACTTAAGTCAATCTAATTTAATTTGTATTTAACTAATTATGGAACAAATTAAGTTCATGTAAACTCTTATATTTAACATTATGAACGTATCATGTAAGGACGTGAATTATGGAAGCTTTCAAATTTCTTTGGAAAATTGATTACCTGGACGTGAATTCTCATTGAAAATTGCCATGTAAGGACGTATCGCGTCAGTTACAGTAGATACATCCAGCACAGAAATCTTTTTCAGCTCATCCCGAATCTCTGAATTTGCTTTGGAAAGTGTATCAGCACATAAGCTGTCGTTTTTTTCCTCAAATTTTGGTGTAAAGATCTGGAGGAGCAAGGAAAAGAGAAAACAAAATAATATAATAGATCGTTGATAACTTTCACATAAAAAAGATTGTTAAATTAACGTATAAACAAGATCTGTAAGGAAAACTAATTTGATCTTGTGAGCCATTCTGGATATGCTTCTATAAAAATATATAGCAACAGTGTTGAAAAATACGAAGGTCCATATGTGAGTAAAGTAGAAAATGATCAAAAGTTTCAAAATGCATACGCAAAAAATGGAAGATTAAAGTAGCTCTGATCTTATACAGGTATATACTGTTTCCTGTTAGTTCCTTCTTTGCAGTTGTTTCTGAGAAGTTAGGACACTAGAAAACTCACTTTTATGGTCTTCTTTACCAGATTCTCTTTTACTTGTTCCCTTATATCCCCTTCGATTGATATAGTTTCTTCTTCGTACCTATTTAATTTGATGCATATGTTATTTACCAACATTTTCAATTAATTACTAAAACTAACTACCAGTCCCCATTAATGGTCAAATGTTTGAAAAGAAATTTCTTATCTGAACATGAAATATTATCTATAGATACCAACTTTTGAATACACCATCATGTAAATGCCAAGTTATGGCAAATAATAAGAAAGAAAATTCAACAATTCAATCTACAGCAGAAATTTTCTGAAAACTAATTTAATCTATTATTGATACCTAGTTTTATTTTTTTATGATGACTAGTAGTGACAATGGGATGGACAAGTCTTTTTATGATGTTGACCGCAAGGAAACCACTTTTAGAAAATGAAATTGTTCTTTTCTGAAATTGGAGGTAATCACAGAATATTAGTTATCAACAAGTGATTAAATAAAACGGAAGAACATGAGTTGAAGCATCCAACTTCATTAAACATATAAAAAAATTGTTATCTTATTCAGTATGTATTCTTAATTATCCCCTATTACTTAAGTCCCCTTTTTATATTTTTAAAAATACTAAAAAAAGTAGCTTGTATCTTTCCTCAAAAAATAAAAGGAATATGTATAAAAAAAATTCAATGGAATGGATGTTTTATTGACCTTTATGCCATATGTTTATATAGTTATATCTATTTACCTGGTCGTTATTCTTGTAAGAAATATTTGCAATGCTTTATTGAAATCCTTTACCGACATGGATATCCCAGACATCAGAGACTTGTATTCCTGCAATGGATAGCATGTAGCACTTATTTATGTAGAAATGTGTAGAAGTAATGCAAGTTAAGTGAAGGTTTTAGCCAACCATCATTTCAGCCAAAGAAAGTAGTATCTCTTTCTTAGACTCCTCACACACATGGGCTGACATCGCCAGCTACAAAAACACAAAGGTTAAAAATTGTCTTGACACCTAATTTATTAGTGATTTAAATTATCACAAACAAGGAACAAATGAAAAAACTTCAAAATTGAAACCTTATGATCAGCAGCAGAAATTTTTTTATTTTTACGGATGAGATCCCATATCTTTTGTGAACCATGGGCAAAGGTAGAAGCATAATGATTATGTGGTTGACTTCCGTTTGTACAAAATTGCCAAAGAAATTCCGCCAGACCTTTAGACTGAAGAAATATGGGGTCAAAAAATAAAAAACAGCTAATTAATTTAGTTTTATTGTTGGGTTATCCATAACAATGAAGTTTATGGAGGCATTGTAAAAATTCTTTGTTGACTCGACCGCCTCTTTCCATGTTGGATTTAACCATGGTATTATTAACTAGTAGTTAACACATTCAAACCTTAATTTGATACAACGAAAATACAACTTAGTGGTTGCGGTTGAGTAAGATGTGAGTACAACATGTTCATGTTTGACATTAATTAATATATGAAAATTAAATACGCCTTATCTAAGACTCATAAACTATTGGGCTAGACGACATAGGTAATGTTTGTGCACGTACTACTTCTGTAACGACCCAAAGCGGCTATATATATATTGATATCAAAATCAAGTGTTTATGTGAACAAGATCAATAGTTTAATATGTTGTTTCAGTTTTAATTGAACGCTAAATTATTAACTTGGAAGTGCTGTCGCAACTTTAAGAAATTGTTGTATTGAACATACAATGGGTACATACATTATAAATAGGCAATTATAATATGCACTGCAAGTCACAGAAGCAATGACCATGGAAAATGTTTAATTTCTAGCAATGGGTGTGTACCTTCTCATCAAACAAATTTTGTTGCTCGTTGTGTGGAAGGTCTTGCACAAAGACCTACATACAATTATATAGATCAGTCTCCCGAAAACAGAGTGATTATAATTAAAACAATCATTGACCAAATATTGATTTTGAAAGTTTGAATTTTTCTTATTTGAGAAGCTCATAGTCAAATCCAACAGACCGAGTACTACTTTCTTATATGTCATTGATATTACAGTAATTTATACCTCGATATAATCGCTCCTCTTCCTGTTTGTTGTGGCGGGATGCACTTCAAGCCAAAGCTGTAACAGTTATGCATAATATTTATGTTAGTGTCCGTGTCCTTGAGCCATAAACTAAATTAAGTATATATATATGCCTAGTTCAGAGATTTAAGAAGCCATAAAAGTGACATTTTTTTTATATAGAAAAATCCCGTTCTCTAAATTTTTTTATGGCAAACGTGTACACTTCCATAATTGCATATAAAAGTTTAATTTCTTCATGTATAACCCACTTTTATAATACAGTATATGCATATAGAAATTAAAAACAAATAGAAAGTTTCATAGAGTTAAATTGGAAATACATTTTTAAACAAAAAAATAATGTTGATTACATGATATAAATGAAATTTTCCTTGGATAAAAAAAATTAATGTTTTTCTTTTTTTATAATATATAGAAATTACTCACTTGGTCCTAAAAAAATATTATAGTTGCATCATCAATCTCCGGTGTATTTGGTCTTGTACAAAAAGTTAAAAAAATTAAAAATGGGTCCCACTGTTGGTCTTCCTCTTTTTTTCTCTTTCATGTTCCCAATATGTGACAGTGTGACTCTCGCTTCCTTAATTTGATATCTCAATTAATGTTGAGATAGCTCTGACCAAAATATCGTCAAAAATCGGTGTTTCGAGTTTCCTGTACATCTATATTTTCCAACAGACATACATTTATATATTGAAAAGAAGAGTTTACCTCATTCATACTCTTCTCTAGATTCTCCTTGGTCAATTCTAGTGGAGCCTAAGTAAAAAATATAAATTCGAACATTCGTTATTAGCTAAATGCAATTCCTAAATATGGATGTAAGTGCATCGTCCTATTTGTTTAGCGTACCTCATAATCATAGTCGCGGACACAAATGATAAGTCTTGTTTTTGATGCGAATTCCTTGTTTGGATCAATGTTTACCGTTTCCTGCAACGGAGTTCAGTCAGATTTTATCAAGAGTACTCAAAATATTTTTTCAGCTACTCAAATTTAATAAACTATTATCTGAACTTGATAATTGATTAATTGGTGGTAATTGTTGTAGCTGTTTATGGAAATTGTAATAATCATGTTTTGCATGCAATTCTTTATTTTATTTTTTTTAAACCATACATTTGATCTAGTGATAAAAACAATGGAGGCATGATGGAGGATTGTTGGATGCAATTCTATTTTAATTGTTGTTGGATGCAATTCTATTTTTTTAAATCATACATTTAAATTTTGAGTTATTAAAATTTTTAAAAATGGAAGCATGATGGTGGCACAAAAAATTGACACATTTGAACCCTCCTCTAAAAACAATACTATGTAATATGTACGTGTGTGGGTGATTGCATTTTCGAAACTTAATATATGTGTGATAAAAATAATATATACGGGACGTCGCTAACCAAATATTTTGTTGAAATAGCATAATAGAGAGATAGAGAGAGAGAGAGAGAGAGAGAGAAGGAGAGAATAGCGAGTTGTGTTCAAACACTGAATAAAGTTTCGGGTTAGTGATATTTGTGGGTTAGTGCTATTCCTCACGCTTCTAAAAGCGACCAAGGATATGTAAGTTGGGATGTTTGATCCGGCCTTTCAGTCTTTACTAAAAAAGAAGGGTCCAAACTTATTTTAGGCCCAGGGAATAGACACAGCAAGACTGTAGGTAGGAAGAACCCTCATTGATTTAATAAAAAAAAAACTTAGAAACAAAAAATTATTGTAGCAATAAAATCATAAAAATATTATTATATAATTATATCTGTCATCAGAAATTAATTATATAATAACTTAATTAATATTGAAGAAGTTATATATTAAAAATATAATTTACTTAATAATTAATAGTATTTAAAAAAATCATGCTTAAAAATAAAAATAACCGAAGAAAAATGATGATGATGATGATGATGATGATAATTATCATAATCATGATCATATGAATGGTACAAGAAATATTAGCACTATTGAGTAATGACGGTGGTGATAATGATTATATTGATACAAATAATCATCATAAAAAATATAAAATATTTTATGAATAATTAATTAATATAATATGATAATGATGATAAAAAAAATTATACTATTATTGTTATTGTTTTCTTTTTGGTGTGATTTCATGAGAGGGGTTCGAACTCTTGATCTTTGAGAAACTACGGTCCTAAAACTTTCTCCTAGCCAACTGTACTACCGCACCATCCTCTATTACTGTTATTGTTAATATTGTTACATACAATAATGATAAAATGTGAATGGTGTTTTTGCAATATAATTAAGGTAGGACAATATATTTTTAACTTTTGTTGCTCATTTTCCACTATTATTTCTCTAGTTCTTTTCTATATTTTAAGAAAGAATTATTTTATTTCACCTAATTATTCTGGAAAAACTCTGGAATATTAAACACTTCCTTAGGGATCGTATTTTACTAATTCTGCTCTCCATTTGTCTTCTTACAGCATTCATACACACTGAATTGGCACTATTTCATTTATTGAACATAATTTTTTGCCCAAATCTTGAATTAATAGTACTATTTATTACACTTCACTAGACAGACACGGCAATAGTATATCAGCATACCTGAAAAATTAACTTGAGCAGTTGAGGTTCCGCACAACCAAGGTCATCATATTTCCTGTAACAAAACAATGGTACATGACATTCAATCACACACACACACATATATATATATATATCAGTAGAACTAAGGTGTTCTTAAGTTCACCAAGTCTATTGGTGAACTCAAGTCTAAAACCCATCGAATCGACTTTAAACGATGAATTTGAACCATTCAAACCCGACTACCTTATGAGTGATGAGTCTACATGTAAAAAAAAAAAAAAATTGTATAGAGTCAAGTGGTCAAAAAATGTTAAAAAAATGGATGCATTAAAATTAATTTATTAACCTTTTAATTTTGACCGGTTAAACTTATACCAAAACTAATTTGAATGTTTAAAATTTTTACATGTAGACATATCACTCGTAAGATAGGTGAATTTCAACGGTTCCGATTTATCATTTGAAGCCGATTCAATGAATTTTAGACTTGAGTTCACCAAGGGACTTGGTGAACTTAAGAATACCCTAGTTCTACTCCATATATATACACACATGT
This sequence comes from Carex rostrata, assembly GCA_964058875.1. Taxonomy (NCBI): domain Eukaryota; kingdom Viridiplantae; phylum Streptophyta; class Magnoliopsida; order Poales; family Cyperaceae; genus Carex; species Carex rostrata. The sequence goes on from CAXKVT010000056.1 coordinate 3,119,722, forward strand.
GTGTGTATAGATATATATTTATGTATGTATAAATATATGTATCATGGAAAAAAAATTGCTTTGTGATAAAGACGAAAATTTATTTTTTTTCTGCTAATTTTGCATTGGTGTATTCATGTACATTAGTATGGAATAAACTAACATGTTTAGTAGCAAAACATCGGAAACTGTCAGAGAAAACAGTGCACTTTGCCTTTCAAATAATGTGTCCTACATCAAGAATAAAATTAGTGAAAATATGTGAAAAGAAATATTGGACATCTAAGACGTTTTCACACTCACTCAAAAGAAAAAAGACTTTGATGGTTAAATCATCATTAAGGGGTTGCCAACTGATGAATAAAATGAATTCATAATATATATTTTAATTGGGACAACATCACAATATGGAACTTTCTAGATGTTATCTCGTTGGTGATAGTGTCAATATCTCTCTTACACACTCAAACTCTTGACCTTTAGATAAATAACAATCCTAGTACTTTTTTTCTAGCCACTGTGCTTCCTCCCCTTTTCCGTGATACTGTCAATATCATTTGATAATTGATTGGTTGATACAGTTTACTTCATTATGTGTTTTTTTTTGTTTTTTTGTTTTTTTCATTTCTTCCTGGGAAGAAATGATAGTGATAATATAGGCCACAAGTAATTATAGTGCTGGAGTTGAATAAAAGATGCCTATCGGGGACATATATTGCTACCTCCTCTCGTTCTTTTCCTTCGTAACCTTCAAAGTCCATAATAATAATGGGGGGCGTCATGCATTTAGCTATCCATATTCCTTTCGTTGTTTGCTTCCTGCACATTGAAAATTCATTAATTCATATGTCATATATATATCTACAATGCATGCTAGAATGGGATTTACAAGGAACGAAGTTATTGAAAATCAGGGTAAACAAAAATTAGATGCTCTCGGCATAGGAGGTTAAAGGCCAAACTATTCTTAAAAAACCAAAACCAAGGTAATTAAAAGATTAACAAGGAAATAAAATGGCAGAACACATCATGTTATAGGAGAGGAGTTATAGGAAAAGGCACATATCAAAAAATGAAACAGTTCTCTGGAAAAGTAAAGACTAACTATAATAAATAAATTTAAAGCATACAAAATCATCCAATTAATTTGATTCCAAAACATTTATTTTGACTTCTGATCCATGGTTCTGAAACTTAGAATCAGAATCAGAATCAAATGAATCGGTCGGAATCAGCTGAGTGACTCGGTAACTCAGATTTTTTTGACATAAGCTTGTTTTGTACTAAAAAATATAGAAAAAGTTAAAAAAACATTAATTTGTAATTATGTTAAGAGAAAAAATTACACTCGTATAATCCTCTAGTATAAAGTAATATAATATTATACAAGCATTACAAATTCACAAGCAGAACACAAATTCTATTGTCTGAAACGATGTCAAGCTAGCTGTATCAGCTCGTCGTCCTTTCTATTAAAAATGTAGAAAAAATTATTGTACAAAGATAATTAGTCAAAACATAATGGTAAAACCACATCTTACAAAACGATAATCTATTGATATAATAAATATCAACTTTGAAAATCAGCCGATTTAAAAAAGTGATGCAGTGGCCTCCATATTATTATTATTATTATTATTATTATTATTATTATTATGCAATTAAATAACTCGATGTAATTAACACTCGTACTAATAATGAGACATAAAGGAGCGTTTATTTCATTTTCATAAACTTTAATATAGTTGATTTTCTGATAAGTTATTTCAAAATGTTAATTGTTATATGTGTTTCTTTTTTTCTGATATGATTTTTTTTTTTAGGAATATGAATATGCATCAATATTAATAAACCATTTAATTAATTAATTGATAAGAGAATTGCTCCACTATTATTAAAAAAGAAAAAAACACTAATGGCCATAGTTTATTTCATGGGATCGATACTGTAGAATTTATTTCAAAAGTTTGCTCTTGGAAATAGTGAATAAAAATTGGTGAGGTCCACCCATAACTTTCAAAAGAAATTTTGGCCGGATATGGTTCGTGGTGAATCAATCCATATTCTCAACACAAAACTATACACCATACATACACCATGTCTATTTATATTTATAATGCTTAACATTCTTCTTCTCATGAGTCGCACCTATCTCCTTTCTTAATCCCAAGTTTCATTCGACCAACCTTTAAAAAAATGCAAAACAGAACTTAAAATCTCAAATCAAACTTGCGTTTTTTATCCAAATTGTGAGAATCAGCTCAATTTGATAAAAAAAAACTGAGCTTTCAATTACTGCAAAGAGTTGTAAGTGAACAGAGTTTACCTTCCTTTGCTGGCATCAAGCACCTCGAATTGGGTCCCAAATAAGGAGTTGAGCAAATAACTTTTACCTAGAATAGTAGAAGCGAAAACAAGTCATATACATATATAAGCATTATATCTCTGGAATTATTATAATTTAATATGTCCAAGTATAAAGCACTTCGACTTCGAATAAAACTCAGATAATACGACCGACCCCATCTTCAGATCGTATGAAATTTCAGTTTTTGGATATCAGTAATTTCACAAATAAATGGAAATCGGAAGTAATAATTTTAAGTGGACTGTAACTTCATTACCACTGCTCTGTCGACCTATGATGGAGATTACGGTGCAGTGAGAACTTGTACTCGAAGACTTCTTTAGCTCCTCCAGAAATTTCTCAGTTTCAGATGAAAAGAACTCGCCTTTCCCGTCAATCATCTGCATCTTAGCAGGAAGAGCCTTTGGTGTTTCCATTTCCTTAAAGGTGTATAGCTAGGTATGGAGATTATGTTCAGTTTAGTGTTTGACAGGTACGTACTAGATAGTCCTCTATTTATAGAGCTCTTTATTGACTGATTCTGTTTGAGCCAAGGTGTATAATATCAATATCATTTATCCATACGAATTTAAATATTGGATATATACAATCCTTCTTAACGTAGATAGAAATATTGGGCACGTGTTCTTAAGTTCACCTAGTCCATTTATGAACTAAACTCTAAAATCAATCATATTGACTTCAAATGACGAATCCGAACCATTGGAACTTATCTACATTAAAACCTGTCATACAAGTTTTAAAAAATGAATGCATTAAAATTAATTTATAAACCTTCTAATGTTGACCGCTTGACTTTATACTACAATAATTGAAAATTAAAAAAATATTCAAATGTAGACGCAGGAATAATAAGGTAGAATTGTTGTAACGGTTCGGATTCATCGTTTGAAGGTAATCTGATAAGTTTTAGAGTTGAGTTCACAAAGAGACTTTGTAAACCTAAAACACCCTAGTTCTACTCGTCCTTTTTGTTTCATTTTCTTTTTTTTTAGTTAGAAATTTTATTTAGGTAACAATTTGTGTAATGTAATTGTAATTACAAATTGTAGTTGACTTGACTTAAACACAGCAATCATTGAACAGTACAATTAGTTGTTCAGTATAGTAATAATTAATGAATCAATTATGAATCAATCATATTATCGTAGCAAACTAGCGTAGGAATAATCAGTTAAATAATAAGAAAAGTCAGTGGGACGAGAGAGCAAATAATGAAAAAATAATAATAAGAAAAAGAAAAAAAGAAAGGAGGAGAAAGAGACAGAGAGAGTGTTGTCGGGTGTTATTGTGCCACCCATATCATTCAATTATATTCCAACTTGCAACTCTACGTCCCACAATAGTAAAGGAGAATTTTTGAATTGTTGGAACATTAATTATAAATTCTCATCGGGCTCTCCGACTCAATCAACGGCATTAATTATTTGACCTTGTTTACATCTACATTTACAATAAAATAATGACTATTGTCGATTATAAGAAATTACTATTTTTCAGATTATCACTATTACTCACGATAGTACATATCTACGAACGTAGCGACGCTGTTAAGCAATTTTAACATGAAATTTTTATTCATAAAATGCAAAAAAATAAAAAATAGAAAATGTTGCATGGGAATTACAAAAATGGGAAGACAGGAACAAGCCATCGTGTCCTGCAGGGACACCATAGCACATCTCAAACTAGGAAAAAATTGAAACAAACAAAAAACAAAAAAACAAAAACAAAGTGGGAAGCCATGGCCCATCCAAACCGAAAAAAACAAATATTAACATTAAACAAACATAAATGTTCAACACAACATACATAAATCAATCATATTTATTTAGCATTCAACAAATAAATACAATTCACATGCATAATATACTTGTACATACAATTTACATCTTCCACATTTATCAATAGAGCCTCAGAGAACTAATAATTAAAACGAAAAATCAAAACCCTAACATCTCTAGCTAATAAGAAAATAAAACAAAAAATTAAAGAAAACAAAACCTGAGCCTTGTACACGGTTCCTGTGTCAGGTTCTACTTTTGGCTCAACTCGTCAATGATTGCCATTGGTTCATCATTCCATGTCATAATTTGCAAAAAATAAATTTTAATCATCCAACAAACACACATATACATAGCCAGCAAGTACATTAAGAACTTCACACAAACATGTTATTTTTTTTCCCTTTCAACTTTACATAACAGTATTCAACAACTTTAAATTAACCCATATATATACATCATCATGGAAAAAACAAATTAAAGCCAGTTCTCCACCGTTCAACAAACAGGCAGCAAACTAAGTAGCAAAACTGAAAAAAGAAATGTCCAAAGAAAACAAATTCCATTTTCATTAATCAAAATTCATCTCTCCAGTGTAGTATTGCTAAATTTACATCCTCATCTTTTAATATCAGTTCATTTTAATTAGGATTTCGGGACTGCTGTGAGAACCAATAATTTTCCAACTTAGTTACATTTTTGTTTCGAAACTTGATTAATTAGCTAGGTTTCTAAACTTGACTAACATTAAACGAAGGATGCAGAGAACTTGAGAGTCGGAGAATTTGGAGTCAAAGTATAAACTGGAGTCTAGTCTTCCCCCTCGATTTATAAGAGGGTAATCTTTAAATTTGTGTGCCAATCTTTTATGTTTCGATTAATCTAGAGTTAGGCTTGAAAGCAGAGGCGGAACTAGGATTTGAGTATAGGAGTGGCTAAACATTATTTTATTAATAACTTTTTACACAAAATGCAATATAACTCAATATAATAAAATCTTTCACTATTTAATTTCATAAAAAATTATAATAAATTACTAAAACTAATAAAGTGCCATGTTTATCAGAATCAAACTAAAAACATAATATTCATATATTTTTCTTTAATTTTGATATATGATTTACTAAAAAATAAAACTCAGCAATAAACTCATCTGAGTTATAATAAATAATAATATAACAATTTGCAAATAAACACAGATATCAATGTAAAAAATGAACTGATATTAAAAGATGAGGCTGTAAATTTAGCCATACTGCAACGACTAGAATCCAACGACTAGTTCTATGGTTTTTAATGGAGATAAGGACTTGAAAGCTATAACACCCGGTAAATTTGATATTTTATTTTCTTGAAATTATTTTGGACTTAAATGTGAAATAAGGAAACCTAAGGGTTTGAATGTAAAAAAGGGTAGACATTAATTAAAAAGAAAAAAAAAAGAGAGAGAAGCATGCCAACGTGGCACCCTTGACACGTGTCCCCATGCATCTAATTTTTGTGACCGCCGTAAATATCCTTAATTTACATATCCCCCTATTCAGGAAAGTTAAAAAAAATAAGAGTGAATGTCACACCCCGAAACATGGGGTCGTGCAGTCCCGCCGTGAATATATAATCTCCTATATACTCACAAGGCAAGTACGATGTAAACTTAACATAATAACGGTTTACAACCAATCTAACTTACCATTTAATTAGTCCAAAAATCATATTTATACAAATATGATTTATATAATTTTGAAATATACTCACAAATATATTTAAATCATACAATTACTATTTAATTTAGGTTTAAAACAAATCCGATTCGATTCCAATTCAATTTGATTCTATTACCATTAAATAAACATTTCTGCATGACCTATTGCGGCCCGTAATGAGGTTTATTGCGGCCCGCAATCGGCACTCAAATCAGCCAAATAAAACAGCAATTTCTCCTTCTTCTTGCGGCCCATAAAGGTCCATATTGCGGCCCGCAAGAGCTGGTTACGGCCCGGAATGGGTTGGGCTACGGCCCGCAATCTGTCTATCTTTCTTTCAGAGTCTCTGACTTGAATCTTGCGGCCCGCAATAAAATGGTTGCGGCCCGCAAGGCCCATTCAGGTTTCACAAAGTGTCTGACTTGAATCTTGCGGCCCGCAATAAAATGGTTGCAGCCCGCAAGGCCCATTCAGATTTCATTTTGCGTAGTACTTTGATTTTTATTCATTGATTGCGGCCCGCAACCTATTCTCTGCGGCCCGTAATGTATCCCCAGTTTTCAGTACTTAGCTCCATAATGTATAATACCATTCCCATTTTTCGAGTCAATCAATTCCCGCATAATTAAACATATAATACCCATTTCCAATACCATTTCAAACACATTTAAAACATAATAATCTATATTCTCATAAAGTATGTATATTTAGGTCGTAATTAGGGTTACAATCAACCTGACATGGTCCGATAAGAGGCTATACAACAAAATACCATGCAATGGTTTAATCAAATACCAAAATGGACACATTGAGTTGGCATACCCTAAAACTATCCGGACTATGCCTCACTTTTCGAGCTCGAGTCCCTTTTACTCGCGTTTACCTGAAACACATTCAATCAAATAAAATTCCTCGAGGGGGATGGGGGGTGAGAAAACTTGTCATCCGTTTTCTCAGTGCGGAATTTAATTAGGGCTACTGGATTTGTAAGAAATTCATTACCAGAACTAAACACACACCGCATTTCAGTATCAATTCAATTATGCAATAATAATGAATGCACATGCACCAAGAATAGAATCAAATGAAATCCAACTCATATCACATTCAAAAGCAATCGAGAAATTCTCAGAATTTTCTAGGCTTAACTGATAACTTACCAAGTCCGGTTATAAATGATAGATATCAACTATCTATCGTATCGGGCTTAACCATTCTATTCTCTGGTTTATAGTCGTACATTCATATCAATTCATCAATTCCGATTTATGGTCGCATATCTCGTGATCATGCAACGGATCATCACTCTTATCAAAGAGTGACCAAATAAACATTCAATTTACCACAGTTTCACTACTCCTACAATCACAATTCAATTTCCCTCACCCAACCGGTACTGGGTCAATTAGGGTCATTCTCCGTATGCGCATATGGGTCCTGAATCAAAGTCTAGCGTCGACTCTAGACTTTGCAATTATAATTCATTCATTCAATTCAATTCAATTAAGTACTGTGGTTCCATTCAATTATCAAAAACGATAGAACAGAAATCGATAAAACCATACCAACATGCTAGATCATCACAATCATATCAATCCAATTATACTATTACTTTTCCTCATGCAATGCGGCGAATAATGCTTTCAAGCAGAGATTCAACATGTTAGTATGCGCAATGGTTCAATTAGAAATCCAATAGATATATATATATATATATATATATATATATATATATATATATATATATATATATGCACAGTTATTTAGTTCAAAGAAATACAAATCAAAACAGATCCCGTGAACCCCCGCACCTGATCACGTAGGGTGCGCAGAGCGGATCCGCTTTCGCTAGATTCGGTAATTCCGTCTATCCAGCTAAGCCGTGCTCGATAGGATCTATTCCTAGATTATAGGGCATAATAAGTCATTTGCAATAAAAGTCATAGTTTCATATACCCAATCGCATTTTAATACCCCGTAAATGGTCAATTCACTAAATTCGGAAATCTTGCAAGTTTACCCTTTTAACCTTGTAAAATACCATTTTAGGGTTTAAGGCATACTTTCTCGCAATTAGGGTTTTATACCAAATAGGAACATCACGGAAGTCTCAGTTTACCCAAACTCACTGTCAAGGTTAGATTCGAGTCAATTTGCAAGAAAGGTATTCTAACCCTAATCAACTTTTGGAAAAATCCGCGAATCAGGATTTGGTTGCAATTCAAACAAGAAATCAACAATTTAACACTCGAGAAGCAAAATAGAAAGGGATTACTCGAGATTTGTTCAAATCTTTCGGATTTCACCGAAACCCTAGAAAATCAAGAGAAGGAAATGTAGAGAGAATGAGAAGAGGGAAGTACCAATGGAGCAGATGAGGGGGCGAGAATCAACCTCCTCTTCGATTTCTCAAATTTTCGGGTGGTTCAAAGAGGAAGCGCTCTCTCTCTCACTCTCTCTTTTTCTTTCTTCTTTGGAGCGGCTCACAAATGAAAGGGAGGGGGGGGGGATGGCGCAGGAAGAAGAGAAAAGAGAAGGAAGGAGAGGAAAAGAAAAGGAAAGGGGGCCCAAATGTCATGTTTTGGGAATTTTGCAAATAAACCCCTCCAATAGTTCAATATTCAATAATTAAGGAAATTATACATTTATCTCTCCCTCTACATATACATATACATATTTATATACAATTTAATGTAACAATTAGGCTTTTAATTCAAATTGCATTTAAAATTTTCACGGTGTTACATTTCTCCCTCACTTAAAAACAAAGTTCAATCCTTTGAACTTAACTACGTACCTGAACTATCGAATAACTCAGGATATTGTTCGCGAATTTTCGTTTCAAGTTCCCATGTCGCCTCTTTTTCTGAGTGTCGTCCCCACTACACTAGTACAAGTCCAATCGTTCGGTTTCTTAATCTTTGCTCTTTTCGGTCCAGAATTTGCATTGGTTCTTCTTTATAGGCCAAATTCTCATCTAGGTACAGGTCAGAATGATCGATGCAGTGAGATGGATCTCGTACATACTTTCGGAGCTGTGACACATGAAACACCGGATGAACTCAGCTCAAGGCTGGAGGCAACGCAAGCTCATAAGCCACCAGTCCCACTCGGTTCTGAATCTGAAATGGACCGATATATCTTGGACTTAGCTTGCCTGATACACCGAACCGATGTACTCCCCTAACTGGAGATACTCGGAGCCATACATGATCACCCTCTTGAAATTCCAAATGCCTTCGGTGTACATCCGCATATCTCTTTTGTCGATCTCGAGCTGACTTTAGTCGGCTCAAGATAACCTGTGTCTTCTCTGCTGCCTCTTGTATCATTTCTGGTCCTGTAGGCGGATAAGTACCCGCGGGACCCCACCACAATGGCGTACGGCATGTCTCTCCAGTAAGCGCTTCTAACGGTGGCATTCCTATACTCGAGTGGTAACTGTTATTATAAGCAAACTCGACCAGTGGCAAATGGTCTAGCCAAGACCCTTGAAAACTCAAAGCACACGCTCGAAGCATGTCTTCCAACGTTTGGATTGTCCTTTCTGACTGTCCATCCGTTTGCGGATGGTGCGCGGTACTAAACCTCAATTTTGTACCCATGGACTCTTGGAAGCTCTTCCAAAAATGAGAGGTAAATCTCGTATCTCGATCAGATATGATCTCTCGCGGACAGCCATGATACCTAAAGAAGAACTTCATAAACAACCCCGCTAAGGTCCGACCCGAGGTATCAGGTCCAAGCGGAATGAAATGTGCTACTTTGGCCAGGGTATCTACAATCACCCATATTGTATCATGTCGCCCAGTCGTCCTTGGAAATCCACTTACAAAATCCATTGTAATTACCTCAAATTTACCTCTTTTCTTATCTAATGGCTGAAGTAACCCGGCTGTCCTTCGTCTATCAGCCTTCACCTGCTAACAGACTTGACACTTCTCGACATACTTCCTCACGTCATTTTTCATGTTTGGCCACCAGAAATATCGTCTCAAATTTTGGTACATTTTCACTTCACCAGGGTGGATAGTGTATCCCGAATCATGCGCTTCCGATAGGATTAGGGTCTTCAAGTCTGAATCTTCAGGAATGCATATACGGTTGCCAAACCGCAAGATACCTTCATCGTCTAGCCTGAAAGGAGTCTCTCTTTCTGATTTTGCATGGTCTCGGAATTTCTGACATTTCAGATCTTCATGTTGTGCTACCCGAATACGGTCATGTAGTTCGGGTCTCACCTCAATAGCAGCAGAAATAATAGACATACATGCGGATGCACTCGTACCGGCTTCCGCTCCAAACAAGCGAGTTGTTGTTGCCATGGCCAATTCATGGGACGCTCCCACATGTAAATTCGTCCTCCTCATTTCTTCTATTAGATGTGACTCTCTCGTAACCACGGATGCAAGGTTCACTTGATTCTTTCTGCTCAACGCATCCGCTACTACATTAGCCTTGCCCGCGTGATACTGAATATCGAGATCGTAGTCCTTCATTAACTCTAGCCACCTCCTTTGTCTCAAATTCAATTCCTTCTGGGTAAAAAGATACTTTAAACTCTTATGATCGGTGAAAATCTGACACTTCGCACCATACAGATAATGTCGCCAGATTTTGAGTGCAAAAATCACCGCTGCCAGCTCCATGTCATGAGTCGGGTAATTCTGTTCATGTGGTCGTAGCTGTCGGGAAGCGTAGGCAATCACATGCCCGTCTTGCATCAAGACACTTCCCAAACCCGAGCGTGATGCATCGGTATAAACCGTATAGTCCCTTCCAGTCACTGGCATTATAAGAATCGGTGCTGACACCAACCGACTCTTTAACTCCTCGAAGCTCTTTTCCTGAGATTCACCCCATTCGAATTTTACCCCCTTGTGAAGCAGTTCTGTAAGAGGTCGAGCTAATTGGGAGAACCCCATCACAAACCTTCGGTAATACCCAGCTAAACCGAGAAAGCTACGGATCTCGGTAACAGTTGTTGGTCTCTTCCACTCCGTTACAGCTCGAATCTTCTCAGGATCAACTGCCAAACCTTCACCTGAAACGATATGGCCCAAAAATGCCACTTGGTTCATCCAAAATTCACACTTGGAAAATTTCGCGTACAGCTGATGGTCTCGTAACCGCTGTAACACAACTCTGAGATGAGCTGCATGCTCCTCATACGACCGGGAATAAACCAGGATATCATCAATAAATACTACTACCGTAGTGTCCAATAAATCCCTAAACACACGCTGCATGAGATCCATGAAAGCCGCGGGTGCATTCGTCAGCCCAAACGGCATGACCAAATATTCGTAGTGCCCGTACCGAGTACGGAAAACTGTCTTCTCCACATCACTTGGACATATCCGCAGCTGATGGTAACCCGTCCTTAAATCAATCTTGGAATAGACCGACGATCCCTGTAACTGATCAAAGAGATCATCAATCCGAGGTAACGGGTATTTGTTCTTCACTGTCACTTTGTTCAACTCTCGGTAATCTATGCATAACCGCAGAGTTCCGTCTTTCTTTCGCACAAACAACACTGGTGCGCCCCAAGGGGACGTGCTTGGTCTTATCAAACCTTTCTCCAACATTTCTTCTAACTGCACCTTCAATTCCTTTAACTCAGCAGGAGCCATACGGTAGGGAACTTTCGAGATTGGGGTTGTACCGGGTATCAAATTTATATTAAACTCAACTTCTCGTGCCGGAGGTAACCCGGGAATCTCATCAGGAAATACATCCACAAATTCCGAAACAACCGGAATGCTCGATATTTCTGGAATTTCCGTGACAGCACCCATAACCATCACCAAATACGCTGTACATCCCGACTCAACTAAATTCCTGGCCTCTATTGCTGAAATATACGGTACCACCTCCTTCACTCCCCTACACCTAAGGGTACAAGTTGAACCACTTGGCAATGCAAATTTGACGGTATGACGCAAGCAATTAATGGTGGCTATGTGTCGGGTTAACCAGTCTATACCCAACAATGCATCATATTCAGAGATGTCCATTACTAACATATCTGTTAAAAAGTCCCTTCCATCAATTCTTATTTTCAGGTTTCGGCATGTCTTTGAAATTTTGGTAGTTGAACCGAGAGGGGTATGAAGATCAAGAACCCTCCCACTCGACTCGGTTGACCATCCACATTTCTCAACGAACGTACTAGATATGATCGAATGACTACAACCCGTATCGATCAACACATATGCAAGGTGCTCGGAGATAGAAATAATACCTGCCAGTAGGTCAATCTGAGTAGAACCAGATGCCAGCTCGTTTCCCTTGTCAGGTAGCTCTATCGCATGCACTGCATTGGCACCAACTCGGCCTCCTGTACGGCCTCCCCTTGACTGCGGTGGAGTGCCTCGGCCTCGTGGCAGAGGTATGCCTCCATGTCCACGCCCCTGTGGACCCCTATAACCGCCACCGCCACTATTCCCGGATGCACCCGAGTGAGTTTGTCTTGGGCACTCTCTAGCCCAATGATCCATACTACCGCACAACATACAAGCTCCTTTGAGGCGGGGACAATCTGATTCTGCATGTGGTTTCTTACAAACACGACACCAGGGTCCAGTGGCTCCCTGTGTAAATCCAGATATCACCATCTGTCTAGTCGGGTGTCCCGAAGTTGGAGGTCGAGTCCCCGATCCACTTGCTTGCTTCCGGTGATCAATCTTTGGTTTAACATTTCTGGTATTGGTCTGTTGCACACTCCTCTTGATATACACCTCCGTCTGCTCAGCTTGTTTCATAAGGGCTGGAACTCCTGCAGCTGTAGAGTGATGTATAGCTAAGGCAATGTTCGGGTCCAACCCATCAAGGTACTGTCTCCGGTATCTAACGGGATCCCCTTTCACATCTGGAGCATACCGGGACAAATCAAAGAACCTTCGGTTATACTCCTCAACCGACTTCTCACGTTGGCGTAAGTTCAGGAACTGACTTCTCAAAGCCTCCTGATGTAAGTCACTCAAATATTGTTCCCCAAACCTTTGTTCGAACCATTGCCAAGGAATTTCCTGCTCGGCTCCCTCATATTCCATCTCCACACCTTCCCACCAATGTCTACCAGACTTTTCCAACAATTGCACTGCCAGCTCTACTTTGTTTGCCTCTGGTACCCGGCATAGGGTGAATTTGGCTTTCAAACTTACCATCCATTCCTCTGCCTCAGGATATCCTCCCGACCCGTCAAACCGAGGGGGTGCTGAGCGCATGAAAGCTTCATACAGTTGTCTAAACTCTTCCCCCGGTGTCCCTTGAGCAATCGGTATAGCTGGTCCCTGTGCCTGCTGTTCAACTCTACAACCTCTTTCGTAGGCCGCAATCAACATTTCCTCCAAACTCCGCTCCATTTATCCCTGAAAACTCAATACGCTTCATATTACGCTTCACAACAATTTTACGCTACCGTCCCACTCTAAGTTTTACCCCACTCGTGAATCCTATCCAGTCTGGTTATGGTTCGGTCTGGTTATGGTTTAAACTTGGGCTCTGATACAACCGATAACTGTCACACCCCGAAACATGGGGTCGTGCAGTCCCGCCGTGAATATATAATCTCCTATATACTCACAAGGCAAGTACGATGTAAACTTAACATAATAACGGTTTACAACCAATCTAACTTACCATTTAATTAGTCCAAAAATCATATTTATACAAATATGATTTATATAATTTTGAAATATACTCACAAATATATTTAAATCATACAATTATTATTTAATTTAGGTTTAAAACAAATCCGATTCGATTCCAATTCAATTTGACTCTATTACCATTAAATAAATATTTCTGCATGACCTATTGCGGCCCGTAATGAGATTTATTGCAGCCCGCAATCGGCACTCAAATCAGCCAAATAAAACAGCAATTTCTCCTTCTTCTTGCGGCCCGTAAAGGTCCATATTGCGGCCCGCAAGAGCTGGTTACGGCCCAAAATGGGTTGGGCTACGGCCTGCAATCTGTCTATCTTTCTTTCAAAGTCTCTGACTTGAATCTTGCGGCCCGCAAGGCCCATTCAGGTTTCACAAAGTGTCTGACCTGAATCTTGCAGCCCGCAATAAAATGGTTGCGGCTCGCAAGGCCCATTCAGATTTCATTTTGCGCAGTACTTTGATTTTTATTCATTGATTGCGGCCCGCAACCTATTCTCTGCGGCCCGCAATGTATCCCCAGTTTTCAGTACTTAGCTCCATAATGTATAATACCATTCCCATTTTTCGAGTCAATCAATTCCCGCATAATTAAACATATAATACCCATTTCCAATACCATTTCAAACACATTTAAAACATAATAATCTATATTCTCATAAAGTATGTATATTTAGGTCGTAATTAGGGTTACAATCAACCTGACATGGTCCGATAAGAGGCTATACAACAAAATACCATGCGATGGTTTAATCAAATACCAAAATGGACACATTGAGTTGGCATACCCTAAAACTATCCGGACTATGCCTCACTTGTCGAGCTCGAGTCCCTTTTACTCGCGTTTACCTGAAACACATTCAATCAAATAAAATTCCCCGAGGGGGATGGGGGGTGAGAAAACTTGTCATCCGTTTTCTCAGTGCGGAATTTAATTAGGGCTACTGGATTTGTAAGAAATCCATTACCAGAACTAAACACACACCGCATTTGAGTATCAATTCAATTATGCAATAATAATGAATGCACATGCACCAAGAATAGAATCAAATGAAATCCAACTCATATCACATTCAAAAGCAATCGAGAAATTCTCAGAATTTTCTAGGCTTAACTGATAACTTACCAAGTCCGGTTATAAATGATAGATATCAACTATCTATCGTATCGGGCTTAACCATTCTATTCTCTGGTTTATAGTCGTACATTCATATCAATTCATCAATTCCGATTTATGGTCGCATATCTCGTGATCATCACTCTTATCAAAGAGTGACCAAATAAACATTCAATTTACCACAGTTTCACTACTCCTACAATCACAATTCAATTTCCCTCACCCAACCGGTACTGGGTCAATTAGGGTCATTCTCCGTATGCGCATATGGGTCCTGAATCAAAGTCTAGCGTCGACTCTAGACTTTGCAATTACAATTCATTCATTCAATTCAATTCAATTAAGTACTGTGGTTCCATTCAATTATCAGAAACGATAGAACAGAAATCGATAAAACCATACCAACATGCTAGATCATCACAATCATATCAATCCAATTATACTATTACTTTTCCTCATGCAATGCGGCGAATAATGCTTTCAAGGAGAGATTCAACATGTTAGTATGCGCAATGGTTCAATTAAAAATCCAATAGATATATATATATATATATATATATATATATATATATATATATATATATATATATATATATGCACAGTTATTTAGTTCAAAGAAATACAAATCAAAACAGATCCCGTGAACCCCCGCACCTGATCACGTAGGGTGCGCAGAGCGGATCCGCTTTCGCTAGATTCGGTAATTCCGTCTATCCAGCTAAGCCGTGCTCGATAGGATCTATTCCTAGATTATAGGGCATAATAAGTCATTTGCAATAAAAGTCATAGTTTCATATACCCAATCGCATTTTAATACCCCGTAAATGGTCAATTCACTAAATTCGAAAATCTTGCAAGTTTACCCTTTTAACCTTGTAAAATACCATTTTAGGGTTTAAGGCATACTTTCTCGCAATTAGGGTTTTATACCAAATAGGAACATCACGGAAGTCTCAGTTTACCCAAACTCACTGTCAAGGTTAGATTCGAGTCAATTTGCAAGAAAGGTATTCTAACCCTAATCAACTTTTGGAAAAATCCGCGAATCGGGATTTGGTTGCAATTGAAACAAGAAATCAACAATTTAACACTCGAGAAGCAAAATAGAAAGGGATTACTCGAGATTTGTTCAAATCTTTCGGATTTCACTGAAACCCTAGAAAATCAAGAGAAGGAAATGTAGAGAGAATGAGAAGAGGGAAGTACCAATGGAGCAGATGAGGGGGCGAGAATCAACCTCCTCTTCGATTTCTCAAATTTTCGGGTGGTTCAAGGAGGAAGCGCTCTCTCTCTCACTCTCTCTTTTTCTTTCTTCTTTGGAGCGGCTCACAAATGAAAGGGAGGGGGGGGGATGGCGCAGGAAGAAGAGAAAAGAGAAGGAAGGAGAGGAAAAGAAAAGGAAAGGGGGCCCAAATGTCATGTTTTGGGAATTTTGCAAATAAACCCCTCCAATAGTTCAATATTCAATAATTAAGGAAATTATACATTTATCTCTCCCTCTACATATACATATACATATTTATATACAATTTAATGTAACAATTAGGCTTTTAATTCAAATTGCATTTAAAATTTTCACGGTGTTACAGTGAAAATGAAAAAAAAAGAGAAATACCGAAGGAAAAGAGAGAGAAAAAAAAAAGGAAAATAAATATCTTGATAAGAATTTTTATTCGACTTATATGTTCGATTGGAATTCTGACTATGTCGCGTTGATTTTGAATAGTCCTGGTAACTCGAATTGAATTTCTGTACTGATTGCTATAAGGTAATCGAATTTCTTTATAATTTGTGCATTTTGGAGTTGTCTGGTCAAATTGGATGTTTGAATTGAGAAGTGGATTATGAGGGCTTATTTAATAGGATAGTGGGGTTGATGTTCGAATTTGATTTGTGAAATGATGTTTATTCTGAAAATTTGTGAAATGATATTATTATGTGAAATTAGAATTGGACTTGGACTTGAACCTTGATTTTTTTGGATAATTGGACCGTTGGATTTATAATAATGAAATTGGATCCAATATGAACTATTGGACTGAAATTGAATTTAAATAATTAATGAGCATTTAAAATGGGTTAAGGTGAAAATATCTAATTATATGTACACAATTTTAATTGGGTTCCATTGAAATTAAATATAAATATTGATTAGAATGTGTATATTATTGTTAACGTAGGCATAATTATGACAAAGATTAGATTGCTAACGACCTCACCTGTTGCCCTACGATATCAGGTGCGAAGTTATTGAATTAGTCTGAGTTTTATAACTAGGAATTAAATGTGCATATTGAATATTTCATTGACTGCATTGATAGTGGAGTCTAAAGGTCAATAATGTGTTATATTTATTTAATTTATAACTTCTGCATTAATTACTGGGAAAGGCCTTAACTGGGGGAGACCGTTGGTTTCTCTTCCTAGTATTTTTTATATTCTTTGGTATGCTCCCAAATTTAGAATTGTTCATCTTCATTCGCTCAGAAAGGACATATTCCTATAAATTTGAAAAAGTATATATATTTTTTTTCCTTTTGCATTGGTTGAGTCACAACCGCGATATATTGATAGTTTAAACTGGAGCTTGCTTATATTATTGATTGGAAACATGTGGTGCCATATTGAGATGTAAATTCTAAGGAAATGGAAACTAGTTTATTGATATTCGGATTATTTTTTACAATGGCGACTTCTCACTGTTTATATTATAATTGTACCAACGGCTATAATATTGTACCGTTGGGAGTGGGTACCTTCCCTATCTTTGGCAATTAATGCCATATTCGTGAGACAGCGCTATACAGCTGTATTTTTCTATTCTAGTAATAATAGAACAGTTATTTATTATTGAATTTATAATGGCCGTTTGATCGATGATGCATGACTGACACTACAAAAATAGACCACTATTAGCAAAGGTAAAAATGAACCATTTCCGAGGTTACACATCGACAGAATCTGCTATTTTTGAGCGTATCGATATTATTGACAAGAGTATTTGTGTAGATACCGTTGGCAATAAACACTTTTACTCTCACGTGGTATATATAGTGACACATCATGATATCAATTAATCCTCTCTTTTTTTGTTAACAAATATAGTGACACATCCGCTTTTTAAAGGGGTTTTAGTAGCTGAATGCTGCAATTCCAAATACCGCTAAAACATACGTACAGAGGCGGATCAAGATTTTTATGAGGGAGCAAGTAAATAGCAAATTGGGTTTAAATAGCTAATTGAATTTAAATCTATTAGGTAGTTAATGATAAAAAAAATGCTCTAAGCTCTAACTTGTAATTTCTAATGTCATGATATCTCATTTTCAATTCTCTAACTTCTCGTCATAATTACCAACTATAATTCAAGAAATTTATTCTAATTTTAATTAAAAATTTAACCTTAATTAGCAATCAAAATTCCATACGGAGCCAAATAAAATTTCAGAGGAGGACAAATTAAGTTCATCAATCCGGGCCTACAAATCTCTATAAAAATTCAAAATCCAGATAGGACAGTTCCCCCATCCCCGGTCTTTACTGAATACATACAAATTCATTACGAATTTGATATTTAATTGTCTATTTCTAATTTGACAAGCAAGAAATAGTAATATATAAAAATGAAAAGTCTTGTCCGCTTGTAGGTGAATAATCACCATCTAGGATGAATAAAATGATTTATCAATTTATTGGTCGTTGGTTAATTAAATTTATCCCCAACATTTCTTAGTTAAATATATGAGTTAGGCTGGGGTGCTATGGATAGCATAGAGGCCTCTATGCTACGGCCCAATATTCGAGTTTTCAAAATCCAACCGGTCGATCCGAACCGTTCATCTTATTCTCCAAATTAATATCTACTTGGAGACCAAATTTTACATTTTTCTAAATTTTTTTACTATTTATTAAGTATTTTACAAAATTGTTGATCCAACGGTGGCTGCACAAAACAGTAAAACCGTTGGATTAGCGATTTTCAAAGTGGCTTAATAAATAGTAAAAAAATTCAGAAAATTATAAAATTTGGTCTCCAAGCAGATATTAATATGGAGAATAAGATGAACGGTTCGGATCGACCGTTTGGATTTTGAAAACTTAAATATTGAGCCGTAGCACGGAACGCCAATATGCTATCCATAGCACCCCAGCCTAACTCTTAAAATATTTACTTATTTAAAACCCAATAGATGTCAAGTCAACGATTTTGGGGACATCAATGACTTTGATGTGCACGATACAACAATAATGATTTATAAATTAAGAAGAAAAGCTCTAAGTTTATGCGAAGACAAACTCTAGCTAGCTAGGGTTTATAATTTTCTACATCTGAATAGAGATATTTCTGAATTATTTAAACGTACGGAATTCATTTATTTATTTTAATTTAACAGGAAGTGGGTTGGAATTTTTTTCTTAATCTAGAAATTACTTATTTATCCTCTAAAATTCATAATATCATATATATCTTTCCACAATTTAAAAACTCACAAATTTATTCAATTATTGCTTTATTTTTCTTTAAAGTCTTGGTAGTGGCCACAGTGACAAATGAATTATTCGGATTCGGTTCCGTGGAGTCAAAAATTTGTGATTCGAGAATAGAAATAATTTGATCCTACAAGGGAGAATAAAAAAGAATCAAAAAAAAAAAACCAAAAATAAGTTTTTAGTTTTATCATGAATAATTAGATAAATGTTTGATCACTTGAATAATTCGCCGTTCGATTCAGAAACCCCAAAAAGCATTTTACTAGCTAACGAATAAAATGTGAATAATGTTATAGTGGCTACCAAGTTCATTTGCATAGAAAAATAAAAATTAACAACGTTCATTCAAGGATTACATCTGTCAAAGCTCTCTCATGTATTAACTTTTTATATTCATTGAAAAAAATAAAATGTAAGAAAGCAAACAGTTGTAACCTCTTAACTAAAATAAAATGTAATTCAATTGAAATTAAATTGAAGTGGGAGAGAGTAGATGGCGATGGCCATGCCCAACACTCAGAGGGTCACTAGACAAGTACAGGTCAGCTGTTCATTCAATTTTGTTGCAAATGAAACTTTAGAAACTATTTTTTTTTTCATTTTTAACACACAAAACCTCTGAATTTGTTAACGAAACATTTTTCAAACGAATAAGTCACCTGAAAAACATATCTAAAACATTTCTAAAGGCACATACAAAATAACTGTAATAGTACTGGAAATTGTTCTGTAAATTGAAGATCTAAAAATTATTCGTTTGAAAACCTCGAAAGAATTATGTTGAGATTTGCTAACCGTACATTGAATTGTTAACACAAGGGATCAATGATGACGATAAAAATAAAAAAATAATTAAACTAGAAAACCTCATTAAATATATAAACTAGAAGATCTCAAAATTTTGTGAACGCTTGGGTGCTCTGCAGCTCAGGACCGGTTAATCGTTATAATTTCGTAGTGCAATTTTTTTTCTAAATAAAGCTCCTAATAAAACTTGTAGTGCAGCGTGGCATTCACATGGAAAGGGAATAATTCAACCACATTGGTAAGTCAACTGAAGGCAGATGAGGGGTGCATAATGCGTAATTAATTCATTTTATTGTGTAATTAATTCAGTTAATCACTTGATATAATCTACATGAGGCTTCATCGCCTAACAGCCAATAATTTTGTATAGGTCTACTTCATTTGTTTAATTCAGTTGATTCCGTCCAGCTCAGATTGCATATTCTTCCCCTTCTTACGAATTAATTAAGTTACTTCATAAGTTGTATTTGAAAAAAATGTGAAAATAAGAATTATTGACTTCGTCACATCTAGCGCCATAAGAGCATCTACATCCCTGAAACTCTTGGAGTTTCTAAATACCTGTTAACTAATTTTTAGAAATTTTGTCTCTGAAAGTTTCTAAACCTCCACATCCCTGAAACTAAAATTAGAGTTTTTTAATTGCCACATAAGCAAATAAATTATTAGAGAAAATAATTTCAGCAAATTATTTAGCCACGTCAGAGTTTATAAACGGTTTCTTATTAAGAAACTTTGGAGTAAAGTAGCTAAATAAGAAACCCATCTGCATCCCTGAAACAGATTTAGAAACTGCCACATCAGATTAGAAACTCCAAGAGTTTCAGGGATGTAGATGCTCTAAATGCGTTGCATGTATTTTATTTTAATAATTTGAAGATGTATCAAGCGTAATGCTTCCAGAAGTTTAAACTAACTGTTATTTATAACAGTTTTTATCTAGCACCATAAATGCGTTGCATGTATTCCTTTCCCACGTCGTACTGATTTATAACAGTTTTTATCATGCCCTAAAGTTTAAACTATAGGTACGTTATATTGACTAAAATAATTATTTCTTTTAAAAATAAAACAAGCTTCTACGGAGAGATATTTTCCTGTAGATACGAACAGTCTGATATAAATTATTAAAGACAGACTTTAAATGTACTTCAAAAGTTAATAATTTTCCGACAGTATTAATGGTATAAACTAAAATTCAAAGAATAACGATAAAAATGCCGAAATTTTTAAAAATACCATTTTTTTAAATTATTAAACCAAAACACCAATTTCGGTCAAAAATTATATTTTTCGCATGGCCGCTTCCCGGGGAAGCGGACACTTGGAACCGGGCCGCTTCGAGAGGAAGCGGGCACTTATTTGGGCCGCTTCTGGGCCCAGCGGGCTGGGCCGCTTTGGGGGCCAGCGGCCAACTGATTTTTTTTTTTTTTTTTTTTTTATTGTTTGTATTAAAATATTAGAAATGTTGAATATATTTTTTTGAAAATAGATGAAATACAATATAATTTGATTTATTAGAAAGACTGCCACAAATAACCCGGAACAATATTTTTCAGGCCGAATTTTTCGCGGCTGTAAGAAAAATTAATATATTTCTTTATGTGTTATTGGAAAATAATAAAAATACTTAGATTCTGAGTTATTGATTCCGGTTCAAAATTCACTTCTAGGTAATGCAAAAAATATTATGATCCTTCTAGTACATTTAATTTTTAAAAAGTTGTATCTATTTTTGAAAAAAAAATAAAAACTTTAATTTATTTAATGATTGTTTTTCAAAAATAATTCTCAAAATAGATATAACTTTTTATAAATTAAATCCAGTGTGCGGTTTTTAACTTAATTATTTCATATATAGAGAATGCTAATTGTTGAGAAATTTATGCTTAAATAAATGAAAAATTATTTTTGAGTTTTTGGCCAGATTTTACCAAAATTTTCATAATTCATTATATTTAAAAAAAAAATCAAAATCCCGCTAAACGTCACTCTATCACTTAAAAATGCTAAACATGTACCTGTATAAGCATTATTAAATGAGGCAAGAATTGTTCCATGCTACCACTTAAAAATTATCTAAATTTAAATTTATATACAAATTTTCTAATTACAAGCTAGAGACAACATTAAAGTTTGTTGGGAGTTTTTTGTTTTCAAATTATTATTGTTTGGTGTCTATTATTTTGTTTGATATGAAATTTTGACTGTTAAGTACTTTTATTAGATATTATAATTGTATTATAATTTAATTAGAAACAAAACTATTTGAATAATGAGTAATACTAATATTTTTAAAATCAATTGTAATGATAATTATTTGATATTCTCCAACATCTAATAGAAAATCATCCAATAAAAAATATATAATGCATTTATGATATTAAGATAAAAATATTCTATACTTTGTAACGTGATCAATATATAAGGAAACAAATAGATATTTTATAATAAGTAAAAAAAAAATCATACAAAATACCTGTTGTATCACACAAATTACATTATTTCGATTGAATATCTTAACATATGACACATATTCAAGTAATTTTACCGTTTTGTGTACAAAATTTTGCTTTTCTATTTCCAAAGTGAAATTTTGAATTTCAAAATTATCTCACGATGATGCACATAATCTTTAATTACCCACTTAAAATATTTTGACAGCCCAGCTCAATTAGTGTGTTTATAACAAAAACAACTTGAGGAAACTTTTTTTATTATATACATCTCAAACTAGCATTTTTATCGGTATTCTTTGAATTATAGTTTATACCATTCAATATATTTCGAAATTTATATTATTTTCGAAGTACAATGTAAGTCTATCTTTTATAATTTATAGCAGTTCACTATTGTCTGTACAGGAACACCAGTTAGAAACATTTTTGGCAAGCAAAGATATCAAATTAATTGTAATTTACCAAAATTTGATTTTTTTTTTTTTTTTTTTTTTGAGGGAAAACCAGGCAGAGGCTGCCGGTATGCATTAAACAGGTAAACCAATTACATGAGTCCAAAAAAACTTGACTGGTATCCAAATACTAGTCTCGCCAATCCAAATACCAGTTTCGCCAATCCACATCTCCTAAACAACAACATACTAAAGCAGAATACCCTTGAGAAAAAATAAAAATAAAATTAAACCAGAGAAGGCTATAGGCTAGCAGCCATCTTAATATTAGAAAACTTCTCCCAAAGGGTAGCCTCTTGGACTATCCAGTGAGTCACTAAATCCAATGGTGGCAATTTTCCATCAAAAATGAGTGTGTTGCGCTGCTTCCATATGAACCAGATCGCTGCTGCAAATAGGATCCGCCATCTTATTCTAGCTGTTGCATTACCACGAACTCTCTGTGATGATTTAGACCAGATGTCCTGTACCGTTTCAGCCATCACCACCAAGTCTGTACCGGTGTCGAATGCCAATTTATCCCAAATCGCAGATGCATAATTGCATTTGAAAAAGAGATGTACGGCCGTTTCCAATTGGCAGTCCTGACATAAGACACATTCGAGAGTACAACCAAAGTTCCGCCTTTGCATCACATCCTTGGTCAGGAGTTTACCTTGCAGTAGCAGGAATATGAAAACCTTGATTGATGGTGGAATTGAGAAATTCCAGATCTTCCTGAAATGCCATTTTACACAGCCCACCCCCACCAAAACGGAGTACACTGATTTAGCTGTGTATGTGCCTTGAGCCGTCCACCTCCATTTAAGCTCATCCTCAACTACATCCATAAAGGTGGGAATCTGTCTGATAGGTATCAGTGAGTCCCAAAGTGGTGTAGTGGGTGCATCCCTTAGTGAAATTCGGTGGTGTTGTTGTCTTGAACCAGTAATCGCCAACACCGATTTTCCCCAACAATCATACCAAAATTAGATGGTATGGCCATTACCAATAACCCAAATAATTGATAAATCAAATAGATATTTGACTGAGTGTAATTGTATCCAGAAAAAGGAACCTTGCTTTGACCACATCAAAGGACCATCACAGTATGCACCATGCCACCTGATTTGCCTCATCAGTTGAGTCCAGATTGAATGAGGTTCCTTGTAGAGTTTCCACAACCAACGTAAAATAAGCGAGAAGTTCCTCATGTATAAATCCGAGAGACCAAGACCACCCCATTCCTTTGGCAAGCACGCAATGCTCCAATTGCATAAGGACAAAGTTCGATTGGTTGAGCCGCCTCTGCCCCATAAGAAAGATCTACAGGCTCTGTCAATTCGGGCAACCACCCATTTAGGCAAGATGAAACAAATCATGTGATAGATTGGCACCGTAGAGAGGACCGATTGCACCAATTGTAAACGACCTCCACGGCTTAGAAGCTTGGATTGCCAACCTTGTAGCCTTCTCTCTACTTTTTCAATTAGAGGCAAGAATAGATCCTTTGTTGGTTTTTTCAGCGTCAACGGCATACCCAAATAAACCGTTGGAAAGGAGGTTTGAGAGCAATTCATGATAGCCCTTACCCAGTCCTTATCTTCTTCTGCGATATTAATAGGAATGAAGGTACTTTTTGCAAAATTGACTTGCAATCCAGAAATCTGAGTGAACAGCCTTAGAACAATCTTGAAAGAAATTAGGGAAGAGATATTCGCATTGGCCACCACCGCCGTGTCGTCCGCGTATTGCAAGGCAATAATCGAATCCTTAATTTTGCAAGAGAGGGGGCTTTGGATGATTGAATTGATCGCTTGAATCATTTTTTGGAAGACGCGGTTGAGCTGAATCTAAAATAAATAGGGCCAAAAATACCAAAATTTGATTAGCTTCTCATTTTTGTACTTAGACATGAGGTTGAGCTGAATCTAAAATAAATAGGGCCAGGCCGGGCTTTATTCTCACAAGCGATGCCCATTAAGCACCCAAAATTTCATCATTGTTTCCGTAGGGGCCTAACAATTAATATTAAAAAACCTGCTAATTAACAATCGCTTTCAAATATTGTACAAATAGTATGGCCCAAATCAATATTCAGAATGAACATCTAATACAATTAGTGGTTAGTTTATATTCACGAACCATTAATATTATTAGTGATTCCTTATTTAATTTAATTTAATTTTATTTATAATTTTGAAAATAAACATTATTAACGGTTCATGCTGGAGAGAAGAAGAATAATGGATTTCCTAAAGATTATTGTCATCCACAAAATTTACTAAGGGCCTTCTACATTTTACTTTGATTAAAATATGGTAGCTCTTCTAAGAATTACAAAATTAAATTGGAATCCACAAAATTTATGGATCGTGGCAATATTACATATTACATATTAGATGATATTAATTAATACAACTGACTCATATATGAAATCTCCCCCAAGTTACCATTAATAATAACCATCTTCTAGTTCATCAATAAAAATATCACCAATGATCTTAACATTGCCAAACAACTTGTCGATTAGGAGATCAACAAATCCATTATCATTTTTAAATCCTACAAGTCTGACGATTTGTAGGAACTCCCGCTGGACTAATACATCTCTCGCTCCCTCAAGAGTTGTCTCCTCATCTAAAGTTTTCGTGTCACGTTCTTTCTGTAATAATAAAACAAGTTATATATGTTTCATTGATCATATATCCTTCAAGAAGGGCTTAATTGAGGATATTACTATTAATAACACCTGATATTAACCGTTCTTTGTTATATATATTGTTAACTTCCTAATCTAGTCCATTTATATAATTATCTATTGACTTCCCACTAAACTTCAAAAAAAAAAATTATCTATTGACCATAAATACTCGAAGCTTGTTTTTTTCGATAAATTTTGATTTTTTTTAACATATCATTAATTACCTTTTGTGTGCATCTCTTAATTGAGGCACGGAAATATAGTATGTACTAGTAGCACTACCAAGACAGAGAAAGAGAGAGAGAGAGAGAGAGAGAGAGAGATTACATGGATGTTGGTGAAGGTAAGCACCTGTAGTTTAGGTGAATGGAGGAAAAATGATGCAAGATCAAAGCCAATATACAAACCCCAACTCACAATTTCCAAGTACTTTAAGTGGTGGAAGACTGGGCAACTAGTAATATCCTTCTTCTTTACCTATTTTCCATAAAAGTAAAATTAAAACTTTGTTGTAGAGAAAAGGAAAAAAGGAAAATCACAAAAGCTAATTATAAATGAGAATTTTGGATTCTGAATATCTGAATATCACAATTGAAAACATTAATCATTGTGTATTTATGGCATACAACTTTAGAACCAATCAATTTGAAACAATGCTATTATTTTGCATGTAAAAAGCCCTCGCAAGTTGGTAATAAATTCCCTAATAAACAATTAGGTTACCATGCAAGCTTCGATAGACATTGGAGTGCATATAACAGAGTAGGATTTAAATTCTTATAAATTCGATGGTTGGAGTTGATAAAGTGAAGTTTTGTTTAATTCTGAAGTATCAAAAATCAGAACAAAGAGTATTTGCAAAAATTGAAGCATTGGAGATTTTTGTTTCAAATTAATTGCAAAGAGAAAGTACCTTTCCCTCAGAGCAACTCAAATAAAGATGTAAGCTTTTGACATTTGAAAGGCCGTGAATAAGCTTGAGTCCCCTAGTAACATACTTATTCTTATCATGCCAACCAGGAATATGAATGGAAGCATCAACTAGTGATGGCATATTTAGCAACACATTTCCCCTCATAGAAATGACATTAATATGCAAATATAGGAGATTTGGTATGGAAATATGCAATCTCATTACGTAACAATAACTACCAATCACCAAATTCTTCAAAGTATTGGAACATATTTCAACGATGCCGATGTTAAAATTTTCTAACACTAATTCTTCAAGCACAGAACACCCTAACAAAAGCTTCTTTAAAGAGTCATCTCTCATTGAAATACCATGAAGTTGAAGGGTTTTAAGGCAAGGTAGGTTTACTGAATTGAGTTTTATAGCTACAAAATTCAATACTTTTATGGAGAGACATAGCTCGAGATATATTAGTGATGCACAAGTGAAAATGAGATCGGTGTTTAAATTCAACTTTTCCCTTGAACGCAATTTAATTGAGCACTCTCGAGGCGCCAACATCATCACATCACCAATATAATCGGCAACAGCTTTGCAAGGCCAAAAAATCACAGAATCCAAATAAAGTTCAAATCTGTTAACACGGGATGTCTGTCGTTTCTCCAAGACACTTTTCACAAGTAGTTTGAATTTGGTCACAAATAATTCTACTTCCAGTTCATCGTCAATAATCTCAGGCAATCCAAACTCTTTAATGTCAAATTTTAGATCCGACAGAGAAGTCCACGTGTTTAACCATCCATTTGACAAGATGCATGTCTGCACAGCATTTCTTGTACTAAGAAAAGATAGGATATGTGTGAGAACATCATCAGGCAAATTAGAGATCCTACCAATGTTGTCATTGTCCTCACTACCATGTGCCTTCATATTCATCATCGATCTTTCACCTTCACACAAAATCAGTTATTCAAACACGTCCGGAGAGTTAATTGTTTATCAAATTTCAAGAATTAAGATGAATCTATCAGAATTATTAAAAGAAGTTACATATCCTAAGTATTAAAAGTACAACCGTGATCCAACTTCCCAACTTTGTCAACTAGAATTCCCAAATAAGAAAAAAAAATGGCCGTAATAAAATTTTGTTCCAATTAAAAGGACGACATACATTAGTTATCATGTATACACTAACTTTAATTACCATTTACGTACCAAAGTAGATAATAAGATATTTTGTCAGAAAATACATATAGGCTAATAACGGAGAGACCTAGGGCGGATCCAGGATTTCCGGGCAAAAAAATAACAAAACGGATTCAAATAGCTAATGATTGTAAATCAAACATAATTTTACAAAAAAGAAATATTCTTTTACCTAATAAAAAAAAATATCATATCCATTCTCATATTCTTAATTTGTATATCCTAATTGAAGGATTGAAGGAACTAATTAATCATAATTCAAATATTTATGTGCAATCAGATATAATGGATTTAATCTTAATTGACTAATTGAATTCTCAATCAATTAGGGTTCTAAGACGAAAAAAAATTCAATCTACCAATCAATTAGAGTTCGAACACCTAAAAATTCTGATCTAACAAACACATATATAATCTACCAATCAATTAGGGTGCTAAGATCCAACTTTGAATCTAAAGTTCTAATTCCTAATTTGTAATTTTGGAAACCACAAAACAAATAAGTTAGGGTTCTAACCTACCGCAGTCCAGCAAGAAGCAGCAGCTAGCAGTCAACAGAGTTCTGTCCTAAAAATCTCTGACCTCCGTTTTTATATTTAGAGCGGAATTTATTTTCTAATTTCCGTTTTTCTGTCCTAAATTGAGTTGTATTAATTATGGCAAGGCTTCATTGTACTATTTTTATATTCTTTCCTATTTTTGCAACCACAATTTTAAATTTGGTCTGCGAAAATGAATAGGCAGGAGATAGGTTAGGGCAAATTTAGTTTTCGTTTTGAAGTAATTGCTTAAGTTAGAATTTGTTATTTAATTTATGATTAAAATATATTTATTTTACTTTTTTCCTGTAATTTTTTTTGTAATTTTTTATTCAACATTTAATTCAATTATGAAAAGTATTGAAAGTTATAAAAGTACCACGAATTTGAAAATTCTTTTTTTTTTTTAGAAACTTATAAAATTAATATACTAGTTTAAAAATCCTTATTATTTACTATAATCACAAATAACAAGACACTATAATAAGCTTCTCTAATTCAATGATACAGGCAACACTTATTGGTGCTTAAAATAAACTTCACTACAAGAATGAGAGGAGTATTCGCGACCAATACTGTCAGTATACCGTCGCGAATACTACCGTCATTAATAGAAAAATCACTTTTATGATGATATACTCTCACAGATAGTCACTTTATGATGGTATACCCTCGCAAAACAAGCTTGTTAGTATTACATTAACTTTACTTGTTGGTATACCCATAGAATGGATTTTATTTGTCGGATAAGGTGGCCATCTAAATTCCTCAGAGACAACAGCACAAGTTTACTTAAAAGTAAATATAGACCCTGCTATATATATAACACACAATTCTAAAGTATATATCTTATAAAACAAAATAAAGTGTCTCTCCTTTTCTCCATTAAAATCGGAGTAAATGGGATTCGTATGCTAATTAAACGAGGGTACATAAATTCTGTATAAATTCAATACTGAAATCTGAATACAAGAATTAAAAAGAAAGAGTGAAAATGTGCAATATAAAAGCAATATAAAATTTGACTTCAAATGATACTAGCTAGGCAAAAACAGTTTTTTTTTTCCAACTCTATTATTTTGAAATGAAGATGAACAATCAAAATTATTCCATAAATCTAGTATTACCAACATAACATACCAGAAAACCTGGTAGCCCTTCATATGTAGTAAAGTTGTATCATTTATAGATTACCAGAGATTAATAGAATTATATTTTTTTTTTTTTGAAAACTTGGTAGTAGCTGATTAATAGAATTATAAAATTGAGTACAGCGGCAGCATTCAAATATAAATAACCTATATGAAACAAATCCAAGAATTATAAATTTGTCTCCATTCTAATTATAAATAACCTAATTAAAGTTGCCTCCCTGATTCCATATCAAAGGTAGCTCGTCCACAAGCAAAGTCTCGGTCTCCTCTACTTGGTTCTCTTCATTTGATCATTGCTTTTGTAATCTTCTCGCCTTTTCTAAAGTGTCAGCAACTTCTCTCATTGTAGGTCTTTCATCCCTCTTCATGTTCAAACAATGCATGACTAAATCTCCAATCTCTTCAAGCACCTCTAGTTTCATTTCATCTCTTACTTGACCATCCAAAATTTCTATGAACCTCCCCTCCTTCTTGGCCACACAAAAACTTGATGCCAAACTCCTATTCTCCTCCGGTCCTTCAAAATAAAGAGCTTTCTTTCTTGTAAGAAGCTCTAATATAATAACCGCAAAGCTATAGACATCACTTTTGTCAGTCAGCTGACAAGTTAACAAATATTCAGGATCCAAGTAACCACATGTCCCCTGCACCAAGGTAGCAATTTCAGCTTCATCATTAGGTGCAAGTTTTGATGCACCAAAATCAGAAACTTTTGCTATGAAATTTTCATCGAGCAAAATATTAGCAGTTTTCATGTCGCCATGAAGAATAGGGGGTGAAGCGGAGGAGTGCATGTAGGCAATTCTGAGTCGTTCATGCAAAGGTATAGGAGCAGTGATATTATTTTTGTGGATGTAGTGATAAAGAGTTCCATTAGATATGTATTCATAAACGAGGATCGGGACTTCAACCTCCAAACAATAACCCAAGAGCTTCACCACATTTTTGTGGTTGATTTGTGCCAGGATCAGCATCTCTTTTGCAAACTCTTTGGTCTCCTGTTTCTCCATTAATTTTGACCTCTTTATTGCTGTGACAGTGCCGTCATCCAAAATGCCTTTGTAAACGATTCCGTGGCCCCCACGTCCCAGCACCCATTCTTCTGAGAACTTGTTGGTTGCATACAGATACTTGTTGGTTGCCTTTGTAGACGATACTATTCTTGTAGTTGGGAACTTGGCATCAATAGGTGCAGATCTACCCTTCACAAGACATGCATACAGATACTTTGTTGCTGGAAAAGGACAAATGCTACCCGACATTTTTTTTTGTCAAATTATGAAACTAATAATTAATGTTCGAAGTTAGATAATTGTTCTGCTGATATATTTTACAAATTACAAAGTTTCAGAGGGGACAAAAATCAGCTATAGGGTGATTGGATCAAAAGGTAGCAGACAGACTTAGAACTTTTATATAACAAGTTTTTTTTTCTATAAATTCTTGTGTATTTGATATGTAGCAAATACATGCAATTTTTTAAGTAAGATATCCGTCTTCTGAGTATTATGATTTCTTTAATGAAATTATACTCAGTTTCATTAGAAAAATTATATTTTTGTAAACAAAGAAATATTATTAACATTAATATTTTGAAAGCTATAAAGAAAACGTAATTCATTGTGAAAAAATCAATTTAATATCATGAGATCTTTTGTTTTGAATATAGGTTGGAGGTAATATTATGAGACCTTTTGTGTATATATATATTACGGTATAATTAATCTTTTTAATCCAATGATATTATCCAGACAATTTTCGAGTGAAATTTTATAAGGTGATGATATCAATGCATGTTAATATATAATATAATTTTCATTTTATGGATAACATTAATGAAATACACGATTTAGAAAAATACAGGATTTAATGAAAAAATAATTTCGATTCCTGTCTGCCTCACCTTTCCTCATTTTATTCCTCCATTCATTGTATCGGTCACAAATGCAATCACGATCGAAACTATTTTCTCTCTGCAACACAGCTGTACAATCTCTAATTTAAGATTATTATCCTGTTCAAATAATTAAAGTGTATTGTTCAATGCATGTTTGTCGTGAAAAGTATTGGGCCTGTCAAGAATCTACAAATTAGACCTGTGCTTTCAAAATTTAAGATTTTTTAAGATTTTTAAGCTTTTTTTTTAGTTACCACCCTAAGCTTTCAAAATTTGACTGAGTCTATGCATCAATTTTGACGTGTGTATACTTAGGAAAAATTCGAAACTTAAAACGTGCGTAGACTGAGTCTGTGCATCAATTTTGATGTGTGCACATACCCAGTATGCACACCACTTTGGTGGTTTTTTTTTCTCTATTATGTTCTCTTTCTGCACAGAACAACAAAATTTTGGTTCACAGACCAGGTCTACGGACATGTCAAAATCTGAATTTCCATAAAGGGGTAATATGATCAGAATTTTAAAAGTTATGAGCGCTAACTATAAAAGTTTCAGGGTCAGTTGATGCGCCAGAAAAATATCATAATAACAACAGATACAAGATATTATTATTTTTGCATTTTTAGTAAAGGAAAAATTTGGGGTTATTGATTATACACAGTAATTAAGATTAGAAAAATGATTTTGTCACCAGAAAAAAAATATCTACAGCATGAACCGTTAATAATGTTATTTTAAAAATAATGAATCATGTGTTGTGGAAAGTGCGAACCATGTAGAGAATAAATAAGTTAACGAATTGATAATAATATTAACGGTTCATTAATATTATCTAATCACTAAATTAATGAAACCAATTATACAAGATTTCAGGTCGAGCGATTGTAATTAGTAGGTTTTAAGATTAACTGTTGTAGATATGTTCTCATAAATAGTGTTTTGTTAGGTGTATATTTCACTATGCAATTGCTAGGGAATTCAGATTGCTTCCAATGCCTCATTTTTTTTATACCACATCATACCTCATATTTTATATCTTTATTTTTTTCATATTCAAAGTCTAAATTGTCGATCCGAACCGTTCAACATAATATCCATACTAAAATATGGTTAGGGATGAAATTTTATAATTTTTGAAATTTTTTTACTATATTTTAAGATGGGTAGAAAATCACTGTTTTTTGAACGGTTAAAAAACAGTGATTTTGTATCTATCTTAAAAATAGCAAAAAAATTCCAAAAAATATAAAATTTCATCTCCATGCATATTTTAGTATAAATATTTTGTTGAACGGTTCAGATCGACAATTTGGACTTTGAAAACGAGAATATAAAATATGAGGTATGATGATTAATGAAAAAAAATGAGGCATTGGAACCCTCCTCATTTTTAATTTGGCATGAATCACAAAGCCTAATAATATTGTTCCTATGCTAGCCCGAATCTCAAAGCAGCTGAGAGTTAATCTCAAGCCGTGAAGTGAAGGGTATCTTTTACAGTATTGGAGAAGATACTTGTCCATTGCAAGATGCCTGAGGAAGGAAATAGTGATGAAACTTTGGGTCCTAAATGAGCTTTACCTGTGAGAATTAAGCCTAGCTAGTCCGATGTATTAGAGAACCTATTCATTTTCAATATTTGCGGAGTATGTCTAATGCTCATCATGCTTACTTTAAGTTTGATAGGCTTCAGGACCGTCTGATCTGCTTTAATATTGTGCTCTCAGCTCTAATATTCAATCGTACGGATTTTAAAGCATATCGGACAGTCTTAAAACCCATTAAAACTAAACGTAAATCTGATATCCATCGTACGTACCTATTCAATTGTCCTCATTTTTTATGTGTCAAGTACAAAAAAATACAATTGTGTAAAAAAAAAGAGAAGCTAAATAAATGTAAGGAAAACAATTAATTTTGATCTCTTTACTCGGCGAAATTTTTTTGTATCTAGTGTATCTGTACAGATACTAACAAACCGACATAAATTATCAAATACAGACTTAAATTGTACTTCAAAATTAATAAATTTCGGACAATATTAATTAAATGGTTCAGACTATAATTTAAATAATAACGATAAAAAAAAGGTTCCTTTGAGTTTATATGTAATAGAAAAGTTTTCCTCAAGTTGTTTTTGTTATACACACACACTACTTGAGTTGGGCTGGAGTACTGGGCTGGTTAGATATATTAATTGGGTAAAGATTATGTACATCATAGTGAGAACATTATGAAATTCAAATTTTCAATTTGGAACACGTAGGCAATATTTTGTGCCGAAAACGTTAGAACTACTTCATTATGTGTCATATGCTAAGATGTTCAATTATATAAAGCAATGCAATTTGTATGATACAAAATGTAATTCGTATATGAATGTTTTTTACTGCTTTTAAAATATCCATTTCTTTTGGCCAGTACAGAAGACTATTTGATGCTGCTTTTCACTTCTATTATAGCATATTTTAGTGCTTTTGTTTGTTTGGATGTTTGTCACTCTTAAGAATTTTTCTGTTTTGTTGCTCAAACTAGATAGTTTAACTCATTAGGAGAACGTTTTGTTGATATCAGACAACATACATTGGTCTGATGGTTTGAAAATTGTAATTTGAAAACAATTTCTATCAATGAAACGGGCTTATGTGTTTTTAAAAAAAAAAAAAAAAAACTAATATGTCCTAATCGAAGATGACATTGAAAAAACGAATGAATGCTTGATTGCCTGCATGTAACATATATATATATATTAACAGATTTGTTTCACATTATATATG
Source organism: Carex rostrata (assembly GCA_964058875.1). Classification (NCBI taxonomy): domain Eukaryota; kingdom Viridiplantae; phylum Streptophyta; class Magnoliopsida; order Poales; family Cyperaceae; genus Carex; species Carex rostrata. Next base: position 3,153,727 of record CAXKVT010000056.1, read on the forward strand.
TTTTACAGTTTAACTCGGCCATGTACTCACCTTTAACTTGAAAAGCCCAAAATTAAGTACATCTCTCTCTCTCTCTATATGTCCATTAGCCTTGGGCCCAGCACGAAAATGAAGCCCATAAATATTGGTGGTAACTGATAACTAACCGGAATATTTATTTTTCCAACGTCTTACTTAGACAAAATAATTATTATTGTAATTATTATTTTTAACTTTTTGACTATTTTACTAGAATAATTCAAAAACATCATTGTAATACTATGATTTGTTTCGTTATAAAAATGGTCATAATTGTGTTAATTAATTAAAATTTACTTATTGATTTACCATATTAAAAAAAATGTCATCACTACATACGGTTCAATACACATATTTATTGAAAATAATATAACAAATGGAATTACATTCCTCTTAAAGAGCACACTATTAGTTAAGAATTTAATCAAATAATATTTAATAAGCTACTTGTTCTTGGCGCTAAATTAATTAATTAATCAGCTGATGGTGGACAGATTAGTCAGGCCTGTGCCAAACAATTATTAACCCTCCTCCCATGCATATATGGGTAGACCATGTTCTTAATAATTAATCTTTACAGGAGAATTTTTTTTGGACTCAGCTATTCGTAAAAAACAAAGGCCGTACGATCTGCGTAATTAAGTTCATAATTACTGGACCTATTCTGCATATGTTTTCTTTTATAATTGCAACGATCACATTATAAATAAATATAAGACGATTATATCCTAATCGGAAAAAAAAATTAAGTTTCCAATGTATTTTAATTAAAAAATAAAATTCTGTAGGAATCCGGTTCGTAAGGACAAATTAAGTTCATACTCGTTATAGGAGTAAAAAATTAAGAAAAAAAAACAACAATCATGAGCAAGTCCAACTAACCAATAAAAGTAAGCAAACTTTTGTGCATAAAATAGTAAAACTACTTGACTATGCGTCATTAGGGTGTCAATGGTTACGATGCGGTAGAGTAAAAGCATTTTCATATCCATACCTATTAAGAATTGACTTTATCCACACTTTAATCGTACCCATTAAGAATTGATCTCAATCCATCCTACTCTTATCTGTTAAAATTATCAGGTAACGAACCGGTAGCGGGTGAATAATGAATAATACTAATATTATAATTAGTTTTATTATATATTACAAATAAAATATCAAAAATCATTAATTTCACACATATACAATCACATTACTCATAAAAAAATGTACAATCAATCCTAGCAATTTTTTTTTTTATAAAGCAAGAGAATTCAAAAACACAATCTCTTTGGATAAATTTTATTATTTAACTAAATAACAAAATGTGCAAATAAAAGTAATATATTTAATATTTTTTATAGTCCACTAATTATATGAAATATTTCGCAAATAAATTTTAGCATCACTAATTATTACTCAAACATTATTATAAAATTTTATTTTATACAATTACCCTATAGGTAACGGGAACAAAATAGGCTTTATCCTTACCCTCATCCATTTAGCTAACGAAAAAAATCCTTACCCATACCCGATAAACTAATGAAAAATAAACTTACCCATAATCGCCTTACCGAATACGATATGGGTAGGGTAAATGGTTAAAAGGGTATCATTGACACCCCTATCCGTCAAATGCTAAGATGTTGAATTAAAGAAATGCAATTTGTGTGATACAAAATGTATTTTGTATGAAAAATAATTTAATTCTTTTGAAATATCTATTTCTTTCCTTATATACCCATTGGGTTGCAAAATATGGAACTTTCTTATTAATATTATAAACATGATATGGAGTATAATTTATTCAATTGTCTTCTATTAGATATTGGAGAATATCAGATAATTGTAATTGCAAATTTTGCAGTTTTGTTGTTCTTCATTTAGAAATTATTCAAATAATTTAATTTTATTATAAATAATGATATAATGGTAATATCTAATAAAAATGTAGCTGTGAAATTTGGTACCAAGGAAAAATAATAGCTATACATCCCAAAATATTATACAATAGAAGCAATCGAAGACAAGCACCTCCCAAAACCTTTTATATTATCTAAATCCTTTAATTAACAAAAATTATGTATAAACTATGATTTTATAAATTTTGTATAAATCCTTTAGTGACAGTAAAATTTATTTTAAAGAAATATAAAAATGATGAAAAAGATTTATCTGGTTGCATATATCTAAGAATATGTCCATAACTAAAACGTTGTTAATAAAACAAAACCACATGCTTTATCCATTACAAAAATTATATTTACCTATCGTCGATTCATTCCTAATTAGACAACAATGAACTAAATATTATTATTACAAAATGAGAAACTTAAAGGGAGTATGATAATTGTGAAGTGTCTTAAAATAAACTGTGGGTATAATTTGCAAAATTTCGACAAGCCGATGATAAAAACATGTCAGAGAGTTTAATATGAAAAAACTACTTAAATTGATGAGTATACGGCCTCAGTAGAGTGGAAAAAAATGTGTTGTGTTGTGACTAACATGCCGTGACTTTGGTTTTGTGTCGTGCCGTGCCGTGATCGAGTTAATTTCTTACGTGTTTTATCATTTCGTGATCAAGTTAATTATTTACGTGTCATACTGTGCTGTGACTAAAACGTTAAGAGGTGGTCACGGCACGCAAATGGTCACGCCACATGAGTCACGCCGTGCCCAAACTGTCGTGACCAAACGTGACTGGTGTGATGATTTGATCATAATTTATGTTAGTTTATTCAAGATTCACCATTTGATTAAATCTAATGGTCCTAATTATACGTGATTCACGTGACCACGTACATTTCCATGCTATGACTAGATCTTTCGCTTGTAGTACCGTGACATATAAAATTTTCAAAAGATGATCACAACACATAACCAACAGGTTGGATATTTTATCAGGTTATCATAATTGAGCTTAAAGCTCTGATACCATGTTGATTTTGTGATTTCTGAGGAGATTATATTTATTGAAAATGAAGTTATTTTTACAATGGTCCTAGTCTCTATTTATAGAAGAATTCTAATGGTTCTATTTATTGTACCGTTGGTACTCTACCTACTCTTACTGTACCGTTGGTACTTTGCTGTCTAATGCATGCTATTCTTCTTTAATTAATCTGAACCACTCGATCAATGATGATCAATGACTGAGATTGATTCTATTACTCCATTATTTTTAACAACAATGATGCTGGTCAGCAGGCTTGGTTGCCAAAAGATACATCCTTCATTCGTCTCTAGTAACAGGAGCCAGAGCCGGGGCCAGAACAGGTGCTGATAAAGTCGGTCAATACAAAAGACTCTCTCTGATGCAGCTTTTCACTTCTATTATAGCATATTTTAGTGCTTTTGTTTATTTGGATGTTTGTCACTCTTAAAACTTTTTCTGTTTTGTTGCTCGAACTAGATAGTTTAACTCATTACGATAATGTTTTGTTGATATCAGACAACATTATACATTGGTCTGATGGTTTGAAACTTGTAATTTAAAAACAGTTTCTATCAATGAAACGGACCTATGTGTTTTTTTTTTTTTTAGAAAAAAAAAAAAAAAAAAACTAATATGTGCTAATCGAAGATGACAATGAAAAAACGAATTGCCTGCATGTAACATATTAATTAACAGATTTGTTTCACACTATATATGTTTTACATTTTAACTGGGCCATGTAGTCACCTTTAACTTGAAAAGCCCAAAATTAATTACAGCTCTCTATATATGTACCTTAGCCTTGGGCCCAGCATGAAAACGGAGCCCATAAATATTGGTGATAACTGATAACTAATCTGAATATTGTAATTTTCCAACGTCGCACTTAGAAGAAATAATTATTATTGTAATTATTATTTTTAACTTTTGTACTATTCTAGAAGAAAAATTCAAAAACATCATTGTAATACTAAGATTTGTTTCGTAATAAATATGGCCATAATTATGTTAATTAATTAAAATTTACTTATTGATTTACCATATTAAAAAAAATGTCATCATTACGTATGTTCAATACACATATTTATTGAAAATAATATAACAGACGAAATTACATTCCTTTTAAAGAGCACATGACTAATTAGTTAAGAATTTAATCAAATAATATGCAATAAGCCAGTTGTTTTTGGCGCTAAATTAATTAATTAATCAGCTCCTGGTTGATAGATTAGTCAGGCCTGTGCCAAAAAAAATATTAACCCTCCTCCCATGCATATTTCGTTAGACCATGTTCTCATTAATTAATCTTCACAGGAGAAGTTTTTTTTCGACTCAGCTATTCGTAAAAAACGAAGGCCGTCGATGCGTAATTAAGTTCATAATTACTGGACCTATTCTGCATATGTTTTCTTTTATAATTGCAACGATCACATTATAAATAAATATAAGACGATTATATCCTAATCGGAAAAACAAATTAAGTTTCCAATGTATTTTAATTAAAAAATAAAATTCTGTAGGAATCCGGTTCGTAAGGACAAATTAAGTTCATACTCGTTATAGGAGTAAAAAATTAAGAAAAAGGATAAACAATTATGAGCAAGTCCAACTAACCAATTAAGTTAGAAAAAATGTTCCGTAATATCTTTAATAAAATAAAATAAGGAAAAAAAATGTTATTATATTAATTATTTAGTACAATAAAATCAACGACATGGATAGAGAATCTCTCTGAAAATGTATTTAAAGTTACAAGAAGGCCAGGAAGAAGATGATCAAGAAAGACACGACTAATGATACAAAGCCTCGATAATTAATTGCACGACGATTAGAACGACGTATTAAAGTGGTTTGTATGAAAGCAATACTATAACCTCCGGGAGGAGATACAAAAAACAGACTGATAACAAGGATGAGGACAGCAATAGGGTGGCAAACTGGAGTAAGTGTCACGTACAATCCCAATCCAAATGACACAACCATACTACTCAATGCCAACAGAAATGAAATTGTTGCTAATGGGATGGCGCTGTTATAATCATCGTTGATAGCTGTCATAAGAAGCACAAATAAGCTTATGGATCCTTGTATAAATGCTAAGGTGTTCGCCAGAATAAATGCCCGGAACATATATTTCCTCCCTAGAATTGGTGTACCATGGTCTTCATTATAACCTCCGGGAATTGTGAAAGCAGCAGCAAATGTTACAGTTGTGATAAGTACGGAGCCGAGTCCAACAACTTGAGTTCTCTCCCATCTATCTTCGCTGTCCAACAGTGGTACCATTACATCCTCAAACCACCTTCGAGTAAATTTATTACCTTCAGTCTTAACGTACTTGCTAATATCGTCATCATAAATATTCTGGAAAAGACAACAGCTATGTAAAGTTCATATTTGCGAATTCTACTATTAGAAAAATTGCAAATGGAAAATCAATATATTTGTGGTATTGGGTCATCGATCCTCCAATACACTCAAAAACTTCAGAAGATCCATCTAGTCACTAAAATCATAGAAGGAATGTAAAGAACTTATACTAAGTTTATGGGTGCAGGCATTAAAGTAATAATTTTTAATCGTCAGATATAGTAAAGAACACATAGTTTGGACTCGTAGAGTAAAAAAATGAATAGGTTTTTTTATTAGTAAAGTAAAAAAATGTTTTATTCTTTTGGTAATGGTTAATCTAACGGTTTATATCAATTAAAATATTTTTTGGTGAAAAATGGTGTATTAGATTAAAATAAATATTCGGGTTGTACTACTTTGGCAGCATAATATATTCTCAGACAAATTTATACAAATATTTTAATTATTCATTATGCCTCTGATCAAAAGTATATAGAGACTTTGCCTATACTACAAGGATTAAGTCACGTTGGTAGTTCAGTAGTTGGTAGCATTAGCATTAGCAACACACAAAACTAAAATTAACAGGAAATATTTTTTTTTATCTTTTCTTTAATTTAGACATACCTCAATAGTTTCTACTACTTGGAAGGTGGAAACTTCGAATGGTGTCCAGCCTTTTTTGTTTGTGACTGTATCTGCATCTTGATAGTATTCCCAAATAGCTCTCATAATTTCCTTGTGTCCCTTTCTTGCTGCAATGTGAAATGGTGTATCTCCTTCATAATTCGTTGTAGTAATCATTCTTTCTATCTTTTCTCTGAAACTGGCGTCTTCAAATACACATGTAAACACTATTAAATAATTCTCTTCTGCAGCAATGTGAAAAAGATTTCTCCCAAGAGAATCCCACAACTCCACATCATTAGGGTAATTTTCGAAGAAATCCTTTACCAGGTAATGGTTGCCCGTCCTTGCGAATTGATGAATGGGAAACATTCCATCCGAAAATGGAGTGCATGCAAGAGTAGGGTCAACTTCTACCATGGTCTGTACCATTCGAGTATTTCCTTTGATTATGGCCATGTACAACGGTGATTCCATTTTGTCGTTCACTTTGTATGCAGCTTCTTGATCCAAGTTCATCAGCATGCGGCCGACATCTTCATGACCATGTTTTGCAGCAACATGCAAGGCAGTGTCTCCATTTTTATTTCTTTCTTGGAGAGCATCTTTCATGACCACACGATCAGTTTGAATGAGGTTCTGGATGACCTTCTCATTACCGACCTTTGCAGCACAGTATAGAGGGGTTTCTGACATGTTGTTCCGTGCTTTCAGCAGAGACATGTCTCTTTTAAAAACCATCAAAGCTAGCTCGTTGTGCCCCTTGGTAATAAGTAGGTGAAGAATTGTGTCTCCAATACGCGTTGTACTTCGGAGCTCAGATTCAACAGTCTGGTTTTCTATGTTTATTTCTTCCGGAGCAAAATGAGAGTCATCTATTGTCACCTAATTAGACAATGTAAAATTTCATTACATTCAAATTGAACATATTTGAAATTTATGGAAAATAGACATAAAAAATCATAATTTTTGGACGTGCATATATATATATATATATGGAGAGAGAGAGTAATTGAGTAAGGCTACCATGCTTTGCAAATTAAAGTGGGTGTTTTAATTTCCACTCATAACTCTAGTTTCAAAGTTGAAAACATCGATCCGAACCATTCAAGTTGATATCCATATTAAATTGTGTTTGGAGACCAAATTTTATATTTTTTTGAAATTTTTTACTATTATTTTAGAATTTTTCAAAATCAGTGTTTTTTAGAAAATTATGGACCATCAAAAACAGTGATTTTAAAAAATTCTACAAAAAAAGTAAAAAATTTCCCAAAAATATAAAATTTGGTCTTCAAGCAAAATTTAATATGGATATCAACATGAATTGTTCGGATCAACGTTTTGAGCTTTGAAACTAAGATATGAGCGCAAATTAAAACACCCACTTTAATAATTTGCAAAGTATGGTAGCCTTACTCATATATATATATATATATATATATATATATATATATATATATATATATATATATATATATATATATATAGGGTGTGTATATATATAAATATATATGCATTAGTACGGAGTCATTAGTTAGAAACATAATACAATGTGACGGGGTTATTAGTTAGTTCCAAACAATAATATTTATGAAAATCAAAACAGTCAACGTTAAGAGAGAGGCAAGTTCAATTGTTGTGCGTGCCCTTCAATGAAATTATGATTCGACTATTTTCAATATGTTTAAATCATAAAGATTAGTTTTTTGGATGAATAAAAAAATTGAGGAACCGGTCTGCATAAAATAGCGTAATTTAATTTGGAAATTAAAATTGAAAATAATTAGAAATATTATTCCATTCACTAGTGCATGCAAATCTTAATTTTGCATCTTTACAGGTGACTTCCAAGAGAAAAGTAAGAAAAGATATATTATTTCTCAATTTTGAATGGTGACACTGAGTGACTAGATTAAATAGCCTAATAACCACAATTTTATTGCCTATATTTGTAATTACTTGTACTAGAAAATTGCTACTTCAACTTTGTACCTTTTTGTCACAGTTGGTGCTTCGTGCCCTTACAAGGGAAAAACTAGATTACGCGCAAACAAAAACCAAATAGCATAAACCAATTATAAACTGATACAATACATAAAAATAAAATTACCAGTACTTAGAGGGGTTAAGAGGTAAGAGAGTGAACATGTGCTTAAAGGGGCGAATCGGTTATCAGATTGTGAGGTTAGAAGAGAAGAGATGGACAGAGAAGATGAAAGAAACAAGCCAAAATATGAGGAGAGTAAACATGAGGTAGGGGTAGAGAGGGAGAGATCGAAAGAGAGAGAAATGTGGGCCCCATAAGAACAATTTGTAATTATAGATCGGAGCATTTTGTTTGAAATTTTTTTAAGGTAGAACAATTTGTAAAATTTCGCTAACAAAACAATGGAACTAGTATTCACCCATTCCAATGCTGAACAAGATAAAAAATAATATGCTTAATTATAACCTGAATATGTGTTAATTCCTCACCCAAATAATAATGATAACAATAATGGGGAATTTTCACATATATATATATATCTCTCAAAAACTTCAAAAATTACGTATATCCCCTCTAAACTTCAAAACTTACCCAATTTATTTCTTTTACATTAAAACTCATTTTAAATTTATAAAATACCATTTTTACCCTTTCTTAAAACATTAAAATACCAATTGGACTCAAATTTGAATGCGAAGGGTTCCTCTATTGTCTGATATGTACGCATTGTATTAAGATCTATGTGAGTCACTTCAATATCTGTATGTGTTCGCTATAATATTTGTGCTTAAACATATATCTGTGTGTGCTCGCTTCGAGATTCATGATGATCTAGCATGCATAGATCTTAAAGCAGATCGGATGGTAGATGAATCATTCATATTTAAATTTGAGTCTGATGAGCATTTTATGCTCTTAATAAAGGTAAAATGAATATTTCATAAATTTAGAATGATTTTTAATGTAAAAGACAATAGAATGGGAAGTCTGTGACTTTTTAATAGAGGGAGGAATATGTAATTTGAAGTTTTTGAGGGCCGGGTACGTATACATGAAATTCTCCCTAACAAAAAAATAATAATAACAATAACGATACCATGAATATAAATGATAATAATATTAGCAATAGCAGCAGGCTTGATGGTGTTGATGTTTGTAGTGGTTTATAAATTACAATTAATATTGTATCGGCCGGATAGGTTCCCAGTCGTCCTCATTAAGATACGTGTGCGTTATATCTGCACAAATAATAAACGGGTGCGTACAGATCTTAACTAATATTGTTCCCTCCAGTTAAACCATTAAGACCCAAGTATTGTTCCCTTCTGTTAAACCATTAAGATCTACATATAAGTTATTAATCTTTACATTGACATTTACTTTTGTGTAAAATTAAAGGGGATGATTCATTTTTTTTAAACTCACTCTTATCTTGCATGATTTGAAGGAGCCGTCAGCACTGGTACTAACCGATAAAATAGAGATGAAAGAGGAAACAATGCAATGTTTGGGTGTGAAGCTTGGAATAGGTTGTTCGTTTGGTTAAAACTGTTCTCTCTAAATTTCTGATGGAACTTTTCCTTCAATAGCCTATAGGTACATTTTAAAAGTTCACAAGTAGTTGTAAAATTGATTAGGTATCAGTTGTTTGGTATCTAAAATGAACAATATTTTGATTTTCTTGAATTTGATGGGTTTCTTTTCCACTTTGTTTTTTTAAAAAAAAAATAACTTAAGTGTGGTGAAGTTAATTTTAAATATAGAATAATTATAGTTGCTTATAAAATGAAATTTTGTTTTCTAATAATAAGTTAATTTTAAATATAGAAAAAATTTCTATCACATTATAATATAAGTTACGTATACATTATAATATGAGACACTTTTCGCGAGGATAAAAAAAATGACTTTTCACGACGGAGTACCGTTATAAATGCGCTTTTTCCCTCGCGAAAAGTGTCGACTCTGTTGTTGTATATACCCAATTAAAAGTTACCTTCTTCTGAATGATAAAGAAATAATACTAATATCTTTAAGTCAAACTTTAGTAAACAAACGAATGTTAAGAAAATATGTACTTAAATATTTGGATAAACACTAGAAAATTCTGTTACAAATTATAATAACAATAAGAAGAATAACAACGTTAATGACAATAATAACCATAATAATGAAAACAACAACGACAATTAATAACAATAACAATGTAAATAAAATAAAATAAAAACAAAATTTAATATTTTTTAGTATTATTTCACAGGGCCAGCATGCGTTTCCCTGAGTGCATTCTTTTTAGGTTGGTAGATTACAACACCATATAAGCAAGCAATAGTTTCTGAAATATTACCTGGATTTCTATTTGTTCTTCCACTTGTAGTTCAAGACGTCGTGTTAACACTTCTCTGTCGCCTTTCATTACTGCTCTGAAAAGATCAACAGGCATAATTGGACTAATACTCTGGGAGGATTGCATAGCCATTACTATTACGTTTAGCTTCAATTGCTCTTACAGCTCTATCACAAAGAAGGATAGTTTTTTTGGGGGAATAGTGCGGTATGAATATCAATAACGGGCTATATATACCTCACCACATGTTGTATCATGGCGAATATTTTAGAGTGTGTAATATTTGTTTAATTTATAACTTCTGACCGGTAAATGTCTCTGAACTGAAATGGCATTTCAGTCTCGGGCAAGACTGAAATGGCATTTCAGTCTCGGACAAGACTGAAATGCCAATTTAATTTGGTCCAGTGATATTTTTTTTATCAAGACAACAGCAGACTCTTTCCCTTCTTTTTCCCTTCGTTTTAAGCTGGAAGAAAAAAAAATGGTGGCTAAAGAGTTGGAGGGTGAAGAAGGGTGTTTATAACGAAACTCTAAAAAAGAAAATTACATAGGACCGGAATGCCAATTCGGTCTTAGGTAAAAAAAATATTGGATTGAAATGGCATTTCTGTCTAGGGTATTACACCAATGACTACACATTTTTTTTTAAATCTTTGAAATCATTAGAGACTGAAATGTCATTTCGGTCCTCCAAAAAAAAATGTCGGACCTAAATGATATTTCAGTTCTTACAGTTTTTATAAAAAAAAAGTAATCATGTTGGTTTCATAAAAATATTTTTTTAATTATGGTTTGAAAAAAAATTCCTGTTTCTCTTCCTACAATTTTTAAAGGTTAATGAGTTGTCTTGTTAAAAAAAAAATTAGAATTTATATGATACATTGTTCACCTTCATTCGCTCAAAAAGGACGACTCCTATATATTTGAAAAGTATAATATTTTTATGAATTCCATAGAAAAAGGAAAAATATATACGTAATTATGTTAACAACAGTTAGGAGCCCTCTTTTTTACATATCTAATTTTGCAGGTTGATAAGGAAGCCACGACACAGCTTAAGTAGTGGACCTGCTGTTATCTATGACAGAGATGGATTCAAGCGTGGAAACTCATACTCCAGTTTATGAAGCTAGCAACCGCTCAAATTCCAATGTTTGAAGAAGAGGTGAATGAGGGTGATTTAGTAGTTTGGGAAGAGTTTGGTAATAATTAGAAGCATATATAGTTTGCTTTTTCGTAATGCAGTAGTGCTATTAAGTTTGTGTTTTTTTATGCTGTTTTTGTTTGCTGTTTTGGGTATGCATGTTTTTGTGTGTACATGTAGTAAACTGATGTATGATTTTATTTGATTTTGGTATCTATTTTAGATACTAGGTCAGGTACATTTTAATTTCTTAATGAAATCGGTAGATCATTCCACTATTTTTCAAAAACAAAAAAAATCCTCATAATTGTTTTATTAGAACTGAAGTATTTTTTTTTTTTTTTTGCTTAATTAGCGAATCTGATGGGGTCATATCGTTATCAATAACTCAAATTTAGAGTTAATACAGAAACAATTCAGACCGTCTGATCCGCAGTAGATCCAATATTACACAATAAAATGGGGGCTTAAACCAAATATACACAATAAATTGGGGCAGTTGATAATTCTCCTTCTAAATATATATACAGGTTTTGTGCTTCTCTATTGATCACTGAATAAGCTCATGCCTATTGGTTGGTCCCATTAAATTGAATACGTACTACATGTTGTCAGTCAAGATAAGTTAATTTTAGAAAAAGTACGAAGTAATTTATAATTCAATAATTTGAGTCTACTATATAAAGTAATATGAATTAATGTGAATTATTATCATTGGGGTCATGATTCTAAAGTTTAACATTTGCACTTATTTTTGTCTTTAACATCAACATATATAGATTTCAATTCGGCATCAATCCGGGCTGTTGCAGGATGGTTTCAGGTCCGAGATCAGCACGGTTGCCATTGCTTAGTTGCTACTGTTAATTTATTCAAGTTTAAGAACAGTAGAAAGGAGCAATAGGGAAAGGAGATAATAATCAGTGCAAGCAAAGCAAAGCACATGTCCGATTATGGTGGAATATAGTTTTCACTTTCGTCTAATTAAAGACCAATTTGGCCACATCTTTGAGCAAAGCACAAAAACAAAGAGAACGAATATATTTACTTAAAGCAAAGCATAAAAAGGAGAGAAAGAAAAAGAGAATGCAGCAGTTGTTGGCTATAGAAGTGTGAAGCAATGAGAAAAAAAAAGCTTCAGTCTCTACTACTAGAATCTGGATTTATTGCATGGGTAAAAATATTTGTTGCATGGGTAAGTAGTTTCCATGCAACAAATGATTTGTTGCATGGGTACTCTGACTTGTTGCATGGGCTTACCCATGCAACAACCCTCAAAAATGTCAGTTACATGGATAACCCATGCAACAAGTCGAAAATTGAGTAGTTGCAACCATGGTTGTTGCAACGGTATTTTTTTGGGCTTGTTGCATGGGTAACCCATGCAACTGACAATTTTAGAGGTTGTGACATGGATAAGCCGATGCAACAAGTCAAAAATTGAGTAGTTGCAACGGGGGTTGTAGCATGGGTAAGCCGATGCAACAAGTCAGAATTCAAAAGAATAAAAAATACTTTAATCGATGGAATAAAATTTGTAAACAAATTAATAAGGATGTTAAAAAATAATATATTTTGTTAAATACAAATAAAACTATAGCCTATCTTTAGTTTAAATACAATTAAAATTACTTTGAAGCTTCAGTCCATCATTTTTCAATCCCGCACTCATCTTCGCGTCAACCTTTATAGGTATAAATAATAGTTGAAAAATAAGATATTAATACTTTGATGTGTAATTTATTATGATTATCCCTTTTTCAGTCTCTCAATCATTTCTGAATCAACCTTCCTCTAATTAAGTACTAGGGATTTCGATAGCTTTGAATAATAATTATCGTGTAAAATACATATATTGAACAATCATAAATAATTTTAATGATCTTTGAATAATAAATTAAAACCATAATCCATTAAAAAAAAAGCAAACACACACAATAAATAGTAAATGCATTTTAAAATATTTATATGGGTAATTCTTGAATAATCTTTTAAGATTTTGAAAAAATCTAACACTATTTATGGTCAATCTGTATGGGTGCATCATCGATGTTTTGGCAATAACAAAGTTATGGCCATTTAGAGAGCTTGGGTGTGTCATTGATGTTATATGAAAAACAAGATTTTTGTGTGATATAAAATATATTTTGCATGAAATAACTTTTACTACTTTTATATATCTGTTTATTTTCTTGTAAATGTGATCAAGGTGCAAAATTATAGAAAATTTCTTGCTTAATTCAATTAACATATGAAATGGAATATATCCTAATCAATTGTCTTTTTTAGATATTGGAAAATATAAAAGATGAGGGTTTCAATGCCTCATGTTTTTCATATCTCATCATACCTCATATTTTATATGTTCATTTTCAAAGTCTAAATTGTCGATTCAAACCGTTAAACATGGGATCCATACTAAAATACATCTGGGGATGAAATTTTATATTTTTCGGAAATTTTTTACTATTTATTAAGATGGGTACAAAATCACTTTTTTTGGACCGTTAAAAAAATAGTGATTTTATTCCCATCTTAAAAAATAGTACATAAATTCCAAAAATTATGAAATTTCATCCTCAATCATATTATAGTATGGATATCATGTTCAATGGTTCGGATCGACAATTTAGACTTTGAAAATAAAGATATAAAATATGAGGTATTAAGAGTATGAATGGCATGAGACATTGGAACCCTCTTCATATAAAAATCACTGTTATGTTTTTAAATAATGACCAAAGTTGTCAATCTATATTGCATTAAATAAGAGTGTGTTGCATCAGTAGTTACATGCTCAGCTTTCAACTCAAACCACGGTTAATATCAAGAAACTTATTTGCAGCAAACCCAAATTTGAAAATCATGGTTATTATATCAATAGAGAAAATTACACTTTAGTCCAGACAGTTTCTAAAAATTGCTTTCGTTGTGAATAAGAAGTCTTTAATTCATACCACACTTCACTTTACCTGTATCCTTCCTTGGGACATATCAGTATCAGTGTTTTTCTGTTGTAGTAACCCGCATGTACTAGTTTTCGTTACTGAATTTAGATTTGCATTCCCCTCTCGGTTTATAATACATCAGCCAAAGTTTTCTCATCTATACCACTATAGTAGCTAGTATCTTGACCTGAGTCTTTCAATTGCGGAAGATTAATTTCATAAGAAAAAGAGACTTTTCCTACGAATCAAATATTATTGTTACACCAAAACAAAATTTCATGTAGTTGTACCCAAAACCATAGATAAAAGTTTCATGATTATTGTCACACCAAAACAAATTCTCATGAACTTTACCCAAAACCATAGTTCAAAAAATCGGCCGATTCCGAGTCAAATCGGCCGATTCAACTTGGAATCGGACGAAACCGGGCCGATTTTTGCCCGATTCTCGAGTTTATGCAATTTTCTCAAAAAAAATCGGATGAACAGTGACGAAATCGGCCGATTTTCCGATTTTCCAGCTGATTTACACCGATTCAAGCCTATTTAAAGCAAATTGAGCCGATTTAAAACAAATTGTGCCGATTTAAAGTTTTTTTTCTTAAATCTCATTAACCTGGATTGTGCTCTGCCGTAGGAGGAGATGATTCCCTGGAGGAGAAGGCTGAAGACCGGCTGAGGAGAAGTTTCATGGAGATCGCTGGAGAGAAGTTTTATGGAGTCGTTCCCTGTTTCTTGCGCGAACGGGAGAGAAGGGAAAAAGAGAAGGATAGCTCAGGGGGCCAGTATTATTTGAGCTTTGAGATTCGTGCAGAACTTATTTGAACGGTTTTGATTTTTCAACGAGTCACGCAAAATATGAAATATCTCAAAGGATGAGAATTTGGTGCCGGACCCGAAATTTTTATTCAAATGGGTTTAAATCCCTTCCTTTCATCAATTCAAAAATCAAAGTGTAGGATGAGTTCAAGATTCGTGTTGGGATTAAATCCAATGGTCCAACCAACCCAGAACTTAATATGTATTCATTTAATTTATTAAAAATCTGTTTTCGTCCAAATTTCGAATCGAAGATTCGTAACAATTTATAATGTCGTACAAGTATTATTACGTGTTTATAATTTGATTTTTAGATCCAACTAATTAAATTTCGAGTAGTATATATATATATATATATATATATACATTTAATTACCAAATCAATTTATAATTCCTAATTTAATTATTCTTAGTTAGAATTCAATTATTTATTTATTTAAATGATTTGATTTATTTCCTTTCTTAGTTTCACGATTGCAACGAATTTTAGATTTACCGAATATTTACACTTTATTTATGGTGCTATATTTTATCTTATGTTTTTAATCTCCAATTTTTAATGTATGAATTTGATTCTTTTATATTTCTAAATTTTAGATTCATTTTATGTTACTCAGATAAATCTGATCGTTCATTAGTCTAATAAAAAATTTAATTAGGCGAAATGATCAACTTAATAATTAAATCATGTTTTAAAATTTTGGAATATAACACTTAATTAACATAGTTTTTTTTACAAATTATTATTATCAATTTTTCCCTATTTTTTGGCTACAAAACAAGGCTTCTGCCAAAAATATCCGAGTTACTGATCCGATTCTTTCGATTCCGGTCAATTCATCTGATTCTGACTCGACGGTCAAAAATCTGATTCTGATTCCGATTCCGATTTTTTGAACCATGCCCAAAACCATAGATAAAAGTTTCATGATTAACAAGGTTCTAAATAGCATTTATCGCGTCATAGCGGGAAGCCAAAAAAAAAAGCTATAGCGAATAGCGTCGCTATAGCGAAAGCTATGCCACATAGCGTTTTTTTTTTATTTTTATAAAAATTATATCATATATTTGTACTAAATATCAACATTATCTAAGTCTCATAGAATAATAAATAACATCAAATTGATTAAAAAATTATAGTATTCATATTGAACCAATACAAAGTCCAAATTGCGACTCAAAATATCCATAGTATTACTAATATCATAAACTATCGATCTTTTTCTATTCAAAATATATTAAGCATCATGACATAATATATCTTTTTTCTATTTAAATTTCAAAATAACCTAGACATCATGGCATAATTAATTTTCTTAATCTATTCAAAATATTCAAACTACCATATAGTAAGTATCATTTTGTTACTTCAAGAAATATCTTAATATATTTAATCTGAGTCTTTATTTAAAATCCATATAAATTAAAAAAAAAAAAAAAAAAAACTCATGTTGCATATCGCGCTGTAGCTTCCTTATTTGATTTCGTTTGATGGATCTCTCATTTAATAATTAATAATTTTTTTTTATCAAAATAATAATTAATAATTTAATATAAAGCTTAGTACGTCAATTATAAAAAAAAATCACAGTTAAAATCTAATCTGAGCCTTTATTTAAAGCCCATATAAATTGAAAAAAAAAAAAAACAGCATGTTGCATAGCGGGCGCTATTTGGGCTACACGCTATGCGCTATAGCGGACCGCTATTACCGGTATAGCGTCTGTAGCTCAAATAGCGTGTTTTAATTGTATAACTTAGCGTTTAGGGTCCAAAAATGCTATAGCGGCGCTATAGCGCGCTATTTAGAACACTGATGATTAATGTCACACCAAAACAAATTCTCATGAACTTTACCCAAAACCGTACGTAGATAAAAATATAATTTTTTCATGACGTGGTGGAGCCACCTTCTCGGCACGAAAGTGTTTGCCTTCTGAATCCAATAAGGCAAATAGGCTATTTGGGCCGAGCCGAACTGTTCTTCCTAGGAATTATCTTTTCATTATCTAGACAACCCGGCCCAACTAGGCCTTACCAATTATTTGGGCCGACCCAACAGTCAATCTATTTTATCTATTTGCATCTCCATTTTTTGTTAAATTTTGAATTTAATCACGAAACTGACACGGACCGCCAGAAGGGAAGCTGTAGATGAATTCGTATCCGGACCGTCCGATCTGTTCTGGTACGAATATTAAAAAAAAATCCTAGTTGTCAGGATCTAAATTAAAAATTAGTTGCAGTTATGCTAATTAACATTAGCTTGCTTTATACAGAGGCTAGGAGAATTTATGAGGTTTGTAAAAATTTATTTTGTTTTCGAGTTCTTTAGATCATGCATGACCTTATAAGTTATAACTAGTGTTTAACTTTTTCTTTTCTCTATCTCTCTCGTTTTCATTTCTATCTTTTCTGGAAATATTACAAAGGGAAAAGTACTTTCTAAGAATCCAAGGCAACCTCCTTATTTATTTGCATCCTCGATTGGTTGCGAGCACGATTTGTAGCTGCCATTCTTTTTCCTTTGCATTTTCTCGCAAAAACGCTGCTCTACACTAAAATTCACTCTGCAATTGGTATATCGAAGGTTTGCTCTTTCATCATAATTCTTTGATATCACAGAGCTACGTTTACATATTTCATGCCTCAAAGAGCTTTTAGATGTATATATATCTTTTAAGATAGATACCCAAAGTACTGTACTTGAAATGTAGCATTTGAAAAATGATAATATATGTGAAACTTCTCTATCAAAAATGCTGGCTGGTAGTAGTGGAGGTGGAAGTCTACCTATGCACATTGATTAATTTTTTGAGGTTGAAACTCTTGATTAGCTGCTTATTGAGTATCTTTTATTTTTTTTCTTTATTTTGTTTATTTCTAGAATCATATTGTTGAACTTGAATCTGTTGTTGTTTCAGGCAATTGGAGTCAAAATACAAAATGGGTATGGTTTGACAGAGACTTCCCCTGTTATTGCTATTAGAAGGGCTGATTGTAATGTAAATTATATCTCTAAATTTCATTTTCGCCCTTCACTAGTGGTTTTTTGAATCTGTTACAGATTATTAAAAATGGAGCAAAATTTTTTTTTCTGAAAGTTACTGCAGTTGAGCTTCATCAAATTAGTATGACATTTTGTTAATTTTGAAGGTTAAAGGAACAGTGGGGCATCCAATAAAGCACACAGAAATCAAGATTGTGGATATGGAAACAGGTCAATTGGTACCTGACCTATTTTATTTCCCCTGATGAGGAGCTTCTGGCTGGCCCAAAGGAGGCGCCAAAACGTGAAGAGTGGATGACCTAAACTGAGAGGAAATTATATTGCTACTGTTAATTTATTCAAGTTTGAAAGTGGAAATTATTACAAGGGCAATAGATCAAGAGAAACTAAGAAAGCACTTGAAAACAGTAGAAGTGAGCTATAGGGAAAGGATATAATAATCAGTGCAAGCAAAGCAAAGCACATTCCCGATTTTCGTGGAATGTAGTTTCACATTCCACTAATTAAAGTCCAATTTGACCACATCTTTGAGCAGACCATAAAGAAAAAGAGAACGCATATATTTACTTAAATCAAAGCATAAAAAGGAGAGAATGTAAAAGAGAAAGCAGCAGTTCTTGGCAATGAGAAAAAAAAGCTTCAGTCTCCGAAAAAAAATAAAAAATTACTTTGATCGATGGAATAAAGTTCGTAAACAAATCAATAAGGATGTTAAAAATAATAGCATTTTGTGGTGCTTCCAGTTTGTACTATAATTGAACAACATCCTTGGCGGAATTTCATGTATACCCCTAAAAAATGTAAAAATTATGTATTTATTGAAATTAATATTTTTGGAAAAAAATATATTAAATGAGTCGATTAGTCAAATTGTTAGATAAATGTATTTTGAGATTTCTAGATAAATTAATTGTTTATGTTTTTAAGAGTCAGTGCAATTCATGCACTTGGTATTTGTGTTGTGTTTAATTATATTTATATTATTAGATTGATAAAATGTCACTGTATGACCTATAAATATGAAGTAATGTCATTTATAAGAGTATCTCAACATATTAGAATAAGAGTTAGGCTGGGGTGCTATGGATAGCATAGTGGCCTCCCGTGCTACGGCTCAATATTCAAGTTTTCAAAATCCAAACGGTCGATCCGAACCGTTCATTGTTTAATCCATATTGAAATGTGCTTGGAGACCAAATTTTACATTTTTTGGAATTTTTTTGCTATTTATTAAGATGGTTTAAAAATCGCTGTTTTTATTAAAATTCTGCACCACTGGAAAACAGCGATTTCAAACCATCTTAATAAATAGCAAAAAAATTCCAAAAAATGTAAAATTTGGTATCCAAGCACATTTCAATATGGATTAAATAATGAACGGTTCGGATCGACCGTTTGGATTTTGAAAACTTGAATATTGAGCCGTAGCACGGGAGGTCACTATGCTATCCATAGCACCCCAGCCTAACTCTTAGAATAAACTTTTTACATAAGAGTTCTTTTCTTTTCTCTTTCTCTCTTTCACTAAAATACTAAACAAAATAACATAGGTCTGTAATAGGCCAACATAAGTGGTATCATAGCAAGGTTGTATGAGAGTTCATGTCAGGTTTCTCTAATAGAGCGTAATGACTATGCAAGGTGCTCAATGGGGGCTGCAAGGTGCGGAACTTATCTTTGATGGCGAGAATTATAACTATTGGACTATAAAAATGAAAACCTTCTTGATCTCACAAGATTTATGGGAGATAGTTGAAGAAGGATGTCAAAAGAAAAAAGATGAGAAGGAAAAAGAAAAGGTTGAGATATTGGATGAGAAAAAGGAGAATAAGAAGAAAGATGCAAAGGCTCCCTATTTGACTCAACAAGTCATCACCGACAAGATTTTTTCAAGAATGATTGTGTTATTGGTGTGTTATGTTATAATAATGTTTATTGGTGTGGATTGTTGGTGTGTTATGACGATCACCTTTTTTAATGCTATTATAGTTCTTGATGCTGGTATCGAGTCTAATTAGTGCAAGGATTATGCTCAACAATTGTATGCGAATGACCGTTGGTACCTTAGGTTTCGTTCCACAAAATAGCAATTAGGATACAGGATAGTCTCAAATACTGGTAGTTGTTATCACTCATGTAATATAATTTTTAAGAGTGGGTTGTAACTAAATTTTTATCAATGAAAATTTGTAAGGTGGCAATTGCCATATTAATATCACAAAAACAAAGATTTATCCAGGATAGTTTGGGTATTTTTTTATTATATGTAATTAATAACTATTTTTCTTGTTGTAATAGACAATTTTTTAAGTTTGTAATGTAGTTATTATTATTATAATTCTGAGTCCAACAACAAAGAAATTCGTATCTCATCATTAACTCAAAAAGGAATCTTTGAAGTTAATGAATCTGGACCTTCCAATTAGTTTTAAAATTCGTGCGAATTAAATATGCACTAATATTAATGATCTCCCTATATTTTAAGTGAGGGCCAAATGAGCTCCGTTTGCAATCGTACCACTGATATGTATTAACTCAAAAGATGCTCTTTTGAGTTAATGCAGACCATGCGGACTCACAACAAAGAAGCCATCAAAAGCAAAAAGTTGGCCTAATGCTGACATCGAAGCATTATTGTTACATTTTTATTCCATCTATACAATATTTTATTCCATATGAAATTAACACTGTATAATTTCATATGAGTTTAGAATAGGAGGGGAAAAGAAATATCAATTAAAGTTAATGACCCATTAGCTTCATTAATTAGCTACATGGCTCTAAATCCAATAAAATCTATATATTATTGTTACTTTTTTGTTTTGCTACTTTTCTGCTTGAAAATTAATCTTCTTTATCCATGTTCTTTTCTTCCATTCTTGACAATTCAAAAAGATGCACACAGTAAAAAAAATTTACTCTTGATCTCAATACCAGTGCTGAAAGACAGTCAGAAATGGAGAAAACAAAAACGGAAAAAGATGTTTGTGCTCAGATATCAAGAGGAAGGGAGAGACTAAGGTAGCGACAATTAGTATGTACTTAAGCTTATTAAGGTGGTTGATAAGTTTGCTCTAATATCAATTAAATTAGTTTCAAACGATTAATTCAAAATAATGAGACAAATCTATTTAATGATTATTGTATCAAAGTAGGTTCGGTCAAACTTCTTCTGTTTGTTAATCTTTCCTTTGAAATCATCGATCCTTGTTAGGTATGACTTGTTAAAATGGAATCGATTTGGATCCGCAAGAAAAACATACGAACAATTTGTGGGATTGTATAACCCTGTTAATTCACTTGGGGCTTTTGTAGGAGCCAACTCAAAATACCGTCAATATGGTTCATAGTAATTGAGTTCATTCGGAATAGAGCTCGAACAGCACCCATATGCCGGGCACGAACCGTTGGTGCTACCCAACGAATAACTCCCATTATTACTGACTTCAGGGGGACAAATCGAAACGCATCCACTTACGTAAACACTACCCGAATGATCCACAAAATATCCTTGGTTAGGACATCCAACAGCAAAGAAGCTGTTACTGACAGAAATGAGGTACGGGCTTGTACGGTCACCGAGAAATATGAATGTCATCTCAGAGGTGCTAGTTCCGGATATGTAACTACCATTGGAATTGTAACAGGCACGTTTTGCTGTAAGCCATATATGCATCTCACCACTGGGTGAAATGTCACTAATTTCTTGGTTATAGTATACAATGAAGAGCCGAGCTGGGTTATAGGATTTATTGCAGAGGAGGCTGAAACCTTCTCTGAAGCAGTTAGGCTCATTCTCAAAGCCGAATGGGTAGGGTACTGTAATGTTCCCGCATTTTTTTGTACAACCCGGTAAAGAAACCAGTGGAGAGATCTGTGATGCGGCTTGCTTGGACGGTACAACAGTGAGTAGAGGTAGAAGCAAGAGTAGTAGGAGGTAAGGACGAGCCATTTACGGTATGAAGGGTTGTAGCTTGCTTACTGGATTTTTAATAATATAATGGGGTCATTGTTGACGCGGTTTGTTAGATATGAAATAAAAATAACATACGAAATTTCTGTGACTGTCAGTGTCTAAGAAGTTAATTTGGATCCGCCTTTCTTGACTGTATTTGGAAGTTGCTATTTGTTCATTAATGCACTATGACTGGGTCTCATTGATTTGTCTACGCTATAATATAAAATTTGATTAGAAAAATTACCTTTAATCAGATAATTGGTGGATTTCAAAAATGCGGTATCGATATATATTCAATTAAAATTTCTTTACCTGAAAATTTGATAATTGATATTGGTACTACGGATAATATTTTTTAAGAATAAAAAAAAGTACAATAACCTAGACATAAATAAATATTACCAAGGTGTGTACAGAAAATTTTCAAATAATTTCTAGAGATATTAATAATATTATTTATGTAGAACTCTTTACAACAAAAATATTTACTTTGAATAAATAAATTAACAAAACTTGAGTTAAATTGCAACACAATTTTTTCTCCAACAGGAAAACCAGAAAAATAATTAATATTAATGAAGTTTTTAGAAAATGGAACTTTTGTTATAGAAACACAATAAAAAAATTATCTTTGTACAACAACAAAAATATGGAAGAAATATGGCACAGAAGATGTTTGGGCATCTTTTCGTTAAAGTATTTATAACTTCTAATTCTCCTATAACAATTATATTTATTTGTAATGATCTGTAAAATTGAAAAACAAAAAGGCTACCCTTTTAGGAATTTACAAATTTACAAGAAACCCAATTTAATGCATGAAATAAATATTCATATCCGATGAAGGTACTCAGTTTTAAATTAATTATTTTACAAACTATCTTAAAACCAACGAAATTTTTCATTAAACAATGTGTATAAATACACCGGAAAATAATGGTGTTTGGCAAGGAAAGAGTAAACATTTATTAGAAATGATAAGAGCACTCTCATTTCAAATAAATGTCCCAATGAACAATATTTCCAGGAATTGTTTGTATCTAGAGATGTTATTTTTTAATGAACAATATTTCCAGGAAATAAGGACCCAATTAATATGTATATAATCATGAGGTCTCCTTAGAGGGCCCACCATCATCAATTTTGTCACTACTTAACACATATTCTAATTTTAAGAAGAATTCAAAATCGATCAGAAGTCTTTGATTTCTTTAGAAGAGGTCTAGCTCGCATTAATTGTGATGTAATAACGACACCTCTTGCTAAGAAATTTCGCCTTGGTCCTCACATTTTTAAACTTGTTTCAGTTGTCTATTTGGTTTTTCTTATATAGGGTCTGGTTTTTGCAAGTATAGAAAGCCAACCTCATATATCCTCTCTCTCTCTCTTTTCGAAAATCTAAAAAAAAAAAAAAACAGAGAGTAGATATATGAGGTTAATTATATTCTCACTCTCTATCCCTCACTTAAAATAGTAGTTCGTGGGAGACATTTTAGAAACTAATTATTTTTTTATAACACAATGCATATATGAAGTTGTCTATAAGCTATAAGTGGCAAAACCGAACCCTATAAAAGAAAAACCAAACAGATAATTAAAACAAGCTTAAACTGCAAAGACTAAGCATAAAAATTACCGAGAGATGTCTTTATATTGCATCACGATCCAACGTGAGACTTCTTTTAAAAAAAACATATATAGACTACTAATTCTGAAAACTGACTTTACATTTCTTTTTTTGGAAATTCCTAGCTATTTTTTTAGAATTTTGGCCAAGGCCATGATGTAATTTTTAAAAACATTTATATACGGAGAATATGTTGAACTTTTTGGATAGAAAGTTTGAACTTTGAAAATAAAGATATAAACGAAAATTAAAACAAATATTTTACTTCTCAAAGCAACTCCAATTGATGATCTTTGCAGCACTCTAGTAATGTCTCCAGATAACAATAGAAGATGGTAGTCACAACTCCAATACAACACTCCAATTGAAGTTTTTTGCAGCACACTAGTTGATTTCTCCATACGGCAAGAAAATATGTTAATTGCAATTTAATACAACACTCCAATTGAATATTTTTGCAGCACACTAGTAGCATCTCCCTTTGGCAAGGGAAGAGGCCGGTTAGTTGCAACCCTAATACAATACTTCAATTGAAAGTCTTTGTAGCATACTAGTAGTGTTCTCATATATCAAGAGAAGAGGGTAGTTACAACCCCAATACAACACTATTCGCAACACTATCCGAACCGTTCATCTTGTTCTCCATATAAATATGTGTTTGGAGACCAAATTTTACATTTTTTAAAATTTTTTTACTATTTTTTTAGATATTTAGAAAATCACTTGATCTGATAATTCTGGACCATCCAAAGACAATGATTTTCAATAAATCTAAAAAAAATAGTAAAAAAATTTCAAAAAATGTAAAATTTGGTCACCAAACACATATTAATATGGAGAACAAGATGAACGGTTCGGATCGACTGTTAGGATTTGAAAACTCGAATATAGAGCCGTAGCATGGTGCCAAATCGTAATATGCATAGTACCATAGACTCACTCATATGTTTTTATCTTGACTTTTGCAACTTCAAACAATTAGCATGCGAAATTTATTTAATTTATAATTGGTGGGTGAGGCTACAATACTTTGTACTACGTAGGTAAGTCTGTATTATAGAGTCTGGCTAGTATGACATCGGTGTCATGTGACACCAACAACAAAATTGATTGGATAGATTTCAAACAGCTAATTCAAACTGTTTAAACCGATTTATTTTATGAGTGATACATTTACATGCAAATATTTTATATTTTCTAGTTATTTTAGTAACAAATCAAGCAGTCAAAAATGTTGAAAACTGAATGCATTAAAATTAACTTAAAAACTCGCACATTTGACTGCTTGACTAGATACTAAATAAATTCGAAAAATTATAAATTTTGCATGTAATACACAACTAATGAAATTGATGGGTTTGAATGGTTTGGATTCACCATTTGAAATAGGATTTGGAAAATTTTAAATAGTACATGAAGACAATACAATCTCTTGACATAGTTTTCAATTAAAATTTAACTAGTACATGAAGACAATAATACAGTCTCAATTAAAATTTTAAATAGATGGGTTTGAACAGTTTGGATTTATTTTCAAATTTTAAATAGTCAATACAGTCTCTTGACATACTTTTCATATAAAAATGAGCATGAAGACAAAATTTTATATTTTCTTAAAATATTTTACTACTTTTTTGTAGATAAGTAAAAAATTACCTGATCAAAGAATTTGGAACCATACACAAGTAGTAATTTTCTACCTATATAAAATAGTAAAAAAATCTTTAAAAAAAATGTAAAATTTGATCTTTGCACATACATTTTCAACTGGAGATCATATTAAGCAATTCAGATTAATTATTGGAGATATAGATCCATAGCACGAACCGATTCTGCACATTATAAAGTATCATAATCTCACTCAATAATTGGCCATTAATTCATGACAAGTTTAATGTTGCAATGTTTTCGGTGTCTCCTTGTTATCTCTTACCTTAATTACTTCTAAGTCAAATTATAATGGAGCATAAGAACATACTCAACGTAACAAATTTCAAGCAAATTATAAAGCTTAGTCATATGCATATTTTAGTGTCAATGTTAATATTTACACAAGAATAAGTACTTAACCAGAAATTTGTCCCCCAGTCAATTGTTTAATTACGACTTTATGTACGCTGAATTGTACAAGGAGACGATTTTGCTTGGTGCCTTATCTCTCACATGAATACATAATTTCCGCTCACTTTATATCCTCAAATCCCACAACAACTTGCTGGAAAAGAAATACGCCGAAGTTAGCTTCTCATCTTCTAATCAAATAATTTGTTTCTTTAGCCATGCCCATGATTAAAAGCTTTGCTTTGGCTTTTCTCCTCCTCTTAAAAATCACATTCTCAGTCAGCCAAGAAGCGGAATTTACATTCAATGGATTCCGAAGTACAGTGACATCGAGTCGAATGGCCTTTTGAGGTTAACTAACGACAAGGTTCAAATGAAAGGTCATGCCTTCCATCCCTCTCCAATTCGCTTTGGCAGGATCACCTCTTCCTTCTCAACCACATTTGTATTTGCAATTATTTCGAAGTACAGTGACATCAGCGGCCATGGGATTGCCTTCTTCATATCCCCCTCGAAGAATCTCTCCGCCGCCTTTCCAAGCCATTACTTGGGTCTCCTTAATAAAAAAAACGTTGGCAATGCCACCAATCATATTTTCGCGGTTGAGCTGGACACTATATATAGCTCTGAGTTCAATGATGTGAATAATAACCATGTCGGTATTGATATAAATAGTTTGATTTCAAGCTTATCTTCTTCTGCTGGATATTATGATAATTCAGAATCTTTTCATGAATTGAGCCTTATAAGTGGTAAAGTGATGCAAGTATGGGTTGAATATTGGAGCAATGATACACGAATTAGTGTTTCGTTATCTCCCATTGGAATGTCCCAACCAAAAACTCCTCTACTCGTTTATCATTTTAATCTCTCAACAGTTTTAGGCGATTCTATGTACGTTGGTTTTTCTTCTTCCACTGGCTCTATCCGCCGTAGCTCTCACTACATTCTTGGATGGAGCTTCAAATTAAATGGACCAGCACCTTCCCTTGACCTATCAAAGTTACCAAAGCTCCCACATGGCCGATCAAAAGTCTTAGAAATAGTGATGCCTTTTGCTTCAGTGGCCTTCATTATTTTAGTTGTTTTCCTTTTTGTTAATTATCGGACAAAACTTACAAATAACTCCGTTAATCTTCGTGCGGAAGCGGATCTTGTGAGCGTAGCAGTATCACTGGTTCTGCAAGGAATCACAAGCCGAAGCCGGAAGCCCTGCGTTTTCCACGACCTAAAACCTTCAATCCTTAACAGAATACTTCTTGGTGCTCTCTATCTTTTCTCTCTAATTTTGGCTGTTACTATTCACACGTTTTTCTGATCATTATTAGAGAGAGAGATATGAATGGTTTATATAAAACCAATGCACCTATTCATAAAGGGTTGGCATCTTTTCATAACGGGTCGGATATTGAATTTGGGTTTCCCATAACGGGCGTACCATTAATTAAATCCAACATCTCCCACTCGCACAAAATGGGATACCCGCTATAAACTAAGAGAACGTAATCTCTAATCTCTGTTAAAATTCATACAAGGAAATAGGCCGTGACCAGCATATCTTAATTTGAGAGTCTATGTTGTTATCCAACTGTTAGGTATGTATAACAACATCTAAGTAGAGCAAATATGCAGTACCCCAGATCATTAAATTACATTTTTAAGTATTACAGGATCTCTTTTATTTATTGATACAACCATACTTATATATTCACAATTATGTTACATAAACATAATTGGTGCACCAGTGAATATAACCTAATGTAACACTCAAATGATCTTTTTCTTTTATCTAGAATCTCTTAATTCCAAATCAATTTGCTATTCAGATATGTTCCATTAGATCGCATCATACATGATCATTGGTAACATTCCAAAATAACTAATTGAAAAGAAACTTCAAGTATTTAGTAAAAAATCGAAGAGTACTATGAGATCCTTTTTATCTCGCGGGTCTCACACAACAAAGAAGAAGAGATCATATCTTCTGTTACCCTGTTGGTCAATTGCACATATGGTATGAAACATATGTTACGGTATTATTCTCCATTTCTTATGGAGCGTATGTCTAATTTAAAATCCAATACCGTACAAGTGATAGTTCAGATATACATAATATCTAACTTGAGTCCACAACTCTACTTATCATATAAATTCACTAACAGGACTCCCACTTGGCATAAGACAGTTAAGGTGAATAGTGGGTATTTCACCTTCGGTCATAATAATATATTCATATGACCTCATCTTGATTTTCTATCAAGGCGATGTATATTTTAAGCACTTGCTCTCACATTTTGTATCATGTCTAGCTTAAAATCAATCTTATTTCTATGTCCTACCAAGACATAGAAGCGATTGCCTGTGTGAGAAGGCCAATCAACTGTCTGACATACCTTTCATTTTATATCTCATGTGTTATGCTAAATATATTGATATTAAATAATTTGTAACAATTATAACATAAACGTATAAGTAAAAAAAAAAAAAAAAACATTAATTGCATTTATCCCACAAATACAAATATACATAATATATACTGTTCAATCAAAATATATATATAACTACAATCTACGTAACCCTAGAGATTTCACATGGCCAATAAACACATCTCTAGGTATTGCCTTTGTAAAAGGATCTGCCACCATTTTGTGTGTAGATATGTACTGCATGCAAACTTGCTTTCTCGCCACCATGTCTCTAACGAAGTTATACTTAGTATCAATGTGTTTGGTCTTTGAGTGATACTTGGGATCTTTTGTATAAGCGATTGCTGCTTGGCTATCGCTGTATACCAACACTGAGTTAGTTTCATTCTCACCGAAACCCAAGTGATTCAAAAATCTTTTAAGCCAAACTGCTTCTTGCACTGCTACTGAAAATGCTACAAATTCAGCTTCCATTGTGGATAAGGATATGCAACTCTGTTTCTTACTACTCCAAGAGATAGCTCCATTACTAAGTAAGAAAACATAGCCTGAGGTAGATTTTCTTTCATCTAAATCTCCTCCCCAATCAGCATCTGCGTAACCCATGAGTTGCAGATTTTCTCCTTGAAAACACAATGAATAATCCGCAGTACCTTTCAGATATCTAAGTATTCTTTTTACTGCTTTCCAATGGGACTGTCCTGGATTGGCTTGATATCTACTCACCATCCCAACGGCGAAACTGATATCTGGCCTAGTACACATCATAGCATACATGAGGCTGCCAACAGCACTTGAGTAAGGAACTTTTTCCATTTGTGCTTTTTCATCTGGAGTCTTTGGACACATTCTTAAACTAAGACCTTCGCCTTTTGCTATAGGAGTATCAATGGGTTTACAGTCTTGCATATGAAACTTTTCAAGTACTTTCTTGATGTAATGCTCTTGTGATAGAGCTAACATCTTCTTGGAACGATCTCTTTCAATCTTTACTCCATGAATGTATGCTGCTTCACCCATATCCTTCATATCAAAATTGGAGGATAACCATTCTTTAATGATTTGTACATACTCTTTATTGTTACTAGCCAACAGTATGTCATCCACATAAAGTGATAGAATCACAAATTTGTCTTTGGATCTTTTGACATACACACAATGGTCTTCATCAATCATTTCGAAATCAAATGATATGATTGCTTGATGAAACCGAATGTACCATTGTCTGGAAGATTGCTTGAGACCATAAATGGATCTCAACAATTTGCACACTTTGTGCTCTTGTCCTTCGGCAACAAAACCGACAGGTTGTTCCATATATATTTCTTCTTCCAGATTGCCATTTAGAAATGCAGTTTTAACATCCATCTGATGCAATTCCAAATCTAAACTGGCAACGATAGCTAGTATCAACCGTATGGAAGTAAATCTTACAACAGGAGAGAAAGTCTCTTCGTAGTCTATCCCTTCTTGTTGTGTATACCCCTTAGCAACAAGACGTGCCTTATACCTCTCAATTGAGCCGTCAGCTAGACGTTTAATCTTGAGAACCCATTTGTTCCCAATTGCCTTGCGTCCTTCAGGGAGGTCAACTAATTCCCAAACACTATTTGATCTCATTGACTCCATTTCTTCTTCCATTGCTTTCATCCATTTCTCTTTAGCAGGACAAGTGAGAGCCTCTCGAATATTTCTTGGCTCTTCTTCATCTTGCATGACAATCATGTAAGATTCATTTTCGATTGGAAAATGACGTTTAGGGACTCTAGCACGATTGCTATGCCTAATTTGTGATTGTGCTGAACTTGGCTCAGCATCATCTACATACTTGCTCCCACTTGGATGAGATACTGTTGGAGGTTCAGGAATATGCACCAAACGATTTGCAACAATCAAATCATCTTGCTCCTCCTCTACTTCATATAGAGAAAATTCCTGACCTATCTCACCCTTTCTTGGAAATTCATTTTCCAAGAAAATGACATCTCGGGACTCAAATTCTGTTACACTCCCACTCGATTGTTCACCAATGAACACATAACCTTTGGAATGTTCAGAGTATCGTATAAATATACTCTTTTTACCTCTTGGACCCAATTTACCATGTTGATGAGATGAATCATGAACAAAGGCAGCACATCCCCAAGGTCTCAGATTACTAAGATCTGGTTTTCTATTAGTCCAAAGTTCGTAAGGAGTTGAAGAAACAGATTTAGAAGGTACACGATTTAGAATATAGGCAGCTGTCAATAATGCATCACCCCAAAAATTGATTGGCAGATTTGCTTGAGCCATCATTGACCTAACCATTTCCAAAAGAGTCCGATTTCTCCTTTCAGCCACTCCGTTTTGCTGTGGAGTATATGGCATGGTTAGTTGCCTTAGTATTCCTTTTTCTTCGCACATTTGTTTGAACTCATCAGACAAATATTCGCGACCGCGATCCGTTCTTAAGGCCTTAACCTTTCTGTCTAATTGATTTTCACATAAAGTTATAAATTTCGTGAAACAAGCAAGAGCGTCAGATTTATGAGATATCAAATAGACGTGACCATATCGCGTATAATCATCAATGAAGGTGATAAAGTATCTACCTCCATGTCGTGCCCTCACATTCATTGGTCCACAAATGTCAGAATGAATTAATTGCAATGGAAATTCAGATCTGGTTCCTGTTCCAAACGGTTTTCTTGCCATTTTTCCTTTTAAACAATTTTCACATGTTGGTAGACTAACCCTTTCAATTTGGCCTAACATGCCTTCCTTGGCTAATCTATCCATTCGTTGCTGTCCAATATGGCCTAATCTCATATGCCATACATTCACATTAACATTAACATTTTCATCAGCATATGATGTAATTAAAGAAAAATGGGTATTAGAAGTCATCATATTAATAACATCCAGAATAATAAAACCATTCGATACATATCCATAACCATAACACACATTATCCAGATACAACTTAATACAAGTACCACACATGTTCAAAGTAAATCCAAATCTAAGAAGAACAACTACAGATACAAGATTTCGTCGAATGTCAGGTGCAAAGAGAACATCATGTAAGAGGAGGGTTCGACCATCACGCATATCCAACTTGCATGTGCCTATACCCTTGACTGGTACACGAGAGTTGTTTCCTACATAAAGCCATTTTGAACCTTGCGGAATTCGACGAAAATCCACAAACAAATCACGGTCTTTGGCTACATGGTCTGTTGCCCCTGAGTCTACAGTCCACAAAGGATGAGAATCAGCAATAAAAACAGAACTGGAAACATATGAAAAATATGAAAGTTTTTCTATAATTTGTACCTTGCGGGGCTCTTTGCATTCACGAGCATAGTGACCCTTCTTGCCACAATTGAAACACTTGATCTTGGCCTTATTATGCTTCTTAAAATTCTGAGAAGCCTTTCCCTTGCCACGATCTTGCCCCTTATGTTTTTTCTCTTGTTTGCCCTTCTGACCATAATTTGACTTACGCTTCTGGCCTTGCCCTCCATGAGAGCTTGAACCAGCCAAATGCACAGCAGATTCAGTTTCTTGAGGCTTGGATGCCTCAATACGATCTTCCTCAAGTTCCAGATGCCTTGCTGCATCGTTGAGAGTTTTAATACTCTCATTGTGGGTCAGATTCACCTTCATGTGTTCCCAAGTATGAGGAAGTGAACGAATCACTGCTTGAAGTTGTTGCTCTTCAGTCAAAACATGGCCAGCGTCCTTCAACTCACTAATCATATTTGACATCTCCCTGAGATGTTGCCGCATGCTATGATTAGGACGCTTCTTGTAAGTGTCAAACTTGATGGTGAGTTGTCTCAGTTTTGTAACAGAAGTTCCACCAAACTTCTGCTTCAAAGCAAGCCACATCTCTTTTGCAATCTCATGTTGCCTAAACTCACGCATCACATCATTATCCATACTGCTCAGCAATGTAATACGAGCAATGGAGTTCTTCTTTTTCCAGGACTCATATGCAGCACTATCAGCAATGTGCTTTGCAGTTGTACCTTTTTCTGGTTCGGTTAGAATATGATCCAGGACCGAAAGAACCTCTTGTTCTTCCAGGACATACTGAATTTTCATGGCCCAAATTTCATAATTATCGCCATTCAGTTTTTCACCCTTATTGAGTTCTGCCACAATATTCCTAGATGCAGATGCCATTTCACTAAGAATTTACAATTAAACTAAGTTAGGACATATCACAATTCTGATGGCATAATACAAATTATTTAATACCTAGCATAACAATTCTAGTTTTACAACAACTGTGAAATAATTTAATAATAATAATACTTATAGATTAAAATCGAAAGATCACTAAGTTCACAATCATCATTTAATTCTATAAATTTTATTACTATTAATTATTCACTGTGCAAAACTCCCACTAAAATTATACAAATAATATATAAACGAAAATTATATATAAAAAAATTGATACAGAATAATGCATAATTTCAAAAAAAATAGATGCATAAATCCATATTAAAAAATATATATATATATATATATAAATATATATATTCGAACTAATTGTATAAAACAATATAATTTGATACAAAAAAAAATTATTTATACAAATAATTCTATGAATTTAAAAAAAATTCGGACTAGAATCATTTGGATTGAAAATTCATAATGGAAAGTATACTGTTTTGAAGTATATATAACAAAGAATCAAGATGGTGACAAGAAATTCAATGTGGTGTGGTGGTAAGGTCCTTAGTTTCCTATACAACATGCCCCGGGTTCAAGCCTCAGTGGCCACAAAAACATTTTTTTTCGCGGTTCACAAGCAAGAAGTGGACCAAGTCTATTTAGTTTGAACCGGTGCATACAACCTCTCCATTTCTCACAGTAATGGACACATCCATTGGCGCTGGTTGAACTAAAAATGGATTCTATACAATCCAGAAGTATAAAAATGGTACATACCAAATATCAACCATCAAATCCGAAAAAATAGAAATTCGGCAAGTTCCGAAAATTCTTGAGAAAAAATGGTTCTTTGGACGGTTGTGATTCATTTGGACCAAAAAATTGTCCAAACAGTTGTATTAGATCCATAATAAACTAAAATCATGCATCTTTAGTTTTCACTATACAACATCACTGTTTTGCAATGCATCTCCAAAATATACATTTAAAAAATCTCCAAAACAATGAATACAAATATAAAACGTATTTATATCTGAAAAATTAATTTTATAAAACGTATTTATTTTTATAAAACGTATTTTATAAAAATTTGTGAATAAAAAAAAATACGTATTAAAAAAAAAAAAAATTTGTGATTCAAATCTTAAAATTAATTTTCGGAAATTCTCCAAAAAATCTGAAAATTTCTTTACAATTAATTTTCGGAAAATTTTCAGGAAAAAAAAAAATTAATTATAACAGATTTTACGTATGTATTAAAACCAGAATACATGCCATAACTAGTGCTCTGATACCAATTTTAATTATCGGACAAAACTTACAAATAACTCCGTTAATCTTCGTGCGGAAGCGGATCTTGTGAGCGTAGCAGTATCACTGGTTCTGCAAGGAATCACAAGCCGAAGCCGGAAGCCCTGCGTTTTCCACGACCTAAAACCTTCAATCCTTAACAGAATACTTCTTGGTGCTCTCTATCTTTTCTCTCTAATTTTGGCTGTTACTATTCACACGTTTTTCTGATCATTATTAGAGAGAGAGATATGAATGGTTTGAGCCAGGAAAAACGTTTTGAGCTTAGCCATTATATATATATATATATATATATGAGGAGGGATCTGATTACCACAACCATTTTATACATTTTCCAAGTTCAAATTGTCGATCCAAACCGTTCAACATGATCTCTACTATTGAAATTTTACATTTTTTTGAGTTATTTTTCTATTTATTAAGTATTTTACAAAAAATAGTCAAATTCAGACCATTTAATTTTGTACCCATCTTAATAAATAGTAAAAATAATTAAAAAAATGTAAAATTTGATCAGGAAGCACATTTTATTGTGGAGATGATGTTGAACGGTTTGGATCGATGATTTAGACTTTGAAAATGTAAAAAAATGGTTATGATAACTTTGTGGTAACTCAAAATTATAGTAATCGTATCCCTTCTCTATATACACACACAATTCTTAAAACATGTTTACCGATGGTATGGAAGTGCAATGATGTTTAAAAGAAAAAAATATTAAAAAAAACCAGTTCAGTATCTACAATAATAGTATTTTTTTTTAAATAAATTGTTCAACACTTTTAAAAATAAGAATCAAATGATCATATATTTTTGTGACTATGTTCAAAGCTACTAATTTTGTTTTTAATTTTAGTTTATTATTGTTTTCAAAATTGGAACATAATTAAGAAGTAATTTCATATTAAATTGGTATATTTCATATTTGGGAACGTAAATTTCATGAAAACTTGGCAACATTAACTACTTTGACCAAGTAATCCATGGGTAGCTTTCCAAGTTGCGTAATTGGTTTGCCAGATGCGTGTTGTTCCCTCTTGCGTTAATGATTATTTTCTATGATATATAATAATAAATTGAGAATATTCTTTTAGCAATACTTCCTGAAGTCTTGAAAGTTACATTTACAATTTGGGAAAAATAAAAAATTTTGAACGAAATAATGTTATAAAAAATGAACCAGACATTAATTCGATAAAGTTTAAGGTTAACAATTTACTGGTTGGACCGCCGGATCAATCAGTTCAATTGCTAATTTATTAAAATAAGGTCAATTGTAACATGGCGATAACATCATTTTTTTGGTTGTTTTGCTATGACGCGATAAATGCTATTTAAACCTTTGAATTTGAGTATTGTTATACATTAATCATTTTTTTTATAAATCACTAGTGAAATTTATACGGCATCATATTGTAAAAATTTGCACAAATATTTAATAATCCAATATAAGACAAAACTTATGGTTATATTTTAAAATTTAACATCAAAATAAAATGAAAATACTTATTTTATTAAAGAATTATATATTTTTGTCTTAATATTTTTTATGGGAGAAAAATATAACGACTACTCTTTTTATTTATTTGATAAATATCAAGAGAATTTTCTGCAATAATTATAAATAATGTCCTTAATAAAATTTAGAATTTTTTTGAATTTTGGACACAATTATTTATATTATGTATAATTATATTTTTAAATATTTAAAATATTTTAGGTCTTATGTGTATAATTAAAAAAAATCATAAGACAACATAACTTGAAATATATATTTTTCTGTTTATTAATTTGTGGTCACGTGGGAAAGAGAGAGAGAGCCTGATTAGCCATTCCCTATCATGCTATCACAATCTTATTTAATGCACAAAAATATGTTCTCCACAGAAGACCTAACCAATCAGTTTAAAAACCGTTTTTTTTTTCCCAAAAACGAGTTGACAATTTTTTATAAAAAAAAAGTTATTTATAAAAACCGGTCCAGCAGCTGAAATAATATTTTAAAGTCTAAACGAATTATATTTTGGATCCGATTCTATTCAGTTCACCTGACCGGTCCGATTTGGTTTTCATAATACTGGAAGTCTGGAACGGACAAACTTGAAACTGTTTTGCTAATTCTCTGCTATTTTTTAATCAATTAAGGCGTTTGTTTAAATAAGTCAATTATATATATATAGGGAATGAATTGAGGTGAGGTGCAATAAATAGATTCTCTGCCATATATGGAGCCAAATCTCGTGGTGAGGTGCAATAAATAGATTCAAACCGTTCTTTTAATATGGTACGAATCTCAAAACACACCACCTATAATTTATAAGCATTAGATTGATTTTGACCCGCTGAAATCAATCCGGACCGTCCGTTTATTATCGCACCCCTTCAATATCTGAAGGCCTGAGACATTCAAATCACGTGGGAAATAAAGAGACATGTAGGTAGTTGCATATTGAAGACAGCCTTACAAATGTGTGTGTGCACACACACACAGCTAGTCATTGAATTAATATCATATATTGTGTTTTTCTTGTATTAATTAATTTCGGTTTTAAATTTGGTTTTTAAAGAAACACTTGGTTGTCATGCATACCATGATGAAATTCAAAAACAGTCTCATTTCATTTGTTCTTCTTATTTCAAAGAGCATAATTTTATTTATGTTCTGTTCTGGGCTTGTTTTCTTTCATGGATATATAGTTTAATTTAGTCTTGTTATTTCATATCACTGTTGAATAAAGTATATATAGTTTACTTAATTACATACAAAAGTTGAATTGGACTTTTCCACTTTTCATATAAGGTTATAAAATCAAATATGTTGTATATCAAATTAAAGTAAAGATATATAGCGGATACCCATTAATTCAGCAAAGTATGCTATAACATAATTAAAAAATACTAAATAATTATTAACATGGATATAATTATATAAAAGACTTCATCAAATTAAATTAAAATAATATACAAAGAAACATACTGCTGCAGCAAGAGGGGATTCATACATGATTAAATTAAGGCATTCACCTATTGTTACCAATTGCAACTATCTTAAAGTTTTTGTTTATTATTTTCTCCCTAATTGTAGAAGATGGAATTATCTACCAATATATAGATGCCTAGAGTTCCGAAAATTCTTGAGAAAAAATGGTTCTTTGGACGGTTGTGATTCATTTGGACCAAAAAATTGTCCAAACAGTTGTATTAGATCCATAATAAACTAAAATCATGCATCTTTAGTTTTCACTATACAACATCACTGTTTTGCAATGCATCTCCAAAATATACATTTAAAAAATCTCCAAAACAATGAATACAAATATAAAACGTATTTATATCTGAAAAATTAATTTTATAAAACGTATTTATTTTTATAAAACGTATTTTATAAAAATTTGTGAATAAAAAAAAATACGTATTAAAAAAAAAAAAAATTTGTGATTCAAATCTTAAAATTAATTTTCGGAAATTCTCCAAAAAATCTGAAAATTTCTTTACAATTAATTTTCGGAAAATTTTCAGGAAAAAAAAAAATTAATTATAACAGATTTTACGTATGTATTAAAACCAGAATACATGCCATAACTAGTGCTCTGATACCAATTTTAATTATCGGACAAAACTTACAAATAACTCCGTTAATCTTCGTGCGGAAGCGGATCTTGTGAGCGTAGCAGTATCACTGGTTCTGCAAGGAATCACAAGCCGAAGCCGGAAGCCCTGCGTTTTCCACGACCTAAAACCTTCAATCCTTAACAGAATACTTCTTGGTGCTCTCTATCTTTTCTCTCTAATTTTGGCTGTTACTATTCACACGTTTTTCTGATCATTATTAGAGAGAGAGATATGAATGGTTTGAGCCAGGAAAAACGTTTTGAGCTTAGCCATTATATATATATATATATATATATGAGGAGGGATCTGATTACCACAACCATTTTATACATTTTCCAAGTTCAAATTGTCGATCCAAACCGTTCAACATGATCTCTACTATTGAAATTTTACATTTTTTTGAGTTATTTTTCTATTTATTAAGTATTTTACAAAAAATAGTCAAATTCAGACCATTTAATTTTGTACCCATCTTAATAAATAGTAAAAATAATTAAAAAAATGTAAAATTTGATCAGGAAGCACATTTTATTGTGGAGATGATGTTGAACGGTTTGGATCGATGATTTAGACTTTGAAAATGTAAAAAAATGGTTATGATAACTTTGTGGTAACTCAAAATTATAGTAATCGTATCCCTTCTCTATATACACACACAATTCTTAAAACATGTTTACCGATGGTATGGAAGTGCAATGATGTTTAAAAGAAAAAAATATTAAAAAAAACCAGTTCAGTATCTACAATAATAGTATTTTTTTTTAAATAAATTGTTCAACACTTTTAAAAATAAGAATCAAATGATCATATATTTTTGTGACTATGTTCAAAGCTACTAATTTTGTTTTTAATTTTAGTTTATTATTGTTTTCAAAATTGGAACATAATTAAGAAGTAATTTCATATTAAATTGGTATATTTCATATTTGGGAACGTAAATTTCATGAAAACTTGGCAACATTAACTACTTTGACCAAGTAATCCATGGGTAGCTTTCCAAGTTGCGTAATTGGTTTGCCAGATGCGTGTTGTTCCCTCTTGCGTTAATGATTATTTTCTATGATATATAATAATAAATTGAGAATATTCTTTTAGCAATACTTCCTGAAGTCTTGAAAGTTACATTTACAATTTGGGAAAAATAAAAAATTTTGAACGAAATAATGTTATAAAAAATGAACCAGACATTAATTCGATAAAGTTTAAGGTTAACAATTTACTGGTTGGACCGCCGGATCAATCAGTTCAATTGCTAATTTATTAAAATAAGGTCAATTGTAACATGGCGATAACATCATTTTTTTGGTTGTTTTGCTATGACGCGATAAATGCTATTTAAACCTTTGAATTTGAGTATTGTTATACATTAATCATTTTTTTTATAAATCACTAGTGAAATTTATACGGCATCATATTGTAAAAATTTGCACAAATATTTAATAATCCAATATAAGACAAAACTTATGGTTATATTTTAAAATTTAACATCAAAATAAAATGAAAATACTTATTTTATTAAAGAATTATATATTTTTGTCTTAATATTTTTTATGGGAGAAAAATATAACGACTACTCTTTTTATTTATTTGATAAATATCAAGAGAATTTTCTGCAATAATTATAAATAATGTCCTTAATAAAATTTAGAATTTTTTTGAATTTTGGACACAATTATTTATATTATGTATAATTATATTTTTAAATATTTAAAATATTTTAGGTCTTATGTGTATAATTAAAAAAAATCATAAGACAACATAACTTGAAATATATATTTTTCTGTTTATTAATTTGTGGTCACGTGGGAAAGAGAGAGAGAGCCTGATTAGCCATTCCCTATCATGCTATCACAATCTTATTTAATGCACAAAAATATGTTCTCCACAGAAGACCTAACCAATCAGTTTAAAAACCGTTTTTTTTTTCCCAAAAACGAGTTGACAATTTTTTATAAAAAAAAAGTTATTTATAAAAACCGGTCCAGCAGCTGAAATAATATTTTAAAGTCTAAACGAATTATATTTTGGATCCGATTCTATTCAGTTCACCTGACCGGTCCGATTTGGTTTTCATAATACTGGAAGTCTGGAACGGACAAACTTGAAACTGTTTTGCTAATTCTCTGCTATTTTTTAATCAATTAAGGCGTTTGTTTAAATAAGTCAATTATATATATATAGGGAATGAATTGAGGTGAGGTGCAATAAATAGATTCTCTGCCATATATGGAGCCAAATCTCGTGGTGAGGTGCAATAAATAGATTCAAACCGTTCTTTTAATATGGTACGAATCTCAAAACACACCACCTATAATTTATAAGCATTAGATTGATTTTGACCCGCTGAAATCAATCCGGACCGTCCGTTTATTATCGCACCCCTTCAATATCTGAAGGCCTGAGACATTCAAATCACGTGGGAAATAAAGAGACATGTAGGTAGTTGCATATTGAAGACAGCCTTACAAATGTGTGTGTGCACACACACACAGCTAGTCATTGAATTAATATCATATATTGTGTTTTTCTTGTATTAATTAATTTCGGTTTTAAATTTGGTTTTTAAAGAAACACTTGGTTGTCATGCATACCATGATGAAATTCAAAAACAGTCTCATTTCATTTGTTCTTCTTATTTCAAAGAGCATAATTTTATTTATGTTCTGTTCTGGGCTTGTTTTCTTTCATGGATATATAGTTTAATTTAGTCTTGTTATTTCATATCACTGTTGAATAAAGTATATATAGTTTACTTAATTACATACAAAAGTTGAATTGGACTTTTCCACTTTTCATATAAGGTTATAAAATCAAATATGTTGTATATCAAATTAAAGTAAAGATATATAGCGGATACCCATTAATTCAGCAAAGTATGCTATAACATAATTAAAAAATACTAAATAATTATTAACATGGATATAATTATATAAAAGACTTCATCAAATTAAATTAAAATAATATACAAAGAAACATACTGCTGCAGCAAGAGGGGATTCATACATGATTAAATTAAGGCATTCACCTATTGTTACCAATTGCAACTATCTTAAAGTTTTTGTTTATTATTTTCTCCCTAATTGTAGAAGATGGAATTATCTACCAATATATAGATGCCTAGAGTTCCGAAAATTCTTGAGAAAAAATGGTTCTTTGGACGGTTGTGATTCATTTGGACCAAAAAATTGTCCAAACAGTTGTATTAGATCCATAATAAACTAAAATCATGCATCTTTAGTTTTCACTATACAACATCACTGTTTTGCAATGCATCTCCAAAATATACATTTAAAAAATCTCCAAAACAATGAATACAAATATAAAACGTATTTATATCTGAAAAATTAATTTTATAAAACGTATTTATTTTTATAAAACGTATTTTATAAAAATTTGTGAATAAAAAAAAATACGTATTAAAAAAAAAAAAAATTTGTGATTCAAATCTTAAAATTAATTTTCGGAAATTCTCCAAAAAATCTGAAAATTTCTTTACAATTAATTTTCGGAAAATTTTCAGGAAAAAAAAAAATTAATTATAACAGATTTTACGTATGTATTAAAACCAGAATACATGCCATAACTAGTGCTCTGATACCAATTTTAATTATCGGACAAAACTTACAAATAACTCCGTTAATCTTCGTGCGGAAGCGGATCTTGTGAGCGTAGCAGTATCACTGGTTCTGCAAGGAATCACAAGCCGAAGCCGGAAGCCCTGCGTTTTCCACGACCTAAAACCTTCAATCCTTAACAGAATACTTCTTGGTGCTCTCTATCTTTTCTCTCTAATTTTGGCTGTTACTATTCACACGTTTTTCTGATCATTATTAGAGAGAGAGATATGAATGGTTTATATAAAACCAATGCACCTATTCATAAAGGGTTGGCATCTTTTCATAACGGGTCGGATATTGAATTTGGGTTTCCCATAACGGGCGTACCATTAATTAAATCCAACACTTTTCCTATATGTGAAGAGGCAGTTCTGGTACACAGATCTGCTTGAAGATTGGGAAGTTGAGTTTGGTCCACATCGCTTCTCATACAAAGATTTGTATCGAGCAACCAATGGATTTAAGGAAAAAGAGTTGCTTGGAAGTGGTGGGTTTGGGAGGGTTTACAAGGGGGTTTTACCTGTGTCCAAAATGGAAGTTGCAGTCAAGCGAGTCACACACGAATCCAACCAAGGTATCAAGCAATTTATTGCAGAGGTGGTGAGCATTGGCCGGCTCCGGCATAGAAACCTTGTTCAATTATTGGGTTATTGCCGGAGTAAAGGGGAGCTCCTTTTGGTATATGATTACATGCCAAATGGGAGTCTTGACAAGTATTTGTACGGTCAAGAAAATCCGACCCTTAATTGGATCCAACGAATCAATATTATCAAAGGAGTAGCATTAGGTATTTTATACCTCCACGAGGAATGGGAGCAAGTTGTCATCCACCGAGACATTAAGGCAAGCAATGTTTTAATAGACTCTGATTTAAATGCTAGATTAGGTGACTTTGGCCTTGCAAGACTATACGATCGTGATACCGACCCTCAAACCACCCATTTGGCAGGTACAATGGGATATATTGCCCCAGAGCTTGCCAGAACTGGCAAGGCAACAACTCTTACTGATGTGTTTGCCTTTGGTGCATTCCTACTAGAGGTTGTTTGTGGTAAGAGACCATTACACCCCGGTGCACAAGGGGAGCCAACAATTCTAGTCGATTGGGTGTTAGAAATTTGGAAATTTGGATCGTTAGCCGATATTGTGGATCCGAGATTAGGCGAATGTTATACAGTAGAAGAGGTAGATATGGTGCTAAAACTAGGTTTGCTCTGCTCACATCCACTACCTAGTGCCAGGCCGAGCATGCGACAAGTTGTGCAATATATGGAAGGCGATGCACCCATACCAGACTTATCGGCAATATATATGAACTACAGTACGCTTGCAATGCTTCAGAATGAAGGATTAGATTCTTATGTTATGTCACACCCCTCTACGATTACATCTTTCACTTGTTTATCTGGTGGTAGATGATAGAACAGACTCTTTGTTTTATTTTTTTTGTATTTAACTAATAATATTGTGTAATCAGCTGTTATATACTATGTAACGTGTGTATACTACCCTCAACTTGGATGGAAATGAAGAATTGGTGTTGGGGGTATTCTATTTCGATAGGGATGATATATCCGATGAGGAAGATCAGAGGGATCGTGCCTTCTAAGAACCTTATACTTTTAGGTAGTTATGCCTCGTCAGTGTGTTTCATTTTGATTGTTATCAGTTGTGATTGTAACACTATTCAAGTACTTTGTGAGTCCTATCATTAATGATTATTGAATTTAAATTTTCTAGGAGTATTGTGTACACCGGATTCGGCTCTGTCACGAAACAGCACGGTACGCATGTTGATTACGTATCGTCACTCCAGTGTTCAATACAGCGATTATTCACGTGCCGTGATTAGTTGTTAGCAAAAAAAAACATGGCTCGATACATAAAAAGCAATTATTCACGAGTCACAATGTGATGTGGCGTAATTACTTTTGACATTTTGGTTACGACATGACGTGACGTGAAAAAGTGACTTGATCACAGTACGATTTTTCCACTGTAGCAGCAGTACATCGATATGTATTTTGTGAGAATTAACTGGAAAAGGTTTATCCTAAACTCGATGATATTGAGTTTGCATCCGGACCGTCCAATTAAAATTCAAATTAATCCGGCTAGAGGTGAGATGCAAAAGACCCCTTTAAAATTCGGGCAAAAACATATTGGACGGTATGGATCCAAATTCAAAATTTTGAGTTACTTTAGGGGACCTGAATTCAGGAGGCGGGGGAGAGGGAATTCGGATCCCTTTCTGTACCGTAAGAAAAATTATATTAATTAGTGTATTCAGATTATTTTTTTAACCTGACACGAATCTTAAAGGGAAATCTCTACATATTCCATAGGCACCTGATTAAGTTAGGTCCGATTAGAAGTAATCTGAACTGTAAAATTGTGAGACTCACTTTACAATACATGAGAGCATACTTGTTTGGTGGTGGGTGGAGTTCATATCACCTAAGGTAACATAAATTTTGAGTTTAGATCCAGACCGTTCGATCTGCTTTGGAACGAATATTGAAGGGACTCTGTGCATTCCACCTTGAACGGATTCTGATCGGACGTCCGGATCTA
The DNA here is from genome assembly GCA_964058875.1 of Carex rostrata. Taxonomy (NCBI): domain Eukaryota; kingdom Viridiplantae; phylum Streptophyta; class Magnoliopsida; order Poales; family Cyperaceae; genus Carex; species Carex rostrata. The sequence goes on from CAXKVT010000056.1 coordinate 3,197,264, forward strand.
AACTCAAATATTTTTGTTATATCATAGTTTATCTTACTGGGTCGGGGGTTAATATAGCCCAAGCCCAAATGTGATCAATTGTAAATGGAGGAAATAATAATAGGTTAATATAGCCCAAGCCCAAATCCAGGGGTTTGAATTAATTATGGCATCATTCGAAATAACCCAATTAAACCCATCCAATGTTGTCCTTACTGCTGCTGGAATTAAATTTTTTTTAGCTTGAATTGTTCATAATTTCTTTCATTTGTAAATAACTTTTATGCCAATATTTCATCATTTTATAGAATTTTTAATGATTTCTAAATGTACTGACTTTTAATGTATTAAATTTCTTTATTACAAAATAAGTAAGTACTTAATTAGGTGGTTTTTAGAACTTCTAAAATATTGTACGTCTGTAATAGAGTTTGTGATATTATTTAAAACCAATTGTGTTTTCTTGTCCCCTGAAATCCCCGCCCCCCCCACCCCCCCCCCCCCCCCCCCCCCCCTCCCGAGATGTTTGATTTGTAATTCGGGTTAAATTTAGAGTTAAAATGAAAATATATTTCTTGAATTATGATTAGTAATTAGAATTATAGTTTAGGGAATCATATTCCAAGTCAGAGTATTGAAAAGCATAAGTTACGATATCTCCCCCCTCCACCCCCCCCCCCCCCCCCCCCCCCCCCTACACACACCTAAGAAAAATCCTGGGTCCGCCCCTTCTTACACTCTTATAAAATAAAATTCATTCTTTCTATAAATCCATTAGAATAAGAAAAAAAGAACAAGTGCATGTGCATGTTTTATTCCATCTCATATTGATACTGATCAATGTTTACATCATATGTGAATTAAAAGAAAAATTAAGCTCAATCATGAACAAAATAATTAATGAAACGAATGTACAAATAAATAAATATATGATTGCATGTATATATACATTCCAACTGAATCTTTTCCTCTTATCAAACTTTGTTAGATGCTTCTATTTCTTCACTGTCATAATTGGCCTGAATTAAATACTGTTGATTTTCTTGAATTATCTCGTCCAAATTTCTAGATGCTGTACTATTCATGTACATCATGTAAATCACCAGTTGAATGAATCCTAAGAAGAAGCCTATTCCGTTTGGAATCTACAGTCATAAAATTTATTGGTAGCTCAATTAGAAATGAAAATATACAATTTTTCATTAAGTGTATCAAATATAGCCCCTTACTTTGGAAAAGTAAACTTAAAATTTGGTTAGGTCATTTAGATAGGACTGATATAAAGTTGGTGCAATCTGATCAGAAATAATATACATCAACTATATATAGCATGAGGAGGGTTCAAATGCACTCAAATTTTTGTGCATCCAAATGCACCCTATCTTTTAAATCTTTTTTCTCCGTTTTCAAAGTCCAAATAGTCAATCCGAACCGTTAGATGCGATCTATATATTAAGATGTGCTTGGAGACCAAATTTTACATTTTTTGGAATTTTTTTACTTTTTATTAAACCACTTTGAAAATCGCTGATTTTACATTTTCTGGACCATTGGATTAGCAATTTTTAAAGTTGTTTAATAAAAAGTAAAAAAATTCCAAAAAATGTAAAATTTGCTCTCCAAGCACATCTTAATATATAGATCGCATCTAACGGTTCGGATTGACTATTTGGACTTTGAAAACGGAGAAAAAAGATTTAAAAGATAGGGTGCATTTGGATGCACAAAAATTTGGGTGCATTTGAACCCTCCTCATATAGAGGGCATATAGTTTAAACCTTACTATCGACATTACTAATTAATGAATTGTGGAACCAAAATATATTGTACTCAGCTAATTATATGTTGGGTAAAGAACAAATCTACTGGTATATATACTTCAATTCTAACATGGTTGGCCACAATTATAATTAATATAATTGTATGATGTAAATTAATGTAATTTATCCTATTTATAGTTTAATCATATGAGCAGGATTTAATGCAAAAGATGCTGGTACTTACACCAAGGAAAACATCTCTGGCAAGAATAGCATATGCAGTCCAGATGCCACCATTCAAGAAGAGAAATAAAGAGAGAAGGAAGGGCATGAACTCCACACTGTTTGTACTTATCACTGTTCTCTGCATATTTAATCAAATGTTAGATAAATCATCATAATTAGTATTGGTTTAGCACTATATAATTACTCTAATACATTATAAAAGTGAGCTAATTAACTGATGATGGTTCATTACTAGATATGTAATCCAATAAATTAAGCATTTCTTTTTATCATAAAGCATTTTGTTACAATTAAATTGTTGGTTTTGAAGATAATTAAGACCAGAAAAAACAGTTGATTAATTACCAGATTGCTAGTCACTAAATTGTTATTCAATAATATCTAATTTATTTAAGGGAATGAATTATGAATTTCTTTTTTAATTTCTCGAAAGATAATGATGTACAGAGGAATATGCTAAGTTATATTTAAAGAATAATTCTAACATAAATTAAATTTTTTGTTGCACATCAATGTGATATCTTAAAAATACTATTCATAAAATTATAACTGTGTTCTTTATCATTTAATTTGATAGGATTTGCCTCAAATTTGAATCAATTTTAGAAGTTTATTTGTCATCCATGAAAAAGTAATTAAACTCAACAATAAGAAATTTCAAATACATATAGTGTTGGGTTATCATGTTTTGGAAATTAAAGATGTTATTTTACTTTCTGCTCATATCTTCATTTATGAAATGCAAGTTGTTGATTCAAACCTTTTATATTCATATTAACGTATTGTTGGAGACCAAATTTTATATTTTTTAGAAAAATTTTGCTAATTAATTTCTTAGAATGTTTCAAAATGATTGTTTTTGTGAATTTTTTTCATTAAATAAAAAAAATCATAAAAACAATGATTTTCAACATTTTTAAAAAATAATAAATTTTTTCCAAACAAATGAAAAATCTGGTTTCCAAGCACATATCAATATGAAGATCATGTTGTGAAGTTCTTATTAACTATTTGAACTTTATATATAGAGATAAGAGTGAAACGTAAAACAACTTATTTACTTCCCAACTCTGTTATATATATCAAGGAATAAGCGACAATCAAATCTAGAATTTAGAATTTTCTATTATGCTCTATTATATTTGATTAATGAAAAGCACGGCTGCATAGAATCTAGAATTTTCTATATAAGTTAAATAGAAGCTAGAATTTTCTATATAATTTGAATAAATTAAAGGTAGAATTTCCTATATAAGTTAAATAGAAGCTAGAATTTTCTATATTTAAAAATATGCAGAAATTTTAAATAGAAGCCTTGATAGGGATCGAATTAAGGATAGTACGTACGCAACAAAAATATTTCCTTGTAACCAATTAAGTATATATAATAAAGAAATATAGATGCATACGCAACGACTAAAGAAATACTATCCATATGTTGCTTATAAGTTCTAATAAGTAATAAACAGCCATTGAATTTTAATTTTCTATTCTGTATAACCTCTATCTTAAATATGTTTATCCTTAGCTTATACCGTTGAAATTTGGATCAGCTTAGGCGCTACTCAATGTCAACGTGTATATATTGTCAGATTTCAATTAGTTGACTCTATGTATAGTTGGGGTCCATTCTTAGGTGTACACCTTAATATCATATTTTGGAAGCATTTAATACCTGTACTATTTTAAAATATATAATGCACATATAATTAAATACTTAACTAGTTGTCTTTTAACAGTAAGTTAGTTGCTTTTAATATATAATAATGAAAAATGATTCGCTGATAGTGCGTTTTTAATATGAAATTAGTTATGCGTACTCCTAATAAAAATATTGTTCTTGTAAATACTTGGCTATTTTTTTAATATTGTTTTTGTTTTTGTTTTTTTAATATATATAGAGAGAAAATGACTTCAAAACGTTTTTTTCTAGTTCCAGGAACAAACGACTCGGTTTTTCAATTTTCAAAGTCCAAACAGTCGATCCAAACCGTTAGATGTTTAATCTATATTAAAATGTACTTGGAGACCAAATTTACATTTTTTGGAATTTTTTTTACTATTTATTAAGATGGTTTGAAAGTCGATGTTTTTTAATGGTCTAGAATTTTCATAAAAACAGTGATTTTCAAACCATCTTAATAAATAGTAGAAAATTTTCAAAAAATATATAATTTGGTATCCAAGCACATTTTAATATAGATTAAACATCTAACGGTTTCGATCAACTGTTTGGACTTTGAAAATTAAAAAACCGAGTCGTTTATTCCTGGGCCAGGAAAAACGTTTTGAGCTTAGCCATTATATATATATATATATATATATGAGGAGGGATCTGATTACCACAACCATTTTATACATTTTCCAAGTTCAAATTGTCGATCCAAACCGTTCAACATGATCTCTACTATTGAAATTTTACATTTTTTTGAGTTATTTTTCTATTTATTAAGTATTTTACAAAAAATAGTCAAATTCAGACCATTTAATTTTGTACCCATCTTAATAAATAGTAAAAATAATTAAAAAAATGTAAAATTTGATCAGGAAGCACATTTTATTGTGGAGATGATGTTGAACGGTTTGGATCGATGATTTAGACTTTGAAAATGTAAAAAAATGGTTATGATAACTTTGTGGTAACTCAAAATTATAGTAATCGTATCCCTTCTCTATATACACACACAATTCTTAAAACATGTTTACCGATGGTATGGAAGTGCAATGATGTTTAAAAGAAAAAAATATTAAAAAAAACCAGTTCAGTATCTACAATAATAGTATTTTTTTTTAAATAAATTGTTCAACACTTTTAAAAATAAGAATCAAATGATCATATATTTTTGTGACTATGTTCAAAGCTACTAATTTTGTTTTTAATTTTAGTTTATTATTGTTTTCAAAATTGGAACATAATTAAGAAGTAATTTCATATTAAATTGGTATATTTCATATTTGGGAACGTAAATTTCATGAAAACTTGGCAACATTAACTACTTTGACCAAGTAATCCATGGGTAGCTTTCCAAGTTGCGTAATTGGTTTGCCAGATGCGTGTTGTTCCCTCTTGCGTTAATGATTATTTTCTATGATATATAATAATAAATTGAGAATATTCTTTTAGCAATACTTCCTGAAGTCTTGAAAGTTACATTTACAATTTGGGAAAAATAAAAAATTTTGAACGAAATAATGTTATAAAAAATGAACCAGACATTAATTCGATAAAGTTTAAGGTTAACAATTTACTGGTTTGACCGCCGGATCAATCAGTTCAATTGCTAATTTATTAAAATAAGGTCAATTGTAACATGGCGATAACATCATTTTTTTGGTTGTTTTGCTATGACGCGATAAATGCTATTTAAACCTTTGAATTTGAGTATTGTTATACATTAATCATTTTTTTTATAAATCACTAGTGAAATTTATACGGCATCATATTGTAAAAATTTGCACAAATATTTAATAATCCAATATAAGACAAAACTTATGGTTATATTTTAAAATTTAACATCAAAATAAAATGAAAATACTTATTTTATTAAAGAATTATATATTTTTGTCTTAATATTTTTTATGGGAGAAAAATATAACGACTACTCTTTTTATTTATTTGATAAATATCAAGAGAATTTTCTGCAATAATTATAAATAATGTCCTTAATAAAATTTAGAATTTTTTTGAATTTTGGACACAATTATTTATATTATGTATAATTATATTTTTAAATATTTAAAATATTTTAGGTCTTATGTGTATAATTAAAAAAAATCATAAGACAACATAACTTGAAATATATATTTTTCTGTTTATTAATTTGTGGTCACGTGGGAAAGAGAGAGAGAGCCTGATTAGCCATTCCCTATCATGCTATCACAATCTTATTTAATGCACAAAAATATGTTCTCCACAGAAGACCTAACCAATCAGTTTAAAAACCGTTTTTTTTTTCCCAAAAACGAGTTGACAATTTTTTATAAAAAAAAAGTTATTTATAAAAACCGGTCCAGCAGCTGAAATAATATTTTAAAGTCTAAACGAATTATATTTTGGATCCGATTCTATTCAGTTCACCTGACCGGTCCGATTTGGTTTTCATAATACTGGAAGTCTGGAACGGACAAACTTGAAACTGTTTTGCTAATTCTCTGCTATTTTTTAATCAATTAAGGCGTTTGTTTAAATAAGTCAATTATATATATATAGGGAATGAATTGAGGTGAGGTGCAATAAATAGATTCTCTGCCATATATGGAGCCAAATCTCGTGGTGAGGTGCAATAAATAGATTCAAACCGTTCTTTTAATATGGTACGAATCTCAAAACACACCACCTATAATTTATAAGCATTAGATTGATTTTGACCCGCTGAAATCAATCCGGACCGTCCGTTTATTATCGCACCCCTTCAATATCTGAAGGCCTGAGACATTCAAATCACGTGGGAAATAAAGAGACAGGTAGGTAGTTGCATATTGAAGACAGCCTTACAAATGTGTGTGTGCACACACACACAGCTAGTCATTGAATTAATATCATATATTGTGTTTTTCTTGTATTAATTAATTTCGGTTTTAAATTTGGTTTTTAAAGAAACACTTGGTTGTCATGCATACCATGATGAAATTCAAAAACAGTCTCATTTCATTTGTTCTTCTTATTTCAAAGAGCATAATTTTATTTATGTTCTGTTCTGGGCTTGTTTTCTTTCATGGATATATAGTTTAATTTAGTCTTGTTATTTCATATCACTGTTGAATAAAGTATATATAGTTTACTTAATTACATACAAAAGTTGAATTGGACTTTTCCACTTTTCATATAAGGTTATAAAATCAAATATGTTGTATATCAAATTAAAGTAAAGATATATAGCGGATACCCATTAATTCAGCAAAGTATGCTATAACATAATTAAAAAATACTAAATAATTATTAACATGGATATAATTATATAAAAGACTTCATCAAATTAAATTAAAATAATATACAAAGAAACATACTGCTGCAGCAAGAGGGGATTCATACATGATTAAATTAAGGCATTCACCTATTGTTACCAATTGCAACTATCTTAAAGTTTTTGTTTATTATTTTCTCCCTAATTGTAGAAGATGGAATTATCTACCAATATATAGATGCCTAGAGTCTCAATTAATTTTAAGACTAGGAAGTAATTAATTTCATATTGGGGATAGAGAGGTTTCTAATATCTTATACTTTTTATACCTTATGATACCTCATATTTTATATTTTTATTTTCAAAATTCGAACTATTGATCCGAATTGCTCAACATGATATCCATACTAAAATAGGTATGGCGATGAAATTTTATAACTTTTAGAAATTTTTTACTATTTTTTCAGATTGGTAGAAAATCACCGTTTTTTTAACGGTCCAGAAATAGTGATTTTATATCTATCTTGAAAAAATAGTAAAAAAGCTCCAAAAATTATAAAATATCATCTCCAAGCATATTTTAGTATGGATATCACGTTAAGAGGTTTCGATCGACAGTTTAAACTTTGAAAATGAAAATATAAATTTGAGGTATGATGAGGTATGAAAACATGATGTATTAGAACTCTCCTCTTGGGAATATTTAGGAACATTAATTTCATGATAACTTGGCAACATTATTTACTTTGACCAAGTAATCCATGGGTAGCTAGTTTTCCAAGTTGGATTGCCAGATATCTTGTTCTCTCTTGCGTAAATGCATGATTACTTCTTGTAATAATCTTTGAATGACAAAATTCTTTTAGTATTTAGTGCCTCTTAATAAACCATATATAATTAATCAAGCCCACTATATTTACAATCAAGGAAACTCTTTTGCTAATTGTGAATTTATTCTTTAATCAATTAAGGCGATTCTTTAGAAGCCACATCACGTGGGGAATAAATTGACAGTTGGGCAGTTGAAGTACGTTGAAGAAGCACAGCCATACAAATGTATATGCACACACGCACAGCTAGTCATTGAATTAATATCATATATTGTGTTTATCTTAATTTGCATTAATTAATTTCGGTTTTCAATGTTGATTTTGAAGTGGATATATAGTGGATATACAAATTAACACCACCAGATAATTAATAGCTAACTAGGATATGAAAGACTATATAAAAACTTTATATATCAAATTAAAGATGCTATAGCCAATTCAACAAAGATAGTGGGTACCCATTAATTCAGGAAAATATGTGATCAAATCAATAAATATATATATATATATATTGGATCTAAACAAACATTAAATAATTAATTAATAGCTTAGATATAATATAAAAGACTAAATTATCAAATTAAAATAAAAACAAATATGCAGAGAAACGTACCACAACAGCAAGAGGGGAGCCATACATGATTACATTAAGGAATGCACCTAATGTTCCAATTGCAACTATCTTCAAGCTTTCATCCTCTATAGCAAACCTTGTGACCAAGAAAACTGCTCCAAACACTCCCACATCTAATATCAACACCAAAAGAGCCGTCCTTACCTGAATTTTAAAATTTTATATCAAAAAAAAAAAAAAAAGGAAAAGGGAAGCGTTTTGATACACAACAAAGTGAAACACCAACAAAAAGAGAGAACAGATTTAAAATATATATGTGAAGTATTAATTAATTAGTGATATTGATGTGGATGTACTATAAAAATAGGGGGAAATTATAGGTAGAGATTTCAATATATCTCTGTTTTCTATAAGAAAGTTCCAAATATATAGGACATTACATAGTTTCGACAAGATTGTTATTTGTAAGTATATATATATTGCGCTCCAATAAAGCATATATTATACAAATATAGTTAAAGAAACATCAGCAAAAGGCATATATTGAAATAGCAAAAAAGGTACTATATAACTAGAAATAATTAGCTTACTCTTTGAGAAGGTTTGGCGAATACAAGAAACAGAACCACATAAATAGCCTCTAGCACAACACCTACACCATTAACCGTTGCAACGAGATAAGCATCGGGTTTTGTAACACCATAGTAGACCCAAAGCAATGAACTCAAAAGGGTCACGGCATATGGCGTCGGCTCGAAATCTTCAGTTGATTTGCTCGTAGTAATCCTCCAAAAGGTTTTACTGCCACATAATTTTGATATATATCATATTACTTACTACAGAAGCTCTAATGATGCTATATATATTGTTTTGCTTTCTTCTTTAAACAAAAAGAAAATCATATACAATATGATATATTATCAGACAGAATACAGTTTGAGTTTAGCTTACATAGGTGAGGCAAACATAAGAACTGAGATAACATTTCCTGCATTATATAGATAGAGAGAAGAGGTTATTTACTTGTATAATGGTGACCTACAAAAGAGAGAGACAGAGAGAGATGTAACCTATGATTCCAATGGAGAAGAGAAGAGGATCCATGGGAAAATTAAACGGTTATGTTTAGTTGTTTTGTTTTGTACTCCTGTTAGTTTGGAAAGGTGGATGGTCTAAATGTACCCATTAATCATTGAATTAGTCAATTTTTATTAAGTTTGAGGCCTAACCATATTTAATGAGAAATAATTCGTTAGTCGTATTTTTCTTTCTATCTTATTTTTTCCATACAAGTGCTTATCTTTCTTTTTATTTAAAAAATAGCCTTGTCACGTTTTCCAACTTATAAATATTAAATTTTTTGTGGTGATCAGTTTTTCAACTCTAGAATGTATATTTTATTCAACTTAATAAAACAAGCCAATTTAATTTATTTTAAGTCTGCAAGGATATATTTTAGTCACACAATATCCGTCAAATTCAAGTTTTAATTCAATTTCTGATAGACATAATTTTTAATACATAATTACAATATAGTAAAAGCACTTATATTTCCGTACAAATACAAATAATCTGAATCATATTTCCGTACAAAATGAAAAAAATAATATATATAACTTGTACACTGAATGAAAACCAAACAACACTGTCAATATCATTATTAATTGCTCACTCTCAGCATAATTGATAAGCATATATAATTGATAAGGTAAAAGTAGTAGAATACAAGTATCATCTCAGGTATCTGATTGAGCTCCAATGAACTCCCAACTGAACGATTGGAATTCGGTGCCTATGTAGATATAGAGACTCCATTTTGAGTTCGTGCAATTTAAAACTGACGACTCAGATCTCATTCTACTCATATTGCACGGAACTCATTCTACTTGTATTGCACCGGATCTGAATTCAAAATAGCTTGATGTAACATATATAATTACGGTCGACCATTTCTATCTTAACTACTATTCTTGTAGTTGGGAACTTGGCATCAATAGGTGCAGATCTACCCTTCACAAGACATGCATACAGATACCTTGTTGCTGGAAAAGGACAAATGCTACCCGACATGTTTTTTTTCTGTCAAATTATGAAACTAATAATTAATGTTTGAAGTTAGATAATTGTTCTGCTGATATATTTTACAAATTACAAAGTTTCAGAGGGGACAAAAATCAGCTATAGAGTAGCAGATTGACTTGGAACTTTTATAACACTTTTTTTTTTTTTTTTTTCTAAATTCTTGTGTATTTGATATGTAGAAAATACATGCAATTTTTTAAGTAAGATATCTGTCTTCTGAATTTCTTTAATGAAATTATACTCAGTTTCATTAAAAAAAAATATATCTTTGTAAACAAAGAAATATTATTAACTTTAATATTTTGAAAGATATAAAGAAAACATAATTCATTGTGAAAAAAATCAATTTAATATCATGAGATCTTTTGTTTTGAATAAAGGTTGGAGGTTATATTATGAGACCTTTTGTGTATATATTACGGTATAATTAATCTTTTTAATCCAATGATATCATCCAGACAATTTTCGAGTGAAATTTTATAAGGTGATGACAAAATGCATGTTAATATATAATATAATTTTCATTTTACGGAGAACATGAATGAAATACACGACTTAGAAAAATACAGGATTTAATGAAAAAATAATTTCGATTCCTGTCTGTCCCACCTTTCCTCATTTTCCTCCATTCATTTTGTGGGTCATAAATGCAATCACGATCGAAACTATTTTCTCTCTGCAACACAGCTGTACAATCTTTAATTTAAGATTTTTATCCTGTTCAAATAATTAGAGTGTACTGTTCAGTGCATGATTGTCGTGGAAACTATTAGGCCTGTTCAAATAATTAAGGTGTACTGTTCAAAACAACTGTACGACTAGTCCCTTGTAAGAATTTATAAGATTTCAGCCCAATTGGCGACAACGACATATCTTAGATCAGTTGCCGAAATTTTTTTTTAGTTACCACCCTAAACTTTAAAAATTCATATCTTACTATCGTTGTAGAAAAAATTCAAAATTTAACACGTGTAGACTGAGTTTGCACATCAATTGGACTATCGTTGTAGAAAAAATTCAAAACTTAACACGTGTGTAGACTGAAATTTTTTTTTTTCTATGTGCAGAAAAAAAAATACGGCTGGGCCAGGCTTTATTCTCACAAGCGATGCCCATTAAGGACCCAAAATTTCATCATTGTTTCAATAGGCGCCTAACAATTAATATTAAACAGCCTGCTAACAATCGCTTTGAAATATTGTACGAATAGTATGGCCCAAATCAACATTCAGTATGAATATCTAATACAATTAGTGGTTAGTTTATATTCACGAACCATTAATATTATTAGTGATTCCTTATTTAATTTTATTTAATTTTATTTATAATTTTATAAATAAGCATTATTAACGGTTCGTGCTGGAGAGAAGAAGAATAATGGATTTCCTAAAGATTCTTGTTATCCACAAAATTTACTAAGGGCCTTCTACATTTTACTTTGACTAAAATATGGTAGCTCTTCTAAGAATTACAAAACTAAATTGGATCCACAAAATTTATGGATCGTGGCAATATTACATATTACATATTAGATGATATTATACAACTGACTCATCTATGAAATCTCCCCCAAGTTACCATTAATAATAACCACCTTCTAGATCTTCAATAAAAATACCACCAATGACCTTAACATTAGCAAACAACTTGTCGATTAGGAGATCAACAAATCCATTATCATTTTTAAATCCTACAAGTCTAACTGTTTGCAGGAACTCCCGCTGGACTAATACATCTCTTGCTCCCTCAAGAGTTGTCTCCTCATCTAAAATTTCCGTGGCACGTTCTTTCTGTAATAATAAAACAAGTTATATATGTTTCATTGATCATATATCCTTCAAGAAGGGCTTAATTGAGGATATTACTATGAATAACACCTGATATTAACCGTTCTTTGTTATATTGTTAACTTCCTAATCTAGTCCATTTATATAATTATCTATTGACTTCCCACTAAACTTCAAAAAAAAAATTATCTATTGACCATAAATACTCGAAGCTTGTTTTTTTCAATAAATTTTGATTTTTTTTAACATATCATTAATTACCTTTTGTGTGCATCTCTTAATTGAGGCACGGAAATATAGTATGTACTAGTAGCACTACCAACACAGAGAAAGAGAGAGAGAGAGAGAGAGAGAGACAGAGATTACATGAATGTTGGTGAAGGTAAGCACCTGTAGTTTAGGTGAATGGAGGAAAAATGATGCAAGATCAAAGCCAATATACAAACCCCAACTCACAATTTCCAAGTACTTTAAGTGGTGGAAGACTGGGCAACTAGTAAAATCCTTCTTCTTTACCTATTTTCCATAAAAGTAAAATTAAAACTATGTTCTAGAGAAAAGGAAAAAAAGGAAAATCACAAAAGCTAATTATAAATAAGAATTTTGGATTCTGGATGTCTGAATCACAATTGAAAACATTAATCATTGTGTATTTATGGCATACAACTTTAGAACCAATCAATTTGAAACAATGCTATTATTTTGCATGTAAAAAGCCCTCGCAAGTTGGTAATAAATTCCCTAATAAACAATTAGGTTACCATGCAAGCTTGGATAAACATTGGAGTGCATATAACAAAGTAGGATTTAAATTCTTATAAATTCGATGGTTGGAGTTGATAAAGTGAAGTTTTGTTTAATTCTGAAGTATCAAAAATCAGAACAAAGAGTATTTGCAAAAAAATGAAGCATTGGAGATTTTTGTTTCAAATTAATTGCAAAGAGAAAGTACCTTTCCCTCAGAGCAACTCAAATAAAGATGTAAGCTTTTGACATTTGAAAGGCCGTGAATAAGCTTGAGTCCCCTAGTAACATACTTATTCTTATCATGCCAACCAGGAATATGAATGGAAGCATCAACTAGTGATGGTATATTTAGCAACACATTTCCCCTCATAGAAATGACATTAATATGCAAATATAGGAGATTTGGTGTGGAAATATGCAATCTCATTATGTAACAATAACTACCAATCACCAAATTCTTCAAAGTATTGGAACATATTTCAATGATGCCGATGTTAAAATTTTCTAACACCAACTCTTCAAGCACAGAACACCCTAACAAAAGCTTCTTTAAAGAGTCATCTCTCATTAAAATACCATGAAGTTTAAGGGTTTTAAGGCAAGGTAGGTTTACTGAATTGAGATTTATAGCTACAAAATTCAATACTTTTATGGAGAGACATAGCTCGAGATATATTAGTGATGCACAAGTGAAAATGAGATCGGTGTTTAAGTTCAACTTTTCCCTTGAACGCAATTTAATTGAGCACTCTCGAGGCGCCAACATCATCACATCACCAATATAATCGACAACAGCTTTGCAAGGCCAAAAAATCACAGAATCCAAATAAAGTTCAAATCTGTTAACACGGGATGTCTGTCGTTTCTCCAACACACTTTTCACAAGTAGTTTGAATTTGATCACAAATAATTCTACATCCACTTCATCATCAATAATCTCAGGCAATCCAAACTCTTTAATGTCAAATTTTAGATCCGGCAGAGAAGTCCATGTGTTTAACCATCCTTTTGACAAGATGCATGTCTGCACAGCATTTCTTGTACTAAGAAAAGATAGGATATGTGTGAGAACATCATCAGGCAAATTAGAGATCCTACCAATGTTGTCATTGTCCTCACTACCATGTGCCTTCATATTCATCATCGATCTTTCACCTTCACACCAAATCGGTTATTCAAACACGTCCGGAGAGTTAATTGTTGATCAAATTTCAAGAATTAAGATGAATCTATCAGAATTATAAAAAGAAGTTACATATCCTAAGTATTAAAAGTACAACCGTGATCCAACTTCCCAACTTTGTCAACTAGAATTCCCAAATAAGAAAAAAAAATGGTCGTAATAAAATTTTGTTCCAATTAAAAAGACGACATACATTAGATATTTTGTCAGAAAATACATATAGGCTAATAACGGAGAGACCTAGGGGCGGATCCAGAATTTCCGGACAAAACAAAAACAAAACGGATTCAAATAGCTAATCAGATTCAAAACTCATTAGCTAATGATTGTAAATCACACATAATTTTACAAAAAACAAATATTCTTTTACCAAATAAAAAAAAATACCATATCCATTCTCATATTCTTAATTTGTATATCCCAATTGAAGGATTGAAGGTAGTAATTAACCATAATTAAAGTATTTATGCGCAATCTGATAGAATGGATTTAATTTTTAATTGGCTAATTGAATTCTCGATCAATTAGGGTTCTAAGACAAAAAAAATTCAATCTAACAATCAATTAGATTTCGAACACGTAAAAATTCAGATCTAACAAACACATATTCAATCTACCAATCAATTAGGGTGCTAAGATCAGACTTTGAATCTAAAGTTCTAATTCCTAATTTATAATTTTGGAAACCACAAAACAAATAAGTTAGGGTTCTAACCTACCGCAGTCCAGCAAGAAGCAGCAGCTAGCAATCAACAGAGGATGCTGTGCAGAGAGAACATAGCTTTATTTTCTGTCCTAAAAATCTCTGACCTCCGTTTTTCTATTTAGAGCGGAATTTATTTTCTAACTTTCCCTTTTTTTTTCCTAAATTGAGTTGCATTAATTAGGGAAGGCTTCATTGTACTATTTTTTTATTCTTTTCTATTTTTGCAAACACAATTTTAAATTTGGTCTGCGAAAATAAATGGCCAGGAGATAGGGTAGGGCAATTTTAGTTTTCGTTTTGAAGTAATTCCTTAAATTAGAATTTATTATTTAAGTTATGATTAAAATATATTTATTTTACTTTTTTCT
This sequence comes from Carex rostrata, assembly GCA_964058875.1. Classification (NCBI taxonomy): domain Eukaryota; kingdom Viridiplantae; phylum Streptophyta; class Magnoliopsida; order Poales; family Cyperaceae; genus Carex; species Carex rostrata. The sequence continues at coordinate 3,212,430 of CAXKVT010000056.1, forward strand.
TGTAATTTTTTTGTAATTTTTTGTAATTTTTAATTCAACAAAATACATTTCATTCAATTATGAAAAGTATTGAAAGTTATATAAGTACCACGAATTTGAAAAATCTTTTTTTTTTTAGAAACTTATAAAATATACTAGTTTAAAAATCCTTATTATTTACTAGAATCACAAATAACATGACACTATAATAAGCTTCTCTAATTCAATGATACAGGCAACACTTATTGGTGCTTAAAATAAACTAGTTAGTATTACATTAACTTCACTTAATACTTACCTATGGAATGGGTTTTATTTGTCGGATAAGGTGGCCATCTAAATTCCTCATAGACAACAGCACAAGTTTACTTAAAAGTAAATATAGACCCTGCTATATATATAACACACAATTCTAAAGTATATCTTATAAAACAAAATAAAGTGTATCTCCTTTTCTCCATTAAAATCGGAGTAAATGGGATTCGTATGCTAATTAAACGAGGGTACATAAATTCTGTATAAGTTCAGTACTAAAATCAGACTACAAGAGTTAAAAAAAAAAAGAGTGAAAATGTGCAATATAAAAGCCATATAAAATTGAGTAAAGATGTTGTCCCCCTTGAATCTGTCCCCTATCTGTCCCCCTAACAACTTTCCTTTTTTGTTCCCTCACGTGGTCAAAATCCACCCTCTTCAATCTTCTCACGTGGCGAGGAGAGCGTGGTGCACCGTCGAGATCCGGCGAGGAGAGAGCGTGGTGCACCATTGGAGAGGGTCCATGCTAGCCCAGCGAAGGTTGTCACAATGCAACATATAAATACTTCAGTTGTTAGATATGCATACTTCATGTTACATATGAATACTTATTGGAAGAGGTGGGATGAGAGAGATGAATCTGACTTTGAATTTTGAATTGTATATATTATTTCGAACATGTATGAATACTTCGTAATCGTCAGTATGAATAATTCTTTAGTTAGATATGAATACTTCATTGTTTTAGATATGTATACTAGTCTGTTGAGAATATTTCTTGGTCCCAATCTGGGCAGGTGTGAATATTATTAGTGTCAGATGTGAATACTGTTAGTGTCATGTGTGAATACTTTATTTGTTAGATATGAATAGTTATATATATGAATATTTCATTTGTTATATATTGAGTAGTTCATTATTTAAATATGAATACTTCATTTGTTAGATATGCATACTTCATGTTAGATATGAATACTTCTTGGAAGAGGTGGGTGAGAGGGATGAATTTGACAATGAATTTTGAATTGTATAAATTATTTTGAACATGTATGAATACTTCGTAATCGTCAGTATGAATACTTCTTGAAAGAGGTGGGGTGAGAGATGAATCTGACTTTGAATTTTGAATTGTATAAATTATTTCAAGCATGTATGAATACTTCATAATCGTCAGTATGAATACTTCATTTGTTTAGATATGAATACTTCTATATTTAGATATGAATAATATATAGTTTCGCTGTAGTGGTCCCCAATCTTGGCAAATGTCGCTTTCAGACAATTGCGGTCCCCAATCCAGGTTGTCACAAGACGTCAGCGGTCCCCCTGGTTGTTACTGGTCCCCTCCAGCTTGTGTTTACATATGACAAATAGTTATGATAATAAGTATGAATACTATAAATTCGTAGGTATGAATACTATACGTTTTGACTATTAATAAGATAACATTAATCTTGCTCTTTGGTGGTAGTTAGCACGTTTTAACTATTTTTTTTGTCTTTTAGTGCGGGGGACAGATAGGGGACTGAAGTAGGGGGACTGTTAGTCGATCCCTATAAAATTTGACTTCAAATGATACTAGGTAGGAACAGTTTTTTTTTTCCAACTCTATTATTTTGAAATGAAGAGGAACAATCAAAATTATTCCATAAATCTAGTATTGCCAACATAACATACCAGAAAACCTGGTAGCCCTTCATATGTAGTAAAGTTGTATCATTTATAGATTACCAGAGATTAATAGAATTATAAAATTGAGTACAGAGGCATCATTCAAATATAAATAACCTATATGAAACAAATCGAAGAATTAGAAATTAGTCTTCATTCTAATAATTAATTATTACCGGAACTAATTAAAGTTGTCGCCTCCCTGATTCCATATCAAAGGTAGCTCGTCGACAAGCAAACTCTCAGTCTCCTCTACATGGTTCTCTTCATTTGATGATTGCTTTTGTAATCTTCTCGCCTTTTCTAAAGTGTCAGCAACTTCTCTCATTGTAGGTCTTTCTTCCCTGTTCATGTTCAAACAATGCACGACTAAATCTCCAATTTCTTCAAGCACCTCTAGTTTCATTTCATCTCTTACTTGACCATCCAAAATTTCAATGAACCTCCCCTCCTTCTTGGCCACACGAAAACTTGATGCCAAACTCCTATTCTCCTCTGGTCCTTCAAAATAAAGAGCTTTCTTTCTTGTAAGAAGCTCTAATATAATAACCGCAAAGCTATAGACATCACTTTTGTCAGTCAGCTGACAAGTTAACAAATATTCAGGATCCAAGTAACCACAGGTCCCCTGCACCAAGGTAGCAATTTCGGCTTCGTCATTAGGCGCAAGTTTTGATGAGCCAAAATCAGAAACTTTTGCTACAAAATTATCATCGAGCAAAATATTAGCAGTTTTCACGTCGCCGTGAAGAATAGGGGGTGAAGCAGAGGAGTGCATGTAGGCAAGCGCATCTGCTGACTCAGCGGCAATTCTGAGTCGTTCATGCAAAGGTATAGGAGCATTGATATTATTTTTGTGGATGTAGTGATAAAGAGTTCCATTAGATATGTATTCATAAACGAGGATGGGGACTTCAACCTCCAAACAACAACCCAAGAGCTTCACCACATTTTTGTGGTTGATTTGTGCCAGGATCAGCATCTCTTTTGCAAACTCTTTGGTCTCCTGTTCTTCCGTTAATTTTGACTTTTTTATTGCCGCAACAGTGCCGTCATCCAAAATGCCTTTGTAGACAATTCCATGGCCCCCACGTCCCAGCACCCGTTCTTCTGAGAACTTGTTGGTTGCCTTCTCAAGCTCTTCTTTTGTATAAATTTTAAATGTGGTGGTTTTGAAATAACTCATCTGCTGTCGTAGTAGAACGCCTCCATTCTGCTAAAAAAACTGTTGTCTTGTCCTGATGAGCCTCCTCTTTTTCATTCCTAGATACAGCCAGAAACTGGCAAATCCAACTAAGAAAACACCAACACTTGCACCTGCAAATTTTCAGCATAAGGTCCGTCAGTTTCAATACAAACTTTGCCTCTTTTTTTAATCTTGTTGTACCCCATTGAAAGAAAATTCATATTCACAACTAGCTGAATTTATATAGATTGCATCCATGATAATAAATTTATGCATGTTGGATTTATTAAATGGTACGCCCGTTATGAGAAATCCAAATCTAAAATCCGACCCGTTATGAATAGATACCAATCATTTATGAAGAGGTGCAGACCCTTTATGAATAGGTGCAGACCCTTTATGAATAGGTGCATTGGTTTTATATAAACCATCCATATATCTCTCTCTCAGAAAATCAGTACAAAAACGTATGTATAGTGACTGCCAAAAATAGAGAGAAAAGATAGAGAGCACCAAGGAGTACTCTATTAATACTTGAAGGTTTTAGGTCGTGGAAAACGCAGGGCTTCCGGCTTCGGCTTGTGATTCCTTGCAGAACTAGTGATACTGCTACGCTCGCAAGATCCGCTTCCGCACGAAGATTAACGGAGTATTTTGTAAGTTATATCCGTTAATTAACATTGGTATCAGAGCCCTAGTAATGGCATGTATTCTGGTTTTAATACACACGTAAAATCTGTTATAATTTTTTTTTTTCCGAAAATTTTCTGATTTTATTTTCTTTAAATAATTTCAGTTTTCTGAAAATTTTCCGAAAATTAATTGTAAAGAAATTTTCAGATTTTTGGAGAATTTCCGAATATTAATTTTAATATTTGATTCACAATTTTTTTTTGTAAATACGTATTTATAAAATACGTTTTATAAAACTAAATACGTTTTATAAAATTAATTTTTCAGATATAAATACGTTTTATATTTGTATTCATTGTTTTGGAGATTTTTTAAATGTATCGTTTGGAGATGCATTGCAAAACAGTGATGTTGTATAGTGGAAATGGGAGATGCAAAGCAAAACAATGCATTTTTAGTTTATTGTGGATCTAATACAACTGGTTGGACAATTTTTTGGTCCAAATGAATCACAACCGTCCAAAGAACCATTTTTTTGGATTTGATGGTTCATGATCGGTGTGTACAATTTTTATACTTCTGAATTGTACAGAATCTAATTTTAATTCAATCAGTGCCAATGGATAGGTCCATTACTGTTTGAAATGGAGAGATTGTATGCACTGGTTCATACTAAATGAACTTGGTCCATTTCTGGGTGGTGAACCGCGAAAAAAATCAATTTTGAAGCCACTGGGGCTTGAACCCGGTTGGATCCCAAGGGAGCCAATGACCTTACCACTATGCCACATTCTATTTCTTTTTCTATTATTCATTCTATAGATTATATATACTACAAAACCGAAGTTGATAAAAAAATTTCTTTGCAACTGGAATTTTTGTTTATATATATTATATATATACTACATATATTATATATATATTATATTAAATTATATATATTGTTTTTATTAGCCATGAATTTTTTTTTTGGCCGTACGGATTTTATTTTAATCTGTTTATACAAATTTTGGTTTGTTTGTTAAAATTATATATTAAATGTATAATTTCAGTGGGAGTTTTACACAGTGAATAATTAATAATAATAAAATTTATAGAATTAAATGATGATTGTGAAACTTAGTAATCTTTCGATTTTAATCTATAAGTATTATTATTATTAAATTATTTCACAGTTGTTGTAAAACTAGAAGTGTTATGCTAAATATTAAAAAATTTGTATTAAGCCATCAGAATTGTGATATGTCCTAACTTAGTTTAATTGTAATTTCTTAGTGAAATGGCATCTGCATCTAGGAATATTGTGGCAGAACTCAATAAGGGTGAAAAACTGAATGGCGATAATTATGAAATTTGGGCCATGAAAATTCAGTATGTCCTGGAAGAACAAGAGATTCTTTCGGTCCTGGATCATATTTTAACCGAACCAGAAAAAGGTACAACTGAAAAGCACATTGCTGATAAGGCTGCATATGAGTCCTAGAAAAAGAAGAACTCCATTGCTCGTATTACATTGCTGAGCAGTATGGAGAATGATGTGATGCGTGAGTTTAGGAAATATGAGGTTGCAAAAGAGATGTGGCTTGCTTTGAAGCAGAAGTTTGGTGGAACTTCTGTTACAAAACTGAGACAACTCACCATCAAATTTGACACTTACAAGAAGCGTCCTAATCATAGCATGCGGCAACATCTCAGGGAGATGTCAAATATGATTAGTGAGTTGAAGGACGCTGGCCATGTTTTGACTGATGAGCAACAACTTCAAGCAGTGATTCGTTCACTTCCTCATACTTGGGAACACATGAAGGTGAATCTAACCCACAATGAGAGTATTAAAACTCTCAACGATGCAGCAAGGCATCTGGAACTTGAGGAAGATCGTATTGAGGCATCCAAGCCTCAAGAAACTGAATCTGCTGTGCAGTTGGCTGATTCAAGCTCTCATGGAGGGCAAGGCCAGAAGCGTAAGTCAAATTATGGTCAGAAGGGCAAACAAGAGAAAAAAACATAAGGTGCAAGATCGTGGCAAGGGAAAGGCTTCTCAGAATTTTAAGAAGCATAAAAAAGCCAAGATCAAGTGTTTCAATTGTGGCAAGAAGGATCACTATGCTCATGAATGCAAAGAGCCTTACAAGGTACAAATTATTGAAAAACTTTCATATTTTTCATATGTTTCCAGTTCTGTTTTTATTGCTAATTCTCATCCTTTGTGGACTGTAGACTCAGGGGCAACAGACCATGTAGCCAAAGACCGTGACTTGTTTGTGGATTTTCGTCGAATTCTACAAGGTTCAAAATGGCTTTATGTAGGAAACAACTCTCGTGTCCCAGTCAAGGGTATAGGCACATGCAAGTTGGATATGCGTGATGGTCGAACCCTCCTCTTATATGATGTTCTCTTTGCACCTGACATTCGACGAAATCTTGTATCTGTAGTAGTTCTTCGTAGATTTGGATTTACTTTGAACATGTGTGGTACTAGTATTAAGTTGTATCTGGATGATGTGTGTTATGGTTATGGATATGTATCGAATGGTTTTATTATTCTGGATGTTATTAATATGATGACTTCTAATATCCATTTTTCTTTAATTACATCATATGCTGATGAAAATGTTGATGTGAATGTATGGCATATGAGATTAGGTCATATTGGATAGCAACGGATGGATAGATTAGCCAAGGAAGGCATGTTAGGCCAAATTGAAAGGGTTAGTCTACCAACATGTGAAAATTGTTTAAAAGGAAAAATGGCAAGAAAACTATTTGGAACAGGAACTAGATCTGAATTTCCATTGCAATTAATTCATTCTGACATTTGTGGACCAATGAATGTGAGGGCACGACATGGAGGTAGATAATTTATCACCTTCATTGATGATTATACGCGATATAGTCACGTCTATTTGATATCTCATAAATCTGACGCTCTTGCTTGTTTCACAAAATTTATCACTTTATGTGAAAATCAATTAGACAGAAGGGTTAAGGCCTTAAGAACGGATCGCGGTCGTGAATATTTGTCTGATGAGTTCAAACAAATGTGCGAAGAAAAAGGAATACTAAGGCAACTAACCATGCCATATACTCCACAGCAAAACAGAGTGGCTGAAAGGAGAAATCAGACTCTTTTGGAAATGGTTAGGTTAATGATGGCTCAAGCAAATCTGCCAATTAATTTTTGGGGTGATGCATTATTGACTGCTGCCTATATTCTAAATCGTGTACCTTCTAAATCTGTTTCTTCAACTCCTTACGAACTTTGGACTAATAGAAAACCAGATCTTAGTAATCTGAGACCTTGGGGATGCGCTGCCTTTGTTCATGATTCGTCTCATCAACATGGTAAATTGGGTCCACGAGGTAAAAAGAGTATATTTATATGATACTTCGAACATTCCAAAGGTTATGTGTTCATTGGTGAACAATCGAGTGGGAGTGTAACAGAATTTGAGTCCCGAGATGTCATTTTCTTGGAAAATGAATTTCCAAGAAAGGGTGAGATAGGTCAGGAATTTTCTCTATATGAAGTAGAGGAGGAGCAAGATGATTTGATTGTTGCAAATCGTTTGGTGCATATTCCTGAACCTCCAACAGTATCTCATCCAAGTGGGAGCAAGTCAGATGATGCTGAGCCAAGTTCAGCACAATCACAAATTAGGTATAGCAATCGTGCTAGAGTTCCTAAACGTCATTTTCCAATCGAAAATGAATCTTACATGATTGTCATGCAAGATGAAGAAGAGCCAAGAAATATTCGAGAGGCTCTCACTTGTCCTGCTAAAGAGAAATGGATGAAAGCAATGGAAGAAGAAATGGAGTCAATGAGATCAAATAATGTTTGGGAATTAGTTGATCTCCCTGAAGGACGCAAGGCAATTGGGAACAAATGGGTTCTCAAGATTAAACGTCTAGCTGACGGCTCAATTGAGAGGTATAAGGCACGTCTTGTTGCTAAGGGGTATACACAACAAGAAGGGATAGACTACGAAGAGACTTTCTCTCCTGTTGTAAGATTTACTTCCATACGGTTAATACTAGATATCGTTGCCAGTTTAGATTTGGAATTGCATCAGATGGATGTTAAAACTGCATTTCTAAATGGCAATCTGGAAGAAGAGATATATATGGAATAACCTGTCGGTTTTGTTGCCGAAGGACAAGAGCAGAAAGTGTGCAAATTATTGAGATCCATTTATGGTCTCAAGCAATCTTCCAGACAATGGTACATTCGGTTTCATCAAACAATCATATCATTTGATTTCGAAATGATTGATGAAGACCATTGTGTGTATGTCAAAAGATCCTAAGAAAAATTTGTGATTCTATCGCTTTATGTGAATGACATATTATTGGCTAGTAACAATAAAAAGTATGTACAAATCATTAAGGAATGGTTATCCTCCAATTTTGATATGAAGGATATGGGTGAAGCAGCATACATTCTTGGAGTGAAGATTGAAAGAAATCGTTCACAGAAGATGTTAGTTCTATCACAAGAGCATTACATCAAGAAAGTACTTGAAAAGTTTCATATGCAAGACTGTAAACCCATTGATACTCCTATATCAAAAGGCGAAGGTCTTAGTTTAAGAATGTGTCCAAAGACTCCAGATGAAAAAGCACAAATGGAAAAAGTTCCTTACTCAAGTGCTGTTGGCAGCCTCATGTATGCTATGATGTGAGTAGATATCAAGCCAATCCAGGACAGTCCCATTGGAAAGTAGTAAAAAGAAAATCCTTAGATATCTGAAAGGTACTGCAGATTATTCATTGTGTTTTCAAGGAGAAAATTTGCAACTCATGGGTTACGCAGATGCTGATTGGGGAGGAGATTTAGATGAAAGAAAATCTACCTCAAGCTATGTTTTCTTACTTAGTAATGGAGCTATCTATTGGAGTAGTAAGAAACATAGTTGCATATCCTTATCCACAGTGGAAGCTGAATTTGTAGCATTTTTAGCAGCAGTACAAGAAGCAGTTTGGCTTAAAAGATTTTTGAATCACTTGGGTTTCAGTGAGAATGAAACTAACTCAGTGTTGGTATACAGCGATAGCCAAGCAGCAATCGCTTATACAAAAGATCCCAAGTATCACTCAAAGACCAAACACATTGATACTAAGTATAACTTCGTTAGAGACATGGTGGCGAGAAAGCAAGTTTGCATGCAGTACATATCTACACACAAAATGGTGGCAGATCCTTTTACAAAGGCAATACCTAGAGATGTGTTTATTGGCCATGTGAAATCTCTAGGGTTATGTAGATTGTAGTTATATATATATTTTGATTGAACAGTATATATTATGTATATTTGTATTTGTGGGATAAATGCAATAAATGTTATTTACTTATACATTTATGTTATAATTGTTACAAATTATTTAATATCATTATATTTAGCATAACACATGAGATATAAAATGAAAGGTATGTCAGACAGTTGATTGGCCTTCTCACACAAGCAATCGCTTCTACGTCTTGGTAGGACATAGAAATAAGATTGATTTTAAGCTAGACATGATATAAAATCAAAATGTGAAAGCAAGTGCTTAAAATATACATCGCCTTGATAGAGAATCAAGATGAGGTCGTATGAATATATTATTATGACCGAAGGTGAAATACCCACTATTCACCTTAACTGTCTTATGCCAAGTGGGAGTCCTACTATTGAATTTATATGATAAGTAGAGTTGTGGACTCAAGTTAGATATTATGTATATCTGAACTATCACTTGTACGGTATTGGATTTTAAATTAGACATACACTCCATAAGAAATGGAGAATAATACCGTAACATATGTTTCATACCATATGTGCAATTGACCAACAGGGTAACAGAAGATATGATCTCTTCTTCTTTGTTGTGTGAGACCCGTGAGATCAAAAGGATCTCATAGTACTCTTCGATTTTTTACTAAATACTTAAAGTTTATTTTCAATTAGTTATTTTGGAATGTTGCCAATGATCATGAATGATACGATCTAATGGAACATATCTGAATAGCAATTGATTTGGAATGAATAGATTCTAGATAAAAGAAAAGATCATTTGAGTGTTACATTAGGTTATATTCACTGGTACACCAATTATGTTTATGTAACATAATTGTGAATATATAAGTATGGTTGTATCAATAATTAAAATAGATCTTGTAATACTTAAAAATGTAACTTGATGATCTGGGGTACTGCATATTTACTCTACTTAGATGTTGTTATACATACCTAACAGTTGGATAACAACATAGACTCTCAAATTAAGATATGCTGGTCACGGCCTATTTCCTTGTATGAATTTTAACAGAGATTAGAGATTACGTTCTCTTAGTTTATAGCGGGTATCCCATTTTGTGCGAGTGGGAGATGTTGGATTTATTAAATGGTACGCCCGTTATGGGAAACCCAAATCTAAAATCCGACCCGTTATGAATAGATACCAATCCTTTATGAAGAGGTGTAGACCCTTTATGAATAGGTGCATTGGTTTTATATAAACAATCCATATATCTCTCTCTCAGAAAATCAGTACAAAAACGTATGTATAGTGACTACCAAAAATAGAGAGAAAAGATAGAGAGCACCAAGGAGTACTCTGTTAATACTTGAAGGTTTTAGGTCGTGGAAAACGCAGGGCTTCCGGCTTCGGCTTGTGATTCCTTGCAGAACCAATGATACTGCTACGCTCGCAAGATCCGCTTCCGCATGAAGATTAACGGAGTATTTTGTAAGTTCTATCCGTTAATTAACAATGCAGATATACAGATTGTAATGGGGGTCATATATGACAGAAAGTGAAATCATGTACCAAATGTGAAACCATGTACTGATACATCACTAGTCGTAATGGAAAGTAATTTGGTAAAAACATTTCGTCTAAATTATTTCTAAGATTAAGTCAGTGAATAAAACTAAAAGAGCTTACCAGTAATTATTTTAAGTACTAATGTGAAATTGTCCTTTTTGTGACAACCATTCTTCACAAGGGCATCGCCTTCAGTCCCCTGTCGACAAGTACAGATGTAGCTCCCGATCGTGTTTACACAATCGCCGTAGCATAGATAATCCAATTCACACTCATTTATATCTGTTTTGCAAAATTTTGATAATTAAACTAAAGAACAAAAGAAAGAAATTAACAACAAGCACAATACACCTCTTATTGGGGATAGATACTTCAACACCCACTTTCATTGGGGATGAAAGATCAATTAGCCATTATTCCAACAAATATCAATTAAGGATATTAAGATTGGAGCATTTTTCCACACTTTCTCCAAATCTGTTTATGACTGAATCTGTTTCTTTTTGAAGTTCGATCAGGTACTTAATTTCACAAATCGAAGTTCTTGGTCCCCCATTGGTATATAAGCATACTAGGATATTACCGATCCGTATCGGCCGATACGTATCGGAATCGGCTGTGACCGATCCGATACTGGTCCGATACTCGCGATAGTGTGTTAAAGAGCCTGAGCTGTATTGGCCCATACTGGTCCGATACTGGTCCGATACGTATCGTTATCGGCCGTGACCGATCCCGATACCGATACTGATATTTCCTACTATGTATATAAGTTCATGATGAGAACATTATTTAATTTTAGCATTCAGATTACAAACAGAATAAATTTAGTTATCAATTGGTTTTATACTCAACTAGTTTAACAGTAAAAGAGCAACTTCAATTTCAACCGGACAATGTAATAGGAAGGATAAAAAAAAAAAATAATAATACCTTCACATCCCCCAGTGATGTATGGATTTCCCTGGTATCCATTTGAACATTTGCAAAGATATCCGGAACCATTATCCGAATCGGAGCAATTATGATTCTCACTTCGACACGCATAATCGGTCTTGTTACGCCTTGCGTAACTACAATTTCCCACGTTTCTTACAGCCCAATCGATACTTACCTGGACCTTGAAATCATCGATCCTTGTTAGGTATGACTTGTTAAAATGGAATCGATTTGAATCCGCAAGAAAAACATATGAACAATTTGTGGGATTTACAAATATTATTGGGTCCCCGCTTGCTCTAGAACTCTGAAAATTCTGTAAATATGGTTCGTAGAAATCGAGTCCATTTGGAATAGAGCTCTGACAGCACCCAACTCCTGTGCACGAACCGTTTGTGCTACCCAATGAAAATTCAGCCGGCCGACAAGCTGAAATGCATCCGCTAACGTAATAACCTTCTGCATCCACAAAATATCCTTGGTTTGGACATCCAACAGCAAAGAAGCTGTTACCGACAGAAAAGAGGTACGGGCTCCCAATGAGAGGTATGGACGTATCCATAGAGGTGCCGTTAATATAACCTCCACTTGAGTTGTAACAAGCACGTTTTGCTGTAACCGATATATGCAACTCGCCTTTTGGTGAAATCTCTGTTACTTCTTGGTCATAGCCGGGAATGAAGAGCCGAGGCGGGTTATAGGATTCATTGCAAAAGAGGCCGAAACGTTCTCTGAAGCAGTTAGGCTCATTCTGAAAGCCGAATGGGTAGGGTACTGTAATGTTCCCGCATTTATTTCTGCAACCCGGTAAAGAAACCGGTGGAGAGATCTGTGATGCGGCTTGCGTGGACGGTAGAATGGTGAGTAGAGTGAGAAGCAAGAGTAGTAGGAGGTAAGGACAAGCCATTTACGGTATGATGGGTTATAGCTTGCTTACTGGATTTTGAACAATATAATGGGGTTATTGTTGACGCGGTTTGTTAGATATGAAATAGCACAAGAAATTTCGTATGATAACATATGAAATTTGGATCCGCCTTTCTTGACTGTATTTGGAAGTTGCTATTTGTTCATTAATGCACTATGACTGGGTCTCATTGATTTGTCTACGCTATAATATAAAATTTGATTAGGAAAAGTTATATTTAATCAGATAATTGATGGATTTTAAAAATGCGGTATCGATATAAATTCAATTAAAATTTCTTTACCTGAAAATTTGATAATTGATATTGGTACTACTGATCATATATTCTTAAGAACAAAAAAATGTACTATAACCTAGACATAAATAAAAATTACCACGGTGTGTACAGAAAATTTTCAAATAATTTCTAGAGATATCATTAATATGGAGCCTGATAATTGTATCCAAACAAAATATTTGAGCATGTTCCCCAAGTAGTTTAACAAAAAAAATTTCAAATGTTATTTAACTTTCATTTTCAGCGCTAATTAATATTCAAACATTTAAAACTCTGTTTATAACATTCTACAATGCTACTCACCAGCATTTAAAGCTCTATCTGCAAGCATTAGAATTCTAAATCTGTATAATTTTAACTCCTAACTGCTTTTATTTTCAAGCCAAAAACGGAAAGATTTCTTTCACCCACTTTTTTTTTCTCTGATCATTCTCATTCATTTTTTCGACGATCTGTGATAAATTTTGCAAATCTAAAAATATGAACGTTTTTTTATCTTATTTTCTCTTTCAAATGAGATCCATGAAAAATAACTTCTGAGTTATATTTGTATCATAATTTTTTTTACCACTTTAAATCTCTGTGACTTTCAATTTTTTTTATTTTGCTTCAAAATAATTTAAACCTCTATTTACAAGCATATAAACCTCATGTAGAAGCATATAAACTTCATTAATAACATTTTAAATCTCTAGAATAAAACATATAAACCTCATGTACAAAGAATTTAAACCTCAACAATAATACTTTAAAGCATATAAACCTCAACAATAACACTGTATTTTACAAAGCTCATGTACAAAGCATATAAACCTCATGTACAAAGCCTAGGGGTGTTCATTGGGTCCGGTTTATTTGGTTTTTAACCGAACTGAAAAACTTTGGATTAATTGGTTCGGTTTTTCGGTTTAAATGGACCGGTTCGGTTCAATTTTTGATATAGTTCGGGTTACTTTAATTGGTTCGGTTTATAACTTTTCAAAACCGACTGAACCGAACCGACCGATCTACTTAGTTTTCTTCAATTGGTTTGGTTTTCTTTATTGGTCCGGTTTACTTTCCTCTTTAGATCTGTATTGGTTCTGTCTCGATCTGCGCACTTTTCTTTTGTTTTTGAAAAATTGATTTGCGTGCTGCACTTAATCTCTCTTTCTCTCTCTCCGCTGTCTCTCTCTATCTCTCTTCGCTCCCTCTCTCTTTCTGTCCATCTCTTTTATTTTATTTTCTTTTATTTGTTTTCCTCTCAATCTCAATCTATTGTCTTTTCTTTTTTTCTTTTTTTTTCTTTTTTTCATTTTTTCGGTTTTCTCAAATTCTCCCATACTTGAGTGTATTTTATTAAAATAAATTTCAAAGTCCGGTTAGATCTAATAAAACTCAGACTTTGATTGATTAATTTTGTATTTGGTTAATACTTGCTAAAGTTAGGGGTGATCTATTGTAAAGCTTTACATGGTGATCTTGTAAAATTGATTCAGAGTTTTTTCCTCTTCATTGGTCTTAGAATTTTTTGGTTATTTCGGTTTAACCGAATAAACCGAAAATTATTCCGGTTCGGTTTTTTTCGGTTTACTAATTTAATTCGGTTGGTTCGGTTATGTTTTTGAAAGCTGAACAAAACTTTGGTTGGACTATTTTTGTTCGGTTTTAACCGAACCGAACCGATGAACACCCCTAACAAAGCCTTGAAAATTTTAATGATTGTAGACTGAGATTTAAAAACTTGAAAATTTAAAATGCTCATGAGTTTTATTTTTAAAAAAATAAAAAATTTAAAATTATCAAAAGTATTTCTTAATGAATCTTATTTGAAAGATAAAATCAAATAAAAAACGTTTGTATTTTTAGATTCGTAAAATTTATCACGAATTATCGGAAAAATAAATTATAACGATCAGAAAAAAAAAAGTGGGTGAAAAAAATATTTCCTTTTTAAAATCAGAAGTACTCAAAAAAAAAAAAAGTGGATGAAATAAATATTTTCTTTTTAAAATCAGAAGTATTGAATAGTCAAGCGAAGCCAGCTTGGCTAGTTGATGTCCTGGCATCCAGACACGGTAAGATAAGGAATTTGAGGCCATCGCTAGCTGTCTTATAGTGAACCATAAAATTCTTCAAATTGCCATCCCGGGACCCAGAATTTGTCAAGATAAGAAATCAGCATTGGAGCAAATCATCTCATGCCACGTTGCAAGAGTAGGCTTTTAGTTATCACCATCCCTGTACGTCTTATTTAATGATCAACCCTTTTCGGAAGGAATAATTTTTTTATTTTCGGGTAATTGTATGAGACAACATTACTTTTTCAAGAAAATTTGATATGTACACATAACTTTTATACACACATTCCTAATAACATTTTACGGAAATTTGAATTTTTTTTTCATTTTATTTTCATAAACATCAGATTGAAAATCTATATATGTAGAACAGATTAAAACTTAATTTTTTTTAATGTCTGACGTAAAAAAAATCATATTGAAAGGAAATACCTGAAGGATATTTGGATAAAACTCTTTTTTAAATACTTATAAATGTCTAAAATTGTAACGTAGTGGAAACCGTAAAATTTTAAAATAATAAGTTTCGAAATAATAAACTGAACACGAATTCTTTTAAATTATAATCTGATATTTTGAGATATATTGAATTTTAACATTTAAAAGATATCAAGGATTATTATGTAAAAATTTCTATTTTTTTTTTTTTTTTTTTTTATTATTTTATCAATTCTTGAAACTAGAGGGACCAAATTGCAAAAATCCAAATATTAATCAAAACCCTTCTTTCTTCTCTTCTCTTCCGTTTGATTCCGTGTGCATGTGTGTGTGCTTTGTGGGTGTGGTAGGTGGCCGAACCAAGAGAGAAAGAGAAAGAGAGGGAGAATTAAGGGAAATTGCTCGGAGATTCGAGAATCGAGCTGAACGAACGTCTGATTTTCTCTTTTAGCTTTCTAATTGGTAAATCTCTTGACTTGATCCTTTCGAAACCTAGTTCTCGATTCATTGTGATATTGGTTTTAAACTTGAAATTAGGTGTTATGATTCGATCGTGTTTCGAAACTTTAAAACCTAAACCCTAACTTCTTTAATTTGAGTTTCTAATGATTAAGGTTTGAATTGAAATTGGTAATGTTAATTTAGTTGTCAATTGAATGAATCAGGAATCAGGTTAGTATAGGTATGGTTAAGAGTTGATTAATCTAAACCCCAACCTATCTGATTGACCATCGATCGAAATGGATCTGGTTTTAAGCCAATTTAGGGTTTCTGATATTGAACTTGAAATTAGAAGTTAGCATTTGTCCAATTAAATGTTTTAACCCTAGATTCAAATCGTATTTAACCTAAACTAAATTGGACATATAAATTGGATATTTAAACAAGGATTAAACCAATTGAATATGGAAAATAGGTGGAGGTTCAATAAGACAAGGGAATTCAGAATCCTTCGAGACGTCTGATCCGTAGACGAACATAACGTGATTCGAACAGGTGCGGGGGTTCACGGAATTTATTTTGAGGTTTATTTACGAATTAAATAGATCGTTTTAAATAGCATGTTGAATGTCTGATTGCTTGCATCATTGAATTATTGCATAACTGACTAAATGAATCGATTGAACTGTGTTAATCTGTTAACCTTGCATATTGGTATGGTTATATCGATTGTTTGTTCCTTGGTTCTGATATGGATTGAAACCACAGTACTGAATTGTTATATATATTGTTTGTTACTGCAAAATCTGGGTCGCTCCTAGACTTTGATTCAGGAACCATATGCGCATTTGGGGAATGACCCCACTGATTCCAGTACCGGTTGGAAAGGGGAACTGTTATTACTGTGATCGTAGGATTACTGAACTGTGGTTTACTGATTACTGTTTATTGTTTACGGAATACTGAATTACTGAATACTGTTTTCCCGGTTATATTGATATAGATGTTTGATTGAGAACCAGAATGAATAGAACGGTTAAGCTGGAAGAGATAGATTCAGATATCTATCCTTTAAACCGGAATGGTTTAAATGCATTTAAGTCCAAACATCTTATGTGTTTTCGATTGAAACTCTCTTTAAAGAGGTTAAATGTAGAAATTCATTTGAATTTCATTTCTTTGATATTGCATTCATGATTCGTAACTGTTTGATCGTATATAATTCTGAAATAGGTTTCTTATAAATTCAGTAGCCCAACGGAAATTCCGCACTGGGAAAAACTGCGAATAAGTTTTTCTCACCCCTTTTTTTTCCATTATGGAATTTTCAGGACCGAAGGAATAAGACGTCGGGATCGAGCAGTGAGGAGCCAGGAGGGTATAGGTATATATGCCTTAGTCTGAGATCATTTTGTACTTGTTATAGTACTCTGATCCTGTTTTGTTGTTTATAAGTCCATATTTACCAGACTTGTGTAAATTATTTCCGTTTCTTTTGAATTTATGTTTATATAAGTTTGTGTTTATACTTTCTTTTATATATATATATGATTGTTATGCATGTATGTTGCTTGATTGGAAAATTGGGGAAAGGATTTTTAAAAGGGTTGGATGGCCGGCGTGGAGGGCCTATACTCCACGATACCCGAGAATCAATTAAATGGGAAATGGGTTATTTTAAATCAGAGTGTGTATTATTTATTTAATATTCAGGAATCTTTTAAATTAGATTAATAGTATGGTTTGGGATGAAAAATCCATTCATCTCATCGTTCTTGCCTAGTGAATATATTAAACCTATATATTCACGGCATAACTGCACAACCCCTGGTTCCGGGGTGTGACAGATATTGGGTGGTATCAGAGCATGGTTTAAAAGCCTAACCAGACGTAATAGGATACGTGACTGGGGTAAATATGGGTTAGATATTAACAATAAACTGACTGAACTGTATACTGAATTGTTCCGATTATTGAATATACCATAATGGAAAGGGATCTTGCGGAAATGTTGATCATGGCATATGAAAGGGGTCGTACGGCTGAACGACAGACACAAGGACCCGCACCTGATACTGGACCAGCTGGAGAAGAGTTCCGGAAATTGTACGAGTCTTTCATGAAGTTGGCACCCCCTCGGTTTGATGGATCGGGGGGATATTCTGCAGCTGAGGAATGGATAACGAGTTTAAAAGCGAAGTTTGCACTGTGTCGAGTACCAGATGAGCACAAGGTGGAGTTAGCGGTACAGTTGCTGGAAAAGACTGGAAGGCACTGGTGGGAAGGAACAAGGATCGAGCATGTGGGAGGCGAGGAAGGCATCACGTGGGGATGGTTTGAACGGAGGTTCGAAGAGCAGTTTTTGAGTGATCTGCATAAGGAAGCTCTGAGGAGCCAGTTTCTGAATCTCCGACAGAATGAGCGGTCGGTGGAGGATTACAATAGGAGGTTCTTTGATCTATCAAGGTATGCACCGGACGTTAGGGGTGATGCAGTGAGGTACCGGAGGCAGTATTTGGACGGGTTAGACCCGAGTGTAGCACTGGCTATACATCATTCAGCAGCTGATGGGGTTCCGGCTTTAATGAAATGTGCAGAGCAGACGGAGGTGTATCTCAAGAGGAGTGCACAGCAGAGTCAATCCAGGAATGTCCGACCTAAGACTGATTCGCACAAGCAAGCAAGTGGATCGGGGGCGAGACCACCAGCTCCTCGATACCCTACTGGAGGACAAGTAGTGCCGAGTTTTGCTCCTGGAGCTACGAGACCATGGTGCCGTACTTGTAGGCTGCCACACACCGAGTCCGAGTGTCGTCGCATCAACCAGACTTGTCTTCGTTGTGGCAGCAGGGATCACTGGATAAAGGACTGCCCTGGTACTTATTCGGACACACCTGGTAGCAGCAGTAGTGATTATAGAGGGCCACCGGGACAAGGACGTGGAGGCGTACCGGTGATTCGAGGTAGAGGCATGGCACCACAGTTGAGGGGAGGCCGTACCGGAGGACGAGTGGGTGTGCACGCGGTGGATGTGATAGAGTTACCGGAGGAGAGCACTGAGATAGTTGCTGTTCTGACTCAGACTGATTTACTGGCAGGTATTATTTCTATCTCGGGACATCTTGCTTATGTCTTGATTGATACGGGTTGTAGCCATTCGATAGTTGCGAGTTCATTGGTGGATAGATGTGGGTGGGCTACGGAGTTGAGCGGGCGAGTATTAGATGTTAATACCCCTCTCGGTTCAACTACCAAAACAGCACGAACTTGCCGAGACCTGAAGGTACGAGTAAATGGACGGGATTTCATTTCAGACATGTTAGTCATGGACATATCAGATTATGATGCATTATTGGGGTTCGACTGGTTAGTCCAGCATGTAGCTACGATAGACTGCTTGCACCGTACTGTTCGGTTTGAATTATCAGGTGAATCATGTATTTTTAAATGTAGAGGAGCTAAAGAAGTAGTACCATATATCTCCGCAATCGAGACGAGGCATCTGATTGAGTCCGGATGCCCAGCTTATCTCGTTATGATTATGAATTCTGATATTAAAGTTCCGGAAATATCTAACATTCCAGTTGTTTCCGAGTTTGTAGATGTTTTTCCTGATGAGATTTCAGGGTTACCACCGGATCGAGAGATTGACTTCAACATTAACCTGATGCCTGGCACAATTCCGATTTCGAAGGCACCTTATCGGATGGCACCTGCTGAGCTAAAAGAATTAAAAGTGCAATTGGAAGAGATGTTGGAAAAAGGCTTCATTCGACCGAGCACGTCGCCCTGGGGTGCACCGGTGTTGTTCGTAAGGAAGAAAGATGGTACTCTGCGGTTGTGCATAGACTACCGAGAGCTAAACAAGGTGACCGTGAAGAACAAGTATCCGTTACCGAGGATTGATGATCTATTCGACCAGTTGCAAGGATCCTCGGTTTATTCCAAGATTGATCTGAGAACCGGGTACCATCAGCTCCGTATTAACCCAAGTGACGTAGAGAAGACAGCTTTCCGAACTCGATACGGGCACTATGAGTATCGGGTTATGCCATTTGGGTTGACAAATGCACCGGCAGCATTTATGGACTTGATGCAACGAGTATTCCGAGATCTGCTGGATTCAAGTGTGGTGGTATTCATTGATGATATCCTAATTTACTCACGATCACATGAGGAACACGCAGCTCATCTGAGAGTTGTGCTACAAAAACTGAGGGATCACAAGCTATATGCAAAATTTTCGAAATGCGAATTCTGGATGAATAAAGTGGCTTTCTTGGGGCATATTGTATCTGGCGAAGGTTTAGCTGTGGATCCTGAAAAGATTCGAGCAGTAACGGAATGGAAAAGGCCAACTACGGTTACGGAGATTCGTAGCTTTCTCGGCTTGGCCGGGTATTACCGAAGATTTGTAGAAGGCTTCTCTCAACTGGCTCGACCACTTACGGAATTATTGCATAAAGGAGTTAAGTTCGTTTGGGGCGAAAAGCAAGAAAGGAGTTTCGAAGAATTAAAGAGTCGGTTAATTTCAGCACCGATTCTTACTATGCCGATAACTGGAAAAGATTACACGGTGTTTACCGATGCTTCTCGTGCTGGTTTAGGGTGTGTATTGATGCAAGAAGAACAAGTAATCGCATATGCTTCCCGACAATTGAGGCCACATGAACAGAATTATCCGACGCATGATCTGGAGTTAGCAGCGGTTATCTTTGCACTGAAGATCTGGAGGCATTACTTATATGGTGTTAAATGTCAGATTTTTACGGATCATAAAAGCTTGAAATATGTTTTTACTCAAAAGGAATTGAACCTGAGGCAACGGAGATGGCTGGAGTTAATGAAGGATTATGATCTCGACATTCAGTATCATGCGGGTAAAGCGAATGTGGTAGCCGATGCATTGAGCAGGAAGAGTCAGATGAATTTAGCAACCGTGGTAACAAGTGAAGCGCGGCTGATCGAGGAAATGAGACTAATGAGTCTACATGTCGGAATATCTCAAGAGTTGGCGAAAACCGTAGCAACTCGCTTGACTGAGTTAGAAGCGGGTTCGAGTATGTCAAAGGAAGTGAGGGTTATTTCTGCAGCAATTGAAGTGAGACCGGATCTACATGATTGTATCAAGGCAGCACAGCAAGGAGATCCGAAATGTCAAAAATTCCAAGAATATGCAACATCGAATCGAGACACTCCTTTTAAATTGGATGACGAGGGTATGTTGAGATTTGGCAGTCGTATATGCATTCCGGATGATTCGGACTTGAAGACTCTGATTCTATCTGAGGCACATGATTCTGGATATACGATCCATCCTGGTGAAGTTAAGATGTATCAGAATTTAAAGCGGTATTTCTGGTGGCCGAACATGAAGCGAGATGTGACAAAATATGTAGAGAAATGCCAAGTCTGTCAGCAAGTAAAAGCCGATCGACGGAAATCAGCTGGACTACTTCAACCGTTGGATAAGAAGCGAGGGAAGTTCGAGGTAATCGCGATGGACTTTGTATCTGGTTTTCCGAGAACTACTGGCAGATACGATACCATATGGGTGATCGTGGATACATTGACCAAAGTGGCGCATTTTATACCACTTGGAACCGATACATCAGGTCGCACTTTAGCCAGCTTATTTCTGAAATCTTTTGTTAAGTATCATGGATGTCCGAGAGAGATTATATCTGATCGAGATACCAGATTCACTTCGCATTTCTGGAAGAGTTTCCAAGAAAACATGGGTACGAAATTGAGATTCAGCACAGCACATCATCCACAGACCGACGGACAATCGGAAAGGACCATTCAGACTTTAGAGGATATGTTACGAGCTTGTGCTTTGAGCTTTCGAGGATCATGGCTTGATCATTTGCATCTGGTGGAATTTGCTTATAACAACAGTTATCATTCAAGCATTGGTATGCCACCGTATGAAGCACTGACTGGCGAGACTTGTCGTACACCTTTATGGTGGGGTCCAACGGGTATTCACCCGTCTACAGGGCCAGAAATGATTCAAGAAGTAGCGGAGAAAACGCAAGTGATATTGAGCCGATTGAAGTCAGCTCAAGATCGGCAAAGGAAGTATGCAGACGTGCACCGAAGACCACTGGAGTTTCCGGAAGGTGATCATGTATGGCTCCGAGTATCTCCAACGAGAGGAGTACATCGGTTTGGAGTATCAGGTAAGCTAAGTCCGCGGTATATCGGACCATTTCAAATTCTGCATCGAGTTGGACTCGTAGCCTACGAGTTAGCATTGCCACCGGCATTGGACCGGGTTCATCCAGTATTTCACGTGTCTCAGCTTCGCAAGTATGTACGGGATCCGTCACACTGCATTGACCATTCCAACCTATTCCTTGACAAAAACCTGACCTATACCGAAGAACCGATGCGAATATTAGACCGAAAGGAGCAAAGGTTGAGGAATCGAATCATCGATCTAGTGCTAGTGCAGTGGGGCAGACATTCAGAAAAAGAAGCGACGTGGAAACTCGAGACGAAGATTCGTGAGCAGTATCCTGAGTTATTCGACGATTCAGGTATACAGTTAAGTTCAGAGGACTGAACTTTGTTTTAAGGGAGGGAGAAATGTAACGTAGTGGAAACCGTAAAATTTTAAAATAATAAGTTTCGAAATAATAAACTGAACACGAATTCTTTTAAATTATAATCTGATATTTTGAGATATATTGAATTTTAACATTTAAAAGATATCAAGGATTATTATGTAAAAATTTCTATTTTTTTTTTTTTTTTTTTTTTTATTATTTTATCAATTCTTGAAACTAGAGGGACCAAATTGCAAAAATCCAAATATTAATCAAAACCCTTCTTTCTTCTCTTCTCTTCCGTTTGATTCCGTGTGCATGTGTGTGTGCTTTGTGGGTGTGGTAGGTGGCCGAACCAAGAGAGAAAGAGAAAGAGAGGGAGAATTAAGGGAAATTGCTCGGAGATTCGAGAATCGAGCTGAACGAACGTCTGATTTTCTCTTTTAGCTTTCTAATTGGTAAATCTCTTGACTTGATCCTTTCGAAACCTAGTTCTCGATTCATTGTGATATTGGTTTTAAACTTGAAATTAGGTGTTATGATTCGATCGTGTTTCGAAACTTTAAAACCTAAACCCTAACTTCTTTAATTTGAGTTTCTAATGATTAAGGTTTGAATTGAAATTGGTAATGTTAATTTAGTTGTCAATTGAATGAATCAGGAATCAGGTTAGTATAGGTATGGTTAAGAGTTGATTAATCTAAACCCCAACCTATCTGATTGACCATCGATCGAAATGGATCTGGTTTTAAGCCAATTTAGGGTTTCTGATATTGAACTTGAAATTAGAAGTTAGCATTTGTCCAATTAAATGTTTTAACCCTAGATTCAAATCGTATTTAACCTAAACTAAATTGGACATATAAATTGGATATTTAAACAAGGATTAAACCAATTGAATATGGAAAATAGGTGGAGGTTCAATAAGACAAGGGAATTCAGAATCCTTCGAGACGTCTGATCCGTAGACGAACATAACGTGATTCGAACAGGTGCGGGGGTTCACGGAATTTATTTTGAGGTTTATTTACGAATTAAATAGATCGTTTTAAATAGCATGTTGAATGTCTGATTGCTTGCATCATTGAATTATTGCATAACTGACTAAATGAATCGATTGAACTGTGTTAATCTGTTAACCTTGCATATTGGTATGGTTATATCGATTGTTTGTTCCTTGGTTCTGATATGGATTGAAACCACAGTACTGAATTGTTATATATATTGTTTGTTACTGCAAAATCTGGGTCGCTCCTAGACTTTGATTCAGGAACCATATGCGCATTTGGGGAATGACCCCACTGATTCCAGTACCGGTTGGAAAGGGGAACTGTTATTACTGTGATCGTAGGATTACTGAACTGTGGTTTACTGATTACTGTTTATTGTTTACGGAATACTGAATTACTGAATACTGTTTTCCCGGTTATATTGATATAGATGTTTGATTGAGAACCAGAATGAATAGAACGGTTAAGCTGGAAGAGATAGATTCAGATATCTATCCTTTAAACCGGAATGGTTTAAATGCATTTAAGTCCAAACATCTTATGTGTTTTCGATTGAAACTCTCTTTAAAGAGGTTAAATGTAGAAATTCATTTGAATTTCATTTCTTTGATATTGCATTCATGATTCGTAACTGTTTGATCGTATATAATTCTGAAATAGGTTTCTTATAAATTCAGTAGCCCAACGGAAATTCCGCACTGGGAAAAACTGCGAATAAGTTTTTCTCACCCCTTTTTTTTCCATTATGGAATTTTCAGGACCGAAGGAATAAGACGTCGGGATCGAGCAGTGAGGAGCCAGGAGGGTATAGGTATATATGCCTTAGTCTGAGATCATTTTGTACTTGTTATAGTACTCTGATCCTGTTTTGTTGTTTATAAGTCCATATTTACCAGACTTGTGTAAATTATTTCCGTTTCTTTTGAATTTATGTTTATATAAGTTTGTGTTTATACTTTCTTTTATATATATATATGATTGTTATGCATGTATGTTGCTTGATTGGAAAATTGGGGAAAGGATTTTTAAAAGGGTTGGATGGCCGGCGTGGAGGGCCTATACTCCACGATACCCGAGAATCAATTAAATGGGAAATGGGTTATTTTAAATCAGAGTGTGTATTATTTATTTAATATTCAGGAATCTTTTAAATTAGATTAATAGTATGGTTTGGGATGAAAAATCCATTCATCTCATCGTTCTTGCCTAGTGAATATATTAAACCTATATATTCACGGCATAACTGCACAACCCCTGGTTCCGGGGTGTGACAGTTATCATATTGTAACACCCCGGATATTTTTAATTATTTTGTACTTATTTGTAATATTAAAAAAATTATAAGGTTTAAATGTTAAAACATAAAACTTAAAAGAAAAATATAAACGTGGCACTAAGGCCACGTGGCCTCCATGCATTCATCTCCTTAACACCCTTTTAATTTGTTTCCATCTTCATCTTCATATGACTCGGTTAAAAAAAAAAAAAAAAAAACAGAGAAAGAAAGGAAAAGAAAAATAAAAGAGAAAGAGAAGAAAAATAGAAAAAAATAAATAGAAATATTTTGATTGTTCTGTTCGATTGGAATTTTGTCTACGTCGCGTTGATTCTGAATAGTTGTTGCAACTTGAATTGGATTTCTGAATTGATCGCTATCAGGTAACCAGACTTCTCTATAATATGAGTTTTTCGATTTGTATGGTTGATTGGATACTGAATTGGGTAATCGGATTATGATAGCATATTTAACTGGAATATGGAGTCTAGATACTGAAATTGTTTTTAATGGACTGGAATACTGGGAATCGCCTGTTTCAGGGATTCCAATTGGAATGGAACTGATTTTACTGAAAACTTAGACCCAATTGATATTATTGGTTAAATATGCATACGTATTCTGATATTTAATTGTGTGGATTAATCCAATCCTATTGAAATGGTTGTTTACTGTTATTAAGCCAATTATAGAGAAGCTGCGTCGTTAAATAACTGGTTACTCGGCTTTGTAGCTGACTTCGTATTGCTTCTGTTTATTTCTATTGCGACGTAGGTTGACAGGACGGCGGATGGATGCGAGGATGTCGTTCTGTCGCGTCACGTGCCCGGCCCGGCCACCGGGGCGTGACAGAATGGTATCAGAGCATTCGTTCCTCGGACTGTGTTTGGGTCCAAGTTTCATTTGTTTATCAGTGTTCTGTATGAATTGAATTGAATTGAAACCTGATCTATCTGAACAAGTTTGATAAGTATTTTGGTTTAAATCTATCTGATTCAAATCGAAATTTGACGTTCTGAATAATTGATCTTTGAATTTGCTATAAGTATTATAATTGTGTTATGATTCGTTTTGAATAAGTGTGACAATTTTTCTGACTTATTGGAATAGACATTATGGAATATGAATTTCTGAAATTTTGATCGTGTGATCTATTTGAAAAATTTGACTGATTATCGATTTCATAATATCTATTATTTGTGGTAATGTGTGATTATCATTTGGTATATAGTCTATTTGACATGAATTTATATAAGTATAGAAATTTAATGTGTAGATAAATGTACAGAAACAAGTTCATTTACTTCAAGTTGAATATTTTCTCCGATTAATTAATTTGTACCTAATACATTCGAGTTAATTATCGTCTGATTGATTTGAGTATCATCCGTTTGAATTTTGGGGACAAAATTCTTTTTAAGGAGGAGAATTTGTAACACCCCGGATATTTTTAATTATTTTGTACTTATTTGTAATATTAAAAAAATTATAAGGTTTAAATGTTAAAACATAAAACTTAAAAGAAAAATATAAACGTGGCACTAAGGCCACGTGGCCTCCATGCATTCATCTCCTTAACACCCTTTTAATTTGTTTCCATCTTCATCTTCATATGACTCGGTTAAAAAAAAAAAAAAAAAACAGAGAAAGAAAGGAAAAGAAAAATAAAAGAGAAAGAGAAGAAAAATAGAAAAAAATAAATAGAAATATTTTGATTGTTCTGTTCGATTGGAATTTTGTCTACGTCGCGTTGATTCTGAATAGTTGTTGCAACTTGAATTGGATTTCTGAATTGATCGCTATCAGGTAACCAGACTTCTCTATAATATGAGTTTTTCGATTTGTATGGTTGATTGGATACTGAATTGGGTAATCGGATTATGATAGCATATTTAACTGGAATATGGAGTCTAGATACTGAAATTGTTTTTAATGGACTGGAATACTGGGAATCGCCTGTTTCAGGGATTCCAATTGGAATGGAACTGATTTTACTGAAAACTTAGACCCAATTGATATTATTGGTTAAATATGCATACGTATTCTGATATTTAATTGTGTGGATTAATCCAATCCTATTGAAATGGTTGTTTACTGTTATTAAGCCAATTATAGAGAAGCTGCGTCGTTAAATAACTGGTTACTCGGCTTTGTAGCTGACTTCGTATTGCTTCTGTTTATTTCTATTGCGACGTAGGTTGACAGGACGGCGGATGGATGCGAGGATGTCGTTCTGTCGCGTCACGTGCCCGGCCCGGCCACCGGGGCGTGACAAAAATAGATGATATGAAAGTTCTTTTTATTATTTATATAAATTTTTATTTATTTTATTATATTACGATACGTCCTGTCTTGAAAAAGAAGAAGAAAAAAAATATGGTTATTAAATTCATCCTTAATCATTGTGTAATGATATATAAAAAAATAAACACTAATTTGCTAACATACCTAATATTTGTTACAGTAATTGTTCTTCTCAAATATAACTAATCTAGTGTGTCAAACTGGTCCAGTGGTGCCTTCACTGGATGGCTCCATTGTCATCCTATTAACATATTAGAAGAACAAAACAAATTCCGAATATACAACAATGAACAAACTTTTGCCTTTTGTCACGGCAGGATGCGTATAATGGAAGAAAGGCATGTTCTACATTTCATAATTCATGCATTGGCCTTATTTTACATTTCCTCATCCATTAATTTCGTTTCATTAATGGACATATAGTTTTTTTTACTCCTTTTCTTTATTATGCGATGTGAGGAGTTGTTCAGAGCTTGAAGGAATTTATATCACTTGAGTTAACTCAAATTTTGTGTTTAGATCCGTACCGTTCAATCTACCTTAGCACCAATATTAAAGGGACCGCTGCATTTCACCTCAAGCGGTCCCGATCTAATCTCAAAATTTGAGCTTTCATCCATTATGTTGTTCATTTATTTAAATTATAATGACACACTTGATTAATAATGAGTGTTTATTACGTGGTTGGGTCAGCGAAAATTCTCTTCTTTTTTGAAATGTAGTATTCTCACTATTATAGGAATGGAAAGTTTAAATAGAGTTTGGTATTTATCATTCACATGAAAATTATGTAAAGAAAGTAACATATTTTTCATGACATATATTATCCATACAGCATTATATTATATATGAAAAAAAACAACATCTCAAAATAATTTAAAATGAAAAGTGTAAGAATTATTACTAAAGATTATTTAATCCTAGGAGAAATTTATTTTAATAATTGTAAAGAATATTTAATAATTCTCCTAAAATTCTCAATAGATTGTCCATAGCAAAAATAATAAAAAAAATTAAGAAAATATAAACAAAACAAAAAATATATAGTGAATTAAATAAATTCAGTAAATTAATTTCTGATAACAGAAAACCTTTAAACCATCCAATTTTACATTTTAAACATAACAAAAAAGAATTATGTATCAAGAGGCATGCATTAATTTTTGATAACTTCATATACGTACGTTAATTAAATTTTGAAACGAAGATATTGCAATTATAACTGATGGATGAAATGGAGGAGATAAGTACAAGGGCAATACATCTTGAGCAATCATATCATTTGAACAAATTTTCATAGTAAAAAATGATTTTTCTTGAGTATTGACGAATTAATATCCTCCTACCATTGTTTTCTGTTTCTTCGTAGAATTGCAGGAGAAAAGTTTCTATTCAGTTAATCACTATGCTGCCTCTGCAACAGAATGTGCGAGCAGAGGGATGTGATAATTAGGAAACAGTACAGTTCATATGTATTTCAGGAAAGAGGAGGGTTCCAATATCTTATGCATGTCTTTCTTACCTCATTATACCTCATATATTAGATCTTTATTTTGAAAATCTATATTATCAGTCCGAATCTCTCAACATCATATCTATACTGAAATATATACATGGGATGAAATTTTATAATTTATAGATATTTTTTACTAAATTTTAAGATGGGTAGAAAATCACTGTTTTTGAACGGTCTAGAAACAATGATTTCATATCTATCTTAAAAAATAGTAAAAAAATTTATAAAATTATAAAATTTCATCCCAAGAATATTTTAATATGAATATCATGGTGAGCGGTTCGGATCGATGAAGTCAATGCCGTCCATCCCATTGCCATGATTTAACTGATCAAAATGATATTATATTGATTTATTCAAAAAGAAAATCATAAGCTTCACTAAATAAAGGCTTCATTCATGTATGTATGCACTTGTCTGAAAACAAATTCTATAATGTAATGTCATAAAACGGTTAAAATATGTAGGAGCTATTAAAAGAATTTCATTTATTTAAATAAAAAAAATGAGTAGGCCCAAAAAACTTTGTCAATTATGAATAATTCTTGGTACGTAGCAGCAAGTCTTTGTGTACTAATGTATGGCTATGGTGAAAGCATATCGAATATTAATTTGGCTTTAACAGACTTACACTAAAAGAAGAGTATAATAATAATAATAATAGTAATAATAATAATAGTAATAGTAATAGTAATAATAGTAATAATAATATTTATGTAGTATGTCAAACTTGGTTTAGTATAACGACATAAAGAAATCGATCGATGACATAACAAGCTAGTTCAATGTGTTCGATATTATGATAGAATTCATTAAAGGGGACAGATGAAAGCTGCCTCAATGTGAATAAATCATATTAAATGAAAAGCAGATCCCAAAATGGAAGGCGTAGAGAATACATTATGCTACTTAAAAGTGAAAGTCAAGCGGCTTTTTATTGTCACAGCCTGGCCCAATAAATAATTTAGGATCCGAATGCTGAGGAGGAAGGAGGTTCCTTTTTATTAAAGATTTTTGAGCGGTGGGATAGGCAAGGCGAAATGAGGCGGAAGAAAAAAAAAAAATGTGGTGTTTCTACCTGAGTCGTCTTATTATGCTGACTGCCGGACTGAGGTATGTTGGTTCTTTTTCTTACGGCCAGTAACTCAATCACAGAGAAGGGAAAATACACAACTGAGAACAGAGGAGATTTTTGTGATGCTTAACTTCTGCATCTTTTCTGGTTTTCTTATTAAATAGAAACAATACAAAATATAACTGCTAAATGAAAGGTTACATCCCACGTTTTGGTTTAAAAAAAAAAACTAATTCTTAAATAACTGCTACTTTATCTTTAGTCACACACTGGACTAAATTGACAGCCTAATTACATACTCAAACAAAAACAAATTTGCTAAAATTAAACAAATCAGCTAGTGGACACGACCCTCTAACAACAAGATTAACTCATCAATCTCCTCCTTAAGCTTGTTGTTCTCTACTGATGATCCGCACACCAATCCTTTCTCTCATCTCCAAGAACTTCATCCTTGCTAGCGACTTTGTCAGAATATCAGCACGCTGATCTTCTGTGCAAACATGTTGCACGTACCTCTATTATCTCTAATTCAACACAATCTCTAATGTAGTGGAATCGGGTATCGATGTGCTTGCTCCTCTCATGATGAACTGAATTCTTGCTCAATGCAATTGCGGACTGATTATCAATCTTCAGAACCACTTTCTTAACCTCGGTCTTTAACAACTCTGCCAACAATCGTCCCAGCCACACTCCTTGACACGCTGCTGCACAGGCAGCGATATACTCTGCTTCACAAGAAGATAATGCAACCACTTTTTGTTTTTGTGAACACCAACTAACCGGGTTTGACCCAAGGAAGAATATTACCCCTGTAGTGCTCTTCCGGTCATCAGTATCACCGGCCAGATCACTATCAGAGTAACCCAACAGCTCCAAGCTTCCTTCCTTTTTCTCATAAACGCAACCGATATTTAAGGTTCCTTTCACGTACCGCAATATGTGCTTCACTGCGGCCATGTGCTCCGTTGTGGGCTTCTCCATGTATCTACTCACCATGCTAACAGAGAATGCCAAATCTGGGCGCGTGTGCAGTAGATATCTTAAACTGCCAACAATGCTTCGGTACAGAGTTGTGTCTACAGGTGGACTTGTGCTTTCCTTGCTCAGTTTCAGACGAGGTTCCATCGGAATTTGCGAAGGGTTGCATCTTTCATGCCACATTTGTCTAACACCTTTGTTGCATATGCGGACTGGTTGAGTGTGATCTTCTTAGAACTCTGACAAACTTCAATTCCCAAATAATAGTTGTGTAACCCAAGGTCGCTCATACTAAACAACTTCTTCATCTGAGATTTGAACTTGTTTATATCTTGGATACACTCTCCAGTGATGATTAGATCATCCACGTAAACTCCAACTATCAAATTCCCTTTTCCTTGGTTTCTCTTGTACACGGCATGCTCTAATGAACACCTCTCAAAACCGAGTGTCCTCAATGACTTGTCCAGTTTTGAATTCCAAGCTCTAGGTGCTTGTCGCAAGCCGTACAATGCCTTGTGCAGTTTCAATACCTTGTGCTCTTCTCCTTTTATTTCAAATCCCGACGGTTGAATAACATACACTTCTTCTTCCAAATCACCATTGAGGAAGGTTGACTTTACATCCATATGATGCACCTCCTATCCTTCATGTGCCGCAATAGAGATCAGCAAACTTACCGTCTCTAGCCGAGCAACAGGGGCGAAAACTTCATCAAAGTCTATGCCTTGGCGCTGAACGTACCCCTTTGCCACTAGTCTCGCCTTGTGCTTCACGATTCTGCCTTGAGTGTCCTTCTTTAGTTTGTAAACCCACTTTAGACCTATAGGTTTGTGGCTGTCAGGTAATGGGACGAGCTTCCAAGTTTCATTCCTTCGAATGGAAGAAATTTCCTCCTCCATTGCTTTTCACCACATCGGGTCTGCCTTAGCTTCTTCGAGAGTTGATGGCTCCTCCTCTCCTAGCAAACATAGTCTCGAATACTCCAGTTCTATTGGGAAGGTTTCATCGTAAAGGCTTTTGATGTCACGCTTACCCCGTGGTCCTTCTAATGAACTCTCATCAGATGTTGTGGGCTGCACTACTTCTGTTGAGGCCGAACCATCAAAAGCATCAAAAGTTGCATCTGGAGTGTGTGGTGTCAATGAATCGAGGTCTGAAATAGATGTTCTGGATCTCATGTTCATCACTGGTGAAGCATGCTGGTATCAGTTACCAGTTTGTTCCTCTGTCGGCTATGGGAAATCCATACCAGAATTGCTGATACCAATACCAATTTCGCTGACCGCCTCTTTATCTTCCTGATTTGTCGTATCAGATGCTCCTGCTATGGTAAAATAGTGTGCTGTAAGAGTGTTCTCTGCTGATCCTGTACCTGTTACTGGAGATTTACTCCACTCCCACTTCTTCTCCTCCTCGAACACTGCATCTCGTGTCACCACAACTCGTCTTGTCTCTGGATCGAACATTCGATAGCCTTTCGTATTCATATCATAACCAATAAACACCATTTGCTTGCTACGATCAGCCAACTTCGGAAGGTGCGGTGTAACTACTTTTACATGTGCAAGGCATCCGAAAATACGAAAATGATCGACACTTGGCTTGCGGTCATAGTATGCTTCATAGGGAGTTTTGCCAACGACGCTCTTTGTTGGTGCTCTATTTAAGAGATATACGGTAGTTGATACCACTTCTCCCCAACGACGCTCTTTGTTGGTGCTCTATTTAAGAGATATACGATACTTTTACATGCTTTTCAACAAGCTCCTTGCCATGCCGACCACCGTCTGATTTCTTCGTTCAACAACTCTGTTATGCTGAGGAGAATAAGGCGTCGTGAGATAACGCTTAATTCCCAACAGCTCACAGTAAGTCTTGAACTCATTTGAGGTGAATTCGCCGCCACGATCCGTGCACAAAGCTTTCAGCTTACTGTTTTTCTCCATTTCGGCTGTAGCTTTGACCTTCTTAGAGGCCTCAAATGCTTCGTCTTTGTTTCGGATCAGCACCAGCCACATAAATCTTGTACAATCGTCAACCAACAACAAGAAATAGCACTTCCCTCCGTGAGTAGCAGGGGTAATTGGGCCGCACAAATCTCCATGCCACAGTTCAAGAGGTGATTCTGCTCGGAATTTTGCCACTGCTGGAAAAGGATTTCGGTGTTGCTTTCCAATCAAACAACCATCACAGATGCAGTCCTCATGCTCGATTATGGGCAAGCCGTGCACCATCTGTTTCTGACTTAGAAACTTCAAGGCATGAAAATTCACATGCCCGTATCTTGGATGCCATCGCCACGCTTCTTCTTTGCTCCTTACCAAAAGGCATTCGGGTAGAGCTGGTGCTATGTTAAACACATATAACCGGTTGCTTGACCTGTTCACTTTTGCTAGTAGCCTTTGTGATCTGTCCAAAATAGTCATAACACCTCCTTCAACCACAACCTTGCATCCGTTCTCATCTATTGGCCAAGGCTTATTATGTTGCTCTTCAACATCGGGATGTAGTAGACATTAGTAAGTATTCGATGTTCACCTATGAAGCCTTCAAACAAAACCGAACCTCTTCCTTGGATTTCTACAGCCGAGCCATCCCCAAATTTGACTGACCCTTTAATGGTCGTGTCAATTTTAGCAAATTTTTCGATACAACCGGTCATGTGGTTAATTGCGCCGGTATCTAAATACCAAGCCTTCTCTCGGGTGCTTTTAATCTTTGGCACCACCTTGTCTTCGTGCAGTAACACTTGCTCATTCTGTATTGCGTGGCTGAGAACACAAGTTTCGGCAATCAACAGTGCCGGTTCATCTTCGGTTTGCGTTGTAACAAGGTTTGCTCTTTCTCTTCGGTTTGGTTTGGGACACTCTTTTGCAAAGTGACCATATCCATTACAATTGAAACACTTAATCCTGGATTTGTCGAAGTTACGTGGCTTTCGGTCTTCGTTATTGCGTTCACCATTTCCTCGACCTCCACCATATCCACGCCCACGACCACGTCCTCTCCAGTGACGTCCTCCTCTTTTGTTGTTGCTGGAACCTTCATCTTTCTTTGCCTTTGGGATTCTTGCCTCCCACTAGGCCTGGGTAAGGAGTTACTGTTCTCCACTGCCCTTTGAGTGTAGTCGCCCTTTAAGTCCTTCCTCGAAGGTTCTGAGACGGCTGATCGCCTCTTAAACCGGCATCTTCTCAATATCGCCAAACTGCTCAATTGTTCCAATAATCTGGAGAAATCTATCTGGAACTGCCCTGAACAGTTTTTCAACAACTTCGTTGTCGTCAAGCTTCATGCCCAGCGAGCGGATCTCACCCACCAGCGTGGTAAGCTTCATGGAAAATTCGTTTATTGTCTCTGAATCCTCCATGTGTAACTTGTTTAGTTGCCGTTTCAGTACCTCTATGCGTGCCTTCTTGACGCGATCTTCACCAACCCGCATCTCCCTGAGTGTGTCCCAAGCCTCCTTTGCTGTCTGCTTCTCCGCGATTGCCATCATCACGTCATCTGGCACGGCTTGAGAAATGGCTACCATGGCGCCTTGATCTTTGTCGTCGTCTGTGTCTCCACCTTCAATCACTGACCATACTCGAAGCGAACACAAGATTATCTTCATCTTGACAGCCCATATGCCGTAGTTCGTTTCGCTTAACGCTGGATATTGGATCGGGATTGAGGCTCCTCTTGCCGTCGGTTTAAGGACTGCAAGCGTCTCAGATTGATCTCCTTCGTCACCGGCCATTGCTTTGACAATCTAGCTCTGATACCAAATGTTGGTTCTTTTTCTTACGGCCAGTAACTCAATTATAGATAAGGGAAAATACACAACTGAGAACAGAGGAGATTTTTGTGATGCTTAACTTCTGCATCTTTTCTGGTTTTCTTATTAAATAGAAACAATACAAAATATAACTGCTAAATGAAAGGTTACATCCCACGTTTTGGTTTAAAAAAAAAACTAATTCTTAAATAACTGCTACTTTATCTTTAGTCACACACTGGACTAAACTGACAACCTAATTACGTACTCAAACAAAAACAAATTTGCTAAAATTAAACAAATCAACTAGTGCACACGACCCTCTAACAACAAGATTAACTCATCAAGGTAACGGATCAGTCGCCGGTGTCTTCTGTCTGTGTACAGTAAGTATACCTTCTGTTTTTGCTTTGATGTTTGTGTGTTATTTTGTGCTGCTTCCTGCCTTCTCTTCTTCCTTCTCGCTGTTTGCTAGTGACTGTCTTGGACCGGCTGATTCAGTTCCTGATCCAGTTATATTTTTTTTATTTGTAACTAATATGGGAACCAATTTTTTTTCTTAACACTAGTGGAGAACTTGGAATTAGTGTCGGCTGTTTATGGGTATTAGTGTCGGACATTAGGCGACACTAATCGGGCTGATACTAATACCTTGTAAATAGCCGACACTAAAAGTAAGGCATTAGTGTCGGCTATTTATTAAATGGCCGACACTAATACTAACTTTTAGTGTCGGCTATTTATTAAAAAGCCGACACTAATAAGTATTAGTGTCGGCCATTTAATAAATAGCCGACACTAATACTTATTAGTGTCGGCTTTTTAATAAATAGCCGACACTAATGTTTTTTTTTTTTTAAAAATAAATTTCAAAAATTCACTACAAATCATAGAAAATTCTAAAAATGAAAATTTTTGTTCTGGAATGCCCATATATTTTTGCTGAACTATATATAAAACAAAGATATCAAATAATTCATCAAAATTTACAAATAACACTCACTAAATAAAATATCATCCAAATTGCTCATTTATTGTTATCATACAAACCCTAAAACAGAAAATACATAAAAGATATATAAAAGACCCTAAATAAAATATCATACAAACCCTAAAACAGAAAATACATAAAAGATACATAAAAGATCCTAAAAACTCTAAAATT
This sequence comes from Carex rostrata, assembly GCA_964058875.1. Classification (NCBI taxonomy): domain Eukaryota; kingdom Viridiplantae; phylum Streptophyta; class Magnoliopsida; order Poales; family Cyperaceae; genus Carex; species Carex rostrata. The sequence goes on from CAXKVT010000056.1 coordinate 3,247,691, forward strand.
ATAAAGACTATACCAAAAGTCCATGAAGGAAGACTCGGATCGTGAATCGGAGCCCGCAAAATGGCGAAACGAATTGGGTTGTGGAGTTCCTGTCAAAATTTCAGCCCGATCCGACGGATGGATCAAAAGTTACGCCCCTTTTCGTGAAGCATGCGCAGGACCATATTGCATTACATCTTCTGGTATTCGCCTAGAAGCGGCTCGGTTTGAGAAGATCAGATCAGAGAGAAGCGTGAAGCGAAGTGAAGGAGATGTTTTAAACCCTAGGCGTGCGTTTGAAAGAGGTGCGCGGGACTTAAAATGAAATTTTTTTAGCTTTAGTGTCGGCTGTTTATAAAGAGGCGACACTAATAACTGAGAATTAGTGTCGGCTGTTTATAAAAAGACGACACTAATGTATTAGTCTCGGCTGTTTATAAATGGCCGACACTAATTGTTAAGTATTAGTGTCGGTTGTTTATAAACAGCCGACACTAATACATTAATGTCGCCTTTTTATAAACAGCCGACACTAATTCTCAGTTATTAGTATCGCCTACATATAAATAGCCGACACTAATATTATTAGTGTCCGATTTTTGTAAACGACCGATACTAAAGTATTAGTTTCGGTTTTTTAAGGCGACACTAATTGTATGTTCTCCACTAGTGTAAGAGGCTTGATTATGAAAATTAACTCTGTATAAAAAAAATATATAAATAAGGCATATTAATAATTCTCAATGAGACTTGAAAGCAACATGGACACAAATGAAAATTTCGGTACTTAAAGGTTATTTTTATTTCATTATTTTTGTTTAGATATGAGTCTAGGTGAAAATCAACTATACCTTTCTCCTCTCTCAACACGTACGCAAAGTTAGTTTCAATGAGAGTCAAATACATGATTGTGCAATTAATTCTTAAATTAATCACATTTAAAAAAAAAAGTGATCAAAATAATATTTCAATTCCCGTTGCAACGCATGGGAACTTGATTAGTACAATAAATAAACACACTTAAAAAAACATTTATATTATGTATCATAACATTCAAAATTCAAAAGCGATAGTGCAATTTTTGAAACAAGCAAGATAATTAAATTTCACACAATTGCAAGCATTGAAACACACGACATAATACAGATACAAAATTAAAACAGATACAACGGCAAAAGTGCAATCCGAGAAACACCCGAGAGAATGAAGAGACATCTCCCTATAACCCCTATAATATAAACATTTGAAATAAGTTGCTTAACTGGAGTGAACAAATAATTCTACACACGCGTGCGCACACACACGCATACACACACATAGATGTGTGTGTGTGTGTGTACATCAAGAATATCAGTGATTGATGTATATAGTATACCTCAGTGGTTCGAATCAAGATTCGTCAATGATATCATCTACGCGGATACGACGTTCATTTTCACTGCGGGCTCTCGTAACAGCTTTATAGATATCGCATGAACTGCTAACTACACCAATAAAATACTGTGATGGATCCAAGGTAAAGATTCCCAAAGCTGTCCTTATTGTTATTGTACGTGCAACTTTTGCTGTTGTACCGAGAATGCGTAGAATCTGCAATTAATTAACAACATCGAAGGTTAGTATATATATGTCATGAAATAAGAAATGACAGCTGCATCGGTACTGGAACACAAAAAAAAGTGCATGTAGTTCTCTTGCATATTATATATTATTTAACTCCCTTGCTCTTAGATTTAAGGAACTTAAATTCTGATTGGCCAGCTCCAATTGAAGGATTAATATATAGAGAATGAATCACTGGACAAGGTGCTTTATAATATGTATGTATGAATATATATGTATGAAGCACAAGCCATTTCATGCTTTACACTCTCTCATGCCGTTGTGGAGGGTCAAACAGCTGGTCCGAACCGCTTAGCATGATATCCATATTGAAATGTGCTTGAACACCAAATTTTGCATCTTTTTAGATTTGTTTTACTAATTGTTTAGAATTTTTTATAACTGTTGTTTTTGAATGGTCCACAATTATATGAAAAACAATCATTTTAAAAAATTCTAAAAAATAGTAAATGAACTCCAAAAAAATGAAAAATTTGGTCTCCAAGCACATTTCAATATAGAGATAAGAGCATAATGTACAAGAGGGTCCATGCTTTATAAAGAAACATAGCCCATATACACACACACACACATATAGGGAGAGAGGTTGACTACTCTACTTACATAAGGATATGAGGGTCTATACTTGTAAATCATTTTTTCGTTTTCAATGTTTAAATGGTGGATATGAAGAACTCAACATGTTCTCCATTTTAATACGTGTTAGGAAACAAAATTTTACATTTTTTAGAATTTTTTTACTATTTAATTAGAAATTTTCAAAACAGTGTTTTAATATGGTAAAAAATAAAAAAATAAAAAGAATCTGAAAAACACTGTTTTGCAAAATTCTAAAAAAATAGTAAATTTTTTTTTTAAAATGTCACATTTTGTTCCGTAACACGTACTAATATGGAGAACATATTGAGCGCTTCAGATCGACTATTAGGACATTAAAAATATAAAAATGACTTACAATCATATGCTTATGTAAGTAGAGTAGCCAAACCCCCCCCCCCCCTCTCTCTCTCTCTCTCTCTCTCTATATATATATATATATATATATATATATATATATAGATATAGAGTTAGTCTACCGTACATTGCAATGCATAGACATTTTTGTGTATTGGACTATAAGTCGCCGGATTCAAAGTCCAAATGACCGATCCAAACCGTTCATCTTCTTCTACATATTAATATGTGCTGGAGACCAAATTTTATATTTTTTGGAAATTTTTTACTATTTATTAAGCAACTTTGAAAATCGCTGATCCAATGGTGCCTTTTGATTTTACTATTACCGTTGGATCAACGATTTTCAAAGTCGCTTAATAAATAGTAAACAAATTCCAAAAAATGTAAAATTTGGTATCTAAGCACATATTAATATGGAGAACAAGATGGACGGTTTGGATCGGTCATTTGGACTTTGAATTGGTGATTTATAGTCTAATACACAAAAATGCTTATGCATTGCAATGTATGGTAGCCTTACTGCATTCTCTACATATATGTGTGTATGTAGATATACATATGTGTGTGTATATACATACATATAAATGTGTGTATCTACAAACATATATATATACACACACACACACAATTCCGGTATGGTTTGAAACAATATACTGAAAGTAATGGCCACCGAGCAACTAATTTGAAGTTCTAATGAATTAAAATATGTTTCTTGGCGGTAAATTTAGGAAACTAAGTAATGTCAACAGGGAACTCGAGTAATGAAAGCAAACCTCGATATTTTTTGCCTTTTCATCTGCAATTTTTATGAGCTCTTCTGCAACAATTCTTTGCTTTTCTCCACGTATATTTTCATAGTGATGTTGTACATCTGAAAAAAAAAAAATGTCGTTATTGATATCAAGCAATGCATGAAAAATTGCTCTCTGCTATCTGGCTTGGAAATTATAATAGGACAATGATCGTTTCTAAACTGATTTCCAATTGCATGTAAATTCTCTTAGAAGAAACTAAATTAATCTGTTACCTACTATCTGAGATGCATAATTTAATTATCATGTTAAATTTAATTAGTATAGTTATGGATAAATTAATTGATTTAATAAATGATACTGATTGTCTATTTATTTGTTTATTTATTTCTGCACAAAATCTATAAAAAGCAAAATTTGATCTCAGATGTAGGAGCACATGTAGAATTATTGGTGAGTCATTACTTAAGAGTGCCTCGGTATGTACCTATTTAATTTGTATTTAACTAATTATGGAAGAAATTAAGTTCATGTAAACTCTTATTTAACATTATTAATGTGTCATGCAAGGACGTGAATTATGGAAGCTTTCAAATTGCTTAGGAAAATTGATTACCTGGACGTGAATTCTTATTGAAAATTAACATGTAAGGAAGTATCGCGCCAGTTACAGTAGATACATCCAGCACAGAAATCTTTTTCATCTCATCCCGAATCTCTGACTTTGCTTTGGAAAGTGTACAAGCACATAAGCTGTCAATTTTTTCCTCAAATGTTGGTTTAAAGAGCTGGAGGAGCAAGGAAAAGGGAAAAAAAAATATAATGGATCGTTGATAACTTTCACATAAAAAGATTGTTAAATTAACGTATAAACAAGATCTGTAATAAAAACTAATTTGATCTTGTGAGCCATTCTGGATATGCTTCTATATTAAAGATATATAGCAACAATGTCGAAAAATGGAAGATTAAAGTAGCTCTGATCTTATACAGGTATATACTGTTTCCTGTTAGTTCCTTCTTTGCAGCTTTTTCTGACCTAGTGTTGTTTCTGAGAAGTTAGGACACTAGAAAACTCACTTTTATGATCTTCTTTACCAGATTCTCTTTTACTTGTTCCCTTATATCCCCTTTGATTGCTGTCGTTTCTTCTTCATACCTATTTAATTTGATGCATATGTTATTTACCAACATTTTCAATTAATTACTAAAACTAAGTACCAGTCCCCATTAATGGTCAAATGTTTGAAAAGAAATTTCTTATCTGAACATGAAATATGATCTATAGATACCAACTTTTGAATGCACCATCATGTAAATGCCAAGTGATGGCAAATATTACGAAGGAAAATTCAACAATTCAATCTACAGCAGAAATTTTCTGAAAACTAATTTCATCTATTATTGATACCTAGTTTTTTTTTTATTTTTTATGATGACTAGTAGTAACAATGGGATGAACAGGTCTTTTTATGATGTTGACCCCAAGGAAACCACTTTTGGAAAATGAAATTGTTTTTTTCTGAAATTGGAGGTTATCAGTAATCACAGAATATTAGTTATCAACACATGATTAAATAAAACGGAAGAACATGAGTTGAAGCATCCAACTTCATTAAACATATAAAAATTTTGTTATCTTATTCAGTACGTATTCTTAATTATCCCCTATTACTTAAGTGCTCTTTTTATATTTTTAAAAATACTAAAACAAGTAGCTTGTATCTTTCCTCAAAAAATAAAAGGAGTGTGTGTAAAAAAAATTCAATGGAATGGATGTTTTATTCACCTTGATGCCATATGTTTATATAGTTATATCTATTTACCTGGTCGTTATTATTGTAAGAAATATTTGCAATTTCTTGTTGAATTCTTTTACTGGCATGGATTTATCAGACATCAGAGACTTGTATTCCTGCAATGCATAGCATGTAGCACTTATTTATGCAGAAATGTAGAAGTAATGCAAGTTAAGTGAAGGTTTTAGCCAACCTTCATTTCAGTTAAAGAACCTAGTATCTCTTTCTTAGACTCCTCACACATAAGCGTTGACATCGCCACCTACAAAAACAAAAAGGTTAAAAAATGTGTTGGCACCTAATTTATTAGTGATTTAAATTATCACAAACAAGGAACAAATGATAAAACTTCAAAATTGAAACCTTATAATCAGCATAAGAAATTGAAACCTTATGTTCAGTTTAGTGTTTGACAGGTACGTACTAGAAAGTCCTCTATTTATAGAGCTCTTTATTGATTGATTCCGTTTGAGCCAAGGTGTATAATATCAATATCATTTATCCATACGCATTTAGATATTGGATATATACAATCCTTGGTAACGTAGATAGAAATATTGGGCACGTGTTCTTAAGTTCACCAAGTCCATTTATGAACTTAACTCTAAAATCAATCATTTTTGCTTCAAATGATGAATCCAAACCGTTTGAATATATTGGTATCAAATGACGAATCTGAACCGTTGGAACATATTACCTTGAAAGGACGAATCCGAACTGTTGGAACTCATCTACATTAAAACCTACTAATGTTGACCACTTGACTTTATACTAAATTAATTGGGAAGTTAAAAAAATTTCAAATGTAGACAGAGGAATAATAAGGTAGAAGTGTTTCAACGGTTCGGATTTGTCGTTTGAAGGTAATCTAATAGGTTTTATAGTTGAGTTCAGAAAGAGACTTGGTAAACCTAAAAACACCCTAGTTCTACTCGTTGTTTGCTGCTTTCTCCTTTTTTTTACTTAGAAACTTAAAATGTTATTTATGTAACAATTTGTGTAATGTAATTGTAATTACAAATTGTAGTTGACTTGACTCAAACGCAGCAGTCATTGTAATTACAAATTGTAGTTGACTTGACTCAAACGCAGCAGTCATTGAAAAAGTACAGTTAGTTGATCAGTATAGTAGCAATTAATGAATCAATGAATCAATCATATTATCGTAGCTAACTAGCGTAGGAATAATCTTCTCCTATAAGAAAAGTCAGTGGGACGAGATAGATATTAATGAAAAGAAAAAAAAATAAGAAAAGAAAAAAAGAAAGGAGGAGAAAGAGACAGAGAGAGTGTTGTCGGGTGTAATTGTATTTATTAGTAATTGTGCCACCAATATCATTCAATTATATTCCAACTTGCAACTCTATGATCCCACCATAGTAAAGGAGAATTTTTGAATTGTTAGAACATCAATTATACATTCTCATCGGGCTCTCCTACTCAACCAACGGCATTAATTATTTGACCTTGTTTACATCTTCATTTACCATAAAATAATAACTATTGTCGATTATAAGAAATTACTATTCTTCAGATTATCACTATTACTCATGATAGTACATATCTACGAACGTAGCGATGTTGTTAAGCAATTTTAACCTGAAATTTTTATTCATAGGAAAATAAAAAATAAAAAATAAAAATAGGAAATGTTGTAGGAGAATTTCAAAAATTGGAAAGTAGGAATAAGCCATGGTGTCGTCCCTTCAGGCGCCATAGCACATCTCGAACTAGAAAAAAAAATGGGAAAAAAAAAAAAGTGGGACGCCATGGCCCATCCAAACCGGAAAAAAAATGGGCCGCTATGGCCACTACTAAAAAAAAACACTTCTATATTGGTTGAAACCGTTGCTTAGAATTAGACTGAGGGAGGAGATTGAGGAGTTAAGAGTTATTTTATTGGACATGGAGATGTGGAGTTGTTTAGAATTAGTAAAGACGTGGCAAAATTTGAAGAGGTGTCGAAAAAGTATAAAATCTAATTATTAATCTACATAGTTCAAATAAAACAACCGTGTATATTGAACTAAAATAGACATGGGTCCTTCCAAACCGTGTACTATAATTATAATATATATATTGAGTTGGGTTATGGTCTATTGCAATGTATAGTCTCTTTTGTATATTGGATTATAAATTACCGGATTCAAAGTCCAAATAACCGATTCAAACCATTAATCTCGTTCTTCATATTAATATGTATTTGGAGAGAAAATTTTACATTTTTTGAAAAAAATTTACTATTTTTTTAGATTTATTGAAAATCACTACTTTTTTATGGTCCAGATTTATCTGAAAACAAAAATTTTCAATAAATCTAAAAAAACAGTAAAAAAATTTCAAAAAATGTAAAATTTGGTCTCTAAACACATATTAATATGGAGAACAAGATGAACGGTTTGGATCGGTCATTTGAACTTTGAATCCAGTGATTTATAGTCCAATGTATATGGAAAAGAGTCTATACATTGCAATGCATCATAGCCCATCTCTCTCTCTCTCTCTCTCTATATATATATATATATATATAAAGTCTACCATAAATACTTTCTTACATAGGTATGGATACTTTAGAAAAAAAATTCAGTGCTAGAATTTTTGCGGTCCTAAGTAATCATGGTGTGGGTACATTGTGGTACTGTAACATGGGTACTGTTATAAGCTTCCAAAATTAAAAGCAAGGAAGAAATAAATATCTTCAAACTGCACCAGTAATTATTTTCGAATTTTCCAATTTGCACAATCTATCCTTTAGGATATTTATATCTGAGTATGATTATTAATATTATACAGTCCAATCCTGTATGTGTTATCTTTTCCAGTATGCCTCTGAAATGATTTTGTAAGAAAACAAATAATTATGATACAATATATTCATATCCGTTTGTGAACCAACAAGGAAAGAAAAGAAATTACTAAATCGGTCCAAGAATAAATTAAAGCAAAAAAATAATGAAACGGTTTCATTTGTTCTTATCCAAGGTGCTGGCCTGGCCCCTTGTGTTATTAGTAGGAGCTATTGATACATTGTATGTAATTTTTTGACGTCTATTTCTAATTATTTAGTGGTCCACATTATCATCATACAAAGAATACCAAGTCAAATTCTGCCATGAATTAATTAATAACACTTTTAAAAAACTACAATGATAGTTACATTGATAGCGAGAGGGTGACATTACTACATATAAAAAAAAACAAAAAAAAAACACATTTATGCTCGCTCTTATACAATCGGGTGGCGTATGGTATTGATGGTGTTTATAATAAGGGGTAGCACTCTAATTACTTGGAATATTTTATCTACTTTCCGTGACTAATCAACTGATGGCGTTGATGGGCCCGTCCATTGCCATTGGTTGATTTTGATTGTCTCTACGACATGGTTGGACTACAGGGGCCGTTGGCATTGAGGGGGTGACATTTTCTATCCATTGTGTAACATGAGTCATTGGTGTTGGCTAGAGCAATGTACCAACTCGTTCCTATATTGAACCTATATATATGACGATGTTCTTCGAGGCAACGCTGTAAATAATTGGAACCTTAGGTTTTGTATACACCAACTGGTTCATATATTGAACGTTAACCGATCGTGAAATCAATTTCCCAACAATGACAAACTAAGAAGCTAGCATTCCTATATGGGCGTCATTTGGTTTACTTAAATTTGTATGCTAGATTTCTATCATTTCCTTTAATTTCTGTTTCTTTTAATAGTTTTTTATATGGTTTGCTTAATTAGGTACAATTTAAACTAGGGTTTAGTTCTTCAATTTTATTTTTTGTTTTGTATAAGCAAAATGAATAGCCAAAATAGTAGTTCTTCATCATATCCTTCTTGCAAGAAATGTCATAAGCCAAGTGTTGTGATACCTTCATGGATCAAAAAGAATCTCTGGAGAGAATTTTATAAATGTCAAGAATGCAATCAGTGGATGGGTTGATACACCAACTGGTGTGACAACATCATCAATTTCAATAATGTAAGTTTAAATTATTAGATGCAACCTAACAAACAAGTTCCAAGATAAAAATTAAGCAGTGGTTGTTTCGATTCTCAAGAAACAATTAGTAGTATTAATTATACCCATCGTATTGATTCATGTGATTTATTGTTTAATTATTGTGTTGTTGAAGACAGAAAAAAATGTTTCATGTGAAGTAGTGGATTGTCACTTTGTGGTTGTTAATTTGTAATTTTTTTAAGTCATGTTTTATGTGACACGTTAGAAGCTTCTATCATGCTTTATCTCAATTAAGTTCTAATAAATGGGTCACAGTCTGACACTTAATATGTTAAACAAGTTCTAAAAACTAAATTATATTGGCTTCATGACGAATCTGAACCGTTGGAACATATTGACTTAAATGACGAATCCGAACCGTTGGAACACATTGGCTTCAAATGACGAATCCGAACCGTTGGAACTCATCTACATTGAAATCTATTAATGTTGACCACTTGACGAATCCAAACCGTTGAAACTCATCTACATTATAACCTGCAAATGTTGACCGCTTGACTTTATACAAATTAATTGGAAAGTTAAAAAAATTTCAAATGTAGACGCTGGAATAATAAGGTAGAAGTCAGTGGGACGAGAGATATATTAATGTAAAATAATAATAAGAGAAAGAAAAAAAGGAAGAAGGACGGAGATATAGTGAGTGTTGTCGGGTGTAATTGTGCCACCAATATCATTCAATTATATTCCAACTTGCAACTCTATGATCCCACCATAGGAAAGGAGAATTTTTGAATTGTTAGAACATTAATTATACATTCTCATCGGGCTCTCCTACTCAACCAACGGCATTAATTACTTGACCTTGTTTACATTTTCATTTACCATAAAATAATAACTATTGTCGATTATAAGAAATTACTATTCTTCAGATTATCACTATTATTCACAATCGAAATGAAGCAGAGGTTGCTTCGATTCTCAAGAAACAACTAGTATTATTAATTGTACCTTGTGTATTGATTCTTGTGATTTATATTTTAATTATTGTGTTGTTGAAGAAAAAGAAGAAAAAAAAGTTTCATGTGAAGTAGTAAAATGTGACTTTGTAGTTGTTAATTTATAAATTTCTTAAGTCATGTTTTATGTGACACGTTAGAAGCTTCTATCATGCTTTATCTCAAATAAGTTCCAATAAATGGGTCAGCGTCTTACATTTAATATGTTAAACAAGTTCTGAAAATTAAATTATATTTCAAAGACAAGCTTTCGGTTTTTGGTATGTATTTTGTTCAAATTTATTCTCATATTTAAATTTAGTTTTGTATGTTTGGTATATAGGTAAATGCATTGTTTAATTTGAATTGAGATCTAGCTTGGATTTGATTGGTAATTTTTTTATACTGAAATTGGAGTGCGTATCCTCTGAGATATCTCATATTTTGAGTGACCGATGTGTCCGGTGTCTATTCGGGGACAGCGTAAGGACCGGTGTTGTTTGATCTTTAAGATTCGTGCAGAACATATTTGAACGGTTGAGATTTTCCAATAAGTCAAGCAAAATATGAGATATCAGAGGATGCGAATTCATGAAATTGTAGGTGTATTGCTTGCTAGTAGTTCAGTAATTGTAGGTGCAATATATTCTTCGTTTTTATTTCTGCTTATGGCATGTGGTAGTTCAGTAATTGGACAAAAATCAGAGGGGTATTGCTTGCTAGTTGTAAAATAGTAGTTGACTTGACTCAAACACAGAAGTCATTGAACAGTACAGTTAGTTATTCAGTATAGTAGCAATTTAATGAATCAATGAATCAATGAATCAATCATATTATCCTAGCTAGCCGTAAGGGAGAAAATATTTTATACTTTTCTCATCTGAAATGAAAGGGTTTCAAAATCCTCACTTCGGTTTGTAAGAGATAGAAAACTCGGAAGATATAAGAAGTTTCCAAGCAACAGAAGAAGGGCTAGGCCGTGGATAAGTAATAAAGGGGAGAGATAAAGCAATCAGTGAAAGAAAAATATATATGAAAACTGGATAAGAATGAAAATCAGATGCATGGGTCCCATTTACGTACCCATTTTTTTTTAATTTTAAATTGTCCTTTTTATTCTCAAATTATACAATTCAGTCCCACATGTAGCCAATCATAATCATTCTTAATTTGTTAATTGACGTATGACAACCCCAATTGATTCTTGTACGTACATTTGCAATCAATCAAAATTTAATTTCCTACTTTATAAATGTTTGAATATTTCAAAGTAGCCAAATGAACATTAAACATACTTTTAATATATTTAAATTATTGTATACTATTTCAAACAAATTGATTCATGGAAATTGCAATCTATCAAATTGCCAATTATACAGATTACATAATTCTTAATATTTTCGAAATAATATCATATTTATATTAGCCAAACAAAATTTTAAATAATCGGTTTGATAGTAATTCTCTTCAAACTGACATAATTATCATACTAATCTCTTCAAACTCATGTAATTATCTCTGCCTGACAACTTCATCTTCAACATCTGAGACCATAGGTTGAAATTGTTTCCATCGAGCTTGTTTTGTTGTATAAGTAGCAGTCAGATTCTCCAAGAGAAGAACAAATTCTGACTTCTCTCGGCAACAGACTCTGATTTCTTGGTCATTTTTATTTCTCAACTGTTTAAGCGAGTAAGTAATAACAGACTCTTTATAATTTTGTATTGTACACATGAGAAATATATAAATAAAGAGATTGTTATATTTTCCTCTCTATCTTGTTTATTCTTCTTTATGCTTGTTTATCTTTATTTTATAACAATGTAATAATTATTTTTATATTTTATTAAATGAAACATTAAAACATATTTGTTTCACACACGTATAGTACTTTGTTGAAAATTTATTGTAATTTACTATAATTTATTTAAGTGTTTTAATGATTAATTAAGTGTAACACAACTACAACTACATAGGATAGGATTTTTAATTGTGCCATTGACAACCCTAATTCATGTGGTAGTTTACTAATTGGACAAAAATCAGAGTATTGATTGCTTGTAGTAAAGTAGTAGTTGACTTGACTCAAACGCATCTGTCATTGCACCGTACAGTTCGTTGTTCAGTATGGTAGCAATTAATGAATAAATCAATCATATTATCCTAGGTAGCATAGTACTAACCTCGTCGTGCTCCGGGTCTCGGGATTAATTTATCCTATATTTAATCAAGTTGTTGTTCTTTTGTTTTATAAAAGAATTCAATATACCTGTCAATCTACGAATTAGCAAATCAACAGTGTAGGGATAAGAAGGAATAATATAATTCAGTTTGATAAGATAATTAAGTCATCTTGTTGACACAAGTAACAATTAAATAATGGAGAAAAGGGCAAAACCACACCAGGAGCCAGCGAGCAATACAAAAAATGCTATGCACATGCCTACGGGCTTGTATTAAAAAAGAAATTGCTATGCACGTGCTGGGGATCTGGAAGAAGCGAAATGAGGTGCTATTCAGGGGTCATGTAAATATGTAATATGCCCGGGGCATTTGACTTGTCATGTTATATCACCCTTAGCTAAGAGAAATGAGGTGCTATTCTTCAGATTATCACTATTACTGACGATAGTACGCATCTACGAAGGTACCGATGCTGTTCAGCAATTTTATCCTCGCGGATAAAACACAATCTTGTAGTTTTGTGTCATTTGCCATTGGCTTACAGTGACCAATTTACTTGACACACTGTTTTCTCTGGTTGGAATGAAGAGTAGTCTACCGACAACCAATGGAGATTGTTTACTGTACTTCGAAGCAAAATTAAAGGTTTGGTGATATATATCACCTTAGAGGCTGGCGAGCTTGGAAATGTATGAATGCATGCATGTGTTTAATTAATTAATATAATTACTCAGCTCCAATAATACATTTAATATATATACTCCGAAGTGCTTCATTCAAGCATAAAATTAGGCAAGGAAGAAATAAATATATTAAAATTACAATCAATTCTTTAGGATATATATATCTGAGTCTGGTTAGTTAATATTAATTAAACAGTCCAATCATGCATGTTATCTTTTCACGTACAAATGCCTCTGAAATAATTTTGAAAGCAAACAAATAATTATTGCTATCATATATTCATATCCATTAGTGAACCAACAAGGAAAGACAGGTCCATAGGTTGTCGCACCTTTTGGACAACATGCACGTTTGCACCGCCTCCTTGATCACGAGCAACCCTAATATTATGAGAAGAATTGGGTCGGACAAATTGCTGATGAAGTCGCACTTTCTCAATATGGAGATATATCGATCAGAGGACAGTGTGAAAGAAAGAGGTGAGTGATCAAAACCTAGATTGGATTCGAGAGAGAGAAAAATGGCAAGAGAGCGGTAAGAGAGGAGTGAAGCCAGAAGAAGGATCAATGGCTACAAAGAGAGAAAGTGGGGAGAGTTATTTGATTAGATGTGAACCAGTGGGAATTCATGTTCGAATTCATATCGTCTTCATTAAGTAAAATTTAGTTAATGCATAATGAATTCAAGCCGTCTGATCCGTGATGGCATGAATATTGAAGGGGCATTGTGTTTCACCTCGGACCGGATTGGCCCGAATCCTGATCGGGTGGCCTTGATACATTAACTAAAATTCTGACCTAATGCAGAGGATACATGTTCGAAGGTGATAGGTAAAAATCAGACTAATAAATATATAACCGTAATTGTCTACTCTACAATTGATTCATAAGCGCATGAACATATTGTACAGTATAGATCGGGGTGTCGATCCACAGGTATAGTGCATTAAGGTAGTATACCTTTCACTAATTCTAGATATATATTATTGAGGTGTTTTAGTTGAGTTGATTGTTTGGTTGAGTTGTGAGTGATCAATCAGTATTAAAGTATAGTTTATAAGTGGAAGAAGTATTCTAGGGATAAGGCTTTGTATTATTTCTTATTCAGTTAATCTAGTTTTCTGGTAAAGGTCAAACGCATGCAGTTTGTCACAGAACCGTGTTCAATACGAATACCGGATAAAATAGTTTCTAGCTCCAGTCGGATTGTATGTTGCTTGATCGAAAATGCATGCGATCATGAAACTAGTATCATGTGCAAATCTGAGGGCTGCTAATCCTGGATTAGTACTACTCACTATCGTGTTGCATCACCCTTACCGAAGAGGACTGGTAAGAGCATGGGACCTAGACTATACCCTAATGAATTGCGTAAAGATCAGTGACAAGTCTCCATTACCAAATTTTAAGGATTTAAGTTAATAATTACGTCCTTCCTGATTACCTTCCGGAATTGAAATAACCGAGATTACCCCAATAATAATAAATAGAACACAATGTTCGTCTGTAGATCTAAGGATTATTAGGTATCTAAATGAGATCAAACCATAAGAAATCACCCTTTTGGTCTATGATGAGCCGCAAATATACCTATATTTGTTGGTCCCAAAGGCACTTAGAGATGGGTGAATAGGGTCTTTTTGTATTTTTATCTAAGTACTAAAGTTCTAGCGTGTCTATAAGTTATTCTTGGTTGAAATTAGAATAACTTTGCCCTAAACTAAAATATAAAATAAATAAAGTAAATAGTATAGAGTTTAGAGACAGTTGACACAAGAGTTATTTACGAAGTTCGGCACTAATGCCAATGTCTCCGGGGCCTGCAACTTTGGAGATGGTGCTCCTATCTTTATCCAATGAAAAAGGATTACAAGGTGAAACCGGTGAGCCCTTATAATGTTCTGGGAACTCACATGGCCCGAACACAAGCACTAAAGGCTAAAGGAAGATAATTTGATTCGTGAGGATTCAAGAATTGCAAGGTGAGCACAAGGCTCGAGGTAGTAATTGATTTGATCACGCTGGATCACTCTAGGAGTTATTGAATTGATTGAATAAGCTTGAGATTGATTATGAGTATCGAAGTTTAAATGCACAAGCAACAACAGCTTTCTCTAGATCTGAGAATACGAAATATTAAAGTTGGGGGCGACTAGAGTGATAATCTAAACCTTAGTATAACTTCTATTTATAGAGAGCTAATCTGAATAAGTTAAGTGGTGCTGACCGTTGCAATGGTACAGGGATCGTTACCACGGTAGGTTAAGTTGAACAGGTTTGGATTATCAACAACCAACGGTGGATACTATTGTCAACGGTCACTGACCGTTCCAATGGTTAAGCCAACGGTAATCCTCTGAATTGCTTGTCGTCAGGTGATGCTTAATTTTGATTTTCTCCGTCACAGACTTAGCTGAGGATTTATTTATTCTGTTGCAACGGTCACTGGACCATTGCAACGGTAGGCCTCATTTAGGTCAGTCTCAAGCTTATTTTACTGATGAGTATTTTGGAGATAGGGAATTGTGATTATTTTTATAATCTTTATACTTTTAAATTTATAAACCTAAATACTCAAATAAATGTTAGTTGCAAGCACACAACCTATCATTGTAGTACTTTGGGTGTCGAACCATAGAGAGTATGGTAAATACTTAGTTTAGACTTTAATAATTAATTTCAGAAAATAAAATAAAGTAAATAAAGTAAATTGGGGGTTTTGTTCTATCCATCCTAAAGTTGGATTCAATACCCAAATAAAGGAATTTAAAACAATAAAAATAAATAAAATAAAGGTTGGTTTGCTTTCTAGTTGAGGAGATCTAGGGGTATTCGGTCTACAATCCCTTGATATTTCCATTTATTCAGTATTTGTTTAACTTTATGTATGATTTAATGAGGTTTCTAACCTAATATGTCATTAAGGGTCACTTTCGTGAATTAATAACGTGTCTAAGTAATTCGGACTTTACGATTAGATCATTCACCCTAGCTACCTAGCTTGTTAGTCTCTCATCTCCTCAAATATTGATATTTCACGATTAAGTCCATCATACCAATATATGATTCGATTTGAGA
Source organism: Carex rostrata (assembly GCA_964058875.1). Taxonomy (NCBI): domain Eukaryota; kingdom Viridiplantae; phylum Streptophyta; class Magnoliopsida; order Poales; family Cyperaceae; genus Carex; species Carex rostrata. Next base: position 3,263,712 of record CAXKVT010000056.1, read on the forward strand.
TGTCCTAATTAGGGTTTGACTTCACGGTTAGGTGCTTCACCAAGTCCCTAACCTTAATTTCTGTAGTTCCGGCTTAGATTACAAATTAGTTAGATCCTAATCCAAAGTTACGTGGCTTTCGGTCTTCATTATTGCGTTCACCATTTCCTCGACCTCCACCATATCCACGCCCACGACCACGTCCTCTCCAGTGACGTCCTCCTCTTTTGTTGCTGCTGGAACCTTCATCTTTCTTTGCCTTTGGGAGTCTTGCCTCCCACTTGGCTTGGGTAAGGAGTAATTGTTCTCCACTGCCCTTTGAGTGCAGTCGCCCTTTAAGTCCTTCCTCGAAGGTTCTGAGACGGCCGATCGCCTCTGAAACCGGCATCTTCTCAATATCGCCAAACTGCTCAATTGTTCCAATAATCTGGAGAAATCTATCTGGAACTGCGCGGAACAGTTTTTCAACAACTTCGTTGTCGTCAAGCTTCGTGCCCAGCGAGCGGATCTCACCCACCAGCGTGGTAAGCTTCATGGAAAATTCGTTTATTGTGTCTGAATCCTCCATGTGTAACTTGTTCAGTTGCCGTTTCAGTACCTGTACGCGTGCCTTCTTGACGCGATCTTCACCAACCCGCATCTCCCTGAGTGCGTCCCAAGCCTCCTTTGCTGTCTGCTTCTCCGCGATTGCCATCATCACGTCATCTGGCACGGCTTGAGAAATGGCTACCATGGCGCCTTGATCTTTGTCGTCGTCTATGTCTCCACCTTCAATCACTGACCATACTCCAAGCGAACACAAGATTATCTTCATCTTGACAGCCCATATGCCGTAGTTCGTTTCGCTTAACGCTGGATATTGGATCGGGATTGAGGCTCCTCTTGCCGTCGGTTTAAGGACTGCAAGCGTCTCAGATTGATCTCCTTCGTCACCGGCCATTGCTTTGACAATCTAGCTCTGATACCAAATGTTGCTTCTTTTTCTTACGGCCAGTAACTCAATTACAGAGAAGGGAAAATACACAACTGAGAACAGAGGAGATTTTTGTGATGCTTAACTTCTGCATCTTTTCTGGTTTTCTTATTAAATAGAAACAATACAAAATATAACTGCTAAAGGAAAGGTTACATCCCACGTTTTGGTTTCAAAAAAAAAACTAATTCTTAAATAACTGCTACTTTATCTTTAGTCACACACTGGACTAAACTGACAACCTAATTACGTACTCAAACAAAAACAAATTTGCTAAAATTAAACAAATCAACTAGTGCACACGACCCTCTAACAACAAGATTAACTCATCAAGGTAACGGATCAGTCGCCGGTGTCTTCTGTCTGTGTACAGTTCCTGATGTTTGTGTGTTATTTTGTGCTTCTGTTTTTGCTTTGATGTTTGTGTGTGTTATTTTGTTTTTGCTTTGATGTTTGTGTGTTATTTTGTGCTGCTTCCTGCCTTCTCTTCTTCCTTCTCGCTGTTTGCTAGTGACTTTCTTGGACTGGTTGCTTCAGTTCCTGATCCAGTTATATTTTTTTTATTTGTAACTAATATGGGAACCAAATTTTTTTCTTAAGAGGCTTGATTATGAAAATTAACTCTGTATAAAAAAAATATATAAATAAGGCATATTAATAATTCTCAATGAGACTTGAAAGCAACATGGACACAAATGAAAATTTCGGTACTTAAAGGTGTTATATTTTTATTTCATTATTTTTGTTTAGATATGAGTCTAGGTGAAAATCAACTATACCTTTCTCCTCTCTCAACACGTACGCAAAGTTAGTTTCAATGAGAGTCAAATACATGATTGTGCAATCAATTCTTAAATTAATCACATTTTAAAAAAAAAGTAATCAAAATAATATTTCAATTCCCGTTGCAACGCACGGGAACTTGACTAGTACAATAAATAAACACACTTAAAAAAACATTTATATTTTGTATCATAACATTCAAAATTCAAAAGCGATAGTGCAATTTTTGAAACAAGCAATTGCAAGCATTGAAACACACGACATAATACAAATACAAAATTAAAACAGATACAACGGCAAAAGTGCAATCCGAGAAACACCCGAGAGAATGAAGAGGCATCTCCCTATAACCCCTATAATATAAACATTTGAAATAAGTTGCTTAACTGGAGTGAACAAATAATTCTACACACGCGTGCGCACACACACACATAGATGTGTGTGTGTGTGTGTACATCAAGAATATCAGTGATTGATGTATATAGTATACCTCAGTGGTTCGAATCAAGATTCGTCAATGATATCATCTACGCGGATACGATTTTCATTTTCATTTTCATTTTCATTACGTGGATATCGCATGAACTGCTAACTGCACCAACAAAAAACTGTGATGGATCGAAGGTAAAGATTCCCAAATCTGTCCTTATTGTCATTGTAGTTGCAACTTTTTCTGTTGTACCGAGAATGCGTAGAATCTGCAATTAATTAACAACATCGAAGGTTAGTATATATATGTCATGAAATAAGAAATGACAGCTGCATCGGTACTGGAACACAAAAAAAAGTGCATGTAGTTCTCTTGCATATTATATATTATTTAACTCCCTTGCTCTTAGATTTAAGGAACTTAAATTCTGATTGGCCAGCTCCAATTGAAGGATTAATATATAGAGAATGAATCACTGGACAAGGTGCTTTATAATATGTATGTATGAATATATATGTATGAAGCACAAGCCATTTCATGCTTTACACTCTCTCATGCCGTTGTGGAGGGTCAAACAGCTGGTCCGAACCGCTTAGCATGATATCCATATTGAAATGTGCTTGAACACCAAATTTTGCATCTTTTTAGATTTGTTTTACTAATTGTTTAGAATTTTTTATAACTGTTGTTTTTGAATGGTCCACAATTATATGAAAAACAATCATTTTAAAAAATTCTAAAAAATATGAAATGAACTCCAAAAAAATGAAAAATTTGGTCTCCAAGCACATTTCAATATAGAGATAAGAGCATAATGTACAAGAGGGTCCATGCTTTATAAAGAAACATAGCCCATATACACACACACACACATATAGGGAGAGATGTTGACTACTCTACTTACATAAGGATATGAGGGTCTATGCTTGTAAATCATTTTTTCGTTTTCAATGTTCAAATGGTGGATATGAAGAACTCAACATGTTCTCCATTTTAATACGTGTTAGGAAACAAAATTTTACATTTTTTAGAATTTTTTTACTATTTTATTAGAAATTTTCAAAACAGTGTTTTAATATGGTAAAAAATAAAAAAATAAAAAGAATCTGAAAAACAGTGTTTTGCAAAATTCTAAAAAAATAGTAAATTTTTTTTTTAAAATGTGACATTTTGTTCCGTAACACGTACTAATATGGAGAACATATTGAGCGCTTCAGATCGACTATTTGGACATTAAAAATATAAAAATGACTTACAATCATATGCTTATGTAAGTAGAGTAGCCAACCCCCCCTCCTCCTCTCTCTCTCTCTCTTTATATATATATATATATATATATAGAGAGAGAGAGAGTAAGTCTACCGTACATTGCAATGCATAGACATTTTTATGTATTGGACTATAAGTTGCCAGATTCAAAGTCCAAATGACCGATCCAAACCGTTCATCTTCTTCTACATATTAATATGTGCTGGAGACCAAATTTTATATTTTTTGGAATTTTTTTACTATTTATTAAGCCACTTTGAAAATCGCTGATCCAATGGTGCCTTTTGATTTTACTATTACCGTTGGATCAGCGATTTTCAAAGTCGCTTAATAAATAGTAAACAAATTCCAAAAAATGTAAAATTTGGTATCTAAGCACATATTAATATGGAGAACAAGATGGACGGTTTGGATCGGTCATTTGGACTTTGAATTGGTGATTTATAGTCTAATACACAAAAATGCTTATGCATTGCAATGTATGGTAGCCTTACTGCATTCTCTACATATATGTGTGTATGTAGATATACATATGTGTGTGTATATACATACATATATATGTGTGTATCTACAAACATATATATATACACACACACACAATTCCGGTATGGTTTGAAACAATATACTGAAAGTAATGGCCACCGAGCAACTAATTTGAAGTTCTAATGAATTAAAATATGTTTCTTGGCGGTAAATTTAGGAAACTAAGTAATGTCAACAGGGAACTCGAGTAATGAAAGCAAACCTCGATATTTTCTGCCTTTTCATCTGCAATTTTTATGAGCTCTTCTGCAACAATTCTTTGCTTTTCTCCACGTATATTTTCATAGTGATGTTGTACATCTGAAAAAAAAAATGTCGTTATTGATATCAAGCAATGCATGAAAAATTGCTCTCTGCTATCTGGCTTGGAAATTATAATAGGACAATGATCGTTTCTAAACTGATTTCCAATTGCATGTAAATTCTCTTAGAAGAAACTAAATTAATCTGTTACCTACTATCTGAGATGCATAATTTAATTAACATGTTATATTTAATTAGTGTAGTTATGGATAAATTATTTGATTTAATAAATGATACTGATTGTCTATTTATTTGTTTATTTATTTCTGCACAAAATCTATAAAAAGTAAAATTTGATCTCAGATGTAGGAGCACATGTAGAATTATTGGTGAGTCATTACTTAATAGTGCCTCGGTATGTACCTATTTAATTTGTATTTAACTAATTATGGAACAAATTAAGTTCATGTAAACTCTTATTTAACATTATTAATGTGTCATGCAAGGACGTGAATTATGGAAGCTTTCAAATTGCTTAGGAAAATTGATTACCTGGACGTGAATTCTTATTGAAAATTGCCATGTAAGGAAGTATCGCGCCAGTTACAGTAGATACATCCAGCACAGAAATCTTTTTCAGCTCATCCCGAATCTCTGACTTTGCTTTGGAAAGTGTATAAGCACATAAGCTGTCAATTTTTTCCTCAAATGTTGGTTTAAAGAGCTGGAGGAGCAAGGAAAAGCGAAAAAAAAATATAATGGATCGATGATAACTTTCACATAAAAAGATTGTTAAATTAACGTATAAACAAGATCTGTAATAAAAACTAATTTGATCTTGTGAGCCATTCTGGATATGCTTCTATTAAAGATATATAGCAACAATGTCGAAAAATGGAAGATTAAAGTAGCTCTGATCTTATACAGGTATATACTGTTTCCTGTTAGTTCCTTCTTTGCAGTTTTTTCTGACCTAGTGTTGTTTCTGGGAAGTTAGGACACTAGAAAACTCACTTTGATGATCTTCTTTACCAGATTCTCTTTTACTTGTTCCCTTATATCCCCTTTGATTGCTGTAGTTTCTTCTTCATACCTATTTAATTTGATGCATATGTTATTTACCAACATTTTCAATTAATTACTAAAACTAAGTACCAGTCCCCATTGTTGAGATGTAATTCAAATATGCAGGGGTATTTTAGTCATAGTCTGTTTTATTTTTAGCCAGTTTTTTTATTTACTACGAATAGGTGTGTGTTTTTAATTACAGCATGTTTAATTGAGTGATGGAGGGAATAGCGGTTATTTTTAGAAAAGGAGGGAGATGCCAGAGTTAGTTTTCTTTTTATTATTCCGAACTCTATATATATGTATGTTCTGTAATAATTGGATCCATCGAGAGAAATATATTACAGAGATAAACTAGTTCTTGTTTTCTTTCTTCTTGATCAAGTGAGTTTCTGTGAGTGATTATTGCCAACATTGTGGTATCAGAGCGAGGGATTGAGGGCCAAGAATGAGTAGTTCTAATCAATTGTCAGTTCCTTCGTTCAATGGTGACAATTATGATTTCTGGAAGATCAAAATGACCACTGTATTCAAATCGCAGGGGTTATGGGATATAGTTGAGAGTGGTACTCCAAATCCAAATCCAAATCCTGATGAAACCAACAAACGTGATGCCAAAGCCCTGATGTTGATTCAACAAGCCATGGATGACTCCATCTTTCCTAAAATTGCATCGTGCACTAAAGCAAAAGATGCGTGGGTGATTCTGCAAAACTCCTTTCAAGGGACTGCAAAGGTAATGGTTATCAAACTACAAAATCTGAGAATAGAGTTTGAAACTCTACAGATGGGGAGAGATGAAAAAATGCAGCAATTTCTGACAAGAGTGCAAAAGATTGTGAATCAGATGAAGATCTATGGAGATCAATTGTCAGATCAGACAGTAGTGTGCAAAGTACTGAGAAGTCTGACTGATAATTTCAACCATGTAGTTGCAGCCATTGAGGAATCCAAAGATCTTACAACTTACACCCTTGATGAACTCATGGGCTCTTTGATGACCCATGAATCCAGACTGATGAAAGCAGAAGAGAAATCAAAAGAGAAGGCATTTTATACACAGAGTCAGTTTTTTAGAGGAAGAGGAAGAGGCAGAAGTAGAGGAACATCAAGTGTATTTGGTAGAGGAAGAAGAGGAAGAGGGACAAGTGCAGGAGGAAGAAATTCAGATTCTTTAGGGTATAAGTCGATTGATGAAAATAGTAGAAAGGTGAGATGTTACAATTGCAATCAGGTTGGGCATTACCAGTCTGAATGTCCTACTTCAACCAAGAAGCATGTAGAATGTTTTCATTGTGGTAAATTTGGTCACTATCAGTCTGAGTGTTACAAGAAGATGAGGGAAGAAGAACAAGCCAGTTATGTCAAAGAAGAAGAAAGTGAGAGGGATGAAGGTGAAGCAAGTATGTTCATGGCTTACACTGACTGTCAAACAGCAACTAATGACATTTGGTTTGTTGATAGTGGGTGTTCAAACCATATGTCAGGACAGAAAGAGTTCTTTGAGGATTTGGATGAGACTCACAGATTGAAAGTGAAGCTGGGTGATGACAAAGCAATTCAAGTAGAAGGAAAAGGTATTGTAAATGTCAAAACATCAATTGGTTTGAAAAGGATAAAAGATGTGTATTTTGTTCCAAGTTTATCTCACAATCTGCTGAGTGTGGGACAGTTGACCAAAAATGGTTACTCAGTTGTGTTTAAAGAAGGCTTATGTAAAATCATAGATGAAAACACATCTCAATCTGTAGCAGAAGTGAAAATGTCAGGTAATAAGCTCTTTCCCTTAGTTACAACCAGTGTTAAAGCCTTAACAGTACAAGAAACCAGTATCTCAGACCTTTGGCATTGTAGATTTGGGCATCTGAGTTCAACAGGCTTGAAACAATTAAGCAAAAAAGGGATGGTTGTTGGTTTACCTGAAATTGGAGAAGTTGAATTCTGTGAGAGTTGTGTGTTTGGTAAACAGTCCAGAAGTTCATTTCCAAAAGGGCAAGCAAAAAGGGCAGAAAATGTGTTGGAATTGGTTCATGCAGACCTATGTGGACCAATGCAAACTGAATCAATTGGTGGAAGCAAATATTTTTTGTTATTCACAGATGACTTCAGCAGAATGAGTTGGATTTTTTTCCTGCATCACAAGTCTGAAACGTTTCAGAATTTCAAGAAATTCAAAGCTGTAGTGGAGAAGCAGTCAGGGAAGAATATCAAAACTCTTAGAACTGACAGAGGGGGTGAGTTTTTATCTAAAGAATTCATTAATTTCTGTGAAATGGAGGGAATTCATCATGAGTTGACCACTCCATACACTCCAGAGCAAAATGGAGTGGCTGAGAGGAAAAACAGATCAGTGGTTGAGTTAGGGAGGAGTATGTTAAAGTATAAGAGGCTGCCAAATCGTTTTTGGGCTGAAGCTGTTGCTACAGCAGTGTACATTCTAAATGTTTCACCAACCAAAGCACTTATTGACATAACACCTTTTGAGGCCTGGACAGGATCGAAACCAAGTGTGTCACATCTCAGAATATTTGGGTGCATTGGGTATGGTTTTGTTGAGCAGCACAAGAGATCCAAGCTTGATGACAAGTCCATAAAGTATATTTTTATTGGGTATTGTCTTCAAACCAAAGGCTACAGATTGTTTGATCCCTTGAGTGAGAAGGTAGTAGTGTCAAGAAATGTGAAATTTGATGAGAAGGCCAGATGGATTTGGGATGATGTGAAAGAAAAGTCAGAAGAAAATGAAGTGGTGGAGACAATTGAAGAGGATGATGAGAGTGAATCTGAGAGTGATGAGGAGGAAAGAAATGAAGTAGAGCAGACACCTGTAAGGGTGTACATGAGGCGCAACAGAAGCCAGTTTTCTGATGTTGCTGGTAGGAAAACCAGAACATTAGATGATCTCTATAATGCAACACAGATGCTATTAGTAGTTGATCCTGAAAATTATGAAGAAGCAGTGATTGAAGAAGAATGGAGAGTAGCTATGAAAGAGGAAATTGATTCAATAGAAAGGAATCAGACATGGAGCTTAGTTGAAGCTCCTAAGGGTAAAAATGTCGTTGGAGTGAAATGGGTGTTTAGAACAAAATTTGGGCCTGATGGAGAAATTATCAAGCACAAAGCTAGATTAGTGGCAAAGGGGTATAAGCAGCAGCCAGGAATTGATTATGAGGAGACTTTTTCCCCTGTTGCAAGGTTTGAAACAGTTAGAATCTTGTTAGCAGTTGCAGCTGTATGGAGTGTGCCAGTATATCAATTTGATGTGAAGTCTGCTTTTTTAAATGGTGAGATTGTTGAGGAAGTATTTGTGGAGCAGCCAGAAGGTTTTAAAATCAAGGGAAAAGAAGGTCATGTGTACAAACTGCACAAGGCGTTGTATGGGCTCAAACAGGCTCCTAGAGCCTGGTACAGTAAAATTGACCAGTTTTTTTCTGATACAGGTTTCTCAAGAAGCAAAAGTGAACCAAGTCTTTATGTCAAGAAAAAGCAGGATGGCACACTCATGATGGTTTGTCTCTATGTAGATGACATGATCTATCTGGGTACAAATCAAGAAATGGTGGCCGAATTTAGAAGAAGGATGAAGAAACAGTTTGAGATGACCGATCTTGGTCTTCTTAAATATTTTCTGGGCTTGGAGATAATCCAGAGAGAAAATGGCATATTCCTATCACAGCAGAAGTATGCAAGAGACCTGCTTAAAAAGTTTGAAATGGTGAACTGCAATCCTTGCACAACTCCAATGAACGTCAAAGAGAAACTGGTAAAAGAAGATGGTACTGGTGCAGCTGATGGTTTGAAATTCAGAAGTCTAGTTGGAGGTTTGATTTATTTAACTCACTCTAGACCTGACATCACTTTTTCAGTTAGTGTGATTTCAAGATTCATGCAAAATCCAAGCAAACATCACATGGGGGCTGCAAAAAGGGTATTGAGATATGTAGCAGGCACAGTTGATTTGGGAATCTGGTATGGAAGAACAAAAGCAACAAGCCTTGTTGGTTTTAGTGATAGTGACTGGGCTGGATGTCAAGATGATAGAAGAAGTACATCAGGGTATTTGTTCTTTATTGGTACCGCACCTGTAAGCTGGAACACGAAAAAACAACCCACTGTGGCCTTGTCTACAGCTGAAGCTGAGTATGCAGCAGTTGGGTCAGCAGCATGTCAGGCAGTTTGGATAAGAAGGGTTCTAGCTGATGTTGAACAGAAGCAAGAGGAGGCCACTGTGATTTTTTGTGACAATAAATCAACTATTGCAATGTCCAAGAATCCAGTTCAGCATGGAAGATGCAAGCATATTGATATCAAGCTTCATTTCATCAGAGATCTAGTGGCAGAAAAAGAAATATGCTTGGAATACATTACAACTGAAGAGCAAAAGGCAGATATTTTAACCAAGGCTTTGTGTTTACCAGCATTGGAGAATCTGAGAAGAAAATTGGGTGTTACAAAGTTTGAATTAAGGGAGGGTGTTGAGATGTAATTCAAATATGCAGGGGTATTTTAGTCATAGTCTGTTTTATTTTTAGCCAGTTTTTTTATTTACTACGAATAGGTGTGTGTTTTTAATTACAGCATGTTTAATTGAGTGATGGAGGGAATAGCGGTTATTTTTAGAAAAGGAGGGAGATGCCAGAGTTAGTTTTCTTTTTATTATTCCGAACTCTATATATATGTATGTTCTGTAATAATTGGATCCATCGAGAGAAATATATTACAGAGATAAACTAGTTCTTGTTTTCTTTCTTCTTGATCAAGTGAGTTTCTGTGAGTGATTATTGCCAACACCCATTAATGGTCAAATGTTTGAAAAGAAATTTCTTATCTGAACATGAGATATGAGCTATAGATACCAACTTTTGAATGCACCATCATGTAAATGCCACGTGATGGCAAATATTAAGAAGGAAAATTCAACAATTCAATCTACAGCAGAAATTTTCTGAAAACTAATTTCATCTATTATTGATACCTAGTTTTTTTTTTTTTTTTTTTTATGATGACTAGTAGTAACAATGGGATGAACAAGTCTTTTATGATGTTGACCCCAAGGAAACCACTTTTGGAAAATGAAATTGTTTTTTTCTGAAATTGGAGGTTATCAGTAATCACAGAATATTAGTTATCAACACATGATTAAATAAAACTGAAGAACATGAGTTGAAGCATCCAACTTCATTAAACATATAAAAATTTTGTTATCTTATTCAGTATGTATTCTTAACTATCCCCTATTACTTAAGTGCTCTTTTTATATTTTTAAAAATACTAAAAAAAGTAGCTTGTACCTTTCCTCAAAAAATAAAAGGAGTATGTGTAAAAAAAATTGAATGGAATGGATGTTTTATTCACCTTGATGCCATATGTTTGTATAGTTATATCTATTTACCTGGTCGTTATTATTGTAAGAAATATTTGCAATTTCTTGTTGAATTCTTTTAGAGTCATGGATTCATCAGACATCAGAGACTTGTATTCCTGCAATGCATAGCATGTAGCACTTATTTATGTAGAAATGTAGAAGTAATGCAAGTTAAGTGAAGGTTTTAGCCAACCTTCATTTCAGCAAAAGAATATAGTATCCCTTTCTTAGACTCCTCACAGATATAGGTTGACATCGCTAGCTACAAAAACACAGAGGTTAATGTGTTGACACCTAATTTATTAGTGATTTAAATTATCACAAACAAGGAACAAAATCATAAAACTTCAAAATTGGAACCTTATGATCAGCAGCAGAAATTTTTTTATTTTTACGGATATCATCCCATATCTTTTGCGAACCATGGGCAAAGGTAGAAGCATAATGACAATGTTGTTGACTTCCGTTTGTACAAAATTGCCAAAGATATTTCGCCAGATCTTTACACTGAAGAAATATGGGGGCAAAAAAAAAAGCAGCTAATTTAGTTTTATTGTTGTCCATAACAATGAAGTTTATGGGGGCATTGTAAAAATTCTTTGTGACTCCGCCTATTTCCCATGTTGGATTTAACCATGGTATTATTAACTAGTAGTTAACACATTCAAACCTTAATTTTTGATACAATGAAAATACACCTTATTGGTTGCGGTTAAGATGTGAGTACAACATGTTCAAGTTTGACATTAATTAATTATGTATCCGAATATCAAAATTAATTACGCCTTATCTAATACTCATGAACTATTACTATAACGACCCAAAGCGGCTATATATATATTGATATCAAAATCAAGTCTTGATGTGAACAAGATCAATAGTTTAATTTGTTGTTTCAGTTTTAATTGAACGCTAAATTATTCACTTGGAAGTGCTGTCGCAACTTCAAGAAATTGTTGTATTGAACATACAATGGGTGCATACATTATAAATATGCACTGCACGTGACAAAAGCAATGATCATGGAAAATGTTTAATTTCTAGCAATGGGTGTGTACCTTCCCATCAAATTCTTTTTGTTCCTTTTTGTGTGGAAAGTCTTTCACAATGACCTACATACAATTATATAGATCAGTCTCCCGAAAACAGAGAGATTATAATTAAAACAATCATTGACCAAATATTGATTTTGAAAGTTTGAATTTTCTTATTTGAGAAGCTCATAGTCAAATCTAACAGACCGAGTACTACTTTCTCATATGTCATTGATATTGCAGTAATTTATACCTCGATATAATCGCTCATCTTCCTGTTTATTATGGCGGGATGCACATCATGCCAAAGCTGTAACAGTTATGCATAATATTTATGTTAGTGTCCGTGTCCTTGAGCCATAAACTAAGTTATGCATAATATTTATGTTCAGAGATTTAAGAAGCCATAAAAGTGACATTTTTTTTTTATATAGAAAAATCCCGTTCTCAAAATTTTTTTATGACAAACGTGCACACTTCCATAATTGCATATGAAAGTTTAATTTCTTCATATATAACCGACTTTTATAATACAGTATGTGCATATAAAAATTAAAAACAAATAGAAACTTTCATAGAGTTAAATTGGAACTACATTTTTAAACAAAAATTAATGTTGGATACATGATATAAAGGAAATTTTCCTTAGATAAAAAAAAGAATTAATGTTTTTCATTTTTTATAATATATAAAACAATATTATAGTTGCATCATCAATCGCCGGTGTATTTGGTCTTGTACAAAAAGTTAAAAAAATTAAAAATGGGTTCCACTGTTGCTCTTCCTCTTTTTTCTCTTTCATGTTCCCAATATGTGACAGTGTGACTCTCGCTTCCTTAATTTGATATCTCAATTAATGTTGGGATAGCTCTGACCATTATATCATAAAAAATCGGTCAAACTATCTATGAATCGTTCAAATCTTCATACAAAAATTGGTGTTTCGAGTTTCCTGTACATCTATATTTTCCAACAGACATACATTTATATATTGAAAATAAGAGTTTACCTTCTCCATGCTATTCCGTAGAGTCTCCTCGGTGAATTTTAGTGGAGCCTAAGTAAAAAATATAAATTCGAACATTCGTTATTAGCTAAATCCAATTCCTAAATATGGATGCAAGTGCATCGTCCTATTTGTTTAGTGTACCTCATACACATAGTCGCGGACACAAATGATAAGTTTTGTTTTTGATGCAAATTCCATGTTTGTGTCCATCTTTAAAATTTCCTGCAACGGAGTTCAGTCATATTTAATCAAGAGTACTCAAAATATTTTAATCAGCTACTCAAATTTAATAATTGGTGGAAATTGTTGTAGCTGTCCATGGAGATTGTAATAACCATGTTTTGCATGCAATTCTTTATTTTTTTTTTAAACCATACATTTGATGTAGTGATAAAAACAATGGAGGCATGATGGAGGGTTGTTGCATGCAATTCTATTTTAATTGTTGTTGCATGCAATTCTATTGTTTTAAACCATACATTAAAATTTTGAGTTATTAACGTTTTTAAAAATAGAGGCACGATGGAGGCACAAAAAAATTGAGGCATTTGAACGCACCTCTAAAAACAATACTATGTAATATGTACATGGGTGGTTGCATTTTTCAAACTTAATATATGTGTGATAAAAATAATATTCATATGGGTGGTTGCATTTTCCAAACTTAATATATGTGTGATAAAAATAATATTCATGGGAGGTCGCTAACAAAATATTTTGTTGAAATAGCGGAATAAAGAGAGAGAGAGAGAGAGAGAATAGCGAGTTGTATTCAAACACTGAATAAAGTTCCGGGTTTGCGATATTTGTGGATTACCGCTATTCCTCGCGCTTCTAAAAGCGACCAAGGATATGTAAATTGGGATGTTTGATCCGGCTTGTCAGTCTTTACTAAATAAAAAAGGTTCCAAACTTATTTTAGTCCCAGGGAATAGACACATTAAGACTGTGGATGAAGAAATAATTGATTTAATAAAAAAAACTTAGAAACAAAAAATTATTGTAGCAATAAAAATATAAAAATATTATTATATAATTATATCTATCACCATCATAGAAATTAATTATATAATAACTTAATTAATATTGAAGAAGTTATATATTAAAAATATAATTTACTTAATTATTATTAATATTTAAAAAAATCAAACTAAAAAATAAAAATAACCGAAGCAAAATGATGATGATGATGATGATGATGATGATAATTATCATAATCATAATCATATGGATGGTACAAGAAATAGTAGCAATATTGAGTAATGATGGTGGTGATGATGATGATAATTATCATAATCATAATCATATGGATGATACAAGAAACATCATAAAAAATTATTAAATATTTTATGAATAATAAATTAATATAATATGATAATGATAATAATAATTTTTATACTATTATTGTTATTGTTTTCTATTTGGTGTGATTTCATGAGAGGGTCTTGAACTCTCGATATTTGAGAAACTACAGTCCTAAAACTTTCTCCTAGCCAACTGTGCTACCGCACCATCCTCTATTATTGTTATTGTTAATACTGTTACATACAATAATGATAAAATGTGAATGGTGTTTTTGTAATATAATTAAGGTGGGACAATATATTTTTAACTTTAGTTGCCCATTTTCCACTATTATTTCACTAGTTTTTTATTTATATTTTAAGAAAGAATTTTTTCTTTCACCTAATTATTCTGGAAAAACATTGGAATATTAAACATCTTCTTACAGCATGCATACACACTGAATTCGCACTATTTCAATTCTTGAATTAGTAATATTATTTATTACACTTCACTAGACAGACACGGCAATAGTATATCAGCATACCTGAAAAATTAACCTGAGGACTGGAGGTTCCGCAAGACCAACGTCATCATATTTCCTGTAAGAAAACAATGGTACATTACATTCAATCATATAAATATATAGTATAGAACTAAGGTGTTCTTAAGTTCACCAAGTCTATTAGTGAATTCAAGTTTAAAACCCATCGAATTTGGCTTCAAACGACGAATCTGAACCATTCAAACCCACCTACCTTACAAGTGATCGGTCTACATGTAAAAAAAAATAAAATAAAAACTTGAAATTAATTTTGCATAGAGTTAAGTGGACAAAAAATGAATGCATTAAAATTAATTTATTAACCTTTTAATTTTGACCGCTTGACTTTATACTAAACTAATTCAAATTTGTCATTTGAAGCCGATTCAATGGGTTTTAGACTTGAGTTCACCAAGGGGCTTGGTGAACTTAAGAATACCCTAGTTTTACATATTTTTGTGTGTGTGTGTGTGTGGTGTGTGTGTGTATATGTATGTATAGATATATATTTATGTATGAATATATATATGTATCAGGTAAAAAAATTGTTTTGTGATAAAGGCGAAATTTTTTTTTTCTTCTAATTTTGCATTAGTGTATTCATGTACATTAGTATTGAATAAACTAACATGTTTAGTAGCAAAACATCGGAAACTGTCAGAGAAAACAGTGCACTTTGCCTTTCAAATAATGTGTCCTACATCAAGAATAAAATTAGTGAAAAGATGGAAAAAGAAATATTGGACAACTAAGATGGTTACACACTCACTCAAAAATAAATAAAAAAAATAAAAAGACTTTGATGGTTAAATCATCGTTAAGGGGTTGCCAACTGATGAATAAAATGAATGAATAATATATATTTTAATTGGGACAACATCACAATATGGAACTTTCTAGATGTCATCTCGTTGGTGATAGTGTCAATATCATTTTTTTCTTCTTAATCTTAAACTCTTCATATGAGGGGAATCAAACTCTTGAGTTTTAGATAAACAATTATTCTAGTACTTTTTTCCTAGCCAACTGTGCTTCCTCCCGTTTTCTGTGATACTGTCAATATCATTTGATAATTGATTGGTTGATACAGTTTACTTGATTATACCATTCAACTAGTAAACTTCTGTCCCACCAGATAGAAACCTTAATTAATTAAGGACCAATCAAAGTCCGAACCCAGGGATTTACCAATGGTTATGTTTTTATTTTATTTTTTTTCATTTCTTCCTGTGAAGAAATGATAGTGATAATATAGGCCACAAGTAATTATAGTGCTGGAGTTAAATAAAAGATGCCTATAGGGGACATATATTGCTACCTCCTCTCGTTCTTTTCCTTCGTAACCTTCGACATCCATAATAATAATGCGGGGCGTAATGCATTTAGCTATCCATATTCCTTCAGTTGTTTGCTTCCTGTACATTGAAAATTCATTAATTCGATATGTCATATATATATCTACTTGTCTAAATGCATGCTAGAATGGCATTTACAAGGAACGAAGTTATTGAAAAACAAGGTAAACAAAAATTAGTTGCTCTCAGCATAGGAGGTTAAAGGCCAAACTCTTATTAAGAAAACCAAAACCAAGGTAAAAAATTAACAAGGAAATAAAATGGCAGAACACATCATGTTATAGGAGAGGAGTTGTAGGAAAAGGCACATATCAAGAAATGAAACAGCTTTGTCTGGAAAAGTAAAGACTAACTATAATAAATAAATTTAAAGCATGCAAAATCATCCAATTAATTTGGTTCCGAAACATTTCTTTTGACTTCTGAGCTTTCTCAATTACTGCAAAGAGTTGTAAGTGAACAGAGTTTACCTTCCTTTCGTGGCATCAAGCACGTCGAATTTGGTCCCAAATAAGGAGTTGAGCAAATAACTTTTACCTAGAATAGTTGAAGCAAAAAGAAGTCACATATATATACATATATAAGCATTATATCTCTGGAATTATTATAATTTAATATGTCCAAGTATAAAAGCACTTCAACTTTGAATAAAACTCAGATAATAAGACCGACCCCATATTCAGATGGTATGAAATTTCAGTTTTTGGAGTTCAGTAATTTCACAAATTCAGATTAGAGTTTAGTAATTTCACAAATAAATGGAAATCGGAAGTAATAATTTTAAGTTAACTGTAACTTCGTTACCACCGCTCTGTCGACCTATGATGGAGATTACGGTGTAGTGAGAACTTGTACTCGAAGACTTCTTTAGCTCCTCCAGAAATTTCTCAGTTTCAGATAAAAAGAACGCACCGTTCCCGTCAATCATCTGCATCTTATCCGGAAGAGCCTTTGGTGTTTCCATTTCCTTAAAGGTGTACTAGCTAGGTATGGAGATAGGTTATGTTCAGTTTAGTGTTTGACAGGTACGTACTAGAAAGTCCTCTATTTATAGAGCTCTTTATTGATTGATTCCGTTTGAGCCAAGGTGTATAATATCAATATCACTTATCCATACGCATTCAAATATTGGATATATACAATCCTTGGTAACGTAGATAGAAATATTGGGCACGTGTTCTTAAGTTCACCAAGTCCATTTATGAACTTAACTCTAAAATCAATCATATTTGCTTCAAATGATGAATCCAAACCGTTTGAATATATTGGTATCAAATGACGAATCTGAACCGTTGGAACATATTACCTTGAAAGGACGAATCCGAACTGTTGGAACTCATCTACATTAAAACCTACTAATGTTGACCACTTGACTTTATACTAAATTAATTGGGAAGTTAAAAAAATTTCAAATGTAGACACAGGAATAATAAGGTAGAAGTGTTTCAACGGTTCGGATTTGTCGTTTGAAGGTAATCTGATAGGTTTTATAGTTGAGTTCAGAAAGAGACTTGGTAAACCTAAAAACACCCTAGTTCTACTCGTTGTTTGCTGCTTTCTCCTTTTTTTTACTTAGAAACTTAAAATGTTATTTATGTAATTGTAATTACAAATTGTAGTTGACTTGACTCAAACGCAGCAGTCATTGAAAAAGTACAGTTAGTTGATCAGTATAGTAGCAATTAATGAATCAATGAATCAATGAATCAATCATATTAATGAAAAGAAAAAAAAATAAGAAAAATAAAAAAAGAAAGGAGGAGAAAGAGACTGAGAGAGTGTTGTCGGGTGTTATTGTATTTTGTAATTGTGCCACCCATATGAGGTGGGCTACGGTGAGTTGCGAAGTAAAATGCGTTTCTACTTCACGCCATATTTTTATTTTGAAAGTCCAAACGACCGATCCGAACTGTGAGATGTTTAATCCATATTGAAATGTGATTGGAGACCAAATTTTACATTTTCTGAAATTTTTTTACTATTTATTAAGCATTTTTGAAAATTGCTGTTTTGCTGTGAACAGTAAAAAAACAGTAAAATTTTCTGGACTATCAGATCAGCGACATTCAAAATTGCTTAATAAATAGTAAAAAAATTCCAACAAATATAAAATTTGGTCTCCAAGCACATTTCAATATGGAGAACAAGATGAACGGTTCAGATCGACATTTTGAACTTTGAAATCGCAAAATATGAGCGTGAAGTAAAATAGTCGCTTTACTTCGCAACTCACCGTAGCCCACCTCCACCCATATCATTCAATTATATTCCAACTTGCAACTCTATGATCCCACCATAGTAAAGGAGAAATTTTGAATTGTTATAACGTTAATTATACATCATCATCGGGCTCTCCTACTCAACCAACGGCATTAATTATTTGACCTTGTTTACATCTTCATTTACCATAAAATAAGAACTATTGTCGATTATAAGAAATTACTATTCTAAAAATTATCACTATTACTGATGATAGTACATATCTATGAACATAGCGATGCCGTTAAGCAATTTTAACCTGAAATTGCATTGAAGACGTTCATAATTTAAGATTTCCAAAATTCATCACAAATCATCAGAAATATGGACAAAATTGAATAGAGAAAAAAAACACATTTAAAAACTTATATGCTCCCCCATGCAATTTTGCGCGGTTCCCACATATATTTAAGGTGCGGATATGATCGGGAGATTTGATTTAAGAAACAATTATTTACGTAAAAAATGTTCACCTTATAGGTATAAATACTTCCGTGCATAGGCATAAATACTTTCTTACATAGGTATGAATACTTTAGAAAAAAATTTCAGTGCTAGAATTTTTGCAGTCCTAGGTAATTATGGTGCGGGTACAGTACGGTACTATAGTACGGATACTGTTATAAGGTTCCAAAATTAAAAGCAAAGAAGAAATAAATATCTTCAAACTGCACCAGTAATTACTTTCGAATTTTATACAGTCCAATCCTTTAGGATATTTATATCTGAGTATGATTATTAATATTATACAGTCCAATCCTGCATGTGTTATCTTTTCCAGTATGCCTCTGAAAGGATTTTGTAAGAAAACAAATAATTATGCTATCATATATTCATATCCGTTTGTGAACCAACTTAAGGAAAGAAAAGAAATTACTAAATCGGTCCAAGAATAAATTAAAGCAACAAAATAATGAAACGGTTTCATTTGTTCTTATCCAAGGTGCTGGCCTGGCCCCTTTTGTTATTAGTAGGAGCTATTGATACATTGTATGTAATTTTTTGACGTCTATTTCTAATTATTTAGTGGTCCACATTATCATCATACAAAGAATACCAAGTCAAATGCTCCCATGAATTAATTAATAACACTTTCAAAAACTACAATGATAGTTACATTGATAGCGAGAGGGTGACACTACTACTAAAAAATAAAAATAAATAAACACATTTATGCTCGCTCCTATACAATCGGGTGGCGTATGGTACTGATGGTGCTTATAATCAGGGGTAGCGCTCTAATTACTTGGAACATTTTACCGACTTTCCGTGCCTAATCAATTGATGGTGTTGATAGGCCCGTACATTGCCATCGGTTAATTTTATCCTATAGTTGATTTTGATTGTCTCTGCGACATGGTTAGACTACAGGGGCCGATGGCGTTGAGGGGGTGACTTTTCTATCCATTGTGTAACATGAGTCATTGGTGTTGGCTAGATCAATGTACCAACTTGTTACTATATTGAACGCTGTTCTTCGAGGCAACGCTGTAAATAATTGGAACCTTAGGTTTTGTATACACCAACTGCTTCATATATTGAACGTTAACCGATCGTGAAATCAACTTCCCAGCAATGACAAACTAAGAAGCTAGCATTCCTATATATATGGGCGTCATTTGGTTTAATTGCTTAAATTTGTATGCTAGATTTCTATGATTTCCTTTAATTTATGTTTCTTTTAATAGTTTTTTAAACTAGGGTTTAGTTCTTCAATTTTATTTTTTGTTTTGTATACGCAAAATGAATAGCCAAAATAGTAGTTCTTCATCATATCCTTCTTGCAAGAAATGTCATAAGCCAAGTGTTGTGATACTTTCATGGACCAAAAAGAATCTCTGGGGAGAATTTTATAAATGTCAAGAATGCAATCAGTGGATGAGTTGGTACACCAACTGGTGTGACAACATCATCAATTTCAATAATGTAAGTTTACATTATCAGATGCAACCTAACAAACAAGTTCCAAGATAAAAATTAAGCAGTGGTTGTTTCGATTCTCAAGAAACAATTAGTAGTATTAATTATACCCTTTGTATTGATTCATGTGATTTATTGTTTAATTATTGTGTTGTTGAAGACAGAAAAAAATGTTTCATGTGAAGTAGTGGAATGTCACTCTGTGGTTGTTAATTTGTAATTTTTTTAAGTCATGTTTTATGTGACACGTTAGAAGCTTCTATCATGCTTTATCTCAATTAAGTTCTAATAAATGGGTCACAGTCTGACACTTAATATGTTAAACAAGTTCTAAAAACTAAATTATATTGGCTTCAAATGACGAATCTGAACCGTTGGAACATATTGACTTCAAATGACGAATCCGAACCGTTGGAACACATTGGCTTCAAATGACGAATCCGAACAGTTGGAACTCATCTACATTGAAATCTACTAATGTTGACCACTTGAGGAATCTAAACCATTGAAACTCATCTACATTATAACCTGCTAATGTTGACCGCTTGACTTTATACAAATTAATTGGAAAGTTAAAAAAATTTCAAATGTAGACGCTGCAATAATAAGGTAGAAGTCAGTGGGACGAGAGAGATATTAATGTAAAATAATAATAAGAGAAAAAAAAAAAGGAAGAAGGACAGAGATAGAGTGAGTGTTGTCGGGTGTAATTGTGCCACCAATATCATTCAATTATATTCCAACTTGCAACCCTATGATCCCACCATAGAATTTTTGAATTGTTAGAACATTAATTATACATTCTCATCGGGCTCTCCTACTCAACCAACGGCATTAATTAATTGACCTTGTTTACATTTTCATTTACCATAAAATAATAACTATTGTCGATTATAAGAAATTACTATTCTTCAGATTATCACTATTATTCACGATCGAAATGAAGCTGAGGTTGCTTCGATTTTCAAGAAACAACTAGTATTATTAATTGTACCTTGTGTATTGATTCTTGTGATTTATTTTTTAATTATTGTGTTGTTGAAGAAAAAGAAGAAAAAAAATGTTTCATGTGAAGTAGTAAAATGTGACTTTGTAGTTGTTAATTTGTAAATTTCTTAAGTCATGTTTTATGTGACACGTTAGAAGCTTCTATCATGCTTTATCTCAAATAAGTTCCAATAAATGGGTCACCGTCTTACATTTAATATGTTAAACAAGTTCTAAAAATTAAATTATATTTCAAAGACAAGCTTTCGGTTTTTGGTTTGTATTTTGTTCAAATCTATTCTCATATTTAAATTTAGTTTTGTTTGTTTGGTATAGGTAAATGCATTGTTTAATTTGAATTCAAATCTAGCTTGGATTTGATTGGTAATTTTTTTATACTGAAATTGGAGTGCGTATCCTCTGAGATATCTCATATTTTGAGTGACTGACGTGTCCGGTGTCTATTCGGGGACAGCGTAAGGACCGGTATTATTTGATCTTTAAGGTTCGTGCATAACGTATTTGAACGGTTGAGATTTTCCAATAAGTCAAGTAAAATATGAGATATCCGAGGATGCGAATTCATGAAATTGTAGGTGTATTGCTTGCTAGTAGTTCAGTAATTGTAGGTGCAATAGTTTCTTCATTTTTATTTATGGCATGTGGTAGTTCAGTAATTGGACAAAAATCAGAGGGGTTTGCTTGCTAGTTGTAAAATAGTAGTTGACTTGACTCAAACACAGAAGTCATTGAACAGTACAGTTAGTTATTCAGTATAGTAGCAATTAATGAATCAATGAATCAATCATATTATCCTAGCTAGCCGTAAGGGATAAAATATTTTATACTTTTCTCATCTGAAATGAAAGGGTTTCAAAATCCTCACTTCGGTTAATTTGTAAGAGAGATAGAAAACTCGGAAGAAATAAGAAGTTTCCAAGTAACAGAAGAAGGGGTAGGCCGTGGATAAGTAATATATATGAAAATCAGATAAAGCAATCAGTGAAAGAAAAATATATATGAAAACTGAATAAGAATGAAAATCAGATGCATGGGTCCCATTTAGGTACCCATTTTTTTTTAATTTTAAATTGTCCTTTAATTCTCAAATTATACAATTCAGTCCCACATGTAGCCAATCATAATAATTCTTAATTTGTTAATTGACGTATGACAACCCCAATTGATTCTTGTACGTACATTTGCAATCAATCAAAATTTCATTTCCTACTTTATAAATGTTTTTGAATATTTCAAAGTAGCCAAATGAACATTAAACATACTTTTAATATATTTAAATTATTGTGTACTATTTCAAACAAATTGATTCATGGAAATTGCAATCTATCAAATTCCCAATTATACAGATTACATAATTCTTAATATTTTCGAAATAATATCATATTTATATTAGCCAAACAAAATTTTAAATAATCGGTTTGATAGTAATTCTCTTCAAACTGACATAATTATCATACTAATCTCTTCAAACTCACGTAATTATCTCTGCCTGACAACTTCATCTTCAACATCTGAGATCATAGGTTGAAATTCTTTCCATCGAGCTTGTTTTGTTGTATAAGTAGCAGTCAGATTCTCCAAGAGAAGAACAAATTCAGACTTCTCTCGGCAACAGACTCTGATTTCTTGGCCATTTTTATTTCGCAACTGTTTAAGAGAGTAAGTAATAACAGAAAAATAATCAAAGGGAAAAATGAAAAAGAAACTCACACAGGAAACCAATTTGGCTATAGAGATGCACAAAATCGATACTGAGCTCTGATACCATGACAAATTATTAAAAATAAATAAATAAGAAAAAACTCCCGTGAAACTCTCTTCCCTACCTTGTTTTATTTCGTTGGTAAAATCTGAGTTTTATATTTTACGAAAGAGAATATCCTCCTCTTATATCAGAGA
Source organism: Carex rostrata (assembly GCA_964058875.1). NCBI lineage: Eukaryota > Viridiplantae > Streptophyta > Magnoliopsida > Poales > Cyperaceae > Carex > Carex rostrata. The sequence goes on from CAXKVT010000056.1 coordinate 3,286,680, forward strand.
TTATGGCGGTTAGGGCATATACCTTGTTGTTGATCTACATTCTTTATTAGTATATGTTTTTTCTTCTATATTTGAATATATTACAAGAGGAAATATAATAAAAGAGAAATCTTCCTCACATTAAAATTACCTTACCGGTACCCTTGTTATGGTTGTCAGATAACAAAATGATAGCGGGTAAATAACGGATATTACTAATGTATGTTATGAATATAATGGATAATCAATTTACCTTGTAACTCCCATTATTAATCCTCATTCATTCCCCCACTACTCCACTACCATTAGAATTATATCTCACAACTATTTGGAATTCATTTTCTTAATTATTATTGCAATGCCTTTTCATTTATAATTTGTGACCTATATATAGAGGTATTGTAATTTTGTATTGTACACACAGGAGAAATATATGAATAAAGAGATTGTCATCTTCTCCTCTCTATCTTATTTATTCTTCTTTATGCTTGTTTATCTTTATTTTATAACAATGTAATAATTATTTTTATATTTTATTAAATAAAACATTAAAATATATTTGTTTCACACACGTATAGTACTTTGTTGAAAATTTATTGTAATTTACTATAATTTATTTAAGTGTTTTAATGATTAATTAAGTGTAACACAACTACAACTACATAGTATAGGATTTTTAATTGTGCCATTGACAACCCTAATTCATGTGGTAGTTTACTAATTGGACAAAAATCAGAGTATTGATTGCTTGTAGTAAAGTAGTAGTTGACTTGACTCAAACGCATCTATCATTGCCGTGTACAGTTCGTTGTTCAGTATGGTAGCAATTAATGAATAAATCAATCATATTATCCTAGGTAGCATAGCACTAACCTCGTCGTGCTCCCGGTCTCGGGATTAATTTATCCTATATTTAATCAAGTTGTTGTTCTTTTTTTTTATCAAAGAAATCAATATACCTGTCAATCTACGAATTAGCAAATCAACAGTGTAGGGATAAGAAGGAATAATATAATTCAGTTTGATAAGATAATTAAGTCATCTTGTTGACACAAGTAACAATTAAATAATGGAGAAAAGGGCAAAACCACACCAGGAGCCAGCGAGCAATACAAAAAATGCTATGCACATGCCTACGGGCTTGTATTAAAAAAGAAATTGGTATGCACATGCTGGGGATCTGGAAGAAGCGAAATGAGGTGCTATTCAGGGGTCATGTAAATATGTAATATGCCCGGGGCATTCGACTTGTCATGTTACATCACCCTTATCTAAGAGACATGTGGTGCTATTCTTCAGATTATCACTATTACTGACGATAGTACGTATCTACGAAGGTACCGATGCTGTTCAGCAATTTTATCCTCGCGGATAAAACACAATCTTGTAGTTTTGTGTCATTTGCCCACTAGTGTAAAAACTGGAATCAGGATCAGCCTATTTGGATCGGTTATATGAGCCAACCGATCCTTAAAGGTATTTGAATCGGTTTTCTTAAAAAATCCGATCTTAAAAACTATTCAGATCGGGTTTTATTATCAACCGATCCTGATTTATGAACTATCAGGATCGGTTTTTTGTTAGAACTGATCCTGATACTATCAGGATCAGTTATTCTAAATAACTGATCTTAATAATTCAACTATCAGGGTCGGTTGTTTATAAAACCCGATCCTGATAGTATCAGGATCGGTTCTAACAAAAAACCGATCCTGATAATTGAAATATCTCAAATAAATCTTATTAATTGAAATATATCATAAAATAGCATCTGGATCGGTTCTATACATAATAACCGATCCAAATAACTTAAATACATCTAACAAATTAAAATATATCAGAAAATAGCATCTGGATCGGTTCTGTACATAAAAACCGATCCTGATAGTATCTGGATCGGTTCTGTACATAAAAACCGATCCTGATAATATCTGGATCGGTTTTACAGACCCACCGTTGGATGATCATGCAAAAATGAACGGTCTGCATTCCATTTAATAATTTGATGCCATTAATAATTAATGAAATTGTATAAAATTGATCATAGTAGAGTTGATTTGGCCATACAAACACAAATAAATAAATTTTATATTTTTCACATTTTTCTTAATATTTATCTGTGTACATGCATTACCAAACAGAAAAGAAAATAAATGGTAGCCGTTTGATGGTTGATAGACCATCAATATGAGTGGGGTTTACCACAGTGATCTTTCTTATATATAGTATCAGGATCGGTTTTTTATAAAAAACCGATCTTGATACTATTTTTTTTTCAAAGTTGGTTCTGCAGCAAAAAAAAAAAAAAAAAAACTATTAGGGTCAGTTTTTTATAAAAAACCGATCATAATTGTTAAGTATTAGTGTCGGTTGTTTATAAACAGCCGACACTAATACATTAATGTCGCCTTTTTATAAACAGCCGACACTAATTCTCAGTTATTAGTATCGCCTACATATAAATAGCCGACACTAATATTATTAGTGTCCGATTTTTGTAAACGACCGATACTAAAGTATTAGTGTCGGTTTTTTAAGGCGACACTAATTGTATGTTCTCCACTAGTGTAAGAGGCTTGATTATGAAAATTAACTCTGTATAAAAAAAATATATAAATAAGGCATATTAATAATTCTCAATGAGACTTGAAAGCAACATGGACACAAATGAAAATTTCGGTACTTAAAGGTTATTTTTATTTCATTATTTTTGTTTAGATATGAGTCTAGGTGAAAATCAACTATACCTTTCTCCTCTCTCAACACGTACGCAAAGTTAGTTTCAATGAGAGTCAAATACATGATTGTGCAATCAATTCTTAAATTAATCACATTTAAAAAAAAAAGTGATCAAAATAATATTTCAATTCCCGTTACAACGCATGGGAACTTGACTAGTACAATAAATAAACACACTTAAAAAAACATTTATATTATGTATCATAACATTCAAAATTCAAAAGCGATAGTGCAATTTTTGAAACAAGCAAGATAATTAAATTTCACACAATTGCAAGCATTGAAACACACGACATAATACAAATACAAAATTAAAACAGATACAACGGCAAAAGTGCAATCCGAGAAACACCCGAGAGAATGAAGAGACATCTCCCTATAACCCCTATAATATAAACATTTGAAATAAGTTGCTTAACTGGAGTGAACAAATAATTCTACACAACGTGCGCACACACACACACGCATACACACACATAGATGTGTGTGTGTGTGTACATCAAGAATATGATCAGTGATTGATGTATATAGTATACCTCAGTGGTTCGAATCAAGATTCGTCAATGATATCATCTACGTGGACACGACGTTCATTTTCATTGCGTGCTCTCGTAACAGCTTTATAGATATCGCATGAACTGCTAACTACACCAACATAAAACTGTGATGGATCCAAGGTAAAGATTCCCAAAGCTGTCCTTATTGTTATTGTAGTTGCAACTTTTGCTGTTGTACCGAGAATGCGTAGAATCTGCAATTAATTAACAACATCGAAGGTTAGTATATGTCATGAACTAAGAAATGACAACTGCATCGGTACTGGAACACAAAAAAAAGTGCATGTAGTTCTCTTGCATATTATATATTATTTAACTCCCTTGCTCTTAGATTTAAGGAACTTAAATTCTGATTGGCCAGCTCCAATTGAAGGATTAATATATGGAGAATGAATCACTGGACAAGGTGCTTTATAATATGTATGTATGAATATATATGTATGAAGCACAAGCCATTTCATGCTTTACACTCTCTCATGCCGTTGTGGAGGGTCAAACAGCTGGTCCGAACCGCTTAGCATGATATCCATATTGAAATGTGCTTGAACACCAAATTTTGCATCTTTTTAGATTTGTTTTACTAATTGTTTAGAATTTTTTATAACTGTTGTTTTTGAATGGTCCACAATTATATGAAAAACAATCATTTTAAAAAATTCTAAAAAAATAGTAAATGAACTCCAAAAAAATGAAAAATTTGGTCTCCAAGCACATTTCAATATAGAGATAAGAGCATAATGTACAAGACGGTCCATGCTTTATAAAGAAACATAGCCCATATACACACACACACACATATAGGGAGAGAGGTTGACTACTCTACTTACATAAGGATATGAGGGTCTATGCTTGTAAATCATTTTTTCGTTTTCAATGTTCAAATGGTGGATATGAAGAACTCAACATGTTCTCCATTTTAATACGTGTTAGGAAACAAAATTTTACATTTTTTAGAATTTTTTTACTATTTAATTAGAAATTTTCAAAACAGTGTTTTAATATGGTAAAAAATAAAAAAATAAAAAGAATCTGAAAAACACTGTTTTGCAAAATTCTAAAAAAATAGTAAATTTTTTTTTTAAAATGTCACATTTTGTTCCGTTACACGTACTAATATGGAGAACATATTGAGCGCTTCAGATCGACTATTTGGACATTAAAAATATAAAAATGACTTACAATCATATGCTTATGTAAGTAGAGTAGCCAAACCCCCCCCCCCTCCTCTCTCTCTCTCTCTCTCTCTCTCTATATATATATATATATATATATATATATATAGATATAGAGTAAGTCTACCGTACATTGCAATGCATAGACATTTTTGTGTATTGGACTATAAGTCGCCGGATTCAAAGTCCAAATGACCGATCCAAACCGTTCATCTTCTTCTACATATTAATATGTGCTGGAGACCAAATTTTATATTTTTTGGAAATTTTTTACTATTTATTAAGCAACTTTGAAAATCGCTTATCCAATGGTGCCTTTTGATTTTACTATTACCGTTGGATCAACGATTTTCAAAGTCGCTTAATAAATAGTAAACAAATTCCAAAAAATGTAAAATTTGGTATCTAAGCACATATTAATATGGAGAACAAGATGGACGGTTTGGATCGGTCATTTGGACTTTGAATTGGTGATTTATAGTCTAATACACAAAAATGCTTATGCATTGCAATGTATGGTAGCCTTACTGCATTCTCTACATATATGTGTGTATGTAGATATACATATGTGTGTGTATATACATACATATATATGTGTGTATCTACAAACATATATATATACACACACACACACAATTCCGGTATGGTTTGAAACAATATACTGAAAGAAATGGCCACCGAGCAACTAATTTGAAGTTCTAATGAATTAAAATATGTTTCTTGGCGGTAAATTTAGGAAACTAAGTAATGTCAACAGGGAACTCGAGTAATGAAAGCAAACCTCGATATTTTTTGCCTTTTCATCTGCAATTTTTATGAGCTCTTCTGCAACAATTCTTTGCTTTTCTCCACGTATATTTTCATAGTGATGTTGTACATCTGAAAAAAAAAAAATGTCGTTATTGATATCAAGCAATACATGAAAAATTGCTCTCTGCTATCTGGCTTGGAAATTATAATAGGACAATGATCGTTTCTAAACTGATTTCCAATTGCATGTAAACTCTCTTAGAAGAAACTAAATTAATCTGTTACCTACTATCTGAGATGCATAATTTAATTATCATGTTAAATTTAATTAGTATAGTTATGGATAAATTAATTGATTTAATAAATGATACTGATTGTCTATTTATTTGTTTATTTATTTCTGCACAAAATCTATAAAAAGCAAAATTTGATCTCAGATGTAGGAGCACATGTAGAATTATTGGTGAGTCATTACTTAAGAGTGCCTCGGTATGTACCTATTTAATTTGTATTTAACTAATTATGGAAGAAATTAAGTTCATGTAAACTCTTATTTAACATTATTAATGTGTCATGCAAGGACGTGAATTATGGAAGCTTTCAAATTGCTTAGGAAAATTGATTACCTGGACGTGAATTCTTATTGAAAATTAACATGTAAGGAAGTATCGCGCCAGTTACAGTAGATACATCCAGCACAGAAATCTTTTTCATCTCATCCCGAATCTCTGACTTTGCTTTGGAAAGTGTACAAGCACATAAGCTGTCAATTTTTTCCTCAAATGTTGGTTTAAAGAGCTGGAGGAGCAAGGAAAAGGGAAAAAAAAATATAATGGATCGTTGATAACTTTCACATAAAAAGATTGTTAAATTAACGTATAAACAAGATCTGTAATAAAAACTAATTTGATCTTGTGAGCCATTCTGGATATGCTTCTATATTAAAGATATATAGCAACAATGTCGAAAAATGGAAGATTAAAGTAGCTCTGATCTTATACAGGTATATACTGTTTCCTGTTAGTTCCTTCTTTGCAGCTTTTTCTGACCTAGTGTTGTTTCTGAGAAGTTAGGACACTAGAAAACTCACTTTTATGATCTTCTTTACCAGATTCTCTTTTACTTGTTCCCTTATATCCCCTTTGATTGCTGTCGTTTCTTCTTCATACCTATTTAATTTGATGCATATGTTATTTACCAACATTTTCAATTAATTACTAAAACTAAGTACCAGTCCCCATTAATGGTCAAATGTTTGAAAAGAAATTTCTTATCTGAACATGAAATATGATCTATAGATACCAACTTTTGAATGCACCATCATGTAAATGCCAAGTGATGGCAAATATTACGAAGGAAAATTCAACAATTCAATCTACAGCAGAAATTTTCTGAAAACTAATTTCATCTATTATTGATACCTAGTTTTTTTTTTATTTTTTATGATGACTAGTAGTAACAATGGGATGAACAGGTCTTTTTATGATGTTGACCCCAAGGAAACCACTTTTGGAAAATGAAATTGTTTTTTTCTGAAATTGGAGGTTATCAGTAATCACAGAATATTAGTTATCAACACATGATTAAATAAAACGGAAGAACATGAGTTGAAGCATCCAACTTCATTAAACATATAAAAATTTTGTTATCTTATTCAGTACGTATTCTTAATTATCCCCTATTACTTAAGTGCTCTTTTTATATTTTTAAAAATACTAAAACAAGTAGCTTGTATCTTTCCTCAAAAAATAAAAGGAGTGTGTGTAAAAAAAATTCAATGGAATGGATGTTTTATTCACCTTGATGCCATATGTTTATATAGTTATATCTATTTACCTGGTCGTTATTATTGTAAGAAATATTTGCAATTTCTTGTTGAATTCTTTTACTGGCATGGATTTATCAGACATCAGAGACTTGTATTCCTGCAATGCATAGCATGTAGCACTTATTTATGCAGAAATGTAGAAGTAATGCAAGTTAAGTGAAGGTTTTAGCCAACCTTCATTTCAGTTAAAGAACCTAGTATCTCTTTCTTAGACTCCTCACACATAAGCGTTGACATCGCCACCTACAAAAACAAAAAGGTTAAAAAATGTGTTGGCACCTAATTTATTAGTGATTTAAATTATCACAAACAAGGAACAAATGATAAAACTTCAAAATTGAAACCTTATAATCAGCATAAGAAATTGAAACCTTATGTTCAGTTTAGTGTTTGACAGGTACGTACTAGAAAGTCCTCTATTTATAGAGCTCTTTATTGATTGATTCCGTTTGAGCCAAGGTGTATAATATCAATATCATTTATCCATACGCATTTAGATATTGGATATATACAATCCTTGGTAACGTAGATAGAAATATTGGGCACGTGTTCTTAAGTTCACCAAGTCCATTTATGAACTTAACTCTAAAATCAATCATTTTTGCTTCAAATGATGAATCCAAACCGTTTGAATATATTGGTATCAAATGACGAATCTGAACCGTTGGAACATATTACCTTGAAAGGACGAATCCGAACTGTTGGAACTCATCTACATTAAAACCTACTAATGTTGACCACTTGACTTTATACTAAATTAATTGGGAAGTTAAAAAAATTTCAAATGTAGACAGAGGAATAATAAGGTAGAAGTGTTTCAACGGTTCGGATTTGTCGTTTGAAGGTAATCTAATAGGTTTTATAGTTGAGTTCAGAAAGAGACTTGGTAAACCTAAAAACACCCTAGTTCTACTCGTTGTTTGCTGCTTTCTCCTTTTTTTTACTTAGAAACTTAAAATGTTATTTATGTAACAATTTGTGTAATGTAATTGTAATTACAAATTGTAGTTGACTTGACTCAAACGCAGCAGTCATTGTAATTACAAATTGTAGTTGACTTGACTCAAACGCAGCAGTCATTGAAAAAGTACAGTTAGTTGATCAGTATAGTAGCAATTAATGAATCAATGAATCAATCATATTATCGTAGCTAACTAGCGTAGGAATAATCTTCTCCTATAAGAAAAGTCAGTGGGACGAGATAGATATTAATGAAAAGAAAAAAAAATAAGAAAAGAAAAAAAGAAAGGAGGAGAAAGAGACAGAGAGAGTGTTGTCGGGTGTAATTGTATTTATTAGTAATTGTGCCACCAATATCATTCAATTATATTCCAACTTGCAACTCTATGATCCCACCATAGTAAAGGAGAATTTTTGAATTGTTAGAACATCAATTATACATTCTCATCGGGCTCTCCTACTCAACCAACGGCATTAATTATTTGACCTTGTTTACATCTTCATTTACCATAAAATAATAACTATTGTCGATTATAAGAAATTACTATTCTTCAGATTATCACTATTACTCATGATAGTACATATCTACGAACGTAGCGATGTTGTTAAGCAATTTTAACCTGAAATTTTTATTCATAGGAAAATAAAAAATAAAAAATAAAAATAGGAAATGTTGTAGGAGAATTTCAAAAATTGGAAAGTAGGAATAAGCCATGGTGTCGTCCCTTCAGGCGCCATAGCACATCTCGAACTAGAAAAAAAAATGGGAAAAAAAAAAAAGTGGGACGCCATGGCCCATCCAAACCGGAAAAAAAATGGGCCGCTATGGCCACTACTAAAAAAAAACACTTCTATATTGGTTGAAACCGTTGCTTAGAATTAGACTGAGGGAGGAGATTGAGGAGTTAAGAGTTATTTTATTGGACATGGAGATGTGGAGTTGTTTAGAATTAGTAAAGACGTGGCAAAATTTGAAGAGGTGTCGAAAAAGTATAAAATCTAATTATTAATCTACATAGTTCAAATAAAACAACCGTGTATATTGAACTAAAATAGACATGGGTCCTTCCAAACCGTGTACTATAATTATAATATATATATTGAGTTGGGTTATGGTCTATTGCAATGTATAGTCTCTTTTGTATATTGGATTATAAATTACCGGATTCAAAGTCCAAATAACCGATTCAAACCATTAATCTCGTTCTTCATATTAATATGTATTTGGAGAGAAAATTTTACATTTTTTGAAAAAAATTTACTATTTTTTTAGATTTATTGAAAATCACTACTTTTTTATGGTCCAGATTTATCTGAAAACAAAAATTTTCAATAAATCTAAAAAAACAGTAAAAAAATTTCAAAAAATGTAAAATTTGGTCTCTAAACACATATTAATATGGAGAACAAGATGAACGGTTTGGATCGGTCATTTGAACTTTGAATCCAGTGATTTATAGTCCAATGTATATGGAAAAGAGTCTATACATTGCAATGCATCATAGCCCATCTCTCTCTCTCTCTCTCTCTATATATATATATATATATATAAAGTCTACCATAAATACTTTCTTACATAGGTATGGATACTTTAGAAAAAAAATTCAGTGCTAGAATTTTTGCGGTCCTAAGTAATCATGGTGTGGGTACATTGTGGTACTGTAACATGGGTACTGTTATAAGCTTCCAAAATTAAAAGCAAGGAAGAAATAAATATCTTCAAACTGCACCAGTAATTATTTTCGAATTTTCCAATTTGCACAATCTATCCTTTAGGATATTTATATCTGAGTATGATTATTAATATTATACAGTCCAATCCTGTATGTGTTATCTTTTCCAGTATGCCTCTGAAATGATTTTGTAAGAAAACAAATAATTATGATACAATATATTCATATCCGTTTGTGAACCAACAAGGAAAGAAAAGAAATTACTAAATCGGTCCAAGAATAAATTAAAGCAAAAAAATAATGAAACGGTTTCATTTGTTCTTATCCAAGGTGCTGGCCTGGCCCCTTGTGTTATTAGTAGGAGCTATTGATACATTGTATGTAATTTTTTGACGTCTATTTCTAATTATTTAGTGGTCCACATTATCATCATACAAAGAATACCAAGTCAAATTCTGCCATGAATTAATTAATAACACTTTTAAAAAACTACAATGATAGTTACATTGATAGCGAGAGGGTGACATTACTACATATAAAAAAAAACAAAAAAAAAACACATTTATGCTCGCTCTTATACAATCGGGTGGCGTATGGTATTGATGGTGTTTATAATAAGGGGTAGCACTCTAATTACTTGGAATATTTTATCTACTTTCCGTGACTAATCAACTGATGGCGTTGATGGGCCCGTCCATTGCCATTGGTTGATTTTGATTGTCTCTACGACATGGTTGGACTACAGGGGCCGTTGGCATTGAGGGGGTGACATTTTCTATCCATTGTGTAACATGAGTCATTGGTGTTGGCTAGAGCAATGTACCAACTCGTTCCTATATTGAACCTATATATATGACGATGTTCTTCGAGGCACTACAGCAAAATTGCTCATCTGAGACCGGATTTTGAGACAGATTCAATCGCCGGTCACAGAAAATCTCCAAAAAAATAAAAAAAAGAGGCAGCGGGGACAGATTTAATCCAAAGCTTTCTGGGACCGGCGCCACACTCTTCTGGGACCGATATTGCCCAGTCCCAGAAGGTCACGGTCCTCCTCTCCTGCGTTGTGTTAGGTTAGCAAAAAAAAAAAATCGAGACTGGATGCCTCCACTGAAGAACGCCTCCGTTTTCTCTTCTCCTTCGTTAGCCGTCGTTTTCTCCTCTCCTCTTGGACCACCACCGACCACCGACCACCGACCGTTCACTGCTGGGAACGCTCTTTCCTCTTCTCCTCTCCGTTGTTCAATTTTGTCAAGGTTTGCCTCCTTTGTAATCGATTTTGTTTTCTCTTCTCCTCCTAATTTTCTTTTCGATTTTAATCGATTTTGTCCCTGGTTTTTGCGATCTGATCAAATCTCTCATATCCTGTTTGGCTTTCAATCCTTCTACCAGGATGCAAAGGGGAATAATGTTGATCTAAGCACGTACAGCAGTTCATCCTTGGTTCTGGCTTCGCAGTGGTACAGCAGTTCATCTCTGGTACAGTTAAGTGCTGGTACAATAAGGTGTTTCAGATTTTTGTTAATTATAAATTTTTATTAACTTGATTATTGATTTCCCTGGGAAGTAATTAGGGCACCGATATAGGTTCTGGTTTGATCTGGCCTTTGTAGTTCTCCTGTTAAGAAAAAAAAATGTAAATTTGTGTTATTCAAAGGATAAAATGATGTAAAGTTTTCGTTAATAATGAAATTAAGTACTACTTGTGTACTATGCAGAACAAAAAGGAATTAGGCTATTGATTTGATTTTCTATTATATGATGAAAAATACACCCTTTCCTCCCTCCAAAAACTCCAAATAATTACTTTGAAAAATTTGATTGGACCAGATCAAATGACTTTTGTATGTCAGTTAGGTTTACCAGTACTTTAGATTAACATGGCACTGTCATCAAATTGGTACTAAATTGAATGATAATTTGTATCTAACTTTGAGCTGGCATTATTTTTCATTCGTGCAGCTTTTGTTGACATCAAAAGGGAAAAAAAATATACTACAATAGCATGATGGACAATTAAAAGGATCTAGCTAGTTGGATTCAATGGGCTACTAATTGGTGTAGTGCACTAGTGCTTTCTATAGAAGTTCCTGTACATAGGTAACATTCTTTTTTTCTTCTTTTTGGCTGACATTTTTTTCTTCTCTGATTCTGTGATTATGTGAATTGAGGGACTGTATTTTCTGTGGATTGAGGGAATTGAGGTACTGTGACATTTAGGTTATGTGAATTGAAGACTGGGACTACAAAATAATTATATGCATCCGGTAATTTGTTTCTTCTCTTTTGATCTATCTCAAGAGTGCAATGAGATAAATGGTGATTTACTGAGAATGGTAATTTGTCCATTTCAGATGTCAAATAGCTGTGCATATCAAGAGTGTTTTGGTGTGAGAGGCACGCAAGACTTCACATCTTGGGTTTGCCAGGCTTGTGAAACACCTGACATAAAAAGAGAATGTTGTCTCTGTCCTGTGAAAGGTACTTATTATTATTTTTTTCTTGGATAATATATGCATGATGCAATGTTTGCAAATAATAAGAAATGTCACATATAGGATATATGAAATCTCCTTTGAGTTTGTTGCTTTCCGAAGTTCCAATGTCTTTTACATAAATGAGGGAGACATGAGGAGGTAGTTTGTATACTTTATAATGGTATTAAAATTAAATAGTAGTAGTATAGGCTTGTTCTCTGAGTTACGGTCTGAGTATATGGTACATGTTCGGCGCTTTCTCCTTAGCCTTCCTTAGAGCTTAATCTCACTTAATCCAAGCGAACAATAATTCCTTTGATCGGCTTAAAGCATCTCCTTTACTTAATTTCTTAAGTCAAGTCTGCTGCCTCCTTAGCACACTTCCCTCCTTTGTAGCTCCTTAGGCCCAATTTGCGGATGGAAATACCCTGAAAAAGTACAGCTCCTTAGTACCTCCTTTCTCTTTGGAATTTTCTATTCATTTCTCCTTCTCAGTCCAACGCATGTCCCTATGCATAGAGAAAAAAATCACCTCCTCTTTCCAGCCATGATTACCGACTCTCCGGCGACCAAATCTCAAATCTAATGCCACAAACAGCTTCCTCTTGAGATGACCTCTTCGTCGACATCCAACAAGACTACTTCATCGACATCCAACAACTAGGTATTTCTCCTCTACCCCCACCCCCTCTCGTCCCGCTCCTCTCCAGCCCTCAATTTGAACATGTCCTAGGCATGCACTGTTCTCCTCCATGGGCAGCTTGTTACTTGCTCGTTTTTTTTGAGCTCATGTTGAATTTGACGATTTTGCTCAGCATCTCAATTTCGTCTACATTCTTGCCTAACTGTGAATTGAAATCTTAGACTTAACAATTTCGCATGCGGGCTGGTTTATTTGGTGTCATGTTGATTTTGGGAGCAAATGCAAAATATGTTTCAATCGGTACTGGTACAGTGCCTAAAATTGGAACTGGTACAGAGCACTATTGGATACGATTTTGTTTGTATTAATTTTGTTTCAAGTCTTTATTGAATTATAATTAATTTTGTATGGTGACCTATTGATTTTGTTAATATGTTAATAAAGGAGTTGAAGCTAGTACAGTATGGTGCTTAAAATTGCAGTAGTAGATATTTTTTTGGCTTTGTTGTTTCTTCTTCTTGTGTTGACTGTAGGAACAAATGAAGTGGCTAATTAGCTGCGCGAGAGTCCAGTCATGAGTGCATTAGTTTGATTTTATTAGGTACCTAGTTTGGTAACATGTGTGATTCCAATTATTTTATGGTTCAAATTTGAATCGCAAACTTACAACATGCACTTAGTCTATTTTTTTTCTTGCTTGCTCAGTTCATAATTTACTTCTCAATCTTAATTTTTTGTTGCTATGTTTTTAATAAAATTTATTTAATACATTAAATGTTGGTTTTATTAACTTAATCAAAATTAATATAATCATATATACAAATCATGTTGTAACATCATTTAGCTTTCACAATTACATTTATTGCATAACAAACATACGGGGTAATTTGGTATTTACACACTATTGCATATATTTTATTTATATCAAGACTTCATTCTTAATCCTACCATCTCACCGAACATATCTTCCTTAGCAAAGATTAAATTTTTAATCCTCATCTCTTAAAGAGGCTTGCCTAACATGGCCATGGAGTTCTATAGTAATTTTACAGAGTTGGGAACTAATTTTCTAGGAATTGGTTGGACATATAATTACTAACTTTGCTCGGAGCATGGATAACTGATGAGTATTATGCTTGTAATTTACAGGGGGTGCGTTGAAGCCTGTGTGATGCAGCAAAATATTTGGTGAATTGTGTACTATACTGTTTAACCATTGAATGAAATTGTGTACTATATTGTTATGATATTATGATTTCTTATTTCTGCCTAGTTATGTATGTATTGTAAAACAACTTTAACCTATGTATGAAACATTCTTGGGGCCGGAGAAAAAAATATATAACAGGATGTGTTTAATGTTGTATTTATTTGGTATATTTTGAACCAATTGGGGAAAAGAAAAATAATAAAAAATATATAAAAAAAAATTAACCTTCTGCGACCGATTTGAGACCCTTCTGTGACCACTCAATCGGTCTCTGATAGTCCTCTAAGCCGCGTAAGCGTATAGCACCAGTGACGGATCTTGTCGGTCGCTGAAGAGGTCATCTGCGACCGGCGCCTTAACTTTCTGCGACCGATGACGTCAGTGGACGGATCATCTGTGACGGAGCAACTGCGACCGGGTCATCTGCAACCCATTTTGGTCATCTGGGACCGGTGCCCCCCTTCTGCGACCGGCGCTTCACCCATCTGCGACCCATTTTATGGGTCGCAGAAGGGTATTTCTGCTGTAGTGAGGCAACGCTGTAAATAATTGGAACCTTAGGTTTTGTATACACCAACTGGTTCATATATTGAACGTTAACCGATCGTGAAATCAATTTCCCAACAATGACAAACTAAGAAGCTAGCATTCCTATATGGGCGTCATTTGGTTTACTTAAATTTGTATGCTAGATTTCTATCATTTCCTTTAATTTCTGTTTCTTTTAATAGTTTTTTATATGGTTTGCTTAATTAGGTACAATTTAAACTAGGGTTTAGTTCTTCAATTTTATTTTTTGTTTTGTATAAGCAAAATGAATAGCCAAAATAGTAGTTCTTCATCATATCCTTCTTGCAAGAAATGTCATAAGCCAAGTGTTGTGATACCTTCATGGATCAAAAAGAATCTCTGGAGAGAATTTTATAAATGTCAAGAATGCAATCAGTGGATGGGTTGATACACCAACTGGTGTGACAACATCATCAATTTCAATAATGTAAGTTTAAATTATTAGATGCAACCTAACAAACAAGTTCCAAGATAAAAATTAAGCAGTGGTTGTTTCGATTCTCAAGAAACAATTAGTAGTATTAATTATACCCATCGTATTGATTCATGTGATTTATTGTTTAATTATTGTGTTGTTGAAGACAGAAAAAAATGTTTCATGTGAAGTAGTGGATTGTCACTTTGTGGTTGTTAATTTGTAATTTTTTTAAGTCATGTTTTATGTGACACGTTAGAAGCTTCTATCATGCTTTATCTCAATTAAGTTCTAATAAATGGGTCACAGTCTGACACTTAATATGTTAAACAAGTTCTAAAAACTAAATTATATTGGCTTGATGACGAATCTGAACCGTTGGAACATATTGACTTAAATGACGAATCCGAACCGTTGGAACACATTGGCTTCAAATGACGAATCCGAACCGTTGGAACTCATCTACATTGAAATCTATTAATGTTGACCACTTGACGAATCCAAACCGTTGAAACTCATCTACATTATAACCTGCAAATGTTGACCGCTTGACTTTATACAAATTAATTGGAAAGTTAAAAAAATTTCAAATGTAGACGCTGGAATAATAAGGTAGAAGTCAGTGGGACGAGAGATATATTAATGTAAAATAATAATAAGAGAAAGAAAAAAAGGAAGAAGGACGGAGATATAGTGAGTGTTCTCGGGTGTAATTGTGCCACCAATATCATTCAATTATATTCCAACTTGCAACTCTATGATCCCACCATAGGAAAGGAGAATTTTTGAATTGTTAGAACATTAATTATACATTCTCATCAGGCTCTCCTACTCAACCAACGGCATTAATTACTTGACCTTGTTTACATTTTCATTTACCATAAAATAATAACTATTGTCGATTATAAGAAATTACTATTCTTCAGATTATCACTATTATTCACAATCGAAATGAAGCAGAGGTTGCTTCGATTCTCAAGAAACAACTAGTATTATTAATTGTACCTTGTGTATTGATTCTTGTGATTTATTTTTTAATTATTGTGTTGTTGAAGAAAAAGAAGAAGAAAAATGTTTCATGTGAAGTAGTAAAATGTGACTTTGTAGTTGTTAATTTATAAATTTCTTAAGTCATGTTTTATGTGACACGTTAGAAGCTTCTATCATGCTTTATCTCAAATAAGTTCCAATAAATGGGTCAGCGTCTTACATTTAATATGTTAAACAAGTTCTGAAAATTAAATTATATTTCAAAGACAAGCTTTCGGTTTTTGGTATGTATTTTGTTCAAATTTATTCTCCTATTTAAATTTAGTTTTGTATGTTTGGTATATAGGTAAATGCATTGTTTAATTTGAATTGAGATCTAGCTTGGATTTGATTGGTAATTTTTTTATACTGAAATTGGAGTGCGTATCCTCTGAGATATCTCATATTTTGAGTGACCGATGTGTCCGGTGTCTATTCGGGGACAGCGTAAGGACCGGTGTTGTTTGATCTTTAAGATTCGTGCAGAACATATTTGAACGGTTGAGATTTTCCAATAAGTCAAGCAAAATATGAGATATCAGAGGATGCGAATTCATGAAATTGTAGGTGTATTGCTTGCTAGTAGTTCAGTAATTGTAGGTGCAATATATTCTTCGTTTTTATTTCTGCTTATGGCATGTGGTAGTTCAGTAATTGGACAAAAATCAGAGGGGTATTGCTTGCTAGTTGTAAAATAGTAGTTGACTTGACTCAAACACAGAATTCATTGAACAGTACAGTTAGTTATTCAGTATAGTAGCAATTTAATGAATCAATGAATCAATCATATTATCCTAGCTAGCCGTAAGGGAGAAAATATTTTATACTTTTCTCATCTGAAATGAAAGGGTTTCAAAATCCTCACTTCGGTTTGTAAGAGATAGAAAACTCGGAAGATATAAGAAGTTTCCAAGCAACAGAAGAAGGGCTAGGCCGTGGATAAGTAATAAAGGGGAGAGATAAAGCAATCAGTGAAAGAAAAATATATATGAAAACTGGATAAGAATGAAAATCAGATGCATGGGTCCCATTTACGTACCCATTTTTTTTTAATTTTAAATTGTCCTTTTTATTCTCAAATTATACAATTCAGTCCCACATGTAGCCAATCATAATCATTCTTAATTTGTTAATTGACGTATGACAACCCCAATTGATTCTTGTACGTACATTTGCAATCAATCAAAATTTAATTTCCTACTTTATAAATGTTTGAATATTTCAAAGTAGCCAAATGAACATTAAACATACTTTTAATATATTTAAATTATTGTATACTATTTCAAACAAATTGATTCATGGAAATTGCAATCTATCAAATTGCCAATTATACAGATTACATAATTCTTAATATTTTCGAAATAATATCATATTTATATTAGCCAAACAAAATTTTAAATAATCGGTTTGATAGTAATTCTCTTCAAACTAACATAATTATCATACTAATCTCTTCAAACTCATGTAATTATGTCTGCCTGACAACTTCATCTTCAACATCTGAGACCATAGGTTGAAATTGTTTCCATCGAGCTTGTTTTGTTGTATAAGTAGCAGTCAGATTCTCCAAGAGAAGAACAAATTCTGACTTCTCTCGGCAACAGACTCTGATTTCTTGGTCATTTTTATTTCTCAACTGTTTAAGCGAGTAAGTAATAACAGACTCTTTATAATTTTGTATTGTACACATGAGAAATATATAAATAAAGAGATTGTTATATTTTCCTCTCTATCTTGTTTATTCTTCTTTATGCTTTTTTATCTTTATTTTATAACAATGTAATAATTATTTTTATATTTTATTAAATGAAACATTAAAACATATTTGTTTCACACACGTATAGTACTTTGTTGAAAATTTATTGTAATTTACTATAATTTATTTAAGTGTTTTAATGATTAATTAAGTGTAATACAACTACAACTACATAGGATAGGATTTTTAATTGTGCCATTGACAACCCTAATTCATGTGGTAGTTTACTAATTGGACAAAAATCAGAGTATTGATTGCTTGTAGTAAAGTAGTAGTTGACTTGACTCAAACGCATCTGTCATTGCACCGTACAGTTCGTTGTTCAGTATGGTAGCAATTAATGAATAAATCAATCATATTATCCTAGGTAGCATAGTACTAACCTCGTCGTGCTCCGGGTCTCGGGATTAATTTATCCTATATTTAATCAAGTTGTTGTTCTTTTGTTTTATAAAAGAATTCAATATACCTGTCAATCTACGAATTAGCAAATCAACAGTGTAGGGATAAGAAGGAATAATATAATTCAGTTTGATAAGATAATTAAGTCATCTTGTTGACACAAGTAACAATTAAATAATGGAGAAAAGGGCAAAACCACACCAGGAGCCAGCGAGCAATACAAAAAATGCTATGCACATGCCTACGGGCTTGTATTAAAAAAGAAATTGCTATGCACGTGCTGGGGATCTGGAAGAAGCGAAATGAGGTGCTATTCAGGGGTCATGTAAATATGTAATATGCCCGGGGCATTTGACTTGTCATGTTATATCACCCTTAGCTAAGAGAAATGAGGTGCTATTCTTCAGATTATCACTATTACTGACGATAGTACGCATCTACGAAGGTACCGATGCTGTTCAGCAATTTTATCCTCGCGGATAAAACACAATCTTGTAGTTTTGTGTCATTTGCCATTGGCTTACAGTGACCAATTTACTTGACACACTGTTTTCTCTGGTTGGAATGAAGAGTAGTCTACCGACAACCAATGGAGATTGTTTACTGTACTTCGAAGCAAAATTAAAGGTTTGGTGATATATATCACCTTAGAGGCTGGCGAGCTTGGAAATGTATGAATGCATGCATGTGTTTAATTAATTAATATAATTACTCAGCTCCAATAATACATTTAATATATATACTCCGAAGTGCTTCATTCAAGCATAAAATTAGGCAAGGAAGAAATAAATATATTAAAATTACAATCAATTCTTTAGGATATATATATCTGAGTCTGGTTAGTTAATATTAATTAAACAGTCCAATCATGCATGTTATCTTTTCACGTACAAATGCCTCTGAAATAATTTTGAAAGCAAACAAATAATTATTGCTATCATATATTCATATCCATTAGTGAACCAACAAGGAAAGACAGGTCCATAGGTTGTCGCACCTTTTGGACAACATGCACGTTTGCACCGCCTCCTTGATCACGAGCAACCCTAATATTATGAGAAGAATTGGGTCGGACAAATTGCTGATGAAGTCGCACTTTCTCAATATGGAGATATATCGATCAGAGGACAGTGTGAAAGAAAGAGGTGAGTGATCAAAACCTAGATTGGATTCGAGAGAGAGAAAAATGGCAAGAGAGCGGTAAGAGAGGAGTGAAGCCAGAAGAAGGATCAATGGCTACAAAGAGAGAAAGTGGGGAGAGTTATTTGATTAGATGTGAACCAGTGGGAATTCATGTTCGAATTCATATCGTCTTCATTAAGTAAAATTTAGTTAATGCATAATGAATTCAAGCCGTCTGATCCGTGATGGCATGAATATTGAAGGGGCATTGTGTTTCACCTCGGACCGGATTGGCCCGAATCCTGATCGGGTGGCCTTGATACATTAACTAAAATTCTGACCTAATGCAGAGGATACATGTTCGAAGGTGATAGGTAAAAATCAGACTAATAAATATATAACCGTAATTGTCTACTCTACAATTGATTCATAAGCGCATGAACATATTGTACAGTATAGATCGGGGTGTCGATCCACAGGTATAGTGCATTAAGGTAGTATACCTTTCACTAATTCTAGATATATATTATTGAGGTGTTTTAGTTGAGTTGATTGTTTGGTTGAGTTGTGAGTGATCAATCAGTATTAAAGTATAGTTTATAAGTGGAAGAAGTATTCTAGGGATAAGGCTTTGTATTATTTCTTATTCAGTTAATCTAGTTTTCTGGTAAAGGTCAAACGCATGCAGTTTGTCACAGAACCGTGTTCAATACGAATACCGGATAAAATAGTTTCTAGCTCCAGTCGGATTGTATGTTGCTTGATCGAAAATGCATGCGATCATGAAACTAGTATCATGTGCAAATCTGAGGGCTGCTAATCCTGGATTAGTACTACTCACTATCGTGTTGCATCACCCTTACCGAAGAGGACTGGTAAGAGCATGGGACCTAGACTATACCCTAATGAATTGCGTAAAGATCAGTGACAAGTCTCCATTACCAAATTTTAAGGATTTAAGTTAATAATTACGTCCTTCCTGATTACCTTCCGGAATTGAAATAACCGAGATTACCCCAATAATAATAAATAGAACACAATGTTCGTCTGTAGATCTAAGGATTATTAGGTATCTAAATGAGATCAAACCATAAGAAATCACCCTTTTGGTCTATGATGAGCCGCAAATATACCTATATTTGTTGGTCCCAAAGGCACTTAGAGAGGGGTGAATAGGGTCTTTTTGTATTTTTATCTAAGTACTAAAGTTCTAGCGTGTCTATAAGTTATTCTTGGTTGAAATTAGAATAACTTTGCCCTAAACTAAAATATAAAATAAATAAAGTAAATAGTATAGAGTTTAGAGACAGTTGACACAAGAGTTATTTACGAAGTTCGGCACTAATGCCAATGTCTCCGGGGCCTGCAACTTTCGAGATGGTGCTCCTATCTTTATCCAATGAAAAAGGATTACAAGGTGAAACCGGTGAGCCCTTATAATGTTCTGGGAACTCACATGGCCCGAACACAAGCACTAAAGGCTAAAGGAAGATAATTTGATTCGTGAGGATTCAAGAATTGCAAGGTGAGCACAAGGCTCGAGGTAGTAATTGATTTGATCACGCTGGATCACTCTAGGAGTTATTGAATTGATTGAATAAGCTTGAGATTGATTATGAGTATCGAAGTTTAAATGCACAAGCAACAACAGCTTTCTCTAGATCTGAGAATACGAAATATTAAAGTTGGGGGCGACTAGAGTGATAATATAAACCTTAGTATAACTTCTATTTATAGAGAGCTAATCTGAATAAGTTAAGTGGTGCTGACCGTTGCAATGGTACAGGGATCGTTACCACGGTAGGTTAAGTTGAACAGGTTTGGATTATCAACAACCAACGGTGGATACTGTTGTCAACGGTCACTGACCGTTCCAATGGTTAAGCCAACGGTAATCCTCTGAATTGCTTGTCGTCAGGTGATGCTTAATTTTGATTTTCTCCGTCACAGACTTAGCTGAGGATTTATTTATTCTGTTGCAACGGTCACTGGACCATTGCAACGGTAGGCCTCATTTAGGTCAGTCTCAAGCTTATTTTACTGATGAGTATTTTGGAGATAGGGAATTGTGATTATTTTTATAATCTTTAGACTTTTAAATTTATAAACCTAAATACTCAAATAAATGTTAGTTGCAAGCACACAACCTATTCTTGTAGTACTTTGGGTGTCGAACCATAGAGAGTATGGTAAATACTTAGTTTAGACTTTAATAATTAATTTCAGAAAATAAAATAAAGTAAATAAAGTAAATTGGGGGTTTTGTTCTATCCATCCTAAAGTTGGATTCAATACCCAAATAAAGGAATTTAAAACAATAAAAATAAATAAAATAAAGGTTGGTTTGCTTTCTAGTTGAGGAGATCTAGGGGTATTCGGTCTACAATCCCTTGATATTTCCATTTATTCAGTATTTGTTTAACTTTATGTATGATTTAATGAGGTTTCTAACCTAATATGTCATTAAGGGTCACTTTCGTGAATTAATAACGTGTCTAAGTAATTCGGACTTTACGATTAGATCATTCACCCTAGCTACCTAGCTTGTTAGTCTCTCATCTCCTCAAATATTGATATTTCACGATTAAGTCCATCATACCAATATATGATTCGATTTGAGATGTCCTAATTAGGGTTTGACTTCACGGTTAGGTGCTTCACCAAGTCCCTAACCTTAATTTCTGTAGTTCCGGCTTAGATTACAAATTAGTTAGATCCTAATCCAAAGTTACGTGGCTTTCGGTCTTCGTTATTGCGTTCACCATTTCCTCGACCTCCACCATATCCACGCCCACGACCACGTCCTCTCCAGTGACGTCCTCCTCTTTTGTTGCTGCTGGAACCTTCATCTTTCTTTGCCTTTGGGAGTCTTGCCTCCCACTTGGCTTGGGTAAGGAGTAATTGTTCTCCACTGCCCTTTGAGTGCAGTCGCCCTTTAACTCCTTCCTCGAAGGTTCTGAGACGGCCGATCGCCTCTGAAACCGGCATCTTCTCAATATCGCCAAACAGCTCAATTGTTCCAATAATATGGAGAAATCTATCTGGAACTGCGCGGAACAGTTTTTCAACAACTTCGTTGTCGTCAAGCTTCGTGCCCAGCGAGCGGATCTCACCCACCAGCGTGGTAAGCTTCATGGAAAATTCGTTTATTGTCTCTGAATCCTCCATGTGTAACTTGTTCAGTTGCCGTTTCAGTACCTGTACGCGTGCCTTCTTGACGCGATCTTCACCAACCCGCATCTCCCTGAGTGCGTCCCAAGCCTCCTTTGCTGTCTGCTTCTCCGCGATTGCCATCATCACGTCATCTGGCACGGCTTGAGAAATGGCTACCATGGCGCCTTGATCTTTGTCGTCGTCTGTGTCTCCACCTTCAATCACTGACCATACTCCAAGCGAACACAATATTATCTTCATCTTGACAGCCCATATGCCGTAGTTCGTTTCGCTTAACGCTGGATATTGGATCGGGATTGAGGCTCCTCTTGCCGTCGGTTTAAGGACTGCAAGCGTCTCAGATTGATCTCCTTCGTCACCGGCCATTGCTTTGACAATCTAGCTCCGATACCAAATGTTGCTTCTTTTTCTTACGGCCAGTAACTCAATTACAGAGAAGGGAAAATACACAACTGAGAACAGAGGAGATTTTTGTGATGCTTAACTTCTGCATCTTTTCTGGTTTTCTTATTAAATAAAAACAATACAAAATATAACTGCTAAATGAAAGGTTACATCCCACGTTTTGGTTTCAAAAAAAAAACTAATTCTTAAATAACTGCTACTTTATCTTTAGTCACACACTGGACTAAACTGACAACCTAATTACGTACTCAAACAAAAACAAATTTGCTAAAATTAGACAAATCAACTAGTGCACACGACCCTCTAACAACAAGATTAACTCATCAAGGTAACGGATCAGTCGCCGGTGTCTTCTGTCTGTGTACAGTAAGTATACCTTCTGTTTTTGCTTTGATGTTTGTGTGTTATTTTGTGTTGCTTCCTGCCTTCTCTTCTTCCTTCTCGCTGTTTGCTAGTGACTTTCTTGGACTGGTTGATTCAGTTCCTGATCCAGTTATATTTTTTTTATTTGTAACTAATATGGGAACCAAATTTTTTTCTTAAGAGGCTTGATTATGAAAATTAACTATGTATAAAAAAAATATATAAATAAGGCATATTAATAATTCTCAATGAGACTTGAAAGCAACATGGACACAAATGAAAATTTCGGTACTTAAAGGTGTTATATTTTTATTTCATTATTTTTGTTTAGATATGAGTCTAGGTGAAAATCAACTATACCTTTCTCCTCTCTCAACACGTACGCAAAGTTAGTTTCAATGAGAGTCAAATACATGATTGTGCAATCAATTCTTAAATTAATCACATTTAAAAAAAAAAGTAATCAAAATAATATTTCAATTCCCGTTGCAACGCACGGGAACTTGACTAGTACAATAAATAAACACACTTAAAAAAACATTTATATTTTGTATCATAACATTCAAAATTCAAAAGCGATAGTGCAATTTTTGAAACAAGCAATTGCAAGCATTGAAACACACGACATAATACAAATACAAAATTAAAACAGATACAACGGCAAAAGTGCAATCCGAGAAACACCCGAGAGAATGAAGAGGCATCTCCCTATAACCCCTATAATATAAACATTTGAAATAAGTTGCTTAACTGGAGTGAACAAATAATTCTACACACGCGTGCGCACACACACACATAGATGTGTGTGTGTGTGTGTACATCAAGAATATCAGTGATTGATGTATATAGTATACCTCAGTGGTTCGAATCAAGATTCGTCAATGATATCATCTACGCGGATACGATGTTCATTTTCATTGCGTGCACTCGTA
This sequence comes from Carex rostrata, assembly GCA_964058875.1. Lineage (NCBI taxonomy): Eukaryota > Viridiplantae > Streptophyta > Magnoliopsida > Poales > Cyperaceae > Carex > Carex rostrata. The sequence goes on from CAXKVT010000056.1 coordinate 3,310,836, forward strand.
ACAGCTTTATAGATATCGCATGAACTGCTAACTGCACCAATAAAAAACTGTGATGGATCGAAGGTAAAGATTCCCAAATCTGTCCTTATTGTCATTGTAGTTGCAACTTTTTCTGTTGTACCGAGAATGCGTAGAATCTGCAATTAATTAACAACATCGAAGGTTAGTATATATATGTCATGAAATAAGAAATGACAGCTGCATCGGTACTGGAACACAAAAAAAAGTGCATGTAGTTCTCTTGCATATTATATATTATTTAACTCCCTTGCTCTTAGATTTAAGGAACTTAAATTCTGATTGGCCAGCTCCAATTGAAGGATTAATATATAGAGAATGAATCACTGGACAAGGTGCTTTATAATATGTATGTATGAATATATATGTATGAAGCACAAGCCATTTCATGCTTTACACTCTCTCATGCCGTTGTGGAGGGTCAAACAGCTGGTCCGAACCGCTTAGCATGATATCCATATTGAAATGTGCTTGAACACCAAATTTTGCATCTTTTTAGATTTGTTTTACTAATTGTTTAGAATTTTTTATAACTGTTGTTTTTGAATGGTCCACAATTATATGAAAAACAATCATTTTAAAAAATTCTAAAAAATATGAAATGAACTCCAAAAAAATGAAAAATTTGGTCTCCAAGCACATTTCAATATAGAGATAAGAGCATAATGTACAAGAGGGTCCATGCTTTATAAAGAAACATCGCCCATATACACACACACACACATATAGGGAGAGATGTTGACTACTCTACTTACATAAGGATATGAGGGTCTATGCTTGTAAATCATTTTTTCGTTTTCAATGTTCAAATGGTGGATATGAAGAACTCAACATGTTCTCCATTTTAATACGTGTTAGGAAACAAAATTTTACATTTTTTAGAATTTTTTTACTATTTTATTAGAAATTTTCAAAACAGTGTTTTAATATGGTAAAAAATAAAAAAATAAAAAGAATCTGAAAAACAGTGTTTTGCAAAATTCTAAAAAAATAGTAAATTTTTTTTTTAAAATGTGACATTTTGTTCCGTAACACGTACTAATATGGAGAACATATTGAGCGCTTCAGATCGACTATTTGGACATTAAAAATATAAAAATGACTTACAATCATATGCTTATGTAAGTAGAGTAGCCAACCCCCCCTCCTCCTCTCTCTCTCTCTCTTTATATATATATATATATAGAGAGAGAGAGAGAGAGAGTAAGTCTACCGTACATTGCAATGCATAGACATTTTTATGTATTGGACTATAAGTTGCCAAATTCAAAGTCCAAATGACCGATCCAAACCGTTCATCTTCTTCTACATATTAATATGTGCTGGAGACCAAATTTTATATTTTTTGGAATTTTTTTACTATTTATTAAGCCACTTTGAAAATCGCTGATCCAATGGTGCCTTTTGATTTTACTATTACCGTTGGATCAGCGATTTTCAAAGTCGCTTAATAAATAGTAAACAAATTCCAAAAAATGTAAAATTTGGTATCTAAGCACATATTAATATGGAGAACAAGATGGACGGTTTGGATCGGTCATTTGGACTTTGAATTGGTGATTTATAGTCTAATACACAAAAATGCTTATGCATTGCAATGTATGGTAGCCTTACTGCATTCTCTACATATATGTGTGTATGTAGATATACATATGTGTGTGTATATACATACATATATATGTGTGTATCTACAAACATATATATATACACACACACACAATTCCGGTATGGTTTGAAACAATATACTGAAAGTAATGGCCACCGAGCAACTAATTTGAAGTTCTAATGAATTAAAATATGTTTCTTGGCGGTAAATTTAGGAAACTAAGTAATGTCAACAGGGAACTCGAGTAATGAAAGCAAACCTCGATATTTTCTGCCTTTTCATCTGCAATTTTTATGAGCTCTTCTGCAACAATTCTTTGCTTTTCTCCACGTATATTTTCATAGTGATGTTGTACATCTGAAAAAAAAAATGTCGTTATTGATATCAAGCAATGCATGAAAAATTGCTCTCTGCTATCTGGCTTGGAAATTATAATAGGACAATGATCGTTTCTAAACTGATTTCCAATTGCATGTAAATTCTCTTAGAAGAAACTAAATTAATCTGTTACCTACTATCTGAGATGCATAATTTAATTAACATGTTATATTTAATTAGTGTAGTTATGGATAAATTATTTGATTTAATAAATGATACTGATTGTCTATTTATTTGTTTATTTATTTCTGCACAAAATCTACAAAAAGTAAAATTTGATCTCAGATGTAGGAGCACATGTAGAATTATTGGTGAGTCATTACTTAATAGTGCCTCGGTATGTACCTATTTAATTTGTATTTAACTAATTATGGAACAAATTAAGTTCATGTAAACTCTTATTTAACATTATTAATGTGTCATGCAAGGACGTGAATTATGGAAGCTTTCAAATTGCTTAGGAAAATTGATTACCTGGACGTGAATTCTTATTGAAAATTGCCATGTAAGGAAGTATCGCGCCAGTTACAGTAGATACATCCAGCACAGAAATCTTTTTCAGCTCATCCCGAATCTCTGACTTTGCTTTGGAAAGTGTATAAGCACATAAGCTGTCAATTTTTTCCTCAAATGTTGGTTTAAAGAGCTGGAGGAGCAAGGAAAATCGAAAAAAAAATATAATGGATCGTTGATAACTTTCCCATAAAATGATTGTTAAATTAACGTATAAACAAGATCTGTAATAAAAACTAATTTGATCTTGTGAGCCATTCTGGATATGCTTCTATTAAAGATATATAGCAACAATGTCTAAAAATGGAAGATTAAAGTAGCTCTGATCTTATACAGGTATATACTGTTTCCTGTTAGTTCCTTCTTTGCAGTTTTTTCTGACCTAGTGTTGTTTCTGGGAAGTTAGGACACTAGAAAACTCACTTTGATGATCTTCTTTACCAGATTCTCTTTTACTTGTTCCCTTATATCCCCTTTGATTGCTGTAGTTTCTTCTTCATACCTATTTAATTTGATGCATATGTTATTTACCAACATTTTCAATTAATTACTAAAACTAAGTACCAGTCCCCATTAATGGTCAAATGTTTGAAAAGAAATTTCTTATCTGAACATGAGATATGAGCTATAGATACCAACTTTTGAATGCACCATCATGTAAATGCCACGTGATGGCAAATATTAAGAAGGAAAATTCAACAATTCAATCTACAGCAGAAATTTTCTGAAAACTAATTTCATCTATTATTGATACCTAGTTTTTTTTTTTTTTTTTTTTATGATGACTAGTAGTAACAATGGGATGAACAAGTCTTTTATGATGTTGACCCCAAGGAAACCACTTTTGGAAAATGAAATTGTTTTTTTCTGAAATTGGAGGTTATCAGTAATCACAGAATATTAGTTATCAACACATGATTAAATAAAACTGAAGAACATGAGTTGAAGCATCCAACTTCATTAAACATATAAAAATTTTGTTATCTTATTCAGTATGTATTCTTAACTATCCCCTATTACTTAAGTGCTCTTTTTATATTTTTAAAAATACTAAAAAAAGTAGCTTGTACCTTTCCTCAAAAAATAAAAGGAGTATGTGTAAAAAAAATTGAATGGAATGGATGTTTTATTCACCTTGATGCCATATGTTTGTATAGTTATATCTATTTACCTGGTCGTTATTATTGTAAGAAATATTTGCAATTTCTTGTTGAATTCTTTTAGAGGCATGGATTCATCAGACATCAGAAACTTGTATTCCTGCAATGCATAGCATGTAGCACTTATTTATGTAGAAATGTAGAAGTAATGCAAGTTAAGTGAAGGTTTTAGCCAACCTTCATTTCAGCAAAAGAATATAGTATCCCTTTCTTAGACTCCTCACAGATATAGGTTGACATCGCCAGCTACAAAAACACAGAGGTTAATGTGTTGACACCTAATTTATTAGTGATTTAAATTATCACAAACAAGGAACAAAATCATAAAACTTCAAAATTGGAACCTTATGATCAGCAGCAGAAATTTTTTTATTTTTACGGATATCATCCCATATCTTTTGCGAACCATGGGCAAAGGTAGAAGCATAATGACAATGTTGTTGACTTCCGTTTGTACAAAATTGCCAAAGATATTTCGCCAGATCTTTACACTGAAGAAATATGGGGGCAAAAAAAAAAACAGCTAATTTAGTTTTATTGTTGTCCATAACAATGAAGTTTATGGGGGCATTGTAAAAATTCTTTGTGACTCCGCCTATTTCCCATGTTGGATTTAACCATGGTATTATTAACTAGTAGTTAACACATTCAAACCTTAATTTTTGATACAATGAAAATACACCTTATTGGTTGCGGTTAAGATGTGAGTACAACATGTTCAAGTTTGACATTAATTAATTATGTATCCGAATATCAAAATTAATTACGCCTTATCTAATACTCATGAACTATTACTATAACGACCCAAAGCGGCTATATATATATTGATATCAAAATCAAGTCTTGATGTGAACAAGATCAATAGTTTAATTTGTTGTTTCAGTTTTAATTGAACGCTAAATTATTCACTTGGAAGTGCTGTCGCAACTTCTAGAAATTGTTGTATTGAACATACAATGGGTGCATACATTATAAATATGCACTGCACGTGACAAAAGCAATGATCATGGAAAATGTTTAATTTCTAGCAATGGGTGTGTACCTTCCCATCAAATTCTTTTTGTTCCTTTTTGTGTGGAAAGTCTTTCACAATGACCTACATACAATTATATAGATCAGTCTCCCGAAAACAGAGAGATTATAATTAAAACAATCATTGACCAAATATTGATTTTGAAAGTTTGAATTTTCTTATTTGAGAAGCTCATAGTCAAATCTAACAGACCGAGTACTACTTTCTCATATGTCATTGATATTGCAGTAATTTATACCTCGATATAATCGCTCATCTTCCTGTTTATTATGGCGGGATGCACATCATGCCAAAGCTGTAACAGTTATGCATAATATTTATGTTAGTGTCCGTGTCCTTGAGCCATAAACTAAGTTATGCATAATATTTATGTTCAGAGATTTAAGAAGCCATAAAAGTGACATTTTTTTTTTATATAGAAAAATCCCGTTCTCAAAATTTTTTTATGACAAACGTGCACACTTCCATAATTGCATATGAAAGTTTAATTTCTTCATATATAACCGACTTTTATAATACAGTATGTGCATATAAAAATTAAAAACAAATAGAAACTTTCATAGAGTTAAATTGGAAGTACATTTTTAAACAAAAATTAATGTTGGATACATGATATAAAGGAAATTTTCCTTAGATAAAAAAAAGAATTAATGTTTTTCATTTTTTATAATATATAAAACAATATTATAGTTGCATCATCAATCGCCGGTGTATTTGGTCTTGTACAAAAAGTTAAAAAAATTAAAAATGGGTTCCACTGTTGCTCTTCCTCTTTTTTCTCTTTCATGTTCCCAATATGTGACAGTGTGACTCTCGCTTCCTTAATTTGATATCTCAATTAATGTTGGGATAGCTCTGACCATTATATCATAAAAAATCGGTCAAACTATCTATGAATCGTTCAAATCTTCATACAAAAATCGGTGTTTCGAGTTTCCTGTACATCTATATTTTCCAACAGACATACATTTATATATTGAAAATAAGAGTTTACCTTCTCCATGCTATTCCGTAGAGTCTCCTCGGTGAATTTTAGTGGAGCCTAAGTAAAAAATATAAATTCGAACATTCGTTATTAGCTAAATCCAATTCCTAAATATGGATGCAAGTGCATCGTCCTATTTGTTTAGTGTACCTCATACACATAGTCGCGGACACAAATGATAAGTTTTGTTTTTGATGCAAATTCCATGTTTGTGTCCATCTTTAAAATTTCCTGCAACGGAGTTCAGTCATATTTAATCAAGAGTACTCAAAATATTTTAATCAGCTACTCAAATTTAATAATTGGTGGAAATTGTTGTAGCTGTCCATGGAGATTGTAATAACCATGTTTTGCATGCAATTCTTTATTTTTTTTTTAAACCATACATTTGATGTAGTGATAAAAACAATGGAGGCATGATGGAGGGTTGTTGCATGCAATTCTATTTTAATTGTTGTTGCATGCAATTCTATTGTTTTAAATCATACATTAAAATTTTGAGTTATTAACGTTTTTAAAAATAGAGGCACGATGGAGGCACAAAAAAATTGAGGCATTTGAACGCACCTCTAAAAACAATACTATGTAATATGTACATGGGTGGTTGCATTTTTCAAACTTAATATATGTGTGATAAAAATAATATTCATATGGGTGGTTGCATTTTCCAAACTTAATATATGTGTGATAAAAATAATATTCATGGGAGGTCGCTAACAAAATATTTTGTTGAAATAGCGGAATAGAGAGAGAGAGAGAGAGAGAGAATAGCGAGTTGTATTCAAACACTGAATAAAGTTCCGGGTTTGCGATATTTGTGGATTACCGCTATTCCTCGCGCTTCTAAAAGCGACCAAGGATATGTAAATTGGGATGTTTGATCCGGCTTGTCAGTCTTTACTAAATAAAAAAGGTTCCAAACTTATTTTAGTCCCAGGGAATAGACACATTAAGACTGTGGATGAAGAAATAATTGATTTAATAAAAAAAACTTAGAAACAAAAAATTATTGTAGCAATAAAAATATAAAAATATTATTATATAATTATATCTATCACCATCATAGAAATTAATTATATAATAACTTAATTAATATTGAAGAAGTTATATATTAAAAATATAATTTACTTAATTATTATTAATATTTAAAAAAATCAAACTAAAAAATAAAAATAACCGAAGCAAAATGATGATGATGATGATGATGATGATGATAATTATCATAATCATAATCATATGGATGGTACAAGAAATAGTAGCAATATTGAGTAATGATGGTGGTGATGATGATGATAATTATCATAATCATAATCATATGGATGATACAAGAAACATCATAAAAAAATATTAAATATTTTATGAATAATAAATTAATATAATATGATAATGATAATAATAATTTTTATACTATTATTGTTATTGTTTTCTATTTGGTGTGATTTCATGAGAGGGTCTTGAACTCTCGATATTTGAGAAACTACAGTCCTAAAACTTTCTCCTAGCCAACTGTGCTACCGCACCATCCTCTATTATTGTTATTGTTAATACTGTTACATACAATAATGATAAAATGTGAATGGTGTTTTTGTAATATAATTAAGGTGGGACAATATATTTTTAACTTTAGTTGCCCATTTTCCACTATTATTTCACTAGTTTTTTATTTATATTTTAAGAAAGAATTTTTTCTTTCACCTAATTATTCTGGAAAAACATTGGAATATTAAACATCTTCTTACAGCATGCATACACACTGAATTCGCACTATTTCAATTCTTGAAATAGTAATATTATTTATTACACTTCACTAGACAGACACGGCAATAGTATATCAGCATACCTGAAAAATTAACCTGAGGACTGGAGGTTCCGCAAGACCAACGTCATCATATTTCCTGTAAGAAAACAATGGTACATTACATTCAATCATATAAATATATAGTATAGAACTAAGGTGTTCTTAAGTTCACCAAGTCTATTAGTGAATTCAAGTTTAAAACCTATCGAATTTGGCTTCAAACGACGAATCTGAACCATTCAAACCCACCTACCTTACAAGTGATCGGTCTACATGTAAAAAAAAATATAAAAAAACTTGAAATTAATTTTGCATAGAGTTAAGTGGTCAAAAAATGAATGCATTAAAATTAATTTATTAACCTTTTAATTTTGACCGCTTGACTTTATACTAAACTAATTCGAATTTGTCATTTGAAGCCGATTCAATGGGTTTTAGACTTGAGTTCACCAAGGGGCTTGGTGAACTTAAGAATACCCTAGTTTTACATATTTTTGTGTGTGTGTGTGTGTGGTGTGTGTGTGTATATGTATGTATAGATATATATTTATGTATGAATATATATATGTATCAGGTAAAAAAATTGTTTTGTGATAAAGGCGAAATTTTTTTTTTCTTCTAATTTTGCATTAGTGTATTCATGTACATTAGTATTGAATAAACTAACATGTTTAGTAGCAAAACATCGGAAACTGTCAGAGAAAACAGTGCACTTTGCCTTTCAAATAATGTGTCCTACATCAAGAATAAAATTAGTGAAAAGATGGAAAAAGAAATATTGGACAACTAAGATGGTTACACACTCACTCAAAAATAAATAAAAAAAATAAAAAGACTTTGATGGTTAAATCATCGTTAAGGGGTTGCCAACTGATGAATAAAATGAATGAATAATATATATTTTAATTGGGACAACATCACAATATGGAACTTTCTAGATGTCATCTCGTTGGTGATAGTGTCAATATCATTTTTTTCTTCTTAATCTTAAACTCTTCATATGAGGGGAATCAAACTCTTGAGTTTTAGATAAACAATTATTCTAGTACTTTTTTCCTAGCCAACTGTGCTTCCTCCCGTTTTCTGTGATACTGTCAATATCATTTGATAATTGATTGGTTGATACAGTTTACTTGATTATACCATTCAACTAGTAAACTTCTGTCCCACCAGATAGAAACCTTAATTAATTAAGGACCAATCAAAGTCCGAACCCAGGGATTTACCAATGGTTATGTTTTTATTTTATTTTTTTTCATTTCTTCCTGTGAAGAAATGATAGTGATAATATAGGCCACAAGTAATTATAGTGCTGGAGTTAAATAAAAGATGCCTATAGGGGACATATATTGCTACCTCCTCTCGTTCTTTTCCTTCGTAACCTTCGACATCCATAATAATAATGCGGGGCGTAATGCATTTAGCTATCCATATTCCTTCAGTTGTTTGCTTCCTGTACATTGAAAATTCATTAATTCGATATGTCATATATATATCTACTTGTCTAAATGCATGCTAGAATGGCATTTACAAGGAACGAAGTTATTGAAAAACAAGGTAAACAAAAATTAGTTGCTCTCAGCATAGGAGGTTAAAGGCCAAACTCTTATTAAGAAAACCAAAACCAAGGTAAAAAATTAACAAGGAAATAAAATGGCAGAACACATCATGTTATAGGAGAGGAGTTGTAGGAAAAGGCACATATCAAGAAATGAAACAGCTTTGTCTGGAAAAGTAAAGACTAACTATAATAAATAAATTTAAAGCATGCAAAATCATCCAATTAATTTGGTTCCGAAACATTTCTTTTGACTTCTGAGCTTTCTCAATTACTGCAAAGAGTTGTAAGTGAACAGAGTTTACCTTCCTTTCGTGGCATCAAGCACGTCGAATTTGGTCCCAAATAAGGAGTTGAGCAAATAACTTTTACCTAGAATAGTTGAAGCAAAAAGAAGTCATATATATATACATATATAAGCATTATATCTCTGGAATTATTATAATTTAATATGTCCAAGTATAAAAGCACTTCAACTTTTAATAAAACTCAGATAATAAGACCGACCCCATATTCAGATGGTATGAAATTTCAGTTTTTGGAGTTCAGTAATTTCACAAATTCAGATTAGAGTTTAGTAATTTCACAAATAAATGGAAATCGGAAGTAATAATTTTAAGTTAACTGTAACTTCGTTACCACCGCTCTGTCGACCTATGATGGAGATTACGGTGTAGTGAGAACTTGTACTCGAAGACTTCTTTAGCTCCTCCAGAAATTTCTCAGTTTCAGATAAAAAGAACGCACCGTTCCCGTCAATCATCTGCATCTTATCCGGAAGAGCCTTTGGTGTTTCCATTTCCTTAAAGGTGTACTAGCTAGGTATGGAGATAGGTTATGTTCAGTTTAGTGTTTGACAGGTACGTACTAGAAAGTCCTCTATTTATAGAGCTCTTTATTGATTGATTCCGTTTGAGCCAAGGTGTATAATATCAATATCACTTATCCATACGCATTCAAATATTGGATATATACAATCCTTGGTAACGTAGATAGAAATATTGGGCACGTGTTCTTAAGTTCACCAAGTCCATTTATGAACTTAACTCTAAAATCAATCATATTTGCTTCAAATGATGAATCCAAACCGTTTGAATATATTGATATCAAATGACGAATCTGAACCGTTGTAACATATTACCTTGAAAGGACGAATCCGAACTGTTGGAACTCATCTACATTAAAACCTACTAATGTTGACCACTTGACTTTATACTAAATTAATTGGGAAGTTAAAAAAATTTCAAATGTAGACACAGGAATAATAAGGTAGAAGTGTTTCAACGGTTCGGATTTGTCGTTTGAAGGTAATCTGATAGGTTTTATAGTTGAGTTCAGAAAGAGACTTGGTAAACCTAAAAACACCCTAGTTCTACTCGTTGTTTGCTGCTTTCTCCTTTTTTTTACTTAGAAACTTAAAATGTTATTTATGTAATTGTAATTACAAATTGTAGTTGACTTGACTCAAACGCAGCAGTCATTGAAAAAGTACAGTTAGTTGATCAGTATAGTAGCAATTAATGAATCAATGAATCAATGAATCAATCATATTAATGAAAAGAAAAAAAAATAAGAAAAATAAAAAAAGAAAGGAGGAGAAAGAGACTGAGAGAGTGTTGTCGGGTGTTATTGTATTTTGTAATTGTGCCACCCATATGAGGTGGGCTACGGTGAGTTGCGAAGTAAAATGCGTTTCTACTTCACGCCATATTTTTATTTTGAAAGTCCAAACGACCGATCCGAACTGTGAGATGTTTAATCCATATTGAAATGTGATTGGAGACCAAATTTTACATTTTCTGAAATTTTTTTACTATTTATTAAGCATTTTTGAAAATTGCTGTTTTGCTGTGAACAGTAAAAAAACAGTAAAATTTTCTGGACTATCAGATCAGCGACATTCAAAATTGCTTAATAAATAGTAAAAAAATTCCAACAAATATAAAATTTGGTCTCCAAGCACATTTCAATATGGAGAACAAGATGAACGGTTCAGATCGACATTTTGAACTTTGAAATCGCAAAATATGAGCGTGAAGTAAAATAGTCGCTTTACTTCGCAACTCACCGTAGCCCACCTCCACCCATATCATTCAATTATATTCCAACTTGCAACTCTATGATCCCACCATAGTAAAGGAGAAATTTTGAATTGTTATAACGTTAATTATACATCATCATCGGGCTCTCCTACTCAACCAACGGCATTAATTATTTGACCTTGTTTACATCTTCATTTACCATAAAATAAGAACTATTGTCGATTATAAGAAATTACTATTCTAAAAATTATCACTATTACTGATGATAGTACATATCTATGAACATAGCGATGCCGTTAAGCAATTTTAACCTGAAATTGCATTGAAGACGTTCATAATTTAAGATTTCCAAAATTCATCACAAATCATCAGAAATATGGACAAAATTGAATAGAGAAAAAAAACACATTTAAAAACTTATATGCTCCCCCATGCAATTTTGCGCGGTTCCCACATATATTTAAGGTGCGGGTATGATCGGGAGATTTGATTTAAGAAACAATTATTTACGTAAAAAATGTTCACCTTATAGGTATAAATACTTCCGTGCATAGGCATAAATACTTTCTTACATAGGTATGAATACTTTAGAAAAAAATTTCAGTGCTAGAATTTTTGCAGTCCTAGGTAATTATGGTGCGGGTACAGTACGGTACTATAGTACGGATACTGTTATAAGGTTCCAAAATTAAAAGCAAAGAAGAAATAAATATCTTCAAACTGCACCAGTAATTACTTTCGAATTTTATACAGTCCAATCCTTTAGGATATTTATATCTGAGTATGATTATTAATATTATACAGTCCAATCCTGCATGTGTTATCTTTTCCAGTATGCCTCTGAAAGGATTTTGTAAGAAAACAAATAATTATGCTATCATATATTCATATCCGTTTGTGAACCAACTTAAGGAAAGAAAAGAAATTACTAAATCGGTCCAAGAATAAATTAAAGCAACAAAATAATGAAACGGTTTCATTTGTTCTTATCCAAGGTGCTGGCCTGGCCCCTTTTGTTATTAGTAGGAGCTATTGATACATTGTATGTAATTTTTTGACGTCTATTTCTAATTATTTAGTGGTCCACATTATCATCATACAAAGAATACCAAGTCAAATGCTCCCATGAATTAATTAATAACACTTTCAAAAACTACAATGATAGTTACATTGATAGCGAGAGGGTGACACTACTACTAAAAAATAAAAATAAATAAACACATTTATGCTCGCTCCTATACAATCGGGTGGCGTATGGTACTGATGGTGCTTATAATCAGGGGTAGCGCTCTAATTACTTGGAACATTTTACCGACTTTCCGTGCCTAATCAATTGATGGTGTTGATAGGCCCGTACATTGCCATCGGTTAATTTTATCCTATAGTTGATTTTGATTGTCTCTGCGACATGGTTAGACTACAGGGGCCGATGGCGTTGAGGGGGTGACTTTTCTATCCATTGTGTAACATGAGTCATTGGTGTTGGCTAGATCAATGTACCAACTTGTTACTATATTGAACGCTGTTCTTCGAGGCAACGCTGTAAATAATTGGAACCTTAGGTTTTGTATACACCAACTGCTTCATATATTGAACGTTAACCGATCGTGAAATCAACTTCCCAGCAATGACAAACTAAGAAGCTAGCATTCCTATATATATGGGCGTCATTTGGTTTAATTGCTTAAATTTGTATGCTAGATTTCTATGATTTCCTTTAATTTATGTTTCTTTTAATAGTTTTTTAAACTAGGGTTTAGTTCTTCAATTTTATTTTTTGTTTTGTATACGCAAAATGAATAGCCAAAATAGTAGTTCTTCATCATATCCTTCTTGCAAGAAATGTCATAAGCCAAGTGTTGTGATACTTTCATGGACCAAAAAGAATCTCTGGGGAGAATTTTATAAATGTCAAGAATGCAATCAGTGGATGAGTTGGTACACCAACTGGTGTGACAACATCATCAATTTCAATAATGTAAGTTTACATTATCAGATGCAACCTAACAAACAAGTTCCAAGATAAAAATTAAGCAGTGGTTGTTTCGATTCTCAAGAAACAATTAGTAGTATTAATTATACCCTTTGTATTGATTCATGTGATTTATTGTTTAATTATTGTGTTGTTGAAGACAGAAAAAAATGTTTCATGTGAAGTAGTGGAATGTCACTCTGTGGTTGTTAATTTGTAATTTTTTTAAGTCATGTTTTATGTGACACGTTAGAAGCTTCTATCATGCTTTATCTCAATTAAGTTCTAATAAATGGGTCACAGTCTGACACTTAATATGTTAAACAAGTTCTAAAAACTAAATTATATTGGCTTCAAATGACGAATCTGAACCGTTGGAACATATTGACTTCAAATGACGAATCCGAACCGTTGGAACACATTGGCTTCAAATGACGAATCCGAACAGTTGGAACTCATCTACATTGAAATCTACTAATGTTGACCACTTGAGGAATCTAAACCATTGAAACTCATCTACATTATAACCTGCTAATGTTGACCGCTTGACTTTATACAAATTAATTGGAAAGTTAAAAAAATTTCAAATGTAGACGCTGCAATAATAAGGTAGAAGTCAGTGGGACGAGAGAGATATTAATGTAAAATAATAATAAGAGAAAAAAAAAGGAAGAAGGACAGAGATAGAGTGAGTGTTGTCGGGTGTAATTGTGCCACCAATATCATTCAATTGTATTCCAACTTGCAACCCTATGATCCCACCATAGAATTTTTGAATTGTTAGAACATTAATTATACATTCTCATCGGGCTCTCCTACTCAACCAACGGCATTAATTAATTGACCTTGTTTACATTTTCATTTACCATAAAATAATAACTATTGTCGATTATAAGAAATTACTATTCTTCAGATTATCACTATTATTAATTGTACCTTGTGTATTGATTCTTGTGATTTATTTTTTAATTATTGTGTTGTTGAAGAAAAAGAAGAAAAAAAATGTTTCATGTGAAGTAGTAAAATGTGACTTTGTAGTTGTTAATTTGTAAATTTCTTAAGTCATGTTTTATGTGACACATTAGAAGCTTCTATCATGCTTTATCTCAAATAAGTTCCAATAAATGGGTCACCGTCTTACATTTAATATGTTAAACAAGTTCTAAAAATTAAATTATATTTCAAAGACAAGCCTTCGGTTTTTGGTTTGTATTTTGTTCAAATCTATTCTCATATTTAAATGTAGTTTTGTTTGTTTGGTATAGGTAAATGCATTGTTTAATTTGAATTCAAATCTAGCTTGGATTTGATTGGTAATTTTTTTATACTGAAATTGGAGTGCGTATCCTCTGAGATATCTCATATTTTGAGTGACTGACGTGTCTGGTGTCTATTCGGGGACAGCGTAAGGACCGGTATTATTTGATCTTTAAGGTTCGTGCATAACGTATTTGAACGGTTGAGATTTTCCAATAAGTCAAGTAAAATATGAGATATCCGAGGATGCGAATTCATGAAATTGTAGGTGTATTGCTTGCTAGTAGTTCAGTCATTGTAGGTGCAATAGTTTCTTCATTTTTATTTATGGCATGTGGTAGTTCAGTAATTGGACAAAAATCAGAGGGGTTTGCTTGCTAGTTGTAAAATAGTAGTTGACTTGACTCAAACACAGAAGTCATTGAACAGTACAGTTAGTTATTCAGTATAGTAGCAATTAATGAATCAATGAATCAATCATATTATCCTAGCTAGCCGTAAGGGATAAAATATTTTATACTTTTCTCATCTGAAATGAAAGGGTTTCAAAATCCTCACTTCGGTTAATTTGTAAGAGAGATAGAAAACTCGGAAGAAATAAGAAGTTTCCAAGTAACAGAAGAAGGGGTAGGCCGTGGATAAGTAATATATATGAAAATCAGATAAAGCAATCAGTGAAAGAAAAATATATATGAAAACTGGATAAGAATGAAAATCAGATGCATGGGTCCCATTTAGGTACCCATTTTTTTTTAATTTTAAATTGTCCTTTAATTCTCAAATTATACAATTCAGTCCCACATGTAGCCAATCATAATAATTCTTAATTTGTTAATTGACGTATGACAACCCCAATTGATTCTTGTACGTACATTTGCAATCAATCAAAATTTCATTTCCTACTTTATAAATGTTTTTGAATATTTCAAAGTAGCCAAATGAACATTAAACATACTTTTAATATATTTAAATTATTGTGTACTATTTCAAACAAATTGATTCATGGAAATTGCAATCTATCAAATTCCCAATTATACAGATTACATAATTCTTAATATTTTCGAAATAATATCATATTTATATTAGCCAAACAAAATTTTAAATAATCGGTTTGATAGTAATTCTCTTCAAACTGACATAATTATCATACTAATCTCTTCAAACTCACGTAATTATCTCTGCCTGACAACTTCATCTTCAACATCTGAGATCATAGGTTGAAATTCTTTCCATCGAGCTTGTTTTGTTGTATAAGTAGCAGTCAGATTCTCCAAGAGAAGAACAAATTCAGACTTCTCTCGGCAACAGACTCTGATTTCTTGGCCATTTTTATTTCGCAACTGTTTAAGAGAGTAAGTAATAACAGAAAAATAATCAAAGGGAAAAATGAAAAAGAAACTCACACAGGAAACCAATTTGGCTATAGAGATGCACAAAATCGATACTGAGCTCTGATACCATGACAAATTATTAAAAATAAATAAATAAGAAAAAACTCCCGTGAAACTCTCTTCCCTACCTTGTTTTATTTCGTTGGTAAAATCTGAGTTTTATATTTTACGAAAGAGAATATCCTCCTCTTATATCAGAGATTATGGCGGTTAGGGCATATACCTTGTTGTTGATCTACATTCTTTATTAGTATATGTTTTTTCTTCTATATTTGAATATATTACAAGAGGAAATATAATAAAAGAGAAATCTTCCTCACATTAAAATTACCTTACCGGTACCCTTGTTATGGTTGTCAGATAACAAAATGATAGCGGGTAAATAACGGATATTACTAATGTATGTTATGAAAATAATGGATAATCAATTTACCTTGTAACTCCCATTATTAATCCTCATTCATTCCCCCACTACTCCACTACCATTAGAATTATATCTCACAACTATTTGGAATTCATTTTCTTAATTATTATTGCAATGCCTTTTCATTTATAATTTGTGACCTATATATAGAGGTATTGTAATTTTGTATTGTACACACAGGAGAAATATATGAATAAAGAGATTGTCATCTTCTCCTCTCTATCTTATTTATTCTTCTTTATGCTTGTTTATCTTTATTTTATAACAATGTAATAATTATTTTTATATTTTATTAAATAAAACATTAAAATATATTTGTTTCACACACGTATAGTACTTTGTTGAAAATTTATTGTAATTTACTATAATTTATTTAAGTGTTTTAATGATTAATTAAGTGTAACACAACTACAACTACATAGTATAGGATTTTTAATTGTGCCATTGACAACCCTAATTCATGTGGTAGTTTACTAATTGGACAAAAATCAGAGTATTGATTGCTTGTAGTAAAGTAGTAGTTGACTTGACTCAAACGCATCTATCATTGCCGCGTACAGTTCGTTGTTCAGTATGGTAGCAATTAATGAATAAATCAATCATATTATCCTAGGTAGCATAGCACTAACCTCGTCGTGCTCCCGGTCTCGGGATTAATTTATCCTATATTTAATCAAGTTGTTGTTCTTTTTTTTTATCAAAGAAATCAATATACCTGTCAATCTACGAATTAGCAAATCAACAGTGTAGGGATAAGAAGGAATAATATAATTCAGTTTGATAAGATAATTAAGTCATCTTGTTGACACAAGTAACAATTAAATAATGGAGAAAAGGGCAAAACCACACCAGGAGCCAGCGAGCAATACAAAAAATGCTATGCACATGCCTACGGGCTTGTATTAAAAAAGAAATTGGTATGCACATGCTGGGGATCTGGAAGAAGCGAAATGAGGTGCTATTCAGGGATCATGTAAATATGTAATATGCCCGGGGCATTCGACTTGTCATGTTACATCACCCTTATCTAAGAGACATGTGGTGCTATTCTTCAGATTATCACTATTACTGACGATAGTACGTATCTACGAAGGTACCGATGCTGTTCAGCAATTTTATCCTCGCGGATAAAACACAATCTTGTAGTTTTGTGTCATTTGCCCACTAGTGCAAAAACTGGAATCAGGATTAGCCTATTTGGATCGGTTATATGAGCCAACCGATCCTTAAAGGTATTTGAATCGGTTTTCTTAAAAAATCCGATCTTAAAAACTATTCAGATCGGGTTTTATTATCAACCGATCCTGATTTATGAACTATCAGGATCGGTTTTTTGTTAGAACTGATCCTGATACTATCAGGATCAGTTATTCTAAATAACTGATCTTAATAATTCAACTATCAGGGTCGGTTGTTTATAAAACCCGATCCTGATAGTATCAGGATCGGTTCTAACAAAAAACCGATCCTGATAATTGAAATATCTCAAATAAATCTTATTAATTGAAATATATCATAAAATAGCATCTGGATCGGTTCTATACATAATAACCGATCCAAATAACTTAAATACATCTAACAAATTAAAATATATCAGAAAATAGCATCTGGATCGGTTCTGTACATAAAAACCGATCCTGATAGTATCTGGATCGGTTCTGTACATAAAAACCGATCCTGATAGTATCTGGATCGGTTTTATTGCTAAAAACCGATCCAGATAACTTAAATACATCTAACAAATTAAAATATATCAGAAAAAAAACATCTGGATCGGTTCTGTAAATAAAAACCGATCCTGATAGTATCTGGATCGGTTTCATTGCTAAAAACCGATCCAGATAACTTAAATACATCTAACAAATTAAAATATATCAGAAAATAGCATCTGGATCAGTTCTGTACATAAAAACCGATCCTGATAGTATCTGGATCGGTTTTTAGCAATAAAACCGATCCTGATAGTATCTGGATCGGTTTTTAGCAATAAAACCGATCCAGATACTATCAGGATCGGTTTTATTGCTAAAAACCGATCTTGATATTTTTTTGTTTTTTTTTTAGAACATACTATATCTGGAAGCGACTTTAATTTAACTAAATGGTAGAAATATATAAATTGGCATACTTTTTGCATCCAAGGAATAAAGAAGAGCAAAAATATCCTGAATTACTGAATTAGAAACTCACTATTTCAGACATTGATGTGGTCCCACCAATAGAAGAGTTGGCAGTATTAAACTGAGGTGCCACATTTTGCCTAGCTGCTGTCAAAAGCTCCTCGGTCAATGCAATAACCTACATCAAATAAACAACTCTCACATTTTTGTGCAAGTGCAAATTTCAGCACAATCCAGAGAACCAGAAATCCCACTCATAAAAGTGAGTAGGTCCATCTTAAAATAAACAAAAATAAGAAAATAGATGACAAAGTAGAAGGCCAGAGAAGCATTTTTGGAGAAGTATGCAGTTATACTTAATCATCTTGACTTCTGATCACAGGATTATCTTTTTATAACTGGAGAACAAAAATCTCTGTCTTCAATATTGATTGCTCAGTATATTGCTTCCTTCATAGCAAATACAAGTAGAAGCAGGACAAAATTTGCTGCCTTATGTTTTTATAATTATAAAATACACAATCCGGTAGATAAAGAGGGAGATAATATGCTTGCAACTTATATCCCCATATTATTTTATATTATTTGCCTATTAGGGAACTTAGATACAGCATTAAAATTAAAGGAATTAACTCATGCAAGTAAAGAATTCTGGAGCTTTGTGTGAAAACCACCTTCTTTATTCCTTGGATGCAAAAAGTATGCCAATTTATATATTTCTACCATTTAGTTAAATTAAAGTTGCTTCCAGATATAGTATGTTATACTTATTAACTAATTTCCTTCAAAGTTGGTTCTAAAAAAAAAAAGAAAAAAAAAAGTATCAAGATCGGTTTTTAGCAATAAAACCGATCGTGATAGTATCTGGATCGGTTTTATTGCTAAAAACCAATCCAGATACTATCAGGATCGGTTTTTATGTACAGAACCGATCCAGATTCTATTTTCTGATATATTTTAATTTGTTAGATGTATTTAAGTTATCTGGATCGGTTTTATTGCTAAAAACCGATCTTGATACTTTTTTTTTTTTTTTTTAGAACCAACTTTGAAAAAAAAAATAGTATTAGAATCAGTTATTTCAAATAACCAATTCTAATACTATTTTTTTTTTGTTTGCAGAACCAACTTTGTGTGGTGCGCTGTATGTAGTCTAAAATGCTCTGTTCGGATTGAAAGCAAATTGGCACAGTGACAGCTTCAAAATTGAGATATCAAATTTCATTTTATAATTAGTTTTTTTTTCAATATTTTAAAATATTTATGTTTGTAATTTTAATATTGAGAAGTATATGTAATTAGGCATTTGTGTTATATGTAATTAGTGTGGTGATTAATAGAATATATATATGGTTGTTGTATATGGCATATGGTTCAATTATAAATTTTTTTTGATGAAAATTAATGTAATTTATATTATTAAAATTTATGTGATAATATAATTAGTTATTTGACATTGATATTACATTTTGAAGTCATTTTGACTATTGAATTTTTTTATACAATCATGCATGATGCATCAATGACTTGTGCCATATAATAATATACATAGGACTTGAACCCTTGTTGTGTGGGGTTGTGAAGGAACAAATACAAATATTAGAATTTGGTCGATCGGAACCGTTAAAATGAAAGAATGTCATATTAATTTCACCATTATAAAATTTGATACAATTCGGGATTCGTGTACTAGTTCATCAAAGCAAAACAATATAGCAACATCGCACGGCAGTAAATAATTTACGTTGGATCAAAACTTACAGTTGTCGGGCCTTCGGCACTTTTACGTTATTAATGTTCCATGTTATATCTTGATCATTTTAAAAATTATTACATGTCATTTAATTACAGACCCACCGTTGGATGATCATGCAGAAATGAACGGTCTGCATTCCATTTAATAATTTGATGCCATTAATAATTAATGAAATTGTATAAAATTGATCATAGTAGAGTTGATTTGGCCATACAAACACAAATAAATAAATTTTATATTTTTCACATTTTTCTTAATATTTATCTGTGTACATGCATTACCAAACAGAAAAGAAAATAAATGGTAGCCGTTTGATGGTTGATAGACCATCAATATGAGTGGGGTTTACCGCAGTGATCTTTCTTATATATAGTATCAGGATCAGTTTTTTATAAAAAACCGATCTTGATACTATTTTTTTTTCAAAGTTGGTTCTGCAGCAAAAAAAAAAAAAAAAAAACTATTAGGGTCAGTTTTTTATAAAAAACCGATCATAATTGTTAAGTATTAGTGTCGGTTGTTTATAAACAGCCGACACTAATACATTAATGTCGCCTTTTTATAAACAGCCGACACTAATTCTCAGTTATTAGTATCGCCTACATATAAATAGCCGACACTAATATTATTAGTGTCCGATTTTTGTAAACGACCGATACTAAAGTATTAGTGTCGGTTTTTTAAGGCGACACTAATTGTATGTTCTCCACTAGTGTAAGAGGCTTGATTATGAAAATTAACTCTGTATAAAAAAAATATATAAATAAGGCATATTAATAATTCTCAATGAGACTTGAAAGCAACATGGACACAAATGAAAATTTCGGTACTTAAAGGTTATTTTTATTTCATTATTTTTGTTTAGATATGAGTCTAGGTGAAAATCAACTATACCTTTCTCCTCTCTCAACACGTACGCAAAGTTAGTTTCAATGAGAGTCAAATACATAATTGTGCAATCAATTCTTAAATTAATCACATTTAAAAAAAAAAGTGATCAAAATAATATTTCAATTCCCGTTACAACGCATGGGAACTTGACTAGTACAATAAATAAACACACTTAAAAAAACATTTATATTATGTATCATAACATTCAAAATTCAAAAGCGATAGTGCAATTTTTGAAACAAGCAAGATAATTAAATTTCACACAATTGCAAGCATTGAAACACACGACATAATACAAATACAAAATTAAAACAGATACAACGGCAAAAGTGCAATCCGAGAAACACCAGAGAGAATGAAGAGACATCTCCCTATAACCCCTATAATATAAACATTTGAAATAAGTTGCTTAACTGGAGTGAACAAATAATTCTACACAACGTGCGCACACACACACACGCATACACACACATAGATGTGTGTGTGTGTGTACATCAAGAATATGATCAGTGATTGATGTATATAGTATACCTCAGTGGTTCGAATCAAGATTCGTCAATGATATCATCTACGTGGACACGACGTTCATTTTCATTGCGTGCTCTCGTAACAGCTTTATAGATATCGCATGAACTGCTAACTACACCAACATAAAACTGTGATGGATCCAAGGTAAAGATTCCCAAAGCTGTCCTTATTGTTATTGTAGTTGCAACTTTTGCTGTTGTACCGAGAATGCGTAGAATCTGCAATTAATTAACAACATCGAAGGTTAGTATATGTCATGAACTAAGAAATGACAACTGCATCGGTACTGGAACACAAAAAAAAGTGCATGTAGTTCTCTTGCATATTATATATTATTTAACTCCCTTGCTCTTAGATTTAAGGAACTTAAATTCTGATTGGCCAGCTCCAATTGAAGGATTAATATATGGAGAATGAATCACTGGACAAGGTGCTTTATAATATGTATGTATGAATATATATGTATGAAGCACAAGCCATTTCATGCTTTACACTCTCTCATGCCGTTGTGGAGGGTCAAACAGCTGGTCCGAACCGCTTAGCATGATATCCATATTGAAATGTGCTTGAACACCAAATTTTGCATCTTTTTAGATTTGTTTTACTAATTGTTTAGAATTTTTTATAACTGTTGTTTTTGAATGGTCCACAATTATATGAAAAACAATCATTTTAAAAAATTCTAAAAAATATGAAATGAACTCCAAAAAAATGAAAAATTTGGTCTCCAAGCACATTTCAATATAGAGATAAGAGCATAATGTACAAGAGGGTCCATGCTTTATAAAGAAACATAGCCCATATACACACACACACACATATAGGGAGAGATGTTGACTACTCTACTTACATAAGGATATGAGGGTCTATGCTTGTAAATCATTTTTTCGTTTTCAATGTTCAAATGGTGGATATGAAGAACTCAACATGTTCTCCATTTTAATACGTGTTAGGAAACAAAATTTTACATTTTTTAGAATTTTTTTACTATTTAATTAGAAATTTTCAAAACAGTGTTTTAATATGGTAAAAAATAAAAAAATAAAAAGAATCTGAAAAACACTGTTTTGCAAAATTCTAAAAAAATAGTAAATTTTTTTTTTAAAATGTGACATTTTGTTCCGTAACACGTACTAATATGGAGAACATATTGAGCGCTTCAGATCGACTATTTGGACATTAAAAATATAAAAATGACTTACAATCATATGCTTATGTAAGTAGAGTAGCCAAACCCCCCCCCTCCTCTCTCTCTCTCTCTCTCTCTCTCTCTCTCTATATATATATATATATATATATATATAGATATAGAGTAAGTCTACCGTACATTGCAATGCATAGACATTTTTGTGTATTGGACTATAAGTCGCCGGATTCAAAGTCCAAATGACCGATCCAAACCGTTCATCTTCT
This sequence comes from Carex rostrata, assembly GCA_964058875.1. Lineage (NCBI taxonomy): Eukaryota > Viridiplantae > Streptophyta > Magnoliopsida > Poales > Cyperaceae > Carex > Carex rostrata. The sequence goes on from CAXKVT010000056.1 coordinate 3,333,679, forward strand.
TCTACATATTAATATGTGCTGGAGACCAAATTTTATATTTTTTGGAAATTTTTTACTATTTATTAAGCAACTTTGAAAATCGCTGATCCAATGGTGCCTTTTGATTTTACTATTACCGTTGGATCAACGATTTTCAAAGTCGCTTAATAAATAGTAAACAAATTCCAAAAAATGTAAAATTTGGTATCTAAGCACATATTAATATGGAGAACAAGATGGACGGTTTGGATCGGTCATTTGGACTTTGAATTGGTGATTTATAGTCTCATACACAAAAATGCTTATGCATTGCAATGTATGGTAGCCTTACTGCATTCTCTACATATATGTGTGTATGTAGATATACATATGTGTGTGTATATACATACATATATATGTGTGTATCTACAAACATATATATATACACACACACACACACAATTCCGGTATGGTTTGAAACAATATACTGAAAGAAATGGCCACCGAGCAACTAATTTGAAGTTCTAATGAATTAAAATATGTTTCTTGGCGGTAAATTTAGGAAACTAAGTAATGTCAACAGGGAACTCGAGTAATGAAAGCAAACCTCGATATTTTTTGCCTTTTCATCTGCAATTTTTATGAGCTCTTCTGCAACAATTCTTTGCTTTTCTCCACGTATATTTTCATAGTGATGTTGTACATCTGAAAAAAAAAAAATGTCGTTATTGATATCAAGCAATGCATGAAAAATTACTCTCTGCTATCTGGCTTGGAAATTATAATAGGACAATGATCGTTTCTAAACTGATTTCCAATTGCATGTAAACTCTCTTAGAAGAAACTAAATTAATCTGTTACCTACTATCTGAGATGCATAATTTAATTAACATGTTAAATTTAATTAGTATAGTTATGGATAAATTAATTGATTTAATAAATGATACTGATTGTCTATTTATTTGTTTATTTATTTCTGCACAAAATCTATAAAAAGCAAAATTTGATCTCAGATGTAGGAGCACATGTAGAATTATTGGTGAGTCATTACTTAAGAGTGCCTCGGTATGTACCTATTTAATTTGTATTTAACTAATTATGGAAGAAATTAAGTTCATGTAAACTCTTATTTAACATTATTAATGTGTCATGCAAGGACGTGAATTATGGAAGCTTTCAAATTGCTTAGGAAAATTGATTACCTGGACGTGAATTCTTATTGAAAATTAACATGTAAGGAAGTATCGCGCCAGTTACAGTAGATACATCCAGCACAGAAATCTTTTTCATCTCATCCCGAATCTCTGACTTTGCTTTGGAAAGTGTACAAGCACATAAGCTGTCAATTTTTTCCTCAAATGTTGGTTTAAAGAGCTGGAGGAGCAAGGAAAAGGGAAAAAAAAATATAATGGATCGTTGATAACTTTCACATAAAAAGATTGTTAAATTAACGTATAAACAAGATCTGTAATAAAAACTAATTTGATCTTGTGAGCCATTCTGGATATGCTTCTATATTAAAGATATATAGCAACAATGTCGAAAAATGGAAGATTAAAGTAGCTCTGATCTTATACAGGTATATACTGTTTCCTGTTAGTTCCTTCTTTGCAGCTTTTTCTGACCTAGTGTTGTTTCTGAGAAGTTAGGACACTAGAAAACTCACTTTTATGATCTTCTTTACCAGATTCTCTTTTACTTGTTCCCTTATATCCCCTTTGATTGCTGTAGTTTCTTCTTCATACCTATTTAATTTGATGCATATGTTATTTACCAACATTTTCAATTAATTACTAAAACTAAGTACCAGTCCCCATTAATGGTCAAATGTTTGAAAAGAAATTTCTTATCTGAACATGAAATATGATCTATAGATACCAACTTTTGAATGCACCATCATGTAAATGCCAAGTGATGGCAAATATTACGAAGGAAAATTCAACAATTCAATCTACAGCAGAAATTTTCTGAAAACTAATTTCATCTATTATTGATACCTAGTTTTTTTTTTTTTTTTTATGATGACTAGTAGTAACAATGGGATGAACAGGTCTTTTTATGATGTTGACCCCAAGGAAACCACTTTTGGAAAATGAAATTGTTTTTTTCTGAAATTGGAGGTTATCAGTAATCACAGAATATTAGTTATCAACACATGATTAAATAAAACGGAAGAACATGAGTTGAAGCATCCAACTTCATTAAACATATAAAAATTTTGTTATCTTATTCAGTACGTATTCTTAATTATCCCCCATTACTTAAGTGCTCTTTTTATATTTTTAAAAATACTAAAACAAGTAGCTTGTATCTTTCCTCAAAAAATAAAAGGAGTGTGTGTAAAAAAAATTCAATGGAATGGATGTTTTATTCACCTTGATGCCATATGTTTATATAGTTATATCTATTTACCTGGTCGTTATTATTGTAAGAAATATTTGCAATTTCTTGTTGAATTCTTTTACTGGCATGGATTTATCAGACATCAGAGACTTGTATTCCTGCAATGCATAGCATGTAGCACTTATTTATGCAGAAATGTAGAAGTAATGCAAGTTAAGTGAAGGTTTTAGCCAACCTTCATTTCAGTTAAAGAACCTAGTATCTCTTTCTTAGACTCCTCACACATAAGCGTTGACATCGCCACCTACAAAAACAAAAAGGTTAAAAAATGTGTTGGCACCTAATTTATTAGTGATTTAAATTATCACAAACAAGGAACAAATGATAAAACTTCAAAATTGAAACCTTATAATCAGCATAAGAAATTGAAACCTTATGTTCAGTTTAGTGTTTGACAGGTACGTACTAGAAAGTCCTCTATTTATAGAGCTCTTTATTGATTGATTCCGTTTGAGCCAAGGTGTATAATATCAATATCATTTATCCATACGCATTTAGATATTGGATATATACAATCCTTGGTAACGTAGATAGAAATATTGGGCACGTGTTCTTAAGTTCACCAAGTCCATTTATGAACTTAACTCTAAAATCAATCATATTTGCTTCAAATGATGAATCCAAACCGTTTGAATATATTGGTATCAAATGACGAATCTGAACCGTTGGAACATATTACCTTGAAAGGACGAATCCGAACTGTTGGAACTCATCTACATTAAAACCTACTAATGTTGACCACTTGACTTTATACTAAATTAATTGGGAAGTTAAAAAAATTTCAAATGTAGACAGAGGAATAATAAGGTAGAAGTGTTTCAACGGTTCGGATTTGTCGTTTGAAGGTAATCTAATAGGTTTTATAGTTGAGTTCAGAAAGAGACTTGGTAAACCTAAAAACACCCTAGTTCTACTCGTTGTTTGCTGCTTTCTCCTTTTTTTTACTTAGAAACTTAAAATGTTATTTATGTAACAATTTGTGTAATGTAATTGTAATTACAAATTGTAGTTGACTTGACTCAAACGCAGCAGTCATTGTAATTACAAATTGTAGTTGACTTGACTCAAACGCAGCAGTCATTGAAAAAGTACAGTTAGTTGATCAGTATAGTAGCAATTAATGAATCAATGAATCAATCATATTATCGTAGCTAACTAGCGTAGGAATAATCTTCTCCTATAAGAAAAGTCAGTGGGACGAGATAGATATTAATGAAAAGAAAAAAAAATAAGAAAAGAAAAAAAGAAAGGAGGAGAAAGAGACAGAGAGAGTGTTGTCGGGTGTAATTGTATTTATTAGTAATTGTGCCACCAATATCATTCAATTATATTCCAACTTGCAACTCTATGATCCCACCATAGTAAAGGAGAATTTTTGAATTGTTAGAACATCAATTATACATTCTCATCGGGCTCTCCTACTCAACCAACGGCATTAATTATTTGACCTTGTTTACATCTTCATTTACCATAAAATAATAACTATTGTCGATTATAAGAAATTACTATTCTTCAGATTATCACTATTACTCATGATAGTACATATCTACGAACGTAGCGATGTTGTTAAGCAATTTTAACCTGAAATTTTTATTCATAGGAAAATAAAAAATAAAAAATAAAAATAGGAAATGTTGTAGGAGAATTTCAAAAATTGGAAAGTAGGAATAAGCCATGGTGTCGTCCCTTCAGGCGCCATAGCACATCTCGAACTAGAAAAAAAAATGGGGAAAAAAAAAAAGTGGGACGCCATGGCCCATCCAAACCGGAAAAAAAATGGGCCGCTATGGCCACTACTAAAAAAAACACTTCTATATTGGTTGAAACCGTTGCTTAGAATTAGACTGAGGGAGGAGATTGAGGAGTTAAGAGTTATTTTATTGGACATGGAGATGTGGAGTTGTTTAGAATTAGTAAAGACGTGGCAAAATTTGAAGAGGTGTCGAAAAAGTATAAAATCTAATTATTAATCTACATAGTTCAAATAAAACAACCGTGTATATTGAACTAAAATAGACATGGGTCCTTCCAAACCGTGTACTATAATTATAATATATATATTGAGTTGGGTTATGGTCTATTGCAATGTATAGTCTCTTTTGTATATTGGATTATAAATTACCGGATTCAAAGTCCAAATAACCGATTCAAACCATTAATCTCGTTCTTCATATTAATATGTATTTGGAGAGAAAATTTTACATTTTTTGAAAAAAATTTACTATTTTTTTAGATTTATTGAAAATCACTACTTTTTTATGGTCCAGATTTATCTGAAAACAAAAATTTTCAATAAATCTAAAAAAACAGTAAAAAAATTTCAAAAAATGTAAAATTTGGTCTCTAAACACATATTAATATGGAGAACAAGATGAACGGTTTGGATCGGTCATTTGAACTTTGAATCCAGTGATTTATAGTCCAATGTATATGGAAAAGAGTCTATACATTGCAATGCATCATAGCCCATCTCTCTCTCTCTCTCTATATATATATATATATATATATAAAGTCTACCATAAATACTTTCTTACATAGGTATGGATACTTTAGAAAAAAAATTAAGTGCTAGAATTTTTGCGGTCCTAAGTAATCATGGTGTGGGTACATTGTGGTACTGTAACATGGGTACTGTTATAAGCTTCCAAAATTAAAAGCAAGGAAGAAATAAATATCTTCAAACTGCACCAGTAATTATTTTCGAATTTTCCAATTTGCACAATCTATCCTTTAGGATATTTATATCTGAGTATGATTATTAATATTATACAGTCCAATCCTGTATGTGTTATCTTTTCCAGTATGCCTCTGAAATGATTTTGTAAGAAAACAAATAATTATGATACAATATATTCATATCCGTTTGTGAACCAACAAGGAAAGAAAAGAAATTACTAAATCGGTCCAAGAATAAATTAAAGCAAAAAAATAATGAAACGGTTTCATTTGTTCTTATCCAAACTGCTTCATATATTGAACGTTAACCGATCGTGAAATCAATTTCCCAACAATGACAAACTAAGAAGCTAGCATTCCTATATGGGCGTCATTTGGTTTAATTGCTTAAATTTGTATGCTAGATTTCTATGATTTCCTTTAATTTCTGTTTCTTTTAATAGTTTTTTATATGGTTTGCTTAATTAGGTACAATTTAAACTAGGGTTTAGTTCTTCAATTTTATTTTTTGTTTTGTATAAGCAAAATGAATAGCCAAAATAGTAGTTCTTCATCATATCCTTCTTGCAAGAAATGTCATAAGCCAAGTGTTGTGATACCTTCATGGATCAAAAAGAATCTCTGGAGAGAATTTTATAAATGTCAAGAATGCAATCAGTGGATGGGTTGATACACCAACTGGTGTGACAACATCATCAATTTCAATAATGTAAGTTTAAATTATTAGATGCAACCTAACAAACAAGTTCCAAGATAAAAATTAAGCAGTGGTTGTTTCGATTCTCAAGAAACAATTAGTAGTATTAATTATACCCATCGTATTGATTCATGTGATTTATTGTTTAATTATTGTGTTGTTGAAGACAGAAAAAAATGTTTCATGTGAAGTAGTGGATTGTCACTTTGTGGTTGTTAATTTGTAATTTTTTTAAGTCATGTTTTATGTGACACGTTAGAAGCTTCTATCATGCTTTATCTCAATTAAGTTCTAATAAATGGGTCACAGTCTGACACTTAATATGTTAAACAAGTTCTAAAAACTAAATTATATTGGCTTCATGACGAATCTGAACCGTTGGAACATATTGACTTAAATGACGAATCCGAACCGTTGGAACACATTGGCTTCAAATGACGAATCCGAACCGTTGGAACTCATCTACATTGAAATCTATTAATGTTGACCACTTGACGAATCCAAACCGTTGAAACTCATCTACATTATAACCTGCAAATGTTGACCGCTTGACTTTATACAAATTAATTGGAAAGTTAAAAAAATTTCAAATGTAGACGCTGGAATAATAAGGTAGAAGTCAGTGGGACGAGAGATATATTAATGTAAAATAATAATAAGAGAAAGAAAAAAAGGAAGAAGGACGGAGATATAGTGAGTGTTGTCGGGTGTAATTGTGCCACCAATATCATTCAATTATATTCCAACTTGCAACTCTATGATCCCACCATAGGAAAGGAGAATTTTTGAATTGTTAGAACATTAATTATACATTCTCATCGGGCTCTCCTACTCAACCAACGGCATTAATTACTTGACCTTGTTTACATTTTCATTTACCATAAAATAATAACTATTGTCGATTATAAGAAATTACTATTCTTCAGATTATCACTATTATTCACAATCGAAATGAAGCAGAGGTTGCTTCGATTCTCAAGAAACAACTAGTATTATTAATTGTACCTTGTGTATTGATTCTTGTGATTTATTTTTTAATTATTGTGTTGTTGAAGAAAAAGAAGAAAAAAAATGTTTCATGTGAAGTAGTAAAATGTGACTTTGTAGTTGTTAATTTATAAATTTCTTAAGTCATGTTTTATGTGACACGTTAGAAGCTTCTATCATGCTTTATCTCAAATAAGTTCCAATAAATGGGTCAGCGTCTTACATTTAATATGTTAAACAAGTTCTGAAAATTAAATTATATTTCAAAGACAAGCTTTCGGTTTTTGGTATGTATTTTGTTCAAATTTATTCTCATATTTAAATTTAGTTTTGTATGTTTGGTATATAGGTAAATGCATTGTTTAATTTGAATTGAGATCTAGCTTGGATTTGATTGGTAATTTTTTTATACTGAAATTGGAGTGCGTATCCTCTGAGATATCTCATATTTTGAGTGACCGATGTGTCCGGTGTCTATTCGGGGACAGCGTAAGGACCGGTGTTGTTTGATCTTTAAGATTCGTGCAGAACATATTTGAACGGTTGAGATTTTCCAATAAGTCAAGCAAAATATGAGATATCAGAGGATGCGAATTCATGAAATTGTAGGTGTATTGCTTGCTAGTAGTTCAGTAATTGTAGGTGCAATATATTCTTCGTTTTTATTTCTGCTTATGGCATGTGGTAGTTCAGTAATTGGACAAAAATCAGAGGGGTATTGCTTGCTAGTTGTAAAATAGTAGTTGACTTGACTCAAACACAGAAGTCATTGAACAGTACAGTTAGTTATTCAGTATAGTAGCAATTTAATGAATCAATGAATCAATCATATTATCCTAGCTAGCCGTAAGGGATAAAATATTTTATACTTTTCTCATCTGAAATGAAAGGGTTTCAAAATCCTCACTTCGGTTAATTTGTAAGAGAGATAGAAAACTCGGAAGAAATAAGAAGTTTCCAAGTAACAGAAGAAGGGGTAGGCCGTGGATAAGTAATATATATGAAAATCAGATAAAGCAATCAGTGAAAGAAAAATATATATGAAAACTGGATAAGAATGAAAATCAGATGCATGGGTCCCATTTACGTACCCATTTTTTTTTAATTTTAAATTGTCCTTTTTATTCTCAAATTATACAATTCAGTCCCACATGTAGCCAATCATAATCATTCTTAATTTGTTAATTGACGTATGACAACCCCAATTGATTCTTGTACGTACATTTGCAATCAATCAAAATTTAATTTCCTACTTTATAAATGTTTGAATATTTCAAAGTAGCCAAATGAACATTAAACATACTTTTAATATATTTAAATTATTGTATACTATTTCAAACAAATTGATTCATGGAAATTGCAATCTATCAAATTGCCAATTATACAGATTACATAATTCTTAATATTTTCGAAATAATATCATATTTATATTAGCCAAACAAAATTTTAAATAATCGGTTTGATAGTAATTCTCTTCAAACTAACATAATTATCATACTAATCTCTTCAAACTCATGTAATTATCTCTGCCTGACAACTTCATCTTCAACATCTGAGACCATAGGTTGAAATTGTTTCCATCGAGCTTGTTTTGTTGTATAAGTAGCAGTCAGATTCTCCAAGAGAAGAACAAATTCTGACTTCTCTCGGCAACAGACTCTGATTTCTTGGTCATTTTTATTTCTCAACTGTTTAAGCGAGTAAGTAATAACAGACTCTTTATAATTTTGTATTGTACACATGAGAAATATATAAATAAAGAGATTGTTATATTTTCCTCTCTATCTTGTTTATTCTTCTTTATGCTTGTTTATCTTTATTTTATAACAATGTAATAATTATTTTTATATTTTATTAAATGAAACATTAAAACATATTTGTTTCACACACGTATTGTACTTTGTTGAAAATTTATTGTAATTTACTATAATTTATTTAAGTGTTTTAATGATTAATTAAGTGTAACACAACTACAACTACATAGGATAGGATTTTTAATTGTGCCATTGACAACCCTAATTCATGTGGTAGTTTACTAATTGGACAAAAATCAGAGTATTGATTGCTTGTAGTAAAGTAGTAGTTGACTTGACTCAAACGCATCTGTCATTGCACCGTACAGTTCGTTGTTCAGTATGGTAGCAATTAATGAATAAATCAATCATATTATCCTAGGTAGCATAGTACTAACCTCGTCGTGCTCCCGGTCTCGGGATTAATTTATCCTATATTTAATCAAGTTGTTGTTCTTTTGTTTTATAAAAGAATTCAATATACCTGTCAATCTACGAATTAGCAAATCAACAGTGTAGGGATAAGAAGGAATAATATAATTCAGTTTGATAAGATAATTAAGTCATCTTGTTGACACAAGTAACAATTAAATAATGGAGAAAAGGGCAAAACCACACCAGGAGCCAGCGAGCAATACAAAAAATGCTATGCACATGCCTACGGGCTTGTATTAAAAAAGAAATTGCTATGCACGTGCTGGGGATCTGGAAGAAGCGAAATGAGGTGCTATTCAGGGGTCATGTAAATATGTAATATGCCCGGGGCATTTGACTTGTCATGTTATATCACCCTTAGCTAAGAGAAATGAGGTGCTATTCTTCAGATTATCACTATTACTGACGATAGTACGCATCTACGAAGGTACCGATGCTGTTCAGCAATTTTATCCTCGCGGATAAAACACAATCTTGTAGTTTTGTGTCATTTGCCATTGGCTTACAGTGACCAATTTACTTGACACACTGTTTTCTCTGGTTGGAATGAAGAGTAGTCTACCGACAACCAATGGAGATTGTTTACTGTACTTCGAAGCAAAATTAAAGGTTTGGTGATATATATCACCTTAGAGGCTGGCGAGCTTGGAAATGTATGAATGCATGCATGTGTTTAATTAATTAATATAATTACTCAGCTCCAATAATACATTTAATATATATACTCCGAAGTGCTTCATTCAAGCATAAAATTAGGCAAGGAAGAAATAAATATATTAAAATTACAATCAATTCTTTAGGATATATATATCTGAGTCTGGTTAGTTAATATTAATTAAACAGTCCAATCATGCATGTTATCTTTTCACGTACAAATGCCTCTGAAATAATTTTGAAAGCAAACAAATAATTATTGCTATCATATATTCATATCCATTAGTGAACCAACAAGGAAAGACAGGTCCATAGGTTGTCGCACCTTTTGGACAACATGCACGTTTGCACCGCCTCCTTGATCACGAGCAACCCTAATATTATGAGAAGAATTGGGTCGGACAAATTGCTGATGAAGTCGCACTCTCTCAATATGGAGATATATCGATCAGAGGACAGTGTGAAAGAAAGAGGTGAGTGATCAAAACCTAGATTGGATTCGAGAGAGAGAAAAATGGCAAGAGAGCGGTAAGAGAGGAGTGAAGCCAGAAGAAGGATCAATGGCTACAAAGAGAGAAAGTGGGGAGAGTTATTTGATTAGATGTGAACCAGTGGGAATTCATGTTCGAATTCATATCGTCTTCATTAAGTAAAATTTAGTTAATGCATAATGAATTCAAGCCGTCTGATCCGTGATGGCATGAATATTGAAGGGGCATTGTGTTTCACCTCGGACCGGATTGGCCCGAATCCTGATCGGGTGGCCTTGATACATTAACTAAAATTCTGACCTAATGCAGAGGATACATGTTCGAAGGTGATAGGTAAAAATCAGACTAATAAATATATAACCGTAATTGTCTACTCTACAATTGATTCATAAGCGCATGAACATATTGTACAGTATAGATCGGGGTGTCGATCCACAGGTATAGTGCATTAAGGTAGTATACCTTTCACTAATTCTAGATATATATTATTGAGGTGTTTTAGTTGAGTTGATTGTTTGGTTGAGTTGTGAGTGATCAATCAGTATTAAAGTATAGTTTATAAGTGGAAGAAGTATTCTAGGGATAAGGCTTTGTATTATTTCTTATTCAGTTAATCTAGTTTTCTGGTAAAGGTCAAACGCATGCAGTTTGTCACAGAACCGTGTTCAATACGAATACCGGATAAAATAGTTTCTAGCTCCAGTCGGATTGTATGTTGCTTGATCGAAAATGCATGCGATCATGAAACTAGTATCATGTGCAAATCTGAGGGCTGCTAATCCTGGATTAGTACTACTCACTATCGTGTTGCATCACCCTTACCGAAGAGGACTGGTAAGAGCATGGGACCTAGACTATACCCTAATGAATTGCGTAAAGATCAGTGACAAGTCTCCATTACCAAATTTTAAGGATTTAAGTTAATAATTACGTCCTTCCTGATTACCTTCCGGAATTGAAATAACCGAGATTACCCCAATAATAATAAATAGAACACAATGTTCATCTGTAGATCTAAGGATTATTAGGTATCTAAATGAGATCAAACCATAAGAAATCACCCTTTTGGTCTATGATGAGCCGCAAATATACCTATATTTGTTGGTCCCAAAGGCACTTAGAGAGGGGTGAATAGGGTCTTTTTGTATTTTTATCTAAGTACTAAAGTTCTAGCGTGTCTATAAGTTATTCTTGGTTGAAATTAGAATAACTTTGCCCTAAACTAAAATATAAAATAAATAAAGTAAATAGTAGAGTTTAGAGACAGTTGACACAAGAGTTATTTACGAAGTTCGGCACTAATGCCAATGTCTCCGGGGCCTGCAACTTTGGAGATGGTGCTCCTATCTTTATCCAATGAAAAAGGATTAAAAGGTGGAACCGGTGAGCCCTTATAATGTTCTGGGAACTCACATGGCCCGAACACAAGCACTAAAGGCTAAAGGAAGATAATTTGATTCGTGAGGATTCAAGAATTGCAAGGTGAGCACAAGGCTCGAGGTAGTAATTGATTTGATCACGCTGGATCACTCTAGGAGTTATTGAATTGATTGAATAAGCTTGAGATTGATTATGAGTATCGAAGTTTAAATGCACAAGCAACAACAGCTTTCTCTAGATCTGAGAATACGAAATATTAAAGTTGGGGGCGACTAGAGTGATAATCTAAACCTTAGTATAACTTCTATTTATAGAGAGCTAATCTGAATAAGTTAAGTGGTGCTGACCGTTGCAATGGTACAGGGATCGTTACCACGGTAGGTTAAGTTGAACAGGTTTGGATTATCAACAACCAACGGTGGATACTGTTGTCAACGGTCACTGACCGTTCCAATGGTTAAGCCAACGGTAATCCTCTGAATTGCTTGTCGTCAGGTGATGCTTAATTTTGATTTTCTCCGTCACAGACTTAGCTGAGGATTTATTTATTCTGTTGCAACGGTCACTGGACCATTGCAACGGTAGGCCTCATTTAGGTCAGTCTCAAGCTTATTTTACTGATGAGTATTTTGGAGATAGGGAATTGTGATTATTTTTATAATCTTTAGACTTTTAAATTTATAAACCTAAATACTCAAATAAATGTTAGTTGCAAGCACACAACCTATCCTTGTAGTACTTTGGGTGTCGAACCATAGAGAGTATGGTAAATACTTAGTTTAGACTTTAATAATTAATTTCAGAAAATAAAATAAAGTAAATAAAGTAAATTGGGGGTTTTGTTCTATCCATCCTAAAGTTGGATTCAATACCCAAATAAAGGAATTTAAAACAATAAAAATAAATAAAATAAAGGTTGGTTTGCTTTCTACTTGAGGAGATCTAGGGGTATTCGGTCTACAATCCCTTGATAATTCCATTTATTTAGTATTTGTTTAACTTTATGTATGATTTAATGAGGTTTCTAACCTAATATGTCATTAAGGGTCACTTTCGTGAATTAATAACGTGTCTAAGTAATTCGGACTTTACGATTAGATCATTCACCCTAGCTACCTAGCTTGTTAGTCTCTCATCTCCTCAAATATTGATATTTCACGATTAAGTCCATCATACCAATATATGATTCGATTTGAGATGTCCTAATTAGGGTTTGACTTCACGGTTAGGTGCTTCACCAAGTCCCTAACCTTAATTTCTGTAGTTCCGGCTTAGATTACAAATTAGTTAGATCCTAATCTAAAGTTACGTGGCTTTCGGTCTTCGTTATTGCGTTCACCATTTCCTCGACCTCCACCATATCCACGCCCACGACCACGTCCTCTCCAGTGACGTCCTCCTCTTTTGTTGCTGCTGGAACCTTCATCTTTCTTTGCCTTTGGGAGTCTTGCCTCCCACTTGGCTTGGGTAAGGAGTAATTGTTCTCCACTGCCCTTTGAGTGCAGTCGCCCTTTAACTCCTTCCTCGAAGGTTCTGAGACGGCCGATCGCCTCTGAAACCGGCATCTTCTCAATATCGCCAAACAGCTCAATTGTTCCAATAATATGGAGAAATCTATCTGGAACTGCGCGGAACAGTTTTTCAACAACTTCGTTGTCGTCAAGCTTCGTGCCCAGCGAGCGGATCTCACCCACCAGCGTGGTAAGCTTCATGGAAAATTCGTTTATTGTCTCTGAATCCTCCATGTGTAACTTGTTCAGTTGCCGTTTCAGTACCTGTACGCGTGCCTTCTTGACGCGATCTTCACCAACCCGCATCTCCCTGAGTGCGTCCCAAGCCTCCTTTGCTGTCTGCTTCTCCGCGATTGCCATCATCACGTCATCTGGCACGGCTTGAGAAATGGCTACCATGGCGCCTTGATCTTTGTCGTCGTCTGTGTCTCCACCTTCAATCACTGACCATACTCCAAGCGAACACAAGATTATCTTCATCTTGACAGCCCATATGCCGTAGTTCGTTTCGCTTAACGCTGGATATTGGATCGGGATTGAGGCTCCTCTTGCCGTCGGTTTAAGGACTGCAAGCGTCTCAGATTGATCTCCTTCGTCACCGGCCATTGCTTTGACAATCTAGCTCTGATACCAAATGTTGCTTCTTTTTCTTACGGCCAGTAACTCAATTACAGAGAAGGGAAAATACACAACTGAGAACAGAGGAGATTTTTGTGATGCTTAACTTCTGCATCTTTTCTGGTTTTCTTATTAAATAGAAACAATACAAAATATAACTGCTAAATGAAAGGTTACATCCCACGTTTTGGTTTCAAAAAAAAAACTAATTCTTAAATAACTGCTACTTTATCTTTAGTCACACACTGGACTAAACTGACAACCTAATTACGTACTCAAACAAAAACAAATTTGCTAAAATTAGACAAATCAACTAGTGCACACGACCCTCTAACAACAAGATTAACTCATCAAGGTAACGGATCAGTCGCCGGTGTCTTCTGTCTGTGTACAGTAAGTATACCTTCTGTTTTTGCTTTGATGTTTGTGTGTTATTTTGTGCTGCTTCCTGCCTTCTCTTCTTCCTTCTCGCTGTTTGCTAGTGACTTTCTTGGACTGGTTGATTCAGTTCCTGATCCAGTTATATTTTTTTTATTTGTAACTAATATGGGAACCAAATTTTTTTCTTAAGAGGCTTGATTATGAAAATTAACTCTGTATAAAAAAAATATATAAATAAGGCATATTAATAATTCTCAATGAGACTTGAAAGCAACATGGACACAAATGAAAATTTCGGTACTTAAAGGTGTTATATTTTTATTTCATTATTTTTGTTTAGATATGAGTCTAGGTGAAAATCAACTATACCTTTCTCCTCTCTCAACACGTACGCCAAGTTAGTTTCAATGAGAGTCAAATACATGATTGTGCAATCAATTCTTAAATTAATCACATTTAAAAAAAAAAGTAATCAAAATAATATTTCAATTCCCGTTGCAACGCACGGGAACTTGACTAGTACAATAAATAAACACACTTAAAAAAACATTTATATTTTGTATCATAACATTCAAAATTCAAAAGCGATAGTGCAATTTTTGAAACAAGCAATTGCAAGCATTGAAACACACGACATAATACAAATACAAAATTAAAACAGATACAACGGCAAAAGTGCAATCCGAGAAACACCCGAGAGAATGAAGAGGCATCTCCCTATAACCCCTATAATATAAACATTTGAAATAAGTTGCTTAACTGGAGTGAACAAATAATTCTACACACGCGTGCGCACACACACACATAGATGTGTGTGTGTGTGTGTACATCAAGAATATCAGTGATTGATGTATATAGTATACCTCAGTGGTTCGAATCAAGATTCGTCAATGATATCATCTACGCGGATACGATGTTCATTTTCATTGCGTGCACTCGTAACAGCTTTATAGATATCGCATGAACTGCTAACTGCACCAATAAAAAACTGTGATGGATCGAAGGTAAAGATTCCCAAATCTGTCCTTATTGTCATTGTAGTTGCAACTTTTTCTGTTGTACCGAGAATGCGTAGAATCTGCAATTAATTAACAACATCGAAGGTTAGTATATATATGTCATGAAATAAGAAATGACAGCTGCATCGGTACTGGAACACAAAAAAAAGTGCAGGTAGTTCTCTTGCATATTATATATTATTTAACTCCCTTGCTCTTAGATTTAAGGAACTTAAATTCTGATTGGCCAGCTCCAATTGAAGGATTAATATATAGAGAATGAATCACTGGACAAGGTGCTTTATAATATGTATGTATGAATATATATGTATGAAGCACAAGCCATTTCATGCTTTACACTCTCTCATGCCGTTGTGGAGGGTCAAACAGCTGGTCCGAACCGCTTAGCATGATATCCATATTGAAATGTGCTTGAACACCAAATTTTGCATCTTTTTAGATTTGTTTTACTAATTGTTTAGAATTTTTTATAACTGTTGTTTTTGAATGGTCCACAATTATATGAAAAACAATCATTTTAAAAAATTCTAAAAAATATGAAATGAACTCCAAAAAAATGAAAAATTTGGTCTCCAAGCACATTTCAATATAGAGATAAGAGCATAATGTACAAGAGGGTCCATGCTTTATAAAGAAACATAGCCCATATACACACACACACACATATAGGGAGAGATGTTGACTACTCTACTTACATAAGGATATGAGGGTCTATGCTTGTAAATCATTTTTTCGTTTTCAATGTTCAAATGGTGGATATGAAGAACTCAACATGTTCTCCATTTTAATACGTGTTAGGAAACAAAATTTTACATTTTTTAGAATTTTTTTACTATTTTATTAGAAATTTTCAAAACAGTGTTTTAATATGGTAAAAAATAAAAAAATAAAAAGAATCTGAAAAACACTGTTTTGCAAAATTCTAAAAAAATAGTAAATTTTTTTTTTAAAATGTGACATTTTGTTCCGTAACACGTACTAATATGGAGAACATATTGAGCGCTTCAGATCGACTATTTGGACATTAAAAATATAAAAGTGACTTACAATCATATGCTTATGTAAGTAGAGTAGCCAACCCCCCCTCCTCCTCTCTCTCTCTCTCTTTATATATATATATATATAGAGAGAGAGAGAGAGAGAGTAAGTCTACCGTACATTGCAATGCATAGACATTTTTATGTATTGGACTATAAGTTGCCAGATTCAAAGTCCAAATGACCGATCCAAACCGTTCATCTTCTTCTACATATTAATATGTGCTGGAGACCAAATTTTATATTTTTTGGAATTTTTTTACTATTTATTAAGCCACTTTGAAAATCGCTGATCCAATGGTGCCTTTTGATTTTACTATTACCGTTGGATCAGCGATTTTCAAAGTCGCTTAATAAATAGTAAACAAATTCCAAAAAATGTAAAATTTGGTATCTAAGCACATATTAATATGGAGAACAAGATGGACGGTTTGGATCGGTCATTTGGACTTTGAATTGGTGATTTATAGTCTAATACACAAAAATGCTTATGCATTGCAATGTATGGTAGCCTTACTGCATTCTCTACATATATGTGTGTATGTAGATATACATATGTGTGTGTATATACATACATATATATGTGTGTATCTACAAACATATATATATACACACACACAATTCCGGTATGGTTTGAAACAATATACTGAAAGTAATGGCCACCGAGCAACTAATTTGAAGTTCTAATGAATTAAAATATGTTTCTTGGCGGTAAATTTAGGAAACTAAGTAATGTCAACAGGGAACTCGAGTAATGAAAGCAAACCTCGATATTTTCTGTCTTTTCATCTGCAATTTTTATGAGCTCTTCTGCAACAATTCTTTGCTTTTCTCCACGTATATTTTCATAGTGATGTTGTACATCTGAAAAAAAAAATGGCGTTATTGATATCAAGCAATGCATGAAAAATTGCTCTCTGCTATCTGGCTTGGAAATTATAATAGGACAATGATCGTTTCTAAACTGATTTCCAATTGCATGTAAATTCTCTTAGAAGAAACTAAATTAATCTGTTACCTACTATCTGAGATGCATAATTTAATTAACATGTTATATTTAATTAGTGTAGTTATGGATAAATTATTTGATTTAATAAATGATACTGATTGTCTATTTATTTGTTTATTTATTTCTGCACAAAATCTATAAAAAGTAAAATTTGATCTCAGATGTAGGAGCACATGTAGAATTATTGGTGAGTCATTACTTAATAGTGCCTCGGTATGTACCTATTTAATTTGTATTTAACTAATTATGGAACAAATTAAGTTCATGTAAACTCTTATTTAACATTATTAATGTGTCATGCAAGGACGTGAATTATGGAAGCTTTCAAATTGCTTAGGAAAATTGATTACCTGGACGTGAATTCTTATTGAAAATTGCCATGTAAGGAAGTATCGCGCCAGTTACAGTAGATACATCCAGCACAGAAATCTTTTTCAGCTCATCCCGAATCTCTGACTTTGCTTTGGAAAGTGTATAAGCACATAAGCTGTCAATTTTTTCCTCAAATGTTGGTTTAAAGAGCTGGAGGAGCAAGGAAAAGCGAAAAAAAAATATAATGGATCGTTGATAACTTTCACATAAAAAGATTGTTAA
Source organism: Carex rostrata (assembly GCA_964058875.1). Lineage (NCBI taxonomy): Eukaryota > Viridiplantae > Streptophyta > Magnoliopsida > Poales > Cyperaceae > Carex > Carex rostrata. The sequence goes on from CAXKVT010000056.1 coordinate 3,351,322, forward strand.
ATTAACGTATAAACAAGATCTGTAATAAAAACTAATTTGATCTTGTGAGCCATTCTGGATATGCTTCTATTAAAGATATATAGCAACAATGTCGAAAAATGGAAGATTAAAGTAGCTCTGATCTTATACAGGTATATACTGTTTCCTGTTAGTTCCTTCTTTGCAGTTTTTTCTGACCTAGTGTTGTTTCTGGGAAGTTAGGACACTAGAAAACTCACTTTGATGATCTTCTTTACCAGATTCTCTTTTACTTGTTCCCTTATATCCCCTTTGATTGCTGTAGTTTCTTCTTCATACCTATTTAATTTGATGCATATGTTATTTACCAACATTTTCAATTAATTACTAAAACTAAGTACCAGTCCCCATTAATGGTCAAATGTTTGAAAAGAAATTTCTTATCTGAACATGAGATATGAGCTATAGATACCAACTTTTGAATGCACCATCATGTAAATGCCACGTGATGGCAAATATTAAGAAGGAAAATTCAACAATTCAATCTACAGCAGAAATTTTCTGAAAACTAATTTCATCTATTATTGATACCTAGTTTTTTTTTTTTTTTTTTTTATGATGACTAGTAGTAACAATGGGATGAACAAGTCTTTTATGATGTTGACCCCAAGGAAACCACTTTTGGAAAATGAAATTGTTTTTTTCTGAAATTGGAGGTTATCAGTAATCACAGAATATTAGTTATCAACACATGATTAAATAAAACTGAAGAACATGAGTTGAAGCATCCAACTTCATTAAACATATAAAAATTTTGTTATCTTATTCAGTATGTATTCTTAACTATCCCCTATTACTTAAGTGCTCTTTTTATATTTTTAAAAATACTAAAAAAAGTAGCTTGTACCTTTCCTCAAAAAATAAAAGGAGTATGTGTAAAAAAAATTGAATGGAATGGATGTTTTATTCACCTTGATGCCATATGTTTGTATAGTTATATCTATTTACCTGGTCGTTATTATTGTAAGAAATATTTGCAATTTCTTGTTGAATTCTTTTAGAGGCATGGATTCATCAGACATCAGAGACTTGTATTCCTGCAATGCATAGCATGTAGCACTTATTTATGTAGAAATGTAGAAGTAATGCAAGTTAAGTGAAGGTTTTAGCCAACCTTCATTTCAGCAAAAGAATATAGTATCCCTTTCTTAGACTCCTCACAGATATAGGTTGACATCGCCAGCTACAAAAACACAGAGGTTAATGTGTTGACACCTAATTTATTAGTGATTTAAATTATCACAAACAAGGAACAAAATCATAAAATTTCAAAATTGGAACCTTATGATCAGCAGCAGAAATTTTTTTATTTTTACGGATATCATCCCATATCTTTTGCGAACCATGGGCAAAGGTAGAAGCATAATGACAATGTTGTTGACTTCCGTTTGTACAAAATTGCCAAAGATATTTCGCCAGATCTTTACACTGAAGAAATATGGGGGCAAAAAAAAAAACAGCTAATTTAGTTTTATTGTTGTCCATAACAATGAAGTTTATGGGGGCATTGTAAAAATTCTTTGTGACTCCGCCTATTTCCCATGTTGGATTTAACCATGGTATTATTAACTAGTAGTTAACACATTCAAACCTTAATTTTTGATACAATGAAAATACACCTTATTGGTTGCGGTTAAGATGTGAGTACAACATGTTCAAGTTTGACATTAATTAATTATGTATCCGAATATCAAAATTAATTACGCCTTATCTAATACTCATGAACTATTACTATAACGACCCAAAGCGGCTATATATATATTGATATCAAAATCAAGTCTTGATGTGAACAAGATCAATAGTTTAATTTGTTGTTTCAGTTTTAATTGAACGCTAAATTATTCACTTGGAAGTGCTGTCGCAACTTCAAGAAATTGTTGTATTGAACATACAATGGGTGCATACATTATAAATATGCACTGCACGTGACAAAAGCAATGATCATGGAAAATGTTTAATTTCTAGCAATGGGTGTGTACCTTCCCATCAAATTCTTTTTGTTCCTTTTTGTGTGGAAAGTCTTTCACAATGACCTACATACAATTATATAGATCAGTCTCCCGAAAACAGAGAGATTATAATTAAAACAATCATTGACCAAATATTGATTTTGAAAGTTTGAATTTTCTTATTTGAGAAGCTAATAGTCAAATCTAACAGACCGAGTACTACTTTCTCATATGTCATTGATATTGCAGTAATTTATACCTCGATATAATCGCTCATCTTCCTGTTTATTATGGCGGGATGCACATCATGCCAAAGCTGTAACAGTTATGCATAATATTTATGTTAGTGTCCGTGTCCTTGAGCCATAAACTAAGTTATGCATAATATTTATGTTCAGAGATTTAAGAAGCCATAAAAGTGACATTTTTTTTTTATATAGAAAAATCCCGTTCTCAAAATTTTTTTATGACAAACGTGCACACTTCCATAGTTGCATATGAAAGTTTAATTTCTTCATATATAACCGACTTTTATAATACAGTATGTGCATATAAAAATTAAAAACAAATAGAAACTTTCATAGAGTTAAATTGGAAGTACATTTTTAAACAAAAATTAATGTTGGATACATGATATAAAGGAAATTTTCCTTAGATAAAAAAAAGAATTAATGTTTTTCATTTTTTATAATATATAAAACAATATTATAGTTGCATCATCAATCGCCGGTGTATTTGGTCTTGTACAAAAAGTTAAAAAAATTAAAAATGGGTTCCACTGTTGCTCTTCCTCTTTTTTCTCTTTCATGTTCCCAATATGTGACAGTGTGACTCTCGCTTCCTTAATTTGATATCTCAATTAATGTTGGGATAGCTCTGACCATTATATCATAAAAAATCGGTCAAACTATCTATGAATCGTTCAAATCTTCATACAAAAATCGGTGTTTCGAGTTTCCTGTACATCTATATTTTCCAACAGACATACATTTATATATTGAAAATAAGAGTTTACCTTCTCCATGCTATTCCGTAGAGTCTCCTCGGTGAATTTTAGTGGAGCCTAAGTAAAAAATATAAATTCGAACATTCGTTATTAGCTAAATCCAATTCCTAAATATGGATGCAAGTGCATCGTCCTATTTGTTTAGTGTACCTCATACACATAGTCGCGGACACAAATGATAAGTTTTGTTTTTGATGCAAATTCCATGTTTGTGTCCATCTTTAAAATTTCCTGCAACGGAGTTCAGTCATATTTAATCAAGAGTACTCAAAATATTTTAATCAGCTACTCAAATTTAATAATTGGTGGAAATTGTTGTAGCTGTCCATGGAGATTGTAATAACCATGTTTTGCATGCAATTCTTTATTTTTTTTTTAAACCATACATTTGATGTAGTGATAAAAACAATGGAGGCATGATGGAGGGTTGTTGCATGCAATTCTATTTTAATTGTTGTTGCATGCAATTCTATTGTTTTAAACCATACATTAAAATTTTGAGTTATTAACGTTTTTAAAAATAGAGGCATGATGGAGGCACAAAAAAATTGAGGCATTTGAACGCACCTCTAAAAACAATACTATGTAATATGTACATGGGTGGTTGCATTTTTCAAACTTAATATATGTGTGATAAAAATAATATTCATATGGGTGGTTGCATTTTCCAAACTTAATATATGTGTGATAAAAATAATATTCATGGGAGGTCGCTAACAAAATATTTTGTTGAAATAGCGGAATAGAGAGAGAGAGAGAGAGAGAATAGCGAGTTGTATTCAAACACTGAATAAAGTTCCGGGTTTGCGATATTTGTGGATTACCGCTATTCCTCGCGCTTCTAAAAGCGACCAAGGATATGTAAATTGGGATGTTTGATCCGGCTTGTCAGTCTTTACTAAATAAAAAAGGTTCCAAACTTATTTTAGTCCCAGGGAATAGACACATTAAGACTGTGGATGAAGAAATAATTGATTTAATAAAAAAAACTTAGAAACAAAAAATTATTGTAGCAATAAAAATATAAAAATATTATTATATAATTATATCTATCACCATCATAGAAATTAATTATATAATAACTTAATTAATATTGAAGAAGTTATATATTAAAAATATAATTTACTTAATTATTATTAATATTTAAAAAAATCAAACTAAAAAATAAAAATAACCGAAGCAAAATGATGATGATGATGATGATGATGATGATAATTATCATAATCATAATCATATGGATGGTACAAGAAATAGTAGCAATATTGAGTAATGATGGTGGTGATGATGATGATAATTATCATAATCATAATCATATGGATGATACAAGAAACATCATAAAAAATTATTAAATATTTTATGAATAATAAATTAATATAATATGATAATGATAATAATAATTTTTATACTATTATTGTTATTGTTTTCTATTTGGTGTGATTTCATGAGAGGGTCTTGAACTCTCGATATTTGAGAAACTACAGTCCTAAAACTTTCTCCTAGCCAACTGTGCTACCGCACCATCCTCTATTATTGTTATTGTTAATACTGTTACATACAATAATGATAAAATGTGAATGGTGTTTTTGTAATATAATTAAGGTGGGACAATATATTTTTAACTTTAGTTGCCCATTTTCCACTATTATTTCACTAGTTTTTTATTTATATTTTAAGAAAGAATTTTTTCTTTCACCTAATTATTCTGGAAAAACATTGGAATATTAAACATCTTCTTACAGCATGCATACACACTGAATTCGCACTATTTCAATTCTTGAATTAGTAATATTATTTATTACACTTCACTAGACAGACACGGCAATAGTATATCAGCATACCTGAAAAATTAACCTGAGGACTGGAGGTTCCGCAAGACCAACGTCATCATATTTCCTGTAAGAAAACAATGGTACATTACATTCAATCATATAAATATATAGTATAGAACTAAGGTGTTCTTAAGTTCACCAAGTCTATTAGTGAATTCAAGTTTAAAACCCATCGAATTTGGCTTCAAACGACGAATCTGAATCATTCAAACCCACCTAACTTACAAGTGATCGGTCTACATGTAAAAAAAAATAAAAATAAACTTGAAATTAATTTTGCATAGAGTTAAGTGGTCAAAAAATGAATGCATTAAAATTAATTTATTAACCTTTTAATTTTGACCGCTTGACTTTATACTAAACTAATTCGAATTTGTCATTTGAAGCCGATTCAATGGGTTTTAGACTTGAGTTCACCAAGGGGCTTGATGAACTTAAGAATACCCTAGTTTTACATATTTTTGTGTGTGTGTGTGTGTGGTGTGTGTGTGTATATGTATGTATAGATATATATTTATGTATGAATATATATATGTATCAGGTAAAAAAATTGTTTTGTGATAAAGGCGAAATTTTTTTTTTCTTCTAATTTTGCATTAGTGTATTCATGTACATTAGTATTGAATAAACTAACATGTTTAGTAGCAAAACATCGGAAACTGTCAGAGAAAACAGTGCACTTTGCCTTTCAAATAATGTGTCCTACATCAAGAATAAAATTAGTGAAAAGATGGAAAAAGAAATATTGGACAACTAAGATGGTTACACACTCACTCAAAAATAAATAAAATAAATAAAAAGACTTTGATGGTTAAATCATCGTTAAGGGGTTGCCAACTGATGAATAAAATGAATGAATAATATATATTTTAATTGGGACAACATCACAATATGGAACTTTCTAGATGTCATCTCGTTGGTGATAGTGTCAATATCATTTTTTTCTTCTTAATCTTAAACTCTTCATATGAGGGGAATCAAACTCTTGAGTTTTAGATAAACAATTATTCTAGTACTTTTTTCCTAGCCAACTGTGCTTCCTCCCGTTTTCTGTGATACTGTCAATATCATTTGATAATTGATTGGTTGATACAGTTTACTTGATTATACCATTCAACTAGTAAACTTCTGTCCCACCAGATAGAAACCTTAATTAATTAAGGACCAATCAAAGTCCGAACCCAGGGATTTACCAATGGTTATGTTTTTATTTTATTTTTTTTCATTTCTTCCTGTGAAGAAATGATAGTGATAATATAGGCCACAAGTAATTATAGTGCTGGAGTTAAATAAAAGATGCCTATAGGGGACATATATTGCTACCTCCTCTCGTTCTTTTCCTTCGTAACCTTCGACATCCATAATAATAATGCGGGGCGTAATGCATTTAGCTATCCATATTCCTTCAGTTGTTTGCTTCCTGTACATTGAAAATTCATTAATTCGATATGTCATATATATATCTACTTGTCTAAATGCATGCTAGAATGGCATTTACAAGGAACGAAGTTATTGAAAAACAAGGTAAACAAAAATTAGTTGCTCTCAGCATAGGAGGTTAAAGGCCAAACTCTTATTAAGAAAACCAAAACCAAGGTAAAAAATTAACAAGGAAATAAAATGGCAGAACACATCATGTTATAGGAGAGGAGTTGTAGGAAAAGGCACATATCAAGAAATGAAACAGCTTTGTCTGGAAAAGTAAAGACTAACTATAATAAATAAATTTAAAGCATGCAAAATCATCCAATTAATTTGGTTCCGAAACATTTCTTTTGACTTCTGAGCTTTCTCAATTACTGCAAAGAGTTGTAAGTGAACAGAGTTTACCTTCCTTTCGTGGCATCAAGCACGTCGAATTTGGTCCCAAATAAGGAGTTGAGCAAATAACTTTTACCTAGAATAGTTGAAGCAAAAAGAAGTCATATATATATACATATATAAGCATTATATCTCTGGAATTATTATAATTTAATATGTCCAAGTATAAAAGCACTTCAACTTTTAATAAAACTCAGATAATAAGACCGACCCCATATTCAGATGGTATGAAATTTCAGTTTTTGGAGTTCAGTAATTTCACAAATTCAGATTAGAGTTTAGTAATTTCACAAATAAATGGAAATCGGAAGTAATAATTTTAAGTTAACTGTAACTTCGTTACCACCGCTCTGTCGACCTATGATGGAGATTACGGTGTAGTGAGAACTTGTACTCGAAGACTTCTTTAGCTCCTCCAGAAATTTCTCAGTTTCAGATAAAAAGAACGCACCGTTCCCGTCAATCATCTGCATCTTATCCGGAAGAGCCTTTGGTGTTTCCATTTCCTTAAAGGTGTACTAGCTAGGTATGGAGATAGGTTATGTTCAGTTTAGTGTTTGACAGGTACGTACTAGAAAGTCCTCTATTTATAGAGCTCTTTATTGATTGATTCCGTTTGAGCCAAGGTGTATAATATCAATATCACTTATCCATACGCATTCAAATATTGGATATATACAATCCTTGGTAACGTAGATAGAAATATTGGGCACGTGTTCTTAAGTTCACCAAGTCCATTTATGAACTTAACTCTAAAATCAATCATATTTGCTTCAAATGATGAATCCAAACCGTTTGAATATATTGATATCAAATGACGAATCTGAACCGTTGGAACATATTACCTTGAAAGGACGAATCCGAACTGTTGGAACTCATCTACATTAAAACCTACTAATGTTGACCACTTGACTTTATACTAAATTAATTGGGAAGTTAAAAAAATTTCAAATGTAGACACAGGAATAATAAGGTAGAAGTGTTTCAACGGTTCGGATTTGTCGTTTGAAGGTAATCTGATAGGTTTTATAGTTGAGTTCAGAAAGAGACTTGGTAAACCTAAAAACACCCTAGTTCTACTCGTTGTTTGCTGCTTTCTCCTTTTTTTTACTTAGAAACTTAAAATGTTATTTATGTAATTGTAATTACAAATTGTAGTTGACTTGACTCAAACGCAGCAGTCATTGAAAAAGTACAGTTAGTTGATCAGTATAGTAGCAATTAATGAATCAATGAATCAATGAATCAATCATATTAATGAAAAGAAAAAAAAATAAGAAAAATAAAAAAAGAAAGGAGGAGAAAGAGACTGAGAGAGTGTTGTCGGGTGTTATTGTATTTTGTAATTGTGCCACCCATATGAGGTGGGCTACGGTGAGTTGCGAAGTAAAATGCGTTTCTACTTCACGCCATATTTTTATTTTGAAAGTCCAAACGACCGATCCGAACTGTGAGATGTTTAATCCATATTGAAATGTGATTGGAGACCAAATTTTACATTTTCTGAAATTTTTTTACTATTTATTAAGCATTTTTGAAAATTGCTGTTTTGCTGTGAACAGTAAAAAAACAGTAAAATTTTCTGGACTATCAGATCAGCGACATTCAAAATTGCTTAATAAATAGTAAAAAAGTTCCAACAAATATAAAATTTGGTCTCCAAGCACATTTCAATATGGAGAACAAGATGAACGGTTCAGATCGACATTTTGAACTTTGAAATCGCAAAATATGAGCGTGAAGTAAAATAGTCGCTTTACTTCGCAACTCACCGTAGCCCACCTCCACCCATATCATTCAATTATATTCCAACTTGCAACTCTATGATCCCACCATAGTAAAGGAGAAATTTTGAATTGTTATAACGTTAATTATACATCATCATCGGGCTCTCCTACTCAACCAACGGCATTAATTATTTGACCTTGTTTACATCTTCATTTACCATAAAATAAGAACTATTGTCGATTATAAGAAATTACTATTCTGAAAATTATCACTATTACTGATGATAGTACATATCTATGAACATAGCGATGCCGTTAAGCAATTTTAACCTGAAATTGCATTGAAGTCGTTCATAATTTAAGATTTCCAAAATTCATCACAAATCATCAGAAATATGGACAAAATTGAATAGAGAAAAAAAACACATTTAAAAACTTATATGCTCCCCCATGCAATTTTGCGCGGTTCCCACATATATTTAAGGTGCGGGTATGATCGGGAGATTTGATTTAAGAAACAATTATTTACGTAAAAAATGTTCACCTTATAGGTATAAATACTTCCGTGCATAGGCATAAATACTTTCTTACATAGGTATGAATACTTTAGAAAAAAATTTCAGTGCTAGAATTTTTGCGGTCCTAGGTAATTATGGTGCGGGTACAGTACGGTACTATAGTACGGATACTGTTATAAGGTTCCAAAATTAAAAGCAAAGAAGAAATAAATATCTTCAAACTGCACCAGTAATTACTTTCGAATTTTATACAGTCCAATCCTTTAGGATATTTATATCTGAGTATGATTATTAATATTATACAGTCCAATCCTGCATGTGTTATCTTTTCCAGTATGCCTCTGAAAGGATTTTGTAAGAAAACAAATAATTATGCTATCATATATTCATATCCGTTTGTGAACCAACTTAAGGAAAGAAAAGAAATTACTAAATCGGTCCAAGAATAAATTAAAGCAACAAAATAATGAAACGGTTTCATTTGTTCTTATCCAAGGTGCTGGCCTGGCCCCTTTTGTTATTAGTAGGAGCTATTGATACATTGTATGTAATTTTTTGACGTCTATTTCTAATTATTTAGTGGTCCACATTATCATCATACAAAGAATACCAAGTCAAATGCTCCCATGAATTAATTAATAACACTTTCAAAAACTACAATGATAGTTACATTGATAGCGAGAGGGTGACACTACTACTAAAAAATAAAAATAAATAAACACATTTATGCTCGCTCCTATACAATCGGGTGGCGTATGGTACTGATGGTGCTTATAATCAGGGGTAGCGCTCTAATTACTTGGAACATTTTACCGACTTTCCGTGCCTAATCAATTGATGGTGTTGATAGGCCCGTACATTGCCATCGGTTAATTTTATCCTATAGTTGATTTTGATTGTCTCTGCGACATGGTTAGACTACAGGGGCCGATGGCGTTGAGGGGGTGACTTTTCTATCCATTGTGTAACATGAGTCATTGGTGTTGGCTAGATCAATGTACCAACTTGTTACTATATTGAACGCTGTTCTTCGAGGCAACGCTGTAAATAATTGGAACCTTAGGTTTTGTATACACCAACTGCTTCATATATTGAACGTTAACCGATCGTGAAATCAACTTCCCAGCAATGACAAACTAAGAAGCTAGCATTCCTATATATATGGGCGTCATTTGGTTTAATTGCTTAAATTTGTATGCTAGATTTCTATGATTTCCTTTAATTTATGTTTCTTTTAATAGTTTTTTAAACTAGGGTTTAGTTCTTCAATTTTATTTTTTGTTTTGTATACGCAAAATGAATAGCCAAAATAGTAGTTCTTCATCATATCCTTCTTGCAAGAAATGTCATAAGCCAAGTGTTGTGATACTTTCATGGACCAAAAAGAATCTCTGGGGAGAATTTTATAAATGTCAAGAATGCAATCAGTGGATGGGTTGGTACACCAACTGGTGTGACAACATCATCAATTTCAATAATGTAAGTTTACATTATCAGATGCAACCTAACAAACAAGTTCCAAGATAAAAATTAAGCAGTGGTTGTTTCGATTCTCAAGAAACAATTAGTAGTATTAATTATACCCTTTGTATTGATTCATGTGATTTATTGTTTAATTATTGTGTTGTTGAAGACAGAAAAAAATGTTTCATGTGAAGTAGTGGAATGTCACTCTGTGGTTGTTAATTTGTAATTTTTTTAAGTCATGTTTTATGTGACACGTTAGAAGCTTCTATCATGCTTTATCTCAATTAAGTTCTAATAAATGGGTCACAGTCTGACACTTAATATGTTAAACAAGTTCTAAAAACTAAATTATATTGGCTTCAAATGACGAATCTGAACCGTTGGAACATATTGACTTCAAATGACGAATCCGAACCGTTGGAACACATTGGCTTCAAATGACGAATCCGAACAGTTGGAACTCATCTACATTGAAATCTACTAATGTTGACCACTTGAGGAATCTAAACCATTGAAACTCATCTACATTATAACCTGCTAATGTTGACCGCTTGACTTTATACAAATTAATTGGAAAGTTAAAAAAATTTCAAATGTAGACGCTGCAATAATAAGGTAGAAGTCAGTGGGACGAGAGAGATATTAATGTAAAATAATAATAAGAGAAAAAAAAAAGGAAGAAGGACAGAGATAGAGTGAGTGTTGTCGGGTGTAATTGTGCCACCAATATCATTCAATTATATTCCAACTTGCAACCCTATGATCCCACCATAGAATTTTTGAATTGTTAGAACATTAATTATACATTCTCATCGGGCTCTCCTACTCAACCAACGGCATTAATTAATTGACCTTGTTTACATTTTCATTTACCATAAAATAATAACTATTGTCGATTATAAGAAATTACTATTCTTCAGATTATCACTATTATTCACGATCGAAATGAAGCTGAGGTTGCTTCGATTTTCAAGAAACAACTAGTATTATTAATTGTACCTTGTGTATTGATTCTTGTGATTTATTTTTTAATTATTGTGTTGTTGAAGAAAAAGAAGAAAAAAAATGTTTCATGTGAAGTAGTAAAATGTGACTTTGTAGTTGTTAATTTGTAAATTTCTTAAGTCATGTTTTATGTGACACGTTAGAAGCTTCTATCATGCTTTATCTCAAATAAGTTCCAATAAATGGGTCACCGTCTTACATTTAATATGTTAAACAAGTTCTAAAAATTAAATTATATTTCAAAGACAAGCTTTCGGTTTTTGGTTTGTATTTTGTTCAAATCTATTCTCATATTTAAATTTAGTTTTGTTTGTTTGGTATAGGTAAATGCATTGTTTAATTTGAATTCAAATCTAGCTTGGATTTGATTGGTAATTTTTTTATACTGAAATTGGAGTGCGTATCCTCTGAGATATCTCATATTTTGAGTGACTGACGTGTCCGGTGTCTATTCGGGGACAGCGTAAGGACCGGTATTATTTGATCTTTAAGGTTCGTGCATAACGTATTTGAACGGTTGAGATTTTCCAATAAGTCAAGTAAAATATGAGATATCCGAGGATGCGAATTCATGAAATTGTAGGTGTATTGCTTGCTAGTAGTTCAGTAATTGTAGGTGCAATAGTTTCTTCATTTTTATTTATGGCATGTGGTAGTTCAGTAATTGGACAAAAATCAGAGGGGTTTGCTTGCTAGTTGTAAAATAGTAGTTGACTTGACTCAAACACAGAAGTCATTGAACAGTACAGTTAGTTATTCAGTATAGTAGCAATTAATGAATCAATGAATCAATCATATTATCCTAGCTAGCCGTAAGGGATAAAATATTTTATACTTTTCTCATCTGAAATGAAAGGGTTTCAAAATCCTCACTTCGGTTAATTTGTAAGAGAGATAGAAAACTCGGAAGAAATAAGAAGTTTCCAAGTAACAGAAGAAGGGGTAGGCCGTGGATAAGTAATATATATGAAAATCAGATAAAGCAATCAGTGAAAGAAAAATATATATGAAAACTGGATAAGAATGAAAATCAGATGCATGGGTCCCATTTAGGTACCCATTTTTTTTTAATTTTAAATTGTCCTTTAATTCTCAAATTATACAATTCAGTCCCACATGTAGCCAATCATAATAATTCTTAATTTGTTAATTGACGTATGACAACCCCAATTGATTCTTGTACGTACATTTGCAATCAATCAAAATTTCATTTCCTACTTTATAAATGTTTTTGAATATTTCAAAGTAGCCAAATGAACATTAAACATACTTTTAATATATTTAAATTATTGTGTACTATTTCAAACAAATTGATTCATGGAAATTGCAATCTATCAAATTCCCAATTATACAGATTACATAATTCTTAATATTTTCGAAATAATATCATATTTATATTAGCCAAACAAAATTTTAAATAATCGGTTTGATAGTAATTCTCTTCAAACTGACATAATTATCATACTAATCTCTTCAAACTCACGTAATTATCTCTGCCTGACAACTTCATCTTCAACATCTGAGATCATAGGTTGAAATTCTTTCCATCGAGCTTGTTTTGTTGTATAAGTAGCAGTCAGATTCTCCAAGAGAAGAACAAATTCAGACTTCTCTCGGCAACAGACTCTGATTTCTTGGCCATTTTTATTTCTCAACTGTTTAAGAGAGTAAGTAATAACAGAAAAATAATCAAAGGGAAAAATGAAAAAGAAACTCACACAGGAAACCAATTTGGCTATAGAGATGCACAAAATCGATACTGAGCTCTGATACCATGACAAATTATTAAAAATAAATAAATAAGAAAAAACTCCCGTGAAACTCTCTTCCCTACCTTGTTTTATTTCGTTGGTAAAATCTGAGTTTTATATTTTACGAAAGAGAATATCCTCCTCTTATATCAGAGATTATGGCGGTTAGGGCATATACCTTGTTGTTGATCTACATTCTTTATTAGTATATGTTTTTTCTTCTATATTTGAATATATTACAAGAGGAAATATAATAAAAGAGAAATCTTCCTCACATTAAAATTACCTTACCGGTACCCTTGTTATGGTTGTCAGATAACAAAATGATAGCGGGTAAATAACGGATATTACTAATGTATGTTATGAATATAATGGATAATCAATTTACCTTGTAACTCCCATTATTAATCCTCATTCATTCCCCCACTACTCCACTACCATTAGAATTATATCTCACAACTATTTGGAATTCATTTTCTTAATTATTATTGCAATGCCTTTTCATTTATAATTTGTGACCTATATATAGAGGTATTGTAATTTTGTATTGTACACACAGGAGAAATATATGAATAAAGAGATTGTCATCTTCTCCTCTCTATCTTATTTATTCTTCTTTATGCTTGTTTATCTTTATTTTATAACAATGTAATAATTATTTTTATATTTTATTAAATAAAACATTAAAATATATTTGTTTCACACACGTATAGTACTTTGTTGAAAATTTATTGTAATTTACTATAATTTATTTAAGTGTTTTAATGATTAATTAAGTGTAACACAACTACAACTACATAGTATAGGATTTTTAATTGTGCCATTGACAACCCTAATTCATGTGGTAGTTTACTAATTGGACAAAAATCAGAGTATTGATTGCTTGTAGTAAAGTAGTAGTTGACTTGACTCAAACGCATCTATCATTGCCGCGTACAGTTCGTTGTTCAGTATGGTAGCAATTAATGAATAAATCAATCATATTATCCTAGGTAGCATAGCACTAACCTCGTCGTGCTCCCGGTCTCGGGATTAATTTATCCTATATTTAATCAAGTTGTTGTTCTTTTTTTTTATCAAAGAAATCAATATACCTGTCAATCTACGAATTAGCAAATCAACAGTGTAGGGATAAGAAGGAATAATATAATTCAGTTTGATAAGATAATTAAGTCATCTTGTTGACACAAGTAACAATTAAATAATGGAGAAAAGGGCAAAACCACACCAGGAGCCAGCGAGCAATACAAAAAATGCTATGCACATGCCTACGGGCTTGTATTAAAAAAGAAATTGGTATGCACATGCTGGGGATCTGGAAGAAGCGAAATGAGGTGCTATTCAGGGGTCATGTAAATATGTAATATGCCCGGGGCATTCGACTTGTCATGTTACATCACCCTTATCTAAGAGACATGTGGTGCTATTCTTCAGATTATCACTATTACTGACGATAGTACGTATCTACGAAGGTACCGATGCTGTTCAGCAATTTTATCCTCGCGGATAAAACACAATCTTGTAGTTTTGTGTCATTTGCCCACTAGTGTAAAAACTGAAATCAGGATCAGCCTATTTGGATCGGTTATATGAGCCAACCGATCCTTAAAGGTATTTGAATCGGTTTTCTTAAAAAATCCGATCTTAAAAACTATTCAGATCGGGTTTTATTATCAACCGATCCTGATTTATGAACTATCAGGATCGGTTTTTTGTTAGAACTGATCCTGATACTATCAGGATCAGTTATTCTAAATAACTGATCTTAATAATTCAACTATCAGGGTCGGTTGTTTATAAAACCCGATCCTGATAGTATCAGGATCGGTTCTAACAAAAAACCGATCCTGATAATTGAAATATCTCAAATAAATCTTATTAATTGAAATATATCATAAAATAGCATCTGGATCGGTTCTATACATAATAACCGATCCAAATAACTTAAATACATCTAACAAATTAAAATATATCAGAAAATAGCATCTGGATCGGTTCTGTACATAAAAACCGATCCTGATAGTATCTGGATCGGTTCTGTACATAAAAACCGATCCTGATAGTATCTGGATCGGTTTTATTGCTAAAAACCGATCCAGATAACTTAAATACATCTAACAAATTAAAATATATCAGAAAAAAAACATCTGGATCGGTTCTGTAAATAAAAACCGATCCTGATAGTATCTGGATCGGTTTCATTGCTAAAAACCGATCCAGATAACTTAAATACATCTAACAAATTAAAATATATCAGAAAATAGCATCTGGATCAGTTCTGTACATAAAAACCGATCCTGATAGTATCTGGATCGGTTTTTAGCAATAAAACCGATCCGGATAGTATCTGGATCGGTTTTTAGCAATAAAACCGATCCAGATACTATCAGGATCGGTTTTATTGCTAAAAACCGATCTTGATATTTTTTTTGTTTTTTTTTTAGAACATACTATATCTGGAAGCGACTTTAATTTAACTAAATGGTAGAAATATATAAATTGGCATACTTTTTGCATCCAAGGAATAAAGAAGAGCAAAAATATCCTGAATTACTGAATTAGAAACTCACTATTTCAGACATTGATGTGGTCCCACCAATAGAAGAGTTGGCAGTATTAAACTGAGGTGCCACATTTTGCCTAGCTGCTGTCAAAAGCTCCTCGGTCAATGCAATAACCTACATCAAATAAACAACTCTCACATTTTTGTGCAAGTGCAAATTTCAGCACAATCCAGAGAACCAGAAATCCCACTCATAAAAGTGAGTAGGTCCATCTTAAAATAAACAAAAATAAGAAAATAGATGACAAAGTAGAAGGCCAGAGGAGCATTTTTGGAGAAGTATGCAGTTATACTTAATCATCTTGACTTCTGATCACAGGATTATCTTTTTATAACTGGAGAACAAAAATCTCTGTCTTCAATATTGATTGCTCAGTATATTGCTTCCTTCATAGCAAATACAAGTAGAAGCAGGACAAAATTTGCTGCCTTATGTTTTTATAATTATAAAATACACAATCCGGTAGATAAAGAGGGAGATAATATGCTTGCAACTTATATCCCCATATTATTTTATATTATTTGCCTATTAGGGAACTTAGATATAGCATTAAAATTAAAGGAATTAACTCATGCAAGTAAAGAATTCTGGAGCTTTGTGTGAAAACCACCTTCTTTATTCCTTGGATGCAAAAAGTATGCCAATTTATATATTTCTACCATTTAGTTAAATTAAAGTTGCTTCCAGATATAGTATGTTATACTTATTAACTAATTTCCTTCAAAGTTGGTTCTAAAAAAAAAAAGAAAAAAAAAAGTATCAAGATCGGTTTTTAGCAATAAAACCGATCGTGATAGTATCTGGATCGGTTTTATTGCTAAAAACCAATCCAGATACTATCAGGATCGGTTTTTATGTACAGAACCGATCCAGATTCTATTTTCTGATATATTTTAATTTGTTAGATGTATTTAAGTTATCTGGATCGGTTTTATTGCTAAAAACCGATCTTGATACTTTTTTTTTTTTTTTTAGAACCAACTTTGAAAAAAAAAATAGTATTAGAATCAGTTATTTCAAATAACCAATTCTAATACTATTTTTTTTTTGTTTGCAGAACCAACTTTGTGTGGTGCGCTGTCACACCCCGGTGCCCCACGAGGCGCGACAGGTGCTCCTGCCGTAGGCATACGGTTGCCCGTATACCTACTAGGCAATTACGATATGATAGAAAGAAAACATAACACGCAAACAAAGCAAATAAGTAACATAAACAGATCTCAAATCCCATCTGGTCAGGTTTCAGTATACAAAACCCGTATCTCAATGGATACGCATCACCAAATGACACAGAGAATATATATATACAACCAAAACATAACTATACACATAATCTCTAATGTCACAATACCAGACAAGCTATGTAGAGGTGAAACCAGGGTCTACCGTCCTCGTGTCTCTCTCGGATCCACCGAACCGGAACCTGAAAATATTACCCAAAAAGGGGATGAGAATTGAATTCTCAGTGCGATAATTGCCACAAAATAATCCCTGGACTTGCAATCACAGATTATATTCAAAATGAAACACAAATAAAGTCCAGATCAATTCATAACCATTTGTAAACATGAATGCAGAAATCCAACAACATATATATATCCAAATGAAATCACAAGTCAGGAATTGCCAAGATGAAATTCAATCACACAATATTTGGTTTACTCGGTTTCAGAATATCTGGTAGATACAGGCCTAACCGTTTAATTAAAAGTCTGGTTCTAAAAAAAATACATATAAAGCGAATTGACCATCCAAACGCGTTACCCCCTGGGTAATGCCTCCGATACACAAGTCACATACAATCACAATCATAGTACAACGTCACTTACCCCTCGTCCCAACCGGTACTGGGAACTGCCGAGGGCCAGACGATCTAAAGCTTTAGAACACTGGGCGTCAAAGTCCCTGCAGAGACTCTGACAAATCCGGTTTCACCCCCTGGGTGACATCATCACGGCGGATGACAATAATACCATATCCACCAACTGATGGTGATATAAAGCACGGTGACTTTAATTCCAAAATCAGATCATTCCGATCAACACAATTTATAACCATACCAGCATGCAAGTCCATCAGTTAAAACAATTCCAGTTCCACTTTATTTGGGCAATGCAATGCATATGCAACACAATCCGATAATGCAATTCAATCAATAATCAACATGTTAACCGAAACACAGTTTAATTCTGAATATAAACTATCAAACAAGTCCAGAAATCCCGCACCTGTTTATGCTGCACGTAAACCGACCTTACGTCTCGTGATATTCCGTACCCGGTTGCCTTACCGACTCTATTTAAAATATACCACAATTAAGGTTTAATTAGTTACAGTAGCTATATAAATGAAATTAGTACGATTACGGTTCGATGCTCGTTCGATTCGGCATAATTTAGACTCACTTTACCATTTTAAGCTACCTGGTTACGGCCCGTAAGGGATTCTGTTGCGGCCCGCAACAAATAAGGCAGTATGAATTCGCCTCTGTTTCAGCTCTTACGGCCCGCAATAAAAGGGCTACGGCCCGCAACACACTTCCAGTGATTTCACAACTCTGTTCTACAGCTCTGTTTTCAACTTGTTACGGCCCGTAAGGGATGGGTTGCGGCCCGCAACACCATCAGGTTTTTTTTTTTTTTTTTTTTTTTTTTTGTATTCAGTCTGGTTTTGGTTCGTTCGGCTTTCTCGTTTTAATTCAGTTACTACCCCGCATTACTTAATCATATACCATACCATCTTGGACATCTAATACCATATCTAAACACATGGTTTCATATAAATTTACATAACACACAATTTGGTCAAGTTAGTGATACTTTGGTCGATTCAAGCTCGGTATTTTGAGTTAACCAACAATTCCGGTTTCGATCGAGATAACTAAACCAAATCCATCACCTTCAGAATTCTAAAACCATTAATCAGATTTTTCAAAACCCTAAACCCTAGTTCAATTTCCAAAAACCCTATTCCATGAAATAACTTCAATTATTCAGACAAATCGAATCGAAGGCTTATAATAGCAATCGAAACTCGAATTAGAACTTCAACCAAAAGAAAAGAAAGAAAACACGAATCGAATCGAAAATTAGGTTTTCGAATAGAGAATATGATAGATAAATATATACCAAATTGATGGTTCGAATAAGTGGAGAACCTCGTTCTGATCTCGAGACTACGAACGGTTCGATCGATCGCGCGGGTTTCACTTTCTTCCTTTCTCCCTTCCTTTCTCTTGCACAGCTCACCACTTTCCCTCTCTCATTTACGGTATAGAAGGTGTACCAAACGGTACAAGGGAGATAGGTATGACATGAATTGGGTTCTTTTACCATTTAGTCCTTTTAAGTTTCCATTATTACATAAGGGCTTAATTTATACACATACAACCTTACATATATTTTTAATGCATATAAACCTTTCCAAACTCAAAACCAATATATACATATACATGTTTAATTATATATATATCAAATTTAGAAATATTTTTATTTTATACCAAAAATTTTACGAGAATGTCACATGCGCTGTATGTAGTCTAAAATGCTCTGTTCGGATTGAAAGCAAATTGGCACAGTGACAGCTTCAAAATTGAGATATCAAATTTCATTTTATAATTAGTTTTTTTTTCAATATTTTAAAATATTTATGTTTGTAATTTTAATATTGAGAAGTATATGTAATTAGGCATTTGTGTTATATGTAATTAGTGTGGTGATTAATAGAATATATATATGGTTGTTGTATATGGCATATGGTTCAATTATAAATTTTTTTTGATGAAAATTAATGTAATTTATATTATTAAAATTTATGTGATAATATAATTAGTTATTTGACATTGATATTTCATTTTGAAGTCATTTTGACTATTGAATTTTTTTATACAATCATGCATGATGCATCAATGACTTGTGCCATATAATAATATACATAGGACTTGAACCCTTGTTGTGTGGGGTTGTGAAGGAACAAATACAAATATTAGAATTTGGTCGATCGGAACCGTTAAAATGAAAGAATGTCATATTAATTTCACCATTATAAAATTTGATACAATTCGGGATTCGTGTACTAGTTCATCAAAGCAAAACAATATAGCAACATCGCACGGCAGTAAATAATTAACGTTGCATCAAAACTTACAGTTGTCGGGCCTTCGGCACTTTTACGTTATTAATGTTCCATGTTATATCTTGATCATTTTAAAAATTATTACATGTCATTTAATTACAGACCCACCGTTGGATGATCATGCAGAAATGAACGGTCTGCATTCCATTTAATAATTTGATGCCATTAATAATTAATGAAATTGTATAAAATTGATCATAGTAGAGTTGATTTGGCCATACAAACACAAATAAATAAATTTTATATTTTTCACATTTTTCTTAATATTTATCTGTGTACATGCATTACCAAACAGAAAAGAAAATAAATGGTAGCCGTTTGATGGTTGATAGACCATCAATATGAGTGGGGTTTACCGCAGTGATCTTTCTTATATATAGTATCAGGATCGGTTTTTTATAAAAAACCGATCTTGATACTATTTTTTTTTCAAAGTTGGTTCTGCAGCAAAAAAAAAAAAAAAAAAAAACTATTAGGGTCAGTTTTTTATAAAAAACCGATCATAATTGTTAAGTATTAGTGTCGGTTGTTTATAAACAGCCGACACTAATACATTAATGTCGCCTTTTTATAAACAGCCGACACTAATTCTCAGTTATTAGTATCGCCTACATATAAATAGCCGACACTAATATTATTAGTGTCCGATTTTTGTAAACGACCGATACTAAAGTATTAGTGTCGGTTTTTTAAGGCGACACTAATTGTATGTTCTCCACTAGTGTAAGAGGCTTGATTATGAAAATTAACTCTGTATAAAAAAAATATATAAATAAGGCATATTAATAATTCTCAATGAGACTTGAAAGCAACATGGACACAAATGAAAATTTCGGTACTTAAAGGTTATTTTTATTTCATTATTTTTGTTTAGATATGAGTCTAGGTGAAAATCAACTATACCTTTCTCCTCTCTCAACACGTACGCAAAGTTAGTTTCAATGAGAGTCAAATACATGATTGTGCAATCAATTCTTAAATTAATCACATTTAAAAAAAAAAAGTGATCAAAATAATATTTCAATTCCCGTTACAACGCATGGGAACTTGACTAGTACAATAAATAAACACACTTAAAAAAACATTTATATTATGTATCATAACATTCAAAATTCAAAAGCGATAGTGCAATTTTTGAAACAAGCAAGATAATTAAATTTCACACAATTGCAAGCATTGAAACACACGACATAATACAAATACAAAATTAAAACAGATACAACGGCAAAAGTGCAATCCGAGAAACACCCGAGAGAATGAAGAGACATCTCCCTATAACCCCTATAATATAAACATTTGAAATAAGTTGCTTAACTGGAGTGAACAAATAATTCTACACAACGTGCGCACACACACACACGCATACACACACATAGATGTGTGTGTGTGTGTACATCAAGAATATGATCAGTGATTGATGTATATAGTATACCTCAGTGGTTCGAATCAAGATTCGTCAATGATATCATCTACGTGGACACGACGTTCATTTTCATTGCGTGCTCTCGTAACAGCTTTATAGATATCGCATGAACTGCTAACTACACCAACATAAAACTGTGATGGATCCAAGGTAAAGATTCCCAAAGCTGTCCTTATTGTTATTGTAGTTGCAACTTTTGCTGTTGTACCGAGAATGCGTAGAATCTGCAATTAATTAACAACATCGAAGGTTAGTATATGTCATGAACTAAGAAATGACAACTGCATCGGTACTGGAACACAAAAAAAAGTGCATGTAGTTCTCTTGCATATTATATATTATTTAACTCCCTTGCTCTTAGATTTAAGGAACTTAAATTCTGATTGGCCAGCTCCAATTGAAGGATTAATATATGGAGAATGAATCACTGGACAAGGTGCTTTATAATATGTATGTATGAATATATATGTATGAAGCACAAGCCATTTCATGCTTTACACTCTCTCATGCCGTTGTGGAGGGTCAAACAGCTGGTCCGAACCGCTTAGCATGATATCCATATTGAAATGTGCTTGAACACCAAATTTTGCATCTTTTTAGATTTGTTTTACTAATTGTTTAGAATTTTTTATAACTGTTGTTTTTGAATGGTCCACAATTATATGAAAAACAATCATTTTAAAAAATTCTAAAAAAATAGTAAATGAACTCCAAAAAAATGAAAAATTTGGTCTCCAAGCACATTTCAATATAGAGATAAGAGCATAATGTACAAGACGGTCCATGCTTTATAAAGAAACATAGCCCATATACACACACACACACATATAGGGAGAGAGGTTGACTACTCTACTTACATAAGGATATGAGGGTCTATGCTTGTAAATCATTTTTTCGTTTTCAATGTTCAAATGGTGGATATGAAGAACTCAACATGTTCTCCATTTTAATACGTGTTAGGAAACAAAATTTTACATTTTTTAGAATTTTTTTACTATTTAATTAGAAATTTTCAAAACAGTGTTTTAATATGGTAAAAAATAAAAAAATAAAAAGAATCTGAAAAACACTGTTTTGCAAAATTCTAAAAAAATAGTAAATTTTTTTTTTAAAATGTCACATTTTGTTCCGTAACACGTACTAATATGGAGAACATATTGAGCACTTCAGATCGACTATTTGGACATTAAAAATATAAAAATGACTTACAATCATATGCTTATGTAAGTAGAGTAGCCAAACCCCCCCCCCCTCCTCTCTCTCTCTCTCTCTCTCTCTCTATATATATATATATATATATATATATATATAGATATAGAGTAAGTCTACCGTACATTGCAATGCATAGACATTTTTGTGTATTGGACTATAAGTCGCCGGATTCAAAGTCCAAATGACCGATCCAAACCGTTCATCTTCTTCTACATATTAATATGTGCTGGAGACCAAATTTTATATTTTTTGGAAATTTTTTACTATTTATTAAGCAACTTTGAAAATCGCTGATCCAATGGTGCCTTTTGATTTTACTATTACCGTTGGATCAACGATTTTCAAAGTCGCTTAATAAATAGTAAACAAATTCCAAAAAATGTAAAATTTGGTATCTAAGCACATATTAATATGGAGAACAAGATGGACGGTTTGGATCGGTCATTTGGACTTTGAATTGGTGATTTATAGTCTAATACACAAAAATGCTTATGCATTGCAATGTATGGTAGCCTTACTGCATTCTCTACATATATGTGTGTATGTAGATATACATATGTGTGTGTATATACATACATATATATGTGTGTATCTACAAACATATATATATACACACACGCACACAATTCCGGTATGGTTTGAAACAATATACTGAAAGAAATGGCCACCGAGCAACTAATTTGAAGTTCGAATGAATTAAAATATGTTTCTTGGCGGTAAATTTAGGAAACTAAGTAATGTCAACAGGGAACTCGAGTAATGAAAGCAAACCTCGATATTTTTTGCCTTTTCATCTGCAATTTTTATGAGCTCTTCTGCAACAATTCTTTGCTTTTCTCCACGTATATTTTCATAGTGATGTTGTACATCTGAAAAAAAAAAAATGTCGTTATTGATATCAAGCAATGCATGAAAAATTGCTCTCTGCTATCTGGCTTGGAAATTATAATAGGACAATGATCGTTTCTAAACTGATTTCCAATTGCATGTAAACTCTCTTAGAAGAAACTAAATTAATCTGTTACCTACTATCTGAGATGCATAATTTAATTAACATGTTAAATTTAATTAGTATAGTTATGGATAAATTAATTGATTTAATAAATGATACTGATTGTCTATTTATTTGTTTATTTATTTCTGCACAAAATCTATAAAAAGCAAAATTTGATCTCAGATGTAGGAGCACATGTAGAATTATTGGTGAGTCATTACTTAAGAGTGCCTCGGTATGTACCTATTTAATTTGTATTTAACTAATTATGGAACAAATTAAGTTCATGTAAACTCTTATTTAACATTATTAATGTGTCATGCAAGGACGTGAATTATGGAAGCTTTCAAATTGCTTAGGAAAATTGATTACCTGGACGTGAATTCTTATTGAAAATTAACATGTAAGGAAGTATCGCGCCAGTTACAGTAGATACATCCAGCACAGAAATCTTTTTCATCTCATCCCGAATCTCTGACTTTGCTTTGGAAAGTGTACAAGCACATAAGCTGTCAATTTTTTCCTCAAATGTTGGTTTAAAGAGCTGGAGGAGCAAGGAAAAGGGAAAAAAAAATATAATGGATCGTTGATAACTTTCACATAAAAAGATTGTTAAATTAACGTATAAACAAGATCTGTAATAAAAACTAATTTGATCTTGTGAGCCATTCTGGATATGCTTCTATATTAAAGATATATAGCAACAATGTCGAAAAATGGAAGATTAAAGTAGCTCTGATCTTATACAGGTATATACTGTTTCCTGTTAGTTCCTTCTTTGCAGCTTTTTCTGACCTAGTGTTGTTTCTGAGAAGTTAGGTGACGCAAAGCGGTCCCGATACGATCTTGCCCGTTAAGCTCACGTAGTCGGTTTAATGGTAGTAGAGAAGAGTTTTACCAATTGACACAAAATGATCCCGAATCTATCTTGCCCGATAAGCTCAAGAACTCGGTTTATTGGTAATAAAAAAAAATCACAGAGCTCAAACAAAACAAACACAATTTCATATATAACTTCCATGGACAAAGAATTTGCTAAATTAATACCCGTAAGCATCGGGAAATCTTCAACAAAGTCTTCTTGAAAGTTTGAAAAGTTCTCAACAATCTCTGTTTCTGTCTTGAGTTCATCTATCAAGGTGTTGGCTTCGCCTTCATTATCGGGTTGTTGAATTTCTTCAACTGTGATAAGCCTATCGACAAGCTCATCTGGATGTTCTTGGCTCTCTTCCTCTGGAGTGGTTGCCTTTTGGTCAACCTGTTGGGAACATGTGCTCGGTGAGATGTGGGGTTGATGACGGTCATCTTGATCACATAGCACCAATGATTTGTTGCCGTGGAATGGATTGATCTTTTCATTTTCTCTATTGAATTTTTCTTCTTTTGAATCACAAGGCAAACAGTTGAGGTATTTGAAAGTGTTGTCTCTCTGTTGGATGTGAGGAGAAGGAGAAACAATATTATTAGAGATGTTGTAACGGTGCTGGTGAGACGAAATATTGTTAAGGCTTGTAGAGTCGTGCCTCTGCTGACGGACACGATTCTCACTTTGTCGGTAGTTGAGCGGTAAGAACTCACGAGTCATCTCATGCTTCAAATCGAACCAATTGTTGAGAGGGGCATGGCCGTCGAGGTAGCGGCGAAACTTATATGACTGCCACCATGCTGCTGCCCTATCTCGTAGCCGTATTGTCACCAACGGAACTCGCTTGTCGGGAGGGACTTTCTTTAACTCAAAGAATTTTTCCACAGTATTGATCCAATCAAGAAATACCTCGGGTTTGAGGCTTCCCAAAAAATATGGAATTTCAACACGTGGTCCACCATCCCACATTGGTTCTCGATTTTGCGGGCGCCCATCATTGTTATTATGTGGATTTTGTGGATTGTTTGGATTGTTGATTGGAGCAAGGCGTTCCACCAGATTAGTGATGAGTTGTATGGTTTTGGCATGGTTTTGTTGCATACGATCTAGAACAGCGAGAAGGTTAGGGTCGGCCATGATGTTCGTGATGCTTGTGATAAGGGGAAATAGTGTGGGATTTGTCGATGGAGATGAATTTGGCGGTTGTCGAAGATACAACTTCACGCAAGCGCGAAGGTGGTTGTCGAAGATACAACTTCACGCAAGCGTAAAGGTGGTTGTCGAACCTGGCTCTGATACCAATTGACGCAAAGCGGTCCCAATACGATCTTGCCCGTTAAGCTCACGTAGTCAGTTTAATGGTAGTAGAGAAGAGTTTTACCAATTGACACAAAATGGTCCCGATACTATCTTGCCCGATAAGCTCAAGTACTCGGTTTTATGGTAATAGAGAAGAGTAAAGAGTCACAAAGAACACAATCAAACAAACACAACTTTTCTATTCAATAATCAACGCTGCCTCAACAGAGGTATTGATACATATTTATAGTAAGAAAAAAATAAAAGCTCTCCTTGAAAAACAAGAAATGCTATTAATTCTATTTAGTCTATCAACGAAACTTTTACTACTGTTTTGACTATTTAATAAAACACATACATTCTCCCAAGCAGTCAAAGTATTTAAGCTGCTCAATTATTATTTTCAGAAGACCGAAATGCATCCAAACTCTTAGTTATCATTCCTCCTAATAAAAACTGTTTAATTATTTTAGAAGACCGTTCCATGCCATTTAATTTATGTGGATCAGATTTCAAGTTGGACATACAATTTTTTTTTGATCAATATGGATCTGCTGTGGTCATCATTTACGTTTGTATCTGAATTAGATATTTCTTTAGTACGCACCGCGTCATTAGGACACTAGAAAACTCACTTTTATGATCTTCTTTACCAGATTCTCTTTTACTTGTTCCCTTATATCCCCTTTGATTGCTGTAGTTTCTTCTTCATACCTATTTAATTTGATGCATATGTTATTTACCAACATTTTCAATTAATTACTAAAACTAAGTACCAGTCCCCATTAATGGTCAAATGTTTGAAAAGAAATTTCTTATCTGAACATGAAATATGATCTATAGATACCAACTTTTGAATGCACCATCATGTAAATGCCAAGTGATGGCAAATATTACGAAGGAAAATTCAATAATTCAATCTACAGCAGAAATTTTCTGAAAACTAATTTCATCTATTATTGATACCTAGTTTTTTTTTTATTTTTTATGATGACTAGTAGTAACAATGGGATGAACAGGTCTTTTTATGATGTTGACCCCAAGGAAACCACTTTTGGAAAATGAAATTGTTTTTTTCTGAAATTGGAGGTTATCAGTAATCACAGAATATTAGTTATCAACACATGATTAAATAAAACGGAAGAACATGAGTTGAAGCATCCAACTTCATTAAACATATAAAAATTTTGTTATCTTATTCAGTACGTATTCTTAATTATCCCCTATTACTTAAGTGCTCTTTTTATATTTTTAAAAATACTAAAACAAGTAGCTTGTATCTTTCCTCAAAAAATAAAAGGAGTGTGTGTAAAAAAAATTCAATGGAATGGATGTTTTATTCACCTTGATGCCATATGTTTATATAGTTATATCTATTTACCTGGTCGTTATTATTGTAAGAAATATTTGCAATTTCTTGTTGAATTCTTTTACTGGCATGGATTTATCAGACATCAGAGACTTGTATTCCTGCAATGCATAGCATGTAGCACTTATTTATGCAGAAATGTAGAAGTAATGCAAGTTAAGTGAAGGTTTTAGCCAACCTTCATTTCAGTTAAAGAACCTAGTATCTCTTTCTTAGACTCCTCACACATAAGCGTTGACATCGCCACCTACAAAAACAAAAAGGTTAAAAAATGTGTTGGCACCTAATTTATTAGTGATTTAAATTATCACAAACAAGGAACAAATGATAAAACTTCAAAATTGAAACCTTATAATCAGCATAAGAAATTGAAACCTTATGTTCAGTTTAGTGTTTGACAGGTACGTACTAGAAAGTCCTCTATTTATAGAGCTCTTTATTGATTGATTCCGTTTGAGCCAAGGTGTATAATATCAATATCATTTATCCATACGCATTTAGATATTGGATATATACAATCCTTGGTAACGTAGATAGAAATATTGGGCACGTGTTCTTAAGTTCACCAAGTCCATTTATGAACTTAACTCTAAAATCAATCATATTTGCTTCAAATGATGAATCCAAACCGTTTGAATATATTGATATCAAATGACGAATCTGAACCGTTGGAACATATTACCTTGAAAGGACGAATCCGAACTGTTGGAACTCATCTACATTAAAACCTACTAATGTTAGCCACTTGACTTTATACTAAATTAATTGGGAAGTTAAAAAAATTTCAAATGTAGACAGAGGAATAATAAGGTAGAAGTGTTTCAACGGTTCGGATTTGTCGTTTGAAGGTAATCTAATAGGTTTTATAGTTGAGTTCAGAAAGAGACTTGGTAAACCTAAAAACACCCTAGTTCTACTCGTTGTTTGCTGCTTTCTCCTTTTTTTTACTTAGAAACTTAAAATGTTATTTATGTAACAATTTGTGTAATGTAATTGTAATTACAAATTGTAGTTGACTTGACTCAAACGCAGCAGTCATTGTAATTACAAATTGTAGTTGACTTGACTCAAACGCAGCAGTCATTGAAAAAGTACAGTTAGTTGATCAGTATAGTAGCAATTAATGAATCAATGAATCAATCATATTATCGTAGCTAACTAGCGTAGGAATAATCTTCTCCTATAAGAAAAGTCAGTGGGACGAGATAGATATTAATGAAAAGAAAAAAAAATAAGAAAAGAAAAAAAGAAAGGAGGAGAAAGAGACAGAGAGAGTGTTGTCGGGTGTAATTGTATTTATTAGTAATTGTGCCACCAATATCATTCAATTATATTCCAACTTGCAACTCTATGATCCCACCATAGTAAAGGAGAATTTTTGAATTGTTAGAACATCAATTATACATTCTCATCGGGCTCTCCTACTCAACCAACGGCATTAATTATTTGACCTTGTTTACATCTTCATTTACCATAAAATAATAACTATTGTCGATTATAAGAAATTACTATTCTTCAGATTATCACTATTACTCATGATAGTACATATCTACGAACGTAGCGATGTTGTTAAGCAATTTTAACCTGAAATTTTTATTCATAGGAAAATAAAAAATAAAAAATAAAAATAGGAAATGTTGTAGGAGAATTTCAAAAATTGGAAAGTAGGAATAAGCCATGGTGTCGTCCCTTCAGGCGCCATAGCACATCTCGAACTAGAAAAAAAAATGGGAAAAAAAAAAAAGTGGGACGCCATGGCCCATCCAAACCGGAAAAAAAATGGGCCGCTATGGCCACTACTAAAAAAAAACACTTCTATATTGGTTGAAACCGTTGCTTAGAATTAGACTGAGGGAGGAGATTGAGGAGTTAAGAGTTATTTTATTGGACATGGAGATGTGGAGTTGTTTAGAATTAGTAAAGACGTGGCAAAATTTGAAGAGGTGTCGAAAAAGTATAAAATCTAATTATTAATCTACATAGTTCAAATAAAACAACCGTGTATATTGAACTAAAATAGACATGGGTCCTTCCAAACCGTGTACTATAATTATAATATATATATTGAGTTGGGTTATGGTCTATTGCAATGTATAGTCTCTTTTGTATATTGGATTATAAATTACCGGATTCAAAGTCCAAATAACCGATTCAAACCATTAATCTCGTTCTTCATATTAATATGTATTTGGAGAGAAAATTTTACATTTTTTGAAAAAAATTTACTATTTTTTTAGATTTATTGAAAATCACTACTTTTTTATGGTCCAGATTTATCTGAAAACAAAAATTTTCAATAAATCTAAAAAAACAGTAAAAAAATTTCAAAAAATGTAAAATTTGGTCTCTAAACACATATTAATATGGAGAACAAGATGAACGGTTTGGATCGGTCATTTGAACTTTGAATCCAGTGATTTATAGTCCAATGTATATGGAAAAGAGTCTATACATTGCAATGCATCATAGCCCATCTCTCTCTCTCTCTCTCTATATATATATATATATATATATAAAGTCTACCATAAATACTTTCTTACATAGGTATGGATACTTTAGAAAAAAAATTAAGTGCTAGAATTTTTGCGGTCCTAAGTAATCATGGTGTGGGTACATTGTGGTACTGTAACATGGGTACTGTTATAAGCTTCCAAAATTAAAAGCAAGGAAGAAATAAATATCTTCAAACTGCACCAGTAATTATTTTCGAATTTTCCAATTTGCACAATCTATCCTTTAGGATATTTATATCTGAGTATGATTATTAATATTATACAGTCCAATCCTGTATGTGTTATCTTTTCCAGTATGCCTCTGAAATGATTTTGTAAGAAAACAAATAATTATGATACAATATATTCATATCCGTTTGTGAACCAACAAGGAAAGAAAAGAAATTACTAAATCGGTCCAAGAATAAATTAAAGCAAAAAAATAATGAAACGGTTTCATTTGTTCTTATCCAAGGTGCTGGCCTGGCCCCTTGTGTTATTAGTAGGAGCTATTGATACATTGTATGTAATTTTTTGACGTCTATTTCTAATTATTTAGTGGTCCACATTATCATCATACAAAGAATACCAAGTCAAATTCTGCCATGAATTAATTAATAACACTTTTAAAAACTACAATGATAGTTACATTGATAGCGAGAGGGTGACATTACTACATATAAAAAAAAACAAAAAAAAAACACATTTATGCTCGCTCTTATACAATCGGGTGGCGTATGGTATTGATGGTGTTTATAATAAGGGGTAGCACTCTAATTACTTGGAATATTTTATCTACTTTCCGTGACTAATCAACTGATGGCGTTGATGGGCCCGTCCATTGCCATTGGTTGATTTTGATTGTCTCTACGACATGGTTGGACTACAGGGGCCGTTGGCATTGAGGGGGTGACATTTTCTATCCATTGTGTAACATGAGTCATTGGTGTTGGCTAGAGCAATGTACCAACTCGTTCCTATATTGAACCTATATATATGACGATGTTCTTCGAGGCAACGCTGTAAATAATTGGAACCTTAGGTTTTGTATACACCAACTGGTTCATATATTGAACGTTAACCGATCGTGAAATCAATTTCCCAACAATGACAAACTAAGAAGCTAGCATTCCTATATGGGCGTCATTTGGTTTACTTAAATTTGTATGCTAGATTTCTATGATTTCCTTTAATTTCTGTTTCTTTTAATAGTTTTTTATATGGTTTGCTTAATTAGGTACAATTTAAACTAGGGTTTAGTTCTTCAATTTTATTTTTTGTTTTGTATAAGCAAAATGAATAGCCAAAATAGTAGTTCTTCATCATATCCTTCTTGCAAGAAATGTCATAAGCCAAGTGTTGTGATACCTTCATGGATCAAAAAGAATCTCTGGAGAGAATTTTATAAATGTCAAGAATGCAATCAGTGGATGGGTTGATACACCAACTGGTGTGACAACATCATCAATTTCAATAATGTAAGTTTAAATTATTAGATGCAACCTAACAAACAAGTTCCAAGATAAAAATTAAGCAGTGGTTGTTTCGATTCTCAAGAAACAATTAGTAGTATTAATTATACCCATCGTATTGATTCATGTGATTTATTGTTTAATTATTGTGTTGTTGAAGACAGAAAAAAATGTTTCATGTGAAGTAGTGGATTGTCACTTTGTGGTTGTTAATTTGTAATTTTTTTAAGTCATGTTTTATGTGACACGTTAGAAGCTTCTATCATGCTTTATCTCAATTAAGTTCTAATAAATGGGTCACAGTCTGACACTTAATATGTTAAACAAGTTCTAAAAACTAAATTATATTGGCTTCATGACGAATCTGAACCGTTGGAACATATTGACTTAAATGACGAATCCGAACCGTTGGAACACATTGGCTTCAAATGACGAATCCGAACCGTTGGAACTCATCTACATTGAAATCTATTAATGTTGACCACTTGACGAATCCAAACCGTTGAAACTCATCTACATTATAACCTGCAAATGTTGACCGCTTGACTTTATACAAATTAATTGGAAAGTTAAAAAAATTTCAAATGTAGACGCTGGAATAATAAGGTAGAAGTCAGTGGGACGAGAGATATATTAATGTAAAATAATAATAAGAGAAAGAAAAAAAGGAAGAAGGACGGAGATATAGTGAGTGTTGTCGGGTGTAATTGTGCCACCAATATCATTCAATTATATTCCAACTTGCAACTCTATGATCCCACCATAGGAAAGGAGAATTTTTGAATTGTTAGAACATTAATTATACATTCTCATCGGGCTCTCCTACTCAACCAACGGCATTAATTACTTGACCTTGTTTACATTTTCATTTACCATAAAATAATAACTATTGTCGATTATAAGAAATTACTATTCTTCAGATTATCACTATTATTCACAATCGAAATGAAGCAGAGGTTGCTTCGATTCTCAAGAAACAACTAGTATTATTAATTGTACCTTGTGTATTGATTCTTGTGATTTATTTTTTAATTATTGTGTTGTTGAAGAAAAAGAAGAAAAAAAATGTTTCATGTGAAGTAGTAAAATGTGACTTTGTAGTTGTTAATTTATAAATTTCTTAAGTCATGTTTTATGTGACACGTTAGAAGCTTCTATCATGCTTTATCTCAAATAAGTTCCAATAAATGGGTCAGCGTCTTACATTTAATATGTTAAACAAGTTCTGAAAATTAAATTATATTTCAAAGACAAGCTTTCGGTTTTTGGTATGTATTTTGTTCAAATTTATTCTCATATTTAAATTTAGTTTTGTATGTTTGGTATATAGGTAAATGCATTGTTTAATTTGAATTGAGATCTAGCTTGGATTTGATTGGTAATTTTTTTATACTGAAATTGGAGTGCGTATCCTCTGAGATATCTCATATTTTGAGTGACCGATGTGTCCGGTGTCTATTCGGGGACAGCGTAAGGACCGGTGTTGTTTGATCTTTAAGATTCGTGCAGAACATATTTGAACGGTTGAGATTTTCCAATAAGTCAAGCAAAATATGAGATATCAGAGGATGCGAATTCATGAAATTGTAGGTGTATTGCTTGCTAGTAGTTCAGTAATTGTAGGTGCAATATATTCTTCGTTTTTATTTCTGCTTATGGCATGTGGTAGTTCAGTAATTGGACAAAAATCAGAGGGGTATTGCTTGCTAGTTGTAAAATAGTAGTTGACTTGACTCAAACACAGAAGTCATTGAACAGTACAGTTAGTTATTCAGTATAGTAGCAATTTAATGAATCAATGAATCAATCATATTATCCTAGCTAGCCGTAAGGGAGAAAATATTTTATACTTTTCTCATCTGAAATGAAAGGGTTTCAAAATCCTCACTTCGGTTTGTAAGAGATAGAAAACTCGGAAGATATAAGAAGTTTCCAAGCAACAGAAGAAGGGCTAGGCCGTGGATAAGTAATAAAGGGGAGAGATAAAGCAATCAGTGAAAGAAAAATATATATGAAAACTGGATAAGAATGAAAATCAGATGCATGGGTCCCATTTACGTACCCATTTTTTTTTAATTTTAAATTGTCCTTTTTATTCTCAAATTATACAATTCAGTCCCACATGTAGCCAATCATAATCATTCTTAATTTGTTAATTGACGTATGACAACCCCAATTGATTCTTGTACGTACATTTGCAATCAATCAAAATTTAATTTCCTACTTTATAAATGTTTGAATATTTCAAAGTAGCCAAATGAACATTAAACATACTTTTAATATATTTAAATTATTGTATACTATTTCAAACAAATTGATTCATGGAAATTGCAATCTATCAAATTGCCAATTATACAGATTACATAATTCTTAATATTTTCGAAATAATATCATATTTATATTAGCCAAACAAAATTTTAAATAATCGGTTTGATAGTAATTCTCTTCAAACTGACATAATTATCATACTAATCTCTTCAAACTCATGTAATTATCTCTGCCTGACAACTTCATCTTCAACATCTGAGACCATAGGTTGAAATTGTTTCCATCGAGCTTGTTTTGTTGTATAAGTAGCAGTCAGATTCTCCAAGAGAAGAACAAATTCTGACTTCTCTCGGCAACAGACTCTGATTTCTTGGTCATTTTTATTTCTCAACTGTTTAAGCGAGTAAGTAATAACAGACTCTTTATAATTTTGTATTGTACACATGAGAAATATATAAATAAAGAGATTGTTATATTTTCCTCTCTATCTTGTTTATTCTTCTTTATGCTTGTTTATCTTTATTTTATAACAATGTAATAATTATTTTTATATTTTATTAAATGAAACATTAAAACATATTTGTTTCACACACGTATAGTACTTTGTTGAAAATTTATTGTAATTTACTATAATTTATTTAAGTGCTTTAATGATTAATTAAGTGTAACACAACTACAACTACATAGGATAGGATTTTTAATTGTGCCATTGACAACCCTAATTCATGTGGTAGTTTACTAATTGGACAAAAATCAGAGTATTGATTGCTTGTAGTAAAGTAGTAGTTGACTTGACTCAAACGCATCTGTCATTGCACCGTACAGTTCGTTGTTCAGTATGGTAGCAATTAATGAATAAATCAATCATATTATCCTAGGTAGCATAGTACTAACCTCGTCGTGCTCCGGGTCTCGGGATTAATTTATCCTATATTTAATCAAGTTGTTGTTCTTTTGTTTTATAAAAGAATTCAATATACCTAGATTAAAGGACAGTGTCAAAGAAAGAGGTGAGTGATCAAAACCTAGATTGGATTCGAGAGAGAGAAAAATGGGAATAGAGCGGTAAGAGAGAAGTGAAGCTAGAAGAAGGATCAATGGCTATAAAGAGAGAAAGTGGTGAGAGTTATTTGATTAGATGTGAACCAGTGGGAATTCATGTTCGAATTCATATCGTCTTCATTAAGTAAAATTTAGTTAATGCAGAATGAATCCAAGCCTTCTGATCTGTGATGGCATGAATATTGAAGGGGCACTATGTTTCACCTCGGACCGGATTGGCCCGAATCCTGATCGGGTAGTCTTGATACATTAACTAAAATTCTGACCTAATGCAGAGGATACATGTTCGAATTGGTGATAGGTAAAAATCAGACTAATAAATATATAACCGTAATTGTCTACTCTACAATTGATTCACAAGCGCATGAACCTATTGTACAGTATAGATCGGGGTGTCGATCCACAGGTATAGTGTATTAAGGTAGTATACCTTTCACTAATTCTAGAAGTTATTGATGTGTTTTAGTTGAGTTGGTTGTTTGGTTGAGTTGTGAGTGATCAATCAGTATTAAAGAAAAGTTTATAAGTGGAAGAAGTATTCTAGGGATAAGGCTTTGTATTATTCTTATTTATTTAATCTAGTTTTCTGGTAAAGGTCAAGTGCATGCAATTTGTCACAGAACCGTGTTCAATACAAATACCGGATAAAATAGTTTCTAGCTCCAGTCGGATTGTATGTTGCTTGATCGAAAATGCATGCGATCACGAAACTAGTATCATGTGTAAATCTAAGGGCTGTTAATCTTGGATTAGTACTACCACTATCGTGTTACATCACCTTTACCGAAGAGGACTGGTAAGAGCATGGGACCTAGACTATACCCTAATAAATTGCGTAAAGATCAATGACAAGTCTCCATTACAAAATTTTAAGGATTTAAGTTTATAATAATTACGTCCTTCCTGATTACCTTCCGGAATTGAAATAACCGAGATTACCCCAACAATAATAAATAGAACACAATGTTCGTCTATAGATCTAAGGATTATTAGGTATCTAAATGAGATCAAACCATAAGAAATCACCCTTTCGGTCTATGATGAGCCTCAAAAATACTTATATTTGTTGGTCCGAAAGGCACTTAGAGGGGGGTGAATAGGGTATTTTTGTATTTTTATCTAAGTACTAAAGTTCTAGCATGTCTATTAGTTATTCTTGGCTGAAATTAGAATAACTTTGCGCCAAACTAAAATATAAAATAAATAAAGTAAATAGTAGAGTTTATAGACAGTTGACACGAGAGTTATTTACGGAGTTTAGCACTAATGCCAATGTCTCCGGGGCCTGCAACTTTCGAGATGGTGCTCCTATCTTTATCCAATGAGAAAGGATTACAAGGTGGAACCGGTGAGCCCTTATCATTTTCTGGGAACTCACATGGCCCGAACACAAGCACTAAAGGCTGAAAGGAAGACAATCCGATTTGAGGATTCAAGAATTGCAAGGTGAGCACAAGGATCGAGGTAGTAATTGATTTGATCACGCAGGATCACTCTAGGAGTTATTAAATTGATTGAATAAGCTTGAGATTGATTATGAGTATTGAACTTTAAGTGCACAAGCAACAACAGCTTTCTCTAGATCTGAGAATATGAAATATTAAAGTTGGGGGCGGCTAGAGTGATAATCTAAACCTTGGTATAACTTCTATTTATAGAGAGCTAATCTGAATAAGTTAAGTGGTGTTGACCGTTGCAATGGTACAGGGACCGTTACAACGGTAGGTTAAGATGAACAGGTTTGGATTATCAACAACCAACGGTGGATACTGTTGTCAACGGTCACTGACCGTTCCAATGGTTAAGCCAACGGTAATCCTCTGGATTGCTTGTCGTCAGGTGATGCTTAATTTTGATTTTCTCCGTCACTGGACCATTGCAACGGTAGGCCTTATTTAGGTCAGTCTCAAGCTTATTTTACTGATGAGTATTTTGGAGATAGGGAATTGTGATTATTTTTATACTCTTTAGACTTTTAAATTTATAAACCTAAATACTCAAATAAAGGTTAGTTGCAAGCGCACAACCTATCTTTGTAGTACTTTGGGTGTCGAACTATAGAGAGTATGGTAAATACTTAGTTTAGACTTTAATAATTAATTTCATAAAATAAAAGAAAGTAAAGTAAATAAAGTAAATTGGGGGGTTTTGTTCTATCAATCCTAAAGTTGGGTTCAATACCCAAAGAAAGGAATTTAAAACAATAAAAACAAATAAAATAAATGATGGTTTGCTTTCTAGTTGAGGAGATCTAGGGGTATTCGGTCTACAGTCCCTTGATAATTCCATTTATTCAGTATTTGTTTAAGTTCATGTATGATTTGATGAGGTTTCTAACCTAATATGTCATTAAGGGTCACTTTCATGAATTAATAACGTGTCTAATTAATTCAGACTTCACGATTAGGTCCTTCACCCTAGCTACCTAGACCATAAGCTCTTGTTAGTCTCTCATCTCCTCAAATATTGATACTTCACGATTAAGTCCATCATACCAATATCCGATTCGATTTGAGATGTCCTAATTAGGGTTTGACTTCACGGTTAGGTCCTTCACCAAGTCCCTAACCTTAATTTTTGTAGTTCCGGCTTAGATTACAAATTAGTTAGATCCTAATCCAAACCTAGGGTATTTGCATTAATAATTTGATATTATCCTATTGATCCTAGTCAATTTTGGTTCTTTCGAATCCAAAACATGATAACTACAATTCAAGCACTAATTATGTTATTAACACAAA
Organism: Carex rostrata; assembly: GCA_964058875.1. NCBI lineage: Eukaryota > Viridiplantae > Streptophyta > Magnoliopsida > Poales > Cyperaceae > Carex > Carex rostrata. The sequence goes on from CAXKVT010000056.1 coordinate 3,388,308, forward strand.
TGATAAATCACAGAAATTAACAATCAAATCTCATAAAACAATTATAACAAAAACAAATATCCGAATAAAATAGAATTAAACAAGTTCATACATTGACCTAGACCCCTAGAGAGAGATCTACTCCCTCTTGGAGAGATCCATTACAAAAATTGACAAAAATAAGTAGAAATGAAATAAAGAAATGATTACACCCTTTATCAAATCAAAATCCTCAATCTTGCTGACTTCTTGCTCGAATCTCCTTCTTCTCTCTCCTAGAAAAGCTTTTCTTGGCTGTAGAATTTTATGCTAAGTGTGTGTTTTTATGGAAATGGACATGCACCCAGGGGTGAGAGAGAGATATGAGAGTTGTCTTTGAATGGGAATGAATCTCCTTCTTTATAGCCAAGGGATATGCCCAATTAAGAGGCTAGGAAGTGGAGTTAGTGGGTGCTATTTTTGGATTGTTCTCCAGATTGCCTTGTCCACATTTGACTGTCAAAACATGTCCTTGGTGCGCTAAAAATCGAAACCATGTTGAAAACGTGTAATTTTGGTAGTCTGTGGGTCCAGTACATCCGCACTAATCCCAAATTTTCTTTTTTAGTTTCTAATGTTGTAGATTTTCTTGCTAGCTTTTCCGAAAAGTGGTCATATGCCCAAAATAGAGTTATGAGTCACAAGTTATGGTTATTTTAAGTTCAGGCTCCAGTTCTGCATTCTACTTCAGTGCGGCCAGACCACCCGCACTAGGCTCAGTTTTTCCTGTGCGACCAGAATTCGTCCGCATCAATATTCATGCATCCGCACGGATTTTGATGAATAGCTTATTATACCTTTGTAAAATTGGCGTGCATCCAGAAATTAATCTAAGTACTTAGTGCATCCGTATCGCGAACCGTGCGTCCGCACTTAGCATTTTTCTTCATTTTCTGCAAATTAAAACCAAACAAACGCAGTAACTTGATCCTAGATATATTATATTCACTTTATATTCAAAATACAAGATATTTGGTGTTATTTTGTGATAAAAATCAGATTAAATATGCATATAATTTAGGCCTATCATTTACCAATTTTACAGATTAATTATCCTGTGCGTTCTTGTAGAAGGATTCTACTCAAAATATATGTCAACGGCTAAGATCTAATCCAATCAAAACTATCGACGGATTGAATCCGTCAACTCGTGATGCATCATCGCCTAGCCACTTGCGGTATAGGCTTAGGCCGCACGGCTCCTGACTTAGTAGATTTTCTGTATTTTTCACTATTTTGCATGTTGTGCACTTTGTGTGAGGTGTTGCATGCTCCATGTGATGCACTATTTTGACACCATCTTCAGAAATAACCTAAATATGACATTTTTACTTCATTTTCGACCTAAACCCTATACGCAACTTTCTACAAAACCTGTCAAAATAGCCTAAATAATTCAGAAAAATTGCTACTTTGCATGTGTTTTTTTTGTCATTTTTCGTACTTAAAAGTAGTGATTTTTGCTATATAATTTAGCGTTATCAATAGCAATTTTTTAAAATCTAGAATGTAATATAGCTATTATATATATTATTTTTTATTATTTTATTTATATTATTAATTCAACATAACGATACAAACAAAAATTGATAAAGTTTGATGATTTTGCTCTGCTGTGTATCTTCATTTGGATGTGCATTGACTATTTGACGGGGGAAAGTAAATTGGAAATAAAAATCTTTATTCTAACTATTATAGTAACTAATAATAATTATTGAGTGAGTCTATGGTACTATGCATATCACGGGTTGTTACCGTGCTACGGCTCTATATTCGAGTTTTCAAATCCTAACGGTCGATCCGAACCGTTCATTTTGTTCTCTATATTAATATGTGTTTGGAGACCAAATTTTACATTTTTTGAAATTTTTTTACTAGTTTTTTAGATATTTAGAAAATCACTTGATCTGAAAATTCTGGACCATCCAAAAACAGTGATTTTCAATAAATCTAAAAAAATAGTAAAAAAATTTCAAAAAATGTAAAATTTGGTCTCCAAATACATATTACTATGGAGAACAAGATGAACGGTTCGGATCGACCGTTAGGATTTGAAAACTCGAATATAGAACCGTAGCACGGTGCCAAATCGTAATATGCATAGTACCATAGACTCACTCATAATTGTTTATATGGATGTCACATCCTTTAAAAAAAAAATATAGCAACCGCCATAATTTCTGGCGGTTCTCTTGCTACTATAGAACTGCTAGAAATTATGGCGGTTATGCATTTTGAAAATGAAAAAGAAGGATATTTCTGGATTTTAGTTTTTTATTAACGGAGGATATGAATAATAATTTCGACAGATTTTGCAAGAGATTTTCATTTGAAAATTAATTAGTACTGTTGAAGATATTTTTTTCTCCCTATTTTTCAGTCTCAATAGTAAGATGCACTGGCACAATTTTTTGGTCTCAATAGAAGAAAATAATTATCAGAAAGTAATTTACATACATATAATCCAGTAAAAGAAACATATATACACACAAGTCAATTGTTACCAGTGAGACGCGAGGGGTAAATTTGTCCTAAAAATGATTTCTGCCAAGTGGGTATGGTATTTAGATATAAAAGGCAGCTTACTCTTCATAGAAGCAGCACCCGAGAAGAGATCGATCGAATTTCCATTCAAGGTCCCCGCTAGTTATTGCCTATCTAATCCCAAGGTATACAATCCAATCCTCTTCCTCCTCCCTTATTCTATCGATTTATTTTCCCCATATTAGGTGCTCCAATTTCTTGCGCTGATTCGGTTGTTTCATTATCATAGATTGATTTACTTGTCATATATTTTCTTATTTATGTTTGTAAATGCATTGCCATAATAGAGTCATCTGCTTATTGATTCTTTCTATTATTCTATATGTTGTGAAATTAGGTGCCCAAGCATCCCTTGCCTCATTTTGTTCCTAGATTTTACGACTTTCTTTTAGTTTAGTTTTCCAGTATATTTTAAACAAATTGGCAACTCCTTCAATTGAAATATTGCAATTCCTAATAGATGAGAGTTACAATACCTCATATCTTTCATACCTCATTATACCTCCTATTTTATATCTTCATTTTCTAAGTCAAAATTGTCGATCCGAACCGTTCAACATGATATCTATACTAAAATATGGTTTAGGGAGAAATTTTATAATTTTTGAAATTTTTTTACTATTTTTTAAGATAGATAGAAAATCACTGTTTTTCTAATGGTCCAAAAACAGTGATTTTGTACTTGACTTAAAAAAAAGTAAAAAATTTCCAAAAAATATAAAATTTCATCTTCTTGGATATTTTAGCATAAATATTATGTTAAGAGGTTCGGATCAACCGTTTAGGCTTTGAAAATGAAGATATAAAATATGAGGTATAAAAGATATGAGGCATTGGAATCCTCCTCTTAGTATTCAATCTACAAAATCCTAAATCAATAAAGCATGTTTGTTTATCTAGATCAATCAAGAAATTCCCTAAATGAAGGCACTGCCTTTATATCTTGGGTTCAATTAGGAAAACCCTAAATTGAGTGAGTATATCTCTATACGGTTTAATTAATTAGGAAAACTCCTAAATGGTTGAAGTACTATAACATTAGAGTTCTATTATATTAATAAAGCCCTTGTAACCATGAGAGTTCTCTCAAGATTGGTTGCCTTATTTAAATTTTAAACCTTGAAATCTGGCTTTCAAGCTGCAAATGCCTGCCCAGTGTATTATGCAATTTTATACATCTGTTTGATGATGTGATTGCTAATATATGGTTTGTGTTAAATTGAAGTTTGTGCAGCAGTGTTAATTCTAAAATTGAAGATGAATTTCAGATCTCAGGCTGTATATATATACAACTGTATGTACGTTCTGAAAATTTTGTCAGGTGCTGAGTCAAGAAACCAGTTCTCAGGAGGTTATCATGTTATACATGCTACCAAACATTACTTTTAAACCTTACTAAGCGTCAGTAGAAATTTCTCAACAAATTGACGATAATACAGTAAAGTAATAAAGGGTTGGTTCTCGTATTTTGGGCTTTGTCGGGTCATCTCTGGTCTGAGCCATTTGATCAGTTTGAATTCAGACCTGGTTTAAGTTCGGGTGGGCTGGGGTCTGGTTTCGCCAACTGGAGATTATGTGAATCCTATTTTTAAACTTGACAGTCCAAGCATCAAATGTTGTTCATAACATCTATAGAAATGATAGATGCATTAGCAGAGGCTAACATAACATATTCATCGACAAATTTACCAAAATGGCCCAAGGCACAGAATTCATATCACATAAGGTACCTCAAATTTTGAGTTTGAATCCGGACCGTCCAACCTGCTTTGGCATGACAATTAAAAGTTTAAATGGGTCAGATTTACTTGGATTCTGATCGGACCATCCATATCCAAATTCAAAATTTATATTACTTGAGGGTGACCATCTCATAAGGTATGAAAGCAATTAATTACCTCTTCTTGAGGGTTCATTCCATATCTTACTGTACCGATCCGACAAATGCAGGAAAGAAGAGTGGTGAGAGATGGCTCACGGTTTCGTGCATATCATAATTCTCGTGGTGCATGCCATGGCTCACATCATCGGAGTTTATACTACAGGGTCGTAGGCTCGTAGCCTGATGACCACCGTGATGTGATAAATATGTGATATGTTATGCATTGTATCCATTTAGGCATTTCGGAGCATATTTTCTTTGAGTGAATAAAGTTGCTTATGCATTGCAAGGATGTTTTTACTAATTTTACTAGGGTTTGTGATTTGACAAACCTCTAGGATAATTAGGTTTTTTACCTTGCCATGCATTTAAAGCCTTGTTGCATTAAGTGCATGTAGCCTAAAATTGCATTAAGTCATGTAGCCTTGTTGTAAAATTGTTTCATTAAGCCTTGTTTCATGAAAAATTGTCTTATTTAAATTCCGCAATTTATTTAAACTTCCTTTACATGCTTGAATGATTTTTTTTATTTAGATTAATTGAGGCTAACAACACCGAGATTTTTAAAAATACCCAAAAAAAAAAATTATTTTATTAAAAATAACCATGTTCCAGCCAGATTTTTAAAAATACCCATGCCGCGGAAAAAATCCGCGCCCCGAATTTTTTATTTTTTTTAGAGTTTGGAGAAAGAAAATATTCATGGTTTCGTTTTTTTTTATAAACTCATTTTTTTTATAATATATGTATAATATATGTATATGTATATGTGTATATATATATATATATATATATGGGGTCCGGCTAATTTGCTGCCGGCGGCATTTTAGCTAGAGGTGCTGCCGCCCCTTTTTTTATTTTGTGATGTCCAAACAACAAATCCAAACCGTTAGATGTTTAATCTATATTATAATCTACTTGGAGACCAAATTTTAATTTTTTTGGAATTTTTTACTATTTATTAAGCTGGTTTGAAAACCGCTGATTTCAGTAAATTTTTGCAGCATTAAAATCAGCGGTTTTCAAACCAGCTTTATAAATAGTAAAAAAATTCCAAAAAATGTAAAATTTGGTCTCCAAGTAGATTATAATATAGATTAAACATCTAACAATTTGGATTTGTTGTTTGGACATTACAAAAAAAAAGGCAGCAGCACCGCCGGCAGAAATGCTGCCGGCAGCAAATTAGCCACAGCCTATATATATGTATATATAATATAATATATGTATAATATATGTATATGTATATATAATATAATATATGTATATGTATATATAATATAATATATGTATATGTATCTATAATATATGTATATATTATATGAGGAGGGATCAAGTTACAACATTTTTTGAGTTACAACAAGTTACAACAAGCATTTTCTACATTTTAAAAGTCCAAATCGTCGATCCAAACCGTTAGATGTGATCTCTACAATAAAATGTGCTTGGATACCAAATTTTACATTTTTTAGAATTTTTTTACTATTTATTAAGATGGATACAAAAACTAGTCAAATTCTTACCACTGAATTTTGTACCCATCTTAATAAATAGTAAAAAAATTCCAAAAAATGTAAAATTTGGTATCCAAGCACATTTTATTGTAGAGATCACATCTAACGGTTTGGATCGACGATTTGGACTTTTAAAATGTAGAAAATGCTTGTTGTAACTTGTTGTAACTCAAAAAATGTTGTAACTTGATCCCTCCTCGTATTATATTGAGTAGAACTAGGGTGCTCTTAAACTCACCAAAGTTTTGGTGAGCTTAACTCTAAAACTCATAAAATCGATTTCAAATGACGAATCCGAACCGTTGAAACCCGCCTACCTTACGTGTGATGCATCTACATGTGAAATTTTTAAACATTCGAATTAATTTAGTATAAAGTCAAGCGGTCAAAATTAGAAGGTTAATAAATTAATTTTAGTGCATTCATTTTTTCAACGTTTTAATTCGAATGTTTAAAAATTTCACATGTAGATGCATCACACGTAAGGTAGGCGGGTTTCAACAGTTCCGATTCATCATTTGAAATCGATTTTATGAGTTTAAGAGTTAAGCTCACCAAAACTTTGGTGAGCTTAAGAGCACCCTAGTTCTACTCTATTATATTTATATATAATATAATATAATTACATATAATTATATATAATTAAGTTTTTTGTATAATTATATAATATAATATAATTATACAAAAACCTAAATTACTCTACATGCAAACTAAAAAATTCCACAATTAATAATTACACTACAAAAATCTAAATTATACTAAACAAAATACCGATTGTTGTATGTCTACCGTTGAACGAAAACTTAAACTGAATTTTTGAGACCATAAACGACGTTTTTTTGAAATTCAGATGCTTCCGATGCGATGATGCCCGGTGTACCACCGGGGTAAAATTGGATCTATCTCGTCCCCCCCTCTTTCCGAAAAGTGGTCATACGCGTAAATCCGACATTCGTAGCCAAAGTTATGGCTGTTTAAAGTTTTTTCGAAAGCTGAACTTTGAAAATTCACAACTAACTGTAGAAAAATTCAAATAAGTTGAAATTTGTGTCAATTTTGTGTATTTTTGAATGTTCTACATGCTGGTGTAATCACTTTTGCAGTTTGGTTTCTGTATCAGTCCAGACTTGCTGATTTACCAGCAGAGATCAAATTTGATATACGTATACATATATTATATATACATATATACATATATTATATTATATATACATATACATATATTATATATACACATATACATAAACATATATTATACAAATATTATAAAAAAAAAACGAGTTTATAAAAAAAAAAAAACCAAAACCATGGATATTTTCTTTCTCCAAACTCTAAAAAATAAAAAAATAAAAAATTTGGGGCGCATATTTTTTCTGCGGCCCGGAATAAAAATTCCGGGGCGCGGATTTTTTCCGCGAGCTGGGTATTTTTAAAAATCTGGATGGAACCTGGTTATTTTTAATAAAATATTTGTTTTTGGGTATTTTAAAAATCTCGGGTAACATATTGATTGAAATGGGTATTTTAAATAATTTTACTTATATAATATGTAAACCAAATTTTATTGGGATTAATTGTATTTCAAATTGCCCACTTTTAAATTTAACCACAATAATTTGGTAAAGTCTTGCGATATTTTTTAGGTGCGAATGTATGTCTAAATTCTACACTGTTTTTCATGGTACAGTAAGTACACTTTTACTTCTTATCATAACCAGCACGGTGAATGTCCTCTTTTTTTTTTTGAAAAAGTGGATACATCCACCTATTTCTTATAGAAACGAATAGTTCTTACAAAAGCAGAGAAATGAACCCTGCAACTAAACCAAATATTGTTCAATACTCCGGTGACCAACACACCAGGGTATATCTCAAAGGAATACTAAAACAGTAGTAAGAAAAACCAAGGGGTAGTCTAGCATCAAAACACTAATCATCAGTGCATAACCAAGGTATTATAACAACAATAGGACAGTATAATCCGAGTAAGTGTTGGCATCAATGGTTTGAAGTGGTAAGAGAGGAGTTCGATGCATTGTGGTTTTCCCTTGAGAGGTGTTCTTCATCAGAGGTTTCGAAATATGCCCTGTCCCTTAGGTACGCTGACAGATCCGACCCCTCTAATCCAAGAAAGGGTTCTTCCTCGGAATCCCAGCTGAAGGTCTCCCCTTGAGACGTATCGGTCTCCGAGAGGATTATAAGAGGACCTGCCTGGGACAAAAAAATCACATCCATTGGTAATATTAGGGTTAATTTAAGATAAGAGTCATCTGTATTAGCTTTACACCAATATGAGGTTAGTGAAATAATTTGTGATCCCAGAGAAGCTAATGATGGTACTGGACTGTCATTGAAACATACTTTATTTCGGTTTAGCCATAAGATCCAAAGAGTTCCTGCCCTAATTAGTTCTAGCAAAAATTTATCTTTAAGGGGTACATATGCATCTAAAATCCATAGATCAGAAAACCGAGAACAATTAAAATGAAAATTGTTGTGTGAAGCAATCCATGACCAAATGGATGAGGCTATTGGACAGGTTACAAACAAGTGATCAATTGTTTCAGGTAGATTACAAAACGGACAAGTCTGGCCTCCTTGCCAACCTTTTCTAGCTAAATTATCCTTTGTTAGAATTTTACCCTCCCTTGCTAACCAAATAAACACCTTTATTTTCAAAGGAATTTTTGTTTTCCATAGAGTGGTGTATGTTTTATCTTTCATACCCCCGTATTCCAACCAAGTATATAAAGAATGGACAGTAAATGTTCTGGTAGGAGTCCATCTCCAATAAATTAAATCTGGTTTTGAGATATCTATAAAAACAGATGAGTAGGACAGGGATGATCTAAGTTGGTTCCATTCCACTAAAGAAATGCATGTGAGCTGTCTGGTAGTGTGAATTGAAATGGAGTAAGGTGAAATGGCCCTAGCTACTGTAATTAATGGATCAGATGTAATACGGAAGAGGTTGGGGTATTTGCAGTATAAGGCACATTCACCTGACCACCTATCTAACCAGAATGATGTTTCTAAGCCATTACCTATTGTTCTATTTATACCTAAGTCGACTATATGCCTAATGGAGATTATGCTAGACCAAAAGTGTGAAGTATGGTGAATATCTAAGCCTGAAGTGGAATAATTAGAGGTCAGGATGTCTTTCCACTTTCCTGTGGTTGTGGGATCTTTGAATCTATACCACCATTTGGCAAGAAGTGATATATTCATTCTTTCTAGGTTGATTATTCCTAAACCTCCTTGGGATTTACTCAGACAAACTTGGTCCCATTTAACTAAATGATATTTTTTCCGAGTAGAAGTGGAAGAGCCAGACCAAAGGAATTTCTTTCTTAATCTATCTATTACTTGTCTGACCTTGACAGGAATTCTATAAATAGAAAGCCAATAAAGTGGAATGGCTGATATAACTGAGTTTAAAAGTGTTATTCTACCACCTAGAGATAATAAGGATCCTTTCCAGGTTTGTAACTTATTCTCAATTCTTGTGATAAGGGGTTGCCAATCAGAATATGCAAGTCTTTTCCAGTGCAGTGGAACACCTAAGTAGGTTATTGGTAATACAGCCTGTTGACAACCTAATTGGTCTGATAGAGTGGTTGCTAATGTGGTAGAGATGTTCAAGGGAACCAAGGCACTTTTATTGAAATTAATAGTTAGACCTGATAGGGATTCAAAGCCAATGAGTAGAAATTTTAGGTGTTCTACCATTTTGGGGTCAGCCTCTAAAAAGATTAATGTATCATCTGCAAAGTGTAAGTTAAGGACTTTGAAAGAATTGTTGAAATGACCTAGCCCGGAGATTAGTCCTGCTGATTGAGCTTTCTGTAAAATTTTACCTAATGCATCTGCTATCAAGTCAAATAGTAAAGGGGATAATGGATCTCCTTGTCTAAGCCCCTTTTTACAAGGGAAGTATGGACTTTGTGAATCATTGAAAGAAATGCAAGTTCTACCACTGTATAGAATATCTTTAATCCAATTAATGAATAAAGGACCAAAACCTCTTGCTACTAAAATTTCAAATAAAAAGTCCCAATTTACCTTGTCAAAGGCCTTCTCAAAATCTAGTTTAAGGAGGATACCCTTTTGTTTACTTAATCTGACCTGATACAAGGTTTCATGGGCGCCAATGATATTGTCACCTATCAACCTACCTTTAATAAATGCTGCCTGGGAGTCATCTACTAGGGGGTCCATTACTTGGGATAACCTGTTGGTTAGTAGCTTAGAGATGATCTTGAAACTACAATTAATTAGGCTCATAGGTCTAAAATTTTTGAGAGTAGATGCCTCTGCCTTTTTTGGAATTAGAACTATAGATGCTAAATTGAGTTTGGACAAGTCTAAAGTTCTGTTATAGAATGATTGGAGCAGCAAGAAAATGTCAGATTTAACTAGATCCCAGTAGGTTTGATAAAAAAGAAAGGACATACCATCAGGGCCAGGAGCTTTGGAAGGATTACATGAAAAAACAGTAGTTTTTATTTCCTCTAACGTAAAGGGATGTTCTAGGAAGACTCTTTGGGAAGGGGTCAGTTGTTCAGCTAGGGGCCATAAATTTGGTTGCAGGGAGAGAAATCTAGTGTGAGTGGTGCCTAATAATACTTTAAAATAAGATGAAATATGGTCCTGTAAAATTACTGGGTCATACACAGTAGTACCATCTATGTCTAAGGAAAGAATAATATTCTTTTGTTTTCTAATAGAAGCTGTAAGATGAAAGAATTTGGTATTTAGGTCTCCTTCTAAGAACCATTTCAACCTAGATCTTTGTTGCCAATGTGTTTCCTCATCCTGATAGATTTTGTAAAGAGATGATTGACATTCTATCCAATTCTGAAGTTCAGAAGGTGTTAAAGAGGTAGTGTCTTGAAGCTGTTCATAATATTCTAATTGAGTTAAAAAGTGTTGTTTGTTTCTTCTTATTTCACCTTGAATGTTGGAATTCCATCCCCTAAGTTTTTTCCTTAGGAATTGGAGTTTAAATTTCCAACTAATTCCCAAGTTATCTCCTAATTGGAAAGAATGCCACTATGTAGCTAATAGATCAGAAAAACCCTCCTGTGAAATCCATGATTTTTCAAATCTAATAGTCTTTCTAGAACTAGTAGAGATAGAATCAGTGTGCAATATTAGGGGATTATGATCAGAATATATTCTTGGTAGTGAGGTGACTATAGTATTTGGAAATTGTGAGAACCAATCAATAGAGCAAAGGTATCGATCTAATAATGCTTTGGAGTTGGATGAAATGGATCTGGACCAAGAGAATTTCCTATCAGAAAGGGTCAATTCAATTAAGTTGAGATTGGAGATGAAGTTATTAAATCGATTGCTAAGAATGTAATTGTATGAGGGGCCTTGTTTTTCAGATCTATTCCTAATCAAATTAAAGTCTCCAAAAAGTAACCAAGCTGATGGACCAAGGGTAGGTATTGTTCTAAGTTCAGTTAAAAAGGGTCGACGTTGAGTAGCCAAGACAGGACCGTACACTACTGTTAGAAGGAATTCAAAATTGAAGGTTTTAAATTTGAGATGGGCAGTAATAGAGAAATCTTTAATCCAAGTATCTAAAATCCAAAATTTAGATTCATTTATACCTAGAAGGAGGCCTCCTGAAGCTCCATTGGAAGCTTTGGAGGTCCAATGTGTTATGGTAGGACTGAGGGCATTTAGAGTTCTAGTAGAGAAATTATCAGGTTTTTTGGTTTCTTGGACACCTACTATGTCAATGCAATTATTGGATAGAAAGTCCTTAAGAGCTCTACGTTTATTGGCTGAGCCTAAGCCTCTGGCATTCCAGCTTAAAATGTTAACCATTTATAGTTTGTAGGGCTTCGAAGGCAGTAGGAATGTAAGGTCTAAGATCAATTGGATTAGATGTAATCCCAGATGGCTTGGAAGATAAAACATCAAGTAGAGATGATTGGAATTTAGCATAAGACAAAGACCTTAATTTTCTAACAGTGTCCAATTTTTCTTCCTCAGAGTTGCCTAATTGAAATCCACTTATATCATAGAGCTGGATTAACTCACTGTCCGATAAATGTATGTAAGGGAAAGTTGACGTGATAACAGTACCTGAGGAAGTCCCTGGTCTGCCACCTTTCGTCTTTGCTGCCACCTCCTTAGCCTTAAGGCGTAAGCTGTGCCTTGCTTCGTCGGATGTGGTGGGCTGGGCACTTCGTCCCCTGTTCTGAGAAGATGCTAGTATTGCTGGAGCGACCACCTAGACTGGCGCCAATTGTTGTGGTTGGACCTCTACAGGTGCAATTTCTGGAATTGCTGGATCCGCCGCTTCTGCAACAGGAGGTGGCGCCAAAGGTTGTGCTGCTACAGCTGGCACATTGGTTGGTATAGCTGGTTCGACAAGAGGTGCTTGTGGAGCATTGCTGACGGGTGGTTCTGGTATATCAGTGTCAACTGGTGGAAGTTGTGAAGGGGGAGGTTCTGGTACGGAATTTATAAGGGGAGTTGGGGGTAGAATGGGGAGTGGTGCTTGAGAAGAAGGTAAGGCAGTTAGAGCGAGAGGATGCTGGAGCTGAGTATTGGTGGGGTGAGAAGAAGATGATGGACGGATCGGCTGAGAAGAAGAACCTGATCCATCCCTTAGGTGTAGGTGAACTGGTTGATAACTAACGATGGGATTAAAGGGAGGAGGAGGTGGTGGTGAGGAAGATCTTGGCCTTTTCTTTGAGGAGAAAACATGATTACGAGAGTGGCCCCAGGGTTGGTCAGATTCTTCCTCTTCAACTATTGTTTGTATTAGATGAGTAACTGGCTCGCCATTATCGTCTGTCAGAATGAGGTTCTTGCAAGCTGTAATGACTTCTTTATCCGGAACAGCGATTTTAATTCTGGTTACAGTGAGATTAGTGTGCTCGAGAGAACGAGGATCAGTATCTATCAGAATGCCTCCTAGTTCGCGAGCCAGTTGATTAAATCCTGGTGCATTCCATAGGTCATGTGGGAAGTCAAAAACTTGGATCCAATACATCGGTAAGCGACGACCATTGTTAAGACGGTGGTATTCATACGCTTGAGCCGGAAAAGGGATATCGCCAAGGATCAGCTGTTTTTCTCGGAGTACAGCGGCTCTCCAATTGAGATCAGGAGGAGCAACCAAAAACTGGTGATTAGGTAGCTCCCTTGCGATCCAAGACCATCGGGGAATGGGGAATAGGCGATTGAGGTGCGCCTGGATATAGAGAGCACCTAAGCTGCGAGTATCGGTCAAGACGACACCTTGGGAGAGCGAATGTCTGAACTGATTTGTTGCTGGTGTAGCATGGAAGCGCATCGGCGAGAGAATGCTAGCTTCACGGAGACGATCTGGTGTTGGGATTGGTCGGGGAAACATAGTGATCGGTGCTATATTTTCTGGAAGAGTAGAGGGGGGTTGAAGAGAGTATGGCGGAGGAGCAGAAGGAGGTGGTGGTGATTCAGTAGCAGAAATAGCAGAAGGGGGAATTGGGGGTTTGTTAGAGGCAGGAGCAGAAGGAGGAATATGAGAATAGTTGTCAGGAGGAGGTTTAAATACTGGTTTTGGGTGGCAAGAGATGGATCTATGGCCTGTTTTCTTACATGTGAAACAAATGAGAGCATTACGACATTCAGAAGTGTAGTGGTCCGATGAACCACATTTGTAGCAAGCTGGCAATCTGCTCGCAGTTTGGGCACGCAGCTTGGCTAGGGTGCTGGTGGCGGGGTTTCTTGAAACCAGATGTGCTTTATGGTCGGATTTCTTGGATTGGGTGGGTTCTGGTCTGACCGGGAGGCGTACGGCGGGTTGGGAAAGGATATTGGCACGGATGATATCTGTGAATGAGGGTCGAGGCGGTGGGACAGCAGATCCAATTGATAGGGGTTTTCCATTGGGAATCGGATTGAGAAGAGGTGTAATCGAGTGGGTAGAAGAAAGGTTGGCTGGAGCTGTCTGGGGAGTAGCCGCTGATAGGACTGGAGGTGACGGAGAGGACAAGAGAGCAGCTGAGAGATTCTCCAAAGAACGGTGTAGGTCATGTAGGATATTTGCGATGGGTTGCTGTGAGCCCATCACTGAACGGGCCTAGAGTGAATCTTGAGAGATTGTCGGTTTCTTGATTTTCCGACCACTTGCGGCCCAAGAGCGAAAAAATAAATGAGGCTGTGTTTGCTATATATATTATATAATAATTGATGACACATCGGTGAATGTCCTCTTAAATAATGCAATCGGTAAGTTTAGAATTGAACCGTTCAATCTGAATCGGAGTCAATTCAGACCTATTTGAAATTTCACGTGGTGCTTTCAGGTTCGTACCAATATAAAATAAACTGGCCAAATTCGATCTCAAACGTGAGGTACCTTAATTATCTGCTATATATTCAAGATCAATTGGGGTTAATACTCGAGGAAATTAATGCTGGTGCATATCAAACAACAAATCATATTGTGATTTGTTTTCATATTGACATATAGTAACCAAAACAACCCCAAGAATGAAGTTAAGCAGGCTTTAGTAGACAACTGGTTTTCCAACCTGTAGTGTAATAATGCGGTGTGTACTTGTACCAAATATATCAAAATGGTGTTTCGAACCCAGAACTGAAATTCTTTAATTAATTACACATTTCCATCTATACACTACAAGTCACCCATGTGTATGTATTAATCAAACAGCAGCAAGTAAGACAAGGATTCAGTCAAAATAATAGTATAGTAAGATATAGAGAGAAAGAGAGGATAGACTATCGAAAACAACAGATTATTAAATTGCAGTGTGGTCAATAACTGCTCAAATGTACTTAAACAAATCTTAAATAAAGGAAAATGTTAGAACTCTACAAGAAAAATATATATATGTACGTACATGGAAAACAAATAATATGTTGGAAATTATAATCGGATTGTGGTATTGGATATAGAAGAGAGGAGTTTATAATATAACTTCTTTTATTTAATTGAGTACAAACTTTGGTATATCCACTCAATCACGCCTCACACTATCTGCTCTCTATCATTCTCTTTGCTAAGCTCTACATCTATATATATAAGATCCTAAAGTTGGTTAGGATTTTTCTAGAATATACTTTCTATTTCTACCGACTTTGCACATGTCGGTTTTGATACTCATGATTATATTCTAGATTTTATACTATTATATACCAATCTACAAATCACTAGAATGCCTACAACTACCGACTTTGATTTTCTTGAACAATCTAGAACGCCAATTTGGGCCTTGGGCCTTCGGTACTGTAAACTTCAACATAATGGTCCTGTAAATAAAAAAGCCAGTACAACATAAGAATTGTTTCATTTCTTTACATTATTCTCTGAACTAAGCAATAGTGGAAGCAGAAATATAAATATAAACCAGAAGATATACATCACCAAAATTATATAATATCTAGATGGAAATAATCTGACTGCCCTGAAGTTCTTAGGGTTTACGTACATCACTAGCTTCATCTGGAATGCATTTCAGTATTTTTAATTGCACCCAGAAACGCACACATGGTAGTATGAGAATTGCAACATTGTTGATGAAAACAATGCCGAGAGACGCTATATATGAAAACTAGAGTCCCAATTAAAGTATGTCTTTAATATTTTACTAGTATCATTCCCGTGCGTTGCTACGGAATATATTATAAGAGAAAACAAATCTCATACAAAATGACATATTTTTATGAAAAATAGACTAATAAAAAATAATTATTCAACAATAAAAGAATATGCCAATGTATTCTCATACAAATAAAAGATGCAAGAGATGCATATAGAAATCTGAATTCTGAAGAGGAGAAACAATGAAACAAAGAAAAAAAATCACTAAAAGTCAGATAACTTGTTATCAAATATTCTGATATGTATAGAAACAAAATTGATAATATTTTTAGATTTTTCACGGCAATAGCTATAGAAACATAAAAGAGAAATAAGGAATGAAATAAATAAGGAAACATAATTATATCGCTAAATTGGAGAGGAAGAAATAAGAAATGAATGAAATAAGGAAACATATTATATTGCTAAATTTCATAGTTTATTTAATTTTAATTGTAATGCATTATGTGGCAGTACGTGTGGCGAGTATGTTTTTAGTTAAATTTAGACTTTTACACATTATTCAGATGCATTTAATAAAAAAAGACAGATTATGTAATTGAATGGCTGAGATTAAATCTGAAATTTCAATTTTCAATCGTAACCGTTGGCGGATCGGACACCCAACGTGCTTAATAATAGAATGGAGATATCAGATTGTTATCATCTGCACGGGAAAGTATCTCTCCGTACAAACTTTTTTCTCCAAGTAAAGAGACTTCCTCACAAAACTGTATCAAAATTAATCGTTTCACTGAAATTTAATTAGCTTCCTATTTTGTTGACAAAAATAAATTTATCTAAAATGGGCCAGGCTTAACTCTCACACAACGGGCCAGGTTTAACTTTCACAGATGAAGCCCATTTAGGACCCAAAAATCCATTTTCATTTCCTTTCCATTCTCATTTCATAGCGAAATTTTGGAGTTAAAGATTTTGACGGATAAGTTTTTAATTCATACAACGCATGCATAATAAAATTAAAATAATACTGTACATAATTCGTGCACTGTAATTTGATATAAAAATGCTCTATCAAAATATCTATCCAAATACATGAGCAATTGTTAGTAGGTTTTTTTAAGATTAATCATTTCTATACTTTTTTTAAGAAAATTGGAGGTCAAGGTTTTACCTTCGAGATAGATATTTGTGCATTGTCACCTAACTAATTAATTTTTAAGATAAATATGGGATATTTATTTGAGCTTGATTTCTTTTGAAAATTCTAATTGTAGATAAGGATTGTACAACATGCAGGCACAACAGATCAAGCTCATGAAATTTTAAGAGATTTGAAATGGTGATATAACCAAGGAAATCAACATCAAGGTAAATCAGATTCATCTGATCAGCCGTTTGTTTTGAGTTTTTATAGCTGCTGGTTCTTTCAAATCTTCTTTTATTTATAACATAATTTCGGATATGAAGTTTATTGTAGCTGTAGCAGACACAATAGTTTACAGGCCAAAATCAGACCTTTTCTCTATATTTAATAATTGGCATCTGTGCAAACATTTGGTACAAAATATTATTATCTACACACAAGATTATAAATGTATTCAATTAATGAATTTGGAGACATTCTTCAAAGCTGTTTATTGTTATGTTTTTTAACTTTGCTTCTGACCAAGTCGGAAGGTGTATTACACATAACATTTATTTTTTTGAAAAATTGCATACCTGCAGTGATTCTTAATGCGTCCAATCTCGCAACTTAGGATAGAATAAATTTTGCTTTCTAATAGCTTTGTGTTGTCCTTAATGCCTATTTCTACTTCCTTCGGGGTCCCCAGAAGACTAATATTTCATGATGCATCAATTAATTACAGAGAAAAATGCTGGTACCAGGCTTGATTTGGAGAAATACTCTTGGACACAAACTCTCCAAGAGGTCATCATAACCATACTAGTTCCTCCTGGCATTAAGCCTAGATTTGTCTCTTGTGACATTAAGAGAAATCACCTCAAACTTAGCCTCAAAAGTACTTGCTTCTTCTGTTCTTGAAGAAAGTACTGTAGAAGTTACATCTTATGATTTGTATTTTTCTTTGATTGTTTACCATTATTTAATTGCTTTTAAATTTCTTCCTGGCAGAGCTTTATAACGGAATAAAAGTTGACAATTGCTTTTGGAGCATAGGTATGTGAATGTAATTGAGCAATTTCTCTCCGTTGTTTTTAACACTATAAATTGGTTTTGATAAGTGTTAATTCGTTTTTACTATATTTGTAGAGGATGGCAAGTCATTTTTTATTATGTTGACGAAACACAATCAAATAATGAAGTGGTCGAGCAGTGTGGTAAAAGGTGAACTAGATGTAAATACCCAAAAGGTAGGACCAAAGAACAATAAGCTGGTTGATTTAGATTCCGAGACCAGTCAAACTATGGAGAAAATGATGGTACATCATGTAGATTATTATCAAAATGCAAGGCTATTAGTTTTTTTTTTATTACATACGTCTGTTGTTATAATAATTATTTTCTTGGCACCACGGAAAACCTTGGCCAGCTGAAAACTGCAAGTTTTACATTGCCTTTTCACTGTTTAGAGGGGTATCTATCTATGCATGAGTTTATCACATATGGACTATGGTAAGACTCACCTCTAACAAATAAAAAATTTGTAAGCCACTGATCTGGTCATAGAACTGTAGAATAAGCTGAAAAGTGAAAAATTAGAAAATGATATTAGTTTGATACTTGTCCCATCACCATCAGGTCACCTAAACCGTGCCGGTACAGTACAGAAACATAGGACTACACTTATTAGTTTAGCATAACATGTGTGGACAACTATATTTAGTTAAATTCCATTCAATTGATTTTGCTTTTTCCAACTGCGAGAGTGAAACTGTAATCAATCTTTTGTTTTGCATTTTTACAACCATCTAATTTCACATTCCCGTTAATTAGGTATAATGACTTCATAAATTTCATCAGAAGTGCTAGATCAATATCAAGATAACCGACACTCATCAAAGGATTCAGGCAAGTTAGTTCCTAGCCAGAAAGTTCTAGAGAGCTAGCTAATCAAGTTCATGTAAGAACATATATATATTCATTTGGGACCCAATTTTACAAACTCGCACATTCAGACTTCTTGATATTGTGGACTTCAATGTGGGTTGAAGTTGCGACGGAGTTGAATTTTTGTAATGCTAGAATTGACAATGTGCTTTTATTGTGCTATTGTATTGAATTTATTTATTCTCCTTAAATATAAATTGTCATCATTGCAAATGAATTTGAAGTAGAAGAGATCCACAATCATAAACATTAATCAGAAATTCAACTATAAAATGAGACGATTGTTTCAAGTTTGATTTCAGTCAAAACTTTGCATTTCATTATAAAAAATATGCATATGATATCACCAACAATTCATACAAATTTCACTGCCGAATCCATTTCATCATCACTGAACGCACAGTTCACAATCACATTGATCTAAACTGGATTTGTCACCCACATTTAGAGCTACTGATCTCAACAAACACAATAGCTATTTTGTTTCATCCTTTTTTTTTAGATAAATCGGATGGTACTCAACCCACCTAACATGGGTTCGATTCCCAAGAAATAAATCTTATTTGTGGCCTACTATTTTTAATTAATTAAACTAGAATTTAAATTGGGTCATTTCTCAAATTTATCCTTTAAATTTCAAGGTGTTACAGTTCTGTACCTAGTGGACCGCCAGGATCTAGTGGTTCACTTTGGTACATATCCGTCAGTATTTTGAGTCGGGTGTAAACGGATACAGATAATCTGCTCCGTATTTGTTCCGTATCCGGAGGTTATCCAAATTCGGATTAAACATATACAAATAATTATGGATACAGATACGTATATTTTTTGCATATGGTGAAGATGAAATTATCCGTATCTGTATCCGTATCCCCAATTATCTGTATCCGCAATTGCTCCAGATAGAAGTTATAATTAATATAATTATTTCATATTCATTTTAGTCTTGGTTGTGGGGTATATGATAATACAATATAGTCTCTAATTTAATCTTTTTTTTGCTAGTGATGGTGCTACAATAGCGTTATTTTCTCTTCTTTTTTATCTCAATTTCTTCACTTTCCATTATTTTTCATTTAAGACTTTAGCTCATGAATGTAGTATGATTTTAGTTTTTGTTAAATTGGTTTTAACCATTGTTTGAAGACAACAACAAGGCACTCATTTGTATCTTAAAGTGTATAACTCAATTATCCGACAATTATTTGTTTTGTATTTGTATTTGTATTTGAATTCATATTCATAGATTATCCGCTTTATATTAGTATCCGTTTAAGGCGGATTTGGTTTTAAATTTTGATATCCATTTACTATCCGTATCCGAATCTGTATCCGCTCATTGAAATGTGGATGCGGATATGATATTAGCATTATCCGCTCCATTTACACCCCTAATTTTGACAGTTGGAGCATTTCAAAAAAATGGAGAACATTTTTGTAATTTTTTATTTTATTGAGGATATTAATAAAAAAATCAGTACCATCAGTCACTCCCATTTCACCACTCCCATTTCATCCGGACCATTAGATTCAAATCGGATCATCATATTAAAAGGACCCTAATATAATTAACCATTTTTTTTTTCATTGGATTTCCATTTTTTTAGCTTTGATGAAGAAGAGAAGGGTAATTATCATCAAGAGGGGGTAAATAAAAGGTTTATAAAATTGTAGCATGTTGCCAGAAAGAAGGATCGAAATGTTTCCTCTCTTTATCACTCTGCTGCTATGCCAGGGCAAAAGCATTTGACCAGACGAGGAAAAAAATAATGTCTTCCACAAAGCGATACAAATGAGGGGGAATTTCATGTATCCCCTCAAAAACTTCAATATTACATATTTTCCTCTCAAAAGTTCATAATATCGTATTTATCCTTCAAAATTTTAAAAACTCATGTATTTACCCGGTAATATTACTAGATATAGCATATGCATCCAAAAGTAATGAAATAATAATATTTATAGCTCTTACACTCTAAAAATAACATAAATTAATAAAGAATGGACTATAATACCCTTTTCCTTTCTCCTTGCCCTCACTGAGCGCCAAAAAAAACCTCCAAACTCTAAGGCCCATTTGATATGGTGTCATTGTCCCTCTCCCTTGTTTAGATTGGCTGCCGGTGATCTTCGACCTTTAGATGGGGGAATGTGGTTCAATCGAGTAATTTCTGAAATATAGGTTTTGGGTTAATTTTTTGCAATCGGCATGATTTTATTTTTTGAGATGAACAGCTTCAAACTGAAAATCGAAGAACTGTGTGTTTTTAGTGGATGATTAGAGTATCGTGCAAATACAATTCTGCGGGTTCTTCTTGGCATCATTTGGGATTTTTTTTTTAAAATCAAGAATTGTGTTTTTATCAGATGGATAGAGTTTTGTATTGGTTAATTCTTTTAGATCGGAGAATAATATTTTTTAAAATGGAAGAACTGTACTTTTTGAATGGGAGTATTGTATATTTTTTTTAAGCATCATTTACTGATTTCATTGGTAAATAAGGTTTGTCAAATTGATAAGCATGGGTAATTTCGTTGCTGAGCTTTGTCTAATTGTACTTGGTTCTGGAAGTATGTTTGTGAATATAGCCTTTTCTTTAAACCAAGGCCAATTAAGTTCTCAAATTCAGATTAATGAGGGGGATATATGAAATTCCCCCAATGGAAAAGAAACAAGTTTTTGGTAGGTGACATTGAAGCAGTCTTTCATCGCCACGAGAATATTACAAGCTTGTATTAGAACAAAAAACAACCGTAATAAGGATCACCACATCTTGACATATTTCGTCAAAGCAAAGGTTAACTTTTTTTGACTGGTGACCATAATTTCAGTGCCCTTCCCAAGGAAAACAAATCATCACAAGTCATGGTGTTCATGAAACGGGTGTACATTTCAAAGGCCCCCTTGGAGATTTTCTTGCAATTGAGCTCGTAACAAAGCGCTCTATTAAAGGTAATGCGTATTTTGTGCTCTAGATCTTCCCACTCGGGGTGTGTAACTCTCTCCATCAGTTCCTGTGGTTGTGATTTGTGAGTAGGGGTTTATCTGTCATTTGGCTACTTGGGTCATGTTTGTTTTGGATACATAATATATAGGTCTGGTTTTGGAATAAATACTTAAGTCTCATACTAAGCAATTCAACCATACAAATATAAACTATATATCTCTCCATAACTTTTTATAGCACCTTGGTAAATTACTTTTTGTTCCTTCTTTTAAGGTGCATAAATTAAGGTGTAATTTGAGTGTGAAAGAGCAATAGCTAGCGGAGATACCGTTTTTACTGTACCTTCTCAAAGGGGTCAACAAGGGGTCCCTTATGATGATGTCCATAGCTTGTCAAAGGAGGATGATTGAATTGCAGGGGGGTGAAATCCTCTCCCTTGGCAAGGGGTATCCATGGCCACATAAAAGTGGAGGCACTATATAGGGAGGCTTTGACTTGATTATGATTGCAGGAGAGAAGAACATTGTAGTTATTCATCCTCAGGCGGTGAAGGATGCTTGAAAAAACACTATCGGTGGAGATGAACAAGAAATGGGCTGGTGGCGGATTATGTGGGGTCCAATTGTTCAACTCGGCCATAAGCAACTCGCTTGCATCGCTTAGTAAGGCTATCACAAGGGATGAGATTCAATAAGTCATATGCAATTCTCTTTTTGTCAATAGTCAACACAAATTGAAGTCTTGTTGGAGTTGCCAAAAAATCATTGAAAAAATAAAAGTTCATTTTGCAATATGGCTTTGTTGGCAATTCATGCTTTGTTGGCATTTGAACCCTACCTACGATATGAATAATTTTAACTCACTGATCGGCACATTAACGAGGGAAATTCCAGTGCAGATGAGAGCCTCCTGAGTGGCGTGCGGTATCTCCTGGCATATGTTACCGAACGCATTAATGGACACGGGCCCTTGGATGCCATTGGACCGTAGGGCTGAAATGATTCTGTTAGAAATCTGGAACGCATTCACGCCATCTGGGATGGAACACATCTCGTAGTCCCACCACACCGAAGTCCTAATTGATTTGCTCTCTTCATCGCAACAGTTCTCCTGTGATTCCGTACGGCAAGATGATGATGATGATGATGATGATGATGATGATGATGATGATGATGATGATGATGATGAGAAAGGGGAACGAAAGAAGAGGAGGTGGAGTCACTAGTACAGAATAATAAATTAGCCACGGTCAAAAATTGAATTTACTCACGGATTCGCTACCGTGAGTAATGCTGGCGTTTGTAAAAGTGCAAGAGTACACCCACGGTTCCTTAACCGTGACTAGATTTTCATTTACCCACGGTTGACTCCAGAGTACACCCACAGTCCCTTAACCGTGACTAGATTTTCATTTACCCACGGTTGAATCCAGAGCAAACGTGGATAATGGTGATTCATTTTTTTTTATTTTTTATTTTTTAAATTCTTCACAGTTGAAGCCGTGGGTAAAGATGATCTAGTTATATTAGTTAAATAGCAGATACATACATAATGTGAATTAGAAATATTGAAATAACTTAGGTTTTTCATTAATTGAATTAAATTAACTTACAGAGAACATTAAATAATAAACACAAACCACATATCAAACAAGGGTTTGCTTGTATCAAGTAAATAAAAATCTGAAAAAATGAATTATCAATTAGGTGTGTACAAACCACCAACAATTTTGAATCTGTCCTAAAGAAAAGAAAATTGAATACGGGTTAAGTTAGAGCAACTTTCTCCTAGACTAGTACTTCAATTATTTCTTCCTCCTATTGTTCCTGACATCCATCTTTGCAACTTTTGTCTCAACAGAGTATGCCTTAGAAGAGTGTTTAGGGACCCTGACCCCTGTTCACCACACAATATATCCTTTGCTTTCTCTACAACCTAATGACCATAGAAGGTAGTGCAATTTTAGTTGTGTCAATTTCCTTAGAAGGGTGTGTAGCCTCCAGTCTCACTCACGATGCAAATACACCTCCATTACATCCCACAGGCCTTCAAATCTCAACAAACTCAATATCTATTTTTTTATCAGTCAAGTTTTTGCAATAGAAGAGACCACTTCCTTATGGTACATCACTCTGAAGCTCAAGATTGTTTATGAAATACTGATCATCCTTACCCTGGAAACATACAAGAAACGTATTACTTGTCCTGATAACAAGAAATCAAGAATAAGCTACAATGGGAAAAACAATCGTGGTGATTGAAACTGTTTTAAAGATGAAGATGAACTGAAAGAAACCCAACGAAGAGAATCGGTACTGACCTAGAGAGAGGGGGGCCGACGTTATGCTGAGCGGCGGAGGGAGCGGAGGAAGGAGTAGGGGGGGTCGAAGTTGCTGAGCGGCAGACAGAGGGAAGCCGAATTTGGGCTGAGTGGCGGACAGAGGGGTAGATTTGGGTTGAGTGACAGAGAGATCGATATTGGAAACCCTCGGAGAGAGAGAGCGGGAGGAAAATGAAACTATCGCCCAAGTGAGAGAGGGAGCGAAAATAAAACAGTAACTGAGGAGATTTACGATTCTTTACACCCTTTAGTCTTTACCCACACCTCTTTACGCACGGCTCCTCCAATCCCAGCCGTGGGTAAATAGCACCCTAACCCAGCCGTGGATAATATCAATCCTTTACCCACGGTCAAATTGTTTGAACCATAACAACCACGGTTCAACCGTGTATACATGTCATCCGACCATCTCACTTTCTTATTTACTCACAGCTCATTAAAAAAATTTCGGAACCGTAGCTAATAACCTGTTAGTAATTAAACTTTTTGTAGTAGTGAGTCCAGCCGACAAGAGAGGGGAGGAAGGAAGGGATCGCAGTGGAGCTAGGGTTAGACTTCGCATATTTCCTTGTTCGATTTGGGTTCCTGGCAGCTGTTTCGGAAGTAACGCGCCCCCAAGTTATGTTAAACCCATTACCTTATATAGTTATGGGCCTAATACACTGCGCTTCAATCCAACGGTCCAACTCCAACCTATAATATTGCGTCCAAATATGTTGTGTACTTGTATGTTGTGCCATCGTACTTTTATTTTTAAATATTTAATTAATTTAAATTTAAATTATAAATATTAAAATAAAAACGGTTAGATATAATTTATATTATTTTTATGTAAATTAATAAGTTGAAAAATTAACGTCTCGAAAATATCTCAATTAGTATATTTTTATATACTATTGATGACAATCAAAACAAAGTTGAAATGTTATAATTTTTTATTCATGCATAAAGAAAATAATATAGATCACATCTAATAGTTTTTTTTTTTTTTCTGACATTTATAATTTCAATTTTGAGTTATTAAAGTTTTTTAAAAATGAAGATATCATGAAGACACAAAAAATATTGGCATTAGACCCCCCCCCCCCCCCCCCCCCCTTCCGTCATATATATATATATATATATATATGTATGTATGTATGTATAGTAAGGCTACTATACATTGCAATGCATATGCATCTTTGTATATTGGATTATAAATTACCAGATTCAAAGTCCAAATAACCGATCCAAACTAATCATCTTGTTCTCCATATTAATATGTGCTTGGAGACCAAATTTTACATTTTTTGGAATTTTATTTTACTATTTATTAAGTCACTTTGAAAATCGTTGATCCAACGGTAATAGTCAAATCAAAAGGCACCGTTGGATCAGCGATTTTTAAAGTGGCTTAAAAAATAGTAAACAATTTCCAAAAAATATATAATTTGGTCGCCAAGCACATCTTAATACGGAGAATAAGACAAACGGTTTGAAAGCAAGCTAAATTGATTGGTCCAAGTTAGTTAAGATAGGGCCGGTTTTTTTTTTTTATTTTTTATTTTTGAACCTCTGACATTGGTCCAAATAGCAATTGAAAATCAATCAGCTTGGGTTAAAATTAATGTAGGAGATGTTGATTATTTTTCAAAAATTAATTAATCTCATAGAGAAAGAGTGCTTGTAGTAAGTTCTCAGCTATATAGTTTTTGCTTATTTATCATTTTCTAAGAAAAGGTTGGATGAATTAATCGGTAATCATCATACAAAGATTTCTCATTTTTTTTTAACTCTGGCCCAAATTAACTAAAGGCCTTGTTAGTGGGCTTTTATACATCATTGGTTGAATCACAATCGGACCCAAATCAAAGTACAATTTCATTTAGCTTGTGACAGACATGTTTAATACAGACACACGCACGACACGCCATATAGGCCTATAGGGGTTAGTGTTTACTGTTATTCAGCAGTGGCGAATTTTAATACATCGCAAAGGTGGCTAAGCCATCTCTATAATTTTAAAATTTTAGTTATTTTTATTGAAATTTTATTTAATTTAAATTTTTTAGTAGTTTCTATATAATCCAGTTTCCTCAATAATAAACAAATATTTACTTGTAGTCTAATTGTTAGAGCTACATTTTATATTTGAGAGGTATTGAATTCAAATTCCACTCACCACTTATCAATCTTATGATATGTACAACATGGACATATATAGAGATGAAAACGAATATACTTCGTATTATCCCATCCTTATTCCATCAGCATTCATTTTTTTTTTTACAGATTCACTGATATTCTAATATATATAGATACAAATACAAATATTGGGATAAATTAAGTGGAGAAAGTATAGTTTTGAATTAGGAATATTTGCTGAAATGCATAAATATCCGTATTTGTATTTTTTAGAATAATTTATGTTCTATTAGCAAAATATTAATTGTTCACTATTATCATAGGACGAGTGATATGAATGTTAATCATTTGATAACATTTATATTTGTTTATAGACATTTGTATCCAAAAAAATTACTTCATAACAAAATTCGATGCATTGTATGAAATGTGCAATTTCTAAACAATTTATTCATATCGATATATGTACGGGAAAATTATTAAAATGCCACTCCAAAACCTACAAATTGTGAAAATGCCATTTCAAACTTTGAAATTGGAAAAATGTCACTCCAAACTTCATGAATTCCTAAATTTTCCATTGATACTGTATTAATCATGTTAAAAAATAAAAATAAAAATAATGACTAAAAAGCCCTTTATCAGAAGATCGCCTCTTCTCTTTTGCTCTTTCCCAATTCCCATGCATATCGCCTCTTCTCTCTTAGGCGTTGTGTCCGGCGGTTCATTTCCTTCTTTTCCACGCCGCATCGACCTACTTTATTGGTTTTTCGCGATTGACGGAGCTTCCTTCAAGGTGACCGCGAGACCTACTTTATTGGAATGTTACCTTAACTGGTATGGTTTCTGATGTCTCGTTATTTGATCTATAAAACCGATCAAACTTTGTACCAAAACCTATGTTTTAAACCACTAAATCGTGTCTTTTACATTGAATATCTATAGAATATAGTATTGCTGCGTTTTTATTCTTATTTTGCAAAAAACAGGCAAAATCAGGGAAGACTGTGAATTCTGAAGCTCTACACGCGGGCTGCGTCACATCCGAGGTGGGCCACATAACACCCTGACGTTACTACAAACATGAGCGCTCATCAACCGCTTGAGAGACACAGGAATGCGGGCCGTGTCACAGCCGACGTTGGTCGTGTCAGCCTTTTCGGAAACAAAACAGAATTGGAAACAGAGGCCAATTGAAGGAATATCGGTCAGAAAGGTTATAAAATGAGATTTCCTGCTACAGAGAGATTCATTTTGCATTTTATGGAGCTAAGGAACAATTCCTAGGGTTTGGATTTGACGGCTAGCTTGGAGACGAAGTTAAGAAGCGAAAGACGCAAGTTCTTCACGAATCTTCTTTGTTCTTCGGGTTTTGTCATGGCTATTTCTTTTATCACTTGTTTTATTTGCTTTTTGATCATGTCATGGATATTTTGTTTTATATGCATGCTATTTAAATCTGTGTTGATGTTTGTGTTTACTTGCTTGAATTATTCTTGGATTACTGTTAAATGTACTGCAGCATCTCTCTAGTAATTTGGCCTAGATTATTTCTTTTAACCAAACTAAGTATATGAAGTAGGTTTGTAAGCCGAGAGGTGAAACTTTCCATTCATCGAGAGGTGGTGAATACCTTTATTAGTAAACCAAACAGGTAACTTAGGTGAAATACCAATAAATGAGAATTGAGGTTTAGAAACCTAATAGGGTAGAAATTGCAATTCCAGTATCGTGTTTATTAAAGCCAATAAACAAGAGTTGAGATTTAGGAACATCGGGTACGATCAATAGAACCTTACACATAACTATCAAGACAGAAATGAATGGCTGCTGTATTAACTCTAGGGCCATGCGCCCCGCGTCAGGTGTCGAGAGGCAGAATTGAAAATGAAATCAGAAATCCTCGAAATGTCTTTTTATAATTGATTAAAACCAAATTTTACTTTCTGTCATTTTAATTATTGATATTGAACTTAGAAAATTAAACAAACCAAATCAACATTTTTCAACTTCTAGTACTTAATTAATTTAAGTAGAGTCCAATCTAGATTTGAACCGTCCTGTGGATCGATATCTGACTAAACTATACAATAGGATTGTGCACTTGTAGTCTTAATCGAAAGTTAATTCAAGGTTTAAAAGTTACAACTTGCTGTACTGAAACTTTGTGATACATGCACTTTTGTGTGAACAAGATTTTGGCATTATTGCCGGAGACGGCATCATTTATTTTCTGGATTTTTGCCTATCTTAGTTAATCTAGATTTTAATTTGTATCTTTTCTTTTATTTTTTTCTCTTATCACAGAAACAAGCTGGCTTTCGTATATGACACTACACACATTTGGCATCCAAGAAATCCGGGAGGAAACAAACTAAGAACATGTTTATAAAATTAATTGGACATGTTATTCTTAAATGCTTAAATGTATTATAATATAATCTCCCAGGTTAACTATTATTTATTTTTTTATTTTAACTTAAACAAGCGAAGTGTATTCATAGAAGGTTAGAATCCGTTGACAATTTTTTTTTTTTTTAAATTAGTGGTACTCAATATCACTGTTCTATCATTATTTTTATCATGCTTTTTTGGAACCAGTCGACTGGTGTTTAGTACTAATTAAACACACATGGAATTCTGTTACATTCCGAAATTTTAAAAATATGATTAAATTGATAAATCGACCATTTGACTTAAATAAAAAGTTTAATTAATTTAACGATCTTTCAGAAATTTTCTGACCGACTAAAACGAAACTAAAATTTCGTAATGTAAATAATGTATAAAATTATGTATAATAAATTTAGAGATTTAGAAATAAAATAAAATATAGCACTAGGAATAAAATTATAATTATACGAAAGTATTCGTACAAATAAAATATAGAATTTATAAAGCTCGTTCATTTAGAACTTTTAGATAATTAATTGAATATACATAATTATATAAAAGGAAATCAAATTATTCGAATCTTAAATTGAGAAATAAATATACGAATTTTATGTACAAATATAGTTACAAAAATATTATGAACTTTCGATTCGAATTAGAGTAGAAACATATTTCTTAAACCAATTAAATGACCTTATTGAAATTCTGGATTTGTTTGGACCTTTGGATTTAATCTAACACGGATCTTAAATATTGTAATTTAAATGCTGGAATTATATCAACCTTTCATCTTGATCCAGCACGAATCTTGAAGCATCCCATTTAAATCCCACCCCCCTCTCTTCTCTCTTTCTCTCCTCTCCTTCCCAAACCATGACAGCCCCCCCCACCCGCCCCCTTCTCTGTTCTACGCCAAAACCCCAGGGGGCTCCGCCCCTCCCGTCGCCGGTGAGCCACCCGTTTCCCAGCCCCATCTCCCTCCTGCTCTTCTCGGTCCGACCCACCAGACCCGCTAGAAACCCCTCTCTCTCTCTCTTTTCCCGCCTCTCTTCCCCACCCGTCACACCCTAACCCGCAAAGACCCGCTGACCCGCGGCCCCACCAAAAAACCCTTCTCTCCCCTCTCTCTCTGACCCGTGGAACAAATCTTTCGGATTCCTCACAATTGCCGCTGATTTTTGCGAGTTTTTGGGAAACCCTAGAAATCGGATTTTGGGTGGTGCTTGCCATTTCGGTTCCGTTGGTGCTGTCTTGGGGTGCTATGGTGATTGCTAGTGCTCGAGTGAGGTGGCCGCAAGGCGAGGCGAAACCCTCGGAACCGATCACTTTCGTTCGACATTTTCTCTTTCGGTTAATTTCTAAAATTCGTGATTTGTATTTTGATGAATTGATTAATGTCGTAGGATGTGAAATTGTTAGTTTCGAGTACGGGTTGTTGATTTTCCCGACTCGATCGAATTGCTCGAATAAATTAAGTATAAGGGGTTATATTGCAAAATGATTTTTATTAATGGTTGGAATTGTAAAATATAGGACCATGGTGATTTGTATGAATTAAAGGGACTAAAAAGTAAGAAATGATTTGTTTGAAATGGTGGCCGGCCATATGTGGATTTAAATAATCGTAAAGAGGCCTTAAATTGAAATGTTGGTAAATAGGCTTTGGAATAGCTCATTATGACCATATGTATGTATTTATGTGAAATTGGATAAATGTTAAGTAATAAAGCGGAATAAAAAAAGGGTTGAATTGCAAAGTAGACACCAATGTGTGAAATTACATTAATTGAGGACCAATATGAAAAAGATGTGAATTTATATGAATGATAGCCGTGACTTTGCGGTTGGGATATACTTGAATCGAATTGAAATGATTGATTGTTTTGGGCCTTAGTAAATTGGACTTGAATTAAAATGAAATAGTTTAAATGACTTGGCCTTTGAATTTGTTTGATTAACGACATGATATATATAGATATATATATGTGCATACTTGGGTCCAATGCTAGAATGTAAAAGAAACTGAAATTTGATTTGGCTTTTGAAATAAGATTATGATAAGGAAAGTATAAAGAAAATAATATCACTCAAGTAAGCAGATAAATTGTCGAACAATGATTTAAATTAAGTATACGTATAATATAGGCGTAGGCTCGGTCGAGCAAGACGTTGTGAGGCAATTCGAGACGCCCGATCCTTAGACTAAGCGGTACGCTCGTCATAACCAGGTGCGGGATTCTTGGACTTGTTTGATACTTTATTTTCAGGAATTAAATTGTGTATTCGTTTGTCATGTTGAATATCATTGATTGCATCACTGAATTGCGTAGAGCATTTGCATAGCCCAATTAAATTAAACTCGAATTGATCTGAATTGAATGATTTGCATGCTGGTATGGTTATAGGTTATGTTGATCTATTGTGATCTGATTTTGATTGAAAGTCACCACGAACTGTGTATGTAAATGTATGTGAATGGATTTACGAAGTTAAGCACTTGGATCCAATGAATTTGCCAAGTCGGGCTGTATGCTGACTTGGATTCCCAGGATCCTAAATGGCCTTAGGTGAACGGCCCTCGATATTCCCAGTACCGGTTGGGACGAGGGAGGGTGATTATGTGATGATATGAGATATGTTATGGGATGTGATTTGAGGTCGTGGGTGACATGTGTAACGTCTATGGCTCGGTGGCATTTTCCTACGTGTTAATGCATTTGAACGGTCGATTGAATATGACGAATATTGGAAACGATTCTAAAAAGGATTTTCTTTATGTGATTCGAACCAGACCTTAATAAACGGTTAAGCCAAGTGATTATAGATGGGTGTCAGATAAAGGGTCCAGCGGTTGGTCATCTGTAGGTGTCAGTAACCCTACAGATGTGGGTTTGATAATGATTCAGCTCGAAAGAACATCTGTAATTGCTACAAGCCCTATTGAATTGAGTTAAGCCAAAATATATGTTGTGTTTGAAATTCATCTTGGAAATTCCGTAAACTGTGTTTCAGGTTGATTAAATTGTTGTCGTGCATTGGCATTCTGTTATTTATGATTATGTATATATATCTGTTTGCATTGTTTATTGTTTGGGTTTCATTGTTGAATATAGAGTTTGATTGCAAGTCCAATAATCTAAACTGTGGCCAATTTCGCACTGAGGATTTATTCTCACCCCCACCCTCCCGATTATTTTCAGGTTTATTTATCGGATGCAACAAATGAGGATATTGGTAATGCATATAAAAGATCCACTGCCTTGCGTGTATATGTGACACCTGATAGATACACGCGGCAGGCTGTCAGACCCGCGGGATTTGGGGTGTGACAAATTCAGATATCCAAAGTAGTTCTAATATTGAGTTTGGATCCGGACTGTTTTATATAATCCCACATGCATTACATTAAGAAGCTTATTAATTTTAACTTAGATTCAAATCGCCAAACATGAGTGAAAATCTCTGCATCCAGTAGAGTTACTCAAAATTAGGTTGGAATTTTATTCGGACTTTTTAAAATTTATGATGTCTTTTTAAGATTCATGTCAGACGAAAGCGGATGATCCAAATCCAACATTGTTAATAAAAAACTTACCAAATATTGGTCCAACATATAAGTATAATTTTTAATAAGTCTTTTTGTTATATTTTCTATACAAGAAAAAATAAACCAATTAGTAATCGTATTTGTTATATTTTTTATAATAAATTTTATTGTCATTAAATAAAAAAATCATTAAAGCAAAACAGACAAATAAATTATGCTATTATAATTGTAAATGAAAATTAATTACATAATTGTATAAATCATGATTTATATATAAATTTTTGACATTAAAAATTATAAGGTTTTGAGGAATTTTGTCTTCGAAAAATATTGTGTTACTTTTTGGAATGTCAAGACATTATTTTGCTTCTATATTTGTCATAAAAAATTGTAATTCATTTTAATTAGATATTATCATTATATTATTATTTTAAGTTAGAAAACAAATAATTTGGATTATTTTCAAATTTATTAACAATATTTTTTGTAAAACCAATTACAATATTATAATTACTTGATATTCTCCAATATCTAATAATAAAACAATTGAATAAATTATAAAACACATAATATTTACAAAAAAAAAAATTATATAATTTTGCAACTTGATCAGATGTATAAAGAAACACATGGATTTTATAAAATAAATAAAAGTCTCTTCATACAAAACACATTTTATATCATACAAAATGCATTACATTATTTGGATGTCTTATCATATCATACGCATTCTAGAAAATTTACCTTGTCATCAAAATTGAAAATTTGAATTTCAGAATAATCTCGTATGCATAGTCTTGTACCCACTTAAAATATTTAGCCCAATTAGTGTGTGTATCTTAAAATATTTAGCCCACTTAAAAGGAGCATTTTTTACTGTTTGAATTGTAGTTTATGCCATTAATAATGCCCGAAAATTATTAAATTTTGAAGTACAATTAAAGTCAGTCTTTAATAATTTACTAGTATATATTTGACCAATGCTTTACTACGGATTCAAAATTCAAACAGAAAATAGAAGCAAATCATACGAAATATTTTTATTTTTAACAATAATTTGTCTTTTTATAAAAAAATTATTCAAAAATGAAATTAACTATTTTACCACTCCGTTAAATAGGAAGGTAATATATATTTAGTAAGCAAACATGTTAATTACTTTCTTATTTTATTGTAATCCATAACAAAAAAAAGAAATAAATGTTATCAATTAATTGCTTTTTGTGGCAACATTCATATAAAGAAATTGTAAGGAAAAAAATCAGTGTAGCGAGTGTTCAGAGAGCTAAATACATATTTTAACACAATAAATGCCAATACATTGCCACATAAAATTACAATTGCAGAACCTTTTTATCTAAATTTTTTTATCTTAACCGTTTAAAATCTAGCAAATTAAATCACAGCCCTTTTAAAAAAAAAAATTAAATCACAGCCGTCAGATCAAGTCATTCTTAATATATACAAGAGGAGAGATATCTTATATTGTTCTCGTCTGTGTATAGAAAAATATCTCTCTTGCAAACTTTTTTTCTCCAACTAAAGAGATTTCGTCACAAAATTAATTGTATCGACTGAGCAATGGGTGTTAACGGATGAGATCAAAATTTAATTAGCTTCCTATTTTGTTGACAATTTTGGTTTAACTCTCACACAACGGGCCAGGTTTAACTTTCACAGGTGAAGCCCATTTAGGACTCAAAACTCCATTTTCATTTTCCTTCCCATTCTGATTTCATAGTGAAATTTAATTTGGGGTTGAAGATTTTGACAGAGCGTTGTTAATTATAATACGCATACACAGTAAAATTAAAATAAGATTGTATATAACTTGTGCGCTGGAATTTGATAAAAAAAACTGGTTGTTAGTGGATGTTTTTAATATTAATTATTTTATATTTTTATTAAAGATGTCCCCTAGCTAATTAATTTTTATGGTAAATATGAGATACTTCATCAAGAATTCGAACATAGAAATTTTTTATTTTTAATCATCATATTAAACTGATTCTTATTCTTTTTATACTTCTTTATGCAAGATATTATCAGTATCTTGTTGAATTTTTTTTTCTTGTGTTTATATTTGGATCTGCTATTTGCTTTTGACAAAAAAAAAATAGGTGTTATTATCGTAGATAAGATCAAAGGCTGGATAGTGAAATGGAAGATAAGTATCTAATTTTGTTTACACAATGCCATATCAGAGTCTCACTGTGTGAAGTTGAAGTTGGACTGTAATTGTATTCCCTGTACATTTGCTATGAGTACCCAAAGTTCACTCTCTTCTGTTGGAATAACTTTGTCAGACGAGAAAACAAGTTTGACACCATACACAAAAAAAATTATTACTCTATTTAATTTGTAAGAGAAGAAATCCAATGCATATATAGTACCAAGGATGTCATTAAATTTTAGAGATTTGGGACTACCTTCAATAGCAAACATTAATTGCAATTTTGTTCTAAATAAGATTAGAAAATCAAATATATCTTATCCATAACATAAACCTATAGTTAAAAAAATAGTACAATACTTACGTACAGCAAAAATTGTAATTTAGCATATAATTTTCAGTAAATGTACAATTTTGTTCCAAATTAGAGAACTGCTTTTCACTAGATTAAACATTATCTTTCATGTTAAAAGAAAAACTACTTTTGCTAATAAGAGTTATAATACATGAAAAAAATAAGAAAATTACTGTTTGTGGTACGTCTATGAAAGCTTGTTATCCTAAAAAGAGAGAGAATAGATAAAACAAGAAATATTTTTGTAATGTTCACAAAAAAAATGAAGAGGGACAAAAATAGAGATATAATCTCATCATATTTATTTTATAAAGATTTTATTTATTCGAGAATGAAGTATATCTAAATAAAATTCAAACTCCGATTGAAATTTTAATTTTAATGAAAAAGATATAGTGACCTCACAAATTTTGCCGCGGTATGAACTTGTAACTCAATTATGCAAATTAAATTTAAGAAATAACACATTTCTAACATTAGTGTTTTTTTAACTGGGAAATGATATGATTGTTCTGTAAAGTAAATTATGTGGCTGTTAAATAAATAATGCACTATTTCTTAATATGTATATCCATTTCTCATTCTAAAGTGCAGTGAACTCTTGCAATTCACATATATTCTTAATTGTTAAGTAGTTTATGATATTTCAATCATTTTTAAATAACATGACCTGCATTGATAGAATTAATATTTGTTAATAAAATAACTAAATAAAAAGTCAATTAGATAAAAAAGAATAGAATAACCAATTTTATGTTTTTATAGAGATGTAAAATATTATGGTGTTTTATGGAGGAATTGGTTATTTAAAAGTTTGTATGAGTACAATAGAATTTTACCTTTTCTAAGAAACCAAATACGATAATAATTCATTGATATTCTCTAATATCTAATATAAGACAATTTGATAAACTATAATCCGTATTAAATTTGTATGAGTACACTAGAAAATTTTTATAATTTTGCAACTTGATCAGATTTATAAAGAAAACATATATAAGGATATTTTATAAGCAATACAAGTTTCTTCATACAAAATACATTTGGTATCACACAAATTGCATTAATTTATTTGCAAGTCTCATCATATCATAAGCATTATTTTACCGTCTTCTACACAAAATCGTGTTTGTCATCAAAAATAAAATTTTAAATTTCAGACTGATCTCACCATCATGTACATAATCTTTACCCACTTAAAATTAGTATGTGTATAACAAGAGGAAAGTTTTTTTTTATTACATACAAGAGCATTTTTATCGTAATTATTTTAATTGCAGTTTATACCATTAATAATTGTCCGAACATTGTTAATCTTTGAAGGACAATTAAAGTCTGTCGAGCTTATTTACAAATTAATACGAACCGAATCCAAAATAAATAGATTCCTTCATACAACGGACCGGGATTAACTCTCACAGGCGCAGTCCATTTAGGACCCAAAACTTCATCCTCATTTCCTTCTCATTTATCAGGGTTATTATCGCTATTTGACCCCCTTTTTTTGTTATTCAACATTATATATATATATATAGAGAGAGAGAGAAAGATTAAGGCTACCATACATTGCAATACATAGGTATTTTTGTACATTGGACTATAAATCATCGGATTGAAAATCCAAATAACCGATTCAAACCGTTCATCTTGGTCTCCATATTAATGTGTTTGGAGACTAAATTTTATATATTTTTTAAAAAATTATTATTTTTTTAGAGTTATTGAAAATCACTGTTTTTTATGGTCCAGATTTGTCTGAAAAACAACGATTTTCAATAAATCTAAAAAAAATAGTAAAAAATTTCTAAAAAATGAAAAATTTGGTCGCCAAACACATATTAATATGGAGGACAAGATTAATAGTTTGGATCGATTATTTGGACGTTGAATCCGGTAATTTATAATCTAATGTACAAAGATACATATGCATTGCAATGTATGGTAACATTAGTCTATATATATATCCATTTAATTGTTTTAAAAAATAATTTATTATGAATTAGCACCCTCGTTCAATTGCAAAAAGATATATAATAGATGTGTGAAAGAAGATTAATGATCTTCTACATTGGAAAGACTCCACGTTTGACCCACTTTAATTGTGAACCACTTATTTGGAGGACATTGACTTGTGACTTTCTTTTGGGGTCACTAATGCCATCAAGGTGGGGCCAATCCAATTGCTTCTTGCGGGGCCTAGCGCTTGCGCATCACACTCGATTTAGAAATATCTTTTAAAATCCTTTTCACAATTAATATTTTTTTAATTTATAAAGTTTTTTAATTTAATCTTTATTAGAATAAATATGTAGTATGTGTAAAAAAATTGTTCAGCCTTTTAATTGATTGGTTTTCGAGAACAAATAGTTTATTTCTCTATTTGTAATGCATAGATAATGAATTTAGACAACACTTATAATATTATAATTATTTATATTGAGGTTTTTGGTGATTGATACCTTTTACAGGATCAATATAGAAAAGTTACAAAAGTATTGAAAGCATGCATGATATGGAAGGAGAATTTATCTTGCATAGTTTACACACTACAATAATTTATAGATGTTTTATAGATTATTTAAATTGCTATAAAAAAAAAAGTAGGTTAATCGAAAATTTTGAAAAGAAAAATGACTAAATGTTCCATTTTTTCAGATGATGAGGCTCTTTCTGAATCCGGGACGGTTCCGATGGGTATTGGATCAAATTAGGTTTGATGGCCAGTCAGAGCTATCCTATTAACATTAAGATTCAGACATACAACTTTAATTCGTATAAATCAAGTGCGTATAGATCTTGACACCGATCGAACAAATCTGACCGAATATCAGACTGAATTGGATCCAATACCAATTAGACTGTCCCCCAACTACCTGTCAACACCTTCCTAAACCCCACCCCAGCCTAGATATGAGGATCTGAGGTAAACTGCGAGATTTGTAGTTCTTTATCAAATTTCGATCACAAGTTAAAAACCTTATTTAAGTGAGATAAACCTCATTACTGTGTTTAATTTACTGACATTGTTTTTGCTCGTTGGTTCTAGAAATTTTCTTAGTACGTTCTGATTGCTAAATGAGTGACAATTCCGGTCCCATGTCCCAACTTTCATAGCCAGCCATCTCCAGCCCAGTCTTCACGGGTAGAATAGAAGATATTTTGCAGCTACAAGACGGAATGACTGCTAGAGCTCAGTTGTTCATTTTTCCTTTATCGCATTCACATGTGTTTTTTTAAGGTTAGTGACTTTAATGTTTACTAATAATTTGATCGATAAAAAAACGTATTTATAAGGAGTCAATTGATTGGATTCTCATGAAATCAAATAACTCAAAATTACTCTAATCACCCTTAATCACCATCTAAATTCCTAAATTTACTCTCTTACTAGATCTACTCTTTCAATCCTACTTACATACACTCATAATCACTCAAATACCTTAATCCTCATCTTGCTCGAGGACTGAATCTGCTCTTGCAACTGCTGCTGCACTCTGACGACCGGATCTACTCAACGTCGTGCTCCGATCTAGATGAGAACTCTACTCTCCGAGCTCCGACGATACTGCCCTTTCGATTTCGCTTCCCCTCTTCCTCATTCTCCTCTTCGCTCGACAAGGTAGAGCCAACCGAGAGAGAGGGATGATGATGTGTTGGAGATGAGGCCAAAAAGTAGTAAAGAGGGTGGAGGGGTGTGGGTTGTGAGAAGGTCGGGGGCGGGGGTTCTGGCAGCTCTAGGGTTTGTTTCGCTGGACACTGGGTGATCTACTAACCGTCCCTCTTGTTACTGGTAGTTTTATTCTTCACATGTGTTAGTAATCAAAGAATAATCTATTAAACACAGTACTAATATAAAAAAAAATCAAGCATTAAACTTTTGAGCTAGTAGCTATAGTAATATTATTTATGTACGTAAGAGTCACGAATTTAAAATTCAGATGAAATTTTTATATAGATACTTTACTATAAGAATAGATGAGTTATTGGCTATGCACAAATGTCTGTCTTCATTCCGGCCCCCACCATCCTATTAAAATAAAAATTAATAAATACCAATAAAATCTCAAAAGTGTTTACCTTGTTTTTCTTTTACATGCATTTGTTCCAATAAAAAAACTGGATAGGAATTTTCTCGATGTACTAAAAGACTAAATTTAATATTTTTTATAATTTTTTACAATCTTATTAGAAAGTAGAAAATTACTTGATTATTTGAAAATTTTAGACCATTTTGTAAATAATTCGGACTCAAAAGTTGAGTTTGGATCTAGACCGTCTGATCATAATCGATAATCAGGACCATTCCTGATCGGACGGTGCGGATAAACTAAAATTTTGAAAAACCTTAGGCTATATAATTCTTTAATTAGTCGTGTATAAATGAGCTCCAGTAATTGTACACAATTTCTTTATACCAATTGTGTATGAATGTCCCGCATGATTTTTTGGAAAAAAATTATGTTCATAATCATATACGGTTTTCTTCCAATTAAATTATATACTAATCCCCGCTTCTTTCTTTTTTCAAAATTTTGTTTTTTTATATAAGATATTGTTTTTTTATATAAGATATGCAAATCATGATTTTTTTAATAAATACTATAACAACAACAGCACTAAGTCTTTAGTCCTAAACAAGTTGGATACCCCCACCTCCAGCCCAATCTGAGGTAAAGTCCGAGATTTGTAGGTACTTATCAAAACTTCGATCATAAACGAAATCACACATTTTATGATAAACCTCATTAGTCATTACTGTGTGGTACTGATATTTTAATTTGCTTGTTGGTTCTGGGGATTTTCTGACAAGTCTCTTACATATATTAGACCTTTTATGGGTCATATTCACTAGTACAAAAAACCCCTTCACTGACTGTTAAAATACCCCTACACCGACTGTTATAGCAGCGTCAGTAAAACCAGCGCCAGTGAAGATTACCTTTTACTGACTCTCTAAAAACAATCAGTGTTGGGTTCAACACTGGCTGTTTTAAAGCGTCAGTGTTGAGCACCAACACCGACTCTTTTCAAAAACAGTCAGTGTTGAGCACCAACACCGACTCTTTTCAAAAAGAGTCAGTGTTGAGCACCAACAGTGTTGAGCACCAACACCGACTCTTTTCAAAAAGAGTCAGTGTTGAGCACCAACACCGACTCTTTTCAAAAAGAGTCAGTGTTGTGCATCAACACCGACTGTTTTTCTGTGTTGGCATGATTCTGTTTTGCTAGCCATATATTACCATTCAACATTTATTGACATTAAAAAATTAATATGCCACAATCACAAACAAAAGACACCAAACAAGTTAATTGTCATTAAAAATTATCAAATTACATGTTATCCAAATTACATGCCATATATCCACAAAACACACAAAACACACCAAATTATCCGAGTTAATTGCCATCAAATATCTATTTACTTGACTTAAATAAAAAATGCTTCTCTTTCTTGCAACCTATAACTAATACAAAGGATAGTACCACCCGAGAAGAGATGACATTCAATTGACGAGGCCTATTCAACGTAATCAACCTCACATTGCCACTTCACCCAAGACAACCTACGGATAGCAATTAGTGAAAATTAGAATTTGTGCCATTAAATTTAATATCACAATGATGAAGCTATCACTGAACTTAGTACCATTCAGAAGCTATCTTTTTCTCAAAGGGTTGTTTGATACTCACTAGATACCTACTTGTACTAATAATTAATAACAGTGGTACCAGAGGCTTACTTGTACTAATATTTTGATAAAGACGCAAAAAAACATTCAATTCAGAACCTGTAAAGTCAGAAGAGTCACGGAGTAAGCATACTGCATGAGAACAGCTTTGTTGATGAAAACCACGGCCATTGATGCAATTCCATAGGACAAGGCTGCAAATAAGCTGTAGCAAGGCAAAAGAATTGAAGAGGTGAAAAACTACAATTTTTAAAAGAATGAAACTTTAGAGCTCATGCTTTAGCAACCTGATTTGGTGGATGATACAATGGGTATCACGACTTAATTAATAAATAATAGATGAAAGAATAAAAATAAAATTGTATAACCTGTACATTTGACACCCAATCAGTCCAAACACTGTGCTGCTGGTACTGTCTGCAAATCAGGCCTAAAAACACATCAAGACCCAAAAAAAAACCAATTCCTATTACAAACAAAAACTAGACATTATAATGGATATTTAGAAACAAACCTCATGTCATTTGGATTTTTCTGAAATTTATTGCAACATTTCAAAGTTCTAACTCTAAAAGGTAAAATATACTGGTAAATAACCTTGCTGTCCCAGAATATGCCCTTTATAAAATTACAAATTAAAAATAGATTTAGGTCTTCTAATTTTTTGAAACTTTTCGAGGATATAGATTGTGCTTTCCTGAAACTTTTGGTACTGAGAACACCCAAATCAGAATTGTAGTCTGCCCTGTACAAATTTTACAAAAAAGGTCGTCAGCAAATAAAAAATTGGTACTGGGCTGAAACTCTCCTCTTATAGAAGTTATTAGAAACTATGGCTAAAAAATACAGAAAAACATGAAATAAATCAAGGGTATAGGTTGCATCCTACTGAGAATTTTGGTATAAAGAACAATAAATTTGGACTTATGGGCTGTCCTGTGCAAAAATCACAAGACAAGCAGGTTAAAAGACCAAAAATACCCTTCAGTTGTGTATTTCAGCAAAATGGAAGGAATAAGCACTGTAAAGGTCATGAGATAAATTGTATAAATCTTCATAAGAACAATATACACTAATGTGTAAGTCTCGAACTAACAAGGATTTACTTTAAGGCTATTTGTACTCAACTAAAATCTAGTTGCAAGATTGGCTCAATTGAAGAGTTTAAAATTGACTTGCCTCTCTATCGCAGCCATGTATGAAATCTCTGTACTTTGTTGTAAGCAATCGAACAGCCCTCTTTGCCTCTTCTATATTATCGACCACTAACACCTCATATACCTGCCGAAGCCTCTCACTTGAATTTTGAAGTGATTGTACACAGGGGAAGGCGGAGAGGAGAGGCAGGGGAAAGCCGGGAGGCGGGGGTCTAGGGTTTCTATCGGGAGGAAGGGTCTAGGTCAGGTAAGGGGTCTAGGCGGGAGGAGTGTGAACTGGTGGTCGGGAGCGAATGCATGATTGCGGGTGGTTTGTGCAAGGTGGAGGCGGAGAGCAAGGAGAGCCAGGAGCTGAGGCAGGAGAGAGATAACAAGGCGGAGAAATTTAGAAGGAGATACATGCTTCGCGATTTTTAGATCGGAAAATGCTGATCGAAATTTTGAGTTATAAGCCCGGGAAATGAAATTCACACCGGCTAAATAATCAAAAATCACCGACGGTTTCGAGAAAGGGTCAGTGTTAGCTACAACACTGACTCTTTTTCTAAAAAGAGTCAGTGCTGAGACTAACACTGACTCTTTTTCTAAAAAGAGTCAGTGCTGAGACTAACACTGACTCTTTTTCAAAAGAGTCAGTGTTGAAGCTAACACTGACCCTTTTTCAAAAGAGTCAGTGTTGGTGTCAACACTGACTGTTTTTTGAAAAACAGTCAGTGTTGGTGTCAACACCGACTGTTTTTTGAAAAACAGTCAGTGTTGGTGTTCAACACCGACTATTTTTTAAAAACCGTCGGTGATTTTTTTTGATAGAGGGTTAAAAAATTTGCAAGGAAGAGAAATAAAAAAGTTTGCAAAATAATTTGTATATATAGAATTATATTATATAGATTGAATTTTATTTAAGAGATATCTTTTGCAAAAGTTTATGAGATAAAAAATATTAAACATAACCAAAATAAAATTTTCGAAGTTCAATCATGTCTAAGCTTCAATCCAACATGAAGTGTTTATAGTGCTTCGATGTTTCAATATTTCATCCTCTTGGTCTATCAGAACCATTCAAATTAAAGAGCATTACATTTATTTTATCGTCGAAAAGTTGGATCAAATATTATTTCTATTTACCTATCCATCTAGTTGCTGGAATATTGAAGCATCGAATGGCTATAAACACTTCACGTTGGATCGAACCTTAGACATAAGTTTCTAATTAACATATTTTTATTTTTATTTTCTTCAACATAAATTAAATTATCATATTATTTATTTATGTACATACTTTCTTAACAACTAATCAAAGTTTAAAAATATATTATAAATTTTGGAAGACTTAATTGTATTATAAAATATCCACAAATTACTTAATTGGATTCTCTTCTAAAATTTGTCAACGGACACAAAATCCCAGTTGAAATCA
The DNA here is from genome assembly GCA_964058875.1 of Carex rostrata. Classification (NCBI taxonomy): domain Eukaryota; kingdom Viridiplantae; phylum Streptophyta; class Magnoliopsida; order Poales; family Cyperaceae; genus Carex; species Carex rostrata. The sequence continues at coordinate 3,431,062 of CAXKVT010000056.1, forward strand.
CATTTCATATAACCTGTGATTTTCTTTAGGATTCTCCATCTTCTTGCATTTTCTTGTAATTATTAAATTCGTATTTCTAAAAACTTGAAATATTTGAAGTGTTAACTTGATTTTATTAACTTGATTTTATTTAACATATAAGATGTAAAAAGAGTAGAAAATATTTATTATACATTAACATATAATTTTCTTAGATACAATTAAATTTAAATAAATTAATTTTGAATGTCTAAATTAATTCTATATAAAGGAAAAAAAAAATTAAAATAAAAAAAGATAAGAAAAAAAACCAATTTTTAGTTTTTGAGATTTTTTTATATATCTTATCGGATTAGAATTTTGTTCATTATGAAATATAAAACAATTTTTGAATGGTAATTCTTTTAGCATGCTCTCTGTTTTGCTTGTGTTTGACATAATTTCAACTGTTGGCTTCCCTTTGAGGTGAATCCAATTTTTTCTGCAATAAATATATACACAACATTAGAATAATTTTATGCAAAATTTGAAGTTAGAATTAAATTGAATTTAGAACAACCCACCTTAATTTATGCAAAATTCATATATGCAACATGCATGTAATGCAACATTAGAATATTTTTTTTGGAATTTATTCATATTATTTGCTGTACAAAAATCATAAATTTCATCATCTGCTGATATTGCTACCCAACACTGACGCTTTACCAACAGTCAGTGTTGGTACGCAACACTGACTGTCTTGATAAACAGTCAGTGTTGAGTACGAACACTGACTATTTTTAAAGAGTCAGTATTGCTACTCAACACTGACGCTTTACAAAGAGTCAGTGTTGAGTACCAACACTGACTCTTTTGAAAAAGAGTCAGTGTTGGTACTCAACACTGACTGTTTTTCAAAAGAGTCAGTGTTGAGTACCAACACTGACTGTTTTTAAAGAGTCAGTGTTGCTACTCAACACTGACGCTTTACAAAGAGTTAGTGTTGAGTACCAACACTGACTGTTTTTGAAAAGAGTCAGTGTTGGTGCTCAACACTGACTGTTTTTCAAAAGAGTCAGTGTTGAGTACCAACACTGACTGTTTTTAAAGAGTCAGTGTTGCTACTCAACACTGACGCTTTACAAAGAGTCAGTGTTGAGTACAAACACTAACTCTTTTGAAAAAGAGTCAGTGTTGGTGCTCAACACTGACTGTTTTTCAAAAGAGTCAGTGTTGAGTACCAATACTGACTGTTTTTAGAGCGTCAGAGTTGGTAATCAACACTAACGCTTGAAAAACAGTCAGTGTTGGTGTTCAACACTGACTCTTTTTTGAAAAACAGTCAGTGTTGATAACCAACACTGACTGTTTATAAAGCGTCAGTGTTGAATAACAACGCTGACTGTTATTTAATAAAAGGGTCAGTATAGTGTGAGCAACACTGATGCTTTGCTTAAAAGAGTCGGTGATTAAGGGTCGGTGAAGGGGTTTTTTGTACTAGTGATTCAAAAGACTCCAAGGTGCTTGCAAAATGAGTAACAATTGTGGTCCCATGTCCCAATTTTCAAAGCCAGTCATCCCCTGCCCGGTCTTGCAGGGGAGAATAATAAAATACTTCACAGCTACGAGTCCAATCAAGTCAGTTCCTATTTACCATTGAATCTGAAAGGAACAAATTAAAAATTCTAATAGTCCATACAAGACGTAATAACAGTCAGCATTAGACATTAGACGACTCATTATGGAATCTCTTGTGGTCAACTTCTTTCTAACCATACATCTCCCTTTAATAATAAGAAGAGCACTCTGGAAGAGAGAAACCCATTGCCCTCATTACACAAATCATGGAACGTTGTTATAATGTTCTCATTACCTACCTCCTCTTAAGCTTATCCTCCTTTTCTCTCGCAGCCATAGTAACCACCAGTAAAACTGATCTATCAGCACTTCTCTCCTTCAAGTCTCAAATACATGATGACTCATTTGGAGTCCTCTCCTCATGGAACGAGTCACTGCACCACTGTCAATGGCAAGGGATCTTGTGTGGCCGGCACCATCCCGATAGAGTGACTGCTCTCGTTCTCGACTCCAAACAATTGTCAGGTTATATATCTTCATCCTTAGCAAACCTCACGTTCCTCCAAAGAATGAGTCTATCTGATAACCAGCTGACAGGAAGTATCCCGGTAGAGATCGGAAACTTGGGTAGGCTTCGTTTTGTCAACTTGAGTGTGAATTTTCTCGATGGTAGCATTCCATTGACCCTAAGTAATTGTTCAAATCTAGAAGTTATAAATTTGAGAAATAATAATCTCCATGGAGCCATTCCATCTAACTTAGCGCAATGCAAAGAACTGAAAAGAATCAGTCTGGCGAATAACTTCCTCACAGGAGGCATACCATTGGAATTCGGCCTCCTCCCACAGCTCCAAATATTATCACTGTATGGCAATAATCTCACAAGATCAATTCCTTCCACCTTGGGCAACCTTAGTAGCCTAATATATCTTTATCTTCATCAAAATCAATTTAATGGCGATATTCCAGATAGTTTAGGCAAACTTACTAACCTATCATATCTTTATCTTTACGATAATAACTTCACTGGTTCCATCCCGCCTGGCTTGGGCAACCTCACTCAAATGACCGAGCTATATCTAGATAATAATGCATTAGAAGGGAGTATACCACCAGAATTAGGTAACATGAAATTCTTGGAACTCTTGAATATTTCCAATAATAAGTTGGTAGGTGAAATTCCCAAAGAAATCATGGGTCTTCCTTCTCTTTCTGTCAGTTTGGACTTGTCATACAATTATCTAACTGGCATCTTACCACCAGAAATTGGTAACTTGAAAACCCTACAAACAATTCTTCTCTCGAATAACAAGTTAATCGGAGAGATTCCTTCTAGTATTTGCAGTACCAATTTTGAAGTGTTGGATATCAGTAAAAACAAACTAAGTGGTATTCTACCTAATTGCATTGGAAGAGCTAACCTTTCCGTGTTGAAGTTAAGTGGAAATTATTTAGAAGGATTCTTACCGTTGCAGATATGTGATGTTCTAGGCCTTCGGTTACTTGACCTTTCAGATAACAAACTTTCTGGTTCAATACCTCATTGCTCTAACCAGTCAACCTTAGAAATTGTAAATCTGAGTCACAACAATCTAACTGGAAACTTACCAATAACATGGTTGAATATTTCCCATATAAAAGCCATAAACATCAGGAAAAACCAATTATCTGGAGACCTTCCATTAATGATTGCTAAGGAATCCAATCTCAGAATAATTCAAGCAAGTGAAAACCTATTTGGAGGACTGATACCTGAACAAATATGTCAATTAAAATATTTACGCATACTAGATCTATCCCACAATAATCTTTCTGGACAAATACCATCATGCATAACTGATATGGGATCAGCAGAACACAATTTTCCTTCCATGGGTATAACAATTCAGCTGCCCCTCAACGAACCAATAAATTTTGAATTTGAACTAATGTCAAAAGGAAGGTTATATTTCTATGGGCGAAATTTTTTAAAAATAGAGTGCATAATAGATATGTCTTCCAACAAACTAGTAGGCGAGATTCCCAAAGATATCGGTAAAATGAATTGGTTGATAGCACTAAACTTGTCGAACAACCATTTAAGCGGTGCAGTACCGAATTCCTTATCCAATTTGATCCAATTAGAAAGCTTGGACCTCTCTCACAACTCTTTGACAGAGGAAATACCGAGAGACCTGACTAAACTAACCTCATTGGAATCCTTCTCTGTGGCATACAATGATTTATCCGGTGATACATTATGTGTGGAAGCGCAGTTTAGTACATTTGGTAATAGCAGCTATGAAGGAAACCCGAACCTCTGCGGGCCTCCCCTATCAAAAAGTTGTGTCCCTACTATTTGTACAACACAACCTTCCCCGAATGAAATGAGTGACGACCGAAGGTATGAAGGCACCGATTTTCTTATATTGTTCGGTTCTTTTTCCCTTTTCTTTGTGGTCAGTTTTTGGGGTTTTGTTGCCGTTCTTTATTACAAGAGAAATTGGCATTATGCTTTGTTTACTTTGGTGGATCGGTATGGTGATATGATATATGTAAAGGTTGTTCTTTCGGCTAGAATGATTAATTGGAGTTGTTAGAACTCAAAGGGGTAAATGAAGAACCATTTATTTCAGTTCTTTCGGCTAGAATGATTAATTGGAGTTGTTGGAACTCAAAGGGGTAAATGAAGAACCATTTATTTCAGTTCTAGTTTGGAAGGACATGTTTTATTACATGTACCCTGAGTAAGCAAGTGTCTATTGTTAATGGACGATGTTTTGTGGATCTTTGCGAACTTTTGGCTTAAAATATTATTTAGGTGAACTTTCATATATGTATTTTATGTCTATGCATGTATACTTTGAATTTTTCAAGTGTCCTATAAATTTCATCACTTATAAACTAGGGACCATTATGTGATTTTGTAAACATGTATTAATTTATATATATTTCCAAGGCCTCAACTCAACTTTTAATCTTTTTTACTACACTAAAAAAATAAAAGGTATCGTCCCCCTCTATCAATCCCCGGAAAATACCCGGACGTTTTGGATAAGCTTTTGACTGCCTTTTAACGGTCGGTCCGACTTTAAACAATTATATATAAAACTAACTTTTCTGATCTCTTTTCTCTTTCTCAATTTATTTAATCGGTCTCCTTCTTCTCCGATGAATCTAAAAAATGGAATCCAATAAAATTGAGACCTGAATCTGAAAGAAATCAAGAGCTCTCTCTCGCAGATAGCCGAGGAGATCAACGCGGCCAGATAGTAGTCGCCCCCATCTTCCTCACGGTCTAACCGTCGTACGCACAAGCTCCACACCGTGCTCCGTCATTTCTCTCTCTGCGTCGCCCCTCCGTCGTGTCCTGCTCTACACTGTCAGTAGCATACTCGAAAGCCACGTCGCAGTGTTTCCTGCCGTCCAATTACGCCTAGTTCCTATCTCAGGTTGTTGATCCGGTGGAGTACGCTTTGAAAACTCTGGATGCGCCTACGCGACGCTCTCACCTCTCCGCCGTTTCCGCTCAGCCTCACTCCTCCGTTGTTTGTTTCTTCTCTCCAGGTAATTGCCTCGTCCAATTTCTGAGTTTTGTAATATCTGACGAGTTAATTGAAGCTTGTAATATCTAACTGCTGATTTTTCTTCTTCAATATCAAGTCCAGAAAAAAAAAAATTAAAACGATTTAATTGAGATGGTAGATACCAGTATCATTTGGTATGCAGTAGGTGAAGAAGATTCATGGGATGGTAGATAATATTATAATTTAGACGAATCCAAAACCAAAATATTTCATGATACCAGTATCAAGACCAGTTCCAATTTTAGTGTATTTTGCTTCACTACTCTGCATTTCATGAGATTATTGCAAGACTTTCACTATTCCTAGCTAGTTTGCTACTGACAGGAAGCTAGCAAGGTGCGAATTCTTACATTAGGTTTACCAGATTCTTGACCTCGGTTTATAGAATTCATGCATTCTTGATTTATTTTACTATTCATAATATTGTTTATTTTTTGCAGGATGTTATAACGAGAATTCTTGTAAGAAATGTTATGTTACACTTTTTTGCAATTGTTCTGGCATTGGATCTGAATCTGATCTAGCAGCTGATGATGTATTCTTTTATTCGTTTATATTTGTTGCTACTTGCTCCCTCTGAATAATTTAGCCAGCTTGATAGATTACTTGTCCAATTACTTTGTTTTTTAGTGATGTGATTTTCACCTTTTGATTCAAATCCCTTAAAAATCAAGATCTTGGCATGATGGCGTACCTTTTATGTTTCTTCTAGCTTGGCAGTACAAACAACTAATAAAAAAATCAGGATCTTGGCATGAATCAACTGTTTGCGTTTTCTTTTAGTAAAGTATATGAAGTGGCGATATGCAAAGAGTACTGCATGTATGCAAATTCAACATTGTAGTACCGAATTTTAAAATCTAGTCTGGTGAAAGTAGTCAAAGAATAAAGAAATTGGATGTCAAGACTGAGCTACTGGAGGAAATAGTAAGCTTATAGAGGCAATGGAGCGTAATATCCAGATCTGATAAATGAGCAAGAGAATATTAAGGTATGCATTTTAGATATATTTGAATTTGAAAATGTACTGTCTATTTTACTCTAAATTGACTTGAAACTTGTCAGATGAGTTGCAATTGGGGTTTGTTTGTATAATTTTTTTTTTAATTTTTTGCCCAGTTTACAGTATTTAAAAAAATTGTTTACAGAGTTATGTGATAAGGTTTATAGACCATTGAAAATAGCATCTAGATGTTGATTTAAAACAATAAAATTTTGAAAAAAGTAAATTATACAGTGATCTTGGGGCCAAATAAGAATAAGACAATGAAGTTTAATTAAAACATTATACAGTGATATTGGGGCCAAATAAGAATAAGACAATAGACAATGAAGTTTAACATATCATGCATAATATATATAACATGAGTCAATATGATTCAATTTAAAATCAGATAAAACTATAGTATAAATCAGGTGAAGGATTCGAGATTCTCAAACTACTTGCTCTTCAATCTTGTTTCCAGGATCAAAATTGTTTACTGTAAGAATATCTACGAGGTCACTGTACCAATGGAACCGGTCCAACCTCCCACTAATTTATTAACAGAAAGAAATGATTCAGGTACTTTGTGTAATTTTGGAGGATCTGGATTGAATTCCTTCCACTGCTGAAAAAACTGTAAAGTTACAAATTCAGGGTCACTGTATACCCAGCAATTAAGAAATAACCTTGAGAGCAAATTCAACACTATATATGCAATAATTTATGAATAATACCAGAAATTTGTACTTTTGTACTGGTACATTGCTTGGTAGCATGAGATGTACTGCCCATCTCAACCTGTCCATTGCTTGGTACAAGTTCAGTACCGATTCGGTACTGGTACGTTAGTACAGAACTTCAGGTTTCATGGATTGATTCAAGTTTATTTGTGACATGGCAACTCATATTCTTTGGATTGATTTATGGAAAATAATGGAACTTTGGCTTGTCAGGTTACAGACATGGACATTTTACAAATAGATTCTCATGATTATTTCTTATTTTATTTTTAGCACAAACCTAACAGGAAGTATGAATCAAGAGAAGAAAAATGAGGGTCTTTTAAATTGGTCTTTTCTAAACTAATACCACCTGTGTTCTTCATGATCTGGAAATTGACATATTAAAGGGGAAGTATACACATAAGCATTTCATTTCTTCTTTGTTCTGTAATTTTAACATCATCAATCCAGTTTTGTCATTGTACTATACAATTTAAAATCAAAATTACCCAATGTTGATGTAGGTTATGTGTGTACTGCCCCTTCACTCCATTAAGCTTCTTGCTGCTGTCCATTAGGAGGAGAGCGGTTTTCTTGTCAGTGAGTTTTCCTCCTTTTCATCTTATCAATTTTCTATATATTTCACAAATAAATCTGAAAAGATGGGATCTAAGTTTAAATACGAAATCTAGGGGGTGCAACCTTGCTTCACAGTGCTGCAACTCGTACGAGTATAGCGTCTCATGCTGCCTCGATCCATCTAAGGTTTGTTCTTTAGATATACTTTATTTCATTTGTAGTTACTCCCCAGGCCTGAATTTCAAATCTTTTGCTTTGTGGATGTTAATTATAAACATGAGAAGTTGACCCTTTTTGATGTTGATGTTGTTGGGCGCAATTGACAAGTCTTTATATATCAACTTCTCATAGCTTATTCTATATTCATTCTAATAAAATCACAAATTATTGGTATGAACTTCTCTTGGCAGGTGCATGAAAATGTTTATGCCAGCAACTTCCATCATTGCTTTTCCTTCCACCAGAATTCATCTGGTATATGTTGGAAATTTCCAGGGGTACAATGAAACAAAGAAGAAATTTGCTGCTGAAATTAACTTCTATTGCTTAATTAAAAACAGATTACAACTTCTCTATTTAAGGCATACCAAAATGTCTAAAAATAGAGACCACTTACTCCACTAAATGCACGCCTCAACTAAATACAGAAACCACTAAGCCTATTCTAAATTTAGCACCTCACTAATCTGTCCTTGCTATTATAAACATATACTCAAAATAACTTAGCACTACTAACAGTTATTCTAAAAAACGTACTCCTATTTTTGGATCAATTTTCAAGACTCCCCCTTGATCCAAAATTGGTTTACTCCAAGTTTTAACATCATCTTCTTCTTCCTCATCATCATCGTCAAATTCTATGCCTTCTTCCATCTCTTCATCAGAATCCGATACAAGTTGGTCGTTGATACCTGCACTGGCTTCTTTAATTTCTTTCATTATCTCCTGAGCTTCTGTATTCTCCAGAATAGCCACACGAGCTGGTTGTGAGCCCAGGCCCTCTCCTTCATTCTCGTCCAGCTCATATCCTGTAAACACCTCACCATACTCATCTGCAACTTCTATCTCCTTTGGTTCCTCCGACCCATCTCCTCTGATTGGTATATTTTCATTTTCAGCCTCAACTTCAGTAGAATTCACAAATGCATCACCTTCTCTGGTCAGATTCTCAGAGTCTGATTTCTCCGTTTCTTTCCATTTTTCTCCCTCTGATTCAACTGGGACCACAATTTTTGCATCTTCCTCCTCTGTGATTGTAGGCTCTTGCTCAGGATTGACTTCTACAATATGTAGTCTTATCAAGGAAAGTCTCTTTTCTTCTTTCTCTGCCTCCATCTGTACGGGCTGGTCAAAACATGATTCTGCCATCCTCAGCACTTGTGTATCAGTAATGGTAACCAGATCCCCATCAGAATCCTTGTACTTGATCAGCACAGATTTTAATGAAGGAAACATCTTCGTCACAATATCTCTCAACACCTTGAAACTACATTTTTCTGGCATCTGAGCCAGTCGTATATCTTGGTTGTACACCAACTTCAATGGCCTCTGATGAATGAGCCCTACATTCTCCACCTTGAGGGCTTTTTCATCAAACAAAATATTTCTACTCACCATGATTTTGCTACTTTCTGGACTGCTGCCACCATTATCTCTTGTGTGCACTGCTACTGTGCCCTTGTTGCTTTCATCAATCTTGCTCTTGGTGTATGCCATGAAGAGTGCCGGTTGCTCATTTTCTTTTACAGCATAGCTTGCTTGATTCTCCTCCCTTTGCTTCTTGTAGCACTCAGATTGGTAGTGCCCAAATTTATTGCAGTAGTAGCATTGGATGTTCTTCTTGGCTTCATGGCACTCAGATTGATAGTGCCCAAACTTGTTGCAATAATAGCACTGGATATCCTTCTTGGATTCATCATATGATTGACTATTTTCGGCAGTGTTGCTTCTGCCTCTTCCTCTTCTTCTTCCCTTGCCGAAATTGCCTCTGCCTCTACTTCTTGACGTATCCCTCTGCATGTAAAATGCCTTGTCATCGCCTTTATCTTCAGCCTTTGACATCCTTGCTTCATGAGTCTGCAGTGATCCCATGAGTTCATCAAAGGTGTAGGTTGCTAGATCTTTGGATTCTTCAATTGCTGCAACTACATGATCAAACTTGGGTGTTAGGCTCCTTAACACTTTCGCCACCACCGTCTTCTCTTCCATGGTGTCTCCAAATGCTCGAATTTGGTTGACCACCCCTTGTACTCTTGAGAGGAAAATTTGCACAGATTCTTCCTTGTTCATCTGCAATGTTTCAAAGTCCCTGCGTAGGCCTTGAAGTTTGATTGCCATGACTCGAGTACTCCCTTGAAATGCTGTTTTCAGGGTTGTCCACGCCTCCTTTGCGTTGGTGGCTGCTGCAATTTTCGAGAAGATGGTGTCATGCACTGCTTGTTGGATGAAGAATAGCGCCTTCGCATCTCGCTTCGCTGTTTCTGTTGGTGTGGGATTTGCGGTCGGTGCTCCCATCTCCACCAATTCCCATAGACCTTGTGACTTGAGCAAAGTTCGTATCTTGATGCTCCAGAACTCGTAGTTGTCTCCCTTGAACAGCGGAATCAACGGATTCGAAACGCTCATGTTCTCTGCCATGGTCGGATCTGCCCTGATCTCTAACCTTCGGCTCTGATACCAATTTGTTGGAAATTTCCAGGGGTACAATGAAACAAAGAAGAAATTTGCTGCTGAAATTAACTTCTATTGCTTAATTAAAAACAGATTACAACTTCTCTATTTAAGGCATACCAAAATGTCTAAAAATAGAGACCACTTACTCCACTAAATGCACGCCTCAACTAAATACAGAAACCACTAAGCCTATTCTAAATTTAGCACCTCACTAATCTGTCCTTGCTATTATAAACATATACTCAAAATAACTTAGCACTACTAACAGTTATTCTAAAAAACGTACTCCTATTTTTGGATCAATTTTCAACAGTATATGTATGTCAGCCTCAGTAATCCATCATCAACTCAAATCAAAATCCTTTTTCCATAATTACTGCATTTTAACAAGAATTTTTTTGACATATTTAAACCAGAACTGAAAGAGTCAAAGACTGAAGCTAGGTTGACTGGGATCGATGTTCTTGTGGGAAGGTTTGTAATGCTATAATCCTTGTGCAAATTGAAGTTGTAACTTGTAAGATGTTTAGTTAATTGCAAATGATTTGAAATTCAGGCCTGGGGAGTTGTGTGAGTCAGTTTGTAGGTCAAGGGGGCAATCATGCCTGTCTAACATGTTCTCCTTACTGAACCAATGTGATATGTAAGTTTTTTCTTTTCTCCTATTATGTTTTCATGGAGTGTCTATTACTCTTTAACTCTGATTTCAGAATTTTATGTTGTCTAGATTTCATATTTTGTATCTGCAAGAACCCAACACATTCATACTCGAAATGGGCACCGAGCTTTTCTGACATGTTTGCAACTGGTTGTCTTGACCCAATTGTGGGTTAAGTGATAATGGTTTATTTTGCTCCTGGAGTCCTTATTTGTCTTTTCTTTCACTGAGGACAAATTGAGTCAAAACCAAACTATTGCACTAAAATATCAATGCCAACTTGGCACATTTGGTAATATCAATCATTTTCATAAAGTTACTATTGCAAATATAAGAAGCAATTAATAGATCCAGATCTTAGTGCAATAGTTTGGTCTAATAAAGGGTACAGGGACAACCGAGTGGTACTGATACATAATTCATGTCTAGTGGCAACTTGGAAGTATGATTACATCCTTATTCATGATTTTACTTGAATTCATGTATTAGGTTTACAGAATTATTGCATTAGGATTATAGAATTCTTGTATTAGGTTTACAAAATTTTGACATATTATATATTATAGGTTTTAAACACTTGAAATCATCTTATATTTGTAGAATTCATACGTTAGGTTTACATAGGATCATCATATTATTATATAATTTTCTTAGATAATTTGTAGTTCAGTAAATATCTGATTTATTTTATTTTATATGTAGTCTACAACCAATGATTTCATTAATTGGTTCAAGAAGCAACTCCAGATTCAGTGGTTAAATTTAATTTTGAATTACAAGAAGATGCTTAATCATGGTTGATGCCAAAATCGATGTATAGGCTGAGTGAATGATTTATAGTACATTACATGCTTGTACTTGAACTCATGTATTAGATTTACAATGTTCAAATAAACAATTTACAGTGTTATGTAATAAGGTTTACATAATTCAAAATAATTAGAAGTAGCATCTAGATGTAGAAGAAAAAACTTGTAAAAAGGAATTTGAATTTTTTTTATATTGGTTAACATTATTCAATGGAATTGTTTATAGAGTTATGTGATAAGGTTTATAAATTTCAAAAAAAATATAATTCAATTTGTTTTTATCAGTTTATAGTATTCAATGAAACTAATTAATTTGAGGTATTACATGTAGAGTTTGAACACAGAAATTTTTTATTTTTAATCAAAATTTTAAAATCTAATTAATTTTTATATACTTCTTTGTGCAAGATATCATTAGTATCTTGTTGATAAGTCTCTAATTTTGTTTACAGAATGTCACGTCAGAGTCTCCCTATAAAGTTGGACTCTAATTGTATCCACTTTGCATTTGCTATGAATGCCCAAAGTGCACCCTCTTCTGTTAGATTGATTCAATATAGAAAAATTTTATTACTCAAAATTAAATTCCTACAGATGAAATCCAATTAATATACCCTCAATAGCAATGATGTCATTAAATTTTCGACATTGAGATTATCCTTGATAGCAAGCATTAATTGCAATTTTTTGTCTAAATCAGATTAGAGAATCACATACATCTTATCAATAAAGTAAATTGATAGTTCAAAAAAAAAAAAAATAGCTCAATACTTGTGTACAATGACAATTTGTGTAATTTAACTTATATTTTTATTGAAATCTACAAATTAGTTTCAAATTAGAGAGTTGTTTTTCATTATATCAGACATTATGTTTTATATCAATACTTCTATTGAGAAAAAATCACTTTAACTAATATAAGGTTTAATACATGCATATTATGATGTTTTGTTATTTTCTTATGTTGCTGTCTTACTTAGTTGTATGCATGTTATGATTGTTGTAAAATATTTTACATTATTTGAGAATAAACAAGAGCTAAATAGATATCAGACCTTTTCTCAATTTCTTAATAGATATTTTAGAAACTAAAAATGCAATATTTTTGTAGTATTGTGCAGAGCTAAAAAATCTTTCGCAGAAATTAAAAATGAATTAAACATTAATGACTGAATATAACTACGTTATATTCACCTTTTTTATTCTTCAACATCTGACACTAAAATACCACAATTAAATAAATGTAACATCTCAGGGGACAGTGTATGGCGACCCATACCAACTCCACAGAAAAGCAACAATCATTTGTACTATGTTGATTTCTGTGTCCATTTTTCTACAGCTCACTATGTAGCGAGTAGTGACTTACGAAATTACTACATTAATTGTTACCCTGGAGATGGAATGCACAGTTCCTTTAATATTAGCGCTAGAGCAGATCTGACAGTGCAGATGTAAACTAAAAGTAGCAGGATAACTTCAGGCCGTATCTAAGTAGCTGGTCTCGGTGCAAGAAAACTTAAGATATAACTCTTGTTGCATCATACCTGTCAGTCATATACAATTTCTGCACGGTATACGTACCAGGAGCACGTAAAGTAATCATCTCTTCTCTCGCGAACTAAACAGGTAAATATATTAACAGCTCTGCTTTAACTTCACGCAGCACACGAACTATATTCAGCACTCTTTTGATTTTATAGTCCGTGCGCTGCATAAAGGCAAAAATCCTCTGTTAAACTCTTCACCCGACTAAGACGAAGGAAACATTGCTTCTACTTAGCGAACTCTTATAAGTTATAACAGAGGCCTCTCTTTCTCTCTCTATTTTTCTCTCTCTGAAAAATGGCGTCGAGACGTCTCTCTCGATTGAACCTCTTTCGCGTCACCTCTTCTCTCAACTATATCCTCTCCAGTACTTCACCGGAGGTCACTCGTCTCTCCTCTCAGTGCCTCTTTATCCCCTCAATTTCCAAAATTGACTGGATTCTCCGGCCATGCTCAGAGGTGGTACACGATTCACTAATATTCTCCGGGGTATGCCGAGGCGATAACTGGAGGGGAACTGGTGGAGGTCCCGCTGGCACAAAACTGGAGAGGGAATTGCTGAGTGTGAAGTTCACAAGTGGTTCTGTTGATTTTATGATTTCTGAGGAGATTATATTTCTGGAATATATTTTTTATATTTATTACAACAGTTCCTACATCTATTTATACTAAAATTCTATCTAAGTTACCGTTTGTACTATTTTGCTATTTATGTCTATACGGTACACGTTACCGTTTATTTTATTTCTATAAAAGCCTATTTCCTATTTCCTTTATTCTTGACCTCTTGATCTATGATGAGTGTCTGAGATCAATTCTTCTATGTTTCTTCTTTATTTTCAACACTCCCCCTCAAGCTAGGAATGTATATGTCATACAATCCGAGCTTGCTAGTGATAACCTCAAAATGTGTCGGATCCAAACCTTTGGTAAAAACATCCGCTAATTGATCTTTACTTCTCACAAACGGTGTTTCTATTTCTTTGGCTTGGACCTTCTCTCTAATAAAGTGGCAATCCACTTCTATGTGTTTTGTTCTTTCATGAAACACCGGATTTGATGCAATATGTCGAGCGGAATTATTGTCGCAATACATCTTCATAGGTTGATCAAATTTGATGCTCATATCTCTAAGTAGTTGTTTGATCCATATTAGTTCACTCGCGGTGGATGCCATGGCTCGGTACTCCACCTCCGCGCTAGACCGAGCCACGACATTTTGTTTCTTACTTTTCCATGTGACTAGATTTCCGCCTACAAATGTGCAAAAGCCGGTGGTGGATTTTCTATCAAAGCTACCGGCCCAATCTGCATCGGAATAGCCACATATTTCATTAGAATTATTTTTTTTCATTTTTATGCCTTTTCCGGGATTTCTTTTTAAATATCTCAATATTCTATTTACGGCCTCCAAATGAGGCGTTCTTGGTGAATGCATAAATTTACTAATTTGACTTACGGAAAATGAAATATCCGGACGTGTTACCGTGAGATAAATTAATTTTCCTACAAGTCTTTGAAATTGGTTTATGTCTTCTAATGGTTCACCATCCTCGGTATTTAATTTATATTTTGTATCAATTGGTGTAGAGACCGGTTTGCAACCTAGTTTACCGGTTTCTTTTAGCAAGTCTAAAGTATATTTACGTTGTGAAATGAAGAGGCCTTTATCCGAAAATACTACTTCTATTCCTAAAAAATATTTTAAGTATCCTAGATCTTTAATGTCAAATTTTTCTTTTAGTTGGGATTTGATTTTTCTAATTTCCTCTAAATTATTTCCGGTAATTATTAGGTTATCTACATATACCAACACAAGGGTTATATTTTTTCCTTCATTTTTGGTAAACAAGGAGTGGTCGGCACTACTTATCTTAAAATTACATGAATTTAAATACGAGCTAAGTTTGCCATACCATGCCCGAGGAGATTGCTTCAATCCGTAGATTGATTTGTTTAACCTACAAATTATATTATAATTGTTTTTCATTTTATGGCCGGGTGGTAGTGTCATGTACACCTCCTCTTCAAGTGTTCCTTGAAGAAAAGCATTTTTTACATCCATTTGGTATAGGTTCCAATCATTGTTTACCGCAATAGAAAATAAAATTCTAACGGTATTCATTTTTGCTACCGGTGCAAAGGTTTCGTTATAATCTATACCATAGGTTTGAGTATATCCTTTGGCCACTAATCTTGCTTTATACCGTTCTATGGAACCATCACTATTGAACTTGGTTTTATATACCCATTTGCATCCAACGGGTTTTTTATTTTTTGGTAATGGAACAATTACCCAAGTTTCATTTTTCTCAAGGGCTTTTAATTCTTCTTCCATGGCCTTGCACCATACCGGGTTTGTCATTGCTTCTTGGTAATTATTTGGCTCAATTTCTTTTTCAATAGAAGTAAGAAACGCATTGTATTCGGATGAAATATTTTTGTATGATACAAATTCTTCTATCGGATATTGTACCGTATAGGTTACAAAATCCCTAAGTCTAGTAGATGGTTGAGTTATTCTTGAGGATTTTCTTGTCATTGTAGTTTCTTCTTCCTCACTATTATTGTTATTATTTTCTTCCTCCTCATTATTGTTATTATTATTATTTATTGCTTCTTCATGATTATTTGATTCATTTTCGTAGTCCTCATTTGGTATGAAATCTAAATCATCTAAGAGATGTGCTATTGGTCTAACTTGATCATTTTTAAGTGGTGTATAATTAATCTCACTCTTTTTAAAATATGGTTCATCTTCACAAAATATCACATCTCTAGATATAAATACTTTTTTATTAATTGGGTCATAGCACTTATAGCCTTTTTTATATGGTGAATACCCTAAAAAAATAGCTTTTGTTGACATAAAATCAAACTTGTCTTTTTTTTTAATGTGAACAAAACATACACAACCAAAAACTCTTAAATGATCTAGATTCTTTTTTTGTTGGTAAAGAATTTCGGTTGGACTCTTATTTTCTAAAGTAACACTAGGTAATCTATTAATTAGATGTGTAGCACAAAGGATGGCATCCGACCAATATATTTTTGGAACATTATTTTGAAATAGTAATGCACGTGTTATTTCTAATAAATGTCTATTTTTTCTTTCCGACACTCCATTTTGTTCGGGAGTGTTTATGCAAGTTGTTTGATGTATAATTCCTTTTTCTTTAAAAAGACTAGTAAAATTTTTATTTACAAATTCCGTTCCATTATCCGACCTAAAAATTTTAAGTTTAGCGTTGAATTGAGTTTCTATAAAACATAGAAATTCTCTAAAACACAAAAAAACCTCATCTTTTGATTTAAGTAAATACAACCATATAGCTTTAGAAAAATCATCAATAAATATCACAAAATACTTAAATCCATTATACGAATTAATTGGGGCCGGACCCCATACATCGGAGTGGACTAAATCAAACGAGGCTTCACTTCTACTAGTGGAAAGTGAAAAAGGAAGTCTCGTTTGTTTTGCCAACTTACATATATCACAATTAATACAACTAGAATTTGAAAAATTTAAGACACTATTTAAGATCTTGTTGGAGGGATGCCCAAGTCTCTTGTGCCATCTATCATAATTAATTGAGCTTGCGGAAGCACAAAATTTTAATTTTTCTAAGTCCAAAAGATAATGTCCATTTCTAAGAAATCCTTCACCAATCTTGTCCCCGGTTACCCGGTCCTGAAATATTACATTTTTATACGAGAATATTACATTACAGTTAAATTCTTGTGTTAATTTTTTAACCGAAAGTAAATTTATAGGAAATATTTTTAAAAATAACACGTTACTAATTTTTTTGTTGCTCAAAACAATTTCCCCTAAACAATTGATTTTTTCTTTCATACCATTTGCTACGGTCACATATTGGTCATTTTTTGGTATTGTCAAATTTTCAAGGAAATTTTCATTTCCAAACATGTGATCGGTTGCACCACTATCAACAATTATTTGGTTAAATAAATTAAAATTATTTGAGTGAGATACAATACCACATGAGCTAGCAGAATTTTGAGCAAGCAACGCGGATAATTGTTGAAGAATCTGCTGCATTTGATCCCCTGACCCGCTTGACCCGCCAGCTCCTTGCTTGCTTGAACCCGGTTCACTCAAATCATTTGGTTTATTAAACAATGGGTTTTCATTTGGTTTAATTAAATGTGGTATTTCGGTTGAGGCAGAGAAGCCCCCACGCAAGCCTCCTTCTTTCTCTTTCTTTTTCTCTTCGTTCCAACCTCCTCCTCCGCCTCTCTTCGAATCCATCTCCGTCCACCACTTCGGCCGAAGGTTTGGATGAAGAAAATAACACTTCTCGGCCTTGTGACCCTCCTTCTTGCAATGAGAGCACTTCTCACCTCTTGAATTCGACCAATTTTGATGATTTTGAGAACTAGGGTTTCGGTGATTTTGGGGAAATCTTACGGCGTGGCCGTGGGGGTCGTGTCCCTCGCCATGGCTGGCTTGTGGACCCCCCATAGCCTCCCGAAGTGAATCCTCACGCTGAATTTGGTTGACTACCTCGGAGAAGGTAGGGAGCTCGGGTGCTCGAATGATTTGTGACCGAATGACCTCGTAGCTTGAATCAAGGCCGGTGAGGTATGAAAAGATTTGATCCTCCTCTTTTCGTTTTTTGAGTTCTTTAGCATTTGTTGTGAATGGTCTATAAACGTTGAGTTCATCGTATTTCTTTTTGTGAGAAGCTAGGTATTCCATATGAGTTCTGATTCCTTTTTTTTCTTGTTGAATTTCTAGATGGAGGCGATAAACATGAGAATGATTTTGTTGTTGCCCGTAAAAAGCCCGAATTTCTTCTCATAGTTCTTGTGAGGTGTTACAATCTTGGAGAAACAAGTCAATGACTTGTTGCTCCATGGACCCGTATAACAGAGACATAACTGTATGGTCTTCTTTTTGCCATTTTCGGATTATTAGTTTTTCGGCCTCAGTTGGTTTATTTGGGTCTAACGGTTTTGGTTTTGCCTTATCTCCTGTGATGAAATCAATTTTGTCCCTACCACTAAGGGTAATAGAGACTGATTTGGCCCATGATATATAATTCGTACCATTTAGCAATTGCGAAGTGAGTTTCGATGGGTTGGTAGCCTCGTAAGATTGCTGCCCCCATTGATCCATTTGTGCACTGCTTGTGGGGAATTTCTGCTTATGAGTATGATTGAGGGATTATCGGAAGCTTGGAGCTTTGTCGGATTATTGGATATTATCATAATCGAGCCTGTAGCTCTGATACCATGTTGATTTTATGATTTCTGAGGAGATTATATTTCTGGAATATATTTTTTATATTTATTACAACAGTTCCTACATCTATTTATACTAAAATTCTATCTAAGTTACCGTTTGTACTATTTTGCTATTTATGTCTATACGGTACACGTTACCGTTTATTTTATTTCTATAAAAGCCTATTTCCTATTTCCTTTATTCTTGACCTCTTGATCTATGATGAGTGTCTGAGATCAATTCTTCTATGTTTCTTCTTTATTTTCAACAGGTTCGTTCAAGAGGTCAAAGTTCCAATTTTTCTTTTCAATTCACTAATATTTGCATGGCTTTTAGTAATATATAATTTTTAATGTGCTCCTTTTAATTGTAAAATAGTCATTTTAATTGTTTGCTATAATTAATTTCCTCAAAAAAAGAAAAAAATTGTTTGCTATAATTAAACTTGATTTTTGGTTGATTAAATTGGAAAATGGGTTATTAGTAGAATAACTAAATCAAAAGGTTATGATGGGTATATATATAAACTTTCCATTTCTCAATTAGTTATATATAAATTGATCATGCATGTGGGCTAATTTATTTTAATGTGGTCCTGTAAGTATTTGAAGGTAGGGGTAAAATAGTAATTTTAATTGTTTACTAATATTAAACTGTATTTTTAGTTGAACAAATTGTAAAATAGGGATATTAGTAGAATAATAACTAAATCAAGATGTTATGATGGGTATATATATAAATTTCTCAATTAGTTATTTAAATTGAAGACTAAATGTGGTGACAAATCAACTGAATTTGTTGACAAATCTAGCTTATTTAGTTGAAGACTAAATTGAAGAATAGGAAATTTAATTTTTACTTAAGAGATTTAAACGCCTAATAATTAGACTGTTATAAACTCAAAATTCTAAGAGATGATCAAATTCAATGAAAATCCTCTCAATATCAAGGATGTCATTAAATTTTAAACATAGAGATTACCCTTGATAGTAAGCATTAATTGCAATTTTTTTGGGTCTAAATCAAATTAGAAAATCACATTCATCTTATCAATAACGTATATATTTAAAAAATTAGCTCAATACTTGCGTACAATTTAGCTTACATATTTTTTTCAAATCTACAATTTAAATTCAAGAGTAGAACTAGGGTGTTCTTAAGCTCACCAAAGTGTTTGGTGAGCTTAACTCCAAAACTCATTAAATCGATTTCAAATGACATATCCGAACCGTTAAAACCTGTCTATCTTACATGTGATGCGTCTACATGTGAAATTTTTAAACATTTGAATCAGTTTAGTATAAAGTCAATCGGTCAAAATTGGAAAGCTGATAAATAATTTTAGTGCATTCATTTTTTGAATGTTTTTTGACCTTTTGACTTTATACTAAATTAATTCGAATGTTTATAATTTTCACATGTAGACTCATAACTCGTAAGGTAAGCGGGTTTCAACGGTTCGGATTCGTTATTTGAAATAGATTTGATGGGTTTTGGAGTTAAGCTCATCAAACACTTTGGTGAGCTTAAGAACACTGTAGTTCTACTCTAAATTCAAATTAGAGAGTTGTTTTTCAATAGATTAGGCATTATGTTTCACATCGCAACTCCTATTGAGAAAAACTTACTTTTAATATGAAGAGTTCTAATGCATGCAAAAATAAGATAATTATGTCTATCATACGTCTATATATGATCTCACGTGAAGACTTAGTTTCACAAAGATAGCGATAGTGAATAAAAAAAGAGTTATATTTGTAATTAATGTGCATAAAAAGATATGAAAGAACGATAAACATTGGGATTTAATCGCATCATATTTATTTTATTAAGCTTTGTTTATATTATTGAGAATGAAAAATAGCTATATTGAAAAAAAAATATAAATTAAACTATAAAATGAAATTTTCATTTGAATTAATGAAATTTAATAACCAAGTTTAATACAATTCTAACATTAGTTATTTTTAATTGTGAGAAGATAATCAGTTCTAAATGAATTGCTTTCTTTAGCAAAAATAATCTGCTGTCGAGTGAAAAAAATGTTCTTTTAAATATGCTTAACCACTTTCCTATTCTGAAATGCAATTAACTATATATTGCAATTCAGTTATCTACTTAATTGAAAGATATATATATAGTTTCCGGTACTCCTATCAATTTTAAATATTAGCATCTGTTTTGAATCTACACAAATAAAATTAATATTTGTCAATTCAATTTAAAATAACAAAATGAAAGGTTAATTATATAGAACGAGATTAAATTTTAATAGGGTTATTGAATATTATGGTGTTTTTTATGAAAAAATTAGTTATTTTTAAGTTTGTATGGATACACTACAATTTTACCTTTTATTTTTTTTAAAAACCAAATACATTAACAGTTACTTGATATTCTCCAATATCTAATAGAAGACAATTGAATAAATGACACTCTATATTATTTGTTTATCATATTAGCAATAAATTTTATTTAATTTTGCAACTTTATCAGATGAGTAGTGAAACATAAGAATATTTTATAAGCAATAAAAATTTGTTCATACAAAATTTATTTTTTGTATCACACAAATTGCATTACTTGATTTGTACGTGTCATCATATCATACGCATTCTCAATTTTAAGAATTTTACCGTTTTCGTTCTATGCAAAATCTTGTTTGTAATCAAAATTGAGAATTTCAATTTCAATTTCAGAATGATGTCACCATCATATACATAATCTTTACCCACTCAAAATATTTAGCCAGACCGAACTAGCCCAGCCCAATTAGTGTGTGTATAACAAAAACAACTTGAGGAAACTTTTTTT
Source organism: Carex rostrata (assembly GCA_964058875.1). Classification (NCBI taxonomy): domain Eukaryota; kingdom Viridiplantae; phylum Streptophyta; class Magnoliopsida; order Poales; family Cyperaceae; genus Carex; species Carex rostrata. The sequence goes on from CAXKVT010000056.1 coordinate 3,452,209, forward strand.
TTTACTACATACAACTCAAACGAGCATTTTTATCATAATTTTTTTAATTATAGTTTATTAATCTTTGAAAAACAATTAAAGTCTGTCGGGTTTATTTACAAGTCAGAAGTCGACGAACGGAATCCAAAATAAGTAGATTCCTTCATAGAACGGGCCGGGATTAACTCTCACAGGCGAAGCCCATTTAAACTTCATCGTCATTGTCTTCTCATTTAACTGGGTAATTATCGCTATTTTACTGTTTATGTGGATCTTGTCAAGCAACTGTGTTCTTAGGGGTGTTGCCGCTTTGAGAGTCTCCAGGCGATTTCCACCTTCCACACACCCTTGAGCAGGCGCTTCCGAATCCTAGAATTCGGATCGATCGGGCCGCCGCTTCACCACCTCTTTGTTGGAAATTTCGGAAGGATACAATGAAACAAAGAGAAGAAATTTGCTGCTGAAATTAACTTCTATTGCTTGATTAAATTCGATTACAACATGCTGAATTTATAACTAAACATTATTCTAAATAAGGAATCCACTAACCCCACTACATGCTATTTCTGCCTAGTGTAAATAAGGAAACCATATTCTCCACTAACTCAACTAAACATAGAAATACTAACTCTAGAACACATGACAAATACAGACTTCTAATTTTGGAGAAATTCAAACCCACTAACTTCGGCAGCCATCTAAATTAGATGTGTTAATTTTGAATCAACTTCCAACACTCCCCCTTGATTCAAAATAGGTTACTCCAAGCTTCAACATCATCTTCATCTTCTAAGTCATCATCCTCAAATTCTATGCCTTCTTTCATCTCTTCATCAGAATCCGATACAAGTTGGCCGTTGATACCTGCACTGGCTTCTTTAATTTCTTTCATTATCTCCTGAGCTTTTGTATTCTCCAGAATAGCCACACGAGCTGGTTGTGAGCCCAGGCCCTCTCCTTCATTCTCGTCCAACTCATATCCTGTAAACACCTCACCATACTCATCTGCAACTTCTATCTCCTTTGGTTCCTCCGACTCATCTCCTCTGATTGGTATATTTTCATTTTCAGCCTCAACTTCAGTAGAATTCACAAATGCATCACCTTCTCTGGTCAGATTCTCAGAGTCACCCTTAGGAATGACGCCTTTCACATCTGGTACATCACTATCTTTCTCCCCGTTAGCAATAACAGTACTTGAACCAGCTGTACCAATAACTGGTACATGTACAGTTTCAACAGGAGGACTTGCAAGGACTTTGGGTTCCACCTCTTCAGTGAAAACAATAGGTTGGTCAGCATTAGGATTCTCAGCTCCTGCAGTTTGACCATCCTCTTTCATCTCATAAACAGTAACTTCTCTCAACCTCTCTGGTTCTATTTCAGGCTCGAATCTGCCACCTTCTCTGTCATCATCAAGAGAGTCTGATTTCTCCGTTTCTTTCCATTTTTCTCCCTCTGATTCAACTGGGACCGCAATTTTTGCATCTTCCTCTGTGATTGTAGGCTCTTGCTCAGGATTGACTTCTACAATATGTAGTCTCATCAAGGAAAGTCCCTTTTCTTCTTTCTCTGCCTCCATCTGTACGGGCTGGTCAAAACATGATTCTGCCATCCTCAGCACTTGTGTATCAGTAATGGTAACCAGATCCCCATCATAATCCTTGTACTTGATCAGCACAGATTTTAATGAAGGAAACATCTTCGCCACAATATCTCTCAACACCTTGAAACTATATTTTTCTGGCATCTGAGCCAGTCGTATATCTTGGTTGTACACCAACTTCAATGGCCTCTGATGAATGAGCCCTACATTCTCCACCTTGAGGGCTTTTTCATCAAACAAAATATTTCTACTCACCATGATTTTGCTACTTTCTGGACTGCTGCCACCATTATCTCTTGTGTGCACTGCTACTGTGCCCTTGTTGTTTGCATCAATCTTGCTCTTGGTGTATGCCATGAAGAGTGCCGGTTGCTCATTTTCTTTTACAGCATAGCTTGCTTGATTCTCCTCCCTTTGCTTCTTGTAGCACTCAGATTGGTAGTGCCCAAACTTATTGCAGTAGTAGCATTGGATGTTCTTCTTGGCTTCATGGCACTTAGATTGATAGTGCCCAAACTTGTTGCAATAATAGCACTGGATGTCCTTCTTGAATTCATCATATGATTGACTATTTTCAGCAGTGTTGCTTCTGCCTCTTACTCTTCCTCTTCCCTTGCCGAAATTGCCTCTGCCTCTACTTCTTGATGTCTCCCTCTGCATGTAAAATGCCTTGTCATCGCCTTTATCTTCAGCCTTTAACATCCTTGCTTCATGAGTCTGTAGTGATCCCATGAGTTCATCAAAGGTGTAGGTTGCTAGATCTTTGGACTCTTCAATTGCTGCAACTACATGATCAAACTTGGGTGTTAGGCTCCTTAACACCTTCGCCGCCACCGTCTTCTCTTCCATGGTGTCTCCAAATGCTCGAATTTGGTTGACCACCCCTTGTACTCTTGAGAGGAAAATCTGCACGGATTCTTCCTTGTTCATCTGCAATGTTTCAAAGTCCCTGCGTAGGCCTTGAAGTTTGATTGCCATGACTCGAGTACTCCCTTGAAATGTTGTTTTCAGGGTTGTCCACGCCTCCTTTGCGTTGGTGGCTGCTGCAATTTTCGAGAAGATGGTGTCATGCACTGCTTGTTGGATGAAGAATAGCGCCTTCGCATCTCGCTTCGCTGTTTCTGTTGGTGTGGGATCTGGGGTCGGTGCTCCCGTCTCCACCAATTCCCATAGACCTTGTGACTTGAGCAAAGTTCGTATCTTGATGCTCCAGAACTCGTAGTTGTCTCCCTTGAACAGCGGAATCAACGGATTCGAAACGCTCATGTTCTCTGCCATGGTCGGATCTGCCCTGATCTCTAACCTTTGGCTCTGATACCAATTTGTTGGAAATTTCGGAAGGATACAATGAAACAAAGAGAAGAAATTTGCTGCTGAAATTAACTTCTATTGCTTGATTAAATTCGATTACAACATGCTGAATTTATAACTAAACATTATTCTAAATAAGGAATCCACTAACCCCACTACATGCTATTTCTGCCTAGTGTAAATAAGGAAACCATATTCTCCACTAACTCAACTAAACATAGAAATACTAACTCTAGAACACATGACAAATACAGACTTCTAATTTTGGAGAAATTCAAACCCACTAACTTCGGCAGCCATCTAAATTAGATGTGTTAATTTTGAATCAACTTCCAACACTCTTCGCTTCATTATGCTTTCTTCTACTCCTTTTCTGTTTTGCAAGTAAATAAAGTCCATGTTAGTTGGTTATGTTGTACGTGATGATGTTGCTGTTCTTGTCTTTTCCCCATATCTCTCTTTCTGTTCTGCTCTCATCTCCTCTTTTCTCTTTTCTGCTTCCTTTCCCGTCTCTTGATCTTCACTCCTTTGCTTGCTTCTCCTATCTCTCTCCTCTTTCCTCTGCTACTCTCTCGTTCTCTTCCTTTCCTCTTTTTCTACCTTCTCCTCTATCCCCTATTTCCTTTGCTCCTCTTTCTCCTTGTTTTATATTCTTCTTTTCATCTATCCTCCTCTTTCGCTTAGTCTTTGTTTCTTGTGTTTTTTTCATGCTGACTTTGTCAGTTCTAGTTAGTGCTTTTAGTTTTTTCTGTCTTTGTTAGTTTTAGTTAGCTTGTTGTCTTTGTTAGCTTTTTTGAGTTAGTTTTTACTTTTTAATGTGTGCTTTAGCTTTTTCTTTCGTTCAGTTTCTCTGTTTTGTGTTTCTTAGTTTTTTAGGCTCCTACACATGCATGTGGTGTCTACGACTACCAATCAAGAGGAACTGCAGGCCCGCTAGCTTCTGAACTGGGCTATCCAACAGCTGCTACAATATGTTGGTTTTTATTTCCCCTTTCTATAATACTTGTGGCATGATCTTGTACTCTTTTTTATACTTGTACCTCTTGTAAGCTTCACGATGAAATCAATACAATACCTACGGGTTCATTGCCAAAAAGAAAAGAAAAAAAAATTACCGTTTATTATCTTATTCAGGCTTCAGCAACATTTATCAGGGTTATCATCACTATTTTACATGATGCCTCTTGACACGGTTGAAAAACGTGTACAACCCCATTTTCTAATTTTGTACATCCAATGTCTCTGTTGTAGTGTTATCACACACAAATCATAATATGATTCACACACTATTATGATTATGTACAATCGACCATTTTTTCGCAAAATCCTGCGAAAAATTCACACACGTATGATTGCTAAGAGACAAACTATGTATGAATGTTTATATCAAACATATTCATTATAACCGTGTATGATTGTCAACATAAAACACGTATTTTCAATATAACCGTGTAGACATTCATACACATTTTTCATTTTTGCTCTCTCCACCATTTTAATTTACACACAAATTTTTTAAAAACTTATCAAAACTGCATATAATGTGCTGTGTATGATTGCTCTTTTTTTGTAGTTAGTGAAGAACGAACGACTGGATGCTTACTTCAATTACGAAGAGAAATTAAAACAAGCCAGTTATTAAGTCAGTAGTAGTACTTTTGGTTACAATATCTCATATATCGAAGTACAGTTGCATCAAAAAAGATGTCCAAACATTAATCCGTCTGATAGTAGTAAGAATATTGAAATTGAGAAGTTAAATAAATAAGAGTCATGAAATTTTATTTTATTAGAAACACAAATAATATTAATTATTATAAAATTTTGAAGGAGAAATATTTTTTTTTTTCTGTTAGAAACGATGTATACATAAAATTGAGAAGTTAAATAAACAAAAATCATGTAATTTTATTATTATAAGGAAAATAAAAAATATTTATAAAAATTTAAAAATTTTAAAAATAAAAGAAGAAAGGAGTGGTGACAAATTTAGGGTTATTGACCCATGGATGCACATTGAAATTTCGTCAAGCTAGTTGAGGATCTTTTCCTCCACAAAGAAAGGAGGTGGTTTTCCGAGATTTGTAGTTATTACATTACTGTTTGGTGCTGATATTTTAATTTTCTTGTTGGTTTTGGGGAATTTCTGTCTATTCTCTTACATATATTAGACCTTTTATGGGTCATATTCAAAAGACTCCAAGGTGCGTGCAAAGTGAGTAACAATTGTGGTCCAATTAATGTCCCATGCAACTTTCATAACCAGTCATCCCCTGCCCGGTCTTGAAGGGTAGAAAATGAAGTACCATTCAAAATGAAAGGAACAAGGTAATAATCGTTGTAGTCCATACAAGACGTAATAACAGTCAGCATTACACATAGACGACTCAAGATATAGTGCTCAATTTCTTTCTAACCATACATCTCCCTTTATCTATAAGAAGAGCACTCTAGAAGAGAGAAACCCATTGCCCTCATTACACAAATCATGGATCGTTGTTATAATGTTCTCATTATCTACCTCCTCTTAAGCTTATCCTCCTTTTCTCTCGCTGCCATAGTAACCACCAGTAAAACTGATATATCAACACTTATCTCCTTCAAGTCTCAAATACATGATGACCCATTTGGAGTCCTCTCCTCATGGAACGAGTCACTACACCACTGTCAATGGCAAGGGATCATGTGTGGCCGGCACCATCCTGATAGAGTGACTGCTCTCGTTCTCGACTCCAAACAATTGTCAGGTTATATATCTCCATTTCTAGCAAACCTCACGTTTCTCCAAAGGATGAGTCTCTCTGATAACCATCTGAGAGGAAGCATCCCAGTTGAGATTGGATACTTGGCTAGGTTACGTTTTGTCAACTTGAGTATGAATTTTCTTGAGGGTAGCATTCCATCTACCCTAAGTAATTGTTCAAATCTAGAAGCTATTCATTTGAAAAGTAATAATCTCCATGGAACCATCCCATCTAACTTAGCGCAATGCAAAGAACTTAAACATATCAGACTGGGGAATAACTTCCTCACAGGCGGCATTCCATTGGAATTCGGCCTCCTCCCACAGCTCCAAATGTTAGGACTGTATGTCAATAATCTCACAGGATCCATCCCACCTACCTTGGCCAATCTTAGTAGCCTGATATATCTTTCTCTTTACGAAAATTACTTCTCAGGTTCCATCCCACCTAGCTTGGGCAACCTTATTAACTTACAATACCTTTATCTTTCTGAAAATATGTTAAGTGGATTCATCCCGGATGAACTCGGGAAGCTTCAAAACCTCCAGGTTCTTGCAATTTATCATAACAACATTTCTGGTGAAATACCACACTCCCTTTACAACCTATCAACATTGATTGGTTTGCAACTTGGTAATAACCAGCTTGATGGAAGTCTTCCTTTCGAAATGTGCAATGCTTTACCAAACTTGCAACGTCTACTATTGTATAACAATCAACTCAAAGGAAGGATCCCACCATCCATATCCAATTGTTCTACTCTTATTGAAGTTGAATTATCTTATTATTACTTCAGTGGTGTGATACCATCTAGCTTTGGAGCCTTACAAAATCTAAAAACCGTTATTTTGGAATCTAATCAACTAGAAACCAAGATGCCTCTTGATTGGACTTTCATGGATGCTTTGACGAGTTGTGCTTTATTAGAGGTGTTAGCTCTTGGAAACAACCAACTGCAAGGAGGATTACCTAGTTCAATAACAAACCTTTCTACTAGGCTTCTTGAACTCTCACTGGGTAATAATCCAATTTCAGGAAGCATACCAGCAGAGCTCCCAAAACTCAATAACTTAAACATACTAAACCTAGGAACAATGTTTCTTACTGGCACCATTCCGGTAGAAATTGGAAATCTATGCTATTTGGGAATGTTAGATCTGAGTAGTAACAAGATTTCAGGTCAAATCCCATCTACTTTGGGGAACCTCACCAAAATGACCCAGCTATATCTAGATAATAATGCATTAGAAGGAAGTATACCACCAGCGTTAAGTAACATGAAATTATTAGAACTCTTGAATATTTCCAATAATAAGTTGGTAGGTGAAATTCCCAAAGAAATCATGGGGCTTCCTTCTCTTTCTATCAGTTTGGATTTGTCATACAATTACCTAACTGGCATCTTGCCACCAGAAATTGGTAACTCAAAAAACCTAGAATCAATTCATCTCTTGAATAACAAGTTCCTCGGAGAGCTTCCTTCTAGCATTTGCAGTACCAATTTTGAAGTGTTGGACATCAGTAAAAATGAACTAAATGGTATTCTACCTAATTGCATTGGAAGAGCTAACCTTCATGCGTTGAAGTTAAGTGGAAATCATTTAGAAGGATCCTTACCGTTGGAGATATGTGATGTTATAGGTCTTCGGTTTCTTGACCTTTCAAATAACATGTTTTCTGGTTCAATACCTCCTTGCACTAATCAGTCAACCTTAGAAATTGTAGATCTGAGCCACAACTATCTAATCGGAACCTTTCCAATAACATGGCTGAATATTTCTCATATAAATGCCATAAACATCCGGAAAAACCAATTATCTGGAGAGCTTCCAATCAGGATTGGTAAGGAATCCAATCTCATAATACTTCAAGCAAGTGAAAACCTATTTGGAGGACCGATACCTGATCAAATATGTCAATTAAAATATTTACGCATACTAGATCTATCCCATAATAATTTTTCCGGACAAATACCATCATGCATTACTGATATGGGATCAACAGAACACAATTTTCCTTCCTTGGATGTAACAATTCAGCTGCCCAGGATTAAAATATATGGGAATAATATAAATGTCACTGAATCAATGAATTTTAGATTCGAACTAATGTCAAAAGGAAGGTTGGATTTCTATGGGGGGTTACAAATCGAGTGCATAATAGATATCTCATCCAACAAACTAGTAGGGATGATTCCCAAAGATATCGGTAAAATGAATTGGTTGATAGCACTAAACTTGTCGAACAACCATTTGAGTGGTTCAATGCCGAATTCCATATCCAATTTGCACCAATTAGAAAGTTTGGACCTCTCTCACAACTCTTTAACAGGGGAAATACCAAGAGAACTGACTAAACTTACCTCACTAGAATCCTTCTCTGTGGCATATAATGATTTATCCGGTAGTACATTAGGTGTCCAAGCACAGTTTTGTACATTTGGTAATAGCAGCTATGAAGGCAACTCGAACCTTTGCGGGCCTCCCCTATCAAAAAGTTGTGTCCCTACTATTGGTACAACACAGCCTTTCTCGAATGAAATGAGTGACGACCGAAGGTATGAAGGCACTGATTTTCTCATATTGTTCAGTTCTTTTTCCCTTTTCTTTGTGGTTAGTTTTTGGGGCTTTATGACCATTCTTTATTTCAAGAGAAATTGGCGCTATGCTTTGTTTATTTTGGTGGACCAGTATGGTGATATGATATATGTGAAGGTTGTTCTTTTGGGAAGAATGATTGGAGTTGTTCGAACTCAAAAGGGGTAATTGAAGGTTCATTAATTATTTCAGTTCTAGTTTGGAAGGACATGTTAATTACATGTACCCTGAATAAGCAAGTGTCTAGTGTTTATGTACGATGTTTTGTGGATCGTTGTGAACTTTTGGCTTACAAAAATATTTGGGTGAACTTTATATGTATTTTTAGTCTATGCATATATATTTTGAATTTTTCAAGAGTCCTATAAGTTTCACCACTCGTAAACTTGGAACCATTATGTGATTTTGTAAACACGGAAACATTATATGATTCTATATCGGTTACACGATAATCCCAATGAAGACCCTAACTAAATCGGAGGAAGTAAATATTTTGAACTGGAGTTCCAATGGACAGTCCTTTATTTCTATTTTCCTACTCTTTGTCAAATTCCTCCTCTGCCCTCATTTTTCAATTGATATAATTAACTTTGTCAAACAACCCCTCTCTCATTCTATGAATATATATCCTCTCAGGTATGTGTAAGGTGGGGCCCACTACTTTACAACTTCAGATTAACTAAAGAATGGTGCCTATATATTTGGGATAGCATAGGGGGCAATATTATTTCTGCTTTGAGCTTCGTGCATAGTTAAAAGATTACGTAGTACGGTACCAGGGAGGATCCAAATTCCTCGCTCTATTAGGATCCGTATCCCTCAAGTATCTGAGGGTACAATTAAGTAAGGACAATCAAAATTTAATCCAAGTCGGATCAAAGGTATTCGGGGCCTATTTTAAATACAGGGAGTACGTGTTGAGATTGCTGCTAGAGTAAAATAACATGGGGGGGATAGTAAGGGGTGCAAACGGATTAGATACGGATCGGATAGTGGTAAAATCATATTTATATCTCCTTTTATTTTCTGGATACTGATATGGATCAGATATTAAACATATACAGATACAAATCGGATATTAATTGGATACATATACAATCAGATATTTACGGATACATATACATATCAGATATTAACGGATACGAATGCGATATAACTTGGATACATAATTCGGATATTGTAACAAAATTAACATATTATTCAATAGATTATTTTTCTCATTAGAAAATTAAAACAACATAAAAATACTAATATAATTAGAAAATTCAATCGTTATGGTGAACAGAATAATTTTCTCTATATTAAACTTGTGAAATCATTACAAATATATATTTAATTAACAAAATTAGTCTCTCTTTCGTTCTGATAGGAGTTAATCCGCGGGTTCCATTATGTGTACGGAAGGATTTCATATATATAGAGGTTTGCTAATATCCTAAACGGATTACCCGAACCCGGTCTGTACCCGTTGCCTGAGGTACCCGTACCCGTGCTCGGGTATAGGCGAGTAAACGAGTACACGGGTACGGGTTTGAGACGGACCGGACACCAATATTTGGGAAAAAAACCCGCCCAATCCGTACCCGCCTTACCCATACCCAAAACCTGCCTACCCGGACCCGTTGTACCCGTACCCGCACCCATTTACTCGAACCCGAATCCGCATCCTTTACCCGTTCTACCCGCACCCTTTACCCGTTTAACCCGTACCCATTAACCCGTTTAATTTTGAAATTCAAATTTTAAAAAAAAATTCCCGCCGGTTAATTTAAAAAAAAAACATAAAAAAAACATAAAAAAACACAAAAAAAACACAAAAAAAAAACACAAAAAAAACACAAAAAACCGTAAAAAAAAACAGAAAAAAACTAGGAAAAAAAAAAACCCGTACCCTACCCGAGGTACCCATTACCCGTACCCGAGGTACCCGTTACCCCTACCCGAGACGGGCACGGGTATGAAACGGGTAGGGTACAGTTTTTTTAAAAAATACCCGTCCTACCCGTACTCGTTCTATCCGACTACCCGTCCTACCTATACCTGCCCTACCCGTTACCCGTTCCGGGTTTACCCGAGGTACCTGTACCCTACCCGAGAGCACAACACTACATATATATAAGAAATACGGTTAAACATTTTCACATAGCAGTTTTCGATTCATGCAACACACAAATCATATGCAACGTTGTTTTAGCTATATTGTTTGTGCGCTCCATGAATTGAAAACTGCTCTTTTGAAATCTTCACCCGGTAATCCATTTTTTTTTGGAAGAAAATATTAATATCATGGTAATGTATAATTTTTGTGAAATTCATTATTCTTCTTCTCTCCGATTATTTCCGTAATATGAGTGTCCCGCTCATATATAAGTGTATCTCTCGTAGGCTAGAAGATAAATACTATCGTATAAGTGGATTAATAACATTTACACTACATTTTTCTGACGGAAGTTAATCAATGTACTAGCAGAAGAATAATATATATATATATGTAAAAAAAAATAGAAATAATTCATAACACAAAACTCCCAAAAAAACTCCCTTCCTCCCACCCTATTTTTATTTATTTCTTTCTTAATTATTAATACAGTTGAGAGTTTTAATCCAGTCCATTGATCAAATTATTAATAAACGGTTTATATTTAGAAGTTCAATGGAGGCATGAAAAATTGAGGCAGTGGAACCCTCCTAAAAAATTATATGGTTTTGAGAGATGTTCAACTTTTATTGTGTTACTTTTTTGGATGTCGATTTATTATTTGCTTTGTCATTTTCCATAAAACATTCTCATTATTTTTAATTATATATTATCATTATATTATTATTTTAAGTTAGAAAACAACTAATTTGAATCATTTTTAAATTTAGCAACAATATTTTCTTTAAAACCAAATACAATATTACTTGATATTCTCCAATATCCAATAGAAAACAATTGAATAAAATTATACTCCATATTATATGTTTATGATATTTAAAAGCAATACTATTTTCTTAATACAAAATACATTTTTATCACACAAATTGCATTACTTTATTTGAATGTCTCATCATCTCCCACGCATTCTAAAAAATTTACCTTGTCATCAAAATTGAAAATTTGAATTTCAGAATCACATCACCATCATATGCATAATCTTGTACCCATGAAGATATTTAGCCCACTTAGTGTGTATATATCTTGAGGAAACATTTTTTACTACCTACAACTCAAATGAGCATTTTTATCGTTTGACTTATAGTTTATATCATTAATAATTTCTAAAAATTATTAATTTTGGAAGTACAATTAAAGTATTTCTTTAATATATTATATCACTGTTATCATATGTACATGAAAATATCTCTCCGTACAAACTTTTATCTCCAACTAAAGAGACTTCCTCACAAAATTATATCAAAATTTAATCGTTTTTCCGAAATTTAATTAGCTTCATATTTTGTTTACAATTTTTGTTTTTATGTACTTATAGTCTTATACATAATCGATGCCGTATTTACAAGTTAGAAGTAATTGAACAGGATTCAAAATGGGCCAGTCTTCACTCTCACACAATGGGCCGGGCTTAAACCCTCACAGGTGAAGCCCATTTAGACCCACAACTCCATTTTCATTTCCTTCCCATTCTAATTTCATAGCGAAATTATGGGCTTGAAGATTTTGAAAGAGCAGTCTTTTAATTCATACAACGGATACATATATATGATAAAATTAAAATAACACTGCACATAACTTGTGCGCTGCATTTGTATATAGAACTGCTGTATCAAAATATTTAACTAAATACATGAGCTATTGTTAGCAGGTTTTTTAAGATTAATCATTTATATACATTTCTTAAAGAAAATTGGAGGTCGAGTCTTTATATCTGAGATAGATATTTGTGCATAGTAGCCAAGCTAATTAATTTTTAAGATAAATATGTGATATTACATGTAGAATACGAACATAAAAAATATTGTTTTAATTACTATACTAAAGACTAATTCTTATTTCTTTTTATATATTTCTTTATGCAAGATATTATCTAGTATATAGTGTTGAATTAAATTATTTTTTCTTGTGTGTTTATAGTTGGATCTGTTATTTGCTTTTGACAAAAAAAATAGGTGCATGCCATTATTATTTTAGATAATTAAGATCAAAGGGTGGATGGTGAATTGGCAGATAAGTCACTAATTTTGTTTAAAAAAATTCCATGTCAGAGTTTCCCCTGTTAGGTTGGACTCTAATTGTATCTACTATAAATTTGCTATGAGTACCCAAAGTGCACTCTCTTCTGTTCAATTGATTACGTCACACAAAACAAGTTTGATTGAATACAGAAAAAATCATTACAATAATTAAAAATAGATGAAATTCAATGAAAATACTCTCAGGGATGCCATTAAATTTTAGAGTAGCAAGCATTTACTAATTCAATTTTTCCCAAAACTGATAAAAAAAAAAGCTTGAAACTTACACAAACACAAATTGTGTAATTTAAATTATATTTATTTCCTCAATTTTATAATTTATTTTCATATTAAAAATCACCTTTCATTAGGTCAGACACTATGTTTTATGTCTTAACTCGCATTGAGAAGATAATATTTTTACTAGAAAGATTTGTAATACACTAAAAAAATAACAAAATAAGATAATTGTGTCTATTATACGCCTATGGTTTTATTTTGTCTATCCTACATCTATGGTCTTATGTGAAGACTTGTTCACACAAAGTCAGAATAATAGAAAAAAAATAGATTTATCAGTCACATCAGAAAAGATTGAAAAGTGACAAAATTAAATAGAGAATATATCTCATCATATTTCTTTTTAGTAAAGCCTTTTATAATATTTACATTTTCTCATTTTAATTGTACTAAAAACTGTAAATGCCAATGTTTTTGTTAAATTGTTCTGGGTCACAAATATTCCGAAATTATTTTAGTTATCACCTCAAATTTTAAAAATTCATATCATGTCACGTGTGCAGACTGAGTCACATTTCATCAGCTACATTTATCCCTTTTTTCATTGACAATTAATTAGGGCTTTATTGTTATAATTTTCTCTGGTTCTGTTAAGTTAAAACGTATTTGTACTTCATCCTGTTTTTTTCGTTCTTTTTTCCTTAAATTTTTATTCTCTCTATTCGTGTAAACTCTTTTTTATGCGATTAAATGAAATTCAGTAGTAGGTGAAAACTTTCTCAAAAAAAGGGGAAGGAAATTGAACTATGTCGGCACTGTACGTCACTTTTAACTATATCTTTTTTTAATAACTTAACTTAGTAAGTTGAAGAAAAGGATATAAACTAATGTAAAAATTCGGAAAAAAAAAATATAAAATGAAGAAATATGCTGGGAAAAAAATTATGTGTAAAATAAATAAATTATTAGTTGCAAACTAATTAGAAGCATGCAAAAATTGCGTAGATTTTTTTTTACACACCCTATTATGTAATTTATTGAAATTTCCTCAAGTTATCCCTGGCGGCTCCTGCCACGGAATTTCAAAGAAATTTCCTCAAGCTAGTTGAGGATCTTTCCCTCCAGAAAGAAAGGAAGATCTTTGCAAATACGGAATAACAGTCAGCATACCTTTTTAATAAAAATCCAATATTGACCATTCAAAAGAAAGATCTTTTCCCATGTCCGAACTTTCAACTTAACCATTCAAAAGAAAATAAATTATAATAGTCCATACAAGACAGAATAACAGTCAGCATTTGACGAATTTGAGGGAATCTATTGTTGTCAACTTCTTTCTAACTATACATCTCCCTTTAACTATAAGAAGAACACTATGGGAGAGAAACCCATTTCCCTCATTACACAAATCATGGAACGTTGTTATAACGTTCGCATTATCTACCTCCTCTTAAGCTTATCCTCCATTTCTCTCGCTTCCATAGTAACCACCAGTAAAACTGACCTATCAGCACTTCTCTCCTTCAAATCCCAAATACATGATGACCCATTTGGAGTCTTTTCTTCTTGGAACGAGTCACTGCACCACTGTCAATGGCAAGGGATTTTGTGTGGCCGGCACCATCCTGATAGAGTGACTGCTCTCGTTCTTCACTCCAAACAATTGTCAGGTTATATATCTCCATCTTTAGCAAACCTCACGTTCCTCCAGAGGATGAGTCTCTCTGATAACCAGCTAAGAGGAACCATCCCAGTAGAGATCGGATACTTGGGTAGGTTACGTTTTGTTAACTTGAGTGTGAATTTTCTCGATGGTAGCATTCCATCTACTTTAAGTAATTGTTCAAATCTAGAAAAATTTTCATTGAGAAATAATAATCTTCATGGAAGCATCCCATCAAATTTAGCACAATGCAAAGAACTTAAACAAATCAATCTGGCGAATAACTTCCTCACAGGAGGCATACCATTGGAGTTCGGTCTCATCCCACAGCTCCAATTATTACGAGTATCTGTCAATAATCTCACAGGATCAATTCCATCCACCTTGGGGAACCTTAGTAGCCTAATATATCTTTATCTTGACCAAAATTATTTTGATGGCAATATTCCAGAAGATCTCGGCAAACTTACAAACCTATCAGATCTTTCTCTTTACAAAAATAACTTCACAGGTTCCATCCCACAAACCTTAGGTAACCAAACCAAACTATCACTTCTCTATCTTGATCATAATAGCATTAGTGGTAACATCCCGTCTGGCTTGGGCAACCTTACTAACTTGCTGCAACTTTATCTTTACAAAAATAAATTCTATGGTTCCATCCCACACACCTTGGGTAATCTTGAAAGTTTAACAGATATTGACCTTATGGAAAATATGTTGAGTGGATTCATCCCTGATGAACTCGGGAAGCTTCAAAACCTCCAGTTTTTTAGCATTTATCATAACAAGATTTCGGGTGAAATACCGGACTCCCTTTACAACCTATCATCATTGTATTATTTGGAACTTGGTAATAACCAGCTTGATGGAACTCTCCCTTTCAATATGTGCAATGCTTTACCAAATTTGAAATATCTACGCCTATATTACAATCAACTCAAAGGACGGATCCCACAATCCATATCAAATTGTTCTGCTCTTATTGAAGTTTTTTTAAATTATAATTACTTCAATAGTGTGATACCTTCTGGTTTTGGAGCCTTACAAAATCTTCAGATCCTTGTTGTTGCTTCGAATCAACAAGAGGCCAAGAGACCACATGATTGGAGTTTCATGGATGCTTTGACCAATTGTACTTTGCTTGAATATTTAGATCTTGGAAACAACCAACTACAAGGATCATTACCTAGTTCTATAACAAACCTTTCTACTAATCTTCTTGAACTCTCACTGGATTATAACCCAATATCAGGAAACATACCACCAGAACTCGGAAAATTCAATAACTTAATCAGGCTTAGACTAGGTGGAATGTTTCTCAATGGCACCATTCCGGTAGAAATTGGTAATCTTTACAAATTGGGAATATTAGATCTGGAGAGTAACATGATTTCAGGTCAAATCCCATCAAATTTTGGCAACCTCACAAAAATAACCAAGCTACTTATAGATAATAATGTGTTAGAAGGGAGTATACCACAAGAGTTAAGTAACATGAAATTCTTAGAACTCTTGAGTATTTCAAATAATAAGTTGGTAGGTGAAATTCCTAAAGAAATCATGAGTCTTCCTTCACTTTCTATAAGTTTGGACTTGTCACACAATTATCTAACTGGCATCTTGCCACCAGAAATTGGTAACTTGAACAACCTACAATCAATTCGTCTCTCGAATAACAAGTTACATGGAGAGATTCCTAGTACAATTGATGGATGCCAGGTACTTGAAGCCCTTTATCTTGATAGCAATCTATTTCGAGGGACAATTCCATCCAGCTTGAGCAAACTAAGAGGGTTGCAAAACCTTGATGTCTCTAACAATTCGCTCTCTGGTCGAGTCCCTGAATTCCTGGGTACAATGAACTTGCAATTTTTGAATATTTCTTTCAATAATTTCGAGGGGGAATTACCAGAAAAAAGAATTTTCAAGAATGCCAGTGGTCTAGATGTAAGAGGAAATCCAAAGCTTTGTGGTGGAGTGCCTCAAATGCATCTGTCACATTGCATCTCACAAGCTTCAACACAGAAACATCACTCTCGACGAAACATTGTGCTCATAAGTTCTGTTGTTGGTTCTTTTATTTGCATAACCGTAATCATTTTCTTGTTATTGATTTATTATACTAGAAAAAACCCTCGAAACAATCCACAATCTGATAGAGCATTGAAATATGGGTTAACGCCTGTTTCATACAATGATCTTCTTAGAGCTACTGAAAATTTCTCTTTGAATAACCAAATTGGGAGAGGTACATTTGGAGAAATCTACAAAGCCGCTATGAGCTTCGAGAATGTGACAACCGTTGCGGTGAAGGTGATAAACCTTGAGAAACACAGTGCTTCTCGAAGTTTCTTCGCAGAATGTGAGGCACTAAAAAATGTGAAACACCGGAACCTAATAAAAGTGCTGAGTTTGTGCTCTAGCATAGACCACCAAGGTAATGATTTCAAGGCATTGGTTTTTGAGTTCATGCCAAATGGTAGCTTGGAAACATGGTTGCATCCAAATGCATGTAAGGGTCGGCCATTCAGAAGCCTCAGCTTCATCCAGAGGTTGAACATCGCATGTGATGTGGCAGCAGCCCTAGATTATCTCCATTACCATGTACCGGCACCAATCGTGCATTGTGATCTCAAACCTAGCAATGTACTTTTGGATGATGACATGACTGCACATGTGAGTGATTTTGGATTGGCAAGGTTTTTGGTTCGACCTGATACCATGCCTTCTCAATCAATGTCGACTACA
The DNA here is from genome assembly GCA_964058875.1 of Carex rostrata. Lineage (NCBI taxonomy): Eukaryota > Viridiplantae > Streptophyta > Magnoliopsida > Poales > Cyperaceae > Carex > Carex rostrata. The sequence continues at coordinate 3,469,276 of CAXKVT010000056.1, forward strand.
GGTGGAGTCAAAGGTTCTATTGGCTACATTCCTCCAGGTATAACAGATCATCATATTATTTGAGAAGTATTTTTTTAGTATGTCCCTGCAACAAAATTATTCACCTTGTTAAGGTTCAAGAAAACAATTACCTCATTTATACTATCTATGTACACTTTTTCAATTTACTGTTTGGATTATATAATTTGAAAACTAATAAACTAGGTTAACGCATATTAAATTTAGGACTGTAACTATTAACTTTCATTGTCTACTATCTAGAGTATGGAATGGGTGGTCGGCCATCAGTAGAAGGAGATGTCTATAGCTACGGTGTTCTTTTACTTGAGATGTTCACTGGAGTAAGTCCCATTGATGAGAGATTGAGAGATGGTTTGACTCTTCAGAAGCATGTTGAGATGGCTTTCCCCGACCAAGTAATGGACATAGTTGACCCCAAATTATTCTCTGAAACTGATGGAGAAGACAATTTGTATGCACCTGAAAATGTCTACGGTTGTTTGCTATCAGTGATTCAATGCGGTCTGTTGTGCTCCAAAGAGTCCCCAAAAGAGCGCATTTCAATAAAAGATGTTACCAAGGAGTTGAACTCAGCACGAACAAAGTTGCATAGGCCATAGAGACTGAGAAAAAGGATCAAAGATAATAAGGGCTCCCCTAAATATGTATTATATATAAAATTGGATAGCATGCGATTGTGGTAATTTACGGTGTTGTAGTATTTATATGCTGTAAAGAAGAATATTGTTTCTTTATATTAGCAAATTATGGGACCTGAGTATTTCAATTGAAAGACCTTTGATATGCACCAAATTAAATAAGAATATTATGATGAGTGAAATGGATTAATGTTGCATATTTATATATATTTGGAGTATTCACTAGTTCTTCTGATAAGAGATAAAGATCTCATCAGAGTTTTCTTACATCTCTCCAAGCCGCCTTGATGCATGGAATTCAAATGTCCAAAGTAACTCAAATATTGATTTTGAATCCGGACTGTTTTGTTATAATCATCATGTATTAACTTAGATCCAAATTGATTCGGATTCTAATCGAACAATCACTACAACAAAACAGATTTACTGCGACCGGTATCAGCGACCGGGGCTGACGCCGGTCGCAGAAACTAATTTTTTTTCAAAAAAAAAATGAAATTAACCAAAGAACCGGCGACCAAACCTTCATCGACTTTCTGCGACCATAACAGCGACCGGCGTGGGTGCCGGTCGCTGAAAGTTTTGGTAAAAAAATAAAAATAAAGGCGCGCCTTCGAATTCGTCTCCCCGCCAGATCGAATAACCCTAGCCGCCCGCGCCATAGCCGCTCTCTCGCTCTCGCCAGACATCGGGAATCATTGTCAGCCTAAACCCTAGCCTCTCTGTCTTTCCGTCTCTTCCATTCCCTGTCCTCTTTGCGAAAAAGAGTAGCCGCCAGACTGTTGCCTCTATCTGCGCGAAGAAGAAGGATCACGCCTCCGCCTGTGCCGCCTCTACTGTAGCAAGGTATAGTAGCGCCTTTTACTGTATCTGATTTTGAGTGTAATTTCTGGTTTTGATTGAATGTCGTTGGTTCTGGTTTTGATTGAATGTCGTTGGTTCTGGTTTTGATTGAATGTCCAGCATGGGTTGAAATTTTAGAGCCTAATATCAGCTCTACTTTGAAATTATTGAAATGCTCTTGTGATCTTGATCGGGCTTGTGTGCTGCCTTGTTGTGAATTCTTGCGTGTCTTATGCCTTCACTTGTACCTATTGACCCTCTATCTAATTTCCTCTATCTAATTACCCCCTATGACTTGTTGTGATGATTATGTGTGTTTTGATGCTTACTAGTAAATGTTGTGATAAGGGCCTTTTCATTATTTGGTATAAGATTAAGGGGTAATGTGTGAAAATTGCTTGACTTGTGATAAATAAATTAAGAGAGGGGGACTCTATGCAAATCTGAAATTTTTTAGTGTAAAATGCGGCTTTATTCCCTTTTCTATAATTTTGTTATATATGTGTCTCAACCTCACTTGTCTTAATCTGAGGAAGATTACAACTTAGTTGTACAGTTAGAGGGTATATAAATTGGTGGTTCTTTAAATGGATTACAGATTCAGGTCCGCTGCTTTGAAGTGGCATCTAGACAAGCATGAAGGCCCTTCAAAGGTTATTCTATTTAATTGTATTTTCTCAGTTTCTAAGTTAATTTATTAATCTGAAATTAAATGAACAAACCTAAGTTTTTCTTTCTTTGCTTGTAGATGTTGCTTGTAGATGTTGCTTTATGATGTGAAAAATACGAGGTAGAAACAACGGACATGTGTTAATTCTCTTCTCTTCTAGTAGAGTGTGTAATTATCATAAATATATGTTGTCAATATACTCTTGCTTTGTATGAAAAGATTATGTCAATATACTCTTGCTTTGTATGAAAAGATTATGTCAATATACTCTTGCTTTGATCGATTTTGTTTGATTTGAATGTTGTTTATATTTTGTATGTTTAGATATTGTTGTTTATGTTTGATCGATGTGAATGTTTGGTACGTGTGGTACCAATTAAATGGGGGAAAGTAAATAAATAAATAAAATTAAAAAAATTGACAGAAGGTTATCAGCGACCGGTTTTTGACTATCAGCGACCGTTTATTTCGTCGCAGATACGTTTTTCTGACGTCAGCAAAAATTAACAGCGACAAAAAAAATTGGTCGCAGAAGAAGTATCAGCGACCGGCTGACGTCATTCAGCGACCGGTGACGTCAGCAAAAGAGTATCTGCGACAATGCTTTCTGCGACCAGGATATCAGCGACCGTAATCAGATTTCTGCGACCGGAATGAGTATCAGCGACCGGCGCTTTTACTTTCTGCGACCAGAAAACCGGTCGCAGAAAGTGATTTTTGCAGTAGTGAATCTGGATTCAAACTCAAATTTAAATTACTTCAGATATCCAAACCCCCAGACATGAGTGCTTAATCACTGCAATATGCATCCAATAGAGTTACTTAAAATTGGGTTGGAATTTTATTCGAACTTGTTTAAAAAATATTAAAGATCTTTTGAAGGTTTATGTCAGACTAATGCGAATGATCCGAATCCACCTTAATGGCATGCGGTATCACGATCTCACCAAACACGGAGTTTTAATTTATAAACATTTTGTAATTAAAAAACTTGCGTACCAAACATTGGTTCAAGAGGCAAGTATAATTTTTTTTCAAAGTTTCCGTTAAGCAACATATTCTTATGATTTATACAAGCAAAAATAAACCAATTAGTAATGCCCTTTGTTATATTTTTTTTATAATAAATTTTATTGTTGGTAAATTAAGAAATCCTTAATGCACAACAGACAAATAAATTATGTTATTATAATTGTAAAATGAAAATTAATTACATAAATTGAATAAATCATTATTTATATACAAAAATTTTACATTAAAAATTATATGGTTTTGTGAGATGTTCAACTTTTATTGTGCTATCATTACAACAACAGAGTAGACACTTTTCGCGAGGAAAAAAATGCATTTATGACGGTACTCCCTTGCGAAAAGTACCGTTGCAAAAAGAAAAAACTAAACAATAACGGTTCTCCACCGCGAAAAGTCACTTTTTATCCTCGCGAAAAGTGTCTCGATTTATTATTTTGCTTCGTCATTTCCCATAAAACATTCTCATTATTTTTAATTAGATATTATCATTATATTATTATTTTAAGTTAGAAAACAACTAATTTTAATCATTTTTAAATTTAGCAACAATATTTTCTTTAAAACCAAATACAATATTACTTGATATTCTCCAATATCCAATAGAAAACAATTGAATAAATTATACTCCATATTATATGTTTATGATATTAACAAAAAAAATTCTATAATTTTGTAACTTGATCAGATGTATAAAGAAACACACGGATATTTAAAAGCAATACTATTTTCTTAATACAAAATACATTTTTATCACACAAATTGCATTACTTTATTTGAATGTCTCATCATCTCACACGCATTCTAAAAAATTTACCTTGTCATCAAAATTGAAAATATGAATTTCAGAATCACATCACCATCATATGCATAATCTTGTACCCATGAAGATATTTTGCCCACTTAGTGTGTATATATCTTGAGGAAACATTTTTTACTACCTACAACTCAAATGAGCATTTTTATCGTTTGACTTATAGTTTATATCATTAATAATTTCTAAAAATTATTAATTTTGGAAGTACAATTAAAGTATTTCTTTAATGAGGAGGGTTCAAATGCACCCAAATTTTTGTGCACCCAAATGCACCCTATTCCTTTTCTCCATTTTCAAAGTCCGAATAGTCAATCCGAACCGTTAGATGCGATATATATATTAAGATGTGCTTGGAGACCAAATTTTATATTTTTTGAAATTTTTTTACTATTTATTAAGCCACTTTGAAAAATCGCTGATCCAATGGTCCAGAAAATGTAAAATCAGCGATTTTCAAAGTGGCTTAATAAATAGTAAAAAAATTCCAAAAAATATAAAATTTGGTGTCCAAGTACATCTTCATATATAGATCGCATCTAACGGTTCGGATTGACTATTCGGACTTTAAAAATAGAAAAACAAAATTTGAAAGATAGGATGCATTTGGGTGCATTTAAACCCTCCTCTTCTTTAATATATTATATCACTGTTATCATATGTACATGAAAATATCTCTCCGTACAAACTTTTATCTCCAACTAAAGAGACTTCCTCACAAAATTATATCAAAATTTAATCGTTTTTCCGAAATTTAATTAGCTTCATATTTTGTTTACAATTTTTGTTTTTCTGTACTTGTAGTCTTATACATAATCCAAAATGGGCCAGGCTTAACTCTCACACAACGGGCCAGGTTTAACCCTCACAGGTGAAGCCCATTTAGACCCACAACTCCATTTTCATTTCCTTCCCATTCTAATTTCATAGCGAAATTTTGGGGTTGAAGATTTTGACAGAGCAGTTTTTAATTCATACAACACATACACAACAAAATTAAAATAACACAGCATGCAACTCGTGCGCTGCAATTTGATATAAAAGCTGCTCTATCCAAATATTTACCTAAATACATGAGCTATTGTTAGTTGGCTTTTTAAGATTAATCATTTTTGTACCTTTTTTTTTAAAGAAAATTGAAGGTGGAGTCTTGGTATTTGAGATAGATATTTGTGCATTGTCACCTAGCTAATTAATTTTTAAGATAAATATGAGATATTTCATCTAGAATTCAAACATAGAAAATATTTATTATTAATCTCTATACTAAAGACTAATTCTTTTTTTTTATATATATACTTCTTTATGCAATATATTATCTAGTATATAGTGTTGAATTAAATTATTTTTTCTTGTGTGTTTATAGTTGGATCTACTATTTGATTTTGACAAAAATTTAGGTGCATGCCATTAATTATCATCTTAGATAAGATCAGAGGGTGGATGGTGAATTGGCAGATAAGTCTCTAATTTTGTATACAAAATGCCACGTCAGAGCAGTCTTCCAATGAAATTGGACTCTATATCCACTGTACATTTGCTATGAGTACCCAAAGTGCACTCTCTTCTGTTCGATTGATTATACGTCAGACAAAACAATTAAGTTTGATACAATACAGAAAAAAAAATTATTACTCTAATTTGTAAGGGATGAAATTCAATGAAAATACCCTCATGGATGCCATTAAATTTTAGAATACATTGGAGGAAGAACAAAATAAGATAATTGTGTCTATATATGCCTATGGTCTCATTACGTATATCCTACGTATATCTATGTCTCATGTGAAGGTTTGTTCGCACAGAAAAGTCAGAATAGATAGAAAGAAATTGATTTCTCACTCCCAGATGAAGAGATTGAAAAGTGACAAAAATAGAGAATATAACTCGTCATATTTTTTTTTTTTTTGGTAAAGTTTTTTTTATAATATTTACATTTTCTCAATTTTTTTTAATAATACCTATAATAACTGAAAATGCAAAAAAAAAATAATAATTGTTCAGGACCTCAAATATTTTGCTGAAACTGTAAATGAATTAAATATTAATGGTTAAATATAAATAAAAGTTGTGTGGTAGAAATAAACCGTACACTTGTAAACGAGTGTAGAAAGATAGATGCTCCTTGGATTTTTAAAAACTGCTCTATAAAAATATTTATCTAAATACTTGAGCGATTGTTAGCAGGTTTTTTAAGATTAATCATTATTATACCTTTTTTTTAAGTTAGAAATGTAGTCTTTGTCTCTGAGATAGTTATTTGTACATTGTTACTAGCTAACTAATTTTTAAGATAAATATGAGATATTACATGTAGAATTCGAACATAGAAAATATTTAATTTTAATCTAAATATATATATATATATATATATAAATAGATTTTTAAAATATAGATATACACTTCTTTGTGCAAGATATCATAGATAAGTCTCTAATTTTGTTTACACAATGCCACGTGTTAGAGTCTCCCTCTGAAGTTGGACTCTAGTTGTATCCACTTTACATTTGCTATGAATACCCAAAGTGCACCCTCTTCTGTTAAATTGATTACATCAGACAAAGTTCAAGAGTTTGATCCAATTTATAAAAAATTTATTACTCAAAATTGTAAAATTTATTACTCAAAATTGTAAGAGATGAAATTCAATGAAACCTTCAATAGCAAGGATGTCACTACATTTTAGACATTGAGACTACCCTTGATAGCAAGCATTAATTGCATTTTTTTTTATCTAAATCAGATTAGAAAATCACATACATCTTATCAATAAAATAATGATAATAAAATAAATAGATAGTTAACAAAAAAATAGCTCAATACTTGCGTACAACAAAAAATTGTATAATTTAGATTACACTTTTGTTTAAATATATAATTAGTTTCAAATTAGAGAGTCATCTTTTACTAACTTAGACACTTTGTTTCATGTCGCAACTTCTATTGAAAAAACCTACTTTTACTAATAAGAGTTCTAATACAGGCAAAAATTAAAAATGACGTCTATCGTAAGTTTATAATATCATGTGATTATGTGAAGGTTTGTCCTCACAAAGAGAGCAAGAATAGATAAAACAAGACATATGTTTGTAAATTATTGAAAATGAACAATAGCTAAAAAGAAAAAATGCCACAAATAAATAAATGTTATAAAAATTAGAAGGCTATTATATCAGGGGACAGTGTATGGCGACCCATACCAACTACAGAAGAGCAACAATCATTTGAACTATGTTGATTTCTGTGTCCGTTCTTCTACAGCACACTATGTAGCGAATTGGTAACTTACTAAATTACTACATTATAATGTTATAAATAATGGTATGCGCTCTCGGATAGACATGGTACCACCAAACAATTAATCGGAAATAATTGAAAATAATTTATTATAATAAGAAATAATAATCAATTAGTTAGAAAAATTCAGAACAATTTAATCACCGTTAACAAATCTATTAATTAATCAGCCTAAACAGTTGTTTTTTTTACAACATTGCTACATTCATTTTTACATTCAGTGACTGATGCACTACTTCTCAACGGTAACTCAAATTTTGAATTAAGATCTAGACCGTCGATCAAAATTCAGATCAATTCTTCAGGCCGTATCTATGTAGCTGCTCTCGTTGCAACAAAAATTAAGATATAGTTCTCGGTGGATCATACCTATCAGTCATATAAGATTTCTTCACGGTGTACATACCAGGAGCACGTAAAACAGTAACTTCTTCTGGGACAAAACGGGTAAATATATTAACAAATCTATTTTGACTTCACGCAGCACAGAACTATCTGCAGCATTGTTTTAATTATACAGTCTGTACGCTACTTGAAGTAATAACTTCTCTGTTAAAATCTTTACCTGAATAACTAACGAAGGAAACATTGCTTCTACTTCGCTAACTCTAACAGAGGCCTTCTCTCTCTCTCTCTCGATCTCGAAAATGGCGTGGAGACGTCTCTCTCGATTGAACCTCTTTCGCGCCACCTCTTCCTCTTCTATCAACTATCTATTCTCCAGTACTTCACCAGAGGTCACTCGTCTCTCTTCTCTCAGTGCCTCTTTATCCCCTCAATTTCTCAAATTGACTGGATTCTCTGGCTATTCTCGGAGGTGGTACTCGAGCAATCCGGGGTATGCCGAGGCAGTAACTGGAGGGGAACTGGTGGAGGTACCCCTGGCGCAAACTGGAGAGGGAATTGCGGAGTGTGAACTTCTCAAGTGGTTCGTCCAAGAGGTCAAAGTTCCCATCTTTTTTTCTTTTTTTTCCAATTCACGAATTTTCTCATGAATCTTTGAAGCTAAGGGTAAAATAGCCATTTTAATTGTTTGCTAATATTAAAATGTATTTTTAGTTGATTAAATTGTAAAATGGGGATATTGGCAGAATAACTAAATGAAGTTTTGATTGGTATATGTATAAACTTCTCATTTCTCAATTAGTTATATATAAATTGATCATGCATGTAGGCTAATGTAATGTATTCCTGTTAGTATTTGAAGGTAGGGGTAAAATAGTCATTTTTTAATTGTCTCCAATATTATATTGTATTTTTAGTTAATTAAACTGTAAAATGGGGATATTAGAAGAATAACTGAATCAAGAAATTATGATGGGTATATATATAAACTTCTCAATTCTCAATAGTTATATATAAATTGATCATGCATGTAGGCTAATTTATTTTATCTCTGTAGTTAGAATTTGTTTTGAAATGATGTATATTATTTATTGATAGGGGGACGAAGTCCAAGAATTTGAAAGGCTATGTGAGGTTCAAAGTGACAAAGCTACAATGGAAATTACAAGTCGATTCAAGGGCAAAATCCATCAAATTAATTTTACCCCTGGTGATATTGTAAAGGTACTACCTTTTTACACATATTCTTTCAAATAAATCTTTTAAAAATAGGGATACCCTAATAAACTTAAAAATTACGTATTCCCCCCTCTAATATTCATAATATCATATTTAGCCTTCTAAATATCAAAAACTCACAAATTTACTCATTTTATTGTCGTTTCTATCAAAACTGGTTTTAAATTTATAAGTACCCATTTTACCCTCTTTTATGAAAAATTAAAAATATGTACCATGTTTGAGAAAAATGTCAGTTTCTTGGGTCGTTGGAGGGCAAATTGGTCATTTCTGTACTTCATATAATTTGGTTGCTGTCAAAAGCGCTGACTCCTGATTTAATGTCACATTTATCATGGTAGTATCAGTATGCATTGGAGAGTGGTAATAGTTGTATGAAAAATAAGAATATTGTAAACTTAAAATAAATTATAAAATTGATGTATTCCAATTATTGCCATAGGTTGGGGAGACCTTGTTAAAGATACTTACTGACGGGCACGAGAGCAACTCCTTGGACAGGACGTCTCCAGTTAACACTGGTACAATTGACACAGATGGTGAAAATCAAAGTGAAATGCCATCTGTCAGTGGAGGTGTTCTCGCAACCCCAGCTGTCAGGTCACTTGCTAAGCAATATGGCCTTGATATAAATCAGATTCGCGGGACTGGGAAGGAGGGGAGGGTTTTGAAGGAAGATGTATTGAATTATGCAATTAGTAAGGGGCTTATTTGCACACCTGATACTGACAAGGTGGAGACTTTCAATGAAGGAAGTGAAAGTAGAGGCAGTTTTGTCAGTACCAGTGCATATCAGGATACAACTATTCCTCTCAGGTATCAAATCAGTATAAGGTTTTACTTTCAAAATATTTGTTTGTTGATGTCATTGGATTGATAAGAATATAATTAATATTTCTATTTTTCAAAATTGGTTTTTTAGGGGATTCCACCGAGCAATGGTGAAATCGATGACTCTAGCGGCACGGGTCCCGCATTTTCATTACTTAGAAGAGATAAATTTTAGTGCACTTGTGGAGCTTAAAGAAGCATTTAAAAAAGAAAATAAAGACCAAAGCATAAAGCACACATTTCTTCCTTTTCTAATTAAATCCCTCTCTACGGCCTTGACAAAATTCCCTCTTTTGAATAGTTCTTTAAGTGAAGAGACCAATGAAGTAATACTCAAAGGTACACCAGCATAGTTTTTTTATATTTTTTACATGATCTTCATATGAAAATGTACAAAAAGACCAAATTTTATATTTTTTTTTGAATTTTTTTTCACTATTTTATTAGAAAGGTAGAAAATCACTTGATTTGAAAATTCTAGACCATCCAAAAACAGTGATTTTCTACCTAACTAAAAAAATAGTAAAAAATTAAAAAAAAAATGTAAAATTTTGCCTACGAGTACATTTTCATATGAAGATCATGTTGGACGGTTCATAGGTAAATTAACCTTTGTATTTATATTTTTTATTTCATTTATTGAGTAGGTTGCCATAACATAGGAGTAGCGATGGCTACGGATTATGGATTAGTAGTGCCTAATATAAAGATGGTTCAATCTCTCTCTATTTTGGAGGTAATTATTCTCTATTTAGTATTTGCTATATTTTTTCAATTGTTTTCCGCACTTCCTATTCATTGGATTTGTCTGTATGAAAAACCTTGTATTCTATAACATTAGCAAATAACACCTTGCATTCCTTCAAAAGAAAGATTATATTTCATGGACATTTTTGTTTCCATTTTTGTTAATTGTAGATTACTAAAGAGTTGTCAAGACTACATGAATTAGCAACACATAATAAATTAAACACAGAGGATGTAACTGGAGGCACCATTACCTTAAGCAACATTGGTTCAATAGGCGGTAAGTTCGGTTCCCCGCTACTCAACTTACCGGAAGTGGGCATCATTGCCCTTGGAAGGATCCAGAAGTTACCGCGGTTTGACGAAAATGGGAACATCTATCCTGCTTCTGTGACAAATGTATGCCAGATAATTTTTTTTTCCTGTACCAAGATAATATACCTGCATAGCGGTACTGTTATGGTACTGTAACATAGCCTCAATTAATCCAGAAATAAGTAAATGATCTAGAAAAGAGCTAACCAGCAATGAAAATAGAAAGAAGTAAAAATAACAATGATAAAATCTTTGGACATTTTTGGAATGGACCACGGAATGGTATTATAGTCTGGATTGGAACCCTTTTCTTTAATAGAGTTTATATATTACAGACCAAATAGTATTTCTATACATCACCAAATTATACATCACCAAATTTTGTTCATAGCAAAAAAAAAAAAAATTAAAACTATACCATCGATTTCGGACATTTTTGTTTTAAACCACAACCACTGAATTATTCAGCAGTTGAAATCTGTGTTATGAGAGAGTTGGTGCTTCTAAAGATGATACCACAGATTTCAACTGAATAATTCAGCGATTGTGGTATAAAATGAAATTATCCGAAATTAGCTATAAAAGTGAAAATTTGATATTTGTTTATGCTATCAATAAAAAAAGGGTACATATCATATGGAAATTGTAGGTTATTGTTGTTGTTGGATAGTAATGATCTTTCAAAATTACCCGCCAATTCTTATTCATATAACCGATCTTATAAAAGTACAAATTGAATCTGTGGACTCGAAGAGAAATACAAAATTGTTTCATTTTTCAAAAGAAAAAGGAGGAAAAGAGAATGAAAAAGATAGCTTGCAATAACTAGCGACATGTTTGTTTGTTGACAGGTAACAATAGGAGCTGATCACAGAGTGGTAGACGGAGCGACAGTTGCTCGATTCTGTAACGAGTGGAAGAACCTCATTGAAAAGCCCCAGCTGTTCTTGCTTCACATGCGGTGACAACTCACTGAATCGTGGGCCCTCCATGGTTAAACAACATGTGTTGGTTCTTCATAGCAATTGACAATAACCACTTCAGAGGAAATGGTGCTCTGAAATGGTTGGTTGTGTAGCAGCATTGTTGCCTCTAATAAATAAATTTGTGTATAGGAGGCTAATAAAATGTATGTGATTTACATATGCTAATTGTTTCTCTCTATTATTACCAGTCCTGCCAGTGAATTTTAGACATATCAGGCCGAGATGGCACCATGTCGGGTTCACGGCATATTCCTCTCGTCTAGGCCGAGCAATGCCTTTGCCAAGTCGGCTTATGTTAGCATGTCTCCAAATGGATTTTACATTGGCATTAACTTTCCATTTCCACTTTTGGGCCCATGTACAGACTGTCACCTAGCTTTTTTGGGCCCATGACAGATCAGATTTTGATCCAGTTCAAAATAACAACTACACTAAAGTAGCACTACTTTAATGATACAATAAAAATTCATTTAATAATAAAAGACAAAATTTGCCCAGCGCATGATACCATTTAGGGGTGAGAAAATAGTTCCCAACTCGTAATTTGTTCATAATTCGTTCACTAATAATTTCTTCATTATTAATTTGCTCGTTAATTTAATGAACTGATCATGAGTAAATTTCAACTTGCTCATTACTAATCAGATCCAAACCCAAGACAAAATTGCAAAGCACCAGGCAGACCCTAACTCATCGATTATCCCTTTCCTTCTTTGTGTATAGTCTATACTGTTTGGTTGTTAAATTATGTTAAATTCGAAGATTTTGTGTTTTTGTTTTTGGTTAAATTTAATTCCTATTATGCATTATTTAGGACTTTGAGCCTTAAAAAATTCAAATTGCTTAGAATTTAAACATTAATTGGTCTTAACACTTAAGTCTTAATTAACAAGTTGCTTAACGAGTTACGAGTCAATTCGAATTAGTAACGAGTTGAGTTGTTGTCTTCTCAACTCAAGTTGACTCGCTCAAAACTCGGTTCATTAACAACCCTAATACCATTACATTACATGCAACCCCTTTCCATTCAGGATACAACAAGCACACTATATCTTACTAATAAAATGGTAGATGTGCTCAGAAACTTCTATTGCCTTCTCTTGGTTGATAAAATGCCCTGCTCCTTCTATGACAACTATGTCTTGCAACAATGGCACATCCTTCTTGAACCCACCCTTGTGAATGTACTCTTTTGCCCCTGGGAAGTGGTACATTAGATCCTCATCTCCTATTATGAACTTGGCTGGAACTTTTATCTGTGCACCTGTCCATGCTGCTGTCAACTCCCAGTTCCTACATTGTTATATTTTCATATAATATATAGTTAGTTGAGGGGGTTATGGTAACATGTGTATTATGGGTCGACCCGTGTTATGAATTTATTATAGTTTTTTCAAAGTTCAAACTGTTGATCTGAATAGTTAAACCTGATTTCCATATGAATATGTACTTTTAAACTAAATTTTATTACTTTTTTTTTAAATAGGTAGAAAATTACTTATTTCATATGATGAAGAACTTTTAAATCAAGTGATTATCTAAATATAAAAAAATTGTAAATAAATTTTAAAACAATGTAAAATATGACTTAAAAATACATTTTCATATGGATATAATGTTTAATGGTTCAAATCAACTCTTTGAACTCCATAAACAGAGATATAGATCCATAGTACGAGTTGATCCGTAATATGCATATTACCATAGTGCCACTCTAGTTAGTTAATACGAAAAAGTTTGTAAGGGTATTTCTGTCTTTTACATGTCAAACTCACTCAAGTTATTGGTTTTGTAAAATTTTATGCAAAGAAGGAAACCTGTTCTTTGACTGTCATCTGGACTCAATAAATATATACAGTTCCCAACAAAACACAATTTATGTGAACCCTTACCGTTCTGACAAAAACTGTGCCTCAGCTCTTTTGATCACATAACTATAAATAAGATTCTCACATCACATGAAAACTTAGTTTATTTATATTGAAAGGTCAAATAAAAGGAACCAAATTCTCTGCCCACATATGAGCAGGAAAATTTTGCCCACCATTGAATTTAATCATTCTTAGCTTGACACATGGCATTTATCTTTTATGTCATTAATTAATTAATGAACATCTTTGTATTCAATAAATATATTATAGATAGATTAAAAAAGAGGACGCTGATAACAATCCCCGCAGCCTCCACCCCGCATTTATCCCCACAGATACTGCCAAAAAAAAACATAGGGGGACCGCTCAATCATTAATGAACGTTTAAAAAACTGCAGGTATTTAACTTGAAGCATCAAAGTATTTACCTTGAATTTGTCAGGTATTAAACCCTCTGCAGTGATCTCCGCACAAAATTTCTTTTTTTTTTTAATCGTCCCCGCACAACTGGGGACCATTAAACATGGGGGGACCGCTCAATCATTAATGAGCGTTTAAAAAACTACGGATATTAAAAAACATCTAGATATATTTTCTATGAATAAAGCAAATAAGGATTAATTAAATCTTTGTATTTTACTAAAAAAAAAAAAAATCTGAAATGGAAGGTGAATGACAGAAAAACAGAAAAGAAATGATACTCATTAGTTTAGAAAGTTATTTTCTTAATCCATACATAATAAATTAATTGAATAAAGATCCTCATTAATGAAATCAAAGAGGGATGCCATGTGTCAAGCAAAGATTGACTAAATTCAATGGTGGGCAGAAAAATCCTGCCCATATGTGGACAGAGGATTTGGTTCCCAAATAAAATTGGAATCTGATCATGTCAGGAGGTTCAACCGTTCAAGTGAAATAATTGCACAACTGTGTGCTATTAATGGTAGCAGTGTGTACTGCATACTGCTTTAAAATGCTTGCTAGGTCCAGTGCAACATTAAATTGACTATGCATTCTTAAAAAAAAAAAAAATTGAGGACTATTTTTTTTTATTAAAGGTTCCAATACACTCAGCATCTTTTAGATTTTTTTTTGCGAGAATTGAACTTGTAAGTAACACCATATATATATATATATATATATATAAGAGGTAATTAGGTTAGATGGACACATACAAGTCTAAAGCACGGTAGTAGTTGACTCCGCCGGTGAACCCGGTATGCTCGAATTTTCTTGTGAAGTAGTCGACATCTTCTTCTGAAAGCCAAGAAGGAAGCACTATTTCCTTCTCGGGCGGTGTCGAGAATCCCTTGTCCTTCGGTACAATCACCGGTTTCGGGTCATGGTACGTCAGAAACTTCTTCATCAACAGTTTCGTGTCGATCCGGGCGAATTCGCCTTCCGCTCTTTCGGTTTCCTACAAGACATCAATTTACAATGGAATGCTTTTCTTCTTTGATCATTTTTTTTTAACATAAATGATATATGCTTTTAATTTGCATTTAACTTTTGTCTGTACAAAATGAATAAATTCACATTAATTTGCAACCAAACCATTAAAGACAACAGTGTCATTTTTAGATTTTAGTATCACGGTTAATTATTCAATGTTCTGATCACATGTTCTTCAGACCAAAAACAGTAGAATAGAATTTAATGAAAAGAGACAGCCACCTCAAAGACAGGATCTATGCACCTAAACAAACAAAAACACACACACACAAGTAGTATGTGTGTATGAAATATATAGGAATAGCATGTAAATGAGAGATCATATGAGAAATATATATCAAACCTGGAAAGCACAGATATAGTAGTCATCACCAAAAACAAGCCTGAGAGTGTCAAGAGGCTTTCTAAGATTGTTTCTCGGCGTGAAGGCGACGCTAAGCGCCACCACGCTGCGTACCAAGTCCGGCCTAAACATGCACAAGTTCCATGCCACTATCGCACCCCAGTCATGACCCACCACAAACACCTTCATGGAAAACATCTCAAGCATTAATACAAGAATCAAGATTTCTTGTTGTGTGTGTGTGTGTATATAGTATGGCTAAATTACTACCAATAGTACTTCGACTTAAATGCTTACGGGGTCAAATTTTAGTATTTGATGTTCAAACAACAAATCCAATCCGTTAGATGTTCAATCTATATTAAAATGTGCTTGGAAACCAAATTTTATATTTTTTGGAATTTTTTTAATATTTATTAAGTTGTTTTGAAAATTCCTGCTTTTATTAAATTTCTGCGGCATTGAAAAACAGCGGTTTTCAAACCAGCTTAATAAATAGTAAAAAAATTCCAAAAAATGTAAAATTGGGTCTCCAAACACATTTTAATATAGATTGAACATCTAACGGTTTGAATTTGTTGTTTGAACATCACATACTAAAATTTGACTCCGTAAGCACTTAGGTCAAAGTGCTACCAGTAGCAATTTAGCCATACTATATATATATATATATATATATATATATATATATGAGGTTGACTTGGGTGAGTCATGGAGTAAAACGCGTTTATACTCCACGCCATATTTCCATTTTGAAAATCTAAACAACCGATCCGAACAGCTCAACATGATCTCCATATTGAAATGTACTTGGAGACTAAATTTTATATTTTTTTGAAATTTTTTACTATTTATTAAACCACTTAGAAAATGGTTGTTTTACTGTGAACAGTAAAAACAGTAAAAATTTCTGGACCGCCGGATCAGTGATTTTTAAAGTGGCTTAATAAATAGTAAAAAAATTCCAAAAAATGTAAAATTTGGTCTCCAAACACATTTCAATATGGAGATCGTGTTGAGCGGTTCAGATCAGTTGTTTGGATTTTCAAAATGAAAATATAGTGCCAAGTATTTACTCCATGGCTCATTTTAACCCAACTCTATATATATATAGAAAGAAAACTTAATTAATTATAACTAAAATAATGTTAATTAAACCAAAAACAACATTTTAGTATAATTTGCATTTGTACCATTAGTAGTTTTCCTACTGCTATAATTTAACATCAACAATTTTTTCCTATTCAAAAGAGAAAAAAAAATAATAAAAGAATCAAGATTTATTTTTAGATATAAATTAGAAGAAAGAAAACTTAGTGTCAGGTTCCAACCTTTTCTTCTCCGAGCACTTGAATGAGTGCAACAATGTCACCTACAATATGCAACATGGAGTAAGAGTCACACGACTTTGGCGCATCCGAGTCACCGAACCCGCGTAAATCAGGCGCCACAGCATGGTAACCACGGGATGCGAGGTAGGAGATCTGGTGCCGCCATGAGTACCACAGCTCGGGAAAGCCGTGCAGGAGGATCACCGTCGGTCCAGTCCCTTTCTCCGTTATGTGTACCTTAATGCCGTTAACCGACACAGTGCGGTGTGTTATCTCATCATGATCTCCTATCTCCCCCATCTTTGTGTGAATGTTCATGATCTCGTCATTTCCTATCTCCCCCATCTCTGTGTGAATGTGCATGTGGTATGGTGTGTTTGAGCTACCTAGCTAAGAGGTTGGCAATGCTTGGCATAGTTTTATATATATCAGGGAACTTTTTATTTTAAAATTAATTTTCGGAAAAGATATTGAGTGATTATTTTTTTCCAAAGAAAAAAATAGATAGTACCGCACTAATTAATGATATGTTTTCATAATCCGAATCCTCTAGGTATTTGACTCAAGTAAATTGAAACAGACGGTCCAGATTAACTCAAAACAGTGTCTATTCGGAGATGGCACAGGGGTCAGTATTAATTATTGGTGCTTTAAAATTTGTGCCAAGTTAATTAAAAGAACGATCATGGACCGTCCATTTCTAATTTGCTCGAGTCAGGTACATGGGGTACGTCATCCGAGTTCATGGTTCCACCATGTGCTGGTTTTTGGGACCGGGACAATAATACGAATTCAGTATTTTATAAATTTTAAATCTCATCTATTTTTCGAAGAAATAAACAACTAATTCATTTTTCGAAGATTTTATTAATGTCTCAATTAAAAAAAAAATTCTAACTTATATATAGACTATAGTGTAAAAATTTGTGGGTCGGTCATGGATCTTAATTTGAAAATGAGGTGCATGCATGCATGGATAATGGGTTATCGGGTGTGCATGTAGTAAGACCCCATAAATAATAAAGGTATATATATATATATATATATATATATCGATCGTCACGTCACACACATTCCTATGTATATGTATGGATCGAGGTGGGTGGTAGGGAAAGGATTTGATTTAAATTGTACTGTGTGGCAATTAATATATGTATTAAAACTCTGTGGTGTGGTGTTCGAATTCATTGTTTTCGTCTGGATAGAATTAAATGCGAGCGCGTACCGCCGTAGACTTAACCATTATGAGTTTGCTTCCACCGAGCCTAATTAATATCTTGCTCTGCATAGACTTATTTCCTCGGATACTTCAGATTGGACTTTGTATCTGCATGTACTGGATACGCATGCATATCTTTATGCATATAATAACATACACAGAAAGCTCAATTTTTTGAGCTCTGCAGGAATCGAACTCGCCGACTTAGGAGTGTAAAATAACCCCTAACCACTATACTAACTCATATTTCTTGTTAAAATAGTGTAGCTGTGATATTTAGTATAGTGCTATGATCAAGTTATATTTGTACATGTCATGCTATGATCAAATTTGAAATGACAATCACCACATGTTAGTCCTACCGTGACCACATATGAAGTTATGTTATGTTTTTTATTATTATTTTTATAATTTAAATTAGTTTATTCAAGATTCACCATTAATTCGGTCAAGATCTAATAGTTCTAATTACGCATGACTCGTATGATCGGATCTTTCGCGTTACGTGCCGTGCTAAAATTTCAAAATTAAGATTGTTATGTTACATGAATAGTCACGACACAAGAAATACAAATTACGGCACGTGAGCACCACACATGCCGTGACGTAATTGTGTCAGTACAGTGACGTTTTTAGATCGCTAATGAGAGTCGTCATGCCACAACTATACGTACGGCCGGTTAGCTCAAACATGCAAAAACGCCAATAAATTTCTGTACTGTGTAAAATTATAATTAGTTAGTATAAAAATTGAATATTCAAGATTTATGTAATCTCAATCTTATATAATTATTGTTGTATGTTTATTCAATACTTATGTACTCCCAATCTTATATACCTTATTCCTTGATTAATTGAGCATTAATTCTTTGATTTTCTCTTTTTAGAAAATTCGCAGAAGCTGCGAAGTTGTGAGAAGAAATCGAACTCTTGACCTTTGAATAACTAACAATTTTAGAACTTTTCTTTTAACTAACTGCATGTGCTACCTTCCCTTTCTCAATTCTTTGATTTTTACATCAGTTATATTTTTAAAAACAGATTTTTCTCATGAGTTATAAAAATCAACCTGTCTTTCCATTCAAATAATTTTTTTTATAAAATTTAGTCGAGAAATTTGATGTATGGCATTATTTTTATTTGAAGTGGACTTCTTCGATTCTAAGTGAAAACGAGACAATTTGAATTAGATAACTTGGAAAAAAGATAATTAATAATTAACTTTGTATAAAAGAATATCAATCTATTTTTAGTACAATGCTAACTCAGTCACACACCTGTAATTCAAAATTTGTTTGGTTTAATATTTAATTTTTTTTTTGAAGTTTTATTTACATTATTATAAATTTGTAGGTAATTATATATCCAACACCATTAATTTAAGCAGATGGCTTGACTTATAATCAAAGGATAAAAATTTGTATCTTTTAGGACAAATTTCATGTATATTCTTCAAAAACTGTAAATTTATGTATTTTTGTTATTATAAATTATAAAACAAAATCATATTGAATTATTATCTTTTCTATAAAAATTTATTTTACATTTATAAATTCCCCTTTTATCATCTATTAATATATATAGAGAGAGAGAGAGTGTGTGGCTAATTTGCTACCGGAAGCACTTCGGCCGAGGTGCTTCCGGGGTTATATTTTAGTGTGTGATGATCAAACAACAAATCTAAACCGTTAGATGTTCAATCTATTATAAAATCTGCTTGGAGACCAAATTTTACATTTTTTGGAATTTTTTTACTATTTATTAAGATGGTTTGAAATCGCTGTTTTTTAATGGTGCAGAATTTTAATAAAAACAACGATTTTCAAACCATCTTAATAAATAGTAAACAAATTCCAAAAAATGTAAAATTTGGTCTCCAAACACATATTAATATGGAGAACAAGATGAATGGTTCGGATCGACCATTAGGATTTTAAAAACTCGAAATCCAAGCCGTTGTATGGAGGGGTTCTATGCTATGCATAGCATGCTAGCATATTCATATATATATATATATATAGAGAGAGAGAGAGAGAGAGAGTGGCTAATATGCATTTGGTTGCATATGGACCGAAGTGCTTACGGTCCAAATTTCATTTTTCATAATCCAAACGGTCAATCTGAACCGTTCATCTTGTTCTCCATATTAATATGTGCTTGGAGACCAAATTTTATATTTTTCTGAATTTTTTTACTATTTATTAAGTATTTTACAAAATTGTTGATCCAACGGTAGCTGCTGATTTTACTGTTTTGTTAAGCTACTGTTGGATCAACAATTTTGTAAAATACTTAATAAATAGTAAAAAAATTCAAAAAAATATAAAATTTGGTCTCCAAGCACATATTAATATGGAGAACAAGATGAACGGTTCAGATCGACCGTTTGGATTTTGAAAAATCAAATTTGGACCGTAAGCATTTTGGTCCATATGCAACCGAATGCATATTAGCCACTCTCTCTCTCTCTCTCTATATATATATATATATATATATATATATACAGAGAGAGAGAGAGAGAGATAGGCTAATGTGCTTTCGGTATCATATGCACCGTAACCCTCTATGCAACCCATAGCACCATAGCCAAATCCTATATATATATATATAGAGAGAGAGAGAGAGAGATGAGCTACGCTACTCCATGGAGTAAAACGTGTTTGTACTCCACGCTGTATTTTCATTTTGAAAGTCCAAACGACCGATCCGAACCGTTAGATGTGATCTCCATATTGAAATGTGCTTGGAGACCAAATTTTATATTTTTTTTAAATTTTTTACTATTTATTAAGCAATTTTGAAATTGCTGTTTTACTATGAACAGTAAAAATTTCTGGACAATCGGATCAGCGATTTTCAAAATTGCTTAATAAATAGTAAAAAAGTTCCAGAAATGTAAAATTTGGTCTCCAAGCACATTACAATATGGAGATCATGTTGAGCGGTTCGGATCGGTCGTTTGGATTTTCAAAATAAAAATATAATGTCATGGAGCACCAATGCGTTTTACTCCATAGAGTAGCGTAGCTCATCTCTCTCTCTATATATATATATATAACAAGGTTCTAAATAGTGACTATAGCGCTATACTTTTAAGTTCCGAAAAAGTTATGGTGCAACCATTGTTAGCTATTTAGAATCATTATAAAAGAAAAGCGGTTAATAGCATTATAGCTTTTGAGGTCTGAAAAAGCCAATGTTCTAAATAGCGCGCTATAGCGCCGCTATAGTGTTTTCTCCCATAAAAGCTATGGCGCTATGTCCAAATAGCGTTGCTATAGCGCGCTATTTCGCGCTATAGTGCCGCTATTTGGGTATAGCGCAATTTTTTTAACCCGGCCGCTATGACGCAATAAACGCTATTTAAATCATTGGAAAAAGCTATAATGCAGCTATTGCATAGCTATAGATAGCTATTTAGAACCCTGATATATAGTCTTCTAATTTAAAAGTTTCTGGTGGTAAATGGTTCATTTTCAACTATTTATGACAAAGTGGATTTGATGAGAAAATATTCTTATCTACCATATTTTATAGACTACTTTTCTGATTCTGGAAAAATGTTTGGAAGCCTTTTGACATAAGAAATGGATCGAGTCAAATTATGACACCTTTGATTTGACTTGTGAATCTATGTTTTGGCTTTCACTGATTAAGATAAGAATCAAAGCAAAAGTATAACAAAAGATTATGATTAACCAAAGATCATCTAGCAAGCCGTGATTTTTGAAAAAGAAAAAAAAAATCCATCACTGTTTGAATGATTAAAAACAAATGCTAAGCAAAGGAATTTATTGCAAACATTAATAAAAATTCCTAGCTACTTCGAATTATATACAAGAAAAATAATTAAGGGGAAATTTCATGTATACTCCATACAAAAACTTTAGAATTACATATTTCCCTTCAAAAGTTCATAATATCATATTTAATCTTCTAAATTTCAAAAACTCACAAATTTACCCATTTTATTGTCTCGTTTATTAAAACTCATACTAAATTTATAAAATATCCATTTATTATTTATTAAAAAAAAATATAATATGTTTCAGATAAATATCAATATTCTAATTAGACGATTTTCCATGACAAATGGGCTACTTCTGATGCTTATACAGTGACATCAAGGTATATGCTTGTGTAACTGTCAGAAGTAGACAAATTACACATATGCCCTCAAAAGCCGTCCAATTAGATCAATGACATTTATTCTAAAACATTCTACATATTTTTTTTCTTTTTCTTCTAAGGATAAAATGGATATTTTATGAATTTGACACCTTTAGTTTTAATATAAGAGATAATAAAATGAATAAATTTGTGAATTTTTAAAATTTAGAACGGTAAATAAATATAATATTATGAATTTTCGAGAAGAAAATACTTAATTTCAATTTTTTTTAGGATATACATGAAATTTCCCCAATAATGAAAGCATCACTGCCCACTGGATTTTAAGGTCTTGAGAAGTCTCTAGAATTCATTATATAAATAGGCTTTTATCGGAACCTTCCAGATAGCATATGATTAATGCTTTCATGATATAATGCAGTTGCCTCTTATGAAAAGCAACACATGGGCCTTCTTTTTTACTAGGCTTTATACCAAATTCTACCCCAAAATTCCTTGAAGGAACTTTCCAGACAGTACTCGTTCTCTCCATTTACCAGGGACTAATTCTATGAGCTACAACTACCAGCCCACAGATAATTTTTTTTTTTTTTTTTTTTGAAAATTTGGTATTGGACTACCAAAGCTTTATTGGGAGAATGCCCATATCAATTATCTCGTTATCTCCATTTATGTGGAAATGGAGAGGATGTCCATACCAATTTTGTAACCATTCTTTCCTTTCCCACAAAATTGTGGCCACAAATTGGACTCCTCTGCCGCTTGAGCACACATATAATGTTGTTTAGTATAATCACAACTGGATAAAATATGAATAGTAAAACAATTTTCATTAAAACCCATAAAATAGTACAAATTACACGGTGGATAAAGTCCTTCGGATATTACTACTGATTACAATTTATTGAGAGAAAAAGTTAAGAAAAAAAATCATCATAATGAAATTTGACTGTTGTAAACAAATCTCAACCTAAAAATGGTTACATGTCTCTTTCTTTTCTCAGCAACTGAAGAAAATAGTCTACAAACCTGCCAACATTAGAATTTAAGATGTTACAAAAATTTTACAAATACAAACAATTCGAGAATCCATATTAGCAAATTTGAGCACCTAAACTACCAAAAATTACTAAATTCAAAGTTCAAAAGCAGGGTAGTCGTCGAAATTCCAGAGCATCTGCTGAGTGGGTCCCACTGTCGGGCCCTGGACTTGTGGCGCCACCGCCACCTCATTGGCCACCTCAGGCTCTATACACCGGCTTCCTTCCATGTACGGTAAACCGTAGAAATCCATGTATTTCTCATAAGCCATCAATTCCTCTGACAATTCCTTCACCTCATCGACCGTTTCCATCTCAACTTTCGGCACAGTGATCGGTAAATTATAATTTTCGACCGAAAAACCGTTTGAATTCAAATCCAATTGGGTTGATTTGGGTATAGGGTTTGGTTCTTCATTCGGGAAATTGACCTTGGCTTTCTTGCCACGAATGCGACGTGCCTCACGGTCGTATGCACGAGCGGCGTCCTCAGCAGTTGCAAATGTGCCAAGCCAGACACGAACACCTTTTATCGGGTCACGGATCTCGGCCGCCCATTTTCCCCATGGCCTCTGACGGATACCCCGATAAAGATTCTTCCTTACACGCTTCTTTGACACTGATTTAAATCAAAACAAAATAAAATTACAATTTAAGCATTTAACATTTAAACATCTAAATTGAAGCTAGAAATGAGATAAAAGGTCGAACCTTTTTCCTGAGGGAAGGAGAGAGAGTCGGAATCGGAATCAACATGATGCGAATTAGAGTAGGCGGAAGCGGCGGCGTCAGGCCACAAATCGGCAGCGGAGAAGCGATTGCTATTCCTCCGAGGAGGGTTTCTCTTAGGTATAAAATCGTTGATGATAGCGCCTCCACACATTGTAGCTCCTCCTTGATGAAACAAAGAAACAAGCTTTGATTTGATTGATGTGGTAAAAGAGAAGACTTAGATGGATAGATCAGGAATTAGAGTTGATTTAAAGTGGGATTGAGTTGATTTCAACTTGGATAAGGAGTGTGTTTGTTGTGTTTATATATATATATAGTAGATGAGGTTTAAGCGCGCGATATTTTGGGATGGATCTGTTAAGGGAACAGGATAAGGATGGAGGTACAAAGAAAGCGCGGTGCAGACCACGCGTCCGGACAGGTTGGGTCCAGTCAGAACGAAATCGTATCCTCTAGATTAACTCAAAAGGGTATCTTTTCAGTTAAGGAATTCTAACCATCCGATCTGTTTTAAGATTCGTGAAGACTTGATCCGTACTAATATTAAAGAACCCCCAATATCATAAGCAGAGACCGGATTGGCTCCTTTTAAAATCAGACGGTTGAGATTCATTAACACAAGAGATTCCTTTTTGAGCTAATGCAGAGGATACGCATTGAGTCAGAACGTCATTTGCGTCGCAGTAGAAGTCACGTCATCATATGCGTAATTCCATCATTTTCTTCCTTCCTCATTCTCTGTAAAATTTCAAAAGAGTATCTTTTTTAGTTTAATACATCTCGACCGTCTGATCAGGATTGGAGTCAATTTGACATACTCCTATAACGCACGGGGGCTTTTAATGTTAGTGCGGATCTCAATTGAACAGTTCGGATTTATTAACGCATGTTCCGTGGAGGATATGAATTCTATTGCTCATCCGGAAGTTCATATCTAGTGCAATACTATACGAGTGCGTATCCTCTGAGATATCTCAAATTTAACGTGACCGACGTGTCAAGTGCCTATTCGGGGCTGATGTAGGGGGTTCAGTATTATGTGTGCTTTGAGATTCGTGCAGAACGTATTTAAACGGTTGGGATTTTCCATAAAGTCACGCAAAGTTGGAGATATCTCAGAGGATATGAATTCATACTATACATGAGTACAATTAAATCTTTTTTTCTTTGAGAAAAAGTACAATTAGATATGAATTATTAATTTTTGCTTGGAATGAATCACAAAACAGATCTATCTATATATAAATGAGAGGATTCAAATGCCTCCAATATTTTGTGCCCTCATAGTACAAAATAAAACTGTTAGATGTGATCTATGTTATTTTTTCTCTGTGTCTATAAAAAATTATCACATTTTGATTTTGCTTTTATATAAATTAATAAGTTGAAAAATCAACGCCTATAAATTATTCACATTAGTATACATTTTTACAAGCTCAAGATGGCAACCAAAATAAAATTGAAATGCTATAATTTTTTATACGTGCATAGATAAAATGTAGTTTATATCCAACGGTTTTATTTTTAATTTTTAAGATTTAAATTTTGAGTTATTAAAGTTTTTAAAAACGGAGACATGATGGAGGCTCAAATAATTGAGGCATTTGAACCCTCCTCTATATAAATTGACACCGAATTTCAATTATAGTGACAAATGAATTATTCAGATTCAGTTCGACAGGATCAAAAATGTGTGATTCAAGAATAATTCGGATATAATTCAGAAATAATACGGAATGAAGTCAAAAAATTAAGTTCTAAATCAGAGAAATTTTGACACTTAGATAACAACTTCAATACAAATTTTTTATGTACAAAAGATCAAGTTTAAACTTTAAAAGCGAGTGACGTTGTCTAGTCAGATGCTTGACACTTAAAGTTCCTCTTCTTTTTTCAGATTTAGTTGGCTGGTTCCAAAAAGATCTGAACCATTAATTTCATATCCAACCGTTCAAATCTTCATTAATTATGCAATGAATTATTTTTAAATTGGAGAGGATTCTAAGAGATTGATAAGGTTTTGAGGCCGTAACATGTGATGGTTTAGCTAGTCTATAAAGATATGAATACCTCATAATTTTAATTTTTTTTTTTCAGATTTCAAAATCAAGGCGGGACAAATTTTTGCGAATTTAACACGAATAAAATGTAAAATTCTTAAAATTCGTAAAGTTCATCAATAATTCGTTTAATTCGCTACTTAACGTTTTATTCGCTCATTGATTCACAGAGTGTTTAAATCTGAATTATTCACGAATAATTTGTAAATACTGTAATCACTCGGCGAAATTTAATAAAAAATAATTGTCATCGGCTAGGTAACTGGATTTAATAAGATTTAATAGTCAAATTATTATTTTATGAAGTTGGCATGCAAATCTGAAAAACATTCATACGGCGTGAGATCGGGTCAAATAAACAGGTCAAACTTTTTTTTAATTAGCGCAGTATTTAGTTTACTTCCATCCTTACTCACTGACTTGTGGAGCCCATGTTACAGAGGCAAGTGAGTTGTACTCTCGGAACATTACAAGGATGCCGCACGCCACAAGGAGAGGAAAGGAAGGGTCTTGAAAGGTGACAACTTGTCAACTCTCCAGTTAATAGACGTCTGGTAATAATCACTTTCTTGGAGAATAAGATAGCCTGCCTGGCCGCTATTTAAGAAATTTTATGTATACCCCTTGCAAGTTTTGAAATTAATTTTATGTATTTTCTCCTCTAAAATTCATAATATTATATTTATCTTTTTAAAATTTTAAAAATTACAGATTTATCAGATTATTGTCTTTTGTATTACAATTCAAATTTATAACATACTCATTTTATCAATTATTAAAAAAAAAATATGTAACCCTGGAAAGAAATATTTCATATTTAGTTAGCCTAAATGTGAGGATTAGTGATTCATTTTTTTTTTATTTGTGACAATTGTTAAATTTATGATAACAAACTTTGATGAATTTTAATAAAAAAAAGAAATAAATTTATTAAATTTATGAGATTTTTAATTTTAGAATGACAAATATGATATTATAAATTTTGGAGGGGAAAATACGTAATTTTAAAATTTTGAAGGGTATTCATAAAATTTCCCCTATAAAAATAAGAGGAGAAAGATGGGTTAGATTGAGAGTCTCACGTCAAAGTGCAGGACAGCACGAGCACACAGAATAGAATTTGTGCGCGGCGGTGGCCGCTGTTTCATTTCAATTTTAGACTTTTAGTACAAGGTTGGTAAGGTTTGTGGTGTACTCCAACAAAATATAAAATTACAACAATGCTTCTAGAAGCTAAGAATTAACCTACGTCAACTCAAATTTTAAAAATATATAATAAAATCTTACAAGAGTCAGATCGGTGCATATTAGAAATCAGTTTGGCAATGAATTAAAATATTTATTTTCAAAATTTAAACAATAGATTAAGATTATTAAACATAATTTTTATATGAGAATATATTTAGATATCAAATTTTAAACTTTTGGATTTGTTTATATTTTTTAAATGGATAGAAAATTACTAATTTATATTGTTAAGAATTTTTAGATTAAGTATTTTTTTTATCTATTCAAAAAAATTAATATTTTTTAAAAAGATGTATAATTTCGTATCCAAATTCATTTTGATATAAAGCATATTTATAACAGCAAGTCCGAGGCAGCCCACGCCGATTGAGCGGGTAGCACAGGAGCGCCAGCCTCGTACTCCAAAAAGAGAGAGCCTAGGACGCGATTCAAATAGACTATTTGAACTTTGAAAATATTGATATGGATTCGCTGCACCGATTGATCTGTAACATACATATAACCATAGCCCTTTGTTACCACGATACTTCATATATAATTTCGTATCATATCTGATACGTATCGATATCCATACATGTATCCCATTGAAAATTAATGTATCATCGTATCCGATACGATACCAGTACCCGTATGGTTGTATGGTGGTTGTACGTAGTGTTTTGAAAAAAACCGATCGGTCCAGGAACAGACGGGACCAACCGTGGAACCAACCCATACTAACTCAGATCGTGGTCAAAACCCGGACCGGCCCGAACTGAGGATAAAGAGGGTTTTAGCACGTTTTTTAGTGTGTTTTTTTCTACTAGTTTCGGACTAACCCAGACGATTCTAAACCTGTGGACCAAAACAGGCCATAACTGGACTAATCTTGGATCGGACTGTGCCTAAATCATGGAAAACCGTGCTAACCCATGGTCAAAACTGTGTAAAATTGTGCTAACCCATGGTTAAAACCGTGCTAAATTGTGCCTCAATCATGCTAAACCGGACCAGACTGTTGTCAAAACTTCCAGTTTCTTTTTAGATTGATAAATTCAAATTTTAAAGTTCAAAATAAAATAAAAACGGTTAGACCTGTGGACCGGATTGAACCGGATCATGGACCGGACCAATCCTTGTGAGTCTGGACCATGGTCTTTAGCATGGATTTGGATCATCCTCTCTAAATTTGGACCATCTAATCCGAACCGTGTGGACCTGTAGATCAAAGAGACCTGTGGACCGGAGAGATCCATAGACCTAGAGATTTTGGACCGGACCGGACCAAACCGTTTGCAAAACACTAGTCGTATGCATGCAACGTAGCCGTAGCTAGGGGTGGAAGATAGTGCATTTGAAAGGTGGCTGAGTAAACCCCAACATTTCCAAAATAATTTAACTAGTATTTAGAAATTTTACTAAAGTTTATATTTTGCATGTTTCAGCGCCCTGTTATGATACATAAAATTTAAAGAGTTAATATGTAAAAGTAACATCAATTTTTAATTGGTTTGGGATGGTTTCACGTGACCCGTGACCAAAGTCGAAAGCTGTTTAATATTATATAATAGAAAGTGATTTAATATTATAATATAGAAAGTCACAAGTTAAAATTAAAAAAAGACAACATGCGCTCGGAAACCCAAAAAAGAATAAATTATTGTAAGTTTATAAGAACGAAAAAAGCTGTTCTACAAATAGAAAGCAAAGAAAGTTGTTTCTCCGGTTAGAAAAAAAAAAATTCAAAATAAGAACGATAAAATTAACGCTCTATTAATAATCATTCTATATATTTTGAAAATAGTAAATTAATTTCTGAAGTTAGAAAATTTCAAAAGAAAAAAGATAAAATTAGCGTTATCATTTACGGGTTTTCTATATATTTCGACGTCTATATACTTAATTAAAATTTTAGCTCAGATGAGATTATTGTCGAATTTGATCTTTTAGAAAAGTGTAGGTCTAAATTAAAAAAATATAAAAAAATATTATGTTTGAATATACTATATTTCTTTTTTGTTAAACATGTCATTTATTGGTGTTTGTTAATTATTGTAAGTTTTCTAAAATCAAATAGTGAAAAATCATATTATTTTATTTTTTATAATTTTTTAATTTTATTATAATATTTTTTGAGTACATGATGTTTAGTCAGTTAGCTCTCTATACTCAAAGTTGTGTTCCGCCCCTGCCATAGCGTCACTCAAATAACAATACTGACCTGAACTATTGCAACAATTCAAATTATTGGGCTTGATCAATATGGGCTTTATATTGAACCTTTGTGTTGGGCCTAATTCAATATATTTATGGGCTTCATGGTGAAGCTTGAAGTGACTTGCTAGCTCATATAACTAATAAATTCCCTCAAAAGGCAAGTAGGAGTGTCTTTTTTTCTATTTCCATTTCAATGGGCCTTAGGCATTTACAGGTGCTTCATTTGCAAAAAGAAAACATGACACTACAAGTTCTTGATAAATTCAAACCATTCATTAATCCATTTTAGAATAAAGGCTCTTTATACATAGATATTTGAGAAACAATGTAATTTGAGTAGAACTAGGGTGTTCTTAAGTTCACCAAGTTCTTTAGTGAATTCAAATCTAAAAACTGTTAAATCGGCTTTAAATGACGAATTCGAACAGTTTAAACTCGTTTACCTTACAAGTGATGTGTTTATATATGAAAATTTTAAACATTTAAATTAATTTAGTATAAAGTCAAGCGGTAAAAAAACTTTCAAAAAATGAATGCATTAAAATTAATTTATTAACCTTCTAATTTTGACCAATTGACTTTATACTAAATTAATTCGAATATTTTAAAATTTCACATGTAGATGCATCACTTATAAGGTAGACGGGTTTCAATATTCAGATTTGTCATTTGAAGCCGATTTGACAGATTTTAGACTTAAATTCACGAAGGAGCTTGGTAAACTTAAGAACACACTAGTTCTGCTCATGTAATTTTATGGCAAGAACAATGTTTCTCATCTATCTAGATATCTAATTCTTGATATATTGAGTGCTGTAGAATGAACAGCACTAGTACAATACATCTACAGTGTGGAGCTGACAGGTGGTCCCGCTGTTAAGTATATTATTTTCTCTGATTTTTTCTCCTGAAATTTCTAGCCTCTTCTTCCACTTTCAAGAAAAAATCGCAAATGAAAGGTTTCGTCAAAGTAGCTATTGCCTTCTGTATGTTTTGTTAGTATAAGAGGTATAAGAGGTAGAGTAAACTATGAGGTATTTCCATGTGTTGTTGGGTTCAAATTGAATGGAAAATTGTGAAACAGTGTTGCTGCAACTGATTTAGAGTGTGTTTGAATGAAGACTTGAGTTAGTGAGAATAATGAACTAACTTAAATTTGAGACAGTGAATTCAACTAAAAAGTTGAGTTTGTAAAATAGTATGCTAACTTACAAAAGACAAACAAATAATAGTCCTTTTATGTTAATCCAAACAGATCCAAACATAAAATAGTAATTAAGAATAGTAGTTAACTCGAGTTAACACTATTATTTGTCTCATTTAAACGCACCCTTAGTTTTAAATGTGGCTCAGATGTTTGGTGTAGTCGCAAATTTGTTGAATTCTATGGTATGCTTCTAGTTACAGTGTAAATAAAAAAATATTAATTCATACTTATTTCAATACGGGTATTTTCGTTTGTCAAATTTTTGTTGGGAATTTTATGGGTTTGGGTTGTTCTCAATTATTCTCATTTCCTAATTATCATATTTTTTTTATCAAAAGAAACTAATATAAAAAGGATAAAAAAAAATATAGATATAGATAATTATCTGTATTCATATATGCCGATTTTTTTAATATCTAACATTAAATATAAATTAACAGATCTGATTAGTTTGATTGAAATTTTTTAAAAATGCCCAGGTCGGCAAAAGTTTCAGCGGTCTGGTATTTTTTTTCTTTTTGTGAAATAGTATATAATTTAATATTTTGATTGTGTGATCTCTTTGACAGATTGCAATGCAGTTTTGAACAAATAATTGATTTAATAGGAGAAACAACCTGAATGAATGTTAATTTAACGTAATTGATTTAATATAATTTAGTATAATTAGCATATTTTAGTTTATTTTAGTATAATTTAGTATAATTAGCATAATTTAGTTTATTTTAGTATAATTAGCATAATTTAGTAAAATGTAGCATAATTTAGTATAATGGAGCAAATTTGGTTTATTTTAGTATAATATAGTATAATTAGCATAATTTAGTATATTTTAGTATAATTTAGCATAATTTAGCATAATTTAGTATAATTTAGTTTAATTTAGTTTAATTTAGTTTAATTTAGTGTAATTAGCATAATTTAGTATAATGTAGCATAATTTAGTATAATGTAGCATAATTTAGTATAATTAGCACAATTTCTAATATAGTATAAATAACATAATTTAGTATAATTTGGCATAATTTAGTTTATTTTAGCATAATTTAGCATAATTTAGCATAATTAGCATAATTTAGCATAATTAGCATAATTTAGCATAATTAGCATAATTTAGCATAATTAGCATAATTTAGCATAATTTAGTATATTTTAGTATAATTAGCATAATTTAGTATATTTTTGTATAATTTAGCATAATTTAGTACAATTTAGTATAATTTAACATAATTAGCATAATTTAGTTTATTTTTAAAAGCTCTATTCATGCAGATTATACTAAAATATCTTAATTATGCTAATTATACTAAAATAAACTAAATTATGCTAATTATACTAAAATAAACTAAATTATACTAAATCAATTACATTAAATTAACCCTTATTGTGGGTTGTTTTTCCTATTAAATCAATTACCCGTTCAAAATTGCATTACAGTCTGCCAAAGAGATCACACAATCAAAATGTTAAATTATATACTATTTCAAAGAAGAAAAAAAAAATACCCAGCTGCCAAAATTTTGGCCGGCCTCGGCATTTTTAAAAATTTTCAACCAAACTAGTAAAACCTGTTAATTTATATTTAATGTTAGATATTAAAAAAAAATCGGCTATATATATGTATGATGTATCCACACAATCAAATATCCAAAAAATTTAAAAAATACATACACAAATAATTATCCATATATGTATTGTACAAAGGGATATTGAAATAATAATAAAAATATAAATGCAGATAATAATGAGGCGTATCCGCTTTTAAAATTGAAATCGTACTTATATCCATATTTACATAAATTATATTTTTACCTGTATCCCTAATTCTCTATCCACAAACTATTCATATCCGAATATCTAAATACACATCCAAATACACTAATACACAAATACACAAATAGTGTCTGATCTGTTGGTCAATGCTCGGTCTTGCTACAAAGTACAAACAATGGAAAGTACAGAGAGAGAGAGAGAAACAAATAATTAGAGAGAGATGCTTTAGAATGAATATTAAATTGTCATTACATTAAATCAATCATACAACTTTGGAAACATGCAACATGCTTCAATACATGCATCTTAATCATATTAATTATATTATAGTACATGTATTATGACCAGTCAAAGTTGATCAATAACTGTCCTAACTAACTTTTTGTACACAGGATTTTCTGTGGCCATGTCCTCAAATCGCGCCGTAAATTTCTCCATAGGATTCTCTTTTGTTGTTTATGTTTCCACTTTAATTGCCTTTACTCCTTTTTGAAAGGAGAACGATGCCCAATGCAGACTCAACTGCTAAGAGCAGTTGGTACTGTTTTTGCACACCTTTCAAAGTTAAGATCTTGTATGGACATTTCTGTGGTGTTTATTGTGTGGCAGGTTACTATTTGCAAGGACAGACTTATCTTATTTGGTAAGAATTAGAGTGAATATTGATTTGATTTAGTTTGGTTCAAATCGAAATAAAATATGCAAACTAAGTTTTTATTCAGTTTTGAAAAATACAACCGATCTGAACGGAATAAAATTATCAACTGAATTAAAAACAAACCAAGCTAAACAAACTGAACTAAATTTCGATTTGTTCAGTTGATACTGAAATAAAATAGATAAACTAAAAATTTATTCAGTTTTAAAAAAAATACAGCCGAATCGAGCATAATACACTTATCAACTGAATTAAAACCAAATCAAACAAACCAAACTAAATTTTGGTTTGTTCAGTTGAAACCAAAATAAAAAAAGCAAACAAAAAATTTATTCAGTTTTCAAAAATACAACCGGCCGATCAAAATAAAATTATCACCAAATTAAAACCAAACTAAACCAAACCGAACTAAAATTCAGTTTGTTCGGTTGAATCCGAAATAAAATAGGCAATCTAAAATTTTATTCGGTTTTCAAAAATACTATCGGACGGAACAAAATAAACTTATCAACCGAACTAAAACCAAATCAAACAAGCTGAACTAATTTTTTATTTTATTTTTTACGTTGAACCGAAATAAGAAAACTAATCATAAAAATAAAAAATTATTAAGATGGATTTTAATTTTTTACTTGATTCAGTCTAACCAGTTTTAAACAAAACTAAGAAATATACATTATGTCGTAATTTTTTAATTTTTAAAATGCTTGGTTCGGACGAGTAACGAGTTTAATTTTTTTTTTTTGTCAGTTCGGTCTAACCGATTTCAAAGTTTTCTAAATCGAACCGAACCAAACCATTCAATTTAATCGGAAAAGCCGAACCGTTTAATCTAAACTCTCTTAGTTCAGTTTAAAACCGATTAAACTGTACCCGATGAACACTCCTGTGTAAGAATAATTTGTGAATGAATCGCCAATTCGCCATACCATAAGTAAGTATAGCAGTATCCACATGATATGGTGGGTAGTAGTAAATAAAAAACCTACCAGGGGGGAAAGTGGATATCTTTGTGTAGGTTCATAGGGGGTCACACTCAGCCGCTCAGGTGTCATTTCTCAATTTAATCCAACCTATGGCCTATGCTATGTCTCTTATGGGATTTATTGATTTGTCTTAACATAATATAATCTTACATGTAAGTTCTATATTTGGAAATTTAATATTGTAAAAGTTATGTATTAAATAGCATATAATGCATTTTAACATGTAGGTTCTATATTTGGAAATTTATAGAACCAATTGAAAAAATATATATATAGATTAAAGCATTTTTAAAATATATCCTATGGCACAAATTTAGCTAATAAACTATTTTTTAATCTTAATACATTGTAAATTGGTAACTTTTGGATGACTAGATTAGTTTCATTATCCAAAAGAATTATTAGTGTTGTTGTTTTCTAAATTAAAAAATACATATATATTATCCTACATAAATTATTGTAATTCCAATCAACATTGTCTTTTATTTTGCGGAGTTGGTTCAATCAACTTTAAGTTCGATGGGTTTCAGAACTATCTGATTCGTTTTAAGATTTGTGCGCTTCATTTTTAATATTTACATGCACTCGCTTCAATTTTCATATGCACTGATCTTAAAAATGATCGGATAGTCTTGAAACCTATCAGACTTTAAAGTAGACCCGATAGTCATTGGATCTACTCTGTTCTCTGCCTTTTCATATTCTTTCATATCACTTCTCCATCAACATAAACAAATTTTAGACATTATGTAAGAAGGAACTTAAAAAATCAACTTAGTGTTAATTGAATAAAAAAAATTGCAAACACATTGACATATTGGGTGGTATAAATATATTGCTCACAAGAAATATAATATATGGCGTTCTCAACGCATTTCCAGAAACAAAAAAATGTAACATTTTTTTAATCACACCCTCCTTTAAGAACAAAGAGATATCCAACTTTACAAAATAACTAACAATAATACATGGTATTAATTGCATTTGCAGTGACTTTTGCAAGTGGAGGAATTTTTTTTTTTTTTTTTATGTCAGTTCATATAAAGATAGGTAATAATAGATAGGTAGAAATTCACTTCATACAAAGATTTTAGATCAATTTAAAAGTAATGATTTCTACATCCAAAAATATACTAAAAAAAAAAAAAAAAAAAAATTAGTTTTTAAGTATATTTACATATGAAAATCATGTTAAATTATTCAGACCAACTAATATTAATCTATAATACAAATTAATCTACACTATGCACAACATCATAGCCGAAATTTTTATTAATACCCAAAAAAACAAAATTACGCAGTCTATCCATTTTCTGATGAGATTTTGAAAATTGTCCCTTCCGGTTACTAAATAACTGAACAAAGGTCTCATTTTCAGTTATTTAGTCCCCGGATTCAGAAAAATAATCCAATTACTAAATAACCGGAAAGGAGCCCTTTGTCGAGTTATTTAATAACTGGACTTGTAATTTTTTTTATAAAATTCGAAAAGCAGTAAAATCTCAAATAGTGAAAGGGAGATAGAAAGATAGACTTGCAATTTTTTATACTGATGCAACTTTTTCGGATCCTCTCTCCCTCCAAAACTTTTTCAACCTTCTCTAATCAGGTGTGGATTCTCTCCAATGCAAAAGAATTGATTGGATCACTACTTAAGATCTGCACCGTTTGATCTGAAATTAATGCTTAAGATCCTTTTAAACCCATCCAACTAAATCTGGGATATAGGAGAGAAACTTAAAAGTGTTAAGCCCTTTGACCCCTCCCTCTTGTCTCTCACTGATACCTTCTCAGTTCTTACATAGAGAGGGAGAGAGAGAGCTTTTATTTTCTTTATGTAGAAAATAGAGCCTCTAGCTCTATGTGTCAACGACAAGCTCTGCTTCACTGTGCGCGCGCTCTCTCTCTCTCTCCTAAAAAAAATTGCGAGTCCGGTTACCAAATAACGGACCTCTCTTCCAGTTATTTAATAACCGGAAAAGAGACCTTTATCTAATTATTTAGTAATTAGATGGGGCAATTTTTGAAATTTCATCAGAAAATAGATAGATTGCTTAATTTTGTAGTTTTTTTGGGTAGTAATAAAAATTTCAGACATTATAGGCTCACTCATGAACAAATATGAATCATTTATTCAAAAATGAGGTAATAAAATGTAGTCTCCATCAGTGTTGTAAATAACGGTATGCGCTCATCAGACCGATAGAGTTTGGACTAATCAGCTTAAACAGATATTTTTTACAACAATGGTCTCCACTAGACACTAAGCGCAAGAGACGGAGAGCAAAAGTTATTTGATATTTCATATTTTTGTAGGGTAATGGTGGTCAATCCAAAATTTCAAATATAGACATGTAACGGAAAACTGCCAATAAATTCATCAGCCATTGATGCTTATCCACAATCCAGTGACCAAACAGAGAAAAAGCAAACAAATGGGGCCAGAAGGTTTGATTTTATGCATTTTATATATTGGAAACTAACATGGGTTGGTTAATTAAATGTGACCCGTCAATGTATTCCCTGTGAAAAGGGTATTTAGGCAACCAATAGGAATAGAACAAGTAATTTAGTACCATCTCAGAGAACTCATGTGACTATTCTGACAAAAACAGGAGCAGGCCCAAATATTTATAAAAGCACCCCTGTAAAATGTTTATTTTATATAGTATCTTTTTCAGTGTTTCAATGACAAAATATTTTAATATCCACATTTATTTTTCCTCCCAATAAATACAGCTGTGACTGTCAGTTATGATGAGTCAATTGTTAGGATAATATTGTTTTAAACCAACTTGAGAATTTATCATAATCATGTTTATTTTTATGGAATATCAAATTTTAGTTGGGTTGTGATAGAAAAGTACATAAATAATGCTTTCTTAAACTGTTAGAATAATATTGATTTAAGTGTAGAGTTAAAATGTTTTATTGTTTTAATTATTCTCACATTCTTATCTTTGTTTTCAAAGTTCAAACAGTCAATTCAAGTTGCTCAACATAATCTCCACAATACAATATGTTTGGAAACAAAATTTTATATTTTTTGAAAACTTTTTTACAAAAACAATGAAATATATTAATCCTACTGTTGTTTTAAACCAACTTTTTTTTTGAGAAAATATCAGATCTTTGTTGGGTTGTGGTGCAAAAGCACCTCAATAAATGCATTTATTAACTCTATATACCCCTTCTAATATATGATATATGATATAAATATATCCTCTAATTCCTGTCAAATTAAACCAAAACAGAGTCTCAAAATATTTTGGCGCTCTATAAATAAAGCCTTCCTTTTCCCTCCACTTCTCAAGGGAGAGAAACAGAGCTTGTTCACACTTGCCACCAACTAATGGCCACCTCCAGTGCCTCTTCCTCTGTCATGTCTCTCTTGTTTGTCTCTCTGCTTCTCACCTCTGCCATTGCATTTCCAGCACACAACACACACTCCACACACCCCAACCATGGCCAAGCATCTCACAACTATAGAGATGCTCTCACTAAATCCATTCTCTTCTTTGAAGGCCAAAGGTCTGGGAAACTCCCCTCCAGTCAGAGAATGAAATGGAGAGGAGACTCTGGTCTCTCCGACGGCTCAGCCATGAATGTACATCTCTCTCACCTTCTGTTGTTTATTTATTTTTAATGAGAAGATTATTTAGTTCAGTACTGGTGTACTTGTGTTAACAATATATTATTTGAAAACAAACAAGTGCTAACATTTCTATACTGTTTAATGAAAAATAAAAAAAAATGTTATTTGTACAAATGGACAAATTTTTATCCATTTTTGGAATGTCATTGTTATTTGTTAGATAGAAAAAAACATTTTTGGGTTAATTATTGTGGATCATTTTCATGGCCCCACTGTCTTACATTTTAACAGACATAATGCCAAGTCATATAACACCCAACTCAGAAAAATAAATGATTCCTTTTTGTTACCTTAAAATAGGATTTTCTTCTTTTAAAAATAAAATATTATTTTCTACCGAAAAGGTGAAATAGTCTGATAGATTTTCTACCTTAAAATAGCATATTGCTTGCACCGTAAAAAGAAGTTCAGTGCAAACATGTTTCCGGTGTTTCCTATTTGTCGAAAACCTTCCGACTCTTTTCCTTTCTAGTAGAAAATAATATTTAATTTCTAATTTTTGTTTTTAAAATAGAATGAATTTGGGTTAACTTTTGTGTTTATTTTTGTTGAATGAATTTATTTAACAATGTAGGTAGATTTAGTAGGAGGGTACTATGATGCAGGAGACAATGTGAAATTTGGGTTTCCCATGGCATTTACAACAACTATGCTTTCATGGAGTGTGATTGAATTTGGTGGATTGATGAAAGGAGAATTAGAGAATGCAAAGGAGGCCGTTAGATGGGGTACTGATTATTTGC
Source organism: Carex rostrata (assembly GCA_964058875.1). NCBI lineage: Eukaryota > Viridiplantae > Streptophyta > Magnoliopsida > Poales > Cyperaceae > Carex > Carex rostrata. The sequence continues at coordinate 3,507,699 of CAXKVT010000056.1, forward strand.
TCAAAGCCACTGCTCATCCTGATACTATTTATGTTCAGGTCCCTATTTTATCATTATTTACTTCTTTGTCCATTTTATTACCAGTATTTTGTTATGTTTAATTTACACAATGCAAATATATATAGGTGCTCTGCATCACTGCATGCATTACTTTTTTGGGTCATGATAATTTAAAAGGCCCCTATTTTATCATATTGCAACCCTCTAAAACTTGTATAAACAGTAACACTGTTTTTTTTTTAATGCAGTAAGCTTGGTTTTGGTACTACCCAAGTTAATTATTACTATATCTTAGCAATGAAATATTAATATGATTTATGAATGGTAATTTTGATGATACAAAGGTAGGGGATCCGAGCAAAGACCATGCGTGTTGGGAGAGACCAGAGGACATGGACACACCGAGGAGTGTATTCAAAATAGATGCAGGGACTCCGGGCACTGATGTAGCAGCTGAGACGGCTGCAGCACTTGCAGCCGCCTCGCTCGTGTTTAGAACTTGTGACCCTAATTACTCTAAGCGACTTCTTAATTCCGCCATTAGGGTACTAATTTAATTAATTCATTTTCTCTTCAATTAATAAATTTCTAGGGGTTAAGTAAATGCTACATTTCTGAAATTTTCTTAAAAATACTACATTTTTTAATAAAGGGTAAAGTGGGTACTGTATAAATTTAAAATGAATTTTAATAAAAACAATAATAAAATGGATAAATTTGTGAGTTCTGAAATTTTAAAAGGATAAATATGATATTATGAATTTTGGAGGGAGAAATATGATATTTTTAAGTTTCAAGGGTTATGCATGAAATTCTCCCTTCAATACATTGAAAAAATTGTATTTTCATTCTTGGGAACTTTTTGTTATAAAGATGTTATTGAATGCCTTGAAGTTTTTATTATTTTTGTATGTATTCATTAATATTACATGTACATATAACAGGTGTTTGGATTTGCTGACAAGCACAGAGGATCATACAGCAATGTTCTCAAAAACGAAGTGTGCCCCTTCTACTGCTCTTACTCTGGCTACCAGGTCCCACATTCACCATTTTCTCTTCTCCTATTGGTCCTCTTAGCATCTCACAACACTTTGTTCTTTTCTCATTTGCCTTTTGCTCTGCTTTGCAGGATGAATTGCTATGGGCTGCTGCATGGCTACACAAAGCAACCAAAAACCCTACATACCTCAATTACATCACGGTCAACGGTCAAACCCTTGGGGCTGATGAATCAGACAACACTTTTAGCTGGGACAACAAGCATGTTGGTGCCAGAGTTCTCCTCTCCAAGGTATTCTGACCTGTGGGCCCCACCTTCCTCTTATTTTTTTTTCTCTATTTTATTATAAGGGAATATCAGAATATCACACTTTTCTTACATTGATTCTATATTTTTATTTTTTTAAGAAAAGATAAATGAAAACTTTATAAATGTGAGTTTTAGAAAATTGGGTATACATGATATTAAGAACTTTTTAGGGGTATGTAAGTATTTTTTAGGGTTTTGAGGGGGTATACATGAATTCTCCCTTTATTTTATTGTATTTGCCTTATCCTTCCCTTGTTCATTGGACACTTTTTCATTGGTAAACTGCTTGTGCTCAAAGTAGGATGATTCTTTTTTTTTTTACATGTGCTTGCTTTCACTTTTATTTATTTATATTTAATTATACAATGTGTGTTGCTAAAGACTGTTTGCTATTAAAGCTTTGTTAGCACAGAGATAGGAGCACTTTATTAAAACTAAGACTTTATATTTATTCATTAATTACTGTCATATATTTTTATTAACTACCTAAATTAGTGGTTAAAATTTACTAATTTTTTTTTTGTAGGCATTTTTGGTGCAAAAATTGGGGTCTCTGCACGAGTACAAAGGCCATGCCGACAACTTTATGTGCTCGTTGATACCTGGAAGCCCTTCTGCTCAGAGCCAATACACACCAGGTTCTAATTAATATACTTAATCACATCAATTTAACACCAAATGTTGTTGATTTTTTTAAAAAAAATTTATGTTATTTTTCTTATTTAGGAGGGTTGTTGTTTAAGATGAGTGACAGCAACATGCAGTATGTAACCTCAACTACATTTTTACTGCTCACCTATGCGAAGTACCTCACATTCTCCAAGCAGGTCGTGACATGTGGCGGTGTCATCGTCACGCCTCAGAAGCTTCGTGCTGTTGCCAAAAAACAGGTACCTATACAATACTGGTACTCAATACAACTAGAGTTACAGTAGCTGCCAGTAAACTAGTGACCTACTGTATAACAAATTTGCATCCTCTGAGATACCTCAAAAAAAAAAAATTTGCATCCTCTGAGATAATCTTTTGAGTTGATTGGTAGAAAATTTGGACCATTCAAATCTTTTCTGCACGAATCTCAAAGCACACTAATACTGACCCCTAAAAAAATTGCTTCACAGTATAACTAATAACTATACATACAGAAATAATTTGGCTGCATACCAGTAATTTGGTGAAAGAGACAAATGTAGGAGCTGGGTAGGTACTTTGCACCTAGATTTATAAGGAAATGTATTAGAATAAAAAAACATTTCATTGAGACTGATTAGTTTACAACTATTTTAATCCTTACTAACTAATTAAAGCATAAACAAGCAAGCATGCCCCAACAAAACTAATTACAGTTATAAATGTAACTCCTTCCATATTTAGGTTGACTACTTGTTAGGAGACAACCCAGAGGGCATGTCATACATGGTCGGGTACGGGTCGAAATTTCCTGAGCGGATCCACCATCGTGGGTCGTCTCTTCCTTCAAAGGCATCCCACCCGGTAAGAATCAGTTGTTCAACCGGGTTCTCTGCACTCTATTCGGGCGCACCAAACCCTAATTTGTTAATTGGAGCTGTTATCGGTGGACCCGATGCACAAGACAGGTTCACCGACCAGAGAAATGACTATCAACACTCTGAACCCGCTACATACATCAACGCACCGCTTGTTGGTGCACTTGCCTACTTGGCACACTCCTATGGCCAAATTTAACTGGCTGGTTATGGTTAATTAGTGTTTAATTTAGGGTTTATTATATGAAGAGAGTTGTGTTGAAGGATCCCCGGTGCTACTAAGGAGAGCACATGTGGGTGTTACTTAGCAACTCTAGTGAGGTAGTTAATTATGATTTATGATTTAAAGGTATGGTTAAGTGTGCATGTAATGGTGTGTGGTGTCAGTGTGTATGGAGATTGGGGTATTTTGACCCTTTTTGTGTTGGTTTCAATGTTATCAAGCTGTAATCTTTTGTCTCTCTCTAACTAGTATTATTATTATTATCTAATGCATCAATTTCCTTATAATATAATGTTGGGGGAATTCATGTATACACCTCAAAAGTTGAGAAATTACATATTCTCCCCTCCAAAGTTTATATATTATATATACCCTTCTCAATTTGAAAAATGACTAATTGGAAGACTGATACTTTTTTAAAACATGCTACACATTACAAAATGGAATTTTTGTGAGTTTTTGAAATTTAGAAGGATAAATATGATATTATGAACTTCAGAGGAGGAAATATGTTATTTTGAAGCTTTTGAGGGGTATACATGAAATCCCCCCTATAACATTATCTCTTTTGAGAAATCAGAGGTATGCTTTGTGACTTTTTGAGAGAACATAATTAAATAAGAGTAAAAGACATAGATCAGCTTTTTACTGCACCCCTCTATGTTCAATTGCTCTCTCAACAATTACCAATATACCATAAAAAAGTCTAAATTCATGATGAACATCTTGTCAATTCATTCTCTGTTTGTTTGGTTTTCCTTTTTGTAAGAGTTTGCCCATGCTCTTAATAAAATAATGTAAAAGTAAATTTTTTAAGTGAACAAATAATGCCAGAGTACATCTAGATATATACTTGTAAATTTTTTACAATCTTTACAAAAATGAGCCAAATTTCAAATTGTAGACATAAAATTTTCAGCCTATTTACATAGATATGTATATATCAAATGAATCCTACTTTAAAAATTGTGTTGGTATCAATCATATTCTAATAATTTTTTTTGTCTAATCAATTGCGGTTAATAAAAAATAAAAGACACTGGTGTGGGTATATTCCATCAAAATTTGTAACAATATCTTTTTGGTTTCTTCAAACAAGACATTTTGTATGATTTCTCTAAACTATAGTTTTAGGATGGACCAAAAGTATGATATAAAATGACATTTGTTAGGTGTGTTTCCCCCCCAAACTAATTGAATCTGAATTTGAGTATGATACACAAAATAACCAATTAATTGAATTTAATTTTTTGGTAAGAAATAAATATTGCACCATTTTTCTGAAAGGTGTAGGTAAGAAATTAATTAACATGTACTACTATCTTGATTTCAATTTATCCTCATAAATTGTGGAGTAAGGTTGAGGGTACACCGATAGAAATTGTTATTTTTGAGCATATCACTATTATAGACAGAAGTAACCGCAAAGATGCCATCAACAAAAAAACATTTTTACCTCGGGAATAGTGACAAATTATTGGAGTAAATAGTCAAACAAGGAGTGATAGGGTCCATTATCATACAATTATCTGTCATTTGATAGGTGTGTTTAGCCCCCAAACTAACTGAATCTGAATCTGAATCTGAGCATGATACACAAAATAACCAATTAACTGAATTTGATTATTTTGGTAAGAAATAAATATTGCACCGTTTTTCTAAAAGGTGTAGGTAAGAAATTAATTAACATGTACTATTGTCTTGATTTCAATTTATCCTCATAACCTGTGGAGTAAGGTGGAGGGTACACTGATAGAAGTTGTTATTTTTTAGCATATCAATATTATAGATAGGAGTATCTGCGAAGATGCCGTCAACAAAAAAAAAAAAACATTTTTACCTCCGTTAATAGTGACAGATTATTGGAGTAAATAGCCAAACTAAGAGTGATAGGGTCCATTATCATAGACATATCAAAATACATTTCTCATCATCTTGGAGCAAGTAAATTAATTTGGAGTGAGTCTATGGTACTATGCATATTACGATTTGTTACCGTGCTACGGCTCTATATTCGAGTTTTCAAATCCTAACGGTTGATCCGAACCGTTCATCTTGTTCTCCATATTAATATGTGTTTGGAGATCAAATTTTATATTTTTTGAAATTTTTTTACTATTTTTTTAGATTTATTGAAAATCACTGTTTTTGGATGGTCCAGAATTTTCAGATCAAGTGATTTTCTAAATATCTAAAAAAATAGTAAAATTTTTTCAAAAAATGTAAAATTTTGTCTCCAAACACATATTAATATGGAGAACAAGATGAACGGTTCGGATCGACCGTTAGGATTTGAAAACTTGAAAATAGAGCCGTAGCACGGTGACAAACCATGATATGCATAGTACCATAGACTCACTCATTAATTTGAGCTACAACTTAATTAAACTACCGGCCATCTCGTTTATAACAAATGAGGAGTAAAATAGAGTAAAAAAATTAATCTCCTCATTGATTTTATTCCACAAGCAAACATAAACATGATCTTCTCTAAGATAAAAGATACCAATTTAATGAGGAGACATAGTGGTGTGTGGATATATTCGATCAAAATTTGTAACAATATCTTTTTGGTTTCTTCAATCAAGACATATTGTATGATTTCTCTAAGGTATAGTTTTAGGATGGGCCAAAAGTATGATTGATATAAAGAATCTGAATCTGAGCATGATACACAAAATAACTAATTAACTGAATTTGATTTTTTTGATAAGAAATAAATATTGCACCATTTTTCCTGAAAGATGTAGGTAAAAAATTAATTAACATGTACTGTCTTGATTTCAATTTATCCTCATAAATTGTGGAGTAAGGTGGAGGGTACACCGATAGAAATTGTTATCTTTGAGTGTATCAGTGTTACAGACAAGAATATCCGTGAAGATGCCGTCAACAAAAAACACTTTTACCCTGTAAATAGTGACAGATTATTGGAGTAAATAGTCAAATAAAAAGTGATAGGGTCCATTATCATACAATTATCTGTCATTTGATAGGTTTCTTTTGCCCCAAACTAACTGAATCTGAATCTGAGCATGATACACAAAATAACCAATTAACTGAATCAGATTTTTTGGCAAAATTATATGGTCCTGGCATGTGATATATATACCAATTACTTGTCAGCTTTTTCAGAACCTCGCATGCAACACTGACAGCATCATGCTGTGTTTTAATTTGTAGCATCTCATGTAACATTTGAGGTTTTATAATATGAAACCAAAAAGTAAAATGATTGCTGGAAATTATTGGTGGGTGCAGAAGAATCAGAACAGGTGACAAAAATATTATATACTAATGGTAACAACGTTTAAGACAAAATATTAAAATTGTATATGTGTTTGCCATTATTTGCGTAGATTATACATTGAATTTGGTGCAAGTAATAAGAAATTCGATCATTTTGTATAAATTGACATTAAATTAATTATGAGCAGGTCAGATGTCTCATATCTTTCATACTTCATTTATGTCTCACATTTTTATTTTATTTTTTAAAATTTAAATAGTCAATATAGCTGCTCAACACTACATCTGTATTATAATGTGCTTGGAGCCCAAATTTTATATTTCTAAATTTTTTTTACTATTTCTTTTAGATAGGTACAAAATAATTGTCTTCAGAAAATTCAGATCATAAAAAACATTGATTTTATACCTATCTAAAAAAATAAGTAGTATAAATATCTACCTAAAGTGGCGATATAACATTTTCAAATCTTAAAAGCTATAGTTATATTAGTAATTTTCAGTGCAATACCGGAGCTATAATATTTTTTTTAGCCTTTCCACGATGACGTGATAATCGCTATTTAGAATCTTGAAAAAAAAATAGTAAATGGTTTCCAAAAATATTTAAAATTTGGGCTCTAGACACATTTTAATTTGGAGATCATATTAAACAGTTCAGATCGATTATTTAAATTTTGGAAAAAGTGACAAAGATAATATTTTCTGGTGGTACACCATTTTAAGCTGTCATGGGAACCTCCACCTTATATTGTTGTAAGCGCACTATATAGGAGTGAATTCATTAGTATTGAATGGGGGGGGGGGGGGGGGGGGGGGGGGGGGTTTCGATTGATCCCATTTTTTTTTTTTTTCAAATGTATTTATCTACACAAGATTTTAAATAGTTTAAAATAAAATATTATGGATATATACTATGAAATTGACCTTTAGCAACATAAAAAAAATTATATTATTGATCTCTATTCACGTTTGACCCTAAATAGTTTGAAAGTCTGACTACGCTCCTGACACTATACATATTGCTCATGGTGAAACAAGAATTGAGTTTTATATAGAATAACAAAGATGATTGTAAATTAAAATTATAAATCAGGAAAAAAAATATTGGTAAACTTTAAAAAAGTTAAGTTAAAAACTATCTAATTCATCAACTATGTGTTGTATCTCTACAAAAAGGAAGATGGTCCTTTTTAATTACAATTTGGAGATTTTGATAAAAAAATAAGTTCCAATAAAATAAAGAGCCTAAGAAAAATTGACCCCACCTAACCAGTAGCCAATTAGCCATCAGTCATGATTGAGGCTATCACACATGTGAGTATGTGACTAACCCAGGTATGCCACATTACACATGATGAAATGGTACACCACCTCAAAGTCATGTGTGGGACATAATAAGCATGCCATTGCCATGCATGCATCACCCTCAGCTCTGGCCCTTTGTCATAACATTATTTATGTTTTGTTTACAAAATTAAAACAAACAATTTCAAGAATATTTTTACTATTTTTCTAGATAGGTTGAAATTCACTATTTTTGGATGGTCCAAAAATTTAAAATTAGGTGATTTTATATTTATTTTTAAAAAAAGTAAAAGTATTTAAAAAAAAATGCAAAAATGTGCCCTAATATACATTTTCAAATAGAGATAATGTTGAATAGTTCAAATCGACTATTTAAATTTTGAAAATGAATAATAAACTCATAGTACAAACCAATATGCCCTATGCATAATAATGTGGCCTCACTCATTAAGAATAGTAAACATTTTACAAAAATATGAAATTGCTGAATGAGTATTGAGAAATAAAAATGGAAAAATAAATTATATTATTATTAATATAAGGATAATTATAACAATCATGAATATTTGTTTGTCTTTTTAACAAAAAAAGAGGATAAAGATGAAGTCACATTCTATGTTTTTCTCTCCCATGTGGAATAAAAAGGGAAGAACATGGGTTGTGTCATGCACGCCGCACACTAATTCCTATCCCACATGACGTTACATCACACAACCTACACTTTGCACATTCCACATGGCAAAACAAATAATGTCATAAATTAATTAATGAATAAATTAATAAGAGCATTGCTACGTACAGTACACGGTCACATTTATTGATATCGACATCAAGAATACAAGCTATTCCAGAATAGGATTATTTATAATAGTAATGTGTATCTAAATAACATTTTTGTTATTTGAAATAATTATAATAGCTGCTATTTTTTATTCCTCGTAAATATTGGAATAACTACTATTGAAAATAGTGAAGAGAGAAACAAAATGTTTCCTTCTCGTATTTCCGCTAAAACAGTTCTGAAATGACAAAGTTAACGCCACTTTTACCATATCTATGGTCGTGACAATTCGTTTGAAACCTTATTTGCCTATCTTTCCTCTTAATTAACACATTGTTAATATTATTTTTCTCGGTGACAATTATTCACTAGTCTAAATATACAATCAAAACAACATTTTTATTAATCCGAATGACATCATATTCATACTAATATGAAAATCACTATTTTTTTTCTCTACACTCATCTATTAATTCTAAATTTTGCTATTGACACTTATTCCTATCCCACATGGCATTACATCATTCTCCAAAACAAATAATATAATAATTAATGAATAAATTTTGCTATCCACACTAATTCCTATCCCACATGGCATTACATCATTCTCCAAAACAAATAATATAATAATTAATAAATAAATAATAGCACAGTATAAACCTCCAACACAGTACAGTACACTCACATTTATTGATATGACAGAAACATGAGACATTAAATCTCTATGTTGTAAGCCTGTAACTAAAAATAAGAAACAATAAATATCACAAATTCATATCACGGTATGCATGATTATTAACATGGTTGAAAGCGTTTCTTAGTTTTCAACAATTAACAAAATAACACAGATTTTGATACCCTAAACCAAATCCTCAACTAACAATATTAAGAAATTAAAGGGATTTTGATTCCTTTTACAGATAATTAAGTAACATATCATCATTGTAGTAGATAGAAAAAACACAAACTGGAATAAAATTTACTAATTTCAATCATGTTCTATCTTAATTAGCATTGGAAAAAACAATTCGACTTCCTCAAATTTATCCGTCTGTATAGAGACGAAATACATATCTCATACAAAGAGCATTGTTTTTGTTACTGAAACCAGAAGTTGCTCCCATAATTTTAATTGTCGATCATTATTTTCCATATTATCTTTATGTTTTAGTTTTAATTTTCTAAGTTTTTGTACAATTTATCCAAATTGACAATTTAATTTGTTATCCAGAATAACTGATTAAACTATTGACATAAGAATTGTTAATGGCAAGTGCTCAGTCTTTCACAAAGCAATCGAATAAATACTATTTATTAGTTTCTACTTGTAATCCCAATCTCTGCTGCAATAATTTGTGAATGGCGCCATTAATTGGGGCCATGAAGCCATGAAGGGTCCCGTGAAATGATTTATTCAAGAGAGGTTTTTGATACAATGTCAATGGTACTAATGTTGTTGGCAATTGTAATGTGTATAATTTTTCAATTTTTTAAGATCTAACAATTTGATTTCTCGGAGTAATGTGCGCCTTCTTTGGGCCCTCAAGGCACCACCTTGAATCCTCATTTGTTGCGTGATTGATGGCACAGATTGGAATAATCATGAAAAAGGAAGTACAGTTTATGTGCGGGCTAGTTACTATCATAGGTGATGTACATAATTACTGAAATTGAAAGTATCAAATATTTCAAAGCATTTATATTTAATGAAGATATATATATAGCCTTTGACTCGAGTAGTGACTACTATCTCAAGTCCATATTATATTGGTACACTTAAGGCCCAAAGTAACAAAGCCAGGCCCAAATTAAGTACTAACGCTTGAATGCATGTATATATTATTTTGGTACACATCAAGGCCCAAAATAAGCATATTTGGAGCCCATGATATCATCATATTGGTAAGCGTCTCTTTAGCATAGCTTGTTCACTCATAACAGTCAGCTGGATTTCTCATGTACAAAATCAAAGAATAAAGTCTGTTTCAATTGAATGCAACTAATTCAAATTCAAACTATTCTTGGATCTATGCTGCACTATTTTAAAGATAAACTTGAAATTTGACATGAATCCGCCAAAAGCAACGCATTCGTCCTTGTCATCGGGACCCAATTGTACCAGTTGCTGTACATTATGCAGATAGTTGCCAACCTGGAATTGATTGAGATTTGCCAAAAATCAGATAAGATGTACAAAATGCACATATATAGACACAAAAAAGGAAAAAAAAATCTGATATATCATTTTAAGCTGCTTATTGAAGATTTAAACCAGGACAATTAGAAACCTTAACTTTGCAAGGTTCTATACAGGAAGTAACTCCTCTGCTGATACTTGCAATTTGAAAAAGTCTGAAATATGCAAACATCTGAGTGAAGAAAGGTTTGTCAACCCCTACGATGAGCTCCCATTTCAACTCTCCCGTGTACACATTGTCAATTCAATGGAAGGTTCCTTAATAAAAGAACAAAGGTTCAGACAAACATCGATGGGAAGTTTGACAAAGGATTTCAACTCTTGAAGTTCTAATGGCAGGGACTCTGCTTTTAGGAATTGCAAACTATGACAAGAGGAAATATTCAAATACTTAGTTTGCATAGGCTGCAAATCCATTCTGGAAATTTAATGCATCTGTAACCCTCTATGTGTAGCTCGCTAAGATTACGGTGAGGCTGGAGACCAACCATCACAGAGAAACAACTTTGATCTTCATCAAAAAAATTCTCACCACTTCTGATGAACAAATTAAATACACTGCCATCTGTTATCTGATAATAATTCGCATATTCACAAGGTTAGCACATTGGACATCCATTAAATTGGGACAATTTTTCAATCCTTGTAGACAAAGAGTTCCTCCCAGATCAGGAAAATCCTTTAACCATCCTATTGTCTCGCAATAGAGCTCCACCTTTAGCGACTTAATTCCTACAAATTTGCTCACACCAGTATCCCTGATTTTCAGAGTTTGAAGATTTGTAAGGCTCCCCAAGTCAATAGGAAAAGTATTATATCTAGAATAGGAAAATACAGCTGTATAGAGTTGTTGAAGTATTAATTAGGAAAAGTACCAATGGGAGAAACAACACTGTAAAAATAAATCAAATATAAATACAGAAAACACACATTTTTCTCTTCTAGAAAATGAACATTATCCTTACCCATGGCTTTGACAACCACGTTAGTTTTTGTGAGCATGCTTTTATGTCTATCGTGTTGTATGTCAATCAGAGGATCCGATCTATCAAAGCATCTAGTTGTTGATAATGACTACAAGGTACCTTATTATTAACTTTTCTTATTTTGAAGTCAGAAGAAGGGATAGTCCGATTCACATTACGAATTTGGTTTGATGTCTATTCCAAACAGTTCGATCCACTTCAAAATTCACGAGGACCGCTTAAATATTAGTGCTGATGAAGCATGCACGAGCATTGCAGTATCCATTACAAAAGAAAAACGATAATACAATAAGAAAAGAAAAAAAAATTCCTCTGCAAGTTTACTAATATATAGGATCTTGTGGATATATTGCAGTATATATTCAAGGAATTATTATGTTGCTAATGTTAAAATTTCATAACAAAAACATATAAGCAAACCTCTTGATCCTACAGGTAGGTTTTACTGGAGGCCCACTAGGAATCAAATCAGCAGATGATTCATCCAGCGACGGTTCAACAAAAGAGCTAATTTATGTATTAATTCAATCTCCATTTCTGACTTATCAATGAAATATAGTTCTGGTGATAATATATGATATATACAGATTCTGATTTAATGTTTCTTGGACTCATTAGACTGCAGGTTACCAGAGTAGGGGTCTCCTTGGTGGTACATTTTGGCATGGAGTAAGAGCTAATTTAACTGTATGGAAAGTATATGATGTGCAACCTCGTTCAAGTAGCGGGGCTTACATATCAGTAGTCAACACAGAAGGTGAAGGAATAGAGGTTATCGGAGCTGGATATCACGTATGTCATTGCATTTGTTCTTCATATGTTTTTAGATTACCATCCATCAAGAAAAAGACGTAAAACAGTACATTCAAATTATAGTAATAAGGTAGTCCTATTCTAACATAATATTGTCATCATATATAACAGCTATATATATATATATATATATATATATATATATAGAGGTAGGCTAATAAACAATCGATTGTTCCTAGCCTCCCGTTCAACCAAGTCGTTTTTGAATTTCTAAAGTCCAAATGATTGATCCAAACCGTTAGATGTGATCTCCATATTAAAAGGTGCTAGGAGACCAAATTTTACATTTTTTGGAATTTTTTTACTATTTATTAAGCCACTTTGAAAATCGCTGATCCAATGGTAGCTTCTGATTTTACTGTTTGGTTAAGCCACCGTTGGATCAGCGATTTTCAAAGTGGCTTAATAAATAGTAAAAAAATTTCAAAAAATGTAAAATTTGGTCTCCTAGCACATTTTAATATGGAGATCACATCTAACGCTTTGGATCGATCATTTGGACTTTAAAAATCGAAAAATGACTTGGTTGCACGGGAGGCTAGGAACAATCAATTGTTTATTAGCCTACCTCTCTCTCTCTCTCTCTCTCTATATATATATATATAGAGAGAGAGAGAGATAGGCCAATGTGCTTCCATAAGCACTTGGCCCGAAGTGCTGCCACCCCATTTTCGATTTTTCAAAATCCAAACAGTCGATCCGAACCGTTCATCTTGTTCTCCATATTAATATCTGCTTGGAGACCAAATTTTACATTTTTTGGAATTTTTTTGCTATTTATTAAGCCACTTTGAAAATCGCTGATCCAACGGTGAACCCCTGATTTTACTGTTTGGCAAGCCACCGTTGGATCAGCGATTTTCAAAGTGGCTTAATAAATAGCAAAAAAATTCCAAAAAATATAAAATTTGGTCTCCAAGCAGATATTAATATGGAGAACAAGATGAACGGTTCGGATCGACTTTTTGGATTTTGAAAAATCGAAAATGGGGTGGCAGCACTTCGGGCCAAGTGCTTATGGAAGCACATTAGCCTATATATATATATATATATATATATATATATTTTCAAATCAAATATACATGTGTTGAATATTGTATAGTTAGATAAGGGTATTTAGGTAAAAGTGTGAATATAATAGTTATAGGGACTAAAGTGTAAGATTGTGTGTGTATATGTAGACAGACCTAAATCAATGAATCTTCTACCAGTTTAGAAATCACCGTAACCTTTATGGTATCAGAGCGGGTCTCCGCTGCGTGTGCCGTCCGAGCCGTCCACCTCTGTCGTGCGTTCGCCCAGAGAAGTCCGCAGCACCATCGCCATCGCAGCACCGTGGTCGCAGCACCATCGCTGTGGTCGAGCACGCTGCCGCCAGATCGCGCGTTGCCTCCATCAGATCTCGCGCCAGTTTCTTCCGATCTTGCTCTCTCTCTCTCTTTGTGTTTACGATTCATTATTTGATCCCGTTATAAACTGGATTTAAGTAACTGATCGTTGTTTTTTTATTTATTTATTTAAAAAAAAATAATGGCAGAAGACAGGATCTTCTCTAAATCATCTTAGATCATCTTAGTGAGATTGAATGGGGCTGAGAATTATCTGTTGTGGTCAAGGCAGATGCTTATGCACTTGAAAGGTCAGAGACTAACCGGGTATGTTACCGGTACAACAAAGAAACCCGTGGCTGTGGGACAGGAGAAGATAGAGGAAAAACCTGAGTTTCAGAAGTGGGAGGCAGACGATGGGCAAGTTATGTCATGGCTGGTCAACTCAATGGAGGTTAGACTGCAAAATCAGTTTATGATGTTGAACACCGCCCGACAAGTGTGGGATCGGGCGGCCGAGATGTACTCTCAAAAGGGTAACTATGGGCAGATCTATCACCTCCAGTCTAAGTCAGACAGTCTGATACAGGGAGAAATGAGTGTGACTGAGTATTTCTCAGAGTTGAACAATATGTGGGAGCAAATGGATTTTTTTGATCCTTTGACGATGAAATGCTCAGAAGATGCACTAGCCTTCACAAACTGGTTGGAGAAAAGAAGGACCTTTCGCTTCCTTGCTGGCCTCAACACTGAGTTCGAGCAGATCCGACAGAGTCTCTGGTAGAGGAATCCTCTACCTGCTCTTCGTGATGCCTTTGCAGTAGCAGTTCAAGAGGAAAGCAGGAGGAAGGCAATGGTATCTTTGCCAGTGCAGGAGAGTTCGGCTATGTTCAGCCTGCCACACACAATATCCTCCCAGGGTGACAAAGTCTGTGATCATTGTCACAGGAAGAATCACACTCGAGAGACTTGCTGGGATTTACACGGAAGACTAGCTAGAGGTCGAGGTCGTGATGGTGGCCATGGTAGAGGACAAGGTAGAAGTCGTGGACCAGGACGTGGTGGAGGATATCAAAAGGCGCATATGGCTGACATCACTAGTACACCAGGATCAGGCACTAATGATATGGTGACTCAACTGGTGACTCAGCTTGCAGCTCGGTTCTTGTCCACTACCCCAGCTAGCAGTGCCTCATCTACTGCTGCTCCATCTGGGGCTGACGGTTACACTCTCTCCTCTCTTCTTACCACTGTAGTTAGACCTGTTGGCACTGTTACCAAAGCCCTAATAGCCGAGTCTAGTCCTGACCGATCTTGGATCGTAGACTCTGGGGCATCTAAGCATATGACCCCTGACCCTACAATGTTCAAAACTTATAAGCCTATGTCTGGGAGAGAAAAGGTACAAACAGCCAATGGCTCACTTTGTTCGATAGCAGGAGTTGGGGATGTAACATGTACTCCAGACCTTCAGCTATCGTCGGTCTTTCATGTTCCTAACTTCACCAATAATCTCATATCAGTTAGTCAACTGGTGGATGATCTTAACTGTGTTGTTTCTCTGTCTCCTACCCATGTTGTGTTGCAGGAGCTGAAGACAGGAAGAGTGATTGGTATTGGCAAGAGGAGTGAAGGCTTGTACCGACTCAAGCAAGGAGGGGAGGTTTTGGATCCATGAGCCTGTTTGGCAGAGACTCCAGAATTGGAGATGGTTTTGTTACATAGCCGTTTAGGGCATATATCTTTTACTGTGCTTGGCAGGTTGTATCCCAAGTTGTACTCTAAGTGTAGCAAGACTAAACTAGTATGTGATGCGTGTGAGTTTGCTAAGCACACAAGAACAATGTATCCCTCTTTTGGTAATAGAAGTTTTTCTTGCTTTGATATTGTTCATTCTGATGTTTGGGGGCCCTCGAGAGTTACTGCTCTATCTGGTTCAAGGTGGTTTGTCACCTTTATTGATTGTTATAGTCGAATGACTTGGCTGTACCTGTTGAAGAGTAAAGAGGGAGTTTTGGAGTGTTTCAAGACTTTTCACAAGATGGTGGAAACCCAATTTGAGAAGAAAGTGAAGGTGTTACGCTCAGATAATGGCACAGAATACACCAACAGGGCAATGCAAGACTTCTTGCGAGGTAATGGTATTATACATCAAACTACATGTGTGAATACACCTGAAAAAAATGGTGTTGCATAAAGGAAGAATAGACACATCTTGGAAGTGACAAGGTGCCTTCTCTTTGTCATGAATGTTCCGAGGTACCTTTGGGGAGAAGCAGCGCAGACTGCTACATATTTGATCAACAGAATGCCTTTGAGAGCGGTGGACTTAGTACACCACTTGAAATGCTCACAGGGACCACCTCATTTAAGGTACCTCCCAAAAAGTTTGGTTGTGTGTGTTTTGTTCATAACACAACTTCAGGTATTAGTAAACTTGATGCGAAGGCCCACAAATGTGTGTTTGTTGGGTACTCCAGTGGAAAAAAGGGGTATAAATGTTATGACCCTGTGAAAAAGAGGATGCTGGAAAGCATGGATGTGACATTCCGAGAAACAGAACCCTATTTTACTCTCTCCGATGCACAATCCAATACATCTTCAGTCCCATTTCATGATCTTCTTGAGGTGGTCGTCACCCATTCCTCAGACCGAGTTGGTCGAGAGGGGGAGAGTAAGGAATCTGACAACAGTATAGCCGATGATACTACGATCGGCTTGAGTCCAACAGAGACAGATCTGGACTCAAGCATGAACCAAAGCCTACCACCTCCTAATAGGCAGATCAACAAGGTTTACACTCGAAAACCTCGCCATGAGAACGTTGAGCAGCCTCCGGTCCAAGGTCAATACCAATTACTTGCTCCTGTCGACGGCTCGCCCACACCACAACCTTCAGGTAACTCAGAGTTACCCTCAGGTACTCCTCTTTTCTCTGATCTCGATCTTCCTATTGCATTGCGCAAAGGAGCTCGGTCAACTGTCCTAAAGAAAGGGGAAGATGCCTCAACATCACATCCTATCTCTCACTATGTCTCATTTGAGACACTTTCCCCGACTTACAAAGCCTTTGTAACCTCCTTACACTCTAACTCTGTTCCATGTGATTGGAGGAAAGCAATGTAGGACCCAAAGTGGAAGAAGGCAATGTTAGAGGAGATGAGAGCATTAGTCAAGAATGACACCTAGGATATGGTCCCTAGACCGTCCAACAAGAGCACTGTAGGATGCAAGTGGGTATACTCGACAAAATATACTCTAGAGGGAAAGGTGGACAGATTCAAGGCGAAGGGCTACACACAGACATATGGTGTGGATTATGAGGAGACCTTTGCTCCAGTGGCTAAAATGAATACTGTTAGAACCCTTATCTCGTGTGCGGTAAACTTTGGGTGGGATTTGTGTCAGCTGGATGTTAAAAATGCATTTCTTCATGGTGACCTAAAGGAAGAGGTATATATGGAGATCCCACCTGGATTTGAAAATGAACAACTGAAGGGTAAAGTGTGTCGTCTGAAGCGCTCCCTGTACGGGTTAAAGCAGTCACCACGAGCCTGGTTTGACAGGTTTTCTATGGCAATGAAAAAGCTAGGCTATTAGCAAAGTAGTGCCGATCACACTATGTTCATCCAAAGAAAAGGAGAGAAGATTTGCATTCTGGTTGTGTATGTGGATGATATAGTGTTAACAGGTAATGATCCTGTTGAGATAAAGAGGCTTAAGGCCAGCTTAGCCACAGAGTTTGAGATGAAAGACCTGGGTGAATTGCGCTACTTTCTAGGCATTGAGGTTGCTCGTTCAACAAAAGGGGTAGTTCTCTCCCAGCAAAAGTATGTTCTAGATCTGCTGAGAGACACGGGGATGCTTGGGTGTCGACCTGTCAATACACCCATAGACCCTAATAATAAGCTGAAAGGAGGAATAGGTGATCAAGTAGATAGAGGACAGTATCAGCGCCTAGTAGGCAAACTAATCTATTTGGCACATACTCGACCTGACATTGCATATGCTGTGAGTGTAGTGAGCAGATATATGCACGACCCTAGAGTTCCACATCATGAGGCTGTGTATCAGATTCTGAGGTATCTGAAAAGCTGTCCAGGAAAAGGTGTGCTATTTAGTAAGAATGGGCACACTAGGATTGAAGTATATACAAATGCCGATTGGGCAGGGTGTCTTGATGATAGGAAGTCAACTTCAGGCTACTGTTCATTTGTTGGGGGTAATCTGGTTTCTTGGCGAAGCAAGAAGCAAAATGTGGTAGCAAGCTCCACTGCAGAGGCTGAGTATAGAGCTATGACCCATGGTGTGAGTGAAGGGTTGTGGTTACGAAGATTGCTATCGGAGTTGGGGTTGTTGGAGAACAAACCCATAATGTTGTACTGTGACAACAAGGCGGCTATAAACATAGCAAACAACCCAGTACAACATGATAGAACTAAACATGTGGAGATTGACCGACACTTTATCAAGGATAAACTTGACGAGAGCATTATATGTATGCCTTTCGTTCGAACCAAGGAGCAAATCGCTGATATCTTCACAAAAGGGTTGAGTGTCACAGACTTCTCCAATGTAATAGGCAAGATGAGCATGATCAATATCTATGCATCATCTTGAGGGGGAGTGTTGAATATTGTATAGTTAGATAAGGGTATTTAGGTAAAAGTGTGAATATAATAGTTATAGGGACTAAAGTGTAAGATTGTGTGTGTATATGTAGACAGATCTAAATCAATGAATCTTCTACCAGTTTAGAAATCACCGTAACCTTTAACATGTTTATTAGATATAACACAAACAGAAATTTAATTAAAAAAAAATATTTGCACGCCTCAACAAATTTGAACAAAACAAGACGAAAAGATCAAATAAATAAAACCAATTATACAAGTATGATATCCTAGTTCTGAAATTTATCAAAAGCAATGACTAAGAGGTAACAATCTTCATTTAATTTGTTACTGCGTATTAACTTTGAATAAAAAAATTTGGCAGGTAAACCCTAGACTTTATAATGATACTAATTAAGGTGCATTTCTTCACATACTGGGAAGTAAGTATTCCAAAAGTTCTTCTCTTTATTTAAAATTTATTGCATGTTCTCATCTCATCTTTCAACCAGTTAAATCACTGGAAAAAAGACACCAGTATACAAATTAATTGTTTTGTAATAGCTCAAATGCTCAATGGATGGGCTCGTACAGGTCATGGATCAGTTCCCTATGGGATTGCATTGGTACTTTATTAAGTCAAGTTCTCAATTTAATATGGAATACATAATTGATCTCTATTGCAGAGTACGGAGAGTACACATGGCAACACGACAGGCTGCTACAATGAACTTTGTGAAGGTTACAAAGAATCGAAAGTTGCCGATCTTTATCCTGGAGGACGCTTTGGAGCTCCACTATCAATTTATGACGGGAAACAGAGAACACTTACAATTATGATAAAGAAGGTCCTCAGTGCTATATATCTCTTTTACTAAACAAATATTTAAACACATGCATTACTGCATAATCTACATATGTCACTATCTGCCATGCATACTAACTATATCTAACAGAAAGTTTCACTAACTCCATATATTAAGATTGTTTCAATTCATATCTTGCATAGTCTGCATTGCAGTGATTTAGGATTATTTCCCGTATTTAATTTTGATTATATAGTTTAAAATCTACTCTACCCTTGATTCAACGAAAGTAATTGCATGAGTAATATCACTGGAATCAAAAGTTTCATAGAACGTTAGTAAAATACACTACTATGTATGAACTTCTTCAGCATGTGTAGGATGAACAAAGTGGCGACTGGTCATTGTACAGAGAAGATCATGATCGCTTGGTATTGCTAGGATGGTGGCCAAAGAAACTCTTCAAGTATTTGTCGGAAAAAGCCGAGACAATTCAATGGGTAGGATTTGTTAGCCATGACTCTAATGAGAGAAGTCCTTCCATGGGCAGTGGGCATCCCCCCACGGAGCTAGAGGGTAAAGCAGCTTGGTTCAGTGATTGCTTTGGGTTGGATGAATCTGGTGAAGTATATGAGGATAATTATGATCCAGTGAAATACTATATAGATAGACCAGATTGTTATAATGTCTCTGAATGGTACGTGTTGGACGAGCAAGAGGCACGACGCCACTTCTTTTATGGTGGACCAGGCGGTTGCTCTCTACCAAAATGAGGAGGCAGTTTGCATAAAGTGTAAACAATGGAATGTATAAGTTCAAAATATGTCATGTGGTGGATTTCATTTGGTTAGTATAACATAGAAATAAATATTGCACCATTGTTCTGAAACGTGTAGGTAAGAAATTAATTAACATGTACTGTCTTTACTTCAATTTATAATAAGAACATATTGTTTGTTCTTCCTTGGAGGATTAATATTTTATTGTATATTTAATACTAATAAATAATTAATTAAGGTTATTTCTGTCTTTTTTGTTTGTTTGGTGCACATAAATTGTGTTGATGAATTAGAAGTACTTTTGTGTTGTGCAACTCAGAGAAAAGCACAACTATTTTTATTAGATTATTAGCTCATACATAAACTTCTGAGTGTAGAATTTATGTACATAGAAGTAAAATATGATCTGATCCAACTGTAACCCGGTTCGGCCACTTGATTTTTATTGACAGTAAAATTAATCTGCTTTGGATTTTATCAATGACCTAAAGTTAGAGCGGTAACCTAGTTGGATTATATTTGAATCCAGAGCAACTTGTAAAATAAGATGTCATTAGTAACATAACCCCAAGTCTGACCCAACTCGAAATAAACCATATTACATACATGCAAAATGACATGAGCTCGGCCCTAGCAGAATATGAAACAAACAATGAAAACAGCTTAGTCTTAATTTGACTTTGGTCGAGTACCCAAACGATGACCTAATCTAAACTTAAAACTATCACCTGTGGATTTTCTTAGCTTCTTAACTATAAAAATATTCATGGTGTACAATTTTCACTTTTTAAGATCTAACAATTTGATTTCTCAGAGGAATGTGCACTTTCTTTGGGCCCTCAAAGTACCACATTGTATCCTCATTTTATTGCGTGATTGATGCAACAAATTTGAATAATCATGGTGAACGATCTTAAAAAAGAGACGCCAGTGGCTTGTCAACAAAATATGTGTCAATTGTGTTAATTTAAAGGAAGAACAAAAATTGTGGTGTCTGACTCAGAGATGTTAAAGATTTGCAAGATACATAAATTGTAAAAAAAGAGAGAAAAAGTACAGTTTATGTGCGTGCTAGGTGCTATTATAGGTGATGGCACAAATTTGATTCCCGGAGTAATGTGCGCTTTCTTTGAGCCCTCAGGTACGACCTACAATCCTCATTTTTTTGTGTCATTGATGGCAGAAGTTTGAATAATCTTGAAAAAAAACAGTAAAGTTTATGACATTATGTCGTAATTTTTTAATTTTTTTTTAAAATGTTTGGCTTTGACGGGGGATGATTTTAAAAATTTTGGTCTATTTGATTGAACTGTTTTTTTTTGAAAAATGAACCTAGCCGATCCATTTAACAAGAAAATCAAACCGTTTAAACTGAACTCTCTCGGTAAACCGATAAACACCCCTACTTGCTATCCTAGGTAATATGAGGTACATAATTAATTATCTTGAAATATCAATTATTTCAAGCATTTATATTGGTACGCTTGAAGGCCCAAAGTAATTAACTAGATTTGGAGCTTAGTAGCAAGCCCGGCCAAAAGTAACCAATACAATTCAGTTAATTCATATCTTTTAAACTATTCTTCGATCTATGATGCACTATTTTAGACATCCATATATAAAAAATAAAATATTGGTTGTAAATTTGTCAAAAGCAACACAAGAGTAACGGAATACAATTCAGTTAATTCAAATTTTAGAGAACATCCATATGTAAAAATAAAAAAAATGGTTGCGAATCCGTCAAAAGAAACACAACACAGTAGCAGGGGGGAAAACACATGTATCCACGAAAAAATCAATTAACTCTTTGAACTAAAGCCTCAACATAGCAGGTCTTCTTCCTTGTTATCAGGATCCCCAGTTGTACGAGTTGCTGTACAGGGTGTTGATAATTGCCAACCTGGAATTGATTTAATGGCAGTTTAACACAACAATATATGGAAAGTTAACAGTTGTACCAGTTCTTCCGAAGTTGTAGCAGTTAACAGTTTACACGATAATTGCCAACCTGAAATTGGTACCAGTTTTACCAGTTCTAATGGCAGTTAACACAATAATCGATGGAAAGTTTTACCAAGGATTTCAGCTTTTGTATTCCAGGCATATATATTATCTGATCACATTCATAAATTTCCAACTCTTCAAGTTCTAATGGCAGTATTTACAACACATAATGTATTGAACCAACCTGTAAGGACTGTTAACACAACCTGTAAGGCTATGTAGAAGCTCTTCCGATACGGCAAGTCATCTTTCTCTAGAAGCTCTACATGCAGTAGCACATCACTTGCCTACATTTACCAGCATACAACCAATCATTGAAGACACAACATGACAAATTTTATTAGATCAAGAAAATAAAATTTTCAATTATTACTTATATTTTATTACCCTTGCTTCCTACAGGAAATATATGGTGAATCAGTTCTCCTGTTGGTAAAAGGAGAGCCTCTAGAGATCGCATTCTCCTGTAGTCTAAGCCATAATTAATATGTGCCTGACATAGCAACAAGAATGTAATTAATTTTCGAAACTGGTACCATCCAATATGATTTATTGTAAAGATTACTTATTTGATTAATTCTATCAAAATATTGCATGTTATGTGTTGAATATTGTATTGTTAGATAAGGGTATTTAGGTAAAAGTGTGAATAGAATAGTTATAGGGACTAAAGTGTAAGATTGTGTGTGTATATGTAGACAGACCTAAATCAATGAAAATCAATCGTTCCAGTTTAACTCACCGTAACTTTATGGTATCAGAGCGGGAGTCCGTTGCGTGAGCGTGAGCATCCGCCGCCGCCGCCGTGGTCCGCTAGTTTCCGCACGCCCAGCGCGAGTCGCGTCTCCAGTGCGAGTTGCTGTCGCCGCGTCCGCTAGTTATAGCGTGAGTCGCTGTCTGCAGCTCCAGCGTGAGTCGCTGTCTTCGCGTTCGCAGCTCCGGTGCGATTTCCTCTTCTCGTTACTCATCTGAGCGTGAGTGAAGGGTGTGAGCGAAAGTTTTAGCCTGAGCCGTTTTCTGATCTGTTTTCCCTTCTCGTTAGCGTGAGCCATTTTGATCCGTTTCCCTTTCTCGTGAGTGTGATCCGTTACTCATCTCAGCCCAAACTCAAAAAAAAAAAATTCAAAAAAAAAAAAAATTTAAATAAAAAAAAAATGGCACAAGACAGCAGGCACTTCTCTAAACCGTCTCAGGTCATCTCAGTGAGATTGAGTGGGGCTGAAAACTATCTGTTGTGGTCAAGGCAAATGCTTATGCACTTAAAAGGTCAGAGACTAACTGGATATGTTATCGGTACAGCAAATAAACCAGTAGCTGTGGGACAAGAGAAGTTAGAGGAAAAAACTGAGTTTCAGAAGTGGGAGGCAGACGATGGGCAAGTTATGTCATGGCTGGTCAACTCGATGGACGTTAGACTGCAAAATCAGTTTATGATGCTAAACACCGCTCGACAAGTGTGGGATCGGGCGGCCGAGATGTACTCTCAAAAGGGTAACCACGGGCAGATCTATCACCTCCAGTCTAAGTCAGACAGTCTGGTACAGGGAGAAATGGGTGTGACCGAGTATTTCTCAGAATTGAATAATATGTGGGAGCAAATGGATTTCTTTGATCCTTTGGCGATGACATGTTCAGCAGATGCACTAGCCTTTACAAACTGGTTGGAGAAAAGAAGGACCTTTCGCTTCCTTGCTGGCCTCAACACTGAGTTCGAGCAGATCCGACAGAGTCTCTGGCAGAGGAATCCTCTGCCTGCTCTTCGTGATGCCTTTGCAGTAGCAGTTCAAGAGGAAAGCAGGAGGAAAGCAATGGTATCTTTGCCAGTGCAGGAGGGTTCGGCTATGTTCAGCCTGCCACACACAGTATCCTCTCAGGGTGACAAAGTCTGTGATTATTGCCACAGGAAGAATCACACTGAGAGACTTGCTGGGATTTACACGGAAGACCAGCTAGAGGTCGAGGTCGTGATGGTGGCCGTGGCAGAGGACAAGGTAGAAGTCGTGGACCAGGACGTGGTGGAGGATACCAAAAGGCGCATATGGCTGACAGCACTAGTACACCAGGATCAGGCACTGATGATATGGTGACTCAACTGGTGACTCAGCTTGCAGCTCGGTTCTTGTCCACTACCCCAGCTAGCAGTGCCTCATCTACTGCTGCTCCATCTGGGGCTGATGGTTACACTCTCTCATCTCTTCTTACCACTGTAGTTAGACCTGTTGGCACTGTTATAAAAGCCCTAATAGCCGAGTCTAGTTCTGATCGATCCTGGATCGTAGACTCTGGGGCATCTAAGCATATGACCCCTGACCCTACAATGTTCAAAACTTATAAGCCCATGTTTGGGAGAGAAAAGGTACAAACAGCCGATGGCTCACTTTGTTCGATAGCAGGAGTTTGGGATGTAACATGTACTCCAGACCTCCAGCTATCGTCGGTCTTTCATGTTCCTAACTTCACCAATAACCTCCTATCAGTTAGTCAACTGGTGGATGATCTTAACTGTGTTGTTTCTCTGTCTCCTACCCATGTTGTGTTGCAGGAGCTGAAGACAGGAAAAGTGATTGGTATTGGCAAGAGGAGTGAAGGCCTGTACCGACTCAAGCAAGGAGGGGAGTTTTTGGATCCACGAGCCTGTTTGGCAGAGACTCCAGAATTGGAGATGGTTTTGTTACATAGCCGTTTAGGGCATATATCTTTTACTGTGCTTGGAAGGTTGTATCCCAAGTTGTACTCTAAGTGTAATAAGACTAAACTAGTATGTGATGCGTGCGAGTTTGCTAAGCACACCAGAACAATGTATCCCTCTTTTGGTAATAGAAGTTTTTCTTGCTTTGATATTGTTCATTCTGATGTTTGGGGGCCCTCGAGAGTTGCTACTCTATCTGGTTCAAGATGGTTTGTCACTTTATTGATTGTTATAGCCGAATGACTTGGCTGTACCTATTGAGAAGTAAAGAGGGAGTTCTGGAGTGCTTCAAAACCTTTCACAAGATGGTGGAAACCCAATTTGAGAAGAAAGTGAAAGTGTTACGCTCAGATAATGGCACAGAATACACCAACAGGGCAATGCAAGACTTCTTGCGAGGTAATGGTATTATACATCAAACTACATGTGTGAATACACCTGAACAAAATGGTGTTGCAGAAAGGAAGAATAGGCACATCTTGGAAGTAACAAGGTGCCTTCTCTTTGCCATGAATGTTCCGAGGTACCTTTGGGGAGAAGCAGCACAGACTGCTACATATTTGATCAACAGAATGCCTCTGAGAGCGGTGGACTTCAGTACACCACTTGAAATGCTCACAGGGACCACCTCATTTAAGGTACCTCCCAAAAAGTTTGGTTGTGTGTGTTTTGTTCATAACACAACTCCAGGTATTAGTAAACTTGATGCGAAGGCCCACAAATGTGTGTTTGTTGGGTACTCCAGTGGAAAAAAGGGGTATAGATGTTATGACCCTGTGAAAAAGAGGATGCTGGAAAGCTTGGATGTGACATTCCGAGAAACAGAACCCTATTTTACTCTCTCCGATGCACAATCCAATACATCTGCAGTCCCATTTCATGATCTTCTCGAGGTGGTTGTCACCCATTCCTCAGACCGAGTTGGTCGAGAGGGGGAGAGTAAGGAATCTGACAACAGTATAGCCGATGATACTACGATTGGCTTGAGTCCAACTACAGAGACAGATCTGGACTCAAGCATGAACCAAAGCCTACCACCTCCTGATAGGCATATCAACAAGGTTTACACTCGAAAACCTCGCCATGAGAATGTTGAGCAACCTCCGATCCAAGACCAATACCAATTACATGCTCCTGTCGACGGCTCGCCCACACCACAACCTTCAGGTAACTCAGAGTTACCCTCAGGTACTCCTCTTTTCTCTGATCTCGATCTTCCTATTGCATTGCGCAAAGGAGCTCGGTCAACTGTCCTAAAGAAAGAGGAAGATGCCTCAACATCACATCCTATCTCTCACTATGTCTCATTTGAGACACTTTCCCCGACTTACAAAGCATTTGTAACCTCCTTACACTCTAACTCTGTTCCATGTGATTGGAGGAAAGTAATGCAGGACCCAAAGTGGAAGAAGGCAATGTTCGAGGAGATGAGAGCATTAGTCAAGAATGACACCTGGGATATGGTCCCTAGATCGTCCAACAAGAACACTGTAGGATGCAAGTGGGTATACTCGACAAAATATACTCCAGAGGGAAAGGTGGACAGATTCAAGGCCAGATTGGTGGCGAAGGGCTACACACAGACATATGGTGTGGATTATGAGGAGACCTTTGCTCCAGTGGCTAAAATGAATACTGTTAGAACCCTCATCTCGTATGCGGTAAACTTTGGGTGGGATTTGTGCCAGCTGGATGTTAAAAATGCCTTTCTTCATGGTGACCTAAAGGAAGAGGTATATATGGAGATCCCACCTGGGTTTGAAAATGAACAACTGAAGGGTAAAGTGTGTCGTTTGAAGCGCTCCCTGTACGGGTTGAAACAGTCACCCCGAGCCTGGTTTGACAGGTTTTCTATGGCAATGAAAAAACTAGGCTATCAGCAAAGTAGTGCCGATCACACTATGTTCATCCAAAGAAAAGGAGGGAAGATTTGTATTCTGGTTGTGTATGTGGATGATATAGTGTTAACAGGTAATGATCCTGTTGAGATGAAGAGGCTTAAGGCCAGCTTAGCCACAGAGTTTGAGATGAAAGACCTGGGTGAATTGCGCTACTTTCTAGGCATTGAGGTTGCTCGTTCAACAAAAGGGGTAGTTCTCTCACAGCAAAAGTATGTTCTAGATCTGCTGAGAGACACTGGGATGCTTGGGTGTCGACCTGTCAATACACCCATAGACCCTAATAATAAGCTGAAGGGAGGAATAGGTGATCAAGTAGATAGAGGACAGTATCAGCGCCTAGTAGGCAGACTAATCTATTTGGCACATACTCGACCTGATATTGCATACGCTGTGAGCGTAGTGAGCAGATATATGCACGACCCTAGAGTTCCACATCATGAGGCCGTGTATCAGATCTTGAGGTATCTCAAGAGCTGCCCAGGAAAAGGTGTGTTATTCAGTAAGAATGGGCACACTAGGATTGAAGTATATACAGATGCCGATTGGGCAGGGTGTCTTGACGATAGAAAGTCAACTTCAGGCTACTGTTCATTTGTTGGGGGTAATCTGGTTTCTTGGCGAAGCAAGAAGAAGAATGTAGTTGCAAGGTCCACTGCAGAGGCTGAGTATAGAGCCATGGCCCAAGGTGTGAGTGAAGGGTTGTGGTTACGAAGATTGCTATCGGAATTGGGATTATTGGAGAACAAACCCATAATGTTGTATTGTGACAACAAGGCGGCTATAAACATAGCAAACAACCCAGTACAACATGATAGAACTAAACATGTGGAGATTGACCGACACTTTATCAAGGATAAACTTGACGAGAGCATTATATGTATGCCTTTCGTTCGAACCAAGGAGCAAATAGCTGATATCTTCACAAAAGGGTTGAGTGTCACAGACTTCTCCAATGTAATAGGCAAGATGAGCATGATCAATATTTATGCATCATCTTGAGGGGGAGTGTTGAATATTGTATTGTTAGATAAGGGTATTTAGGTAAAAGTGTGAATAGAATAGTTATAGGGACTAAAGTGTAAGATTGTGTGTGTATATGTAGACAGACCTAAATCAATGAAAATCAATCGTTCCAGTTTAACTCACCGTAACTTTATTATGCAATCAATATTGTAAAATACATTATTGTATGTGTAACCCAACTACAAATTTCGTGTGTAAAAACAATGATTGAGTTGAATTCCTTCAAAAATTCAATCTATTAAACAAAAAAAACTAGAGTAATGCAGATCAAGTCTACGTTCTGCCCAGACAGACACGCAGATCAAATCTGTTGTATGCTATGTTTCGAGATTTTCCAAAAGACCGATTACCTTTAAATTTTGATTGTTTTAAATGCTAATATTAATAAATTCAGCTAAAGCCTAGCTCAACATAGCTGCATTCTTCCTTTTCAACAGGCTTTCAATAACTGACATGCAGAAAGTCATCCTGAAAATGATTGAGATTTGCCAAAAATCAGATAAGATGTCCAAAATGCACATATATATGTGGCCGGAAAAAAAATTGTAATATATCATTAGATATTTTGACTACCCGCAGATATTTTATTTGAAATTAAATAAATTCTTAAACAGTTATTTTCTCATGACCAATAATTCTGATTTCTGAAAGCAAAATCCCTTTAATTCCAACTTCAAAAATTAAAAAAAAATATTCCTTCATGTAAATATACCTCTAATACCAATCAGCAATGTTATAATTTAAACTTTGAGCCTCCAGTTTGTGAATTTCAGTTTCTCTGTTTCGAAGCAATAAATATTCCCTAGTATCTAGTATGAACAACATATTATGTACTGAACCAACTTGTAAGTATTGTTAACACAATAAAAACTTCTTTTGGAAATAAAACAAAATAAAAAGGAATTTATTAGCCATACAGTCCAACAGGCCGGCAGGGCATTCCAAGCTCTTTAGACAGAAAGTCGCTGGTCTGTACAAGCTCTACGAACCAGTAGCACATCACTCGCCTACATTTACCAGCATACATTAATGACAAACCTTTATTATATCAAGAAAATGGAATTCTCAATAATTACATACATTTTAGGGAAAATTGGTATTTGCCACTCCAAAACCTTCAAATTGTAAAAATGCCATCCCGAAATTTGAAATTGTAAAAATGCCACTCTAAACTTCATTAATTTGTAATTTTGCCACTCCAAATAATTAATGACTAAAATGCCCTCCCTTCTTCATCTCCTGCTTCCTCTTCTTCTCCTGCCATGGCGAAAACAAATGGGCCCAATGTCAACACAACAAAATTCAATCTTAAAATTAAAAACTGGTGCTGGACTACAACATAAAGAAGATAGACCTGGTTTTAAAACTGTTAGTATACAGTATGGGCAGTGAAGTAGTCACTTTCGGATAGGAGGTGCGTATTGTGTGTGCATTAAGAATATACCTTTGGAACAGGAGGTGTCTTCACTGAACAAGCATCAGATAGGTCATGGAAGAGATAATTCGCCAATTCTTCAATGGATGGTCGCTTTTTATAGAAAAAAATCAGCAACATCTGTGTCGGAAAATCCCATTACCTGAACAACATTTTAATTGATTATTACCAATCATAAAATATTTGCAGGCTTGTAGCCTTAGAGAAATCATACCAACCAGGGTTTTATTATCCCCTACAAATGGTAATTTATTTGAAGTCTTTGGTCTTAGCTGACAGTGGGTATGAAACCGTCTGTTTGTCTGTTTGTTGTTTTCGTCATTAATTATTGAGAAGAAGAAGAAGGGAGGGTATTTTAGTCATTAATTAATTGGAGTGACAAAATTACAAATTAATGAAGTTTGGAGTGGCATTTTTACAATTTCAAATTTCGGGATGACATTTTTAAATTTGAAGGTTTTGGAGTGGCAAATAACCAATTTTCCCTACATTTTATTACCCTTGCTTCCTAAAGGAAATTTCTAATCAATTGTCAATCAGTTCACACTATAGTCTATGCCATACTTAAACTGTACATAACTGAGCAACATGAATCTAATCAATATTTCAAGCTGGTACATACTCATACATCTAAATAAAGAATTAAAGGATGCAAAAAGACATAAACACAAGAGGCTAATTCTGGTAACAACATACACCCAAAGATTTGTCAAGTTCAATTAAAAGGTAAAAGGTAAAAGGAACAAGATACACTGAAATATAAAACCTTAAATTGATAGAGGCGAGGTTATGCACAATAGAGACATATTAGGTCCTCAAAAGCAATGTTTACTTGGACAAAGTTCTTTCAGAGACAAAGTTTCAAGTTAACTAAGATAAAATGAGAGAAGTTTATCTTGAGGAGCTGGCACCAGCCTTGCGACAGAGCTTAGAGAGATGAGGGAAGGAGGCAAGGGTGAGATTTATCAGACCTGTTAGGGTTGAACCAAATGAGCAGTTCAATAGACAACAGTTCGAGCTGCTTAACAAGCCTTCCAAAATCACCCAGGCTCAGCCTGTTTGAATTGATAGAATTAGAATATTAGCTGAAGTCTTTGCATATCAATTCGCTCCAACTCGTTAACTGTTCGGTCCGTTTGTCTACAGGCCTTCCTGTTCAATTAATAGGCATATGTAAGAGGTAGCTGTTTCGAGACAGGTTAAAAAAT
This sequence comes from Carex rostrata, assembly GCA_964058875.1. NCBI lineage: Eukaryota > Viridiplantae > Streptophyta > Magnoliopsida > Poales > Cyperaceae > Carex > Carex rostrata. Next base: position 3,537,865 of record CAXKVT010000056.1, read on the forward strand.
CTCTTGTAAATATGTAAAGTTTAATTAATAGTTGTTTCTCATTTTTATCTGAATGAAAAGAAAACAAAATCATTCAGAATTGTTTAATATCAACAAAGCGCACTTGATGATTGTTCAGATTCATGACAATGCTTTCCTCAAATATATAATGGCAAGATAGCAAATTAAATAATAGAAAGTACCTTTTAGGAAATGCTTAATGGCAAGAGCATTATTCCCTTAACCTAGGGCCGGTGTTGTGAAATCTTGATTCAAGTCGTGAATTGCTCATGGCCACTAGGACTGTCAAAATCGCTTCCTCTACATCTCGTTCGGTTTCAGAATTGACCTCTTGCTCTTGCCCTTCTTCTTTCATTACCATTCCTTAAATTAATATTTAAAATCTCTGGTGGGTGCAGAGCACCCCTGGTGAAAGCTCTGCACCATGGACAAGAGCTTCTCTTTTGAACAGGCCACCTATGACTAAAATGGCATCGCGATAGTGGGGGCCTCTTCTCCGGGGGGTCCTGAAAATTTTGGAATTTACTAATTATCAGAGTTCTTAGATATAGTTGGCAAATTAAGCATCTGAAAACAATAATTAATTATCTCGTTACTAATATGATATATATACATTCTAAATTTCACAACTAATTTGAAATTACGGCACGTAGTACTTTATAGGTGGTCGAGTTGCAACTTGCAATGAAATCATTTTTTTTAGTATACACAAGACATTACCCCATCTGGGTTTTGAACCTGCAACCTCCGACTCGGAGGGCATTGCCTTGGTCACTAGACTAATTAAAGTTTGGTTCTCAACTTGTAATCAAATCTTATTTTCACATTTGGCACCATATCATACAAATTTCATCCTAGGTGTATGCACTGTGGTTTGTACAATCCAGTATAATTTAGACGATAAACAAATTGCATCCATACCAGCTTGTATGTAACAGTATCATATGGCACGAATACCAAAAAAATGTAAATCCTGAGTTGAATGGTATGTGTGAAAAGAAAAATAAAATAAAAGGAAAGAAATATAGTCTGAATTAAATTTTGTATTCGAGAAAAAGAAATAAAGCTTAGGAAGTACCTTGTAGTTTATTTTATGTTGCCTGCACCACTGCAATAACCCAGGGCAATTAGTAACCTCAACTTTGCAAGGTTCTACAGGAAGCAACTCATCCACCAATACTTTCAATTTCAAACAGTTTGAAATCTTCAAACTTCTGAGTGAAGCAAGGTTTCTCAACCCCAACAATGAGCTCCCAGATGAACCCTCTCGTGCACCCATTGTCAATTCAAGAGAAGGTTCCATAAACGAGCACAGGTTCTCACAATTATCAATGGAAAGTTTGACCAAGGATTTCAACTTTTGGATTCCAGGAATAGATACTAGCTGATGACACCGATCAATATCCAACTCTTCAAGTTCTAATGGCAGCAACTCTGCTTTTAAAAATTGCAAACTATGACAGGACGTAATTTTCAAATACTTTAGTTTGCATAGGCTGCCAATCCATTCTGGAAATGTTATGCCATTGTAACTACTTATCTGTAGCTTGGTAAGATTAGGGTGAGGGTGGAGACTATCCATCACTGAAAAACAACTTTGATCTTCAAGAAGTATGCTCTTATCCCATTCGATGACCAATCCAAGCACAGAGGTACCTGGGCTGTCCCTAGTATAATTCATGTAACTCCACTCTAGTATCAAGTGCTCCAAGTTATGCATACTCACAAGGTTAGCACATTGGACATCCATTAAATTAGGAATATCTCCCAATCCACATATACGAAGAGTTCCTCCCAGATCAGGAAAATCCTTTAACCATCCTATTGTCTCGCATTTGAGTTCAACCTTTACTGCTTGAATTCCTACAATGTTTTTCATGCTGGGTGGTAAATAACTAACACCAGTATGATTGATTTCCAGAGTTTCAAGATTTGTAAGGCTCCCCATGTCACTAGGAAGCTCTTCAAGTTGGTAGCAATGAATAAGGCATAGTTTCTGCAAGGCCTTTAATTGACACAGGGACCCAGGCACCACTTGGAGGCCACAACAATGCTCAATTTGGAGCTCCCCTAAGCTAACTAGCATTCCTATGTTGCTTGGTAACTCCTTAATTTCATGGCATTTCTTAATAAATAGTTTCCTCAAGGCCGTGAGTTGACAAAGGGACTCGGGCAACAACGCAAGGGAATGACACTTATCAATTATAAGTTCTTCTAGGCTAATTAGATTCCCTATTTTTTTTGGCAACTCTTCAAGATGACATTTCCGAAGAGTTAGATTTTTCAAGGTGTAAAGGGAGCATATGCATTCAGGTAACACATTAAAGATCACCCGGGTAAATGAAATATAACGAAGATGTTTGAAATTACCAAAGAAGGGAAGAGATTCTAATTCAAAACCATTGGATCCCCATATTTCTAGAGTCCTTAATTTTGGTGCCATTGAAAGGTCAAAAGTACTGAGAGAGTTGTTGAAGGTAGAAGAAACTATAATGAGTGTGCGTAGAGCAATTAACTTGTTAGAGGGAATAGGATCTATTAGGTTATCATAATGAGCTATATACAAATGGTACAATACACTAGGAAAAATTGGGACCTTACTAGCCTCCATTGAATAACAACCATTTTCCGAATTATATCTTGCTAAATCATGAACTATATCATGCAACTTAAACACATTCCTCTCATATCTGCCTTCTCTTTGAAACAAGGACCTTTGGCACAACTGCTCTACATATTCAAAACCAATTTGTTGTGCTGTCTTGTTTCCTTTAGGCTCAATAAAACCCTGGTACATCCACAATTTCACCAAATATTCTACATCGTATATGTGATCTTTAGGAAATATGGAACAATATAGAAAACAAGACTTTAGATATGTGGGAAGACGTGCATAACTTATTTGAAGAGGTGGAAATATCTCATTTCTAGCATCAGATTCCCACAGTTCACTTTCTAAAATATCTCTCCAACTCTCTTCTTCCGCCTCATACCTCAGAAGGCTAGCAATGGACTTCACAGCCAGGGGCAACATTCCACACTTGTCCATGATTTGCTTCCCAATTTTTACAAACATTGAGTCCTTCTTTTCTACTCCACTGAATGCATAATGTTCGAACATTAGCCAACATTGTTCAGCTGACAAAGACCCGAGGTTGAATGTCGGCTCTGTTTGCATGATTCGTGCGACTGGATCGTTCCTTGTAGTAACTAGGATTTTTGCAAATGCTGCTGACATAAAAGGAGCCTTAAATGAATCCCAAAGATTATCGTTCTCATTCCAGACATCATCGAGGACCAAAAGTATCCTTTTCCCACTTATCTCCTTTCGAATATTCTCTTGCAAAGCACTCAAATTTGTAAGGCCACACTCCTTTCTTGTAATAGACTCCATTGATTCTCTAGTAAGCCTTGCAACATTGAAACCCTCAGATACACATATCCACCCACATTTCTCAAACCTTTGTTGGATTCTTTGATCATTATAAACAAGTTGTGCAAGGGTAGTTTTGCCAATGCCCCCCATGCCAACAATTGCCACCACTGAAACAACATCACGTTCTGCGGACAGCAATTCAATCAGCTTTTCCTTTTCCCTCTCGCGCCCAATGATATTGGCCTGAACTACAAAGTGGCTAATCGGAGCTCTTTGTAATTCGTTGTTGCAACGCTTGGGCCCATCTCCTTCTGACAGTTGAAGTGCTATCCGATCATTCGTAATCTCATCAAATCTGCTCCTTATTTGCTGAATATCATTGAGTATGCCGTTTGGAACCTGAGAAATTATAATTACATTGAGTTTATATATAGTACACGTCTTCGCAGAACGAAATAAAATAATTTGTTACCTGAATTAGCCTCTTTTTAGGAGAATCATCTATTGCGTCAATTTGTGTCCACAAGAGTTTGACTGACATGTCTTTGATCTCGTTCTGCTCATGAACACAAAATCTATCACATATATCCTTTGCACACAAGGAAATTTAAATTACATTAGTTACCTGAATTAGCTTCCCTTTATGAGAATCTTGTGGAGAAGCATCTCTTTCCTCAACTTGCGCCCGTAAGACTTCATAGTGGTACTCACCCAGTACATCCTCTGCATCATACGCAACACTCTTGAGCTCCTTCAACCAGAGCTTGACTGATGAGTCTGTGATCTCCCTCTGCTCCGCATCATACAACGTGGCCTTGATCCGCTTCAGCATCCTCATTAATTTCTTCAATTCAACCTCAATTTGGTGGTTTTGATCTACACCAGGAGATGAGGAAGAAGACGAAGATTGTGCAGATGCAATGACAATGGGCAGCAATTTGTCTCCCAAAGAGAGAAGGTTCGAAATCACTCCACCTAGACCCATCGATCTAAAATTACAAAGTTCTTCTCTTCTATTGTGTTGATATGAAATTCGGGGTAGAGAAACTAATTATTGGGGAGTTTGGGAAGAGTGGGTGTTAGGTTCTTGTCTGCTCGCGAAGAAGCTTGGAAGATACCTAAACTAATTCTTGGTTGCTTTTCATCTTTCAAACTATGTTGCCTAACAGCTAGCATTGACATACTCAAACACACTCTGAATATTCGGTGTTCACCTATAGGGGTGTCAACGGGTACGATACGGGTCGGGTGGAGATATTTTCATACCCGTACCCGTTATGATAACGAAAAAAAATCTTTACCCTTACCCGTATTTTCAAATACGGTACGGGTCGGGTAATCGGGTAAACGGATAAAAATGTGCTATTAACATTTCGATTTATGTTTTTGATAAAATATTTTTCAAAATAAGAAAAAAATAATAATGAATACAACTAATTTGTATTATGAAAAATTTAATAAAATACAAAAATTTTATTGTATCATGTATCATCTTCATACAAATATATATCTATATAATTTTATTTTTTTAAAATTATCTTATACAAAAACGGGTAAGATAACGAAAAAAAAATATTACCCTTACCCGTACCCGATTAGCTAATGAAAAAAAAATCTTACCCTTACCTGTATTTTCGAATACGATACGGGTTGGGTAAACGGGTAAAAGGGTGCCATTGACACCCCTATTCACCTATGTACAAGAGGAACAGACAAATCTAGGGGTGCCATTGCCTAACAGCTAGCATTGACATACTCAAACACACTCTGAATATTCGGTGTTCACCTATGTACAAGAGGAACAGACAAATCAAAGATTAATTAATTAAAGATAAAAATAATCTTATCAGAGTCAAGAGTCAACGGTCAAAGCTCAAGCTGTCCGCAACTCAAGACCTTCCACATGGCATCATCGTTACTCGTGGCCGACTAATTAATTAGTTAAGCCTTAATCACATAAAACCTCAAAAGTGTAACACGTGTGTAAACAACTTTAACCCATATATTTAATTTGTAAACAAACAAGGACAAGAATCGATCAACAAACTATTTAACCCTTAATTATACTTAATAATCATAGTAAATTATATACTCACAAGCATCTATAATAGGAATAGTAAAAATTGTGTTACTATGATCGCCATTGCAGGGATCAGTTATTTAAATACGATCCATGCAATCATATGTCTATGCAGTCGGTAAAATAGCATTTTTTTTTATTAAGAGCATAAAAAGAAATTAAAGTTGAATATACGGCATTGATTCTGAAAATTTTCAAAAATAACCTGAACGAGGTGAACAATTAATCCCAGCTAACCAGCATTTTGTTTCCAGCCATATTTACTATTTATATGGCCGTAAACAAAAATAAAAAAACTATTATATGTCGTACCACATTAAATAATATTGAAAAATATAGAATTAAATTTAATAAGTTTATTTTTATTATTATGATTGACAAAATGATCAAGATAGAGAAACACAAGCCCATGTTGTGTTTTACACTCCAAGAGAATATGCTAAACATCCGACAAGTAATGTACTACATAAATAAAAAATATAAACAAATAATTTTTTGATCACATATTAATATGTTGATCACAAATTTATTTACAAATAATTTATTTTAATTTCAATGAATTAATTTGCAGGAAGAAAATATTATTAAAACAATATCCATATTTACTATTAAACTATCAAATGTTTGGTTTATTTTCTCACTGAAAAAAATCATCTAAACAAATACATCAGTAGCGTAAATAATGGAGCTAATTTTTGCTGCTTGAGGGAAACGAAAGGGGTTGAATATAAAAGCGGCATTGTAAAACACATATATACATCAATGGAGAGAGTTACTAAGTCAATTCTGCCCAATTTTTTTATTCATCATATTAAAGAAAAAAAGTTAAACATATATACATCAACTTTTTAAAAATATATAATTTATACCACAATGATTAAAATTTAAAAAAGAATGGCTCTCTTTCAGCGTATAATCAGCTTAAACTTGTTTTTTTTTTTTTTTGCCTCTTCTTTACACCCATATTTTGAATTACTGGACCACTAATAAATTATTACTTGGGGTTGTTACTGGACCACTAATAAATTATTACTTGGGGTTGGGACACTCATGGATGATAGCAGTCTGGGATTTTATATAGGGAAAATTATGAGAATGTCACTACAAAATCTTGAAATTGTGAGAATGCCACTATAAAACGTCCATAATTGTGAAAATGTCATTAACAGTGTATTCTTACAATATTTTATATAGGGAAAATTTTGAATTACTGGACCACTAATAAATTATTACTTGGGGTTGAGAACTATGGAATTTTGGGACCCAATCTTCTGCAATAATTTGTCAATGATATTGGTTGCATGCAATTGAGTTGCTGACATGAGGGTCAGGCAAAATGATTTCTTCAAGAGAGATTTTTGTGATTTATTATCTGTTAGCAGACTCAATTGTAGGGGTGAGTAAATCGCTCATAACTCGTGAGCCGCTCATAACTCGCTCATTAAAAACTCGCCTAAACTCGCTTATTTATCCGCTCATTTAAACTCGCTCATTAACAACTCGCTCATTTACTTAATGAGCGAGCATGAGCATGTCCCAACTCGCTCATAACTCGCTCATTAAGAATTTGCCACATCTAATCCTTGCCACATTTAATCCTATGTAATTATGTGTAACATCAAGTTTGTCTCATTAAGATTGATAGATAGTGAGCATAGTTTCATATTTAATCTTGTGTAATATAGTGAGCACAGTGTAACATTTAATCATGTGTAATATACTAATATTCATAGTTTCATATTCATTTTTTTTTTTGTAAATCGGCAGAACCAAAACCTCCACCTAAAGCCCAAAACAAGTAATAGTCATAACAACTCGCTCATTTAAATGAATTATGACAATTTGTTGGATTTTGTTATGATGACTTTTAACAAATTTTGTTATGATGACTTTTAACAAATTTTGTTATGCGTGGGCACACTATATAATTATGTTATGAGTCATAAGTCATAACTCGTGAGCCGCTCATAACTCGCTCATTTACAACTCGCTCATTTATCCGCTCATTTAAACTCGCTCATTAACAACTCGCTCATTTACTTAATGAGCGAGTATGAGCATACCCTAACTCGCTCATGCTCGCTCATTAATCACCCCTACTCAATTGTACCCATGTTATTGGCAACTATGATGTATAAAACTTTACACTTCTTTACACTTTCCACTGTAGCGAGAGAACCGTCATAATTCTTGACTGCTGCTACAGTGTTTTATTAAGATTTATTTTTTTATTTTTTAAAATGTGCCATCTATATAAACAATTACTGAAAATAATTACATAATATAAGAATTTATTTAATATTTTTATACCTGATTATTATAATAATTAAAGATTTAAATAGTATTTATCACATCATAGCTCGGAATAGCGCGCTATAGCGCTGATAGCCCCATATCTTTTATGGTCTGAAAACACTATAGAGACGCCTATTTAGAATCTTGATAATAACTAATAATCTTTTATACAATTTCTTAATTAAAAAAAAAAACTAACATATATAATAATAATTCAGTGGATCCAATATGTCAGTCTAAACTGCAATTTCTGGCGAAAGTAAGATATTTTTTTCTAAACAGATGGAGTTTGCTACTTCCCTAAGAAAAAAAGGAAAAAAAAAAAAACCAATGGATTTCGTTTTTGGCAGCTCATCCTCTAATTTTAAGTGTACATTTGATTTCAAGCTAAACTGTTGAAGTTCTTAACCCAAAAATATTAAATTCTTTATATCTGATCCATTTCAATTTCATCAAATTATTCAATTTAAATCACAATATCAGCATTTGAGTTATGTTAAATGAAACATCACCTTAAACAAACATTGCACGGTTTACAAAAGCAAAAAAATAAAATAAAAAAATTAATGAACGTTGGCGGCAAAATGAACAAAAGAGGTGGCAGATAATTAGTAAGCAAATATGAAAAAAAAAAAATTTAGTAAAACAAGAAATTAACATAATTTTATTTTTTTATTGAAAGAAGGTTGGAAATTGCTCCCGCCTAGACCCATCAATCTAAAATTGCAAATTCTCTTCTCTTCTCTTGTGTTGATATGAAACGATTACAAATGCTAGCTAAAAAAAAAATTAATGGGGTGCCTGAGAAAACTGGGAATCAAGTCCTGAAATTAATTATTACAAAGCCTCTCGTTTGGTGTGCATGTAATTAATGGTGTGGTGTTGGTTTCAATGTAATTAATGGAGCTGTAATCTTTTGTCTGTAGTAGTGTATTTATACTCGGGCGGGTATGGGTACCCCGGGTATACCCGGGACGGGTACGGGTATGTCTCGGGTACGAGTATACTCGGGTACAAGGGTATACGGGTACGGGTATGGCGGGTATAATTTTCAAAAACCATACCCTACCCGTTCTATACCCTTACCCGTGTACCCTTGACGGGTAAGGCGGGTACGGGTATTTTTTTTTTTTTTTGCTGTTTTTTTTTTTTTACTGGTTTTTTTGTTGGTTTTTTTTTTGTTTTTTTTTTGTTTTTTTCTTTGTTTTTTTTTTTCTGGTTTTTTTGTTTTTGTTTTTTTGTTGGATTTTTGTTGGTTTTTTTCTGGTTTTTTTTGTTGGTTTGGGGGGGAAAAAAATCAGATTTTTTGAATTTTGAAATGGGATGAACAGTGGTCAGGTATACGGGTACGGGTACTCGGGTAGTCGGGTACGGATAAACTCGGATAGGGTATGGTCGGGTATTAGTCCAAAATAACGGGTCCGGTCCGGTTTTTGCCCGTACCCGCGTACCTGAGTACCCGACTCATACCCGGACTCGGGCACGGGTACCCCGGGCGGCGGGTACGGGCGGGTATGGTCGGGTATACCCGACCCGGGTTTTATTCAAACTCTAGTCTGTAGCTAGTATTATCATCCAATGCATCACATTGCTTATAAAATAATATTATCTCTTTTGACAAGTCAATGGTACGCATGTGACTCTGTGAGGAAACACATAAAGAAGAGTAAACACAGATCCGCTTTTTACTGGAATGAATTCTGCCCCTTTTCTTGAGAAAAGGAGGACCCTCTTATTCTCCATCCGAACCGTTTAAAATCGATCAAACGGTTTCAATTATATTTGATTTATTTGTGCTTTGAGATTCGTGCCATGTTAAAAAGAAATTGAAGCCATTTGATCGATATTGAACGGTTCGGATTGGAGAATAGGAGGGTCCTCCTTTTCTCAAGAAAAGGAGCAGATTGGCTTCCCTTTTTACTCTACCTCTCCATATTGAAATTACATTTATTTTACTGACAAAATTAATTTATATTGATAAAATAAAATTGCCAGATTGTCAAAAATTAACCACACAAAATATGAGATATCTCAGAGGATACACACTCAGAAAAGGGTTGCAATTTATGTGTGGAAATTTCGCTTTTTAAGATTAACAATTTGATTTTTCGGAGTAATGAGCGGTTATCGTAAATCCTCATTTTTGCATGATATATAGATGGTATACAAAATAGAATAGTTATGGAATCATGGTGGACAATCTTAAACAGAGACGCTGGCAGCTGATCAAGAACATATATATCATAACGTGTCAATTGTGTTTTGAATCGAAGAAACAATCCACCTACCTCTTTAATTAATGACTATTTTTTTATTTTTATTTCAAAGTCCATGTCTCAATTTTACACTGCTTTTAGCGGTTTGGGTTATCATGTGTTAATATTCTTAAATTAGATGCTATCCTTAGTACACTCATGTTAGTTACAGATTCAATCTCATCTCTGATTGAATCTGTAACAAAAGAAGAGCAAGTTAAAAAAAAAAAAAAAAAAAAAATTAACTGCATTTGTTGTATGTATGGTATATATAAATATTTTAAAATACGACCGTATATACATATACATGTGGTGACTAATTCGCACCAAAAATAATATACAGTAGATATTATGCACAACACATATATGACTACATGAATGCATTCAAGCAGTGTGCATAGAAGATCCGCATGTAGCATTTGGATTGCAAAATTCCTAAAAGTATGTGTGTCACTGTGCGCAGATACCACTTGATTTTGATGAATATATAGTTTGGTTTCGTAATTCTTTTTTGCTCAATTACAAAAGTAATTAAAAAAGAAGAACTGTAAAATCGGACTGCATATGCAGTATGCATACTGAGCTTCTTATATTTAAATCCGTATCTTAGAATACTTATAGCGATAGATGCAATCGTATTTTAAGAGTTTTGAAATGCGTTTGAAAAAAATATTGAAGAAAAAACCTTAGCCAATTTAAATCTTTTATTACATTCGAGACAAACTTTGCTGGTTTTATTATTTTAAATACCTTAATGAGGTTTAAATATCTCTTAAAAGTATATAGAGATATTTTAAATATCTTCAAAGTATCAATTATTTCAAAGCGTTTATAGCCCACTAGCCAGCTTGAAGGCCCAAAGTAACAAGATATGTAGCCCAGTAGCCAGCTTCAAACTCTTTAACTGGGCTTTATCTGTATTTATGGGCCGACAAAAGGAGTAATTTAATGCCAGAGGAGTGCTATTATGAGGGAGAGAAAGGCCAAGTTAATTGGAACAAATTTGGTCCAATGCCCAATCTAAACCAATCCACATCGAGAACTACACGTCTATTTTGATTTGATTTGATTTTATTTTATTTCTTTTCATGATTTCTTTGTTTTTTTTTTTTTTTTTGAAACACTGATAGAAGCTATCAGTTTTGAGTACAACGATCATAAAGAGTAAAAAATAAACAAATAAACAACCTCTACTAAATACTACATGCTACGTACAATTAGTAAACTAACAAAACTGCATCCATAATCTTGCTTCCTCAACAGATTTCTCTGCTGCTACTGATGGATCCCTAAGCTTGCCTTCAAAAATACTACTGTTTCGTTCTTTCCATATGGTCCAACAGGCCGATAAAAAATAAGTACTCCACTTCTGCCTGAGAGTCCGTCCGTTACACCTTTTAAGTGAATGACAGAACGTGTTTGCCACTGTGTCTCTCACCCAAACCATACGGTATCCCAGCAATACCGCTATTGTAGACCATAAAGTTCTGGCATAGCTACACTGAAAAAAGAGATGTAATGCCGTTTCAAGGCTATGTGACTGACAAAGAACACAATCCCGATTACAGATAAATCCTCTACGCTCCATGACATCGTGAGTCAGTAACTTTCCTTTCAACCAAAGAAATGCAAATATACGAACTGTTGGAGGGATCTTCAGTGTCCATGTAAAACTGAACTCACATCTTACTTTGCCTCCGCTTGCCACCAAATCATAAAATGATTTAGCTGTATATTCCCCACTGCTCATCCAATTCCATTGAATAATATCTTGGGCTGAAGAAGAAATAGTGATGTTGTGATTCATTCCTTGCTCTATAGCCTTACCCAAGGACCATAGTCGGTTTGATCTGCTTGGTGCAGAGGTTGATGCCATGATGGATGTTGACCATGAATCGAACCAATAAGAAATAGTTGTGCCCGACCCAATATGCCAGTGTGTACTCCATAAGAACATAGGCCTGATTTTTAACAATTGTTTCCAAAAAAAAGATCCTTGCAAAGTCCAAATTCTTGGCACTTGTGATCCTTTAGTGATACATCTAATTGCAACTATTGTCTGAGACCATAAAGAATCTGGATTTCTATATAATCTCCACCACCAGCGGAGAAGCAAGGACCAGTTTCTAATTAATAAGTTTGCACCGCCCATTCCGCCATTCTCTCTTGGAAGGCAAACAGCTTCCCAATTAATCAGCGAAATACCTCTCCTCGTGTCTGTCTTTCCCCATAAAAAATCCCTTCGTATCTTGTCTATCCTATTGATCACCCATTTAGGTAACAAAAAGGAAGCCATAAAATAAACGGGAATTGAACTGAGTACCGAGTTCATTAGCTGCAAGCGACCACCTCTTGAAATTAATCGACTCTTCCAGCCTTCTAGTTTAAACTCAAGCTTCTCAATTAATGGCATATAAAGTGATCTTGTAGGCCGCTTTATGGTCAATGGTAATCCCAAATAATTGATAGGGAATCTAGACAGAGAACATGCTAAAACTGCCGATATGACCGGCACACATCTTTGGTCAACATTAATTGGTATGTAAGAACTTTTCTCATAGTTAATATGAAGACCAGATGCCTCAGTAAAAAGTCTCAAGACAATTTTTAAAGAAACCACTGTGGAGACCTCAGCATTAGCGATTAGAACAGTATCGTCTGCATACTGATGAGCTATGACTGCCTTACATAATTTTGATGATATACGAGTTTGGACAGATGTGTTAAGCACCCCAATCATTCTTTGAAGGACATCTGCTGCAATATCATAAAGCATAGGAGACAACGGATCTCCTTGCCTTAATCCCTTCTTATGCATAAAATATTCTGTCTCGCCCCCATTCATAATAATCCTTGAAGATGCTGTATGCAATATATCATCAATCCATCGTAACCATCGAGACGGAAAACCTCTAGCAATCATGACATCTTTCAAATAGGACCAATTAACTGAATCAAAGGCTTTGGCAAAGTCTAATTTAATAAACAGTGCCGGTTTACCAGTAGTTGAGATGTGGTGAAGTATCTCCCGCGTGGAGTTGAAATTTTCTGTGATTTGCCGGCCTTTTATAAAGGCCGTTTGGCTACTCGAAATCAAATCTGGTAAAACACATCTCAACCGATTAGCCAATAATTTAGAGATCAATTTGGGAATTAAATTCATGACACTAATGGGTCTGTAATCGCCGACTTTTTCCGGTATCTCTTTTTTCGGAATCATTATAATGTTGGCCTTATTAATATTGCCAAGATTCACTGAATGGTTATAAAACCCTTGTACAATAGAAATAACTTCCTCTTTCACCACAGACCACTGTAGCTGTATGAATTCATTCGGGAGCCCGTCAGGACCCGATGCTTTATTCCTTGCCAACTGCTTCACTGCTGATTGTATCTCCAATTCTGTGAACGGGTCCGCCAGGTTTGATAAATTTGGATTGTGAGCATACAGTTTCTTTGGGTCAAATCTAATCACTTCATTTTCAACACCAAGTTGACTTTCCATGTGAGCCTTGAAAGCACCTCTGATTTGGTCTTCGTTAGTCAGTAATTGATCATTATGTATGAGGTTAGAAACGCTATTTCTTCTGTGCCTTGCGGATGCCACCGCATGAAAGAAACGGGTATTTTTGTCACCCGATTTCAGCCATTTACATCTTGCTCTATGATGCCATCTCGCTTCTATGATGCATGCTAGCATGTAGGCTCTTTCCTTTACCTGTAACCGAAACCTTCTTTCATATTCTGCAAGATTCCTTCTCTCCTCAATTTGATCAAAAAATAGAACTGTTTTTTTGCAAAATTGCAACTGTTTTTCTATCTCTGTAAAATTCTGGCAATGCCATGCTCTTAGCCGTGTATGTATCTCTGCACTTTGCTTCTCAAAACGATGCAAAGCATGCTTATTGACATCCCCTTCAATCCAAGTGTTTTGAATAATAGAAACCGCATGAGGGTGGGTTAGCCAAAAAAGTTCCATTTTGTGTTGCCGTCTAGGATTTGGTTCATTCATACAATTTAGTAATAAAGGAGCATGATCTGAAACAAGAACTTCTAGCGCATTTAGTGACAACATTGTAAACTGCAAGGATAATTCCGGTGCTACAAATATTCTGTCAAGTCTCGAATGTGACGGTTGTGGTCTATTACTGCACCATGTATACCTTCTATTTTTTAAAGGGATGTCAATTAGTTCAAGATCCCGAACCAAATCATTAAACAATGACATCAACCTAAAACTGCTCAAGTCACTGGATCGGTCAGATAACCATCTTACTAAATTAAAATCACCTCCCAAAATCCAAGGATGTTGCACCAAGGAAGCCAAATTTCGAATTTCTTGTATGAACATTGACTTCAAGCTATCTGTTGACGGCCCATAAACTGATGTGACAACCAATATACCACCTGAATTAGTTTGCCTTAATAAAGCTGAACACGAATGCTTAGTTGCCCAGGAGTTGAGTAACTGATAGCACTTCTTCCATGCAATTAATATGCCTCCAGCTGAATTGTTGGCATGAACAACTACACATTGAGTTTCAAAGAAAGAAGGAAGTAACCTCATGTAATAGTTCAAATTAAATTCATTCAATTTTGTTTCTTGCAACATACAAACATCACATCTTGATTGTCTAATTATATTTCTAACCACATCACATTTTTCCAACCTCCCCAAACCCCTACAATTCCAAGAGAGTATTTTAAATTTTTTAAGTTTGATAGACATTTATTAAATAAAAAAACAACCAAACTCCTCTTCTGATTTATAAAAGCTATCAAACAAACTCCTCTTCTGAGCTGAACTCATCGTTGGGGTCTGGTTCAAATCTCAATGGGTCAGTTTCCTCCTCAAAATTATGTTCAGTTTCTTTGTCCGGACCATTAGCACCTGAGGATTGTTCCGCTTGTAGCCGTCGTGTCTCATTGTCAGTTGCTATGACACTCTCCACATCCTTAATTTTAAAACCACAACCAGCGGCTAGTTTAGATACATGTTCATAATTCACCTTTACTTCATAAAATCCTGCTGAGTTAAAGGACACTTGCGCATCCTCCTTGTTTTTGTTTCTGGTTGCATTTTTCTTGGCTGGCCCAACTTGAACTGGCGCTACTGACTTTCTTTTCTGCCGAACACCTTGCTTGGCCGGCCTGTTTACTATTTGAGGAATATTTGTTGGGACCGGCCTATTCCATTTAAATCTATTTGCAACCGGGCCTTTTTTTGGTGCTTCATATGGGCCCTTGCCTTTTGCTTGAAAGACTATACTTTCATTTCGCTTGACCGGAGGTTTTTTCGGTGCCTCATTTGGAAGCACATGTACAACATTATTTGTTTCCTCAATAGTTGGAGGATCCCCTCCTGTGATAACGCCATGCAATTCTTCAGAATTAATGCCATCATTATGAGGTAATGATTGACGCCTTTCAATCCGAGTAATCAAGCTGACAGCTGATGATTTTTTCCCAGAAAAATCTTCTCTCTGCAAGATCCTCTGTGGCACAACATTTTGCTTACCAAGATTCGACTGTTGAAGCACAGGTGTTTGATGACTCGTTTCGCCAAAGAAATGTTGGGAATGTCTCCTCTCAGAAGATATGCCCTGTTGTGGAGTAAATGGCATTCTTGTTGAGGCAGATCTAGTTTCTGATTCTCTATGGCCAGCAGAACCCCCTTGTGTTGAGCGGGTCAATGCATTATTCTTTGTTAAACTCGCCACATGCTTGGCTCCACCATTTGTAATCGCACCCCCTGAAGTTTGGGCTAAATTTTCCACAATCTGAGGAGACCTTGCAATCATAGGTTCAAGATTTTGAATCTGATTATCAGTCGGGTGATCCCGTGTGGCCTGCGTTGGTGTTGCTTTGTGTGGCACTGGCATTTGAATTTCCTCCATTGTGGCAAACCGGCGAAGCTCTGGTGGTAAATCGTTCGCTGTTTTACCTCTGCATAAATCACGTAATACTTGAGAACTCATTGGAATGAGCTCCTGATCGCCACCCATGGTGTCGTCATCAGACGAGGAAGAGCTAGGTGGTGGTGGTTGAGGCCTTCGGTATACCTTCGGATGCTTAGGCATGTCATTGGCAGAATATATCGGCGATCTGTGCCATGCTACCGCATACACCTGGATAGTGTAAACCATGCCACCTATGTGAATTGCAAGTTGTTGTGGAACCAAAGTGAGATCATCCACCCCTACGGCTACCAACCAAGATTTAATGGAGGATGAATCTTCTTGATTGACGGATCCCAGATAGACTCCAAAGCGACAAACTGCACGGGCAACATATTTTTCTCTGAAAATGTGCGGTTCTAACCCAACTAATCTGAGTAGTATTTTATATGCCGGTACACTAATGGCCGCTTCATCCAATGGTGACCATGGCTGGAAGGTTAGGCCTCAACCACCACCACTAATGCCGGTACACTAATGGCCGCTTCATGATTTCTTTGTTGAAATTGCAAATCAAATGAAAAAGAACCCAGTTTTGTATGCAATACAATTAAGTATCATGAGTTTTATCAGGGTGTATCTTTCCATCATATCTTGTTCACTCATACGGTCAGGTGATTGTTCATGTACAAAATCAAATAATAAAGTCCGTTTCAATACAATTCAGTTAATTTAAATTCCAACTATTCTTATATCTATGGTGCAATATTTTAAAGGAACATCCATATATTAATATAAGCTTGAAATTGGTTTTGAATCCGCCAAAAGCAACACAAGGGTATTAGGAAAACAAATTAATATATGTATCCATGACAAAAGCAACACAAGAGTATCAATACCCTTTTGTACCACTTGTTGTACTGGTTGTCAATAGTTGCTAACCTGAAATTGATTGAGATTTGACAAAAATCAGATAAGACTTACAAAATAAATTTTGATGTACAAAAAAGAAAAAGAAAAGATGACTCATCATTTCAAGCTGCTTCATTTGAGATGTTGACTACCAGTGGAATTCTTACACAATCAATGACCTATTTAAGTATCACTTTCATTTTCAAAAGGAGAAATTTAAAGGAGGGAGAGAAAAACAGAGAAGGGGAAATGCAGAAAATTAATTTATGTGTGTAGGAGGACATCAATTCAATTAACACAGAAACAGGCAGAAGAGACAGGCAAAGATTTCTCTTAAAAGAAAAAGATCAAGAAAGAGAGACGTAGGGATTTGACACCAAAAACAAAGGAATTACGAAGAAGGAATGATTTCAATATACTGGTACAGAAAAAAAGGGAGAAATCTGTTTCAGGAACAGAAACATGGGTCAATTCTGGTAATAAATACTGCTAACAAGTGAACTTGGCCATGTTGACAAATACAGGCTTGGCATTTCACATTAACAAGGGAATTAGAAATTACATCTATTTTTTGTCTTGCACTTCATTGGCAATTCCATTTACTTAATGGAAATTAACCAACCAAGTGCTCCTTACTCCTCATTTTAATTGTCAGTTCTCCAACCACACTTTTACAGTTATCTTAGTGACCCTGACTGATGAACACAGAACCTATCACATATACCATTTGTACCAGAAAAATTAAATTAAATAAGTTACCTGAAATATCTTCCTTTTGCCTCAACTTGTGCCCCTAAGACTTCATAGTGGTACTCATCCAATACATGATACATTCTCCGCATTGCACGCAACTGTCTTGACTTCTTCAACCAGTGCTTCTCCTTCAACATAGATAGTCAGTGCAGCACTGGTTCAAGGAGCTCAAGAAAGCTGCATGAAATGTGATCCGCTTTGTAATCTCCCTTTGCTACAGCATCCTCATCAATTTCTTCAATTCAGCTTCAATTTGTTGCCAAAAGAGAAAAGATTGGAAATCAGTCTAAAATTGCAAAGAGAGAAGGTAGAAAAACTAATTATTGAGGGAATGGGAGACTTGTAGAAGACTCTGGGTCTCATTTTTATATATATTTTTTTTGGAGGAGCTCCACTGGGCCTAAAGAAATTAGTAAGAATACAAGGAGGGTAGATTTGTCATTTATCTTATTTAACTATCCTCAGTCCTAATTTATTTAAAGATTTGTTTTTTAGCGGCCACGCTTACACACCAACAAAGTTTTGATCGGATCAGAATTTTTTTATTTTACAAATTATTACTAATAAATATAGAAAAATATATGAAGTATCTTTAAATTTCAATGTACCAGAAGGAATAAGACTAATGACCTTTATTCAAAGTTTGAACTGGAATCAATGATCCGGATTCAAATATTTTTCATTTGTTTCCGCAGCAACATTCCAAGCAGCAATTTGATGAAAATGTTGGCCACGAAAAATCCGACCTGAAAATGTGTAACTGGTCCCTGTACTTCTAATACATCAAAATTTCAATATACTACATCTATTTTTCTATATTTATTAATAATAATATCTAAAAATAAAAAATTCTGACCAGATTCAAAAGAAAAAATTGGTTGGTGTGAAAGCGTGGCCGCTGAAGAGAAAAAATTGGATCGGTGGAAATTTTACAGATTTAATGTTTTTGATAGGATTATGAGCAAAAATATGGTAAAACTTGTAAAACCTGAGAATATTGGTGATGAAAATTTTGTGGTTTTGATGTGCTGCAGGAGACGAGGAAGAAGACAGAGTTTGCGCAGATGCGACAACAGCGGGCAGCAATTTGGCATCCAAAGAGAGAAGGTTGGAAATAACTCCGCCTAGATCCATTGATCTAAAATTGCTAAGTCTGTTCTCTTTTCTTTTGTTTTGTTGATATGATCAAATGATACAAAGAGAGAAGGTATGGGAGACTCGGAGAAGACTGGGAGTCAACTCCATTAAATAAATGCATTTTTATATATTTTTTATAAGGCAGATGTCGAATAAAATGGATAGGAGTCGTCAAGGTTTTTTTTTTTTTTTTTGAACACATTACTGTTAGTTTTCAAGATATGTACTTCTCAATTTAATTTTAATTAAA
The DNA here is from genome assembly GCA_964058875.1 of Carex rostrata. NCBI lineage: Eukaryota > Viridiplantae > Streptophyta > Magnoliopsida > Poales > Cyperaceae > Carex > Carex rostrata. The sequence goes on from CAXKVT010000056.1 coordinate 3,556,820, forward strand.
TAAAAACATTTCATATAAATAATACTATAGTGTAAAATTTTGCATATCATTCCGAAAAACATGTCACATGGGCAACGGATATATCTTCCGACACGCCAGAGAAATTTAATGCTATCATAAAGTGTGTGGGTCAAAGATTGATTCCCTGTATAGTGTGCGGGCCTATATATGAAAATATCTTATGAAACGCTAAGAATATATTTTGCATCGTAAGAGTTTGTTGGCCTAATAATATTACTAAAAGCTCCTGTGCTGCTAATTACTTGGGAAGGAATTTACCAATCTGTACATAAGTTTTCTGAACTTGAAGAGATATTGATCATGGTTTTGTAAAACTTTGTAATTTCTGATCAAGAGATTACTTTATTAATTAAACACAAAATTGATAGTGAAATATTGAAGTGTCGACAATATAAATCTTGTACCATATTTTACCAATTTTAAATATATGAACAAGTAAAAAGTTTGGTCCGATCAAAATATTTTTCTCTTCCAGATGCTGGGTTCTTTAAATGACTATGTTCTCAATTGTCTTTAAACAATTACATATTGAACAACAATTATACTCAAACCTCAATCTACCCTCACTTGCACAGTTATTGACAAAATTATATTTATTTTGCTGACAAAATATTTGAAAAATATTATTGACAAAATTAATTTATTTTCATAAGAAGGAATTTCCAGGTTGTCAAAGATTGACCACTAATTTCACTTTTAATTTAATACATATTTTTAATTTTAATATAATTATTTGTAAATTTATTTTTACAGTAAAGAAAGTAGTTTCTACACAACCTGTCCAAAGCCAAAAAAAATGAGGAGGGTTTGTAATAGGCTTGGTGAGCTAGCGGTAAAAAAACAGTCTCTTTATGGAAATGAAACCCTTACGAATTGGACAGGAGTAGTACTAGGATGGGTGACCTCATGGGAAGTCCCTGTGTTGCTGATCCCGGTTGGGTTTTATTTCTAGCCTATCCTAACTTGTTTAGGAATAAAGGCTTTGAAGAAGAAGAAGAAGAAGAAGTAAAGAAAAGGCTTGCAATCTATATATGGAAATTTTCACTATTTAATATTAACAATTTGATTTTCTCTGGGTAATGTGCTTTCTTCGGGCTCTTGAGGTACCACCTTAAATCCTCATTTTTGCATTATTGATGTTACAAAATAGAATAGTAATGGACTCATGGGATGATGGCAGCAATTGTGTTTAGTCAAGATATAGCCGTTGAATCGAGTAGTGACTACTATGACTACTATCTCCAGCCCTCCATTATATTACATTGGTACGCTTGAAGACCAAGTAACCAGATTTGGAGCCCAGTAACAAGCCCGGCCCAAAGTAACCGAATTTGAAGGCCTAATGTCTGGTTCAATACAATTCAGCTACTTCAAATACAAAACTATTTTTGGATGTATGATGCATTTTTTCAAAGAACATCCATATATAAACTTGAAATTGGTTGTGAATCCGCCAAAAGCAAAACAAGAGTAATGGGACAAAACAAAAATATGTATCCATAACAAAATCAATTAGTTCTTTGAACTAAATCCTCAACATAGCTGCATTTGTCATCAGGATCCAATTGTACCAGTTGTTGTAGGTGCCAAAAGTTGCCAACCTGAAATTGATTGAGATTTACCACAAATAAGAAAACCTGAAATGCATGGACAAGAAAAGAAAATAAAAGAAAAGAAAAATGAGAAATCTGGTTCATGAACAGAAACAGAGTATTGTTTTCTCATGATCTAACTCAATTTCGGAAAGCTCAATTCGTTCAATTTCAACTGAAAAAATTACTTATTCCTTATTTAAATTTACCTCTAACACCAATCAATATTGTTATAATTTAAACTTTGCACAATAGAAGGAAATATCGGAATCGGCTGGTGTCGGCCGATTCAGTTCGAAAAATCGGAATTTTTTGCAAAAAGCTTGTTTTACACTAAAAAAATAGGAAAAAATTGATAAAAAAAATAATTTGTCAATAATTTATGTTTAGATAAATGATTACAATCAAGTAATCCACTAATACAATATAATACAAGCATTAAAACTATAAACACACTCTTTCACTACGAGAAACTATGTCGTGCTAGCTGAATCACTTCATCGTTGTCTGTATTATGATAAAAATTGGGATATAGTTGATACTATATTTAATCAATAACGGGTTCATAGTTCATACTCTATTTAATCAATGAATGTGACGAGTTTTAATCACGGGTTCATAGTTCTCTATTTCAGCATAGTTGATACTTGATACTCTATTTAATTAATGAATGTGATGAGTTTTCAGCATGTGCATAGTTGATACTCTATTTAATCAATCTCTTCAGATCTGGCAAGTCGTCTTTCTATAGAAGCACATAATTTGCAGACATTTACTACCATACAACCAACCATTAAAGACAATATGACAAATTTTATTATATCAACAAAAATGGAATTCTCAATTATTACTTACAATTTAGTACAGTATTACCATTGCATCCAAGAGGAAATGGTGAATCAGTTCTCATGTGGGTCAACATTGAGCTTTCAGTTTTTTAAGTTCGTACTACTCTAAGCCAAACTTAAACTATGCCTAACAGAGCAACTTGAATCTAATCAATATTTGAAACTGGTACATCCAGCTCAAACAAGTACCATGAATTAAAGGATGAAAAGAAACAAACATTCAAGAGGCCAATTCTGGTAACAACATCCACCCAAGTGTTCCTTGCTCCTCATTTTAATTGTCAGTTCCCACGAAATGTGTTGGAAATAGTAAATTTAATTAGTTGATCAATTAGTCAAATGTATTACTTAATGTGTGAACTCTCTAGAATCGTCATGAATGTATTGAAATTCTCTAGATGCATATTATGGCCTTCTAGGTTGTCTTGAAAGATGAAAAACGTGTATAGAAAATAGAGAGGATTAATGAGAGGATTAAATGTCATTTAGTGTTAGTGGAGTGTGTAGAAAGATCTTATGAGTTTATATAATGTGTAAAGAGTCTTTTGAATATAAGAGAGTAAGAGAGTAAGAAAATATTGATAATAAAAATAATTTTTTTATCATAGAGTGTTTTCTCTTTAACTACTAAATATATTAAGTTTTGTTTCTATATTAAATCGATCCTATCAAATTGGTATTAGAGCCTAGTGAGAAAAAAGAGAGTTCAACCATGGCTAAGAAAAAGAAAAAGAAAAAAAAATAGGATATGCAAAGTGGGATTGCTAGATGGTAATCACTGGAAAGAAAGAAGTATGAATTGCTTGGAGAAGCATTTCTAGCGACGACAACACGAATAGAAGAGAAATTGGACAGTGGTGATCGAGGCCAGGACGGTCGTGGAGGTCGCAGTAGATGCTGCAGTCATTATGAATGATTGTTGCGAATCAATGCCATTGTTGGTGCTCATGGATTGTGGAACATTGTCGAGAACGGGGTTGAAGATCACGAATATGATAGCGAACTCACGATAGGAGAGTTAAATACTTTGAAAAAAAAATGGATATCAAAGCATGCTAAGTATCAACCATCAAGGGTTGGATGACGAAATGTTCGAGAAGGTTACCTATGAGATGAGATGTGGTTTGGAGTTTATTAATTAAGTGAAGAAGTTGCGGCTCCAAATTCTAAAGGGTTTGAGTTTGAGCCGATTGTTACGAAGTAGTGTAAATCTGTTGGAGAATATTTTTGTAGAGTGTTCGAGTGGCAGTTATGTGATGATGAGTGGGCTCATAGCCGGAGCAAGTAGCACGGAGTAGTGACTACGAGGATGCTTGATAGGTGATTCAAGTATGATGCTCACAGAAATAGTAAATCATGTGAAGAAGTGACTACGAAAATACTTGATAGGAGATCAAGTATGATGAGCAAACGACTCACTGATGTAACCCCACGAAAACAATCGAGTTTGAGAAAGATGTCCTAAAAGAATTATATTTTTACCATATATTGGACAGCATGAAAAATAATTAAGTTTAAGGAGGGATGTTGGAAATACTAAACTTAATTACTTGGTCAATTAGTCAAATGTATTAGTTAATGTGTGAACTCTCTAGAATCGTCATGAATGTATTGGAATTCTCTAGATGCATGTTGAGGTCTTCTAGGTTGTCTTAAAAAATAAAAAAACGTGTATAGGAAATAGAGAAAGTTAATGAGATAATTAAATGTCATTTAGTGTTAGTGGAGTGTGTAAAAAGTTCTTATGGGTCTATATAATTTGTAAGGAGTTTTTTGAATGTAAGAGAATAAGAGAATATTGATAATAAAAGTAAATTTTCTGTCATAGAGTGTTATCTCTTCCACTACTAAATATATTAAGTTTTACTTCTATATTAAAATCGATCCTATCAAAATTTAGTCAGGAATGAACCTCACTTTTACAGTTATCTTAGTGATTCTGACTGATGAACACAAAACCTATCCCATATACCCTTTGCACAAGAAAAACTAAATTAAATAAGTTATCTGAATTAAATTCATTTTAACAGAATCTGGTAGAGAAGTATCTCTTGCCTCATCTTGTGCCCCTAAGACTTCATAGTGGTACTCATCCAATACATCCTCTGTATTGCACGCAACTGTCTTGACTCATTCAACCAGTGCTTCTCCTTCAACATAGATGGTCAGTCAAGCACTGGTTCAAGGAGCTCAAGACAGTTGCATGAAATGTAATCCGGTCTGTGATCTCCCTCTGCTCAAGAGAGTTGCGAAGCCTTGATCCCCTCTAGCATCCTCATCAATTTCTTCAATTTAGCCTCAATTTGGCCCAAAGATGGAAGATTGGAAATCACTCCGCCTAGACCCATGGATCTAAAATTGCAAAGTCTCTTCTCTTTTGTTTGGTTGATATAAAATGATGCAAAGAGAGAAGGTAGAAAAACTAATTTGGGGGAATGGGAGACTCGAAGAACACACTGAGTCAACTCACAGAAGAATCTGGGTCTCATTTTTTTATTTCTTTTTGGAGTTCTACTGGCCCTAAAGAAATTAGTAAGAATACTTGGAGGGTAGATTTGTCATTTATCTTATTTAACTATCCTTAGTCCTAATTTATTAAAAAAAATATTTCAGCGAACAACGAAGTTTTGATAGGATCAGAATTTTTTTATTTTTATAAATTATTATTTATAAAAGTAGAAAAATATATGGAGTATCTTGAAATTTCGATGTAGTAGGAGGACCAGGACAAATGACCTTTATTGAAAGTTTGAACCGGGATCAATGGTCCGGATTCAAACATTTCTCATTCTTTTCCGCAGCAACACACTAAACAGAAATTTGATGAAAATGTTGGCCACAAAAAATACGACCTAAAAAATGTTTGGATATGGGCCATTAATCATTGGTCCCGGTCGATCTAGTTCATTGATGAAAATGTTCGTACTAAAAAATAGTGTACACAAAAAATACGACCTAAAAAATGTTTGGATACGACCTAAGAAATTTGATGAAAATGTTCAAACACATGAATTTGTGTCATTGGTCCCGGTCGATCTAGTTCATCAAAATTTCAATATACTACATCTATTTTTCTATATTTATTAATAATAATTTCTAAAAATAAAAAATTCTGGCCCGATTTATATTATGGTTGGTGTTAAAGCATGGCTGCTGGAAAAAAATATTGGATCGGTGGAGATTTTACTGATTTAAAGTTTTTGATAGGATTACATGCGATATAATATGTAGTAGAATTATTGAATACTTTTAGAACTGAGCAAAATCTTGTAAAACTCATAAAACCTCAGAATATTGGTGATGAAAATGCAGGATAGAAAGTTAAAAGTTGAAAACCAGCTTGGCATTTTCATTCCCTTTGTATAAACCTTTCCTACTATAAATTAAATTTTCATAGGACATCTTTTTAATAATGGCTAAAAAAAAATAACATTTTTATGAGTAATTATTGAGTAATATGACTCAATTGAATTGCAATTATTAGCAAATCAACTATTATAAATTAAGTTTGCAGCTACATTTACCACTAAGAACCCAAATGAACCTAAAAAAATCTGCTGCCTCCCGAAGGAGTCTAGACCGTGTCTCAGTCCCCAACTGACAAACACAATGATAATCCATTCGACTATCAATCAGCAACATCACAAGTACCAAAATACAAAATCCCCAAGTTAATACAAAAATAGTTTACAAAAGAAATGCATGCATACCAAATCAAACAAATTCATTCAAATTAACTTAGATACTGAATTAATTCACACATAGTCCATACAAATTTATGAATCAACTTAAGCACAATCCAAATTGCAATTACCGTAATACCGACTATAGCATGCATAGTATCCGCATCCTATTGACACGTACCATGTCCAAATGCGCTTATTTTACTATCACTTTATGCCTCGCCCTCTAAGTGGTTTGGAACTGTGCATTATATACCAATTTGAAATAAGTAAAATTAATATAAATTTTCTATGTTTAAGGTAAGTTAAATTCCCAAATCCATGTCTATTGCGTCTTCTGTATTCCATGAGATTCATCTTAATAACCGAAAAAAAAAATTATAAAGTATTAAAATTGTTCAACTCACTTGTAAGGTTCAAGATCAATTGGCATTAAGCTTTGGAAAGTGAATTTTCAAACTCTCCTCCACCTTTGAAGCTTGCTGAAAAATCCAATAACAACTTTTTCAATATATTTATAGAAACTAAAAATAGAAAGTGAAATAAGATATATGGAACTCACTTGTAAAGTTTGTAATTGGGCATTAAGTCACATGACAACTTTAAACTTTCTTTTATAATGTTGGCATTTGGCCTTGTCAACCCCATTAACCTTCATCACCTTAAAATAATCCCATAATTTGGATGACTCTTTCGTCAGTTCGTTTCTGCACCAGCTTCGCTATTAACACCAACCCCATCTTCACCAGCTTTGTTATTTGTGCTTTCAGCTAAAACTCTCTCCGCATGAACTACACCACTGGTGGCAGCAGAACATTCTAATGATGGCTGCGATATTCTGCCAAAGGGACACAAATAATAAAGGATGAGAAGAAATACATGATAAAATGTGATATTCTGTCAAAGGGACAACTCTAATTCTAAATTACAGTTCCAAATTACATGATAAAATGCAGATTAAAAAATTACAGCTCTAAATCTAAATTAAGATGATAAGAAATAAAAGCAACTGTGATTAGTATCAAAGTCCTCATGACTAAGATTATTCAAGCTCAATCATTCAAAACCTAAGAAGTTGAAATTAGTACAATGTTTTCTCAGTAAACTAGCTTTTGGCTTACTGCTTATTTCATATAAAAAAAGTATATTAATAAAATACAGTAGATTAATAAACTTCTGTTACAAAATCCAAATTCAAAAGAAAATTACTAACCTTTTAACTTTAAGCAAAAGAGGGGGTGACTGGGTGAGGCCGTGAGTCATGAGTGGCGCAGTGTCCGGTCAGATGCAAGGAAGACTGAGAGAGTCAGGTGTGACACCGTGTGAGTGCTTGACTGGAGCGAGACAGTGAGAGTTCAGAGGAGGGGGATGGGGGATTGAGGCGCCGCACCAGAGTGGGACTGGGTCTGGGGGAGCTGTAGGAATCGGGTAGTGTGGGACTGGCTAAATCCTAAACATATGTTGGGATAAACTCAGCAATACTGCACTGCTTTGTGCCAGTATGCAAAAGATTGAAGAGAGAAGAATATTTTTCTGAATAGAAACAACGCTTTATTTCCTTTCTCTCTTACTCAATTACATAAAGTTATGCAGTATTTAAAGCAATACAATGTTCCTAAAATAACCACCCACAACTTCCCTAAATTAAGCACCCACTACACAACATGCTAAAAATAAATATGCTTAAAATAACCAATGCCTAAAATAACCAATGCAGTTTTTATGCTGTTAAAAACTGATTTGTACATGCTTTAATCAATTTGAATTAATTTTCAACACTCCCCCTTAATTCAAAATTGATTATATCAAGTTTGATTCTGAATTCTTCAAGCTTTTATCTTGGCAATGCCTTCAGTAAAATGTCAACCTTATGTTCCTCAAAACTTGCACGCTTGATCTCCATTTTGCTGCTACCAATTCTTCTTGCAATGCTTGATGCCATGTTTCATTTCCCACTGCTTCTTCAAAGATTGTGGATCTTTTCCTTCCACCTTCTATATATGCCATGAAAAGTATGCTCTAGCTATCTTTTCTTCTTCACAGCATGCTTGCTGTTCTTCCCTCTGTTTTCTGAAACAATCGGCTTGCACACATCCATATCTGTTCTGCTGGAAGCACTAGACATCTTTCTGTCGTGCTGAAAACTCAAACTCGCTAAATCTACAAATCCACGTCCACCTCTGCCTTGAGAGGACTCCCCCTTTCCATAGAACGCCTTTTCATCGTCTTTCTCCTTTGATCTGAACTTTGCTTCATGGGTCTGCAGTGATCCCATCAGTTCATCAAAGGAATAGGTTGAAAGATCCTTTGATTCTTCAATTGCTGCAACTACATGATCAAACTTGGGTGTTATGCTCCTTAACACCTTCGCCACCACCGTCTTCTCTTCCATGGTGTCTCCAAATGCTCGAATTTGGTTGACCACCTCTTGTACTCTTGAGAGGAAAATTTGCACGGATTCCTCCTTGTTCATCTGCAATGTTTCAAAGTCCTTGCGTAGGCCTTTATAAAATTTTCAACAACATAAACCTCCGGAGTCTAAACTGGTCCAATTAAATCAAAATATATTCAACGGTCTGTATAATATCTCATTAATGAGCCGAGCCAGACCCAACTTGAAATTGTTAGTTCTGGACCGAGTCAGAAACAAGCTGGCTACTTTTCAGCTCGTTCAGAATGAGCAAGCCTTTCACGAGCTTTTTGCATGTTGATTCCGAACAAGCCTTGAGCTACGAGTTTTTTTGCCACCCCTATGTGTATCCAGTGAATGATTCTCCCATCATTTATATTTCTTCATGATATCTATTATACGAAATATAGGGTGTCCATATTTGCCAACCTGAAATTAGTTATAATTAACCAAATACATAAGATGTACCTAATTAATGTACATAGATGGACAAAAAGAAAAAAAGAAAGTAAATACGAAATATCATTTGAAGCTGCTTCCTTTGAGATTTCGTCTACCATTGGAATTAAAAGAATTCTTACACAATCAATGCCGTAGTTTACATTTATTTTATTTCTCACATTTTTATATGTTTATTGTTGGATATTGAAACAGTAAGGGAGAGACTAGATAATGGTACAATTACCTTTCCACTTTTCAACGGCTAGTAACAAAGAGAGAGGTTTCACCAAAAGAAAAAGAGAATATTTTACTTGTAGAAATTATTATTAAATATAAACCGAATTTTTTATTAATATTCAAATTTTATATTAAATTTAAAAAATATCCGAATTGGTTGGTTTTTTCGAAATCTATCCATTCCGGAAATTTTTTTTCCGGAAACTCGGTTCTAACTCCGGAAATTTTTTTTCCGGATTTAGGATTTTTTTTTGTTTTTTGCTAAATCCGGAAATTTTTTTTCCGGATTTAAGGATTTTTTTTTTAGGAAATTTTTTTTTCAATTTTTATTTATAATTTATTTATTTTTTGTATTGAAGTATTACAAATATTTAATATATTTTTTAAAAAATAGATGAAATACTATATAATTTGATTTATTCGAAAGACTACTACAAATAATCCGGATCAACATTTTTCATGCCGGATTTTTTACGGCCGTAAAAAAAAATAATATAATATATGTATATGTATATGTATATATAATATAATATATGTATATGTATATATAATATAATATAATATATATGAAAATGAAGATATAAAATATGAGGTATGATGAGGTATAAAAAATATGAGGTATTGGAACCCTCGTTTAGTACCTCAAAAATTCAGTTTAAGTTTTCGTTCAACGGTAAGCATTCAACGATCGGTATTTTCAAAGTTTTCAAAGTCCAAACAGATCGTTGAATACCCTTGTTTGATTATGTTTAATTTTCTAAAATTTATATATTTTTAAGTTTTCGTTCAACGGTAGGCATTCAACGATCTGTTTGGACTTTGAAAACTTTGAAAATACCGATCGTTGAATGCCTACCGTTGAACGAAAACTTAAACTGAATTTTTGAGGCACTAAACGAGAGTTCCAATACCTCATATTTTTTTATACCTCATCATACCTCATATTTTATATCTTCATTTTCATATATATTATATTATATTATATATACATATACATATATTATATTATATATACATATACATATATTATATTATATATACATATACATATATTATATATACATATACATATACATATACATATATTATATTATTTTTTTTTACGGCTGTAAAAAATCCGGCATGAAAAATGTTGATCCGGATTATTTGTAGCAGTCTTTCGAATAAATCAAATTATATAGTATTCCATCTATTTTTTAAAATATATTAAATATTTGTAATACTTCAATACAAAAAATAAATAAATTATAAATAAAAACTGAAAAAAAAAAATTTCGGAAAAAAAATTTCCTAAAAAAAAAAAAAAAAAAAAATCCCTAATTCCGGAAATTTTTTTTTCCGGATTTAGAGTTTAATTCCGGAAATTTTTTTTCCGGAATGGGTAGATTTCGAAAAAACCAACCGATTCGGATATTTTTTTAAATTTAATATAAAATTTGGATATTAATAAAAAATTCGGAAATATAAAGGTAAACAAAAAAGACTGACTTGATTTTCGTTGCCATAGATGGATTTGAAATTATTTCAAAGTTCTATTTTTCTGAAAGAGTGGCTAGAATTTTTTTGAAACGGAAAGAATGACTGGAATTTTTTCTAAAATAGAAAGAGTACTAAAAAAAAGGTTGGATGGATTTTTTTGAAACCAAAAAAAAAAGTGGATCAATTTTTTTTTTTTTTTCTGAAAAAAATTGAGTGGCTGAAACATAGTAGGATCTGAATTTTTCTTTCGAATTTATTTATGACATCGGAAAGTTCAGCCACTCTTTATGATTCTTTTATATTTCATAATAATTTTGTCAAATAAAAAATTTTCAAAGTAAAATGAGAGCACAAACAAAAAGAAATGCCGAATAGATAGAGAGAACAAAGACTGAGTACTTCAACAGCCAAACTTTTGCAATAAAGAGAGCATTAATATAGATAAAAAGTATACTGGCTTTGATTATTTTTAAAACCTTACTGAGATTGGGGTCATTCTTGGCCATTTTAAGTTCTTAATTGAAATTTTTGTATTTTCACTTTTTTTAAGTGACTTGGATAATCATTATAGAATAATAAGAACTAGGACATACCTTTTTGTAGTTTATTTCATGTTGCAAGCACCACTCCCTTAACCTGGGGCAATCAGAAATCTCAACGTTGAAAGGTTCTGCAGGAAGCAACTCCCCATGTAGTACTTCAATTCCTACAAGTTTGCTCAGGCTAGGTGGTAAATATCTCACACCAGTATCAATGATTAACAGAGTTTGAAGATTTGTAAGGCTCCCTATTTCACTAGGAAGCTCTCTTAGTAGCGTGCATATAAAAAGCTTGAGTTTCCTCAAGGCCTTGAGTTGACAAAGTGACTCAGGCAACACCGCAAGGTATCGACATTCAAAAATGGACAACTCTTTCAGGCTAATTAGATTTCCTATTTTTGTTGGCAACTGTTTGAGATTAGTACAGTGAAGTTCTAGATTTTGCAAGTTGTAAAGGGAGCATATGCATTCAGGTAGAGATTCATAGAAATAATCTTTAAGTGAAAGATGACAAAGATGTTTCAAATTACCAATGGAGGAAAGAAATTCTATTTTAACATCACATACATATATTTCTAGAGCTCTTAATTTTGGTGCCATTGAGAGGTCAATAGTACTGAAAAAGTTGTCGACACCACCATAGATTGTAATGAGTGTGCGCAGAGCAGTGAACTTGTCAGAGGGAACAGGATCTCTTAGGTTCTCATCATCAGCTATAGACAAATGGTATAGTACATTTGGAAAATTGGGGACCTTACCAAAATCAATTGAAAAGCAACTATTTTCTGAAATATGTTGTGCTAAATCATGAAATATATCATGCAACTTAATGCATTGCCAAACCGAATCATTCTCCTCATATCCACCTTTTCTTTCAAACAAGGACCTTTGGCACAACTGATGTGCATATTCTAAGCCAATATTTTCTACATTCTTGTTTCCTTTAGACTCAATAAAACCCTGGTGCGTCCATAATTTCACAATCTCTTCTATGCTGTAGAGGTAATCTTTAGGAAACATAGAACAATATAGAAAACAAGACTTCAGGTATGTGGGAAGTCGTGCATAGCTTATATAGAGAGGTGGAAATATCTCTTTGCTAACATCAGACTCCCACAGCTCACTTTCTAAAATATCTATCCACCTCTCTTCTTTCGCCTCATGCCTCAATAGGCTAGCCATTGACTTCACAACCATGGGCAACAATCCACATTTGTTCATGATTTGCTTCCCAATATCTGCCAACCTAGGGTTCTTATTATGTTCAACACCACCAAATGCATAATGTTCGAACAATCGCCAACACTGTTCAGCTGACAAATAGCTAAGGTTTAAAGTTGACTCTGTTTGCATGATTTGCGCAATATGATCGTTCCTTGTAGTAACTAAGATTTTTGCAAAAGCAGCTGACATGAAAGGAGCCTGAAATGAATTCCAAAGACTTTTCTTATCATTCCAGACATCATCAACGACCAAAAGTACACTTTTCTCACTTATCTCCTCACAAATTTTCCCTTGCAAAGCACTCAAATTTGTGAGATCACATTTCTTTTTTTGTAATAGACTCAACTGATTCTTTGGTAAGCCTTACAACATTGAAATCCTCTGATACACATATCCACCCAAATTTATCAAACCTTTGTTGGATTCTTTGATCATTATAGGCAAGTTGTGCAAGAGTTGTTTTGCCTATGCCACCCATGCCAACAACTGTCACCACGGAAACACCATCACATTCATAGGACAACAAATCAATCAACTTCTCCTTTTCCCTCTCTCGCCCAAAGATATTTGATTGAACTACGAAGTGGCTTGTAGGAGCTATTTGCAATTCATTGTTGCAACTCCTAGGCCCATCTCCTTCGGACAGTTGAAGTGCTATCCGATCATTAGCAATCTCATCAAATCTGCTCCTTATTTCCTTAATTTGATCGAGCATGCCGTATGGAACCTGGAAAATTATTATAATTACCTTGACAGTGTATGATTTTAATGTTCCATGCACATATAGATAATATTAGTTATATATTACACATCTTTGCCACATATTGGTAGTTTGCAATGTGCATATATGGACTCATCATATTTTCTATGGCATCCTTGGGCCGGATATTGGGTAAAATTATATTTAATATTCTGTGTTTTTGTGTTGCTAAGATATGTATCTTATATCTCTGAACCTGACTCGTGAACGACGCAAAACCTATCACACATACCCATTGCACAACGAAATAAAACTATATTAGTTACCTGAATTAGTTTTCTTTTACGAGATTCTGGTGGAGAAGCATCTCTTGCCTCAACTTGTGCCCGTAAGACTTCATATTGGTACTCACCCAGTAGATCCTCTGCTTCATACGCAACTCCCTTGAGTTCCTTCAACCAGAGCTTGACTGACAAGTCAGTGATCTCTCTCTGCTCTGCATCGTACAGTGTGGCCTTGATCCGCTCCAGCATCCTCATTAACTTCTCTAATTCAGTCTCAATTTTGTGGTTTTGATCTGCTGCAGAAGTTGTGGAAGAAGACGGAGCTTGCGCAGATGTGACGACAGCGGGCAGCAATTTTGCACCCAAAGATAGAAGGTTGGAAATCACTCCGCCTAGACCCATCGATCTAAAATTGCAAAGTCTCTTCTCTTCTCTTGTATTGATATGAAACGATCCAAAGAGAGAAGGTAGGAAAGGTGAATTATTGTGTTGATCTTGAGAAGACTGGGAAGTCAACTTCATAAATATGTGGTTGTAGACTTGGAGTATCATTGTCTTTCCTTTGTGTTGCTAATAATTTTTTTATTTTTGGTTTAGGATTTCCATTTGTTGGGATGAAAAAAGAGTGAAGATGAGGGTGTGACACGTGTCCGATAAGATGGATAAGAGACGTGATAAAGAATTTTGTCCCTTTTATTTTTCAAAATATAACTGTTATATAGTGCATCTCATTCTAAAAGAAATACAATATCATAATGTAAATAATTCCGTCCTTTTTAATATAAGCAATATTATATTGTAAAAGTACATCTTTGAGAAAGGATTGCGAAAGGAAAATATCGTTATAATATAAGTAATATTATATTAGTATTGCGTCCGTGTTGTACATATAATAAAAAAAAAGAATCATACAAAAAGAGACCAATGCAAAAAATAATTATTCAATAATATCAATGAATTATATTAAATTAGATTGGTTCGAAATTTTAATTATGAATACAAAGTTAATTCGTATAATAAAGTCAATTTAGTGCAAATTTAAAATATCATAGTTATGGTAATATTTGATTACAATTGAAAACATATAATAAACTAGAATTGTTAAATTAATATGTTTCATATCTTATTCATGGCTCACTTTTCCAGTAAACTGTAGTATTGGTAAACATTTTTGGGGCATCAAATTTTTCTTCAGCTAATAGAATAGTAACCAACAAATATACTCCTTTGAATTTCAAATTTATGTTTTAATTGTACATATTTTAAGTTAAAGCACAATACATAAATTTAGATAAACGCTAGTGTTTTTGTATATAAAAAAGTTGTTGGTCGTGCATCCCTCTTATTTTTTAACGCCTTAAAATGAATTACAACTAGCTAATATTAATTATTATCGTGTTTTAGGTTGATAAGAATCAACTTATTTAAATAAATAAATAATAATGACAACCAAATTTTTTTTGGTCGTATAATATGGGGATCGAGTAAATAAATGCTCAATTTTTTAGATAATCAAATCGGTTCTATAAAATCTTCCGCTCCGGTAATAATTGGGTTGGATTATTTTTTCCTTTTAATGTATTGACAATCAGTTGTTGTACATATCATTACTAGTATCATACCCGTGCGTTGCAACGGAGACATATTATAAAAAAAAATAATAATAAAAATAATAATTATCCATTTATATGATTCTGTATTTTTAATTAACTTTAATCGTGATCTCTCATAACAATTTGATGATGTGATGATTCTTTATTTTTAAGTATTAATGTCATCAAATAATAGCTCGATTTGAATTTAATATCAAATATCGTACAACAATTCAATATTGCCATATAATATGATATAAAAAAAAGTGTTATCGTGTGTATGTATATGATATATACACACACATACTATAAGAGAAATATATATTCATACACACTTTTTAATTTATATTCTTCTTTGTTTTCAATTTATATTCTTCTTCTTCTTAATTTTGAATATTCCTTTTGAGTAGGAAGCTGTCTTCTAATTTCCTATATTATCATTTTGAATTTTCCTTTTCTATTTTTCGGATAAAACTTTTGTCTGAATTATAATTCTTCAGGTATGCGAAGTCCACAGAAACCACCTGTACCTGATATTATATTTGTGAATGGATGTTTGAAATGGTAAATATATATAGATAAAATGATACAACAATTAAGGTTAAGTCGAAATAAATCGCATCCGCTAATTAATTAAGTACAGTATTTCTAAAAATTCACAATAAATTTGCTCCCTTCGGTGATGAAATCATATAATCGAGGACCTAGTTGATATAAGTATTAATAAAAAGGTGTGAAATCTATAGCACTGACCTAATGCACGTGCATGTAGGGATCATTGGGCACTGCTTGTGATACTTTCAAGAATGCATGTGGTGTACTGCATCGACTCCAAATTTGTGGATGGCCGGATTTTTGCAATCGAATCTAATTTGCGAGAGTAAGAAAAATTATTATAATGTAAAATATAAAGTAATAATCTTATCTACGTGATAAATTCCTAGGATAAGTACCACATTGACCTTTACTAATTGTAGGGCTTATGCCGAATATCTACGGGAGATTGGACAGCAATCGGAGCAGAGACAAACTTATGACTGGGCAATGTTTGAGGTATTATAAAATTTAATGGAGTATTTCATTTTAATTTATTTCAAGTTCAAACATAAAAGAAACATCAAGGAACCAGTATAGAGGATAGTTGAACAGTATTTGGCTGTCATTGAAGATGCTATATCCCTTTACTAGCACATGTCAATGGAAATTGTGGCGTACTTAGTTTATATCATTAGCCCCTTGTTGTGTGGCTGAGTTATTGCTACCTTAGTATATGTACTTTTGGAGTTTAGACTCACAGAAGGTTGGTTTATAAAATTGCACTAATAAAATTGAATTTTATTTTCAAACTCTATTTTCGATCTCCACAGCAAGAATCCAACTAGGAGTGCGAATACAATGTGATTAAAAATATGGATTTCATCATCCGTCATTACGCAAGATGATTTCCACATCAGGTATGTCAATTTGTTTCTATCATGCACTGATTTTTAAGTTCCTAAATAATCATACATGCACTGTTATTAATATGTTTCATTTAAATATGCAGTCTCTCTTACCACATAATCCATATCCTCTAGCAGAACTGGCCCATATTCGTGAGTGATGGTGCTGGTACTTATTGGAATGGTATGTACCACTACCACCTTTTGAGGAAAGAATCTTTTCTGAGGAGGAAAATTAAAAACTTTTGGTAATTGTGATGTACATCGTGTAAGCTAACAATTAATGGTTGTGTTTTGATATTAACTGATATAAATACAATGCTGGTAGTTTTTTAGTGTAAGTACAACTAGTGGGGGTGTCATTTTTGAAATATCTATTGCTGACTTTAGTTTAGTCATACGGGTGGAGGGGACCGATGTATGATTCTAGTATGTCTTGGGGGTTGTTCTAATTTGTTGCAACATAACATATAGGTTAATTAATGATGGTACTTGGATTAATTTAGTGCTACAGATTAATTATGTCAGTTAATTTAGTGCTGCATCCATTGTTCTATATATATGTGTGTTGGTCTTCTATATTATCTTTCTTAATTTGTTGCATGTCATTTGTATTTAATTTGGTGCTATATATATGGATATATATATATATAGAGCTAGGCTACGGTGAGTTGCGAAGTAAAGCAACTATTTTACTTCATGCTCATATTTTGCGATTTTAAAGTTCAAAACATCGATCCGAACCGTTCATCTTGTTCTTCATATTGAAATGTGCTTGGAGACCAAATTTTACATTTTTTGGAATTTTTTTACTATTTATTAAGCAATTTTGAAAGTCACTGATCTGATGGTCCAGAAAATTTTACTGTTTTTTTTACTGTTCATAGCAAAACAGCAATTTAAAAAAATGCTTAATAAATAGTAAAAAAATTTCAAAAAATGTAAAATTTGGTCTTCAAGCACATTTTAATATGGATTAAATATCTAACGGTTCGGATCGGTAATTTGGACTTTCAAAATAAAAATACGACGTGAAGTAGAAACGCGTTTTACTTCGCAACTCACCGTAGCCTAGCTATATATATATATATATATATATATATATATATATATATATATATATATATATATATATATATATATATATATATATATATATATAACCTCTCTCTAGATCTATATATATAGCACCAAATCAAATACAAATAACATGGAACAAATACTAAAAATATGGTTTTCTACCCATCTTAAAAACAATGATTTTGCCTCAAAAAAAATGTAAAATTTGGTCTCTAACCACATTTTAATATAGATTAAACATCTAATGGTTTGGATTCACTATTTTGAACTTTGAAACTAGAGATATGAGCACGAATTAAAACAAACCCATTAATTCACGAAGTAGCATGGCCTTACTCTCTCTCTCTCTCTCTCTCTCTATATATATAGAGAGAGAGAGAGAGATGAGCTACGGTACTCCATGGAGTAAAACGCGTTTGTACTCTACGCCATATTTTCATTTTGAAAGTCCAAACGATCGATCCGAACCGTTAGATTTGATCTCCATATTGAAATGTGCTTGGAGACCAAATTTTACATTTTTTGGAATTTGTTTACTATTTATTAAGCAATTTTGAAAATTGCCGTTTTGCTGCGATCAATAAAAATAGTAAAAATTTCTGGACCAACGGATCAGCGATTTTCAAAATTACTTAATAAATAGTAAACAAATTCCAAAAAATGTAAAATTTGGTCTCCAAGCACATTTCAATATGGAGATCATGTTGAGCAGTTTGGATCGGTCGTTTGGATTTTTAAAATAAAAATATAGTGCCATGGAGTACTAACGCGTTTTACTCCATGGAGTAGCGTAGCTCATCTTATATATATATAAATGGAGGCTAGCCAATGGTCCAAAGTAGAAACAGATGGAAAACTACAACATGCAAATACCAACTCAAACACATCCGATGGTGTAATACACTTTTGCTAATGGCTAATAACGCCCAGAGACGATGGTGTTTCTATTTTAACGGCATAATTAACGGCAGAAAAACTAATATTTTCGTTGATCCCTAATTTCTAACCGATTGCGTTGGAGCTTAACGCCATCGGCTCATACCGATAGCGCATGACGCGGGTACACATTTCATATCGGGATGATAAGCATTGGTTCGGTACCAGATGACAGAACGTGATTGCAACCAATAGCAAAGGGATTTTTGGTAGTAGTGAGTGGAATGTAAAATTAGATATCATTCCAAATAAAAGACATGGGTAAAGAAAGTATCATGTGAGGCGCAGGAGATGTCTTACCCTCATATATTGTGTGGGCCAAGGAAAATGCCATATGAGGCGCCAAGAAAATATCATCTTAGTCCTGATAAAGGACCTAAGAGTGTGTGGACCAAAGATTACTAAAATCGCTTTCAACCTTATTCCTTTGGAAAGGAATACACCATATATCCTGTCCATAAGTTTTTGTTAATTGAAATTAGGGGTGATCATTGGGATCACTTTATTTAACATATATGTTTGAAATTAGGGACGGAACTAGAAAATTGATAATGGGAGATGAACAAAGATATGTAGTGTGAATAATATATAAAATTCAAAGTACATCTATATGAATGCCACGCCCTCATGACATGCCATAGCTAATCTCTTTGCAATAATAAGTATAAGAATTCCATATTTTGCTATCACTCTGAATAAGAATTTGAATTACCACAACCAATATTTCTAGAGGATGATCCTCATATAAGTGTTTCTCAACTCATATTTGAATTCAACGTCATACAACTAGAGTACAACCACCCAAAAGGTATGTACCAGAGGATAGTTTGAGTCGAGATGTGAGATATTCAATTGCTAATTACACTAGTACACAAAATTTGGTAAAACCCTTGAGAGTTTTGATAAACCAACTAACTAGAAGAAGTAAAAGATAAAAGTTTGGTCCGGGAAATGGAGTCGGAAATGAACGCTCTTAAAAAATAAATTGCACCTAAAAATAGTAGATCGACCAAAAGGGAAGAACACTATAGGGTGTAAGTGGCCTACTCCATTAAATATAACAAAAAGGAGAGGTCGATAGATATAAAGCTCGGTTAGTTGCTAAAGGATACACACAAGTTTATGGTATTGATTTCCATGGGACTTTTCACCTATAATGAAACTAAATACTATGCGAGTTATCTTGTCTCTTGCAACAAACTTCTTGCAACAAACTTTGATTTGTCATTACACCAATTCGATATGAAGAATGCTTTTCTACATGTTAATCATGAAAGAAAATTGATATGGATATGCCACCATGATACATAGATCATGGGTCACAGACCAAAGTGTGCAAACTCAAGAAGACACTATATGGACTCAAGCAATCACTTAGAGAATGGTTTGGAAGATTCTGTATGGCAATGGAAGGCTATTAATACTAGCAGGGAGATTCAGATCACACAATGTTCTTCAAAAAGATGGGAGGTAAAATTACAATTTTAATAATTTATGTTGATGACATGATTATTAATAGAGATGATGGAATTGAGATTAATCGGATAAATCAACTGATTAGTCTATTTCATCCGCAAGCAACTCTCCAACTAGTCCATTTGTGAGGGTTTGGTCTTCGCCTACGACTAAACGGACGGGTTGGTCACTGCAGATTTTGTTATGTTGATTGTTAATGGTGGTGTTTTGCGATGGATGCATAGTAATGCGGTAGCATTAACTATATAGTATAGTTATTAAATAATAGTGATCAAACATTAAGCTTGCGTAGACAGAAAATAAGATTGTAATTACTTAATGGTTTCATATTGATGAAACGGGCGATCTTGCTTTTTTATCAAAAACAAGCCAAATTTGAATAATTTATCCAACATTAAAAGTTTCATTACCCAGATTAATTGATTAAACTATTGACAAAGAATTGTTAATGATACATGCTTAATCTTTTATAAAGCAAGCGACTCAAACTATTTATTACTTTCTACTTGTAGTCCCAAGGCCAGGCCCAAAAAACCGGACTTGAAGCCCATGATATCATCATATTGGTAAGCGTCTTTCCACTTCTTCAGCATAGCTTGTTCACCCATAGAGTTAGGTGGATTTCTTCTGCACAAAAGAATAAAGTCTGTTTCAATAAAATTCAGTCAATTCAAATTCAAACTATTCTTGGATATATGGTGCACTATTTCAAAGAACAACCATATATAAAAGTTAAAACTTGAAGTTGGCTGTGAATCCGCCAAAAGAAACACAAGGTTTTTTTATTTATTTTGGCTGTGTGTGTGTGTGTGGTGGTGGTGGTACTCGGGTTAGGGGGGGGATTTTTCATCCAATGAGATGTAACAAAATGCACATAGATGGAAATAATAAAAAAGGAAAGAAAATCTGATATATCATTTGAAGCTGCTTCATTTTGAGATTTTGAGTACCAGCGGAATGAAAGGAGGATGTGAGTACTCTTTAGTCTTTACATAGTATTGCCATAAAGAGAGCAATATTAAGGAAGATGAAGGATAAATCTGGTTCAGGACAGAAACAAAGTATTAGTTTCTCATGACCACTAATTATAATTTTGGAAAGCTCAATCCCTTTAATTCCAACTACAAAAATTAAAAACTTGTTACTTTGTTTTCATTGACCCCTAACACAATCAGCATTGTTGTAATTTAAACTTTCAGCCTCCATTTTTGTCAATTTCATTTTATATGTATGAACAACACAAGATGTACTGGCCCAACCTGTAAGGACTATCAACACAATAAAGATGCTTTTGGAAATAAATTAGAAGAAAAAGGAATTTACTAGCCGTACGGGCAGCTCTTTCCTAGCTCTTCATATATGGCAAGAAGTCTCTATGTAGAAGATCTTTCTCGGCATTGACGGCTGCGATCAGGGCATCATTGGGTCAACTTGGAGTCCTGAAAATTTTGAAATTTACTATTTATGTTAGAGTGCTTAGATAAGGTATAGTTGGCTAGTTCAGCATCTGAGAATAATAATTATGTATCTCGTTACTAACAGGATAGACATATTTACATTCTAAATTTCACCACTAAAGCTTATTGTAAACTATGCACGGTGGTTTGTAAAGACCAGTATAATATAATCCCAGAGCGGCAAGCACCACATCATATTACATGACTATTGAAAAATGTAATTCCTGACAACAATTAATATAATAAAATTATAGGAACTAGGAAGTACCTCGTAGGTTATTCCATGTTGCAAGCACCACTCCCTTAAACCGGGGCAATAAGACACCTCAACTTTGCAAGGTTCTACTGGAAGCAACTCATCACCCAATACTGCAATTTGAAAGTCTGAAGTCTTCAACCTTCTGAGTGAAGCAAGTTTGGCAAAATTATCGATTGAAAGTTTGACCAAGGAATTCAGCTTTTGTATTCCAGGTATAAATACTAGCTGATGGGATCTATAAATTTCCAACTCTTGAAGTTCTAATGGCAGCGACTCTGCTTTTAAGAATTGCAAACTATTACATAAGGTAATTTTCAAATACTTCAGTTTGCATATGTAATTTTCGGCTCTCGCTACATAGTTTGAAGTACTCCAAGTTACACATACTCACAAGTTTAATACATTTGGCACCCATTAAATTGGGAATATCATTAATAATTACACAGAGTGTTCCTTCCAGATCAGGGAAATCCTTTAACCATTCTACTGCTTCGCAGTACAGCTCCACCTTTAGTGCTTCAATTCCTACAAATTTTCCAAAGCTAGGTGGTAAACAACTGACACCAGTACCGCTGATTTCCAGAGTTTGAAGATTTTTAAGGCTCCCCATGTCACTAGGAAGCTCTTCAAGTCGGATGCAATCAACAAGACAAAGTTTCCTCAAGGCCTTGAGTTGACAAAGGGACTCAGGCAAAACTGAAAGGTCAGAACAGTCAATAATTATCAGGTCTTCTAGGCTAATTAGGTTTCCTATTTTTGTTGGCAACTCAATGAGATTACAATCCATAAGAGTTAGACTTTGCAAGTTGTAAAGGGAGCATATGCATTCGGGTAGAGTTTCAAAGGACAGATCACTAAGTGAAAGATAACGGAGATGTTTCAAATTACCAACAGAGGAGGAAAGAGATTCTTCTTCACAATCAGGGGATCCCCGTATTACTAGAACTCTTAATTTTGGTGCCATTGCAAGGTCAAAAGTCCTGAAAAGGTTTCTGCCAGTAATGAGTGTGCGCAGAGAAGTGAACTTGTCAGAGGGAATAGGATCTATTAGGTTCACATCGACAGCTACATACAAATGGTATACTACATTAGGAAAAATTGGTAGCTTACTAAACTCAATTGAATAGCAACCATTTTCCAAATTATATCTTGCTAAATCATGAACTATATCATGCAACTTAAACACATTCCACTCATATCTGCCTTCTCTTTCAAACAAGGACCTCTGGCACAACTGCTCTACATATTCAAAACCAATTTGTTGTGCAGTCTTGTTTCCTTTAGGCTCAATAAAACCCTGATACATCCATAATTTCACCAAATATTCTACATCGTATTCGTGATTTTTAGGAAATATGGAACAATATAAAAAACAAGACTTTAGGTATGTGGGAAGGCGTGCATAGCTTATTTGAAGAGCTGGAAATATCTCATTGCTAGCATCAGATTCCCATAGCTCACTTTCTAAAATATCTCTCCAACTCTCTTCTTCTGTCTCATGCCTCAGAAGGCTAGCAATTGATTTCACCGCCAAGGGTAACATTCCACACTTGTTCATGATTTGCTTTCCAATTTTTGCCAATTTTGGGTCCTTATTCTGTTCAACTCCACCAAATGCATAATGTTCGAACAATAGCCAACACGTTTCAGTTGACAAACAGCCAAGGTTGACTGTTGACTGTGTTTGCATGATTTGTGCTACATGATCGTTCCTTGTAGTAACCAGGATTTTGGCAAATGTTGCCAACATAAAAGGAGCCTGAAATGATTCCCAAAGACTCTTCTTCTCATTCCAGACATCATCAAGGACCAAAAGTATACTATTTCCACTTATCTCCTTTCTAATTTTCTCTTGCAAAACACTCAAATTTGTAAGATCACACTTCTTTCCTGTAATAGACTCGACTAGTTCTTTAGTGAGCCTTTCAACATTGAAATCATCCGATACACATATCCACCCACATTTATCAAATCTTTGTTGGATTCTTTGATCATTATAGGCAAGTTGTGCAAGGGTAGTTTTGCCAATGCCCCCCATGCCAACAATTGTCACAACTGAAACAACATTACGTTCAGAGGACAACAAATTAATCAACATCTCCTTTTCCCTCTCTCGACCAAAGATATTCGACGGAACTACCAAGTGGCTAGTTGGTGCTATTTGCAATTCGGTGTTGCAACGCTTGGGCCCATCTCCCTCTGACAGTTGGAGTGCTATCCGATCATTCGCAATCTCATCAAATCTACTCCTTATTTGCTGGATTTGATCGAGCGTGCCGTATGGAACCTGGAAAATTATAATTACCTTCAGAGTGTATGACCTACTACAATGTTTATGTACACAAATAATACAACTTATATATTACAGGTTTTTGCTACGTACTTGCAGCTTACATTGTGGTTTATATGGACTCGCCATATTTTTTGGGACACGTCATACGTTCAGCTGGTACTTTATGTTTGTATATGGCTCTACCTTGACCTGATGGTGAGACTCTGATTAAAAGTACATTTCATATTGTGTTATAGTTTTAAGAGCTTACAAATTTTTGGCAATCAATGGAATAAATACTTCCCAAGTTCTAACAAATGAACTTGACAAGGTTGACAGATACAGGCTTGGCATTTCACATCCACAAGG
Organism: Carex rostrata; assembly: GCA_964058875.1. Classification (NCBI taxonomy): domain Eukaryota; kingdom Viridiplantae; phylum Streptophyta; class Magnoliopsida; order Poales; family Cyperaceae; genus Carex; species Carex rostrata. The sequence goes on from CAXKVT010000056.1 coordinate 3,581,161, forward strand.
GAATTACATTTTTTTTTTGTCTTGAACTTCATTAGAAGTTCCATTTACTCTATCATGAAGACATTTATCTATCACATATGCCCTTCGCACTTGAAAGGTATTTAATTAGTTACCTGAATGAGCTTCCTTTTACGAGAATCTGGTGGAGAAGCATCTCTTGCCTCAACTTGTGCCCGTAAGAGTTCATAATTGTACTCATCCAGAACATCCTCTGCATCATATGCAACTCCCTTGAGCTCCTTCAACCACAGCTTGACTGACGAGTCTGTGATCTCCCTCTGCTCTGCATCATACAGCGTCACCTTGATCCTCTCCAACATCCTAATCAATTTCTTCAATTCAGCCTCAATTTGGTGGTTTTGATCTACTGGAGGAGAGGAGGAAGAAGACGGATCTTGTGCAGATGCAACGACAGTGGGCAACAATTTGGCACCCAAAGAGAGAAGGTTGGAAATCACTCCGCCTAGACCCATTGATAAAAAATTGCAAAGTCTCTTCTCTTCTCTTGTGTTGATATGAAACAATCAAAAGACTGGTACTGTCAGATAAAATGGATAAGAGAAGTGATAAATAATTTTCTACTTTCTATTTTTCGACATATAATTATTTATTTTTCTAAATATTTAAATCTGAATTTAATTTTACCTAATAAAAAAAGTTGAATATATTGTAAAATTGCAAATCATTGTAAAAGACATTGGGAAGGAAAATATCCTGTGGGACGCAAAGCAAATTTCTTACCCTCATAAAGTGTGTGGGACAAATTGGATTGATCCTTGAACAGTGTAAGATGTCAAAGAAATTTCTTATCCTCATATTGGGAGTAGGTCGAAAATAAATATCCAGCGCTAGTTAGCTCCATTTTGGAAGTTTTCTTTGAATTTTGCAACGAAAATATCTTCTTACCCTCATAAAGTGTGTGGGCCAAAGATTGATACTGGTATGGTGTGTGGGCCCAGCAAAAATATCTTAATTTTTAAAAAAAATTGATAGTGAAATGATGTGACGACAAGATATATAATTTTTGTACCTGGTTTTAACGATTTAAAAAAATATGAAAAAGTAGAAATTTTGTTTGGTTGAAAATAATTTTTCTTCCAGATGCTGGGGCTCTTCAAATAATTATATTTATTTTGATAAAAAAAATAATTGCCTTGTCAAAGATTGACCAACAATTTCCCTTTTAATCACTCAAAAACTTCCAAATTACGTATTCCCCCCTCTAAACTTTGAAATTACGTATTTCTCCCTCATAATTATCAAAAAATCACATATTTATCCATTTTATTGTCTTTTATATAAAAACTCAGTTCAAATTTGTAAAATACCGATTTTATTCTTATTAGGAACATAAAAAATATGTAACATGTTTAACAAAAAATATCAGTCGAATAACTGGTCATTTTTCGACAGCAAATGAGTCAAAATTGTACTTCTATTGCATACAAAGAAGAGATATGACCCATTTTCCCTCGAAAACCGATCAAATATAGCAACAATATTTTTCTTAGACAAGATACAATTTTGTATGCTTTTAATAAAGTATAAAATGGATAATTTTTAAATTTAAAATGAGTTTTAATATAAAAAACAATAAAATGGGTAAATTTGTGTTTTTTTTTTAATTTTTCAAGATGAAATACGTAATTTCAAAGTTTAGAGGGTAAAATACGTAATTTTGAAGTTTTTGAGGGTATCGTGATATCCCCCCTTAATTTAATATATATTTTTAATTTGCATATAATTATTTGTAAATTGAATTTTACAATAAAGAAAAGGGTCGCAATTTATGTGTGGAAATTTTCACTTTTTAAGATTAATAATTTGATTTTCTCAGAGTAATGTGCTTTCTTTGGGCTCTTGAGGTACCACCTTAAATCCTCATTTTTGCATGATTGATGTTACAAAATAGAATAGTGATGGACTCATGGGAGGATGGCAACAATTGTGTTTAGTGAAGATATAGCCTTTGAATCGAGTAGTGATCACTATGCCGAAGTTTTTATTCATAGAAAAAACAAATAAAATGGATAGTAATCAAGAATTTCGTTCTTTTTTTTTAACATATAACTGTTATTTTTTAAGATATCTAATTTTCAATATAATTTTAATTAAGTAAAAACATTTCATATAAATAATAATATAGTGTAAAATTTTGCATATCATTCCGAAAAACATGTCACATGGGCAACGGAAATATCTTCTGACGCACCAGATAAATTTAGTGCTATCATAAAGTGTGTGGGCCCAATATTGATTCCTGTATAGTGTGCGGGCCCTTCTCTTTTTATTGACAAAATTATATTTATTTTACAGACAAAATAACAGACAAATATTATTGACAAAATTAATTTATTTTAATTAAAAAAAATAGCCAGGCTTCTCAAAGATTGACAAATAATTTCACTTTTAGTTTAAAATATATTTTTTAGTTTTAATATAATTATTTGTAAATTTATTTTTACAGTGAAGAAAGGCAAGCAATCTATACATGGAAATTTTCACTTTTTAAGATTAACAATTTGATTTTCACTTAGTAATGTATTTGCCATTATTTCTATAGATTATACATTGAATTTGGTACAAGTAATAATAAATTTGATCATATTTTATGAGCAGGGTTTAAATGTTTGTGTCTTTCATCTTTTATATTCTTATTGTTTGTTTTTTAAATCTAAACAGTCGATTTGAACTATTCAATATAATCTCCATATTAAAATGTGTTTTGGAGCCCAAATTTTATATTTTGGCAAAATTTTCACTATTATTTTTAGATAAATAAATAATAACTGTAATTTAAAAAAATTATGACCATCCAAAAACATTGATTTTATACCTATCTAAAATAATAGTAAAATTTCCGAAAAAAATTAAAATTTGGTCTCCAGGCACATTGAAGATCATATTGAAAAATTCAGATTCATTGTTAGATTTTGAAAACAGAGATTAAAGATTTGAGATAAGAATGAGACATCAAAGGCATAAATCATTTGAACCCTACTTTGAAATTATATATAACAATTCAGTGTTAGCGACATAAATAATTTTCAAATTTTAACAAATTAATTTGATATACAGACAGTATAAATATCAGAAAAACAAATCTATAATATATATGTACATATGATAATTAAACAACCAGAGTTCACTACACAAAAGGCATGATTGTATTTTGAGATCAACCTCGTCAAGATAATTTTGTGCGTTAAAATTGACTTTAAATGACGAACTGAAGCCGTCTTGCCGATCTGTATAACAACCAATGTTTCACAATTTATAAAATTTTAAGTTTACTTAGTATAAAATCAAACAGTAAAAAAATTGATGAGTTAGAACTCATCATTATCTGATCATATGTAAACAATCATTAATTTGTCAAATATATATGTTATAACATAATGAGCTGTCATGAGAACCTCCAACTTATATTGTTGTAAGCGCACTGTATAGGAGTCAATTCATTAGTATTGAATGAAGGAGGGAGTCAATTGATATGTATTTATTTTTATTTTTTTAAAATATATATTTAGTTTAGTATAAAATATTATAAATACTATAAAATTCATCTTTCTTTGTAGCATGAAAAATTTATATGACTACTATTCACACAACTCTCCAAGTTTGAAAGTCTAACTCTCCACCTGACACTGTACATATTGCTCATGGTGGAATAAGAATTGAGTTTTATACAGAAGAACAAAGATGATTCCCAAAAAACACTACTACAAAAATGGTCATTGTAGACTGCACATTGTACACGGATTTGATAATTTTACCTAAAAACCATGGAGAAATTGTAATTTTTTGGAAGCCCGAAATATCTGTGGGATCTCTACACGGATGTTTATTAAAGAATCAGTGTAGAAAGTCTTGAGAGAGCTACACGGACATTTATTAGGAACTGTACACGGATTATTATTTAAATAACAGTGTAGAAAGCTTTAAGAGAGCTACACGGATATTTATTAAAGAACCGTGTAGAAAGGTAAGAATTGTACACGGATGTTTGTTTAAATAGCAATGTCGAAAACTTGAGAGAGCAACACGGACGTTTAATAAAGAGCCGTGTAGAAAGGTGAAAATTGTACACGGTTTTTTGTTTAAATAACAGTATAGAAAGCCTTGAGAGAGCTACACGGATTTTTAAGTAAAAAATCCGTGTAGAAAGGTTATTCTAGGGTTTTGGTTATATAAAAGACCTCTTTCTAGCAGCGCCGTTTTGATCAATTAATACTCTCTCTCTCTCTCCTTCCAGAAGTGTCATTCTGATTTCTGTGCACAAAGAGCTAGGATCTGAGATCTTTGAAGTTAATTTGTATTTCTCCTCTCTATCTTGCTAAGCTTAGTCATGTATATATATATATATTTCTCTTTTCTGTTACTAGCTTATTATTGCTTATTTAGGTCAATTATTAATTAATGCATGCAAGCTTGATTTGTTAAGATAATGTAAATAATTAGTGTAATGTGGACCATTTTTTGAAAGTGAGAAGTAAAGAAAACGCCTAAGGTCTCCATCATCAGATCTGAGAAAAATCGTTGAAGATCAGTACTAACGCTTCCGCCTAAAGATGCCTGCACTTTAGAACTGTAAGATTTAAATTACTTTGCTATTTTATTTTGAATTTACAGATTCTGGATTGCATGTGTTTTTTTAATTGCAAAACACGTCATGAATTATTAAGACTACCATTTGGTATCAGAGCCATCGTAAATTCATATAAGATGCAATAATTTTGTTTTACGAAATTGATTTTCAATGGTTCGTATAAAAGCTAGACAGATTCAACTAATTTTATATATAAATATTTTCTTATAATTTTGGATGAAAATTTTAAAGGAGAATTTTTATTCCCTATTATGTATGCACATATATGTTGATCAATGGATTCTTATTGGAGATGCAATATGTTGGAGACCTTTAACCAAGAGGCATCATGTCATGGATCACATGGGAGCTCCTTTTTTGATATGTTGGATCTAATACGCCTTAGTTTGTATGAAAAATGTAAAATTTGGTCTCTAACCACATTTTAATATAGATTAAACATCTAATGGTTTGGATTCACTATTTTGAACTTTGAAACTAGAGATATGAGCACGAATTAAAACAAACCCATTAATTCACGAAGTAGCATGGCCTTACTCTCTCTCTCTCTCTCTCTCTCTCTCTCTCTCTATATATATATATATATATATATATATATATATATAGAGACAGAGATGAGCTACGGTACTCCATGGAGTAAAACACGTTTGTACTCTACGCCATATTTTCATTTTGAAAGTCCAAACGATCGATCCGAACCGTTAGATTTGATCTCCATATTGAAATGTGCTTGGAGACCAAATTTTACATTTTTTGGAATTTGTTTACTATTTATTAAGCAATTTTAAAAATTGCCGTTTTGCTGCGATCAATAAAAATAGTAAAAATTTCTGGACCATCGGATTAGCGATTTTCAAAATTACTTAATAAATAGTAAACAAATTCCAAAAAATATAAAATTTGGTCTCCAAGCACATTTCAATATGGAGATCATGTTGAGCAGTTTGGATCGGTCGTTTGGATTTTTAAAATAAAAATATAGTGCCATGGAGCACTAACGCGTTTTACTCCATGGAGTAGCGTAGCTCATCTTATATATATATAAATGGAGGCTAGCCAATGGTCCAAAGTAGAAACAGATGGAAAACTACAACATGCAAATACCAACTCAAACACATCCGATGGTGTAATACACTTTTGCTAATGGCTAATAACGCCCAGAGACGATGGTGTTTCTATTTTAACGGCATAATTAACGGCAGAAAAACTAATATTTTCGTTGATCCCTAATTGTAGTATGGACCAAAGCAAAAGTGTTACACCAAGGAGCAAATTGACGATGTCAGATGTATGTGGGCAAGGCAGTTTCAATTTAAATTTTGTAATGCTCAATATGAATTTGTATAATTTTGTATAATTTAGTGTACATAAATTATTTATACTGTTGTATAGTTTTGGAATTATGAGTTTAAAAGACCTCTGTTTAATGTTTCTCTGTTTTGGAATTCTAATTTTAAATGGCTAACAAAATTAGAAGCTAGCCACAAAAAAATGGAAAAAAAAGAACAATTCTACACGGACATTTAACTAAAGTCCGTGTAGAAAGGTATTTAAACATTAAAAAAAATTGAAAAAAAAAAACAATTCTACACGGACATTTAACTAAAGTCTGTGCAGAAAGGTATTTAAACATATAAAAAAAAATAAGAGAGCTACACGGACATTTAGCTAAATATCCGTGTAGAAAGAGTAATTGTACACGGACATTTAGCTAAATGTCCGTGTAGAAAGGTATTTAAACATATAAAAAAAATAAGAGAGCTACACGGACATTTAGCTAAATATCCGTGTAGAAAGAGTAATCGTACATGAACATTTAGCTAAATGTCCGCGTAGAAAGAGTAATCATACACAGCTGTTTATGTAAATATCCGTGTAGCTCGGTTATTTTGAGAGCGATGCTGACAAGCGTTTGTACACGGTTGTTTATGTAATAATCCGTGTAGCTCTCGATAATCGCACACAGGTAAATATCCGTGTGTAAATATTCAGGAATTTCTAAATATCCGTGTGTAAAAAAAAAATGAAGAGGGTGCCTATGAAAAAATGACACCAACTAAGCAGTAGACAATTAGACAAAGTCCTGATTGAGGCTATCACACACGTGACTGCCTGAGGTATGCCACATGACCCATGATGAAATGGTACACCATGCAGAATTCATATGTGTGGGACTTATAAGCATCACTCCCAGCTCTGGTCCTTTGTCATCACCTTTTCATTTTTCCTTAACATTATTATTATTATTGTTATTGTTGTTGTTGTTGTGAGTGAGGTCATGGTAATTTGCAAAGTAATCGTCGGCTTTTCGAAATTTAAATAGTCAATTTAAACCTCACTATATGAAATGTAGTTTGACACCGGATTTTATTTTTTTACCATTTTTTTAGATAGGCTGAAAATCACTATTATTGGATGGTGCAGAATTTTTAAAATTAGGTGATTTTTCTACTTATTTTTGTACTTATTACGTCAGAAAATTGTCACGCAAAAGGTTTGTACATGTTGTAATGGTTATTTCTTTAAACCCTTATATAAGTAAACATATTGTGTAACAATACATGTTAATACATGTTATGTGATTTAGAATTAGATTTTCCGAAAGCCCAAGGCCCAAGGCCCAAACTAAAGAAAAAGATATAGAGAATTTGGTGATATTGATGTCTCATATTTTGAACAGGCCATTTTGAAGCTTGCTGGCAGAGCCCAAGGACCAATCTTAAGTGAAGACATGTTATCTGATTTATACTTTGATTTTTGTAACATCCAATAATATTAAAGTTGAGCTGACATTTGTTTTTTAATCTATAGAGAAAAAAGGCATTTAAGTACAAAATAAATATATATTTCGGCCCATATTCTTTGTTTATTTTTCTTTTTGGGCTGAACCACTTCGATTCAATTTCATTTCCCTTCCTTTAGTCTGAAATCGGGAGTTAAACATTCTTTAATGGTTGAAAAAGGAATGCTTTCCATTACACATTCTTTCGGACTGATTACTTTTACTAAATTTATTCCTGTTGAGTGTATGGACCGGGTCTATTACACGCTTTCTAAGAAACTATTTTTTTTTTCAAAAAGGAAAAAAAAAATACTACGTACAGTCCAACTACAAAGCTACAATGCTAAGAGTTGTTTGAAAATTGTCAAACATAAAAAAAAAATTGTTACATTACTTTAATTCAATTGACGGTTTAGAAATTTTTGTTATGTTACTAGAAATAATTTCAGAGATGAACTCCAGTATTGAAACCTGGTGGATTTTAACCCTATTGAACTTTCAAGGTGTTTTATTTTGTTATTTGTACTCGATATGTATTTCATGAGGCACCAATATGGACTAATCAACCTATACATAAGAACAACATGGATAAATAGAATCAAAGAAGGTGGATGACGCAATTTCATTTGCAAATCAACCTTAATTTATGAAAGCTGGTATAAACCATGCAGGAAACTTTATAATTATAGCATCAAATTACATCACGACACTTTGTTTCCAATGGAAACATTATCTTACTATTACATACATAAAATATGGAGTAAATCAAATCCAACAATTTGTCAATGTGATGAAAGATTGTCGATGGAAACTGTACAAGCAATAATATTATATTTCCATCGATTTCCAACAAATTAAATATATAACAATATGCAATTTCAAGGAGGCATCATTTTTGGCTTCTTAAACAACCTTCTCCTCTACTTGTATGAATCCCAATGTGGCGCTTTCTGACTGAAAAACTTCCCGACGACCTTCTCATCTAACATAGAAATGGCATCACCCGAGTTGATGCAACGCGGGGTTTTGTACTGGTTGACAGACGAGCCTCTTGACAAACAAAAGTCCATCAAAGCATCAAATGCTCCATTACTAACCACCCGTATTTCTAGCGGCCCAATTGATCCGTCTTGACTCCTGCCGCGCCGATATATCGAGTCCAAGCCGCTCTCGACTACAGCACAACATTCCTCCAGCACTTTAGTATCGAGAAGGATCCCTAGTTCTTTGGAGGTACCAGTGCAGGTGGAAGGGATCAATTCCCAAAAGAGTACGTAGTGTCCAGGGAGGGTGGAAGTGTCAGCAAAAGAGGTGAAGTCAGAAAGAAAGAGAGAGAGTTGCGAGAGGAGAGGTTTGGTAGCAGAGATGGATTTGAGGAGGTCAGCTTCAGTGGTCTTATCCGTGTCGATGCTCAGCATGACATCGCGACGACAGACGAATTTGAATTGTGGTGCAGCATTGTAGAATCCTGTCACCTTTAGGATGTCACCAACTCGGTACCGGTAAAGACCTGAATATTTCCAAAACATGACTCTTGTCAGTAGATGGTTGACACTCCTTAATTTATAATTAACAAGCAATGTCAATGTGTCATGGAAGGTATATTTGTTTTTCAAAAAATAAATAAATTAACTCTTTGGACTCTCCTTTACTTCATTTTTTTTTTAATAAAGTTAGGGGGTCAAGATACCCAACTATTTTAATTTAGGGTCATCTTAGTTTTGATCCTCTGACCTTTCTTACAGAGGTCATTGCCTTTGGCACTAGACCATTGGCTAATTCATTACTCTCCTGTATTTTCTAGTACTAAATTATTTACTTTTAAGAATTAACACTCTTGTATTACATATATCACACAATATGTTAACCAAATTAAGGAATCAACTCATAAATTAGTCGCTTAACAAAACCATACTATGCTTTTTGGGTAGGACAAAAGGGTGAATCTAGTGCCAAACGAGGAATTCTTAGCCACCCTTGTGATTTAAAAACTTTTAATCATAAATATTGTAACTTTTTTATTTTTTTTAAAAGTGTTCATATGGCTCAGTCTCCTTCATAGATGGGTTCCGGTACAACTCCAGATCTTTTAATTAGATGCTATTATCTTCTCGAGAATTTTGCCACTGCACTAAGTCCACGGTTCACATGAGTTATTACTTAGTAGAGGATTTCATATCACTTTGGTTAAATGGATTATGCAATTATTACCTAGTTCTGAAAATAGCATTAATTTGAACATGGCCAAAACATGACTCTTTGCTGTAGATGTTTGACACTCCTTAATTTATAATTAACAAGCAATGTCAATATGTCGTTGAAGGTATATTTGTTTTTCAAAAAATAAATAAATTAACTCTTTGTACTCTCCTCTACTATTTTTTTTAGTAAAGTTCGGGGGTCAAGATGTCACAGATGTCATTGTGTGGTCACTTGCCATTGGCTGATTATGTACTAGATTATACACTTCTTAGAATTAACACTCTTGTATTACATATACCTCACAATATTTTAACCAAATTAAGGAATCAACTCATAAATTAGTCGCTTAACAACACCATACTATGCTTTTCATGTAGCACAAAAGGTTAATCTAGTGCGAAGCGAGGAATGCTTAGCCACCCTTATGATTCTAAAATCTTGTAATCATGAATATTGTAACTTAATTGATTTTTTTTAAAAAAGAGTTCATATGGTCCAGTCTCCTTCATAGATAGCTCAATATGAGTATGTAGTGGCTAGAATTCTATTTTGATATCGTGAAGACTCAAGTTCGAAGTTCAAATGCCACACACTATGCATTTTACGTATGCCCAATCTTAATTTATACTGCCAATCGACCTGGTAGCACCATATAAACATTGGATGCCGGCTTAAATGTTCATAATTATAATTTTATTTTCTCTTACTCTAGAGTAAATTGTTTTGCACCGAGATGTCAATTAGTTATTTTCACAAGAAGTGTCCAATTAAAGAGAGATTTGACGTTCTAAGTACATGATTGATCTTTCTGCAACAAAGATCATTATATATATAGTGAAAGGCTTGCTCTACGAATGGGAACATGATGAACTGAATAAATGACTATCTTGAGTTTAGGTGTATCAAATTTAGAAATTAATGATTAAGCTGGTATCTAGTGGTGGCTTAGATATGAACCTCCAGTCAATTGTAAGTGGAAATCAATTGTAGTTATATATTGAACAATTTCTAAGATCTTGAATTATCATATCCAAGCTGCATTTATAAACATTGTAGATCTCGACAATGTATTTGAAGATCATGAAATTTTGCTTCATGTAAAACTGCATAAATAGTACAGTATTTTTTTTTTTCAAAATTGAATTTGAGAAAACTTATGATAGGATAAATTGGCAGTAAATACCATGAGTTACTACTCTCTTGTTTTCATTAAAGGGCTCCGGTAAAACTCAAAATATTTTAGATGCTATTATCTTTTTGAGAATTGAACATGCATCTTATCTAAAGAGGATGAGTTGTGCCACTGCACTAAGCCCGCTGTTCACATGAGTTTTTACTTAGTGGAGGATTTCATATCACTTTGATTAAATGGATTATGTAATTGTTACCTGGTTCTGAAAATAGCATCAATTAGGATGGTAAATTATCTAGTTATTTTAGATGTAAAATAGGCATTGGACAAGGAGACATGCCTCCCTATAAATTTAAAATAGTCTACCGAGGAGTAGATGTTGATGTGATTGAGTCCAGAGAATAACAAAGGACATGTCTATTTTCATTACGATGATACAATCATGTTTTTATCAACATCGTCATGTACGGTTCAGTTGAAACCAAAATAAAATGGGCGAACAAAACTTTTTTTGGTCTTTAAAAATACAACCGAACCAACATCATACCTAAAAAGAACCAAAACATTTAAACTGTATTTATTTTCAGTTTGTTTGATTGAACCAAATAAAGAGATTAAATTTATAAAAATAAAACAAAATGATAACATTAATTCAGTATTAATTTCATAGAAATAAATATCATGACAACATTACAAATATTATTCAATTCCATACAAAACATGTAGATGTTATAAAATATTCAGACCAAAATGGAAGGAATCAATGATTGAACCAAACAAAATATAAACTATACTTGTGCCACTATAATTTTGAAGGTCTGGTTTAGTCGGTTTCGAACTATCTAAGGAGAATGATTAATTTTAAATCAAAATAATTTTAATTTTTCCGAACCAATCCAGTTAAACGGAGAAACCAATCTATTTAAAATAAACTTTTTAATTTAATTGAAAACATAACAATCCGAACTGTTTGAACGCCACTATCCCCAAGTAATATTGAATCCAATTAATGAGCTCTCATGGGTTTTGATACTTTATATGGTTTAATAACTTTAATGAAACATTAAATATATATAGAGGCGATGTTCTCAATCGGGAGGTATAGGGTATTTATGGTTTAGGGTTTAGGCATAATGGATAAAGTAGGACGTAACTGCAAATTTGAAGGGGCGTTGTATTCTACAGGAGCCAGAATCACTTTACTAAATATGTCCTCCTTTTTTGTTTCTTTCATACGTACACACTTTCGATCTCTCTATAAGATGCCTTGTACGGTGGATGTGCAAATAGATAGGATGGATGTAGATTTTTATGGCAAGGAGTTTTAAGGAGAAAAAAAGAAAATGTGCACTATTGACGGGAAGGAAGTGCATATGAAAGAGCAACATGGTTTTTTGGGGTATTAAATTTGGTTCAGATGATTTAAACAATTTTTGTCCAATGATTATAGAAATTAAAAATAAATTGATTCTAATACAATATTATCCTCATACTCCACTGCATGCATTATCTTCATATTGGAAGGAACTTACAAATTTGAGGGGATTAGGAGAAGTAGGCATTGCGTACCAAATAGGAGATGGTCAAGCAGTTTGGTTTTGTCTAGATTTGTTGCTTGGCAGGGTTGGCATAGAGATATCAAATGTCAAATCTATGGGAAAGATAAAAACATTGACCACTTATTCATCTCATATCCATATAGCCAACAAGTTGGTTTTTGTTGGATCATTGTCAACTATATTTTATGCTAATCGAAAAGTTTGGGCTGATATACGGTCATTTGTGGAGTCCTTTCAAAATGTACACAAAACATCTTTTTCACTAATTATTGCTTTTCCGTTTTCTCTATAATGTGAAGAGAAAGAAATGAGTTATGTTTTGGAAGCAACTAATCTTGAAATCTGATAAAAATATATTGTTAGTGATCATTCCTTTGTTGAGATTGACCTGGACAGGTTCGTGGTTGGACTCAGGAGATTAAAGAAGCTGTGCAATTTTGGCTGCCGCCTGAGATAGATTTTGTTCCTCTACAGATTGAAGAACGAAGATATTACATTGAGATAATTTAATTAATTAAAAAAGCGGGTGGCCTTAAATTTAATTCTTGTTTTTTTACGAGTTTGTTGATCACATTTTGTGATATTTCTGTTGTTTTAACTATTTAGAAGTGGGTTGTTGTTCTAATTACATTAGGTTATTGTATACCTCTCAGGGTAAAAAAAAACAAAAAAATTAGAGGTGTTGCAATGAGGATATATATCATTTTAATTTAGGTATTTGAAAGCCTAAAGTACATTAGGTTCTAAAATTATGGATCTAGCTATATTTTGTTTTGAAGCTATGGCAAGGTAATATTTTTATTTTTTGTTAATTTCCCTTATATTGTCTTGTGATATGAAATGCCTACAACAGATACTGCCGGATATAAAGGATATAGACACTGGTATGAGGAGTCCGCTCATGGCCTCGACGAAACCTAACTGAAGTTGGGAGTCTTTTGGTCCGAAACTTTAATTTTTAGAAAATAATAAATATTTTTTAAGAATTGTAAAAAATGGTGAATTTATTTAATATTTTTTCCATAGAACAAACAACACAAAATATGTTGTCATTTCAGGATTTCATAAAGGAATCACATATTTAGAGCGGTGTTTTAGCGTTTTGTTTCACTGCGCTTCACGGTGAAAGCGGTTCCTTAGTGTTTCATTTCACTATGCTGCAGGGTGAACAACCATAAAAAATCTCATTCATAAAAAATCCAAATACTTAATGCAGTTCTTATGCTCAGCTTTTAATTTTTCAAATTAATTTCCGAAACATGAAGAATTTTGAACGACGAAATATGCAATCATAATTAATAATTTTTACAATGTGAGTAAGAATCGATTAATTAAAAAATCATAATGTTGTAATTTTGAATGACAAAACATGCAGATGTATAAATTTTTCCGTAATTTTTATATTTTATATATTGCATTATATTTTATATATTGCATTATATTTTAGTTTCCAATATCAACTTGAAACATTATGCTCAATATATTGCTAAATAAACTATCATAAACTTCGACCTTATTTTCTGCATTGTACTTCCTCTTTTGTATGTTTTCTCATTGAAATATTCATGTAAAGTTAACGGTGCACGCATGTATGATATTTTCCAGCAAAGATAACGGTGCAGGCGTGACTACTCAATTCAAAGAACGCCAAACACTAGCTGGCTATTTTCCAGCAACCTACGCATAAGGTAATAGTATATATGTACCTCATTATTCCAAAAGTGGATAGTAAAAGCTTGATACGATATACTTATCTGGTATGGAGATATATTCTTTTGTGAAGATAGAAATATGCATGCAAAAGAGGAGAATCAGCTTTAAGAGGATATTGGGCACAATGAAACACATTAAGAGGATATCGGTATTTTATTTTTCTCTCTTTTCTCCTTGTTTACTAGTTTTTAGAATTACTAAAATAAGATGTATGAAAACATAAAGTGTCCTTTCATTGCAACATATTTAGAACGACCAGGACCAATTGTGCCGTTCCATTAATTTTGCTTTTAAAATAAGCGGAGCCGTAGAAAACAACAACCAAGCTTTTAGCCTGAAACAAGTTGGGGTATGATATTGATCATTGCTCCCGGCCATTCTAAAATGTGTTGGAATCAAGGTGTTATTTCTACTTATTTCTACTTGTGCACATTTTATTTTAATAATTTCTATGGATACAAAAAACTCGTGGTTTTTGGGTTCTGACCAAGCTTGTCTCGTTGCCCTTTTTATGGTACACATCATTAATTAAGCTATCCTGGGATTGAGGTGATAAAGATGCTGACATCGCTGATTTTGACTGTATATTGAAAAAGGACGTGTCCTTTAATTAGTCAGTCCATGCCATATTGGATATATAAGCTTTCAATATATCAAATCAACAAAAAAGTACATTGAGACATGTACTTGACATCTCAGCAACTAGCAAGTTCAATATACAAAATGACTTTTCATTTAATATCACATAACAATTTATAACTGATAATTTTATCAATGAATATAATAAACTGAACGTAATTTAGTTTCTAGGCGAAATCATAAGCATAATTAATAATTTTAACAATCTGAGTAAGAATCGACTAATTAAATCATACATTAGTCATTCAAACAAAGCAGATGCATAAATTTTGCCGTAATTTTATTACTCTATAATATATTGCAATATAATTTAGTTTCCATTATCAGCGCACTGTTGAATCCTTATGTCCAATATATTGCTAAATAAACTATTATAAACTTCGACCTTATTTTGTATGTTTTCTCGTTGAAATATTTATGCAAAGTTAACTGTGATAGAGTTGGGTGTCCTAGAACAAATTATTGTTTGTATTTCCTTGTTCATATAATTGATTGACGGGACTCAATTTGTTGCCTAGAAGTTGCATTACTTGTGGTTTATCTACTAGTTTAGATTGAGTGGGCAACCACACTATAAAAGTAATGAATTTTAAAGTATCCCTAGCCAAAGTAATTAGCAAGGAACACTAATTACACTTGAGGCTAGTGTGACGATTGAATATTGTGATTTCAGATTATGGATCAACTCGGATTTGCTTGTCGGTTCAATGTCACAGATGCATATAAGTGTTTATATGTCGTCGGATTTGACCACACGTGAACATCACCGTCGATTCTATATTTATGTCACTGATGGTTAACGGTGTTGTTGTCTTAAGTCTGAGAATATGGTGTGCCTGCTTAAGGAATGTGCATTAGTGGTTTATGTCCAACGCTCTTTGTAAAAAAGTGTCATTCATACATATTCTCTATGTACAGTACTTATGTTGGGTATGACGCATATGTCAATAGGACTAAATATCCCTTACTTACATCCTAGTGTATGTAGTAAGCAATGATATTCATTGGGCCCCTTGATAGAGGTTATATTATATGTGCACAGCTTGATTGACTAGTTGCAATCAAGTCTTATATTATAATTCTCACGTGTCAAGAAAGATAATCGATGATACCGCAGGAACGGCAAGCATCCTGTCTTGCGTTCATCAGAGGATAATCATGAGATATTGGAAACAACACAGGCAGTGTTATGCACTGTCTATATTGGATCTACGATACTGTCTGGATACATATCGTCTGTATAATTGGGTAGTCAAGGCGTGTTGCTAGACGCTAGCCTTGATCAACTGAAAATCGGTTATTCCAGATTGTCAACATAATATAGATCCAAGCCGGTCACACCTATAAGGTCACTTGGTCGAGATGTCATACAAGTTTATGACACTAGTGCATGAATATTGGAAACAACATAGCACTGCGAATTTAGTAATACAAGCTATTATACATTTCAACACTATGAGAGAAATGATGATATAATTAAAGATGTTTGCAACCGGTTGTGCAAGTGGAGTTTTAATTATATGAGCTAGTTATCCTACTATTTTGGTTGATGTGATGATACCATGAGATAGAGAATAATCATATGAGCGCATGGATATGTGGTATGCGCGATTTGGAGTTACGGTTCAAAAGTTATGATCATATAAGTGAAGAGGTAAGAAAGTTGACTAAAGTCAAAGACGGGTCAAACCTCGGTCAAACACTTTTTTGACCAAGAATGAGGTGTCATGTGTTTGACTGGTCAAACACATGAGAGGGATGAAGTTTCTTGCAAAGGAAGCAATGAATGAATATATTCTTAAATAGACCAATGGTCCATTGGACCATTAATTAATGAAGTTACCAAATTGGCCTTCTCATTCCAACACGAGATGAGATATTTTGAAGGGCATTTAGGTAATTGATAAACTCTATTTAAGAAGGGGTATCCCTCGATTCTAATCCAATCAATTCATTTGGTAAGATCCATCTAGAAACTTCTCTGTTCTTCTCTTCTTCTTCCATTGATCAATCAAGCTAAGGAGCAAGCGAGCAAGGGTATGACTACAAGCCGAGCCACCACCCTTCTCTCCTCCTCTAGCTGTGCACCACCACAAGGCCGCCGGTCCTAGCCACCGGGCACTACCCCAGAGCACCACCAATAGGTCGGCCACCCCCGCCTCGGCCTCCTCTGCTCTGTCGCTCGGGTTGGACCCGAGCCCGCATTGCTGCTCCGCTTCTTGATTCGATCGGCCTAGGGCCTATCTGGATTAGATCCGAGCTGACCCCTCTAGGCCGAGCCTCCCTTGGCCACCGTGCACCCCGCCGGCCGGCCACACCTCTCTCTCTCCTCTCCTTGTGTAGAGGATTCGAGCAATCTCTCTCTCTCTCTTTTTGATCCGAGATCAATCTAGATCTCTCTTTATCTCCTTGATTCGAGTTGGGATTTATATCATCGAGAAGCGTGCGACATTGTGTTGTGAACTGAGATTCGAATTCGCAAAGGCACGGGGATACGATAAACTATCATTGATCTCCTCCTGTTCTCGACAACACCTTGGTATGCAAAGCTTGAGGTTTTCTATTTTGGAAACTTCACCAGGGAGACTAAGGCGCAGGCAACCGATTCATGCTCCACTTGATTGGAGAGATATGACTCAATAAAACTTTGCTAGATCATGCGTGTGTCATGATCCATTAATTGCGTGTCATTGATTGCTTGTATACAATAAGATCTGATCTAGATTGCTATGAAATTTTTGAATTATACCTGACAGCCTAGATCGTAAACCTTAACAAACTGGGTACGCATGCATGTATGATATTTTCCAGCTAAGTTAACGGTGCACGCGTTACTATTCAACTCAAAGAATGCCAACCACTAGCTAGCTATTTTCCAGCAACCTACGCAAAAGGTATCAGTATATATGTACGTTATTATTGCAGAAGTTGATCGTTAAAGCTTGAAACGATAGAGTATTTATCTGGTGCGGAGATATATTATTTTGTGAAGATAGAAATGCAAAAGAGGATAACCTTGAAGAGGATATAGGTATAATGAAACACATTAAGAGGATATCGGTATTTTTTTTAAATATCTTTTCTCCTTGTTTACTACTTTCTAGAATTATTTATCCATAAAAATTATAAAAATAAAATGTATGAAAATAAAAAGAGTACTTTGATGGCAACATATTTAGAACGACCGGGACCAATTGTGCCGTTCCGTTAATTTTGCTTCTAAAATAAGTGGAGATGTAGAAATCAACAACCAAGCCTTTAGACTCATACAAGTTGGGGTAGGATCGGGATCATTGCTCCCGGCCTTTCTAAAAGTGTGTTGGAATCAAGGTGCTATTTCTACTTGTGCACATTGTATTTTAATAATTTCTATGGATACAAAAACCTCGTAGTTTTTGGGTTCTCACCAAGCTTGTCTCCTTGCCCTTTTTATGGTACACATCATTAATTAAGCTATCTTAGGATTGAGGTGATAAAGATGTTGACATCGCTGATTCTGACTGTATATTGGATAAGCTTTCAATATATCAAATCGGAATAGTTTAGATGTATGTTTAGATTTATATTGTGACATAATTTGTATTGACATAAATATGTCAATAACATGTAATCAATTTTGGGAATCACTGTTCAAATACTTTATTAAATATAAAAGTTCGATGCTTTACTTTCTATTTAGTTAAAAAAAACTTAAAGAAAATAATTAATAGCTCAACTTTGGGACGCGAAAATAGAGAGGATATATGGCAACCGCAAACCAAATGATGTTGAACTAACCTGTGAAAGTAGTCACTACTAGCTCGTAGTAGCACCCCAATTCCACATCCACCAATGGGACAACCTCCTCCGCCGGAGCACCGACTATGGTGTTGCTGTCTCTGCCACCGGCATCATCTTCTTCATCCTTTAGCCTTATAAACTCATAGTAACACATATTAGGTAATAGTGTGTATGCTACATCACACGGCTTGTCCAATGGCCTCAAATTGATCCCAAAAAAACACTCTGATGATGCATACATGGTCGAAACAAGAGGTAAACCACCTCCGTAGAACTCTAGGAGTGGGACATATTGCATCATTGACCCCGTCACGATCACTTCAATGAACTTGGTCTTAGGCCATAGCCTCTTGATTATTCCTTCCCAGGGATGTTTTTTGCAGTCCGACTCTATTGCATCAGCCAGCTCTGCATTTGGTCCCGTCAATATTTGCCCTACTACCTGATACATGATTGAGTGCAAACAATTAAATTTAAATAGGCTATCTGATGATTATTTAACAAAATTATTTTATTAGATCTTCATCTAGTTTAAAGGCTGCTACAAATCATTTGAAATTACCGACTCAATACAGCTTGTGTCTGTAACACGAGAGCTAATGACACCGGTTCTAATATCGTAGCATAGCTCTTGCCAGTGATCTTCTAAGAACTTTATGGCACGAAGGAAAGCCGATGCAAAAATGGCACCAACACGAAGTACTTCATCCCGTTGTATCAGACCAGCGAGAAGCTGAGTGTACATACTCTGACAGTTGTCAGAGCAGAGGATGGCTGGATCAGGGCTTGTATACTTGTTGTAGAGGTTGAAGGGGCGCTCGCGAAAATGCCGGCTTTTATAGTAACTTGTGAGGACAGGTCTACAAGTAAGGCCAGATGGGGTGGTGATCTCTGGCTTAATAAAGAGAAGATACATGCCTTTTCCTTCTTCTAGTCCTTTGACATATCTGCAAAACACAAATTATATAGCTCATGAGTTACCGATTTTTTTTTCTTGTCATATTTCAAAAAAGAATAAACCCGACAGCCACCGTTTTGAAAAAAAAAAAATCACCAGATTCGCAACCCCTTGTTTATTTATTGTTAAGGATTTATGGATGAATGATTATATATGGTATGGTTTACAATTTAGTAGAGAATTTCTTATATTACAAAATTGCCAAAGCTCAGAGGGCCGTACGAATATTAGAGGAACCACATAATATGTGAGTATACAAAAAATAAATTGTGCATGATCAAGGCTTTACTACTATTAGCTTGTTTTAGCTTTAATTTTTGCGATTTCGAAGTTCACATAGTCGATATGAACTACTTAGCATGTTTCTTCATGTATTAAAAGTACTTGGAGAGAAATTTCACATATTTTGAAAACAAAATACTACCATTTCAGGACTTTTGCAAAAATAATGTAAAATTTGATCTCCAAGGACATTTTAGAGTGCTATGAGCCTTGCCATCCTCTCTCTCTGTCTCTCTCTCTCTCCGTAGACCCCCCCCCCCCCCCCCCACTCACGCTCCCACAGGAGTATATGAAAAATTTGCAACTCACTTGTTGATTACAGGAATCAAAATATTGTACATAAATGTTTTTCTATCCAACTCTTCTTTGGTTGATGGCATCAGCTTAGATTGCCCTCCAGATGTACCAGAGCTGCAAAAAGATATAACAATAATATATTGTTATAACAAAACTGATCTAATTTGTTAAGAACAACAAAAGCGACCGTTTGTGTGTGGTATATATATCTAATTCTCCACATCAAAGTAAGTGTTCTCCAAATAAATAAATCATACAAAAATGAAAATAAATAATGCTAATATAAGGAACAAAATATTGTGTAAACTCTTTAATATTATATTATCATTTTTTTTTTGCTTCAAATTAATATCAGCTCAATTAATTAAAATAAATACCTTGTAAGAAGCTCTACAATTGGCTTTGCAGAGATAATATTAGAATTTTCTCCATTTGCTATTCTCACTATGTAAGGCTTCACCTTGTCATAGTCTACTATTGGCACTTGGTCCCTGAACAAATCTTTCTCTCTCTCTCCTTTCATAAAATCGTGCAAATATTCAGTTTCTGAATTTCTTTTTAGTATCTCATCCAAAACCATCTCTTGGATTAGGTGGGCATTTTTTGTTAACTGTTCGATAAGTTCAATGCCCCCAGGCTGGTCGTGCGGATCGCAACTTGGTATCATAGCTGAGCTTGTAAACATATGATCTAATGTAGAAGAGTAGATTTTCATGGTTGCAACATTCAAGAGCAAAACGGGGCCAAGAGAGAGGAAGTGTGCGCTATTATATGTTAGAAGGTGTAGCATACACCTGAACATTGGCACACACATTCCAATGTAAATAAAAAACAAAGGACTTAACTGTTGTGGTTCGTATATCATTCTCAATTATACGAACGACTTGTTTGTCTTTTTAGTACCAGGCGAATAGCCCACTTAATTTACTAAATCAAAAGATGTGCTAGTTTACAAGGATTACGGTACAGATCAACCAAGGACCCCTCATTATGATTATTATTAATTAATTTTGTTAGTTTCTAGTGTTGTGAACTATTTATGTTGTTTGGTTTTGAACATAGGCACCACCCTATTGTATGTTTTTTTTTTTTTTTTTATGTTGAACAAAGACAACAAAGGAATATTTAAGTAATTAGATAGTACATTGTTCTCTTGCTTATGTTTATGATGAAGTTGTATATATTTTTGTATGTTGTATGTTATTTAATTTATATTGTTTGTATGTTGGTTGAAAAAAATACTGTATGTTGGTTTCGATTGTTGAATTTATTGCCAATCTCATTGAAAAAAATACTGTCATATATGATTGTCAATTAAAGTGATCAAATAAGGAATTAGACAATCAATATATTCATTAGGATGTGGTCCACAAATGTGTAGAACAAATTAGGCAAAAATCAAATCATTGATGGACTGATTTTGAAATTTGCAATTAAGGAAACCAAAATTTCAGCTGTTGCATGGATTTTGATGCAGTTGCACGTTTTTTTTAAGTTGGCATGTGGCAGAAAATTGGTTTAGGGTTAGGGTTAGGGCTTGGCAATATGCTGACTCTACATCTCTATAAATAGGTTGGTCCCCAAAGCACAAGAATATACGAAAAGTTGCAGAATTTTCTAGCCGTCATCTAGTTAATTTTGTGGCCTTCTCTACTTCTCCCCATTAAAGAATAGAGAGATGAGATCATTAAGAAATTGTGAACACGATCTCACAAGGGCAGTCTTGTAGCTTTGGAAGGCTTTATCCTACCACTAAGGAGGCTGCCGACGCTTCAACCTCTACATCGGCACGGAGTTTTTCTTGCCGCTATCTTACAAGTTCATCAACCGCTTTTGAGAGAAGCTTTGCATAAATTACGCTAATGGAGTCAAGTATTACGTCTGCTCCCTAATAATTGATGAATTTTGCATGATAGCCATTTTGGCATAGGTAGATCAATAGTGGCATATAGAATTGAATTATTTATGTGTAACAATAAGGTTCCAACATCGATCTGTATGCATGTTTTAGGTTATTATGGCCAATTACATAAATAAATTCTTCTATATAAAGTAAAACCTTCTTCTGTACCAATAGAACATTCACCAGTTCATCCTCAATGTCAATTATTTGAAAGAAAACAAAGAGACATCAATCCAATTCTAAATGTAAATATTAGTTAATTAAAAACCGACAAAATATAGTGCTTTGATAATCAGAAACCAAGATATGGCTCATATTCACAAAATTCAAGATGTGGTCCTAAATGTCAATTATTCGAAAGAAATTAAACCAAGAGACATCGATCTCATGTGAACAAACCTTGCAAAGACTTGGCATTGGTATATATGTTAGATCTAGTTTCTAAAATTATTGATCACAAATTACGTTATGATACTACTTTGGGTACAATTAATAAATAATTATTTGATATTTATGTTATAGAACACATCTATTCGGCAATATTTGAAAGACTAGATAGAGTGCTAGGCACAGTGCAAGATGGACTCAAATGTACACACACAAGTATACCGCCTGCAGAGAATATATAGCGATCATGATAATAGAATAAGTTAGGTTAATTTAGGAAATTAAATACTTTAATTGGAACCTCTTTTCAACTTGAATTCATCGATCTCGATAATCAAATAGAATAAAGTTGGTACTCAAATGTTTATTTTGATGATCATTAAAACTAAGATATGGCCCATATATTCATAAAATCCAAGAAGTGGTCCTAAATGTCAATTATTAAAGAGAAAGCCAAGACACATTGATCCCACGTTAACAAACCATTCATATAAATGCAGGATCAAACTTGTAAAATTATTGATCTCAAATTACGTTATGATCTTATCTTCGGCACAATAAGTAATTATTTGATATATGTGTTACAAAACACACCTATTCGGCAATATTTGAAATATTAGATAGAGTGCTAGCTACAGTGCAAGTTGGGGTCAGATGGACACACAAGTATACGTAAACCACCTGCCGAGAATATGTAGTTATCATGAAAGTGAATAGATAATTGAATATGGATAAATCTGGTACCCAAAAATCTCCTAGAACAATAGAATTGTGCGCTTGCAATCTTTTTTTTATGACCATGTGATTTCATATCACAGTTATACAAGAAATTGTACTGCCTGAACCAAGGGACAACAGGTGTGAATCCGGCTGGATATATCCAACAATAAATTATGGGTACATGTTATAAAGGCTAAATTCTACTCTAGGAGAGGGTTTTCATGGGGTTAAAACAAAAGGTCGAATTACAAAATTATAGTGTGTACAAGACCTGATAAAATTTTTCTTGACCCGTGAAACTCGTTGGTAGCACAAATATGGGGTACCATTATTTGTTTGATCACTGTCCACAACAGTGGAAAAATGAATACATACCATGACTAATAGCCTCTCAGGGGTACAATCCATTCTGGATAAGGATCAAACGCCAACGACCTGCCCTGTAGTTTATTTGATCACTTTTTTTTTTTTTATGAACCGACAAAACAAAATAGGAAACACATGGAGACCAGTGTTCACGTGACTCAATCTCACATTTCATTGTCAAACAGTATCCCAGATACTGTACAAATTGGGGAAAAAGAAAAGAAAAAGTACGATGTTCTGACTGTATAGAGAAAACGAAAGGTACATACTGCCAAACGTGAACATCTCCCATTTAATGCAAACATGATCGTCTATGGCTCTGAATTAAATACATTGTTTCCTGCCCCGCTGAAAGTTGTACGGACTCGATTCTTTTATTGTTCATTTTTGCACGTGTACCCTGCAGTATTCGTAATATCTGAACAGATGATGATTTTAATTATTTATGTTTATATATTCTTTATTGCCAATAAAATCGAGTATAATTATACTTGGGCTGAGTGTCCGTTTAGAAAAAATAATTATACTAGAGCTGAGTGTATACAGTGCCTACATATATACTAGTTGTGGTTGCTTTCGTGTATGTCAAAAATTAGATTTACAGTCGGACTGAATACAACGAGAGTACTGTCTAAATATCCAAATCCGGTTCAATCTTGACACAAACACTAAACAATATATATACCCGCAAAAAATTTGGTTACAAGGTCATCATTAAAGATCGATGACCATACGGTTTACTGTGCATATAAGAAGCCTCAATTTAGTAGTATACCGTGCTCTCTTGTCATGATGGTTCACCGACTGAGAAACTTTGATGAGAATGTGTCTGTCAACTCCCTACATATTGTAGCACAAATATGGGGTTCCATATTCCATCCTAAAGATAACCAGTGTAATGATTAGCCTCCTTATGATGGTCCGACTATAGCCTCGGGACAATGATTTATCACAAAAATATTATAATTGTATAATAGAAAATACGAACACAATCACTCTCACTAAGCTCCCTTTCCTCCCATTGTTTTATTAATTCAGAATAAAATTACAAAGTGTTTTTGTATATCACATTTTATGGAGAACACAATCACTAAGCTCCCTTCCCTCTCTCGGGACATTTTTTCTTTTCCTAAATATTACATTGAAGGTAAACAAATCTTTAATAATCTTCTATCTTGTTCACCAATATTATTATGATCTTCTATGACACACGTTAACTTGTCATGGTGTATATTCCAACAATTTATTTGGATTAAAAAGGACGACACAATCGCATACAAATAACAATGAACAATATCTAAGATAGACGACTTGGATATCAAATAACTAAATAAATAACTAAGATAGACGACTTGCATACTGTCAACTTGTTGCAGCTACATGTCATTCATTAAATCTTCAATTTAAATTTCAACTTTAATTACTACATAAATACTAAATTTTTATTTGGAATGGAGAAAATGCTAGGGCTTATTCTAGTTGGATAAGACATTAATGTATGTAAGATGTACGAAAGGTGTTGCCTTTTGTGAGAAATGTTCTAGTATTCCGAACCATCATATCCGAGCTTGTCCCCGATGTAGTTTAACAGAAATTTTTTTTTAATATTGTCTAACTTTAATTTCCAGTGCTAATATCCAAAAATTTATAGTTATGTTTATAATATTTTAAAATGTTATTCGCAAGCATATAAACATTTGTCTGAAAGCATTTCTACATAGTTTTAACTCTCAACTACTTTTGTTTTCAAGTCAAAAAAGAAAATATTTTTTTTCACCCACTTTTCTTTTTTCTGATTATTATAATTTATTTTCCCGACGATCTGTGATGAATTTTACGAATATAAAAATACGAACGTTTATATGCTTTGTCCATGAAAAAATACTTTTGAGTAATTTTAAAGTCATTTATTTTTTTTAAAGTAAAACTCATCAGCACTTTAAATTTTCAAGTTTTTAAATCTTCTTAAAACTCACTCTACAGCCATTAAAATTTTCAAGGCTTTATACATGAGGTTTATATGTTCTATTTTAGAGATTTAAAGTGTTATTAATGAGATTTATATGCTTGTAAACATAGGTTTAAATTATTTTGAAGTAAAATTAAAAAAAAAAACTGAAAGTCACAGAGATTTAAAGTGGTAAAAAAAATTACGACACAAATATAACTCGAAAGTTATTCTTCGTGGATCTCATTTGAAAGAGAAAATCGGGTAAAAAACATTCATATTTTTAGATTCGTAAAATTCATCACGGATCGTCGAGAAAATGGATGAGAATAATCAGAAAGAAAATAAAAAAAAGTGGGTGAAAGGAACATTTCTGTTTTTGGCTTGAAAACAAAAATAGTTAGGAGTTAAAATTATACAAATTTAGAATTTCAATGCTTGCAGATAGAGGTTTAAATGTTTGCGAGTAGCATTGTAAAATGATATAAACAGAGCTTTATATGTTTGGATATTAATGCTGGAAATGAAAGTTAGATAAGATTGAAAGTTTTTTATGTTAAACTATTTGGGGGACGCGCTCGGAGATTTTGGTTGGGGTACAATTATCAAGCACCTAAATTAATACATATGTTATATAACATATAGAGCCATTAAAATTTAAATAATTTCATGTAATTAATTTAAGTATTATTTAATGATGCATCAAGAACCATTAAAATTTAAATAATTTATAACACAGTGAAGATACATCAAATTTAATGATATTTTATTAAATATATGACCTGAATGATATCAAATGATCTCTGTTTATAATTAGTTATCACAAGTGATGATTCAAATTGCTCCTCCCAACATTATTAAGTACAAACATATCTATTGCCTGGATCATTCTTAGTAGTAAAAAATATGTGATTACAAAATTAACTAATTTACAAAGAAAACCTTGCTTCCACTTCTGACAATCTCAATTTGTTCCTTTCAATCGTGAAAGGGCAGCAGCTCCGGAATTATTGCATGGAAAATATATGTGGACCTTGCCTTGTCATTTTTATAGAAAAATATCTGATACAGTTTTCTCCACAGCATATAAGTCTCACTCTTACTATTCACCTTAGTAAAGGACAATGTAGCAAATTGATGATATTGTCGTCGTGTGAAATTAATTGTTGTCATCCATTTCACTATTATATATATTTTTTTCCAGTACGTACTAGAATGTGTTTTTGTAGGCCTATTTAAGGCTTATGTTATTTTGTTTAGTATTTAGTGAAATAGAGAAAGAGAAGAGAAGAATTATTTTCAATCAATTTTCATGCTATTAGGTTAAGATACTCTTACAAATGGACATACCTCTCATTTATAGGCTAATATGTTGACCTTTTACAAAAATCCAAAAAGATATATATAATTTAACACAACACAAATATCGAGTGTATGGATTGCACTCTCCAACATTCCTTGAAAAATTAAACAATTAATCTATCTAAATCCCAAATACATTCATCTAACCATTTAATTAATTTACCCATTTAATAATTTTTTCTTTTTCCAAAAACATTAATTTCAACAGTTTTATGCATCCATATGCACTTGTGTTGCCGTCGTTCGTTAATCACATACCGATGGTTATTCATTTTGTCGTGGTTACTGAGATTATATATTAACTATGTCGGTACTGCGACACATTTCTTTTATCCATACAAACTGTTCAAATAGGGACGCAAATGGACTAATCACACTCACACTCACAGATATAGATATCTGATATGACGCAAATTTTTTGGAGCTATTTTTAATTATTTTTCATGAATGCAGACATGGAAGTAAATGTTTCAATGCCTATGGGTCATGTTAGGTTATGGAGTGTCATGTTAATGGCAATAAAATTGCTTACTTCATCCTACTAGTTATATTTTACATTTTGTTCAGTAGTTTCAGTTATAGATTAAATTAATTAATATGAAGGAGTAAGATGTTAAAAAATGAATCTATGTCTATGATAGTTGGCTTTACTCTACTTGGAGTAAATGTAGAGTAAATTAATCTACTTGGAGAGGTTAAGTAACTTACTTCGGATTAACTCAACTCTTACTCTACAACTAAATATGGCTTGATTATGAATTTAAAACATGATCTTTTGGGAATAATATTTCATACCGACTGTAACATTTGAATTTATCTCTCGAGAAAGTTCTCAAAATGTATAGAATATTTTCGCAGTTTTTCCATGTAAAACCGCCGCTGACTAATTTATTTTTCCATTAAAACTGCAACTATGATTATAAAGGCACATAAAAAATTTATCAGTTTATGCCTATATTGCATGGATACGGGTATGGATATCATATTGGATACGACATGGATACGGCGATACGACAATTTTTAAAAATATAGGATACGATACATCTATTATATATACTAGTTTTTATTATCTAGTTATAATATAATTAATGATAATCATAACTTCAACATATTTGTTAAAAAAAAACTAAGGCTTAACCTTAAGTATATATTATATATGATGGATACTAGCGTTTATCGCAAAAACTTATGTAGCACAGTGGCAAAGCCTTTTGGCATTCAGCCAAGTAACGAGGATCGAATCACGCTGAAGCCAAATTTATAAGAAACCTTTTGAGTCAAAGATAACATGATGATAATTTACACTATACCCCATATATTATTAGAAATAAATTAGTTCTTAACAAATATGTTTTCAAATTATATGATGCTACAGTAAATAACCGCAAAAAAAGTGAGCTTCAAGTCGGATACCAAATTGTCTGAGTGTGCTTTAGTCAATTTGAGTCCTCATTTGGAAAATTTGCATGCATAAAACAAATGTATCATAGTAATAACATAGTTAACAATCTCACAAACCACGAGAAAATGAATCATCGTCGGTGATTAACAAATCACGGCGATGTGAGCAAATATACACGCATAAAACACAGATTCTAGTATTCGATTTTTGGAGTGGTGCGTATTGAACAAATGTCCAATTCAGATTTGGACGTAAACAATGGCTACACCAGATTCAAGCCGATCAAAGAGTTATATAT
Source organism: Carex rostrata (assembly GCA_964058875.1). Lineage (NCBI taxonomy): Eukaryota > Viridiplantae > Streptophyta > Magnoliopsida > Poales > Cyperaceae > Carex > Carex rostrata. Next base: position 3,609,500 of record CAXKVT010000056.1, read on the forward strand.
GTACCTTAAAATTTGATCCACATAATTTAATGACATGGACTTTTATTAAATTTAAGACTTTTGTTGAACTAAAATTTTATTGATTGTATGGATATTTGTATTGGCGGTCAGTCTTGAAAACTAGCTAAGAGCCTGCATAATTAAATTGGATGTTAATCTAAGAGTGTGCATGCATGGGCGGTCTTCAATATCTTGAAGCAATTAAGAAATTTAATAGTTTGATTGCGCGGATTTTTGTGATTGGAGTTAAGACTTAATTTCTTGATTTACTAAAGTTTAAATTAATAGCATTTTTTTATTTTAAGACAACTTTTAATTCTTGTTTACTTTAAATTTGTATGTACGGATTGTTGATTGAAAGGCAACAAAATTTGAATAGAAAATTTTAGTTGATTGTTATCTTGTGAACTCTTCTCTATAATTACTATTTAACTTTAACTGGTGTGTGAGTTTAACGGACAAAATCGTAACAGAATTGCCTTGCTGTCAAGTTTAGAAATATATAATAGTCAAATGGATGGCAAAATCGTAACCTTGCTGCCAAGTTTAGAAGTATATAATAGTCAAATGGATGGCAATAATTAATCTGACACAACGACAACATCATTAATTAGCTATATTGTCCTTTACTAAGGTTAAAGTATAATGGTCCTGGCCAGGGTAAGCTTGGGGACACCAGTGAATAGTTAGATTGAGACTTATGGTGCAAGGTACACCTGCAGGATGCAGACAACGCTGTGGAGAAAAAAATATATATTTTGGTGGAAGTTTAAAGTAACATAAAAGATACTGTATCGGATATTCAATGCAATAATTCCGAAGCCGCGTCCCTTTCACGAGTGGAAGGAACAAATTAAGATTGTGACAAGTGGAAACAAGGTTTTATTTGTAAATAAGAGTACATGTATTTCTCTGAGGCATTTCTTTTAAACGACAAGTATAAGGCGAGGGGTAAGACGATTGGAGAAGAAGGAGCTTCAAAAAGACGTAATGTTTTACTCGAGTCACTACTACAAAAAAATCCTTTTATATCGGTTGAAATCGGGTTCGGCCATCGGGTTTCGAACCGATGCATATCGCCCTAATACATCTATGCTATCGGATCAAAACAAATGACGTTATTCAATATACCATCAGCTGCGCACCTTTGGCCATTGGGATTGACGAACTCAACGCTATCACTTTCGTTTCACTAACCGACTGCAAATGTGATTAACACTATCTACTCAATTTCAATAGCCGATTACAATAGTGTCTTGCACCATTTGTTTTGTCTATGTTGACGTTGGCAAATCCTAAAATTCTAGCGGGTCATTAATTTCTGGGTCGATGGTGATGTGTACATAATTATTATTATCTTTTACAATTAATTTTCATATTACAGGCTAGCCTAGCAATTTTTAAAACACAATTAGCAAAACAAAGATAAACATGTATGCGCTCATTCCATATCCATCTCTGAACCAACAATTAATATATACATACACAATTACTCCAACATATAATATAGGCAAAATTGTGAGATTGCCACTACAAAATCTTCAAAATGTGAAAATGCCACTATAAACTTTAAAATTGTGAGAATGCCACTATAAAACATTGAAATTGTAAAAATGTCATTTATACTCAATTTTTATACTATTTTGATTAAAAATTAACTGAAAAATACTATTTTGAAATACGTATTTCTGTATTTCCAATTATACCCTTCCTCCATAATGTATACATTGCCTTCCTTCCTCCAGTCGCTCTCTAATAGAGAAGAGGTGAAATCGCCTCGCCTCCCATCGCCTCCTTCCTTTCTCCCATCGCCTGCTCCTTCCTTCCTCCCATCGCCTCCTTCCTTTCTCCCATCGCCTCCTCCTTCCTTCCTCCCATCACCTCCTTCCTTCCTGCATCGCCTTGCCTCCTCCTTCCTCCAGTCGTTGGCTACTAGATTTGAGGCACATTGGCTGTTGGCCAGTGCATGAAAGCAAGGAGCGCCTCCAGCCGCCTCCTTTGCCCTTTCAAAGCTCTCCATTTTCGGTAAGCACTCTCTTCCTCTCCCTCGTTCTCTCTAACTTTTTTAAATCTCTTTCCATAGCTTTCACAGATGAGGTTTCCCCTCTGAAATCATTGATCCAATTCTCGCATCGAAACTCAAATTAGAAATTTCTCACTAAATTAAAAGCAGCACATAGAAGGGGTATTATTCAAAGAAGGTGGTGTGGTAACAGTAGCAGTTATGTGCAATCAGTACTCTTTTTCTGACCAGCCAACCAAAAAATTTGTTGTAACTCAAATGATCTAAATGCCCAATCTGAATTGCATATTGTCCTGTACCTTGTGGTGCTTCTTTTTGGTTTTGATCTTTTTTTTTGGGTTTGTTTTGAGCCACCTATTTTGAATGAGCACCCAATATATAGCACAGTTTCTTTATTTTCAGTCATAAATATTCTAGGATGATGACGAGAAGGTCTCAAATCCCCTTAATACCTTTAGGTGTTCAATTTTGACATTCTGGATTTCATAAAGAAAAACCTATCATTACTGGTACAGGTACTTTGTTTTCTTTCCGGTTCTATTACTGTGATCCCTTTGAATAGCGGAAGTCAGTATATTGTATGTTCATTATTACCTTTTTAATGTTATGAATGTTATTGCTACTATAAAATGAGAATAATGATAAAATAAGGAATGCATTTGTGTAATTATTACCTTTTTTATGCTTTTCTTTTGATAACCCATATTACAAATCCTTTCATGTTAAATTTTTAATGTAATTAATTGGGATAAAATTGTTTACATAGTGGTATAAATTTCTGAGTTTTGAATGTATCAGTGGTATAAATTTATATTGAAATTACTTTAGAAATCAGTACTACAAATTATAATGTAATAATGTTGTTTGCACAGGTTTCTCACTGAAATAGAATGGTGTCATCATATTGCTGTAAGTTTGGATTGAGAAAATTAAGTAGCTGGAGGCTGGCTTGCAAAGTTAGTGTTGTAGGAGCTGATGTTAGTGACATCATATTTGTTTTTTGTTTTTTTTTTTTCAATTTTGGTGGTATTGTTTAAATGACATGTGATCTCAATGTAATGATATGTGATGGAATATCATTTGAATTGATGTAAAAGCTTTCATTTAATTAAAATATGATTTAAAAGGTGCAATATTTGTATCTTTTTGTTTGCTTTTGCTTGATTGCCATAATAAATTTACTTGTAAATTCTCAACAAAAAAAATACTTTGGTAGCACAACAGTAAACAATTTGTGAGGCATGAACTTGTAGCAAATGATGATGGTTGTCAAATAGATGATCCAATCATTTGGTTTTTAAATTGCAGTCATCATGTTTTAATTCAACATAATATAATCCATTTATTGCAGTATCAAATATCAACATTATGCATGCAACTATGAGAAAAAGACCACTAACATATAATTCATTCGAAAACATTAAAACTTGCAAATAAATCAACAACTATGATAAAAAATATATATATAATTTTGTTAACTATTCGATAAGTTCAATGCCCCCAGGCTGGTCGTGCGGATTGCAACTTGGTATCATAGCTGAGCTTGTAAACATATGATCTAATGTAGAAGAGTAGATTTTCATGGTTGCAACATTCAAGAGCAAAACGGGGCCAAGAGAGAAGAAGTGTGCGCTATTATAAGTTAGAAGGTGCAGCATACACCTGAACATTGGCACACACATTCCAATGTAAATAAAAAAACAAAGGACTTAACTGTTGTGGTTCATATATCATTCTCAATTATACGAACGACTTGTTTGTCTTTTTAGTACCAGGCGAATAGCCCACTTAATTTACTAAATCAAAAGATGTGCTAGTTTACAAGGATTACGGTCCAGATCAACCAAGGACCCCTCATTATGATTATTATTAATTAATTTTGTTAGTTTCTAGTGTTGTGAACTATTTATGTTGTTTGGTTTTGAACATAGGCACCACCCTATTGTATGTTTTTTTTTTATGTTGAACAAAGACAACAAAGGAATATTTAAGTAATTAGATAGTACATTGTTCTCTTGCTTATGTTTATGATGAAGTTGTATATATTTTTGTTTGTTGTATGTTATTTAATTTATATTGTTTGTATGTTGGTTGAAAAAAATACTGTATGTTGTTTTCTGTATGCATGTTTTTGGTTATTATGGCAAATTACATAAATAAATTATTCTATATAAAGTAAGACCTTCTTGTACCGATAGAACATTGACCAGTTCATCTATCATGTCGGTCTCTAGTGGTAGGAAATTTGTTAATAGAGTCATTTATATCTGTTAGAAGACTGTATTTGTGTTGTAGTGCCGTATGTAGAAGTTATGGCCAAAATACAGAAGCATGTCAAACTGATGGTTCATGACAGTCAGTAACAGTCCTAGACAATATAACTGGTACAGCCATAGCCTGCTGCTTGGGAGGTGTTATTTTGAGTTGTTATGAATTAATTGTTACTGCTAATGCCCAAGTTTTAAACTTATTTAAAATGATTATACAAGTTTTGCTACTAGAACTTGTAAATATTATTACTAGTTAATTATAAACCAAAAAAAGATAGTGCTATGATGATCATCGAAACCAAGATATGGCCCATATCATAAGATACAAGAAGTGGTCCTCAATGTCAATTATTCAAAAGAAAACCAAGAGACATTAATCCAATTGTAAATGTTCTTATTTGTTAATTAAAAACCTAAAAAAATATAGTGTTTTGATAATCAGAAACCAAGATATGGCCCATATTCATAAGATCTAATATGGGGTCCTAAATGTCAATTATTCGAAACAAAATCACCAGCAGAGAATTGTGAAAATTTGAAATAGAAAATAAAAGAAAATATAAATATTTGTTCATAAATAATCCACTTATAACTTAACCATCACACAAAACTCTGCACGTAACACAAAATTTGTTGGTGTTGTACAACATTTATACCGTGAGACAAATTATTTTGTATTTATGTATTACCAAAATTTATTGATCATATCCAAAATAATAACAGTAACAAATAATACGAAGAGGACATATTTGTGGTGTTACACAATTAATACGATTTTTTGTCACTAGAGGTTAATTTGCCTCCGATTTGTCAATAGTATTGTATCACGAGTATGAATTATGTTAAAAAAAAATTAATTGTCTTCGGCTTATTTGCCAATGGGACGTGATAAATTTTTTTGACATTGATCTCATGTGAACAAACCATGCAAAGACTTGGCATTGGTATATATGTTAGATCCAGTTTGTAAAATTATTGACCTCAAATTACGTTATGATACTACTTTGGGTACAAATAATAAATAATTATTTGATATTTATCTTATAGAACATACCTATTCGGCAATATTTGAAAGACTAGATAGGGTGCTAGGAACGGTGCAAGATGGACTGAAATGTACACACACAAGTAAAACACCTGCAGAGAATATATAGCTACCATGATAATAGAATAGGTAATTGAATTAAAGAAGGTTAAGTTAGGTTAATTTAGGAAATTAAATACTTTAATTGGAACCTCTTTTCAACTTCAATTCATCTCGATAATCCAATAGAATAAGGTTGGTACTCAAATGTTTATTTTGATAATCCTTGAAACTAAGATATGGCCCATATATTCATAAAATCCATGAAGTGGTCCTAAATTTCAATTATTAAAGAGAAAACCAAGACACATTGCTCCCGCGTTAACAAACCATGCAAAGACTGGTCATTTTCATATAAATGCTAGATCTAACTTGTAAAATTATTGATCTCAAATTACGTTATGATCTTATCCTCGGCACAATAAGTAATTATTTGATATATGTGTTACAAAACACACCTATTCGGCAATATTTTAAATATTAGATAGAGTGCTAGATACAGTGCAAGTTGGAGTCAGATGGACACACAAGTATATGTAGTTATCATGAAAGTGAATAGATAATTGAATATGGATAAATCTGGTACCCAAAAATATCCTAGAACAATAGAATTGTGCGCTTGAAATCTTTTTTTTATGACCACGTGATTTCATATCACAGTTATACAAGAAATTGTACTGCCTGAACCAAGGGACAACAGGTGTGAATCCGGCTTGATATATCCAACAATAAATTATGGGTACATGTTATAAAGGCTAAATTCTACTCTAGGAGAGGGTTTTCATGGTGTTAAAACAAAAGGTCGAATTACAAAAGTATAGTGTGTACAAGACCTGATAAAATTTTTCTTGACCCATGAAACTTGTTGGTAGCAGAAATATGGGGTACCATTATTTGTTTGATCACTGTCCACAACAGTGAAAAAATGAATACATACCATGACTAATAGCCTCTCAGGGGTACAATCCATTCTGGATAAGGATCAAACGCCAACGACCTACCCTGTAGTTTATTTGATCACTTTTTTTTTTTTTATGAACCGACAAAACAAAATAGGAAAAACATGGAGACCAGTGTTCACGTGACTCAATCTCACATTTCATTATCAAACAGTATCCCAGATACTGTACAAATTGGGGAAAAAGAAATAAAAAAGTACGATGTTCTGACTGTATAGAGAAAACGAAAGGTACATACTGCCAAACGTGAACATCTCCCATTTAATGCAAACATGATCGTCTATGGCTCTGAATTAAATACAATGTTTCCTGCCCCGCTGAAAGTTGTACGGACTCGATTCTTTTATTGTTCATTTTTGCACGTGTACCCTGCAATATTCGTAATATCTGAACAGATGTCAACAGATGATGATTTTAATTATTTATGTTTATATATTCTTTATTGCCAATAAAATCGAGTATAATTATACTTGGGCTGAGTGTCCGTTTAGAAAAAATAATTATACCAGAGCTGAGTGTATATAGTACAGTGCCTACATATATACTAGCTGTGGTTGCTTTCGAGTATGTCAAAAATTAGATTTACAGTCGGCTGAATACAACGAGAGTACTGTCTAAATATCCAAATCCGGTTCAATCTTGACACAAACACTAAACAATATATATACCCGCAAAAAATTTGGTTACAAGGTCATCATTAAAGATCGATGACCATACGGTTTACTGTGCATATAAGAAGCCTCAATTTAGTAGTATACCGTGCTCTCTTGTCATGATGGTTCACCGACTGAGAAACTTTGATGAGAATGTGTCTGTCAACTCCCTACATATATTGTAGCACAAATATGGGGTACCATATTCCATCCTAAAGATAACCAGTGTAATGATTAGCCTCCTTATGATGGTCCGACTATAACCTCGGGACAATGATTTATCACAAAAATATTAGAATTGTAAAATAGAGAATACGAACACAATCACTCTCACTAAGCTCCCTTCCCTCTCATTGTTTTATTTATTCAAAATAAAATTACAGTGTTTTGTATATCATATTTATGGAGAGCACTCCATTATATATATAAATCTCATGGCTAATCTTAGCTGCTTTAAATGAACTTTTGTCTTCAAGTCAAAAAAAGAAATATTTTTTTTCACCCACTTTTTTTTTCTCTGATTATTATAATTTATTTTCCCGATGATCTGTGATGAATTTTACGAATCTAAAAATACGAACGTTTATATGCTTTGTCCATGAAAAAATACTTTTGAGTAATTTTAAAATCTTTTATTTTTTTTAAAGTAAAACTCATCAGCACTTTAAATTTTAGTTTTTAAATCTTCTTAAAACTCACTCTACAGCTATTAAAATTTTTAAGACTTTGTACATGAGGTTATTTCAAGACTTTGTACATGAGATTTGTAAATGCAGTGTTATTGTTGAGATTTATATGCTTTGAAGTATTATTGTTGAGGTTTAAATTCTTTGTACATGAGATTTATATGTTATATTCTAGAGATTTAAAGTGTTATTAATGAGATTTAGATGCTTGTAAACAGAGTTTTAAATTATTTTGAAGTAAAATTAAAAAAAAAAACTGAAACCCACAGAGATTTAAAGTGGTAAAAAAAATTACAACACAAATATAACCCGAAAATTATTCTTCCTGGATCTCATTTGAAAGAGAAAATCGGGTAAAAACATTCATATTTTTAGATTCGCAAAATTCATCACGGATCGTCGAGAAAATGGATGAGAATAATCAGAAAGAAAATAAAAAAAAAGTGGGTGAAAGGAATATTTCTATTATTGGCTTGAAAACAAAAATAGTTAGGTGTTAAAATTATACAGATTTAGAATTTCAATGCTTGCAGATAGAGGTTTAAATGTTTGTGAGTAGCATTGTAAAATGATATAAACAGAGCTTTAAATGTTTGGATATTAACACTGGAAATGAAAGTTAGATAACATTGAAAGTTTTTTCTGTTAAACTACTTGGGGGACGCGCTCGGAGATTTTGGTTGGGGTACAATTATCAAGCACCTAAATTAATACATATGTTATATAACATATAGAACCATTAAAATTTAAATAATTTCATGTAATTAATTTAAGTATTATTTAATGATGCATCAAGAACCATTAAAATTTAAATAATTTATTACACAGTGAAGATACATCAAATTTAATGATATTTTATAAAATATATGACCTGAATGATATCAAATGATCTCTGTTTATAATTAGTTATCACAAGTGATGATTCAAATTGCTCCTCCCAACATTATTAAGTACAAACATATCTATTGCCTGGATCTTTCTTAGTAGTAAAAAATATGTGATTACAAAATTAACTAATTTACAAAGAAAATCTTGCTTCCACTTCTGACAATCTCAATTTGTTCCTTTCAATCGTGAAAGGGCAGCAGCTCCGGAAATATTGCATGGAAAATATATGTGGACCTTGCCTTGTCATTTTTATAGAAAAATATCTGATACAGTTTTCTCCACAGCGCGGTCTGTAAAATGCAGGTGTACCGTGCACCATATAAGTCTCACTCTTACTATTCACTGGTCAGCAGGACCATTCTACTTTAACCTTAGTAAAGGACAATGTAGCAAATTGATGATATTGTCGTCGTGTGAAATTAATTGTTGTCATCCATTTCACTATTATATATATTTTTTTCCAGTGCGTACTAGAATGTGTTTTTGTTGGCCTATTTAAGGCTTATGTTATTTTGTTTAGTATTTAGTGAAATAGATAAAGAGAAGAGAAGAATTATTTTCAATAAATTTTCATGCTATTAGGTTAAGATACTCTTACAAATGGACATACCTCGCATTTATAGGCTATATGTTGACCTTTTACAAAAATCCAAAAAGATATATATAATTCAACACAACACAAATATCGAGTGTATGGATTGCACTCCCCAGCATCCCTTGAAAAATTAAACAATTAATCTATCTAAATCCCAAATACATTCATCTAACCATTTAATTAATTTACCCATTTAATAATTTTTTCTTTTTCCAAAAACATTAATTTCAACAGTTTTATGCATCCATATGCACTTGTGTTGCCGTCGTTCGTTAACCACATACCGATGGTTATTCATTTTGTCGTGGTTACTGAGATTATATATTAACTATGTCGGTACTGCGACACATTTCTTTTATCCATACAAACTGTTCAAATAGGGACGCAAATGCACTAATCACACTCACAGATATAGATATCCGATATGACGCAACTTTTTTGGAGCTATTTTTAATTATTTTTCATGAACGCAGATATGGAAGTAAATGTTTCAATGCCTATGGGTCATGTTAGGTTATGGAGTGTCATGTTAATGGCAATAAAATTGCTTACTCCATCCTACTAGTTATATTTTACATTTTGTTCAGTAGTTTCAGTTATAGATTAAATTAATTAATATGAAGGAGTAAGATGTTAAAAAATGAATCTATGTCTATGATAGTTGGCTTTACTCTACTTGGAGTAAATGTAGAGTAAATTAATCTACTTGGAGAGGTTAAGTAACTTACTTCGGATTAACTCAACTCTTACTCTACAACTAAATATGGCCTGATTATGAATTTAAAACATGAACTTTTGGGAATAATATTTCATACCGACTGTAACATTTGAATTTATCTCACGAGAAAGTTCTCAAAATGTATCGAACATTTTCGCAGTTTTTCCATGTAAAAGCGCCGCTGACTAATTTATTTTTCCATTAAAACTGCTACTATGATTATAAAGGCACATAAAAAATTTATCAGTTTATGCCTATATTGCATGGATACGGGTATGGATATCATATCGGATACGACATGGATACGGCGATATGTTAATTTTTAAAAATATAGGATACGATGCATCTATTATATACTAGTATCATACCCGTGCGTTGCAACAAGAACATATTATAAGAAACTAATATATCAATGAAAATAATAATTATCTAAAAATTAAAACACATGTTAATAGAAAATTTATATGATTATGTATTTTTAATTAACTTTAATCATGATCTCTGATAACAATTTGATGATGTCATGATTCTTTATTTTTTAAGTACCAATGATATCAAATAATAGCTCGATTCGAATATAATATCAAATATCATACAACAATTCAATATCAACATATAATATGATATCAAAAAAATATAAATAAAAAGTGTTATCATTCGTATGTATAGGATGTATACACACACACACATATTATAAGAAAAATATATATTCACACACATGTTCCAATTTATATTTTTCTTTGTTTCCAATTTAGAATACACACACACACATACACACATTGATATATTATATATTGGAAATATATTCTAAATTGCCCACACCAATATGTATAGAAACAAAAAAAAAAAAAAAAAAAAAGGAAATTAAAAAAAAATGATTTCCATTGTGATTCGTATAGAAACGAAGAAGGAAACAATAAATAGGAAAATGGAAGGTGGAGTCTTCTCAATTGAGGAGGAATAAATATATAGCTATATTTCAGAATTTGTTCATTTTAAATTGTAACGTATCGTGTGGTAGCCCATGTGGTGGCTATGTTTTTAACTAAATTTAGACTTCTATACATAAAAGATATGCATTTAATCAAGAGAAGACAAATTATATAATTGGAGAGCTGAGATACTAGTTTTTATTATCTAGTTATAATATAATTAATCATAATCATAACTTCAACACATTTGTTAAAAAAAAACTAAGGCTTAACCTTAAGTATATATTATATATGATGGATACTAGCGTTTATCGCAAAAACTTATGTAGCACAGTGGCAAAGCCTTTTGGCATTCAGCCAAGTAATGAGGATCGAATCACGCTGAAGCCAAATTTATAAGAAACCTTTTGAGTCAAAGATAACATGATGATAATTTACACTATACCCCATATATTATTAGAAATAAATTAGTTCTTAACAAATATCTTTTCAAATAACACGATGCTACAGTAAATAACCGCAAAAAAAGTGAGCTTCATGTCGGATACCAAATTGTCTGAGTGTGCTTTAGTCAATTTGAGTCCTCATTTGGAAAATTTGCATGCATAAAACAAATGTATCATAGTAATAACATAGTTAACAATCTCACAAACCACGAGAAAATGAATCATCGTCGGTGATTAACAAATCACGGCGATGTGAGCAAATATACACGCATAAAACACAGATTCTAGTATTCGATTTTTGAAGTGGTGCGTATTGAACAAATGTCCAATTCAGATTTGGACGTAAACAATGGCTACACCAGATTCAAGCCGATCAAAGAGTTATATATGTACCTTAAAATTTGATCCACATAATTTAATGACATGGACTTTTATTAAATTTAAGACTTTTGTTGAACTAAAATTTTATTGACTGTATGGATATTTGTATTGGCGGTCAGTCTTGAAAACTAGCTAAGAGCCTGCAAAATTAAATTGGATGTTAATCTAGTGTGCATGCTTGGGCGGTCTTCAATATCTTGAAGCAATTCAGAAATTTAATAGTTTGATTGCGCGGCTTTTTGTGATTGGAGTTAAGACTTAATTTCTTGATTTACTAAAGTTTAAATTAATAGCATTTTTTATTTTAAGACAACTTTTAATTCTTGTTTACTTTAAATTTGTATGTACGGGTTGTTGATTGAAAGGCAACAAAATTTGAATAGAAAATTTTAGTTGATTGTTATCTTGTGAACTCTTCTCTATAATTACTATTTAACTTTAACTGGTGTGTGAGTTTAACGGACAAAATCGTAACCTTGCGGTCAAGTTTAGAAATATATAATAGTCAAATGGATGGCAAAATCGTAACCTTGCTGCCAAGTTTAGAAGTATATAATAGTCAAATGGATGGCAATAATTAATCTGACACAACGACAAGTCGACAACATCATTAATTAGCTATATTGTCCTTTACTAAGGTTAAAGTATAATGGTCCTGGCCAGGGTAAGCTTGGGGACACCAGTGAATAGTTAGATTGAGACTTATGGTGCAAGGTACATGTATTTCTCACGAGTGGAAGGAACAAATTAAGATTGTGACAAGTGGAAACAAGGTTTTATTTGTAAATAAGAGTACATGTATTTCTCTGAGTCATTTTTTTTAAACGACAAGTATAAGGCGAGGGGTAAGACGATTGGAGAAGAAGAAGCTTCAAAAAGACGTAATGTTTTACTCGAGCCACTACTACAAAAAAATCATCTTATATCGGTTGAAATCGGGTTCGGCCATCGGATTTCGAACCGATGCATATCGCCCTAATAGAAAATGTATACATCTATGCTATCGGATCAAAACAAATGACGTTATTCAATATACCATCGGCTGCGAACCTTTGGCAATTGGGTTTGACGAACTCAACGCTATCACTTTCGTTTCACTAACCGACTGCAAATGTGATTAACACTATCTACTAAATTTCAATAGCCGATTACAATAGTGTCTTGCACCATTTGTTTTGTCTATGTTGACATTGGCAAATCCTAAAATTCTAGCGGGTCATTAATTTCTGGGCCGATGGTGATGTGTATATAATTATTATTATTTTTTACTATTAATTTTCATATTACAGGCTAGCCTAGCCATTTTTAAAACACAACTAGCAAAACAAAGATAAACATGTATGCACTTATTTCATATCCATCTCTGAACCAACAATTAATATATACAAACACAAGTACTCCAACATATAATATAGGCAAAATTGTGAGATTGCCACTACAAAATCTTCAAAATGTGAAAATGCCACTATAAACTTTAAAATTGTGAGAATGCCACTATAAAACATTCAAATTGTAAAAATGCCATTTATACTCAAGTTTTATACTATTTTGATTAAAAATTAACTGAAAAATACTATTTTGAAATACGTATTTCTGTATTTCCGATTATACGCTTCCTCCATATACATTACCTTCTATTAAAAAAAAAATCAAAATAATCCCATCGCCTTCCTTCCTCCAGTCGCTCTCTAACAGGGAAGAGGTGAAATCGCCTCGCCTCCCATCGCCTCCTCCTTCCTCCCATCGCCTCCTTCCTTCCTGCATCGCCTTGCCTCCTCCTTCCTCCAGTCGTTGGCTACTAGATTTGAGGCACAGCGCATGAAAACAAGGAGCACCTCCAGCCGCCTCCCTTGCCCTTTCAAAGCTCTCCATTTTCGGTAAGCACTCTCTTCCTCTCTCTCGTTCTCTCTAACTTTTTTAAATCTCTTTCCATAGCTTTCACAGATGAGGTTTCCCCTCTGAAATCATTGATCCAATTCTCGCATCAAAACTCAAATTAGAAATTTCTCACCAAATTAAAAGCAGAAGGGGTATTATTCAAAGAAGGTGGTGTGGTAACAGTAGCACTTATGTGCAATCAGTACTCTTTTTCTGACCAACCAACCAAAGAATTTGTTGTAACTCAAATGATCTAAATGCCCAATCTGAATTGCATATTGTCCTGTACCTTGTGGTGCTTCTTTTTGGTTTTGATCTTTTTTTTTGGGTTTGTTTTGAGCCACCTATTTTTGACTGAGCACCCAATATATAGCACAGTTTCTTTATTTTCAGACATAAATATTCTAGGATGATGACGAGAAGGTCTCAAATCCCCTTAATACCTTTAGGTGTTCAATTTTGACATTCTGGATTTCATAAAGAAAAACCTATCATTACTGGTACAGGTACTTTGTTTTCTTTCCGGTTCTATTATTGTGATCCCTTTGAATAGCGGAAGTCAGTATACTGTATGTTCATTATTACCTTTTTAATGTTATGAATGTTATTGCTACTATAAAATGAGAATAATGATAAAATAAGGAATGCATTTGTGTAATTATTACCTTTTTTATGCTTTTCTTTTTATCACCCATATTACAAATCCTTTCATGTTAAATTTTTAATGTAATCAATTGGGATAAAATTGTTTACATAGTAGTATAAATTTTTGAGTTTTGAATGTATCAGTGGTATAAATTTCTATTGAAATTACTTTAGAAATCCGTACTACAAATTTTAATGTAATAATGTTGTTTGCACATATTTCTCACTGAAATAGAATGGTGTCATCATATTGCTGTAAGTTTGGATTGAGCAAATTAAGTAGCTGGAGGCTGGCTTGCAAAGTTAGTGTTGTAGGAGTTGATGTTAGTGACATCATATTTGTTTTTTGTTTTTTTTTTCAATTTTGGTGGTATTGTTTAAATGACATGTGATATAAATGTAATGATATGTGATGGAATATCATTTGAATTGATGTAAAAGCTTTCATTTAATTAAAATATGATTTAAAAAATGCAATATTTGTATCTTTTTGTTTGCTTTTGCTTGATTGCCATAATAAATTTACTTGTAAATTCTCAACAAAAAAAATTCTTTGGTAGCACAACAGTAAACAATTTGTGAGGCATGAACTTGTAGCAAATGATGATGGTTGTCAAATAGATGATCCAATCATTTGGTTTGTAAATTGTAGTCATCATGTTTTAATTCAACATAATATAATCCAATTATTGTAGTACCAAATACCAACATTATGCATGCAACTATGAGAAAAAGACCACTAACATATAATTCATTCGAAAACATTAAAACTTGCAAACAAATCAACAACTATGATAAAAAATATATATATAATTTTGGCAATGACAAGACATGACATAATTTGTTCACAAAATAACTTCAAATTACCCCTTCTCAAAACATGACATAATTTTTCATATAAAATTGCTAAATATTACATCTTATACAAAAAAAATTTATATATATTTCTCACAATACCCTTTTACACATAATTTCTCACATTACACTTCTACATAATTTCTCACTTTTTCAAATAAAATTGCTAAATATTACATCTTATACAAAAAAATAATTTCTCACAATATCCTTTTACACATAATTTCTCACATTACACTTCTACATAATTTCCCACTTCGTATCCTGAGCAATGATGTTGCTAATAGAGTTCCGACTCTTCTTTAGCAGCTTCCAAATAGTGCTGGTTGAGATGTCCCTACCTGACTACTAAGTGCAACAGATGGTGCTGGTTGGGATGAAGTGTTACACCCCTGAGAGCTCTCCACTTGGCTCTGATTAACAGGTGCAATAGATGGTGTCGGCTGGCATGGAGTGCATGGAAAAGTGGAATTTTCCATATCATAAGCATCAGTACAGTTCATGTTGCAGTCCATTAAAAGACCTGATGACGAACATTTTAAAAAGAAACACTTACTTGAGTTATCCAGTATACATATATGGTATAAAAAAAACTAAGGTAAGTTGTACCTGCATAGATCGAAATTTCTATAAACAAGACACTGATGTCTGTTTTGTATAGCTAGCTGTTTGTTTGTATTAGGGATTTTGCTTAGAAACTGCACTATGCTTTACATTGATGTATTTCTGTTAAACTTTGTAACGGTACCAGAGGTTAAGTACCGCTAGACCAATTTCTGGTTTCAGTATTGAACCACATTGAACAGAACTTTACTGCCCCAAAATACATCCAGTAAGTCAGCACAAGTATGCCTTGAATAGAACCAATCGGCACAAATCAACAAGGAAATGACACAGCCATACTCAACAGGGAAAGGCAAGCACAGTCAAACCTCAAAATGGCAACAATTGTAACGATTGATCAAGTCCATTCGGGAAAATCAACAACCCACAATGGAATAAAATTCACTCAAAAAGAAGCATTGGAAGGAGTATACTTTTATTTAGCATACCTAATTAGGCTCAGAATTATAAGAAAGTTTACTAACCTCAGATCGCTGTAGAAGGTTGTGCTAATCTCGTACTCCAAGGGTTGATGTATGGTTCGTGCCTTCATAGAGAGAAGAACGGAGCATGTATAAAGGCGGAGAAGCACGGTTGAAACTTATATTGAGTGAGGCGGAGAAGCACGGTTGAGGTGGAAGTGGGCTAGGGCTTAGAGAAAAGAACGGAGCAAATTCTACCACTGCGCCTCAGAGAGGGGAACGGAGAATGTATGGAGGCGGAAGTGGGCTAGGGCAAGGGCTTGTGCCTTCAGAGAGAACGGTTCATAAGTTTGTATGAGAAGGGTATTTTAGTCCAAAATTATTATTATTATTTTTAACAAAATTAATACGGTATAAATGGCAATTTTACAAATAACCAAGTTTATAATGGCATTTTTACAATTTCCAACTTTGAAGTGGCATTCTCACAATTGCAAGGTTTTGGAGTGTCATTCTCACAATTTTCCCTATAATATATGTCAATCCATGCCACAAGAAATATATAAAAAGAGTTTACAACAATTATTAAAAATACAACTAATAAACACAGCAATAGTTCATTGCATCAGAAAACTAATTGTTCTTACCACAATTATTAAAACCAACAAGAAATGAATTAAGTGTTTGAACGCAAGAACTTGAAACACAATAACTGTTTCAAACCACAGACAACAATTTGTCAAATCCTCCCACCGCCAAGTACCTACATGACAATTAAACTGATAATAATTTCAAGAAGAACTTACATCATTGGATATAGATGTCATGTAATTCATGTTCTTTGTATGGTGTTTTGGACAAATGACACTGTATGAATAAATGAAAACATATGAACAAGATATATAATTAAGAACTTAAATCTGAAAGGATAATAGAAACATGTGATTGACAAACCTTTGAAAAAGAATGTGCATAATTTTTGATGAGCGTCTCCATGTTCTTCATTACATAATATTCGGACATTCGTAAATTGCTTTGTGTGGGCCTCTGAACAAATGTGTATTGTTTAAAACAAGATCTAATTAGTAGTGCAATTGGACTTCAAATAAGTTGCAAGCAAATACTTGATTAAAATATTTCTTACCTGAAACATTCTGACCTCCAGTGTTCTTCTCCCAGGCGTGTGTCGACCTTCCTGGGAAATGTATGACTTAAAAGTCCTAGAATTATTAAATGTCAGTATACGGTATGTACCTAGAAGTAGTCAATGAGAAGTATTTTGCATTTTAAATTATATGTATTTTGCTTACTGCTGTAACATAGAAACAATGTAAAACTTTCAGTCATTATTATTTGGCACCAGGTCCAGCAAGTAGGCAACATTCTGTCTTGGGATAACAACAAATTCGATCATCTTTTATGAGCAGGGATTAAGTGTTCGTGTCTTTCATGTCTTATATTCTTATTTTTTGTTTTTTTCTTAAATCTAAACAGTCGATTTGAACTGTTCAATGTAATCTCCATATTAAAATGTGATTGGAGCCCAAATTTTATATTTTGGTAAATTTTTCACTATTCTTTTTAGATACATAAATAATAACTGTAATTTCAAAAAATTCTGACCATCCAAAAACATTGATTTTATACCTATCTAAAATAATAGTAAAATTTCCAAAAAAAATTAAAATTTGGTCTCCAGACACATTTTAATATGAAGATCATATTGAACAGTTCAGATTCATTGTTAGATTTTGAAAACAGAGATTAAAGATTTGAGATACGAATGAAACATCAAAGACATAAATCATTTGAACCTACTTTTAAATTATATATAACAATTTAGTGTTAGCGACATAAATATTTTTCAAATTATAACAAATTAATTTGATATACATACAAATTTTAATTCTTGATTGAGGCTATCACCCACGTGACTCCCCGAGGTATGCCACATGACCCATGATGAAATGGTACACCATGCAGAAGTCATATGTGTGGGACTTATAAGCATCACTCCCAGCTCTGGCCCTTTGTCATCACTTTTTCATTTTTCCTTAACATTATTATTATTATTATTGTTATTGTTGTTGTTGTTGTTGTTGTTGTTGTTGTTGTGAGTGTGGCCATGCATGATAATTTGCAAAGTAATTGTTGCCTTTTTGAAGTTCAAACAGTCGATTTAAACCTCACTATATGATCTTTACATGAAATGTAGTTTGACACATGATTTTATTTTTGTATCATTTTTTTACTATTTTTTTAGATACGCTGAAAATCACTACTATTGGATGGTGCAGAATTTTTTAAATTAGGTGTTTTTTCTACTTATTTTTCTATTTATTACGTCTTAAAATTGCCACGCAAAAGTGATGCAATATGCGCATGCTTCACAAAAAGGGGTGTAACTTTTGATCCGTCCGTCGGATCGGGCTGAAATTTTAACATGGAACTCCACAACCCAAAACCGGATTTGAAACGAATCTATAGATTCTATAGATTCGTTTCACCCATTTTCGGGCTCAGATTCGCGATCCGAGCCTTCCTTCATGGGTTTTTGGACCTTTCTTTATAATTTTAGCATTTTTAGGGTCTTTTATGTATCTTTTATGAATTTTCTGTTCTTAGGGTTTGTATTTAAACAGACGTGAGGTCTCTTGGCAGAAGTTAGTTTTGATGTATCAGTTTTATCAAAGAATTGAGAATCTGTGTGATCTCAGAACCAAATCTATCTTTCCATTACTTGTTCCAATTTCTTGATCGTTCGTGCATCAAAAAGATTTGTATATGTTGTAATGGTTATTTCTTTAACCCCTCATATAAGTAAACATATTGTGTAGCAATACATGTTATGTTATGTGATTTAGAATTAGATTTTCCAAAAGGCCAAGGCCCAAGGCCCAAACTAAAGAAAAAGATATAGAGTTTGGTGATATTGATGTCTCATATTTTGAACAGAGCATTTGTTATGTTGAAGCTCGCTGGCAGAGCCCAAGGACCAATCTAAAGTGAAGACATATATGTTATCTGATTTAGAATTTGACATTCGTTTTCTATAGAGAAAAGAGGCCTTAAGTGCAAAATAAATATATATTTCAACCCATATTCTTTGTTTATTTTTCTTTTTGGGCTGTACGACTTATATTCAATTTCATTTCCCTTCCTTTAGTCCATTATATTCTTGTGCAGCTAGCTACGTGTTATTAATTGGGAGTATATGTTCCTTTTTAACATTTTTATATTGTTAGTCAAACATTCTCCTTGGAGATAACGATAGTGGTAATTTTATTCCTCTTTCTTGTCATTCTTTCCAGCATCCACGTTTTTTCCATTGGAGACATCGAACAAAGATTGGGTTGTGGGGAAAGAAGTAGAGGAGAAAAGCGCAATTCCTTAAAATCCCAACCTTAATAAGGACACCTACTTAGTTAGTTTCCGTGATATTAGAAATATAAATCTGGTATTAATGGATTAAATACATAAACAAACATACACAACGCACTGTAAAAATATAATTTAATTCTTACATAGAGCTACAGTAGCAAGTTCATCGAATCTTTTTTACAGCTTTTCTTCAACTTTTGCAATCTTTAATCTTCTTTCGGACTGATTATTTTTCCACTAAATTTATTCCTGTTGACTGTGTGAACCGGGTCCTTTACACATTCTATCGGACTGATTATTTTTGCACTAAATTTATTCCTGTTGAGTGTATGGACTGGGTCCGTTACACACTTTCTAAGAAACTATTTTTTTTCCAAAAAAAATAAAATAATACTACGTACAGTCGACCTGTAAGGCTGCAATGCA
The DNA here is from genome assembly GCA_964058875.1 of Carex rostrata. Taxonomy (NCBI): domain Eukaryota; kingdom Viridiplantae; phylum Streptophyta; class Magnoliopsida; order Poales; family Cyperaceae; genus Carex; species Carex rostrata. The sequence continues at coordinate 3,629,345 of CAXKVT010000056.1, forward strand.
AAGAGTTGTTTGAAAAGTGTTCAAACATAAAAAAATTATAACAGTACTTTAATTCATTGGACGGTTTAGGATTTTTTGTCATGTTACTAGAAATAATTGCAGAGATGAACTCCAGTACTAAAGCCAGGTGAATTTTTTTTTGAAGGTCAAGCCAGGTGAATTTTAACCCTATTGAACTTTCAAGGTATTTTATTTTGTTATTTGTAGTCGAGATATATTTCACGAGGCACTAATATGGACTAATCAACCTATACATAAGAACAGCATCGATAAATAGAATCAAAGAAGGGGGATGATGCAATTAATTTGATTTGCAAATCAACCATAATTTATGAAGGCAGATATAAACCATGCAGGAAACTTTATAATTATAGCATCAAATTATATCACCACACCTTGTTTCCAATGAAAACATTGAGTTTATCATACTATTACATACATAAAATCTGGTGTAACAATTAATTTATACCAAATCCAACAATTCGTCAATGTGACGAAAGATGGTCGATGGAAACTGCACAAGCAATAATATTATATTTCCATCCATTTCCAACAAATTCAATATATAACAATATGCAATTTCAAGGAGGCATCATTTTTGGCTTCTTAAACAACCTTCTCCTCTACACTTTACGAATCCCAATGCGGTGCTTTCTGACTGAAAAACTTCCCGATGACCTTCTCATCTAACACAGAGACGGCATCACCCGAGTTGATGCAACGCGGGGTTTTGTACTGGTTGACAGACGAGCCTCTTGACAAACAAAAATCCATCAAAGCATCAAATGCCCCATTACCAACCACCCGTATTTCAAGTGGCCCAATCGATCTGTCTCGACTCCTGCCGCGCCGATATATGGAGTCCAAGCCGCTCTCGACTACAGCACAACATTCATCCAGCACTTTAGGATCGAGAAGGTTCTCTAGTTCTTTGCAGGTACCAGTGCAGGTGGAAGGGGTCAGTTCCCAAAAGAGGACGTAGTGTCCAGGGAGGGAGGAAGTGTCAGGAAAAGAGGTGAAGTCAGAAAGAAAGAGAGAGAGTTGTGATAGGAGAGGTTTGGTAGCAGAGATGGATTTGAGGAGGTCCTCTTCAGTGGTCTTGTCCGTGTCGATGCTCAGCACGACATCACGACGACGGACAAATTTGAATTGTGGTGCAGCATTGTAGAATCCTGTCACTTTTAGAATGTCACCAACTCGGTACCGGTAAAGACCTGAATATTTCCAAAACATGACTCTTGTCAGTAGATGTTTTTCCCTCCATAATTTGTAGTTAACAAGCAATGTCAATATGTCATTCAAGGTATATTTGTTTTTCCAAAAAAAAAAAAAATTTACTCTTTGTAATCTACTCTACTTAACTTTTTTAGTAAAGTTAGGGGGCCAAGATACCTAATTATTTTAATTTTGGGCCATCTCGGTTTTGATCCTGCGACTTTTCTTGCAGAGGTCATTGACTTTGGCACTAGAACATTGGCTAATTCATCACTCTCCTATATTTTCTAGTACTAAATTATTTACTTTCAAGAATTAACACTATTGTAATACATATATCTCACAATATTTTAACCAAATTAAGTAATCAACTCATAAATTAGTTGCTTAACAAAACCATATTATGCTTTTCGGGTAGCACAAAAGGGTGAATCTAGTGCCAAACGAGGAATGCTTAGCCACCCTTGTGATTTTAAAAACTTTTAATCATAAATATTGTAACTTAATTGATTTCTTTTTTAAAGTGTTCATATAGTTCAGTCTCCTTCATTGATGGGCTCCGGTACAACTCAAGATCTTTTTTAAAGTGTTCATCCACTGCACTAATACTGCGGTTTGCATGAGTTATTACTTAGTAGAGGATTTCATATCACTTTGGCTAAATGGATTTTGCAATTATACCTGGTTCTGAAAATAGCATGATCAATTTGAACATGGCTAAAACATGACTCTTGTCAGTAGATGTTTGACACTCCTTAATTTATAATTAACAAGCAATGTCAATATGTTATTGAAGGTATATTTGTTTTTCAAAAAAGAAATAAATTAACTCTTTGTACTCTCCTCTACAATTTTCTTTTAGTAAAGTTAGGGGTCAAGGTACCCAATTATTTTAATATCGGGCCATTTGGGTTTCGATCATGTGACCTTTGTCACAGATGTCTTGCGTGGTCACTTGAACATTGATTGATTATGTACTAAATTATATACTTCTAAGAATTAACACTCTTGTATTACATATATCTCACAATATAACCAAACTAAGGAATCAACGCATAAATTAGTCGCTTAACAACACCATACTATGCTTCTCGTGTAGCACAAAAGGGTGAATCTAGCACCGAGATGTTAATGAATTATTTTCATAAGAATTGTCCAATTAAAGAGAGGTTTGACCTTCTAAGTACATGATTGATCTTTCTGCAACAAAGATCATAATATATAGTGAAAGGCTTCCTCTACGAATGGGAAAATGATGAACTGAATAAATGACTATCTTGAGTCTAGGTGTATCAAATTTAGAAATTAATGATTAAGCTGGTATCAAGTGGTGGCTTAGATATGAACCTTCTGTCAATTGTAAGTGGAAATCAATTGTAGTTATATATTGAATAATTTCTAAGATCTTGGGTTATCATATGCAAGCTGCATTTGTAAACGTGCATAAATAGTAAAGTATTTTTTTTCAAAATTTTATTTGAGAAAACTTATGATAGGATAAATTGGCAACATACACTTGAGTTACTACTCTCTCTTTTTTTCATTAAAGGGCTCCAGTAAAACTCAAGATATTTTAGATGCTATTATCTTTTTGAGAATAGAACATGTATCTATCTAAAGAGAGACGAAGAATTCTGCCACTGCACTAAGCCTGCGGTTCACATGAGCTTTTACTTAGTGGAGGATTTCATATCACTTTGGTTAAATGAATTATGTAATTGTTACCTGGTTCTCAAAATAGCATCAATTAGAATTGTAAATTATATAGTTATTTTAGATGTTAAATAGGCATTGGACAAGGAGACATGTCTCCCTATAAATTTAAAATAGTATACCGAGGAGTAGATGTTGATGTGATTCAGGGACTTGATTCCTCTCTAGAGAACGACAAAGGACTTGTCTATTTTCATTACGATGATACAATCATGTTTTTAGCAACATCCTCATGTACGGTTCTGCTGAAACCAAAATAAAATGGGCCAAATTTTTTTTTTTTTTGTTTTTTAAAAATACAACCGAACCAACAGCATACCTAAAAAGAACCAAAACATTAATTTAAACCGAATTTATTTCAGCTTGTTTGATTGAACCGAATAAAGAGATTAAATTTATAAAAATAAAACAAAATAACATTAATTCATCAGTAATTTCATAGAAATAAATATCATGACAACATTACAAATATTATTCAATTGCATACAAAATATGTAGATGTTATAAAATATCCAGACCAAAATTGAATGAAGCAATGATTGAATCAAACAAAATAGAATCTATACTCGAGCCATTATAATTTTGTCGGTCTGGATTGGTCGGTTTTGAACTATCTAAGGAGAACGATTAATTTTAAACCAAAATAATTTAAATTTTCCTGAACCAATCCAATTAAACTGAAAAACCGATCTATTTAAAATGAATTTTTTAATTTAATTGAAAACCTAACAATCCGAACTGTTTGAACGCCATTATCCCCAAGTAATATTGAATCCATTTAATGAGCTCTCATGGGTTTTGAGACTTTATACGGTTTAATAACTTCAATAAAACATTAAATATATATAGAGGCATAGTTGATAAAGTAGCACGCAATTGCAAATTTGTAAGGGGCGTTGTATTGTACAGGAGCCAAAATCACTTTACTAAATATGTCCTCTCGTTTTTTTCTTTAATACACACTTTCTCTCTAAAAGATGCCTTGCAAAGTGGTTATACAAATAGATAGGATCGATGTAGATTTCTATGGAAGAAACTTTATATGAAAGAGCAACATGGTTTTTTGGGGTATTAAATTTGGTTCTGATGATTCAAACAATTTTTGTCCAATGACTATAGAAATTAAAAATAAATTGATTCTAATACAATATTCTCCTCATACTCCACTGCATGCATATTATCTTCATATTGGAAGGAACTTACAAATTTGAGGAGATTAGGAGAAGTAGGCATTGCGTACCAAATAGGAGATGGTAAAGCAGTTTGGTTTTGCCTATATTTGTTGCTTGGCAGGGTTGGCATAGAGATATCAAATGTCAAATCTATGGGGAAGATAAGAACATTGACCACTTATTCATCTCATGTCCATACAGCCAACAAGGTGGTTTTTGTTGGATCATTGTCAAAAAGTACACAAAACATCTTTTTCACTAATTAATGCTTTTCCGTTTGCTCTATAATGTGGAAAGAGAGAAATGAGTTATGTTTTGAAAGAAACAAATCTTGAAATCAGGTAAAAATATATTGTTATAGTAATTTCTTTGTTGAGATTGATCTAGACAGGTTCGTAGTTGGACTACTGTGATTAATTAAAGAAGCTGTGCAATTTTGGCTGCCTTACATAGATTTTGTTCCTCTACAGATTAAAGAACGAAGATATTACCTTGAGATAATTTAATTAATTAAAAAATGGGTGGCCTTAAATTTTATTCATGTTTTACGAGTTCGTTGATCATGTTTTTTTATCGTTCTGTTGTTTTAAAGACTTAGAAGTGGGTTGTTGTTCCAATTGCAACTATATTTATTAGAAACTTAGATCTAGATTAAAGATTATTGTATACCTCTCAGGGTAAAAAAAACAATTAGAAGTGTTGTCATGTGGATACATATCATTTCAATGGAGGTATTTGAAAGCCTAAAGTACATTAGGTTCTAAAATTATAGATATATCTATATTTTTTTGTGAAGCTAAGGCGAGGTATTATTTTTGTTTTTTGTTAATTTTGTTATATTGTCTTGTGATATTAAATGCCAATAATAGCTACAGTCGGATATAAAAGGATATAGACACTGGTATGAGGAATCCGCTAATGGCCTCGGCCAAACATAACTGAAGTTGGGAGTCTTTTGGTTCGAATCTTTTATTTTTAGAAAATAGTCAATATTTTTTTAAGAATTGCAAAAAAATGGTGAATTTATTTAATATTTTTTGCATAGAACAAACAACGCAAAATATATGGTGATTTCAGGATTTTATTAAGGAACCCATGTTTAGAGTGGTTTTCTAGCGTTTTGTTTCACTGCGCTGAACGGTTCTTTATGCTTAGCCTTTAATTTTTTAATTTAATTTCCGAAACATGCATAATTTTGAACGACAAAATATGCAAAAATAATTAATAATTTTTACAATGTGAGTAAGAATTGACAAATTAAATCATAATGTTATTGCGAAAGGGAATGTGTCTGTTATTCTAGGATGGTTAAAACTTCAGTGCAATGTTGAATCTTTTGTGAAGATAGAAATATGCACGCAAAAGAGTAAAACCTTTAAGAGTATATTGGTATAATGAAGCACATAATTAAGAGGATATCGGTCTTTTTTTATTTCTATTATCCTTGTTTACTAGTTTTTGAGATTTTTTTTATCCATAGAAATTATTAAAATAAGATGTACAGAAACCAAAAAAAAAAAGTATTTTGATGCAATCTATTTAGAAAGACAAGGACCAATGGTTCCAATCCATTAATTTTATTTTTTAAATCAGAGGAGATGTAGAAAAATAAAAATAAAATATTGCGATGGGATTAGGATCATTGGTCTCCATCTTTCTAAATGTGCTATAATTAACATACTATTTCTAGTTTTGAACATCTTATTATAATAATTTGTATGGATACGAAAACCTCATAGCTTTTTGGTTCTGACCAAGCTTGTCTCCTTGCCCTTTTTATGGTACACATCATTAATTAAGCTATCTTGGGATTGAGGTGATAAAGATGCTGACATCGCTGATTTTGACTGTATATTGAAAAAGGACGTGTCCTTTAATTAGTCAGTCCTTGCCATATTGGATAAGCTTTCAATATATCAAATCGGAATAGTTTAGATGTATGTTTAGATTAATAGTGTAACATTTAGGTTATCTATAACTATAGAAATCGATCGGTGGCTGGGGCCGCTAGATTTTTACAAAGCAATAAATAGTAATATAATATATTGATCAATCAGACAATATTTTATATTTGTATTGTGTCTTCATTGTATATCAATATTAAATATTAAGTGTGCATCTAGAATTAAAATTAGTATTTAGTCAAAATTTCTTTCTCGTTTTAAAGAGCTTTAAAATCAATTGCGTTATTTATACAAATAATTTGTATTGACATAAATATGTCAATAACATATAATCTTATATTTTTTTTTGATGTCTTTCTAATTTATTTATATCAAAACTCACAATTGAACAGTGAATCAATTTTGAGAATCACAGTTCAAATACTTTATTAAATATAAAAGTTGAATACTTTATTTCCTATTTACTTAAAAAAAAACTTAGAGAACAAAAATGGCTTAACTTTGGGAGGCAAAAATAGAGAGGATATATGGCAACCACAAACCAAATGATGTTGAACTAACCTGTGAAAGTAGTCACTATTAGCTCGTAGTAACACCCCAATTCCACATCCACCAATGGGACCACCTCCTCCACCCGAGCAGCAGCAATGGTATTGCCATCTCTGCCACTGACACCATCTTCTTCCTCCTTTACCCTTATAAACTCATAGTAACACATATTAGGCAATAGCGTGTATGCTACGTCACACGGCTTGTCCAATGGCCTCAAATTGATCCCAAAAAAACACTCTGATGATGCGTACATGGTCGAAACAAGAGGTAAACCACCTCCGTAGAACTCTAGGAGTGGTACGTATTGCATCATTGATCCCGTCACGATCACTTCGATGAACTTGGTCTTGGGCCATAGCCTCTTGACTATTCCTTCCCAGGGATGTTTCTTGCATGTCGACTCTATCTTATCCGCCAGCTCTGCATTTGGTCCCGTCAAGATTTTCCCTAATACCTGATACATATTTGAGTGCAAAAATTACAAGTTAAATAGGCAAGCTATTGACTATTTAAGTAAATTATTTTATTAGATCTTCATCTAGTTTAAAGGCTGCTATAAATCATTCGAAATTACCAACTCTATACAGCTTGTGTCTGTAACACGAGAGCTAAAGTCACCGGTTCTAATATCGTAGCATAGCTCTTGCCAGTGATCTTCTAAGAATTTTATGGCACGAAGGAAAGCCGATGCAAAGATGGCACCAACACGCAGTACTTCATCCCGTTGTATCAGACCGCAGAGAAGCTGAGTGTACAAACTCTGACAGTTGTCAGAGCAGAGGATGGCTGCATCAGGGCTTGTATACTTGTTGTAGAGGTTGAATGGGCGCTGACGAAAATGCCAGCTTTTATAGTAACTTGTGAGGACGGGTCTACAAGTGAGGCCAGATGGGGTGGTGATCTCTGGCTTAATGAAGAGGAGATACATGCCTTTTCCTTCTTCTAATCCTTTCACATATCTGCATCAAAGCAATTATATAGCTCATGAGTTGCCGAATTTTTTTTCTTGTCATCATTCAAAAACGAATAAACCCAGAAGCCAATATTTGAAAAAAAAAATCACCAGATTTGCAACACTTTGTTTATTTATTTTTAAGAATTTTAGGATTAAATGATAATATATCGTATGGTTTACAATTTATTAGATTTCTAGTTTGACAAGTTTTATGTTGAACAAAACACAGTAATCAAATAGAAAACATATATGTAGTTGAACAAATATAGAATTATACAACTAAATATCATTCTTAACAATACAACACAAACATGACTGATATGGCAGATGAGAGAGGAATCAAGAGAATAAAATTATTACTTTACAATCTGCGGTAGCCCAAATACGCACAGATTTGCTCAGATTTGAGACTGGTTGCACTTATAATAGCGGCGGGACCAAATAGCTAGGTTGCTCTGCTATTAGTTCCATAACAGCTTGAGGTTTTTCTTTTTTTGAAAGATGGTAGGAAGAAAAGGTCGACATGAATTGCTTGCTATCAAATTTATTTTTCTTTATGATCCAAACAAAAAGAAATTGCATGACTTGTAAATAACAGAACCTTGATGAAATTTATTTTGTAGGATAATTTGTACCCAGTTGATATATATATATATATCTTGAAAGAAAACAATTTCTTTTATTAAAAAATTGCCACAGCTCAAAGGGCCGTACGAATATTAGAGAAACCACGTAATATACGAGTACATAAAAAAAAAATTGTATGATCAAGGCTTTAGTACTATCAGTTTGTGTTTTAATTTTTTTTTTTCACTATTTCGAACTTCACATAGTCGATCTGAACTTCTAAAAATGTTGTTCATATATATATACACACAGGCATGAGTATATGAAAAATTATTAACTCACTTGTTGATTACAGGAATCAAAATATTGTACATAAATGTTTTTCTATCCAACTCTTCTTCAGTTGATGGCATCAGCTTAGGCTGTCCTCCAGATGTACCTGAGCTGCAAAAAGAAACAATAATAAATATTGTTATAACAAAACTGAAATATTTTTTTAAGAACAACAAAAGCGACATCATAAGTGGATATATCTAATTTTCCAGTTCAAAATAAGTGCTCTTAAATAAATAAATCATACAAAAATTAAAATAAGAAAATGGTCAGATAATGAACAAAATAATAGTCTAAACTATTTAATATCAGATTATCAGGTCTATCATTCATCTAAATACCTTGTAAGAAGCTCAATAATTGGCTTCCCAGATATGATATTAGAATTTTCTCCGTTTGCTATTCTCACTATATAAGGCTTCACCTTGTCGTAGTCTACTATTGGCACTTGCTCCCGGAACAAATCTTTATCTCTCTCTCCTTTCAGAAAACCATGCAAATATTCAGTTTCTGAATTTCTTTTTAGTATCTCATCCAAAACCATATCTTGAATTAGGTGGGCATTTTTTGTTAACTGTTCGACAAGTTGAATGCCTCCAAGTAGGTCGTGTGGATTGCAATTTGGTATCATAGCTGAGCTTGTGAACAAATGATCTAATGTAGAAGAGTAGGTTTTCATGGTTTCAACTTTCAAGAGCCAATGATCTAATGTAGAAGAGTAGGTTTTCATGGTTTAAACTTTCAAGAACAAATGATCTAATGTAGAAGAGTAGGAAGTGTAATAAGCCAGAAGATGTATCATGCACCTGATAGCGCCTGGATAGCGTACTGAATTATATGCAAGAGCTTCTGGATAATGTACAACTTCTTTGTCTTTTAGAACTAGGCGAATAGCCCGCTTAATTTTATTAATCAAAATTTCAACCGTTGATCTTCATTGAAGAACCTGTTATTCTGATCTCAACCGTTGATCTTCATTGAGGTTCGCACATGCAAACTTATTTCGTTGAGGTTCGCGCATGAAAAAATTTGAACGGTTGAGATTGGAATAACACTTTCTGTTATTCCAAGGAATAACAGCACATATTTTTCCTTACAAGGTCAGGCAGATCCTTGTAGATGGAAGGTTACCATAATGCATAAATCATCTGGGCCCGGAAAATATTAATTATCTTATTTTTGTAGTCATATTTATAATTTTGAAATAAAAATTGCCAATATAAACAATTGATCTACTTTTTTCTATAAGAAAGTAATTTTAATGTGCATTAATTCAATTTTCGACCACTTAATCTTGTATTAAACGAATTCTGAAAAATCATAAAAGCGAACACATAAATTTGTTGTTTATTAGATATTAGTAAGTTGTATTTAATTAGAGACTACAGACCAAATGGTTATTTTTTCTTACCAATTTTGGGGTTTAGGGTTTCTTCAGTAAATTTTCAATGTTATGCACTGTTCTGGGTAATTTATGCTATATTTAATGACTTTTTTATTAGATATTTTTAGATTTGCATAGTGTGCGGGTTAATTCTGCTAAATTTGTTATTAATTGTGTGATTAATTATATATAGTTTTGGAATATTAAAATTGATTAACCTAAGTTTAAAACTTAGTATATTTAATATTTATTTAATTGCTTAAACATGTCAGTTTTTTTAATTTAGGAGTACACATATGTTATAGTAGATTTGGGAAAAATTACCTATGTTTAGGCGATTTAATAAGCTACCAACTGGTTCAACAACTGATGCTAAGGGTAAAGCAATATTCATTTGTATTGTTTCAATTTTAGATAAAGTACCAACTACTCAAACTCTAGGCTGTGGTTCTGAGATAAGACTATCTGTTGAAACCATGTGACCGGTGCAAGCCTTGATGAATCAACTGGTCCTTCCATATGTCCCTCCCCCAATAAAAGAAAAACCAGACATCCCTCTGCAAACCTCTAATTAAGCAGTCAAACGGCGATACAAGAAGAGAACCATTCCACCGGTGAGTGAGTGACGCCGAAGCAAATGGGTCAAGATAAGAACCTCAGGTAGAGAGTGCCATTCCACTGGTGCAGAGGATCAAGAACAAAGAGACTGGCATGACCGGTACCTCTGGTATGACCTTACTTATAAAGTTTCATTTTAGTACATTAAATAAGATTGTACACTAAATCTCTTCTTTTTCACTAATGCTCTCTCTTGTTTAACTTTTTGGATAGTTTTTTTTTTTTTTTTTTGGATAAAACTCTCTCTTGTTTAACTATTGGTTAGGATCTATGAAACAGTATGGGACAGGCATATTGGTTTGTGTTTTACGGTCCAGACAACCGGGGAACCCTGATTGTGATTATTATTAATATATGCTATTATTTTCTAGTGTTTTGAACTATTTATGTTGCTTGGTTTTGGACATAGTTATCTCTCACTTGGATGTATTTTTTATGTTTAAGAGAGACAACAGAGGAATATATAAGTAATTAGATAGTACATTTATCTCTTGCTTCAATTTATGATGATGTTCTATATATTGTGTGTGGTTGTGTGCTATTTAATTTAAGATGCCTGTATGTTGTTTGAAAAAATTACTGTATGTCATTTTTTTTTTGTTATTATGGCTTTTAAATTGGGGCGTTAGCTAATTATATAAATGAAATTTTGCTATATAATTGAAAATTGTTATGAATAAAATATTAATGTGGATGTCCATAACTCCCAACATTCATTCTCCACTATTCCCACTACTCCATGCACTACAATTGGAATTGATGACCACTACTATTGAAATTTATTTATCTATTTATTTAGATGGTTTTTCATTTACAATTTGTAGCCTATAAATAGAGGCTTTCTAATATTGTATTGTACACATATATGAGAAATGTATGAATAAAGACATTGCTATCTTTCCAATTCTATTTTGTTTATTCTTCTTTATGCTTGTTCATATTTATTTTATAATACGTTATCAGCACGAGAGCTCTACTAGTTGAAGATTTGAGGTAATTTTATTAACTTTTATTTCAATTTCATTTATATAAATAATACTTCCTAGTAATTGCTAAATAAAATAAGTTATCAATTTATTTATATTTATTTTGAGATGTTTAGTATGATTCATAGAATTTTATATTAAGTGCATTTTTTATTTAATCTTCCCGAAGAAGATTTAAAAGAAAAATCTTCTTGAAGAAGATTTATATGATGTATAAATATTGTATAGTGGTTCATATTTTTTTTCTTCAATAATTGAATCTTCTTGAAGAGGATTTCAAAAGATATTACAAAAATTCTCAATTTTATAAAATGCACCGAGCAATTGGCCCGAAGTCATTGTAGTCATTTTATGAACTTTTTCAATTCATATTATTGGCCCGAAGCCAATTCACCTCTAAGAAATTCAATTTAATTGATATCATATTATTGAATTTTAACATTTATTGAAAATTGGCCCGAAGCCATTCTATCATAGTATTGATTTCAATTTTAAATTGATTAATAAGAAATTGAATTTATTAAAAATTGGCCCGAAGCCATTATGTCACCATAATTCAACTTTTAAATGTTCATATAATTTTTTTTTCAATAATTCAATTTTCCGGAAGAAGATTTTAAGAACAATTCTATAATTTTGATCTTCCCGAAGAAGATTTTAAGAAATTTTCTTGAAGAAAAATTTAAATAAAAATTCATGTGATGTTCATATTTAAAAAAAAAATTAATCTTTATGAAGAAGATTTCAAGAAATATAATTTGTTCAAGTAATATTCCTGAAGAAGATTTATGTGGCTCACAAAAATTAATATGAAAATATTTCAATATATCTTCTTGAAGAAGATTTCAATAAGATTTATATGATGTGGAATTTTTTTGATGTACTCTTCCCGAAGAAGATTCAAAAAATATTTCGAGTTTATACATTATATTTTACATTATATTATGTTAATGAAATGGCCCAAAGCCATATGAATATAAATTATGTTAATGAAATTGGCCTGAAGCTATTTCATCAATTTTATCAATTGACATGAAGTTCAATTATAATAAATTATTGAAGCCACATGTCTTGTTCTAGTTGAACAAAATAATAATTACACCTGAAGTGGAAAATAATATGATGGAGAAACTATTAGATATGGATGTGATAATGAAGAAAAAGCAAATCATTCCAGTAGAAGTGGAAAAATAAATGAACAAAAAGAATTACCACTAGAAGTGGAGAAATACTTAGAAAGTGAAGAGAATGACAAATAAGAAAATTCATGCTATTATTAGTCATGTACCTGTCGTATGCCAACGTACCTGTAGTACGTCAAAACATTATATTGAACTATTATGGACAAACTCAATTTAGTCAAATGATTTGACATTATTTGAATGATGAAAAAGAGATATATAAAATATGTGACATTTATGAAAAATTGATCCCCCACTGTTTGAAAAAAAAAATAGTATATCAAACTTATACAAAATTATTTGAAAAGAGATGATTTACTTTCAAAAATCATTTAATTTTCTATTAATACAATGCCCTAAAAGAAGCTTGTTTGTTTCTATTAATACAATACCTTAAAGAAACTTATCTATTTCATTAGAGGTATTGCATTATAAGGTGGAATTTTAATTTTTATCTTTTATGTTGTTACGAAAAATTGTAAGATAAAAAATGAATAGTTATTCATTCTTTATTTTGAAAAATGAATTAATACTTATTTATTATTTATATTGATTGTAGTGCATAAAAAAATGTAAATATAAGATAAAATTTGCTTATTTATGTTTATTTTTTTTAAATACTACTTATTTATTCTTTTTATTATTGATTATTGTTGAAATGGTATTTATTTATTTTTATAAAAAAAAAATTGATTGAAAGCTCCAGAAGAGCTATTTTGTTGTTACATGTAGAAATACAAATTTATATTAATGATGTATTATATTCTTGTAAGTCTCAAAGAAATTTGAGACAACTAATGAAAAAATATTGAATATTTGAAAAACAATGCATATTTAAAACAAATTGCATATGTTTTACCTCCGACTTGTACTACACATATATTAGTACAATTAAAGCATATGTTATTATAAACCAGAAGTCTACATACAATAATATGTTTATAGTTTGGCATGACCAATTGGACCATTCCGGATCAATAGTGATGGGAAAAATAATAGATAATTATTATGAACATTCATCAAAGAACTAGAAGATTCTTTAATCTGATGAATTTTTTTTTGTGTTGGTTTTATTTCTAGAACGTATACAATGTAATATTTGTGGAACAATATATCCAACATGTGAACCATTTGAATATTTTATGATTTTCATTGATGCATTAATAAGATGGTTACATGTATGTTTATTATCAAATCGCAACTTGGCGTTTGCGAAATTACTTGCTCAATAGATTTGATTAAAGAGCATAATTCAATTATGAAAATACGTCTAGACAATATCAAAATTAATGTTGAACATCCTGTAGATGCTCGTATATAAAAAGAAGATATGATATTCGCATCATGCCAACTAGCTATTATAAAACTTCCCCTTATAATTGATTTTTGGTCACATACCTAATATTTTCCATATAATAATTTTTGAATATGCGGTATATGTTATAATTGCTCCACCACAACGCACTAAAATGGGATATCAAAGAAAGTTGAGAATTTATATTGAATTTGAATCTCCATATATAATTGAGTGGTAGATTTATTCATGGCTAATTTTGCCGGTTGTGATTTTAATGAATAAAAATTCCCAACCTTAGGGGGAGAAAACTATCACCTGAAAAAAAAAATATTAGTATGAATTATCATTGTCTTATTTTGATCCTCATACTAAAGAATGTGAATTAAATGTTCAAAAGATAATTCATTTGCAAAGGTTAGTGAATCAATTGCCAGACACATTCACAGACTCAAAGAAAGTGACCAAATCACATGTATCAGCTGCTAATGCTCCAATTAAAGTTGGTATCCCTGTTGGACAGACAAATTATAACATGCATGAAGCGTGAAAAAACAATCGGTTCCAAATATTAAAAATATAAAAATCCTCGAAAAAGAAAAGGAGCAAAGAATGAAAATGGTCAAGTCGAGGATATGATAATTTCAGATAAAACTCCAGAAGAAAATGAAATTATAAGTAATATTGGAGTTCCAGCAGAAACTCAGGTATCTGAAATTTATGAAAATAAAGAGATCTCAATAAATTATATCATGAATGAAATAAGATGGAACCGAGATGAAATTGATATCAATAATATTTTTGTATATAATATAGCGCTAAACATAATAAATATTGAGGATCATGACTAGAAGTCTATTAAAGAATGTCGGCAAAGAAATGATTGGCCAAAATAGAAAGGTGCAATTGAGGTAGAGGTAAACTCTCTTGAAAAATGAAAAGTTTTTGGACCTGTAGTCCTTGTACCTCAAGGTATAAAACCAGTAGGATATAAATGAATATTTATGAGAAAATAAAATGAGAAAGGTGAAATTTTGAGATATACTCACCTGTGGTGGATGCAACAACTTTTTGATATATAATTAGTCTGGCAGTCCATGAAGGACTTAATTTGCACCTAATGAATATTGTTACAGCCTATTTAAATGGCTCGCTTGATAATGATATTTATATGAAAATCTCTGAAGGATTTAAGATACCTGAAGCATGTAATTTAGGTTCTCGAGAACATTATTCAGTTAAATTGAATAAATCTTTATATCGATTAAAGCAATATGGACGCATATGCTATAATTATTTAAGTGAATATTTATTGAAACATGGATATAAGAATGATACGATCTGTCCATGTGTTTTCATGAAAAGATATAGAAATAATTTTGTTATAATTGTAGTTTATGTTGTCTATCTAAGTATCATTGGAACTCCTGAAGAGCTTCTAAAAATAATGAATTATTTAAAGGAAGAATTTGAGATGAAAAATCTTAAGAGAACAAAATTTTGCATTGGATTGCAAATTGAACATTTAAAAATGATATTTTTATGCATCAAAAAAATTATATTGCAAGAGTGCTGAAATAATTTTATAATATCAATTAAGTACTCCGATAGTTGTAAGATCATTAGATCTGAATAAAGATAATTTTAGACCTCGAGAAAATGATGTAGAACTATTTGGTCCTGAAGTACCATGACTAAGTGCAATATAAACACTTATGTATATTAATGGATATACAAGTTTTTCTCCCACGCGAAGATATTGGGATATAATTAAACATATACTTTGCAACCTATGAGAAAATTTAGCAATACACAAAAGCAAGCCGAGTATGTATTTGGTTAAGATCTGTGATTCAACACATTTGTCAGACATGCAGCTTGTTTTTTAGAGAAATGATCATGACGATCATATATGAATATAATATTGTATGTATTGCTTAATGAAAAGAATGATACATTAAATAAGATAGAACAAAACATATTTTACCAAAATTCTTTTTTCACACACGATCTCCAAAAGAATAATGTTATTAATGTTCAGCAAATTCGTTCAAGTGAAAAATCCAGCAGGTTTATTCACTAAGGCACTCCCTACTGCAATATTTGAAAAACTAGTTCGTAATATTGGAGTTCGCCGAATTAAAGATCTTGACTGATGCTGTCATGAGGGGGAGTTAATATGCATTATATTTTCTTTAACCATGGTTTTTCCCACTGGGTTTTCCTGGTAAGGCTGTAGTTGTGTATTTAGAAGAATATTATACTTTTTTTCCTTCACTAGGTTTTTATCCCATAGTGTTTTTCCTAGTAAGGTTTTAATGAGGCATATTCTTATGTAATGAACATTCAAGGGGGAGTGTTATGAATAAAATATTAATGTGGATGTCCATAACTCCTAACATTTATTTTTCACTATCCCCACTACTCCATGCACTACAATTGGAATTGATGACCACTACTATTGAAATTTATTTCTCTATTTATTTATATGGTTTTTCATTTACAATTTGTAGCCTATAAATAGAGGCTTTGTAATATTATATTGTACACATATATGAGAAATGTATGAATAAAGAAATTGCTATCTTTTTATCTCTATTTTGTTTATTCTTCTTTATGCTTGTTCATATTTATTTTATAATAAAAACCTTCTTCTATTAGAACATAACATATTACCGACAGACGAAACAACCCTTCTTCTTGGGCGGTGTCATTTTGAGTTGCTTCAAAAAAAAAATATTGAGAACGAAAGTTCTCAATATTCTTTGCTATGAATTAATTGTTACTACTAAAAATAAAAATATAGTGCTTTCATGATCATCGAAACCAAGATATGGCCCGTATTCATAAGATCCAAAAAGTGGTCCTAAATTGTCATATTCGAAATAAAACCAGGAGATATGGATCCCGCGTAAACAAACCGTGCAAAGACTTGGCATTCTCGTATATACGTAAGATCGAGTTTGTAAAATTATTGATCTCAAATTACATTATGATCGGATATTGGGTACAATGAATAAGTAGTTGATATATATATTCACATAACACACATATTTGGCAATATTTGAAAGATTCTAGTGCTAGCCATGGTGCAAGATGGACTCAAAGGTACACACATGCATACGTAAATCACCTATCGAGAATATGTAGCAATCATGATAATTGAATAGATAATTAAAATGAATAAGGTTAATTTAGGAAAGTAAGTTAATTGGAAACTCTTTTCAACTTGAATTCATCAAGATAAGTGAATAGAATAAGTTGGTACGCAATTCAGTGTTTTGATAATCATAGAAACCAAGATATGGCCCATCTTCATAAGATCCAAGAAGTGGTCCTAAATGTCAATTAATTGAAAAAAAACCAGGAGTCATCGATCCGACATGAACAAACTATGCAAAGACTGGGCATTCTCGTATAAATGTTAGATCTAGTTTGTAAAATTATTGGTCTCAAATTACGTTATGATCAGATCTTGGGTACAATAAATAACTATTTGATATTTATGCTTCAAAACACACCTATTCGGCAATATTTGAAAGATTAGATAGAGTGCTAGCCATGGTGCACACGCATATGTAAACCACCCGCCGAAAATATATATAATTGAATAGAATAAGGTTAATTTAGGTTAAATAAAATAATCAAACAGAATAAAGTTTAATTGAAAACTCGAACGATCGATAGGGTTGTGAGCTTTCAACCTTTCGTTTTTTTTTAATATCAGGGTATATTTTATGATCACTTGATTTTACATCACGGTATTACAAGAGATTGTATACTACCCAACCCAATGGACGAAAAGTGTGAATACGGCTTAATACATCCACCAATGTGAACACACTGCCTACCAATTGATGGCAGTCCCAACAGAGGAGAAATAATGGAAATTTTTCTACATAGGCCCGGCTAAATAGCCAGGCCATGATGGGATGATGGCAAGATTTCTACAAATTATCTATTGGAACCTTTTTACGATAAACATATCCGGGGCATTTCAACATGTTTTTACCATACGGTTAACACCAACTGACCTTTCATCAAGTTATATTATTCTCATTCCAAAAACTAATGAGCCCACAATGCCAAAAGACTATTGATCGATCACAGTCAATCACGTGATTTACGTATTGCTAATGAAGATAGTGGTGACAAGACTAACCCTACATGTAAAAAGTTATTTTCAAACAGTGTGATGGCAATTTGTTTTAGTGTCAATGCATGTGGTCAATGCTCCAACCAAACTGATACACCTCATAATGTCTTCTTTGGCATCACGCCGAATTACAATTTTTTGTAAATAAAAGTGGAGCTGAATTTATAATTACCCTGAATAGAAGACTCACACATGGTTGTTTGTCATCCCCGTATCTGATTAAATTGCCAATGGAATTCGCCACCAAACATATTCAAATTTCCCTAAATAGAGGCACAACTACTAGAGTTCAGCTTGCAAGAACGGAACCAAAATTGACCAATGTTATCTGCCGATGACCTCAAGATTATAGGACAAACCAAACTACAAGAGGTATGGGAGTACAAGCAAATACAGGTTGTTTTTGCAAGAGACTAGGTTGTTGTTGTTTTTAACTTGAAAAATCAATAATTTTGTTTAGTATGGAGTGCGACATACTTTGCAAGCAGCACATTGTGGGGGAGCTATGAATTAATGAGTCAGGGACAATAAATGATATATTTTGGTGTTCATTACACAGAAACCGGTAAAACAAGACCTGACACAACATTTTAGTTAACAATATAAATAGCAATCTAGCGGGATGGAAAAGTAATGTATATCGCATGCATGCGGAGAAACTTTCTTTGATCAAATAGTTAATAATGTCGATACTAGTTTACTATATGTCTATGGTGATGATACCAACAAGAACAGTGAATGACATAAACTCCATCATGAGAAAGTTACAAATCATGACAAATTAAGGGTGCATGTTATGAAGGCTAAATACTATACCTTAGGAGAGGGTTTTAATGGGGTTAAAACAAAAGGGAGAATTAGAAAATTATGGAGAACTGTACAAGACCTGATCAAAAATTTCTTCAGAGATGAAACTCGTTGGCAGGGAGGGGATGAGAAAGCTATTAGGGCCGATTTATTTGATCTCCATCTACACCAATGGAGAAATGACTAATAGGCTCTAAGGTGATACAGGACAAGCTAATATGGCTGCAAAGTAGAAAAAGTGCCTACATGACAAAGAAGGGTATGAGAGGTGCATGAGGGATTTTACCACGAGTGTAAGAGGCGGACAATTCTGACTACACTTGTGTAAGAAGAGGCAAAGAATACGATGAGGAAGAAAATATAGACATGAAAATGAATATACCACGAGTTGGAACATTCCTATGGATAGCCACTAGTACAGAAAACTCAACCATACACGGTCCAAAAAGGTAATGACACATGGTTACACGGCCGTGTCTGCGAGTGTCATGTATAAATAGTGGATATGTTGTTCATGGTTACCGAACCGTGTCTATATAGAACTAATATACACAGTTAATAGAAATGAACCATGTCAAGTCTCCACAAAAAGGAGCTGTGGTGATTTCTATATGGTTGAAGTAACCGTGTACAATAACAAGGGCTATATACATAGTTTCCACAAGACATGTGTATTATTTTCTTGACCATACACGGTTTGTTATTTAGAACCGTATATGTTTTGTGTTCTATTTGTTAAACGATTTATAACAGGCTAGAACCCATATTTGCTAGTCACTAAACATACAATATTACACATCGTAATTCATTCCCAAAATATATATATATATACGAAATAAATATTTATTTATAATTGAACATACATAAAACATAATTCAATATTTCAACATTCAGCATATATATACATCCATAATTCAAGAGGTCTTCTAAACTAAAAGTTAAAGGTGCACAAGAATTTAGGAGAACAGAGACATCCCAATATAAATCTTGTTCACCGAAAAGTAAGTAAAAATAAAAAAAATGTAAAAAAATAAAACCCAAAAACAGAACCTCAAAGTGTGGCATGGAGAAAGTAAGCAAAGGCGACGAGGCGTCTCATGGTACTTACACCATTCCATGAAACGCTCCTGCCTTGTACACAGTGCTCACCTCCAGTTCCGCTTTTAGTGAGGTGATCAAGGACTGGCATTGATTTCACAAGGTACTCAGTACCCATATTTCTTCCGTATCATAATTTACAAAGTATTCAACATTAACTAAGTCATAAATTAATTAATGTGACATGCAAGAAGCATTAGCAAAACACTAGTTATTCAAATCAAACATACACAACGTTACATACATCACAAAATAAGGCTTAATCTGATTATTATATACATATCTAACATAAAGTAGCAACTACCAAAACATAGAAGCACCCTAAATATAAGCAAAACACATTTACAATTATACGAAGAAAATGATTGTTCTCATATAGTTATCTAGTTTACCATATATACAATAAATGTCTATGCATTTGAAACTGAATATCAATATAACTAGAAGAGTTCATCATAAAATCCAAAATGAGGGTTTGTTTTCAAAAGAAGGATCGAAGTATGATGCACATTCTCTATAGGGCAAATCTTGCTGATCAATCTCCGTTGAGGGTTCTGTTATTATACCAAAACAACTCTACAGATAATAACCAAATAATAACTAATGATATATTTATTTAACCATGAATGCAAGAATTGAAGTAATCATGTCTTTTTCATCTTACTAATTAGTTATTATATATGTCATCTATGTTGTTTCAGCCTTTATTGCAAGTATAAAAGAATAATACTATTTTGGTAAAAAAAAAAAAAAAACCATACACATTTGCGTTGTTGAATTACTATAAGCCTCTTCAAGTTTGATGGACTCCTCATGATCCATGTTAATTAACGTATGAATGCATGAAGATGAACAAACAGTGACGTTCTCCGGCTTATGAAATATCCATTGTACCGGCAAAACAATTACTAGAAGCATTTCCTTAAATTAAAAAAATATAAAAATGCACAAGGTTAGAACCAATTAAACTCAGGCATATTGAATTTACCTTTCAATGAAATTGCATATCTAGTGCCCTCCGTACTTGAAATGTAGCCCCAAACGCTCAACATCAGTAAGTCTACCAAGGAAAGTAGTCATCCCCTTCAAGGAATCATTCCTCAAAATAGCACAAGATATGTTGAGGAAGGGTAAATAGGTCCAGAGGTGCTTCCACTACTTTGACAGCACGCACATCCGCATTGCCTCCTTAGGATTGATCAGCTCTAAGATTATGCCAAGTATCGAGTTGGGCAAGTTGCTTCTGAAGTCTGGATAAATATTCATTGTTACTAAAGAGAGAAAAGAGATAATTAATTAGATAAAACACTAAGAGTAAGTGAAGTGAATGGAGAAGAAAGAGTAATTCGATTAGATGTGAACGAATAAGAATATAAGATAGGATATTCGAAGAGGTGCGAAAAATCGTAAAACTTAATTATACATGGTTCAAGGGAAAAAGACCATGTATAATAAAGTATATTGAAACACAGAGCTAAAAAATTAAAAACCTAATTCACATGGATTATACACGATTACTTCGTTAGGAACTGTCTTATTTTATTTTTTTTTCAAAACAAAAATTATATTCATCTTTGCTAGCAATTTAAGAATCATAAAAGAAGCTTCATACAGATTTGAAAAAAAAAAAATACAAACAGATCTGAAGGGTTATTATTTATACAAAATTGTATACACATACATATACAAGCTTAACAAACAACAAACTATCATAAAAAAGATATTTTCTAGTTATTTGATTGATGGGCAAGAACGAAGAGGAAGACAGTCATTTGCATATTAGAGCTACTAAATATTTATTCTAAATCTTTTTTCTAGTTGAACTTTGTTGCTCGTTAGCCCTTTTAATTTTCAAATGGGTTAAAGAACTTCAAAGGCCAACCACAGAGAAGGGTATTGTTCAACCATTTTAGTGCTATGGTGGAATGACTTGTCATGCACTTCCTTTATGCCGATCAACTCAAGATATATATATAAGATTTGGCCGTCTTCCTTACAGGTGTAAAACAATCAAGCAATTCATATGTGAAATCAAGATTTAAGTTATCAATGGTGCCGGCCCGTTCTCATCTTGATAGATGCATTAGCACATGAGCTCGGACACAATATATAACCTAACCCACAATATTGTTAGATAAGAGAGAAAAATGAAGATGGCGGATAAGATCCTAGGAGAGAAAATAAGACACAATGGAGAGGGGGGCAAAAGATTAAAAGGTGAGCATAGTGAGGGGACTATTGGTACAAAAAATTAATTTTGAGCAGGATTGGTTGAGAAAGCGAGAATAAAAACTACACGGATTAAAAGTATAAATTCATGTTTGGAGATTGGTGATAACCATACACGGCCTTTCACTAACTAACCGTGTATGAATATATATTATCAAGTACGGCTCAGTATTAACAAACCGTGTACAAAACTTGGTGACTATTGTACATGTTTGAGTTTTATGTGACCATGTGGGTATGTATGAGTGTTTCTTCATGTAAGCGCCTCCTCTTATTACACACAGTTACTGTCCAATTTTTTCGTATCTGTTTATGATATTCCATGTATGGTTGCATTTTTTTTGTACAAGTGAGCGTTGCATGAGGGGCTACCGATCGACACTCATGGTGTTGCATAGAAGAATACTGACAATAAATACGACATTCTTCAACACCTTGCAATTTATGCTTCAATTTAGTGGACTCCCCCGGGATTTTACTACTACTATGCTGGTGATTACGGATGAACTAAACCCACACCATATTACCTCATTTGCCACATCTTGTGGTCTTTGTGGAATGCAAGGATCAAGGAGTTCTGCTCTGCAAAAACCACGGTGCCCACTTCAATCGTTGCACAATCCAGGATGGTAGAACAGAAATCCTAAACCGTATCCCGAAATTACCAAAAAAAATATATATATTAAACAAAAATTACGAATTTTATTTAAATTAAATCATAACTCATAAACTCTAACCCTAAACCATCAACCCAAAAAATTATGAAAAAATATTTGAAAATTAAACTAAATTACACAATTTGTCTATAATTACATTAAATTCTATTAAACTAAATAATCCTCTACATTTCACTAAATTACATTGAGAAAAAATATCAACATATGTGATAATACACTACTAGAAAAGGCTTGACCGTACACAATTTAAAAGAGGGTTTGTTCGAAGTTCCACAACAGTATCCGCACACATCGTATATAAAAATATCGGTAATTTGTATACAGTTGTAGACATAGTAGGAATAATCAGCTGATATTGATCCGGATCGGCCGATACGGATCAGTATCAGCCTACTCCAATCCGATCCTGAGCCGATACCGATCCAATACCCCAATCCCGTATCGGTATCGGCCGGGACCGATCCCGATCCCAATACCGATAATTCCTACTATGGTTGTAAATCCATGTACAATTTTCCCAAAAATAATGCTATTTTTTTTTTTGCCAAATCATTCATATATTATTTTTAAGTTAAAATTGTGTATGAAAATCATACACGTACAGTTTTAATGAAAAAAACCATGTCAAAATGATATTTAAAAAAATATATACTAATCAAAACTAAGTTTCGAATTCAAATTAAAAAGCACTACATTTACTATACACAAAAAAACTAAATTTTAAAAAAAATTATAATTTAAATACAACACATATCAAAAATACTATTTTTACCAATATAAACAACATATACAATAAAACCGTGTGTGACTACAAGCATGATGTTTTTCCGAAAAATGCTACGGAACATTTACACACGGCTCGTAGAAACAAACTGTGCATCATTACAAATAGGATTTTTTTCCGAAAAAATCACGTGGAGCATTTCATACATGATTGGTCTAAAGAAACATAGTACAATTGTCGAAACACATTGATACACGGTTGATTGAAATATAATCTTTTACAATTATTTCTAGTTATAATAAAGAACCGTATATAAATATTAGACTACATTTATACACGTTTCTATTTAAATTATAGCTAATAACTAGATCGATATGAATGTTGGAGTTCACAGCGCCTTCCTACTTTACACACGAATCTATAAAAAATTATCTTTTTGATATATGATGTACTGCTTATAATTGGCATATTTGTACAAATGACACGACAAAACAACAAAGGAAAAACACGGAGCCCAGAGTTCACGTGATTCTTATCTCGTATTTCATGATCAAACAGTATCTCGTACAAATTGGCAAAAAAACAAAAGGAAAAATACAACATACTGATTGCATGTACTGCCAAACATGCACATCTCCCTTGAAGTTTATCTACAATCTGATCCAACAATACTTGTCTCCGTGCAGAACCGACAACCACATCGCACGAACAACACAAACATGTTCTTCTTTGGCTATGCTCGTGTGACAAACATATTGAAACTCTGAATTATATACAATTAATGTTGCGCGCTCCGCTGAAAGTTATATGGATTAGATAATCGCAGGCTTGTTTTTTATGCAAGAAAGTATTTATACTATAGGGTGAATAATTTTTACGTAAATAATTGGTCTCCTCAATAAGATCTTCTAAACATATCCACACCAGAAATACGTGTGGGGAAAACCACTCCAAATTACATTGGGACCATACACATTTTTAGATTTTGGTTTTTTCTTCTCCGTTCAATCTTGTCCATATTTCTGACGATCTGTGATCAATTTTGCGAATCTAAAACCACGAATATTTTCTATGCAATTTTCTCCTTCAAATGAGATCCATGTGAAAGATTTCATGATGCAGTAAGGCAGTAAAATACAAAAAATTTAAACCTCTTACAAGCATCTGCGGATCTACTTTATTATGCTAATTTTTATTCAAGCAATTTATATGCACAAATAATTATCTACTCATTCATTTATAACAAATCTATCTACTAAAGATGATTTTAATATACCTCTACCAGATGTCAATTTGGTAAATAGAGAGAAGTTGTATTATCTTCTAGATCTCTTGGATACTTTCATTTGTCAAAACGGCCTCCTAGTATTCACCTTGAACTAAACAAGGATTAGAAAGACCTTGCTAGAGATCTTAATCTAATATAAACTTAGAACGTAGTTAATAACCATTCTTGTTTTTCTAATAATTATTTATTAGAGAAACTAATAATATGAGAGAAAGAGGGGGGCAGCGGCTAGGAGGGAGAGGAAGAGAAATAAATAAATTTTTAGAAAATTGCTTAATGAATCATTTCCCTACCTCTCCTTGTATACAAATATATATACTAGAGTTTCTATTGTATAACATTCCTAGTATAATTCTCCTTATTAAAAGAGCCAATCCTAGCCTCTGCTACAGTGCGCTCTACAGTAACTGCTACAGTGCCATCTTCGACTCATACTAATTTTGGGTTTAATAAACTTATGTTATAACAATATTCTGCACATTATTATATTTATGTGTCATGTATATTATATTATATAATATGCACCATATTATACCAAATAATATATATCCACACTTCTCCTAAATTTATATTCGTTCTAAGCAGTTATGATATTTAACATTTTATCACATGTATTTTATTTCATATCATATGAAACAATATACATCATATAAATAAAATATCATTCTTTTTTCTCGTTCAGTTGGTGTGATCTATATGGAGGATCTGTGTTATGTTGGCAATGACATAAAATATTTTATTACCATAAACTATAAGCGGTATTCTAGTTATACATTATAATTACCTAAATAATATAGATGTAAAGTATCATTTTTACAATACATGATCCTTTAAAGTAACATTACAAATAACATTACTTGTGTTTATTCCTTGCCACATGATATTAAGAATAATATACAAAGTCGGACTATGTCATCTTTGTATTATATTTGTTTCTTGGTTCCTTAAGTTAATTATAAATATATAACTGTATTTTAGTTATATTGCATGCATTATAATTCTATTTTACCAAGGGGCCCATAAAATATCATCACTCATTATAAATGAGGGCCAATGATATTATTGACATATGACAAGTTATATACAAGGAACTAATATTTTTATCACCACTTATGATAAATAGTTTTTAATACTGATTACATTATATACTTCTCATGTGAAAAAGAAATACTTCTCATATCTTAGAATTCTGAGACACAATGAAAATATTAATGACACTAACATAACTCATATAATATTTTCATTCGTTAATTTTGTTCAATATATGAAATCTTTCATATACTCATGTTATTAAACAATAAGTCTTTATCAACATTTATAGAACTGCAATGTACTTTAATCAACATAACAAACTTATCATGGTATATTAGTGTTCTATGCTAATAACCAAGTTTATGAATATTTTAAGATATTATGTTTGTAATCATATAGAGTTCTATGGTTCAAGACCAAGAGCATCTTCTTAAACACTTCGAAAGATAAACATAAATTTCATAGAACAAAATGCATATAGTATCCAATTCATAACCATAACATGTAAAAGTAATCAACATAAGATAACTTTAAGAACACACATCGAACACCATGATAATGTACTTTTGGGCTCGTCGCTACACAAGCATTTATACCTCGTCATGCAAGTATTTATACCTATATCTCCAAGTATATTTTATATATGACACTGGATAACGTCTGAATGTATTAATATCAAATACTGCAAATATTTATACCTATGCGGGATGATTGGGGTCCCAACTACTTCATTAGATGAAGGCTGCATAGGGACGATTGGGGGATTGGAAAATGATGATCATAATAAGTTACGCATCAAAGTATTAATATTTTTCAAGTATCAATATATTATCATCTAAGTATTTATATCTATGAAAATTGACATGGGAACGAATGTGATGACTGAGAAAGGGGGAACCATATAATTAGTAGGGACCACAAAGGAAGAGTGATGCAGGAATTTTGGAATAATAATTAGTAGGGACCATATAATATCTTTTTGAAATAATAATTAGTGTGAGCATGGATAGCTTCTTAGAACATTTTTCAATAGGTTGAATGGTCTCACTTGATTGAGAGCCTTCTGGAGATGTGTTCAACATTTTTCAATTGAGCATGGATAGCTTCTTAGAACTGTATAAGAGAGGACCATGCTCTAGCTATGCCACCAGGCAACCATACTCTGATACCATGATAAAATATTAGAACTGTATAAAAGAGGACACAAACACAGTCACTCCCATGAAGCCTCCTTCCCTTTTTTTTATATTAATTCAAAAATTAAATTACTTATTATTTTCGGATGCCTCAATTCATGAGCAGCACACCCTCATATATTCCTTTGATTGATAATTTATCCTGCCTTAAACATCATATTTCTAAGTATATAAATATTGCCTAAATAACGTATTTCCATTACCTCATTATTTCCTTAGTCCAAGATTAGCTAAATATTACATTCAAGGTAAACAAATATTCTATCTTGTAATCCGCTAAATCTTATGCCTTGTTCGTCACTCTTATTCTAATTTTATGTGAGTCATGTTAATGTGTCATGGTGTATATTCGGACACATTCTCTCATATATATATATGTTAGATATAGTTTGTAAAATTATTGTTCTCAAATTACGTTATGATCTTATCATGGGTACCATAAATAATTTGAAAGAATATTGGGCAATATTTGAAAGACTGGATAGAGTGCTAGGCACGGAGCAATTTGGACTCAGATGTACACACATGCATAGTAAACCACCTACAGAGAATATATAGCAATTATGATAATTGAATGGATAATTGAATTGATTAAGGTTAATTCAGGTTAATTTTGGAATGTAGTTTAATTGGATACTCTTTTCAACTTGAATTCATCTAGATAATCGAATAGAATAAGTTGGTACTCATATATGTGTTATGATTATCATAGAAACCAAGATATGGCCCATATATTCATAAGATCCAAGAAGTGGTCCTAAATGTCAATTATTGGAAAGAATCAAGAGACATTAATTGATCCCACGTGAACAAACCATGCAAAGACATTAATTGGCATTCTCATATATATGCTAGATATATTAGTTTGTAAAATTATTGATCTCAAATTACGTTCTGATTTAAGAAATTGTTTGATATATGTTACAGAACACACCTATTTTTTTTTTTTTTTTTTGCGTGAATCGTGCCCGTAGGCAATAGCTTTATTAATCACAACTTTCATAGGAGATTACATTTGATATAAAAACCTTCCTATAAGAACACACCTATTCGATCGGCAATATTTGAAATATTAGATGCTAGCCACAGTGCAAGTAGGAGTCAGATGGACACACAAGTATACGTAAACCACCTGCTGAGAATATATATGTAGTGATCATGATAAGTGAATAGATTGTGCGCTTGCAACCTTTCTTTTATGATGACAACGTGATTTCACATCACAAGTATTACAAGAGAATGTACTGCCTAACCCTAGGGACAACAGGTGTAAATTCGGCTTAATACATCCAACAATGTGCACACACTGCTAATCCAACTATTAGACCAGAGGAACATGATATATTGATGTTAGTCCCGACAAAGGAGGAAATAATGATAAATTGCTTGGCCCTGATGGGATGATGGCAAGGTTTCTCCAACCTACCTATTGGAACCTTTATAGGGTTTTTAGTTAATTGACACCAACTGACCGGTTGTCAAGTTATATTATTCTCACTCCAAAAATTGATGAGCCCACAACACCAAAAGACTATTGATCGATCACAGTCAGTAACGTGATTTACATATTGCTAATGAAGATAGTGGTAACAAGACTCTAACCCTACATGGAAACAAATATTTTCAAACAACGAAACGGTATTTTTGAAGGGGTGTGTTGTCGTTATTAATAAATTATCCACCATTATCGCTTCTTAAATACTTAATTCTCTTGCCAAACTGTTTTTCTACCATATTATAAAATCCCTTAAAGATATTTGCCACCTCATCTTTTTCTTTCATCAAATAAATCCAAGTCATGTGAGTACAATCGTCAATAAACAAAACAAACCATTTATAATCAAGAATTGAGTTTATCGGGAATGACCCCCACATATCCCTTAAAGTCATGGAGCTTCTACCAACAAACAGTGAATAACATAAACTTCATCATGAGAAAGTTGCAAATCATGATAGATTATGGGTACATGTTTTAGGCTAAATACTTTCCTAGTTTTCAATTCAAACCAAAAACACTACATTTACCAATATCCCAAAAACTCTAAATAAAAAAAATAAAAAATACAACATATATGGAAAACACTACATTTACAAATATAAATAACATTTACAATTAATTACATTATACAAATTGTTACATAAACAATATTTACGTAGACCATAGATCTAAGACTTTATACATTCACATGAACAATGCCTAAGAAAAAGTATGACAAAGAAATACAAAATAAAAACTTAGAAAAAAAAAAACTTAAACTCAAGTTTTGAGACTCTTTCCTTTGTTTTGTTAGCCCTAAAATTGCAGTTTTGGCTTTTGGGCACTAGATTGTAAGCCTCCTCCCAAACTTTCCATATTGGAATTGATGATTGAAATCGGACACTTGAGCGAAAAGTTACGACTGTTTAAAGTTTCTTTGTCACCAATCGCCTTCTCGGTTAATATATCGTCTCCTTTGTCTTACCCCTCATCTTAACCTCGCCTATTTAGAAGAGATGTCTCAAAGAAATACATGTATATGAAACGATTGAGAAATTATAGAAATGCCTTAGAAATAACTTAAAAAAAGTAGATAACAATGCAGTATAACCCAAATGCATGAATCGATAAAGTGAAAATGTTTGTGTTTCTTTCATCACACATAGAAAATACAATAAAACTGTGTATGATTACAAGCATGATTTCTTTCCAAAAATCCTAGGCAATATTCATAAACGGTTAGTAGAAAAAAAAATGTATTATTTCTAGTAGGACAGTGCATTTTATAAACGGTTGATATAAAGAAACTGCGTACAATTGTTGGTGCACGATTGTTTCAATACAAATGACCAGAACAAAACAAAAAACGAAAAGCTTGGAGCCCAGTGTTCACGTGACTCTGTCTCACATTTCATGATCAAACAGTATCCTTCATGATCAAACAGTATCCTAGATACTATACATTTTGGGTAAAACAACAAAAAAAGAAAAATACAATATACTGACTGTACAGAGAAAAAGAGAGAAAGGTACATACTGCCAAACTTGCGCATCTCCCATTTAAACCGACAACCATACCGCACGAACAATGAAAAGAAAAAGAAATAAAAAAAACCCCGCACGTACAACACAAACATGATCTTCTATGGCTATGCTCGTGTGACAAACATATCGAAACATTGAATTAAATACAATGTTGTGCCTTTGCTGAAAGTTGTACGGACTAGATCGTAGGCTGGTTAAGGACGATTCTTTTATTCTTAAGTTTTGCACGTGTACACAATATTCATATATAATATGTGAACAGATCTAAACAGATGATGATTTTAATTATTTATGTTTATATATCCTATATTGCAAAGGCAATACAGATGATGAAAACCAGTCTTTGTTTTAGTGACAAGGCAATATTTTTTATGTGGGAGGTAACATATTCGAAATCCGAAAGATGCAATTCTTTATGAATATTAAATAGTTTGATGGCTTGATTTCGAACTTTTACTCATATATTCCAAAAAAAAGAAAAGAGTATATAATTATACTAGAGCTGAGTATATATAGTACATGGCCTACATATATTTATTCACTGCTACAACTTTGCTTATAAACCGATTGAATACAACGCCAGTATAGTCTAAATATCTAAGCCCGGTTCAATCTCTGTACATACACCAAACAGGATATATAGCCGCAAGAAATTGTAAAGAAGAAGAAGAGAAAACAGAGAGAGTTTCTGCAGCAAAATCTATAATTAACTTGTTATTCTTGTACACTTCAAACACAAATACAAAAGCTGATTATATAGCTTCACATACACAAAACTGACTACCTAAATTTAGAACTTTTGACTCCCTAAATTAACTATCAGCTCTTCTATTTTAGCTACTGTTACAAATAAATAATGCTAAATATAGCCCCACTAACATTAAATAACTACCCACTTATATTTCTGCTACAACAAATCTAAATATAGCTTAAATATGTCTAAAGCACTTCTAATCTAATTTTGACCTTCAACAGTTTGTGTTTCAACACCAGTAGGATAAGATATTGATGCAACTAAAGTGTTGTCCTTTACAAGAACTTCAATTTCTGTTCCGAACCCCATGACATCTCGTACGGAAGGTTTTGCCTTTTACCACTACATAGATTTATAGCCTATCAATTATATTTCATGCAAGTACTTTAACTATTATTTAATAATGTATCAAGAACCATAAACATTTAAAGTAATTTACTATACGGTGAAACATACGTCAAGTCTAATCATATTTTAATATTTTATAAAATATGATCTGAATGATATCAATCATGCCTATAATATTGAACAGTCCAGATTCATTGTTAGATTTTGAAATCAGAGATTAAAGATTTGAGATACGAATGAAACATCAAAGACATAAATCATTTGAACCTACTTTTAAATTATATATAACAATTTAGTGTTAGCGACATAAATATTTTTCAAATTATAACAAATTAATTTGATATACATACAAATTTTAATTCTTGATTGAGGCTATCACCCACGTGACTCCCCGAGGTATGCCACATGACCCATGATGAAATGGTACACCATGCAGAAGTCATATGTGTGGGACTTATAAGCATCACTCCCAGCTCTGGCCCTTTGTCATCACTTTTTCATTTTTCCTTAACATTATTATTATTATTATTGTTATTGTTGTTGTTGTTGTTGTTGTGAGTGTGGCCATGCATGATAATTTGCAAAGTAATTGTTGCCTTTTTGAAGTTCAAACAGTCGATTTAAACCTCACTATATGATCTTTACATGAAATGTAGTTTGACACCTGATTTTATTTTTGTATCATTTTTTTACTATTTTTTTAGATACGCTGAAAATCACTACTATTGGATGGTGCAGAATTTTTTAAATTAGGTGTTTTTTCTACTTATTTTTCTATTTATTACGTCTTAAAATTGCCACGCAAAAGTGATGCAATATGCGCATGCTTCACAAAA
Source organism: Carex rostrata (assembly GCA_964058875.1). Taxonomy (NCBI): domain Eukaryota; kingdom Viridiplantae; phylum Streptophyta; class Magnoliopsida; order Poales; family Cyperaceae; genus Carex; species Carex rostrata. The sequence goes on from CAXKVT010000056.1 coordinate 3,661,386, forward strand.
AGGGGTGTAACTTTTGATCCGTCCGTCGGATCGGGCTGAAATTTTAACAGGAACTCCACAACCCAAAACCGGATTTGAAACGAATCTATAGATTCTATAGATTCGTTTCACCCATTTTCGGGCTCAGATTCGCGATCCGAGCCTTCCTTCATGGGTTTTTGGACCTTTCTTTATAATTTTAGCGTTTTTAGGGTCTTTTATGTATCTTTTATGAATTTTCTGTTCTTAGGGTTTGTATTTAAACAGACGTGAGGTCTCTTGGCAGAAGTTAGTTTTGATGTATCAGTTTTATCAAAGAATTGAGAATCTGTATGATCTCAGAACCAAATCTATCTTTCCATTACTTGTTCCAATTTCTTGATCGTTCGTGCATCAAAAAGGTTTGTATATGTTGTAATGGTTATTTCTTTAACCCCTCATATAAGTAAACATATTGTGTAGCAATACATGTTATGTTATGTGATTTAGAATTAGATTTTCCAAAAGGCCAAGGCCCAAGGCCCAAACTAAAGAAAAAGATATAGAGTTTGGTGATATTGATGTCTCATATTTTGAACAGAGCATTTGTTATGTTGAAGCTCGCTGGCAGAGCCCCAAGGACCAATCTAAAGTGAAGACATATATGTTATCTGATTTAGAATTTGACATTCGTTTTCTATAGAGAAAAGAGGCCTTAAGTGCAAAATAAATATATATTTCAGCCCATATTCTTTGTTTATTTTTCTTTTTGGGCTGTACGACTTATATTCAATTTCATTTCCCTTCCTTTAGTCCATTATATTCTTGTGCAGCTAGCTACGTGTTATTAATTGGGAGTATATGTTCCTTTTTAACATTTTTATATTGTTAGTCAAGCATTCTCCTTGGAGATAACGATAGTGGTAATTCTATTCCTCTTTCTTGTCATTCTTTCCAGCATCCACGTTTTTTCCATTGGAGACATCGAACAAAGATTGGGTTGTGGGGGAAAGAAGTAGAGGAGAAAAGCGCAATTCCTTAAAATCCCAACCTTAATAAGGACACCTACTTAGTTAGTTTTCGTGATATTAGAAATATAAATGTGGTATTAAAGGATTAAATACATAAACAAATATACACAACGCAATGTAAAAATATAATTTAATTCTTACATAGAGCTACAGTAGCAAGTTCATCGAATCTTTTTTACAGCTTTTCTTCAACTTTTGCAATCTTTAATCTTCTTTCGGACTGATTATTTTTCCACTAAATTTATTCCTGTTGACTGTGTGAACCGGGTCCTTTACACATTCTTTCGGAGTGATTATTTTTGCACTAAATTTATTCCTGTTGAGTGTATGGACTGCGTCCGTTACACACTTTCTAAGAAACTATTTTTTTTCCAAAAAAAATAAAATAATACTACGTACAGTCGACCTCCAAGGCTGCAATGCAAAGAGTTGTTTGAAAAGTGTTCAAACATAAAAAAATTATAACAGTACTTTAATTCATTTGACGGTTTAGAATTTTTTGTCATGTTACTAGAAATAATTGCAGAGATGAACTCCAGTACTAAAGCCAGGTGAATTTTAACCCTATTGAACTTTCAAGGTATTTTATTTTGTTATTTGTAGTCGAGATATATTTCATGAGGCACTAATATGGACTAATCAACCTATACATAAGAACAGCATCGATAAATAGAATCAAAGAAGGGGGATGATGCAATTAATTTGATTTGCAAATCAACCATAATTTATGAAGGCAGATATAAACCATGCAGGAAACTTTATAATTATAGCATCAAATTATATCACCACACCTTGTTTCCAATGAAAACATTGAGTTTATCATACTATTACATACATAAAATCTGGTGTAACAATTAATTTATACCAAATCCAACAATTCGTCAATGTGACGAAAGATGGTCGATGGAAACTGCACAAGCAATAATATTATATTTCCATCGATTTCCAACAAATTCAATATATAACAATAAGCAATTTCAAGGAGGCATCATTTTTGGCTTCTTAAACAACCTTCTCCTCTACACTTTACAAATCCCAATGTGGTGCTTTCTGACTGAAAAACTTCCCGATGACCTTCTCATCTAACACAGAGACGGCATCACCCGAGTTGATGCAACGCGGGGTTTTGTACTGGTTGACAGACGAGCCTCTTGACAAACAAAAATCCATCAAAGCATCAAAGGCCCCATTACCAACCACCCGTATTTCAAGTGGCCCAATCGATCTGTCTCGACTCCTGCCGCGCCGATATATGGAGTCCAAGCCACTCTCGACTACAGCACAACATTCATCCAGCACTTTAGGATCGAGAAGGTTCTCTAGTTCTTTGCAGGTACCAGTGCAGGTGGAAGGGATCAGTTCCCAAAAGAGGACGTAGTGTCCAGGGAGGGAGGAAGTGTCAGGAAAAGAGGTGAAGTCAGAAAGAAAGAGAGAGAGTTGTGATAGGAGAGGTTTGGTAGCAGAGATGGATTTGAGGAGGTCCTCTTCAGTGGTCTTGTCCGTGTCGATGCTCAGCACGACATCACGACGACGGACAAATTTGAATTGTGGTGCAGCATTGTAGAATCCTGTCACTTTTAGAATGTCACCAACTCGGTACCGGTAAAGACCTGAATATTTCCAAAACATGACTCTTGTCAGTAGATGTTTTTCCCTCCATAATTTGTAGTTAACAAGCAATGTCAATATGTCATTCAAGGTATATTTGTTTTTCCAAAAAAAAAAAATTTACTCTTTGTAATCTCCTCTACTTAACTTTTTTAGTAAAGTTAGGGGGGCCAAGATACCTAATTATTTTAATTTTGGGCCATCTCGGTTTTGATCCTGCGACTTTTCTTGCAGAGGTCATTGACTTTGGCACTAGAACATTGGCTAATTCATCACTCTCCTATATTTTCTAGTACTAAATTATTTACTTTCAAGAATTAACACTATTGTAATACATATATCTCACAATATTTTAACCAAATTAAGTAATCAACTCATAAATTAGTTGCTTAACAAAACCATATTATGCTTTTCGGGTAGCACAAAAGGGTGAATCTAGTGCCAAACGAGGAATGCTTAGCCACCCTTGTGATTTTAAAAACTTTTAATCATAAATATTGTCACTTAATTGATTTCTTTTTTAAAGTGTTCATATAGTTCAGTCTCCTTCATTGATGGGCTCCGGTACAACTCAAGATCTTTTAATTAGATGCTATTATCTTCTCAAGAATTTTCCACTGCACTAATACTGCGGTTTGCATGAGTTATTACTTAGTAGAGTATTTCATATCACTTTGGCTAAATGGATTTTGCAGTTATACCTGGTTCTGAAAATAGCATCAATTTGAACATGGCTAAAACATGACTCTTGTCAGTAGATGTTTGACACTCCTTAATTTATAATTAACCAGCAATGTCAATATGTTATGGAAGGTATATTTGTTTTTCAAAAAAGAAATAAATTAACTCTTTGTACTCTCCTCTACAATTTTCTTTTAGTAAAGTTAGGGATCAAGGTACCCAATTATTTTAATATCGGGCCATTTGGGTTTCGATCCTGTGACCTTTGTCACAGATGTCTTGCGTGGTCACTTGACCATTGATTGATTATGTACTAAATTATATACTTCTAAGAATTAACACTCTTGTATTACATATATCTCACAATATAACCAAACTAAGGAATCAACGCATAAATTAGTCGCTTAACAACACCATACTATGCTTCTCGTGTAGCACAAAAGGGTGAATCTAGCACCGAGATGTTAATGAATTATTTTCATAAGAATTGTCCAATTAAAGAGAGGTTTGACCTTCTAAGTACATGATTGATCTTTCTGCAACAAAGATCATAATATATAGTGAAAGGCTTCCTCTACGAATGGGAAAATGATGAACTGAATAAATGACTATCTTGAGTCTAGGTGTATCAAATTTAGAAATTAATGATTAAGCTGGTATCAAGTGGTGGCTTAGATATGAACCTTCTGTCAATTGTAAGTGGAAATCAATTGTAGTTATATATTGAATAATTTCTAAGATCTTGGGTTATCATATGCAAGCTGCATTTGTAAACGTGCATAAATAGTAAAGTATTTTTTTTCAAAATTTAATTTGAGAAAACTTATGATAGGATAAATTGGCAATATACACTTGAGTTACTACTCTCTCTTTTTTTCATTAAAGGGCTCCAGTAAAACTCAAGATATTTTAGATGCTATTATCTTTTTGAGAATAGAACATGTATCTATCTAAAGAGAGACGAAAAATTCTGCCACTGCACTAAGCCTGCGGTTCACATGAGCTTTTACTTAGTGGAGGATTTCATATCACTTTGGTTAAATGAATTATGTAATTGTTATCTGGTTCTCAAAATAGCATCAATTAGAATTGTAAATTATATAGTTATTTTAGATGTTAAATAGGCATTGGACAAGGAGACATGTCTCCCTGTAAATTTAAAATAGTATACCGAGGAGTAGATGTTGATGTGATTCAGGGACTTGATTCCTCTCTAGAGAATGACAAAGGACTTGTCTATTTTCATTACGATGATACAATCATGTTTTTAGCAACATCCTCATGTACGGTTCTGCTGAAACCAAAATAAAATGGGCCAAATTTTTTTTTTTTTGTTTTTTTTAAAATACAACCGAACCAACAGCATACCTAAAAAGAACCGAAACATTAATTTAAACCGAATTTATTTCAGCTTGTTTGATTGAACCGAATAAAGAGATTAAATTTATAAAAATAAAACAAAATAACATTAATTCATCAGTAATTTCATAGAAATAAATATCATGACAACATTACAAATATTATTCAATTGCATACAAAATATGTAGATGTTATAAAATATCCAGACCAAAATTGAATGAAGCAATGATTGAATCAAACAAAATAGAATCTATACTCGAGCCATTATAATTTTGTCGGTCTGGATTGGTCGGTTTTGAACTATCTAAGGAGAACGATTAATTTTAAACCAAAATAATTTTAATTTTCCTGAACCAATCCAATTAAACTGAAAAACCGATCTATTTAAAATGAATTTTTTAATTTAATTGAAAACCTAACAATCCGAACTGTTTGAACGCCATTATCCCCAAGTAATATTGAATCCATTTAATGAGCTCTCATGGGTTTTGAGACTGTATACGGTTTAATAACTTCAATAAAACATTAAATATATATAGAGGCATAGTTGATAAAGTAGCACGCAATTGCAAATTTGTAAGGGGCGTTGTATTGTACAGGAGCCAAAATCACTTTACTAAATATGTCCTCTCGTTTTTTTCTTTAATACACACTTTCTCTCTAAAAGATGCCTTGCAAAGTGGTTATACAAATAGATAGGATCGATGTAGATTTCTATGGAAGAAACTTTATATGAAAGAGCAACATGGTTTTTTGGGGTATTAAATTTGGTTCAGATGATTCAAACAATTTTTGTCCAATGACTATAGAAATTAAAAATAAATTGATTCTAATACAATATTCTCCTCATACTCCACTGCATGCATATTATCTTCATATTGGAAGGAACTTACAAATTTGAGGAGATTAGGAGAAGTAGGCATTGCGTACCAAATAGGAGATGGTAAAGCAGTTTGGTTTTGCCTATATTTGTTGCTTGGCAGGGTTGGCATAGAGATATCAAATGTCAAATCTATGGGGAAGATAAGAACATTGACCACTTATTCATCTCATGTCCATACAGCCAACAAGGTGGTTTTTGTTGGATCATTGTCAAAAAGTACACAAAACATCTTTTTCACTAATTAATGCTTTTCCGTTTGCTCTATAATGTGGAAAGAGAGAAATGAGTTATGTTTTGAAAGAAACAAATCTTCAAATCAGGTAAAAATATATTGTTATAGTAATTTCTTTGTTGAGATTGATCTAGACAGGTTCGTAGTTGGACTACTGTGATTAATTAAAGAAGCTGTGCAATTTTGGCTGCCTTACATAGATTTTGTTCCTCTACAGATTAAAGAACGAAGATATTACCTTGAGATAATTTAATTAATTAAAAAATGGGTGGCCTTAAATTTTATTCATGTTTTACGAGTTCGTTGATCATGTTTTTTTATCGTTCTGTTGTTTTAACGACTTAGAAGTGGGTTGTTGTTCCAATTGCAACTATATTTATTAGAAACTTAGATCTAGATTAAAGATTATTGTATACCTCTCAGGGTAAAAAAAACAATTAGAAGTGTTGTCATGTGGATACATATCATTTCAATGGAGGTATTTGAAAGCCTAAAGTACATTAGGTTCTAAAATTATAGATATATCTATATTTTTTTGTGAAGCTAAGGCGAGGTATTATTTTTGTTTTTTGTTAATTTTGTTATATTGTCTTGTGATATTAAATGCCAATAATAGCTACAGTCGGATATAAAAGGATATAGACACTGGTATGAGGAATCCGCTAATGGCCTCGGCCAAACATAACTGAAGTTGGGAGTCTTTTGGTTCGAATCTTTTATTTTTAGAAAATAGTCAATATTTTTTTAAGAATTGCAAAAAAATGGTGAATTTATTTAATATTTTTTGCATAGAACAAACAACGCAAAATATATGGTGATTTCAGGATTTTATTAAGGAACCCATGTTTAGAGTGGTTTTCTAGCGTTTTGTTTCACTGCGCTGAACGGTTCTTTATGCTTAGCCTTTAATTTTTTAATTTAATTTCCGAAACATGCATAATTTTGAACGACAAAATATGCAAAAATAATTAATAATTTTTACAATGTGAGTAAGAATTGACAAATTAAATCATAATGTTATTGCGAAAGGGAATGTGTCTGTTATTCTAGGATGGTTAAAACTTCAGTGCAATGTTGAATCTTTTGTGAAGATAGAAATATGCACGCAAAAGAGTAAAACCTTTAAGAGTATATTGGTATAATGAAGCACATAATTAAGAGGATATCGGTCTTTTTTTATTTCTATTATCCTTGTTTACTAGTTTTTGAGATTTTTTTTATCCATAGAAATTATTAAAATAAGATGTACAGAAACCAAAAAAAAAAAGTATTTTGATGCAATCTATTTAGAAAGACAAGGACCAATGGTTCCAATCCATTAATTTTATTTTTTAAATCAGAGGAGATGTAGAAAAATAAAAATAAAATATTGCGATGGGATTAGGATCATTGGTCTCCATCTTTCTAAATGTGCTATAATTAACATACTATTTCTAGTTTTGAACATCTTATTATAATAATTTGTATGGATACGAAAACCTCATAGCTTTTTGGTTCTGACCAAGCTTGTCTCCTTGCCCTTTTTATGGTACACATCATTAATTAAGCTATCTTGGGATTGAGGTGATAAAGATGCTGACATCGCTGATTTTGACTGTATATTGAAAAAGGACGTGTCCTTTAATTAGTCAGTCCTTGCCATATTGGATAAGCTTTCAATATATCAAATCGGAATAGTTTAGATGTATGTTTAGATTAATAGTGTAACATTTAGGTTATCTATAACTATAGAAATCGATCGGTGGCTGGGGCCGCTAGATTTTTACAAAGCAATAAATAGTAATATAATATATTGATCAATCAGACAATATTTTATATTTGTATTGTGTCTTCATTGTATATCAATATTAAATATTAAGTGTGCATCTAGAATTAAAATTAGTATTTAGTCAAAATTTCTTTCTCGTTTTAAAGAGCTTTAAAATCAATTGCGTTATTTATACAAATAATTTGTATTGACATAAATATGTCAATAACATATAATCTTATATTTTTTTTTGATGTCTTTCTAATTTATTTATATCAAAACTCACAATTGAACAGTGAATCAATTTTGAGAATCACAGTTCAAATACTTTATTAAATATAAAAGTTGAATACTTTATTTCCTATTTACTTAAAAAAAAACTTAGAGAACAAAAATGGCTTAACTTTGGGAGGCAAAAATAGAGAGGATATATGGCAACCACAAACCAAATGATGTTGAACTAACCTGTGAAAGTAGTCACTATTAGCTCGTAGTAACACCCCAATTCCACATCCACCAATGGGACCACCTCCTCCACCCGAGCAGCAGCAATGGTATTGCCATCTCTGCCACTGACACCATCTTCTTCCTCCTTTACCCTTATAAACTCATAGTAACACATATTAGGCAATAGCGTGTATGCTACGTCACACGGCTTGTCCAATGGCCTCAAATTGATCCCAAAAAAACACTCTGATGATGCGTACATGGTCGAAACAAGAGGTAAACCACCTCCGTAGAACTCTAGGAGTGGTACGTATTGCATCATTGATCCCGTCACGATCACTTCGATGAACTTGGTCTTGGGCCATAGCCTCTTGACTATTCCTTCCCAGGGATGTTTCCTGCATGCCGACTCTATCTTATCAGCCAGTTCTGCGTTTGGTCCCGTCAAGATTTTCCCTAATACCTGATACATATTTGAGTGCAAAAATTACAAGTTAAATAGGCTAGCTATTGACTATTTAAGTAAATTATTTTATTAGATCTTCATCTAGTTTAAAGGCTGCTATAAATCATTCGAAATTACCAACTCTATACAGCTTGTGTCTGTAACACGAGAGCTAAAGTCACCGGTTCTAATATCGTAGCATAGCTCTTGCCAGTGATCTTCTAAGAATTTTATGGCACGAAGGAAAGCCGATGCAAAGATGGCACCAACACGCAGTACTTCATCCCGTTGTATCAGACCGCAGAGAAGCTGAGTGTACAAACTCTGACAGTTGTCAGAGCAGAGGATGGCTGCATCAGGGCTTGTATACTTGTTGTAGAGGTTGAATGGGCGCTGACGAAAATGCCAGCTTTTATAGTAACTTGTGAGGACGGGTCTACAAGTGAGGCCAGATGGGGTGGTGATCTCTGGCTTAATGAAGAGGAGATACATGCCTTTTCCTTCTTCTAATCCTTTCACATATCTGCATCAAAGCAATTATATAGCTCATGAGTTGCCGAATTTTTTTTCTTTTCATCATTCAAAAACGAATAAACCCAGAAGCCAATATTTGAAAAAAAATCACCAGATTTGCAACACTTTGTTTATTTATTTTGAAGAATTTTAGGATTAAATGATAATATATCGTATGGTTTACAATTTATTAGATTTCTAGTTTGACAAGTTTTATGTTGAAGAAAACACAGTAATCAAATAGAAAGCATATATGTAGTTGAACAAATATAGAATTATACAACTAAATATCATTCTTAACAATACAACACAAACATGACTGATATGGCAGATGAGAGAGGAATCAAGAGAATAAAATTATTACTTTACAATCTGCGGTAGCCCAAATACGCACAGATTTGCTCAGATTTGAGACTGGTTGCACTTATAATAGAGGCGGGACCAAATAGCTAGGTTGCTCTGCTATTAGTTCCATAACAGCTTGAGGTTTTTCTTTTTTTGAATGACTGTAGGAAGAAAAGGTCGACATGAATTCCTTGCTATCAAATTTATTTTTCTTTATGATCCAAACAAAAAGAAATTGCATGACTTGTACTTTTAAGTAAATAACAGAACCTTGATGAAATTTATTTTGTAGGATAATTTTTACCCAGTTGATATATATATATATATATATCTTGAAAGAAAACAATTTTTTTTATTAAAATTGTAAATAACAGAACCTTGATGAGATTTGCTCAAAGGGCCGTACGAATATTAGAGAAACCACGTAATATACGAGTACATAAAAAAAAATTGTATGCTCAAGGCTTTAGTACTATGAGTTTGTGTTTAAATTTTTTTTCTCTATTTCAAACTTCACATAGTCGATCTCAACTTCTAAAAATGTTGTTCATATATATATATACACACAGGCATGAGTATATGAAAAATTATTAACTCACTTGTTGATTACAGGAAACAAAATATTGTACATAAATGTTTTTCTATCCAACTCTTCTTCAGTTGATGGCATCAGCTTAGGCTGTCCTCCAGATGTACCTGAGCTGCAAAAAGAAACAATAATAAATATTGTTATAACAAAACTGAAATATTTTTTGAAGAACAACAAAAGCGACATCATAAGTGGATATATATCTAATTTTCCAGTTCAAAATAAGTGCTCTTAAATAAATAAATCATACAAAAATTAAAATAAGAAAATGCTCAGATAATGAACAAAATAATAGTCTAAACTATTTAATATCAGATTATCAGGTCTATCATTCATCTAAATACCTTGTAAGAAGCTCAACAATTGGCTTCCCAGATATGATATTAGAATTTTCTCCGTTTGCTATTCTCACTATATAAGGCTTCACCTTGTCGTAGTCTACTATTGGCACTTGCTCCCGGAACAAATCTTTATCTCTCTCTCCTTTCAGAAAACCATGCAAATATTCAGTTTCTGAATTTCTTTTTAGTATCTCATCCAAAACCATATCTTGGATTAGGTGGGCATTTTTTGTTAACTGCTCGACAAGTTGAATGCCTCCAAGTAGGTCGTGTGGATTGCAATTTGGTATCATAGCTGAGCTTGTGAACAAATGATCTAATGTAGAAGAGTAGGTTTTCATGGTTTCAACTTTCAAGAGCCAATGATCTAATGTAGAAGAGTAGGTTTTCATGGTTTCAACTTTCAAGAACAAATGATCTAATGTAGAAGAGTAGGAAGTGTAATAAGCCAGAAGATGTATCATGCACCTGATAGCGCCTGGATAGCGTACTGAATTATATGCACAAGTCTCTCTCACTCTCTTTATCATGGCATTGTCCTCTTTCACAGTTGTGTAAGAGCTTCTGGATAATGAACAACTTCTTTGTCTTTTAGAACTAGGCGAATAGCCCGCTTAATTTTATGAATCAAAATTTCAACCATTGATCTTCATTCAGGAACCTGTTATTCCGATCTCAACCGTTGATCTTCATTGAGGTTCGCACATGAAAACTTACTTCGTTGAGGTTCGCACATGAAAAAATTTGAAAGGTTGAGATTGGAATAACACTTTCTGTTATTCCAAGGAATAACAGCACATATTTTTCCTTACAAGGTCAGGCAGATCCTTGTACATGGAAGGTTACCATAATGCATAAATCATCTGGGCCCGGAAAATATTAATTATCTTATTTTTGTACTCATATTTATAATTTTGAAATAAAAAATTGCCAATATAAACAATTGATCTACTTTTTTCTATAAGAAAGTAATTTTAATGTGCATTAATTCAATTTTCGACCACTTAATCTTGTATTAAACGAATTCTGAAAAATCATAAAAGCGAACACATAAATTTGTTGTTTATTAGATATTAGTAAGTTGTATTGAATTAGAGACTACAGACCAAATGGTTATTTTTTCTTACCAATTTTGGGGTTTAGGGTTTAGGGTTTCTTCAGTAAATTTTCAATGTTATGCACTGTTCTGGGTAATTTATGCTATATTTAATGACTTTTTTATTAAATATTTTTAGATTTGCATAGTGTGCGGGTTAATTCTGCTAAATTTGTTATTAATTGTGTGATTAATTATATATAGTTTTGGAATATTAAAATTGATTAACCTAAGTTTAAAACTTAGTATATTTAATATTTATTTGATTGCTTAAACATGTCAGTTTTTTTAATTTAGGAGTACACATATGTTATAGTAGATTTGGGAAAAATTACCTATGTTTAGGCGATTTAATAAGCTACCAACTGGTTCAACAACTGATGCTAAGGGTAAAGCAATATTCATTTGTATTGTTTCAATTTTAGATAAAGTACCAACTACTCAAACTCTAGGCTGTGGTTCTGAGATAAGACTATCTGTTGAAACCATGTGACCGGTGCAAGCCTTGATGAATCAACTGGTCCTTCCATATGTCCCTCCCCCAATAAAAGAAGAACCAGACATCCCTCTGCAAACCTCTAATTAAGCAGTCAAACGGCGATACAAGAAGAGAACCATTCCACCGGTGAGTGAGTGACGCCGAAGCAAATGGGTCAAGATAAGAACCTCAGGTAGAGAGTGCCATTCCACTGGTGCAGAGGATCAAGAACAAAGAGACTGGCATGACCGGTACCTCTGGTATGACCTTACTTATAAAGTTTCATTTTAGTACATTAAATAAGATTGTACACTAAATCTCTTCTTTTTCACTAATGCTCTCTCTTGTTTAACTTTTTGGATAGTTTTTTTTTTTTTTTGGATAAAACTCTCTCTTGTTTAACTATTGGTTAGGATCTATGAAACAGTATGGGACAGGCATATTGGTTTGTGTTTTACGGTCCAGACAACCGGGGAACCCTGATTGTGATTATTATTAATATATGCTATTATTTTCTAGTGTTTTGAACTATTTATGTTGCTTGGTTTTGGACATAGTTATCTCTCACTTGGATGTATTTTTTATGTTTAAGAGAGACAACAGAGGAATATATAAGTAATTAGATAGTACATTTATCTCTTGCTTCAATTTATGATGATGTTCTATATACTGTGTGTGGTTGTGTGCTATTTAATTTAAGATGCTTGTATGTTGTTTGAAAAAATTACTGTATGTCATTTTTTTTGTTATTATGGCTTTTAAATTGGGGTGCTAGCTAATTATATAAATGAAATTTTGCTATATAATTGAAAACCTTCTTCTATTAGAACATAACATATTACCGACAGACGAAACAACCCTTCTTCTTGGGCGGTGTCATTTTGAGTTGCTTCAAAAAAAATATATTGAGAACGAAAGTTCTCAATATTCTTTGCTATGAATTAATTGTTACTACTAATTAATGCCCACATTTTAAACTTATTTAAAATTATTATGACAGTTTTGATATTAAAACTTGTAAATATTCTTATTAGTTAATTCTAAAAATAAAAATATAGTGCTTTCATGATCATTGAAACCAAGATATGGCCCGTATTCATAAGATCCAAAAAGTGGTCCTAAATGTCATATTCGAAAGAAAACCAGGAGATATGGATCCCGCGTGAACAAACCGTGCAAAGATTTGGCATTCTTGTATATACGTAAGATTGAGTTTGTAAAATTATTGATCTCAAATTACATTATGATCGGATATTGGGTACAATGAATAAGTAGTTGATATATATATTCACATAACACACATATTTGGCAATGTTTGAAAGATTCTAGTGCTAGCCATGGTGCAAGATGGACTCAAAGGTACACACATGCATACGTAAATCACCTATCGAGAATATGTAGCAATCATGATAATTGAATAGATAATTAAAATGAATAAGGTTAATTTAGGAAAGTAAGTTAATTGGAAACTCTTTTCAACTTGAATTCATCAAGATAAGTGAATAGAATAAGTTGGTACTCAATTCAGTGTTTTGATAATCATAGAAACCAAGATATGGCCCATCTTCATAAGATCCAAGAAGTGGTCCTAAATGTCAATTAATTGAAAAAAAACCAGGAGTCATCGATCCGACATGAACAAACTATGCAAAGACTGGGCATTCTCGTATAAATGTTAGATCTAGTTTGTAAAATTATTGGTCTCAAATTACGTTATGATCAGATCTTGGGTACAATAAATAACTATTTGATATTTATGCTTCAAAACACACCTATTCGGCAATATTTGAAAGATTAGATAGAGTGCTAGCCATGGTGCACACGCATATGTAAACCACCCGCCGAAAATATATATAATTGAATAGAATAAGGTTAATTTAGGTTAAATAAAATAATCAAACAGAATAAAGTTTAATTGAAAACTCGAACGATCGATAGGGTTGTGAGCTTTCAACCTTTCGTTTTTTTTTAATATTAGGGTATATTTTATGGAAGCGTCTAACTGTCCACAGCCTTTTGTCCACCATTTGTCCACAGCTTTGACTTGCGTGAATACTGTAAAATTACTTCTACATGCTGTATAATTATACAATATATCACATAAAATATATCAGTTAACTATAAAACATCCAACAACTATTTGAAGTGGTCACATGATAGTTAGAAAAAGATTACAACTTGCACAACATGACAAAATAAATGTACTTTCAAACTGTACTTTCAGAAATTACAGTTATAGGAAGTTATTGGCAGTTAGAGTTAGTTATTAGTGGTTATTAGCGGTTATTGGCACTGGGTTGAATCTTGTATACTGTAAAATTGAATCTTGTATACTGTAAAATTGAATCTTGTATATTGTAAAATTGAATATTGTATACAGTAAAATTTTCAATTGAATCTTGTATACTGTAAAATTGAATCTTCTACATAGTAAAATTGAATCTTCTATATTGTAAATGTACAATTGAATCGTCTATATTGTAAAATTTTCACATAATACTGTAAATTTTCAATTGAATCTTGTATATCGTAAAATTTCTAAAACTAAACCATAAAATATTGTAAAATGTAACAAATGCTACATTTCAGTTTAAACTACAACCTACAAAGAATCATGTATACTGTAGAATTGCAAAATATAAACCATAAAATAATAACATGTATACTCTAAAATTGCTAAATCTATACATACATCAATCATCACACAAAAAATATGTTCACCACAAAACAACATATGTTCACCACAAACAACATTTGTTCAACACAAGATAAACATATTCACCGCAACATTCAGAATAGCATAATAGCAACAAAAAAACTACTATAGACAAATAACTTTTACATTAGAAACCTCTTGTGTTCATTGTTCGGATGAGTAAAAAGCCTCTCTATCATCTCTTTCCTCCATATTTTCACAAGATGAATACTGTAAAATTACAAGATAAATACTGTAAAATTAACAAATCATCTCTTTCTTTCAGATTTCCACAAGATGAATACTGTAAAATGACAAAATTAATACTATAAAATTAACAAGGCAATACTATAAAATTAACAGATTAATACTCCATATCGCCTCTCTATCATCTATTTCCTCCAGATTTTCACAAGATGAATACTGTAAAATTAACGAGACAATACAGTAAAATTAACAGATCAATACTCCATATCGCATCTCTATCATCTCTTTCCTCCAGATTTCATTTGAAATGCTAGATTTGTTACTGCATACAACGAAAACAACAAATTCAACAGAAATAACTTACTAGATTTGAATTTTGACGTGCTCTTCAACAAAAACAACTTCTATTCGATCGCGCTCCACGATTGAAGGTTCCATTGCGATCATGTATAAAAAACGAGATCGAGTGAGTAATCTCAATTAAAATCGACATTGCAACGGAAAAATGAATCAGAGAACAAAAAATGAGATCGAGTCAGTAATCTGCTTGATAAAAAGTAGTCCCAGAGATGCCTCCCATAGATAGCTTGATGATTGATTTGAACTGTGGTTATCATTTACTGTCGCCGCTAGATCTAAGAACAAAACTACAGTGAAAGAGTAAAAAGTATGTCATATTGTGATTTTATTAAGAAAATATTAAATTGAAAATACTTGAATTGATACTTAAAAATGCACTGTTATTTTCAAAACAAAAAGAAATCTAAGCTCGGTTAAGTCTAAATTAATAATCTGAAGCAAAAAAAATAAATGAAAATTCTTACTTTCACAGTATCGTTCTCACAAAAATCCTTCTCAAGCACACGATCAGAAGCGATGCGACCTTCTCCAGAGGTCAGGGAGAAGGGGTGCGACGGGAACAACACATGATCCGCCACCGCCGGTGAGGGAGGCAGTTCTACGAGAGCCTCGGATACATCATCGGGATGGAGATGGAGATGGATCAAGGGATGATGCGGCGGATCATCGGTGCGGGATAGGCGCTCTCTCCCGCTAAAGTAAGGTAGTTTTGAGATGAGAAATTGGAGAGGGATTGGAGAGAGATCAGAGAATGGTGTTGCTGAAAGAGATTAGAGTGATCGGGTTAAAGATTTTGAAAATGAGATTAAAAAAGAAAATGAGCGATTGGGGATGGAATGTTTAAATAGAAGGAGATGAGACCCTAACGGTGGGAGTTAAAATCAGTTAAAGAGGAAGTGGATAAGGTCTGTGGACAAACGGTAGACAAAAGACAGTGGACAAGAACCTTTTCTCATATCTTATGATCACTTGATTTTACATCACGGTATTACAAGAGATTGTATACTACCCAACCCAATGGACGAAAAGTGTGAATACGGCTTAATACATCCACCAATGTGAACACACTGCCTACCAATTGATGGCAGTCCCAACAGAGGAGAAATAATGGAAATTTTTCTACATAGGCCCGGCTAAATAGCTAGGCCATGATGGGATGATGGCAAGATTTCTACAAATTATCTATTGGAACCTTTTTACGATAAACATATCCGGGGCATTTCAACATGTTTTTACCATACGGTTAACACCAACTGACCTTTCATCAAGTTATATTATTCTCATTCCAAAAACTAATGAGCCCACAATGACAAAAGACTATTGATCGATCACAGTCAATCACGTGATTTACGTATTGCTAATGAAGATAGTGGTGACAAGACTAACCCTACATGTAAAAAGTTATTTTCAAACAGTGTGATGGCAATTTGTTTTAGTGTCAATGCATGTGGTCAATGCTCCAACCAAACTGATACACCTCATAATGTCTTCTTTGGCATCACGCCGAATTACAATTTTTTGTAAATAAAAGTGGAGCTGAATTTATAATTACCCTGAATAGAAGACTCACACATGGTTGTTTGTCATCCCCGTATCTGATTAAATTGCCAATGGAATTCGCCACCAAACATATTCAAATTTCCCTAAATAGAGGCACAACTACTAGAGTTCAGCTTGCAAGAACGGAACCAAAATTGACCAATGTTATCTGCCGATGACCTCAAGATTATAGGACAAACCA
Source organism: Carex rostrata (assembly GCA_964058875.1). Taxonomy (NCBI): domain Eukaryota; kingdom Viridiplantae; phylum Streptophyta; class Magnoliopsida; order Poales; family Cyperaceae; genus Carex; species Carex rostrata. The sequence continues at coordinate 3,678,142 of CAXKVT010000056.1, forward strand.
AACTACAAGAGGTATGGGAGTACAAGCAAATACAGGTTGTTTTTGCAAGAGACTAGGTTGTTGTTGTTTTTAACTTGAAAAATCAATAATTTTGTTTAGTATGGAGTGCGACATACTTTGCAAGCAGCACATTGTGGGGGAGCTATGAATTAATGAGTCAGGGACAATAAATGATATATTTTGGTGTTCATTACACAGAAACCGGTAAAACAAGACCTGACACAACATTTTAGTTAACAATATAAATAGCAATCTAGCGGGATGGAAAAGTAATGTATATCGCATGCATGCGGAGAAACTTTCTTTGATCAAATAGTTAATAATGTCGATACTAGTTTACTATATGTCTATGGTGATGATACCAACAAGAACAGTGAATGACATAAACTCCATCATGAGAAAGTTACAAATCATGACAAATTAAGGGTGCATGTTATGAAGGCTAAATACTATACCTTAGGAGAGGGTTTTAATGGGGTTAAAACAAAAGGGAGAATTAGAAAATTATGGAGAACTGTACAAGACCTGATCAAAAATTTCTTCAGAGATGAAACTCGTTGGCAGGGAGGGGATGAGAAAGCTATTAGGGCCGATTTATTTGATCTCCATCTACACCAATGGAGAAATGACTAATAGGCTCTAAGGTGATACAGGACAAGCTAATATGGCTGCAAAGTAGAAAAAGTGCCTACATGACAAAGAAGGGTATGAGAGGTGCATGAGGGATTTTACCACGAGTGTACACTAGTGGAAAAACAGGAATCAGGATCGGCTTATCTGGATCGGGTGTACTAACCAACCGATACTAATACTTACCTGAATCGGTTCTATCACTAAAACCGATACTAAAAGCTAATGAAAGCACAGCACATGCACTATCAGCATCGGTTCTAATATTAAAACCGATGCTGATACTATCAACATCGGTTCTAAGTTTAGAACCGATTCTGATTATAAAGTATCAGCATCGGTTCTAAGCTTAGAACCGATGCTGATAGTATCAGCATCGGTTTTAATATTAGAACCGATTCTGATTGTAAAGTATCAGCATCGGTTCTAAGCTTAGAACCAATGCTGATACTATCAGCATCGGTTTTAAGCTTAGAACCGATGCTGATAGTTCATATTTAGCTTTATCCCGAAGTCTGATTCTTCACAGAATCATTTTTCTTTCTTCTTCCTCCATTGCTTGGCGCAGCAGCTATCTTACTGGGCATTGATCAGCTATCTCACTCTTCGTTCTCAGGTTCATTAATTGATTAATCATCTCTTTTCTCAAGTTTGATGTTAGATCTAGCACAATTTAGGTTCTAATTCGGCCCATTTTATAAACCCTAATCTATCTTTTAGGTTTTAATACATTTTTATATTTTAAGCTTTTCTTTATATGTGAAGATGAGCAAATTCATGATATATATGAATTTTTGATATAACTATATTTGCACATGCATGCTATATTTGAGCTTTTGATATATACCAATATATACCCTAGCATGCATCATATATATGTTATATAGTATTTGGCTAATATGCTATGGGTTGCATAGAGGCCTCCCGTGCTACGGCTCAATATTTGAGTTTTCAAAATACTCACGGTCGATCCGAACCGTTTATCTTGTTCTCCATATTAATATGTGTTTGGAGACCAAATTTGACATTTTTTGGAAATTGTTTACTATTTTTTTATGGTCCAGATTTGTATGAAAAACAACGATTTTCAATAAATCTAAAAAAATAGTTAAAAATTTCCAAAAAATGTAAAATTTGGTCTCCAAACACATATTAATACGGAGAACAAGATAAACGGTTCGGATCGACCGTGAGTATTTTGAAAACTCAAATATTGAGCCGTAGCACGGGAGGCCTCTATGCAACCCATATATAGCATCGTAGTTAAGTCCATGTTATATATATATACATCTCTTATTTAGGTTCCGATGGTTTAATTTTGTAGTTTGGCTATTATTGAGAGATTTGGTGCAGCGATCTTCATCTCACTCGGTACGGCATCTAAAAAAGTTGTAAGTACCACATAAAACTCATGTTTAATTAGTTTTGTGCATAAATGTGTATTTCGATAGCTAGACTAAATAGATTTGTAGTAAGTATGTAGCTAGAGTATTGTCTTGAGAGCCAAAACCGCATGATTAATGCCTTTAAGTCATGATACCCGTTCAAAATTAATCCATTAGGGATTAATTTTGAATAGTCCCCGTTTTGGGACTGCTCTTTGAATACTTTGTCTCAATTAGGATGTGACCACTTGTTAGTCGTGTTTTAGTATTTAAGAAAATTTCGGCAGCATTTCTCCTTATTAGTTCCCCGAATACTCGGGGAACTAAGGGGAAATGCTGCCGAAATTTTCTTAAATACTAAAACACGACTAACAAGTGGTCACTACTGAGACGAAGTATTCAAAGAGTGGGATAGGATGGTAACCAGGCCCCATGTAAGCCTTACTGTGAATATAATTTAGTACCCCAAGCTTGTTATAAATTAATTGTGTTCTACTATAATTGCAGATGGACCGCAGTTGGATGTACGAAGCATCACGTCTATCGGATGAATATACGACAGGTGTCGAGGAATTTATCAGAGTTGCTATGGAAGATATGGCGAATAAGGGGAGTACAATGATGTCGTGTCCTTGTCGTGATTGTAACAATGGTCAAAAATTTTCCAACTCGAACCAAGTGAGGAGCCATTTAATCCGTCGTGGATTCAAGCAAGGATATAAGTGTTGGATATGGCATGGTGAGAGTTTTCCAACCGACATAGGTACTGGTACTGAGCATCAGGAATACCATACCGTTGGGGATGAGGGGAATGACTTACGGGGATTGGAAACCGACGTAGGTACTCGTACTGAGCAACAGGAGTATCATACCGAAGAAAATGATGATATAGTGGTAGATAAATGTGATAATTTTGATCAAATGTTACGTGATATAGAAGAGGATTTTGATAATGATAAGCAGTATTGTTTGTTTGAGAATTTGTACGAAGATTCTAATAAGGAATTGTATCCTGGTTGTTCTAAATTTTCAAAATTGAAAGGTGTATTAAAATTGTATAACCTTAAAGCATCTAACGGTTGGAGTGATAGAAGTTTTACTGAGCTATTACAAACTTTAAAAGAAATGCTTCCGGAAGGAAACGAGATACCACCCAATATTTACGAAGCGAAGAAAATATTGTGCCCAGTTGATTTGGGAGTTCAAAGAATACACGCGTGCCCAAATGATTGTATATTATATCGAAATGAGTATGAAGACCTTCACGAGTGTCCAAAATGTGGTGCATCACGTTACAAACCAAAGCAGATTGCCAGTGATAAAAGTGATGATTGTAAACCGAATAAAGGACCTCCTGCAAAAGCATTGTGGTACCTCCCCGTAAAACCGAGATTCAAACGTTTGTTCTCAAATGCTAAAGATGCAAAATTACTGCGTTGGCATGCCGAAAACCGGAAGAAAGACGGGAAATTACGGCACCCCGCTGATTCTCCCCAGTGGAGGAATATTGACAGAGAGTTTTCTGAATTCGGACGTGACCCTAGAAATCTAAAGCTTGGGCTGAGTGCAGATGGAATAAATCCGCACAGTAGCATGAGCAGCAAGCATAGCAGTTGGCCGGTTTTATTGTGCATTTATAATCTTCCGCCTTGGTTATGTATGAAGCGCAAATACATCATGTTGACCTTGCTCATATCAGGACCCAAACAGCCCGGGAACGATATAGATGTATATCTAGCGCCATTGATTGAGGATTTAAAAGAATTATGGCAACCCGGAGTGCAAATGTATGATGCATACAGCAAGGAGAAATTCACTTTACGGGCCATGCTTTTCTGCACCATTAATGATTTTCCGGCTTATGGAAATTTGTCGGGTTATAGTGTCAAAGGAGAGAAAGCGTGCCCTGTTTGCCTGGATGATACAGTCGATGTGTGGCTACCCAACTCCTCTAAAAATGTGTACATGGGTCATCGTAGATTTCTTCCTGCCAACCACGCACACCGAAAGAGAAAAAAAGAATTCAATGGAAAGACCGAGAATACCAGAGCAAATTACCCGTTGACCGGTAAGCAAGTTTATTCGCGAGTAAAAGATTTGAAAGTTCAATTGGGTAAATTTAAAAAAAAGGTGGTGAGAAAGAAAGGGGCTCCGAAAATATGTTGGAAGAAGAGGTCAATATTCTGGGATTTACCATACTGGGAGCACTTAGAGGTTCGACACTGTCTCGATGTGATGCATGTGGTTAAAAACGTGTGTGATAGCATAGTTGGAACATTATTGAATATTCCGGGTAAAACTAAGGACGGTATCAATGCTCGGAAAGACATGCAATTCTTGAACATAAGGCCAGATCTACAACCAGCAGAGAAGGAAAGAGAAAAAGGAAAAACTTGTACATATCTAAAACCCGCAATGCATACGCTATCGAAAGCAGAGAAAAAAAGCTTACTGGAATGCCTTCATGGTGTCAAAGTTCCTTCTGGATATTCTTCGAATTTTAAAAACCTAGTTTCACTGGATGATTTAAAATTGACAGGAATGAAGTCTCACGACTGTCATGTTTTAATGACACAGCTTCTTCCTGTTGCAATTCGGGGCATATTGCCAAAGTGTGTTAGGCAGACCATTACGAAGCTTTGCTTTTTCTTTAACGCCATCTGTTGCAAAGTAAATGATCCTGATACGCTAGATGCTCTGCAGAAGGAGGTTGTTGTTGTCACTCTTTGTCATCTTGAAATGTATTTTCCGCCGTCTTTTTTTGACATCATGGTTCATTTAATCGTTCACCTAATTAGAGAAATTAAGATGTGTGGACCTGTTTTCTAGCGGTACATGTATCCATTCGAGAGATACATGGGATTGTTAAAGGGATATGTCAGGAACCGATATCGGCCTGAGGGCAGCATCGTAAGAGCTTACACTGCCGAAGAGGTTATTGAGTTTTGTACTAATTATATGGATGATGTCAAAGCCATCGGCATCCCTAAGTCTCGGCACGAGGGTAGGCTTCACGGGGTAGGAACAATCGGTGCGAAATTATTCGTGCCTGATAGTACAACAATGTCACTAGCACATTTTCATGTTTTGCAACACCTCACTGACGTTCATCCTTTTTGGGACGAGCATATGACTCTTTTGCGGCAACAGAATCCTAAGAAATCTAACAAGTGGTTAATCGGCGAACACAATAAAACGTTTGAAAGATGGTTTACACGTAGAGTCATGCAAGCTCCGGAGGGAGAAAACATTAAAGAAATTGTCAAATTGTTGGCTCTTGGTCCAGTTCATGTCGTGAGGACCTTCCAAGGATATGACATTAACGGGTACACATTTTACACAAGAAATCAAGATGCAAAGAGTACCGTACAAAACAGTGGAGTGACGTTAGTAGCTGTTTCGAGTGATTTGTCAGATCCTAAAGGTGCCGGACCATCGCATGCATCGATGTCATATTACGGGTTTATTGAAGAAATTTGGGAGCTCGATTACATAAGATTTAATATCCCGTTATTTATGTGTAAATGGGTCGATAACCGTAGGGGGGTTAAAGTCGACGAAGATGGTTTTATTCTGGTGGATTTCAGTAAAGCTGGATATAAGGATGATCCATTTATACTTGCAAGACAATCCACGCAAGTGTTCTACGTAACTGATCCCGCCGATCGTTCAAGACATGTTGTCCTCTCTGGTAAAAGACGTATAATCGGGATTGATAATGTGGAAGACGAAGAAGCGTACGATCATTTTGATGAGATACCACCGTTTTCTACTGGCATGGCATCTCTACCGGGCGCTGAGGATAATGAAACAGGTCACATGCGCATCGATCATGATGAAGGAGAATGGGTTGAAGAAGTTTCCATTGGCAAGTCATAATGTTGGTATGTCATATATTTAATATTGGTATGTCAAAAAATATTAAAATGTGAGTTAATAATCTTTAATATTGCTGACAAAAAGGTACGGGTTTTTTTTTTCAGAATGCACTGAAACACCCGACGATGAGAAGCATGCAAGTTATTCTTCAACACTTCTTGTAGCTTATTTTTTTTCATGTTATATGTAATTTATTAGCTTATTTTTAAATTTTTAATGTTTGTATTTTAGTAGCTTATTTTATTTTTATTTTATAAGTAATTTTTAAAATACAAAAATATTAAATAACACATAAACATGCTTTTTTTATATTTTAAAATAACATACACATACAAAAATATAAAATAACACATAAACGTGCTTTTTTTATATTTTAAAATAACATACACATACAAAAATGATGAATAGCATAACACATAAACATGTTTTTTTTATATTTTAAAATAACATACACATTAAAAAATATAAAATAACACATAATAATCCTTTTTTTAAATTTTAAAATACAAAAATATAAAATAACACAATAACATGTTTTTTTTATACAAAAATATAAAATAACACAATTTTAAATGAATAACACTATCAGCATCGGTTCCTAGCTTAAGAACCGATGCTGATAACTATCAGCATCGGTTCTTAAGCTAGGAACCGATGCTGATAGTACTCCGCATTATTTTAAATAAATACCACTATCAGCATCGGTTTCTAGTTTAAGAACCGATGCTGATAACTATCAGCATCGGTTCCTAGCTTAAGAACCGATGCGGATAACTATCAGCATCGGTTCTTAAGCTAGGAACCGATGCTGATAGGCTTCCCTCTCCAACCGGCGCCTCTATATTCTTTAAAACTTACTCATTTTTCAAAACCTCAAAACCTCAAAATTAAACCGTGCTGACCTAGCCTTGCTCCTCCTCCGCCGTGACCTAGCCGTGCTCCTTCTCCTCCGCCGTGGCCTAGCCGTGCTCCTTCTCCTCCGCCGTAACCTTCCTTAGCCTCACTCGGCCTCCTCCGCCTCCTCCTTCCTTAGCCGTGACCTCCTTCTCTAGCTGCTTCCTTGGCCGTGACCCCTCTCTCTCCTTCTCCTCCGTTGGCTCTTCTCCTCCGTCGACTCTGTTGGCTTGTGACCTCCGTCGGCTCGTTTGCTCCGCCTCCCTCTCCCTCTCAAATCGGGTAATTAATTGAATTGTTACATTAATTGAATAAGTAATTGTTTTAGTTAACTAGTTAATTACCAAACCGAAATGTATATGATGAATGTATATGATGGTTTAGGGTATATTAGATTCGGGTATATGATTGTGAATATATATGATGAATGTATATGATGGTTTAGGGTATATTAGATTCGGGTATATGCTTGTGAATGTATGTATGTTAGATTGTGAATAATTACCAAACCAAAATGATTGTGAATGTATGTATGTTAGATTGTGAATAATTACCAAACCGAAATGATTGTGAATGTATGTATGTTAGATTAATTCGGGTATATTCTTGTGATAGTACTTGCATAATTTGTATGTATATGATGGTTTAGGGTTTAGGGTTTGCCAATTTAATTCTTGTGAAACTTGTATATGCTTATAGATTCGGGTATATGCTTAAATAATTGTGAATGTGTGTATGCTTAAATAATTGTGATACTTGGGTAAATTCTTGAAATTGTTTAGAAATTCTTGAAATTCTTGAAATTGTTTAGAAATTCTTGAAATTCTTGAAATTGTTTAGAAATTCTTGAAATTCTTGAAATTGTTTAGAAATTCTTGAAATTGTTGAAATTGTTTAGAAATTCTTGAAATTCTTGAAATTCCATAGAAATTCTTGAAATTGTTTAGAAATGTTGAATTAGTTGTTTAAGAATTGTTTAGAGATTCATACAAATGTTGAATTTGTATGAACATATATATTCTTGTGATACTTGGGTAAATTATATTCTTGTGATACTTTGGTAAATTATATGAAGGTGATACTTGTTTGAAATTGTTAGATATTGAGTTTAGAAACTCGAATTTTTTGTCATATTGAAATTGCAATTTTTGATACTTGTTATATTGTTAACCTATTTGCAAATTCAGATATGGAAAGCAATAGTCAGACAGCCTCGGCTAAGAAACGAGGAAGAGGGCCTAATGCAATCAAGGAGAAGTTTAACGAGAAAGGGAAAGAGCTGGAACTTGACAAGTTTCACAGGCCGGTTGTTACTACGGATACAACGTCTTTTCCAACGGAATTCGGTATATTGGTGAGAATGAATATTCCTATAAGTTTCGTATTGTGGAAAGATGTTCCAGAAGAGAACAAGCTGAAAATATGGGAAACACTGAAGGTAAATAACGTAGTACTAAGTTCACAAGCTTTCATTTGATATTAACTAACTCTAAATTTTGATTTCTATTTGTTTGGCAGCTGAGATGGGGTATAAAAGAGGAAGAAAAAGTGAGGAACTATTATTATCAGAAGATGGCTACTTATCACCGGAGGTGGCGAACCGAGATGACTAAAGTGTGGCGCGCGGGTGAGACTCCCGATTTTTCCAAGCAAAATATGGAAGAAAAAGACTGGGAGGTATTTGTCAAGTATCGAGAGACGGAGGAGTTTGAGGTATGTTTATTTCTGCGGATCACCTACCTTATCTCTAAGTAAGAATTCAAATACTCTTATAATTAAGGCCTACAATGATTGTCTTGACATATTAATTGTAGACTGCTAGCAAAATTGGAAAGGAGAATCAGGCCAAAAACGAGTATCCGCATTTCTTAGGATCTAGAGGTTACATGAGCGAGGGTTTTCGGAGTAGGCTTACAGATGCTATGCAGACGATTGCAGACGAGAAAACATCTAGTGATCCGTCTTCCCAAGGCTCAACAAGTGCATTGAAACCAGAAGAGGTCCTTGATATGTCGATTGAGCATAGGCACGTCACCTGGAGACTAGGAAGACAAAAGCTCGATAAGGAGACCAAGGAACGCTTTTATCCAGAAACATACGTACCGGTCATCGAGAAGATTGTAAGAATTTTAGATATTGTTATTCATTGAAAACGCTACTTTACTTTATTAGTTTATTGTAAGAATTTTAGATATTGTCATTCATTGAAACCTCTACGTTAATTTATTAGTTTATAACATGTTGTCATTCCAGGAAGAACAAGAGGCGGCTCTGAAAAAAGGCTTGTTGGCCGTCGAACGATACGACGATGTTCTCGGAAAATCTCTGCCAAATCCGGAACATCCTGGGAGGGTGAGAGGAGTGGGAGGTTTGGTTCCTATCAGGAAAACATACGAGAAGAGCTCAATAAGGAGGAGACGCGCTCCCTCGAGTTCCGAAGCAAAAATGAGGGAAGAACTGAGGGAAGAAATGGAGGACAAAGTAAGAGAAATAGAGGTGAGACTAGAAGCAAAAATGAGAGAAGAAATGAAGTCTCAACTTGCACTTTTGGTTCAGCAGTCAATGGGCCAACAAGTTCAGACGTTTACCCCAACAGTCCTTCAGAGCAGCAGCCAGTCAGTCAAACCAATTGCAGATCTTTCCGGGTATACTGAGGTAATGCAAATTCAAATTCAATAATATTCAAATTTCACCATTTATTTTCCATTACATGTTGTACTGTTCATACGTTTTAGTTTATTCGAGTAAATACATATATCTGAACAGGAGGCAGAAATAAGCTGCAAACTCCAGGCAGCTATCAATGGGAACACTGTTACAGTAGCCGTGGGGACAATTCATGTTCCAGTTGCACCCGGTGGAACAATTCACGGCAGACCGATGCCGCTCGACCATGCAAGAGTGTTGGTGGATGGTATTTTCGATGCGGACTTCATAAATCACCCATTACCTGTACCAAATGGCGAGCAGGAAACCCTAAAGGATGCCCTCGGCAGTTTCACTGCATGGCCGATGTCCATGATAGCGATAGGTTCAGCTGAGGTATATTATTATTACAAGTTCTTATACTTCCGAATTAGTATCTATGTGATAGAGTTATAGATGATTTTGGATTTTACTTCAATTTATTATGAAATTTTGCAGGAACCACGCAAAGAAATGATTATTCCTGGAGGTCCGAAAGCAACGAGTCACTGCAAGGCATTTGATGGTATCAATTTTGACAAGCTGGGACAGACATTCAAGCATATTCATGATCGGTTTTCGGAGCTAGATGGCAGCCCAATCGAAATCGATTCCCCAGCTGATCTTTTATGTTCAGATGACTCCATATGCGTCTATGCAGATGATTATGCGGCCTTGCTTTCACCACGGGAGTGGCTCACTGTACCAGTCGTTCAGATCTGGATGCTGTGAGTTAATATTCGTAATAATTGTAGAATTTAGTACTTTTAATTCAAATTTCACAAAATTGATATCACCTCTATATCTTTATTTTGTAGGTATTGGCACAAATACCTCAAGGAGGAATATCCCGATGAGCAGATTGGTTTCATGGACCCCAATCGAACGAATGCCAACCTGATGAATGATGACCGAGGACGTGTTCTTCAATACATAGGGAAAGCACTCCGAGAAAATCAGGACAAGAGATTAATCTTCATACCATACCATCAGATGTTAGTGTTACATATATATATATTCTAATTTTATTATATTTCTTTCAATTCATATAAATTGAATAATATGACATGCTACAAACCTAACATGCAGAAATCATTGGATATTGGTCGTGCTTATGCCAAGAGAACGTGCATTGTACGTGTACGATTCCGATAAGAAAGGTAAAAGAATGCTGATGATCAGTGCTGCTATCGAGGAGTAAGTGTCTTTCCTAAATTTTACGTTTTTTAAGAATACTAATGATTTTATTATTATATTATCATTTCAAAAATGTATCGTAAGTACTGATTGTTCAATGTTTTCATATTTCAATAGCGCCTTCATAAAGGAAATGGGTGCTTCTTTAACAGTTCATAACGATTGCAAGGTAAAAATTCATATTGCGATATAATTATAATGAATATACATATAAGCCATTTGTATGCTCGTAATACAAACATTTTTTTGTTTGAAACTTGTTATGTAGTGCCCACAACAACCAGCCGGCTGGGAATGTGCATATTATACCATGTTGCTCATGCAAGACATAATAAACCACTGTCTCGATGTTTTTCCGCAATTGAAGGTATATATGCATTTATAAATTTTTCAAAAATAAGAATTGTTGCTTCAAATATAATAAAATACACAATTTAATTGTATATATATGCTCTTCACAAATTCTAAAAATGCAGGATATTCCCGCTAAATATACGTTACAACGCTTGGCCGACTTTCGCCAAATGTGGGCCAAAGCCTTGCTGAAAGAAATTAAGACGAGAGGAAGTTAGGAACATGAATTTTTTGTAATAAGTTAGGATGTGTATGATATATAATTAATTTATGATGTGTTTTATTGATAATTAATTTAGGATGTGTTTTATTGAAAATTAATTTAGAATGTGTTTTATTGATAATTTAGGATTTGTGATAATTTCAAATTTCGGCCAGCTAAATAAATATGGAAGCTGGCCATTTAATAAAAAATATTTTTTAAAAATTCAATTGAGTATCAGCATCGGTTCTTACTTAAGAACCGATGCTGATAGTGATTTTCTTAATTAAAATACAAATCAGTATCGGTTTTTCAGTCAGAACCGATGCTGATACTCTATTTTCTGAATTTAAAAAATATAATTTGAAATATACATCTGTATCGGTTGTACAGTAGAACCGATGCTGATAGTTTTTCCTGAATTTTAAAAATTCTATTTACAAAATCTATCTGCATCGGTTGTTAATTAGAACCGATGCAGATAGGTACTAATCTGCATCGGTTGTTAATTAGAACCGATGCAGATTAGTACCTATCTGCATCGGTTGTTAATTAGAACCGATGCAGATTGGTACCTATCTGCATCGGTTGTAACAACCGATACAGATTTGTTTGGTATCTGTGTCGCCCTCATCAGGATCGGTTGTGAACCGATACTGATATCTGTATATAACCGATACTGATTCTATTTTTTCCAATAGTGGTAAGAGGCGGACAATTCTGACTACACTTGTGTAAGAAGAGGCAAAGAATACGATGAGGAAGAAAATATAGACATGAAAATGAATATACCACGAGTTGGAACATTCCTATGGATAGCCACTAGTACAGAAAACTCAACCATACACGGTCCAAAAAGGTAATGACACATGGTTACACGGCCGTACGTGTCTGCGAGTGTCATGTATAAATAGTGGATATGTTGTTCATGGTTACCGAACCGTGTCTATATAGAACTAATATACACAGTTAATAGAAATGAACCATGTCAAGTCTCCACAAAAAGGAGCTGTGGTGATTTCTATATGGTTGAAGTAACCGTGTACAATAACAAGGGCTATATACATAGTTTCCACAAGACATGTGTATTATTTTCTTGACCATACACGGTTTGTTATTTAGAACCGTATATGTTTTGTGTTCTATTTGTTAAACGATTTATAACAGGCTAGAACCCATATTTGCTAGTCACTAAACATACAATATTACACATCGTAATTCATTCCCAAAATATATATATATATACGAAATAAATATTTATTTATAATTGAACATACATAAAACATAATTCAATATTTCAACATTCAGCATATATATACATCCATAATTCAAGAGGTCTTCTAAACTAAAAGTTAAAGGTGCACAAGAATTTAGGAGAACAGAGACATCCCAATATAAATCTTGTTCACCGAAAAGTAAGTAAAAATAAAAAAAATGTAAAAAAATAAAACCCAAAAACAGAACCTCAAAGTGTGGCATGGAGAAAGTAAGCAAAGGCGACGAGGCGTCTCATGGTACTTACACCATTCCATGAAACGCTCCTGCCTTGTACACAGTGCTCACCTCCAGTTCCGCTTTTAGTGAGGTGATCAAGGACTGGCATTGATTTCACAAGGTACTCAGTACCCATATTTCTTCCGTATCATAATTTACAAAGTATTCAACATTAACTAAGTCATAAATTAATTAATGTGACATGCAAGAAGCATTAGCAAAACACTAGTTATTCAAATCAAACATACACAACGTTACATACATCACAAAATAAGGCTTAATCTGATTATTATATACATATCTAACATAAAGTAGCAACTACCAAAACATAGAAGCACCCTAAATATAAGCAAAACACATTTACAATTATACGAAGAAAATGATTGTTCTCATATAGTTATCTAGTTTACCATATATACAATAAATGTCTATGCATTTGAAACTGAATATCAATATAACTAGAAGAGTTCATCATAAAATCCAAAATGAGGGTTTGTTTTCAAAAGAAGGATCGAAGTATGATGCACATTCTCTATAGGGCAAATCTTGCTGATCAATCTCCGTTGAGGGTTCTGTTATTATACCAAAACAACTCTACAGATAATAACCAAATAATAACTAATGATATATTTATTTAACCATGAATGCAAGAATTGAAGTAATCATGTCTTTTTCATCTTACTAATTAGTTATTATATATGTCATCTATGTTGTTTCAGCCTTTATTGCAAGTATAAAAGAATAATACTATTTTGGTAAAAAAAAAAAAAAACCATACACATTTGCGTTGTTGAATTACTATAAGCCTCTTCAAGTTTGATGGACTCCTCATGATCCATGTTAATTAACGTATGAATGCATGAAGATGAACAAACAGTGACGTTCTCCGGCTTATGAAATATCCATTGTACCGGCAAAACAATTACTAGAAGCATTTCCTTAAATTAAAAAAATATAAAAATGCACAAGGTTAGAACCAATTAAACTCAGGCATATTGAATTTACCTTTCAATGAAATTGCATATCTAGTGCCCTCCGTACTTGAAATGTAGCCCCAAACGCTCAACATCAGTAAGTCTACCAAGGAAAGTAGTCATCCCCTTCAAGGAATCATTCCTCAAAATAGCACAAGATATGTTGAGGAAGGGTAAATAGGTCCAGAGGTGCTTCCACTACTTTGACAGCACGCACATCCGCATTGCCTCCTTAGGATTGATCAGCTCTAAGATTATGCCAAGTATCGAGTTGGGCAAGTTGCTTCTGAAGTCTGGATAAATATTCATTGTTACTAAAGAGAGAAAAGAGATAATTAATTAGATAAAACACTAAGAGTAAGTGAAGTGAATGGAGAAGAAAGAGTAATTCGATTAGATGTGAACGAATAAGAATATAAGATAGGATATTCGAAGAGGTGCGAAAAATCGTAAAACTTAATTATACATGGTTCAAGGGAAAAAGACCATGTATAATAAAGTATATTGAAACACAGAGCTAAAAAATTAAAAACCTAATTCACATGGATTATACACGATTACTTTGTTAGGAACTGTCTTATTTTATTTTTTTTTTCAAAACAAAAATTATATTCATCTTTGCTAACAATTTAAGAATCATAAAAGAAGCTTCATACAGATTTGAAAAAAAAAAAATACAAACAGATCTGAAGGGTTATTATTTATACAAAATTGTATACACATACATATACAAGCTTAACAAACAACAAACTATCATAAAAAAGATATTTTCTAGTTATTTGATTGATGGGCAAGAACGAAGAGGAAGACAGTCATTTGCATATTAGAGCTACTAAATATTTATTCTAAATCTTTTTTCTAGTTGAACTTTGTTGCTCGTTAGCCCTTTTAATTTTCAAATGGGTTAAAGAACTTCAAAGGCCAACCACAGAGAAGGGTATTGTTCAACCATTTTAGTGCTATGGTGGAATGACTTGTCATGCACTTCCTTTATGCCGATCAACTCAAGATATATATATAAGATTTGGCCGTCTTCCTTACAGGTGTAAAACAATCAAGCAATTCATATGTGAAATCAAGATTTAAGTTATCAATGGTGCCCGTTCTCATCTTGATAGATGCATTAGCACATGAGCTCGGACACAATATATAACCTAACCCACAATATTGTTAGATAAGAGAGAAAAATGAAGATGGCGGATAAGATCCTAGGAGAGAAAATAAGACACAATGGAGAGGGGGGCAAAAGATTAAAAGGTGAGCATAGTGAGGGGACTATTGGTACAAAAAATTAATTTTGAGCAGGATTGGTTGAGAAAGCGAGAATAAAAACTACACGGATTAAAAGTATAAATTCATGTTTGGAGATTGGTGATAACCATACACGGCCTTTCACTAACTAACCGTGTATGAATATATATTATCAAGTACGGCTCAGTATTAACAAACCGTGTACAAAACTTGGTGACTTTTGTACATGTTTGAGTTTTATGTGACCATGTGGGTATGTATGAGTGTTTCTTCATGTAAGCGCCTCCTCTTATTACACACAGTTACTGTCCAATTTTTTCGTATCTGTTTATGATATTCCATGTATGGTTGCATTTTTTTTGTACAAGTGAGCGTTGCATGAGGGGCTACCGATCGACACTCATGGTGTTGCATAGAAGAATACTGACAATAAATACGACATTCTTCAACACCTTGCAATTTATGCTTCAATTTAGTGGACTCCCCCGGGATTTTACTACTACTATGCTGGTGATTACGGATGAACTAAACCCACACCATATTACCTCATTTGCCACATCTTGTGGTCTTTGTGGAATGCAAGGATCAAGGAGTTCTGCTCAGCAAAAACCACGGTGCCCACTTCAATCGTTGCACAATCCAGGATGGTAGAACAGAAATCCTAAACCGTATCCCGAAATTACCAAAAAAAAAATATATATTAAACAAAAATTACGAATTTTATTTAAATTAAATCATAACTCATAAACTCTAACCCTAAACCATCAACCCAAAAAATTATGAAAAAATATTTGAAAATTAAACTAAATTACACAATTTGTCTATAATTACATTAAATTCTATTAAACTAAATAATCCTCTACATTTCACTAAATTACATTGAGAAAAAATATCAACATATGTGATAATACACTACTAGAAAAGGCTTGACCGTACACAATTTAAAAGAGGGTTTGTTCGAAGTTCCACAACAGTATCCGCACACATCGTATATAAAAATATCGGTAATTTGTATACAGTTGTAGACATAGTAGGAATAATCAGCTGATATTGATCCGGATCGGCCGATACGGATCAGTATCAGCCTACTCCAATCCGATCCTGAGCCGATACCGATCCAATACCCCAATCCCGTATCGGTATCGGCCGGGACCGATCCCGATCCCAATACCGATAATTCCTACTATGGTTGTAAATCCATGTACAATTTTCCAAAAATAATGCTATTTTTTTTTTTGCCAAATCATTCATATATTATTTTTAAGTTAAAATTGTGTATGAAAATCATACACGTACAGTTTTAATGAAAAAACCATGTCAAAATGATATTTAAAAAAATATATACTAATCAAAACTAAGTTTCGAATTCAAATTAAAAAGCACTACATTTACTATACACAAAAAAACTAAATTTTAAAAAAAATTATAATTTAAATACAACACATATCAAAAATACTATTTTTACCAATATAAACAACATATACAATAAAACCGTGTGTGACTACAAGCATGATGTTTTTCCGAAAAATGCTACGGAACATTTACACACGGCTCGTAGAAACAAACTGTGCATCATTACAAATAGGATTTTTTTCCGAAAAAATCACGTGGAGCATTTCATACATGATTGGTCTAAAGAAACATAGTACAATTGTCGAAACACATTGATACACGGTTGATTGAAATATAATCTTTTACAATTATTTCTAGTTATAATAAAGAACCGTATATAAATATTAGACTACATTTATACACGTTTCTATTTAAATTATAGCTAATAACTAGATCGATATGAATGTTGGAGTTCACAGCGCCTTCCTACTTTACACACGAATCTATAAAAAATTATCTTTTTGATATATGATGTACTGCTTATAATTGGCATATTTGTACAAATGACACGACAAAACAACAAAGGAAAAACACGGAGCCCAGAGTTCACGTGATTCTTATCTCGTATTTCATGATCAAACAGTATCTCGTACAAATTGGCAAAAAAACAAAAGGAAAAATACAACATACTGATTGCATGTACTGCCAAACATGCACATCTCCCTTGAAGTTTATCTACAATCTGATCCAACAATACTTGTCTCCGTGCAGAACCGACAACCACATCGCACGAACAACACAAACATGTTCTTCTTTGGCTATGCTCGTGTGACAAACATATTGAAACTCTGAATTATATACAATTAATGTTGCGCGCTCCGCTGAAAGTTATATGGATTAGATAATCGCAGGCTTGTTTTTTATGCAAGAAAGTATTTATACTATAGGGTGAATAATTTTTACGTAAATAATTGGTCTCCTCAATAAGATCTTCTAAACATATCCACACCAGAAATACGTGTGGGGAAAACCACTCCAAATTACATTGGGACCATACACATTTTTAGATTTTGGTTTTTTCTTCTCCGTTCAATCTTGTCCATATTTCTGACGATCTGTGATCAATTTTGCGAATCTAAAACCACGAATATTTTCTATGCAATTTTCTCCTTCAAATGAGATCCATGTGAAAGATTTCATGATGCAGTAAGGCAGTAAAATACAAAAAATTTAAACCTCTTACAAGCATCTGCGGATCTACTTTATTATGCTAATTTTTATTCAAGCAATTTATATGCACAAATAATTATCTACTCATTCATTTATAACAAATCTATCTACTAAAGATGATTTTAATATACCTCTACCAGATGTCAATTTGGTAAATAGAGAGAAGTTGTATTATCTTCTAGATCTCTTGGATACTTTCATTTGTCAAAACGGCCTCCTAGTATTCACCTTGAACTAAACAAGGATTAGAAAGACCTTGCTAGAGATCTTAATCTAATATAAACTTAGAACGTAGTTAATAACCATTCTTGTTTTTCTAATAATTATTTATTAGAGAAACTAATAATATGAGAGAAAGAGGGGGGCAGCGGCTAGGAGGGAGAGGAAGAGAAATAAATAAATTTTTAGAAAATTGCTTAATGAATCATTTCCCTACCTCTCCTTGTATACAAATATATATACTAGAGTTTCTATTGTATAACATTCCTAGTATAATTCTCCTTATTAAAAGAGCCAATCCTAGCCTCTGCTACAGTGCGCTCTACAGTAACTGCTACAGTGCCATCTTCGACTCATACTAATTTTGGGTTTAATAAACTTATGTTATAACAATATTCTGCACATTATTATATTTATGTGTCATGTATATTATATTATATAATATGCACCATATTATACCAAATAATATATATCCACACTTCTCCTAAATTTATATTCGTTCTAAGCAGTTATGATATTTAACATTTTATCACATGTATTTTATTTCATATCATATGAAACAATATACATCATATAAATAAAATATCATTCTTTTTTCTCGTTCAGTTGGTGTGATCTATATGGAGGATCTGTGTTATGTTGGCAATGACATAAAATATTTTATTACCATAAACTATAAGCGGTATTCTAGTTATACATTATAATTACCTAAATAATATAGATGTAAAGTATCATTTTTACAATACATGATCCTTTAAAGTAACATTACAAATAACATTACTTGTGTTTATTCCTTGCCACATGATATTAAGAATAATATACAAAGTCGGACTATGTCATCTTTGTATTATATTTGTTTCTTGGTTCCTTAAGTTAATTATAAATATATAACTGTATTTTAGTTATATTGCATGCATTATAATTCTATTTTACCAAGGGGCCCATAAAATATCATCACTCATTATAAATGAGGGCCAATGATATTATTGACATATGACAAGTTATATATAAGGAACTAATATTTTTATCACCACTTATGATAAATAGTTTTTAATACTGATTACATTATATACTTCTCATGTGAAAAAGAAATACTTCTCATATCTTAGAATTCTGAGACACAATGAAAATATTAATGACACTAACATAACTCATATAATATTTTCATTCGTTAATTTTGTTCAATATATGAAATCTTTCATATACTCATGTTATTAAACAATAAGTCTTTATCAACATTTATAGAACTGCAATGTACTTTAATCAACATAACAAACTTATCATGGTATATTAGTGTTCTATGCTAATAACCAAGTTTATGAATATTTTAAGATATTATGTTTGTAATCATATAGAGTTCTATGGTTCAAGACCAAGAGCATCTTCTTAAACACTTCGAAAGATAAACATAAATTTCATAGAACAAAATGCATATAGTATCCAATTCATAACCATAACATGTAAAAGTAATCAACATAAGATAACTTTAAGAACACACATCGAACACCATGATAATGTACTTTTGGGCTCGTCGCTACACAAGCATTTATACCTCGTCATGCAAGTATTTATACCTATATCTCCAAGTATATTTTATATATGACACTGGATAACGTCTGAATGTATTAATATCAAATACTGCAAATATTTATACCTATGCGGGATGATTGGGGTCCCAACTACTTCATTAGATGAAGGCTGCATAGGGACGATTGGGGGATTGGAAAATGATGATCATAATAAGTTACGCATCAAAGTATTAATATTTTTCAAGTATCAATATATTATCATCTAAGTATTTATATCTATGAAAATTGACATGGGAACGAATGTGATGACTGAGAAAGGGGGAACCATATAATTAGTAGGGACCACAAAGGAAGAGTGATGCAGGAATTTTGGAATAATAATTAGTAGGGACCATATAATATCTTTTTGAAATAATAATTAGTGTGAGCATGGATAGCTTCTTAGAACATTTTTCAATAGGTTGAATGGTCTCACTTGATTGAGAGCCTTCTGGAGATGTGTTCAACATTTTTCAATTGAGCATGGATAGCTTCTTAGAACTGTATAAGAGAGGACCATGCTCTAGCTATGCCACCAGGCAACCATACTCTGATACCATGATAAAATATTAGAACTGTATAAAAGAGGACACAAACACAGTCACTCCCATGAAGCCTCCTTCCCTTTTTTTTATATTAATTCAAAAATTAAATTACTTATTATTTTCGGATGCCTCAATTCATGAGCAGCACACCCTCATATATTCCTTTGATTGATAATTTATCCTGCCTTAAACATCATATTTCTAAGTATATAAATATTGCCTAAATAACGTATTTCCATTACCTCATTATTTCCTTAGTCCAAGATTAGCTAAATATTACATTCAAGGTAAACAAATATTCTATCTTGTAATCCGCTAAATCTTATGCCTTGTTCGTCACTCTTATTCTAATTTTATGTGAGTCATGTTAATGTGTCATGGTGTATATTCGGACACATTCTCTCATATATATATATGTTAGATATAGTTTGTAAAATTATTGTTCTCAAATTACGTTATGATCTTATCATGGGTACCATAAATAATTTGAAAGAATATTGGGCAATATTTGAAAGACTGGATAGAGTGCTAGGCACGGAGCAATTTGGACTCAGATGTACACACATGCATAGTAAACCACCTACAGAGAATATATAGCAATTATGATAATTGAATGGATAATTGAATTGATTAAGGTTAATTCAGGTTAATTTTGGAATGTAGTTTAATTGGATACTCTTTTCAACTTGAATTCATCTAGATAATCGAATAGAATAAGTTGGTACTCATATATGTGTTATGATTATCATAGAAACCAAGATATGGCCCATATATTCATAAGATCCAAGAAGTGGTCCTAAATGTCAATTATTGGAAAGAATCAAGAGACATTAATTGATCCCACGTGAACAAACCATGCAAAGACATTAATTGGCATTCTCATATATATGCTAGATATATTAGTTTGTAAAATTATTGATCTCAAATTACGTTCTGATTTAAGAAATTGTTTGATATATGTTACAGAACACACCTATTTTTTTTTTTTTTTTTTGCGTGAATCGTGCCCGTAGGCAATAGCTTTATTAATCACAACTTTCATAGGAGATTACATTTGATATAAAAACCTTCCTATAAGAACACACCTATTCGATCGGCAATATTTGAAATATTAGATGCTAGCCACAGGGCAAGTAGGAGTCAGATGGACACACAAGTATACGTAAACCACCTGCTGAGAATATATATGTAGTGATCATGATAAGTGAATAGATTGTGCGCTTGCAACCTTTCTTTTATGATGACAACGTGATTTCACATCACAAGTATTACAAGAGAATGTACTGCCTAACCCTAGGGACAACAGGTGTAAATTCGGCTTAATACATCCAACAATGTGCACACACTGCTAATCCAACTATTAGACCAGAGGAACATGATATATTGATGTTAGTCCCGACGACAAAGGAGGAAATAATGATAAATTGCTTGGCCCTGATGGGATGATGGCAAGGTTTCTCCAACCTACCTATTGGAACCTTTATAGGGTTTTTAGTTAATTGACACCAACTGACCGGTTGTCAAGTTATATTATTCTCACTCCAAAAATTGATGAGCCCACAACACCAAAAGACTATTGATCGATCACAGTCAGTAACGTGATTTACATATTGCTAATGAAGATAGTGGTAACAAGACTCTAACCCTACATGGAAACAAATATTTTCAAACAACGAAACGGTATTTTTGAAGGGGTGTGTTGTCGTTATTAATAAATTATCCACCATTATCGCTTCTTAAATACTTAATTCTCTTGCCAAACTGTTTTTCTACCATATTATAAAATCCCTTAAAGATATTTGCCACCTCATCTTTTTCTTTCATCAAATAAATCCAAGTCATGTGAGTACAATCGTCAATAAACAAAACAAACCATTTATAATCAAGAATTGAGTTTATCGGGAATGACCCCCACATATCCCTTAAAGTCATGGAGCTTCTACCAACAAACAGTGAATAACATAAACTTCATAATGAGAAAGTTGCAAATCATGATAGATTATGGGTACATGTTTTAGGCTAAATACTTTCCTAGTTTTCAATTCAAACCAAAAACACTACATTTACCAATATCCCAAAAACTCTAAATAAAAAAAATAAAAAATACAACATATATGGAAAACACTACATTTACAAATATAAATAACATTTACAATTAATTACATTATACAAATTGTTACATAAACAATATTTACGTAGACCATAGATCTAAGACTTTATACATTCACATGAACAATGCCTAAGAAAAAGTATGACAAAGAAATACAAAATAAAAACTTAGAAAAAAAAAAACTTAAACTCAAGTTTTGAGACTCTTTCCTTTGTTTTGTTAGCCCTAAAATTGCAGTTTTGGCTTTTGGGCACTAGATTGTAAGCCTCCTCCCAAACTTTCCATATTGGAATTGATGATTGAAATCGGACACTTGAGCGAAAAGTTACGACTGTTTAAAGTTTCTTTGTCACCAATCGCCTTCTCGGTTAATATATCGTCTCCTTTGTCTTACCCCTCATCTTAACCTCGCCTATTTAGAAGAGATGTCTCAAAGAAATACATGTATATGAAACGATTGAGAAATTATAGAAATGCCTTAGAAATAACTTAAAAAAAGTAGATAACAATGCAGTATAACCCAAATGCATGAATCGATAAAGTGAAAATGTTTGTGTTTCTTTCATCACACATAGAAAATACAATAAAACTGTGTATGATTACAAGCATGATTTCTTTCCAAAAATCCTAGGCAATATTCATAAACGGTTAGTAGAAAAAAAAATGTATTATTTCTAGTAGGACAGTGCATTTTATAAACGGTTGATATAAAGAAACTGCGTACAATTGTTGGTGCACGATTGTTTCAATACAAATGACCAGAACAAAACAAAAAACGAAAAGCTTGGAGCCCAGTGTTCACGTGACTCTGTCTCACATTTCATGATCAAACAGTATCCTTCATGATCAAACAGTATCCTAGATACTATACATTTTGGGTAAAACAACAAAAAAAGAAAAATACAATATACTGACTGTACAGAGAAAAAGAGAGAAAGGTACATACTGCCAAACTTGCGCATCTCCCATTTAAACCGACAACCATACCGCACGAACAATGAAAAGAAAAAGAAATAAAAAAAACCCCGCACGTACAACACAAACATGATCTTCTATGGCTATGCTCGTGTGACAAACATATCGAAACATTGAATTAAATACAATGTTGTGCCTTTGCTGAAAGTTGTACGGACTAGATCGTAGGCTGGTTAAGGACGATTCTTTTATTCTTAAGTTTTGCACGTGTACACAATATTCATATATAATATGTGAACAGATCTAAACAGATGATGATTTTAATTATTTATGTTTATATATCCTATATTGCAAAGGCAATACAGATGATGAAAACCAGTCTTTGTTTTAGTGACAAGGCAATATTTTTTATGTGGGAGGTAACATATTCGAAATCCGAAAGATGCAATTCTTTATGAATATTAAATAGTTTGATGGCTTGATTTCGAACTTTTACTCATATATTCCAAAAAAAAGAAAAGAGTATATAATTATACTAGAGCTGAGTATATATAGTACATGGCCTACATATATTTATTCACTGCTACAACTTTGCTTATAAACCGATTGAATACAACGCCAGTATAGTCTAAATATCTAAGCCCGGTTCAATCTCTGTACATACACCAAACAGGATATATAGCCGCAAGAAATTGTAAAGAAGAAGAAGAGAAAACAGAGAGAGTTTCTGCAGCAAAATCTATAATTAACTTGTTATTCTTGTACACTTCAAACACAAATACAAAAGCTGATTATATAGCTTCACATACACAAAACTGACTACCTAAATTTAGAACTTTTGACTCCCTAAATTAACTATCAGCTCTTCTATTTTAGCTACTGTTACAAATAAATAATGCTAAATATAGCCCCACTAACATTAAATAACTACCCACTTATATTTCTGCTACAACAAATCTAAATATAGCTTAAATATGTCTAAAGCACTTCTAATCTAATTTTGACCTTCAACAGTTTGTGTTTCAACACCAGTAGGATAAGATATTGATGCAACTAAAGTGTTGTCCTTTACAAGAACTTCAATTTCTGTTCCGAACCCCATGACATCTCGTACGGAAGGTTTTGCCTTTTACCACTACATAGATTTATAGCCTATCAATTATATTTCATGCAAGTACTTTAACTATTATTTAATAATGTATCAAGAACCATAAACATTTAAAGTAATTTACTATACGGTGAAACATACGTCAAGTCTAATCATATTTTAATATTTTATAAAATATGATCTGAATGATATCAATCATGCCTATAATATTGAATTTTAAATTTAAACTTTATTCATTTTAAAACTGGTCAAGGTTGTGAAATATTATCAAATATATGATATCCATTTGTAATTAGTTATCAATCAAGTGATGATTCAGATTGCTATTCTCCAAAAATATCTATTGCCACAATGAGTTGGCAGATTATTTGGCGGGTATAGGTAGAAAGGAGAGGTTAGCATATTTGGGTTTCACTTATCCTGTTACGTTAAGAAAATTTTTATAATAGAAAAATAATAATAATAATGAGAATGTTTAAAACATAATAAAAAAATATATATATATATTTTGTTGTTGAACTAGGAGTTGAAGATTAAAACAATTATAACATAACATTAGTCTGAAATTTCGAAACAGTCAGACTTAATCAAATCTTGAAATTTATACCTTACATAAATTAAAGATTTATTAAGAAATATGGAGATTTTTATATACATATCTATATATGTATATTCTTCTTTTAGTAATATCAAACAAGTGGAGGGTCTATTTTGAAAAATGTCCAAAATGCATGTAAACAATTCAACCCTCTCTCTCCCTTCGTTGCTCCCTTGTGTGTTTGCTGCCAAAAGAAAGAGAAGGAGAGATCATCTCTTCTCTCTCAAAAATCCACCAAGAAACCTTGAGAAATTGAAGAAAAGAATGGAAATTGTTGAGAATCTCTCATTCTAGTGGCCATCTAGCTTCCCCATTGGTACTCCCTTTCTCTCCTCTCTCATCAAAAATCTGAATTTTATCTCTATTGCTAGGGTTTTGCTCAAATCTGAAATGTTTGTATAAATGATGAGTAATCTATCTCAATTATGCTTCTAGGTTTTTAATTTAGTGATTCTCTTCTCAATTCTATCTTAATCTTGATTTTCTATCTAGGCTTTGGTTCAAATCCGAAAATTAGATAAATATTTTGATTTGTCTAGTCTAATCCAACAAACAAAGGTGTTGATTGGTAAGTTCTTCTCTCACTCTCTTAATATCTGAAATTAATTTGGTGTTGATCTCTTTTCTTTGTTCCCTCTTTTGTGTATGGTGATAGTTAAACAAAGTCATAATATTTTTGAGGAAGTGCTAATATTGTCTCTGAAAGGCTTAATATTTATTGAGTATGGTGATAATTAAACAAAGTCATAATATTTTTGAGGAAGTGCTAATATTGTCTCCGAAAGGCTTAATATTTATTGAGTATGGTGATAATTAAACAAAGTCATAATATTTTTGAGGAAGTGCTAATATTGTCTCCGAAAGGCTTAATATTTATTGTGTATGGTGATAATTAAACAAAGTCATAATATTTTGATGAAGTGCTAATATTGTCTTCGAAAGGCTTGATCACTTATTCCAAAATGGATTATCTTAAGGAAAGTATATAGAAAATAATATCACTCAAGTAAGCATATCAATCGTCGAATAAATATTGAATTAAGTATATATGTTAATATAGGTGTAGGCTCGGTTGAGCAAGATTTTGCGGGATCTTTCGAGACGTCCGAACTATAAGTGCGAGATACGCTTTTCATAACCAGGTGCGGGGTTTCTGGACTTGTTTGATATTTTATATTCAGAATTAAACTGTGTTTCGATTGACATGTTGATTATTGATTGAATTGCATTATCGGATTGTGTTGCATATGCATTGCATTGCCCAAATAAGTGAAACTTGAATTGTTTTATCTGATTGATTTGCATGCTGGTATGGTTATTAATTGTGTTGATCTGAATGATCTGATTTTGAAATTAAAGTCACCGTGCTTCATATCACCATTGGTTGGTGGATATGGTATTATTGTTATCCACCGTGATGACGTTACCCAGGGGGTGAAATCGGATTTGTCAAAGTCTCTGCAGAGACTTTGATGCCCAGTGTTCTAAAGCTTTAGATCGTCTGGCCCTCGGCAGTTCCCAGTACCGGTTGGGACGAGAGGTAAGTGACTTTGTATTATGATTGTGGTTATATGTGACTTGTGCATCAGAGGCATTACCCAGGGGGTAATGCATTTGGATGGTCAATTTGCTTTATATGGATTTTCTGGATGTGAATTGAAACCAGACTTTTAATTAAACGGTTAGGCCTGTAACTACAGATGAGTGTCATGAGAAAAGGTTTTACCTGGCGCAGCCGTCTGTAGGTGTCTGTAACCCTACAGATGAGAGGGAACGAATTGGGGTCCAGATTGGTGGAACATTTGTAGTTACTACCAGATATTCTGAAACCGAGTTAAACCAAATATTGTGTGATTGAATTTCATCTTGACAATTCTGAATTGTGATTTCATTTGGATGTATGTTGTTGGATTTATGCATTCTTGTTTATATATGGTTATAAACTGATAGGAGCTTTATTTGTGTTTTATTTTTGAATATAATCTGTGATTGCAAGTCCAGGAACGATTTGTGGCAATTTATCGCACTGAGAATTTATTTCTCATCCCCTCTTTTGGGTAAATTTTTCAGGTGCTGGTTCGGCTGATCCGGGAGAGGCACGAGGTCGGTAGGCCCTGGTTTCACCGCTGCCTAGCTTGTCTGGTATTGTGACATTAGAGATTATGTATATAGTTATGTTTTGGTTATATATATATATTCTCTATGTCATTTTGTGATGCGTATCCATCGAGATACGGGTTTTGTATACTGTAACCTGACCAGCTGGGATTTGTGATCTGTTTATGTTATTTATTGGTTTTGTTTGCGCGTTATGTTTTACTTTCTATCATATCGTAATTGCCTAGTAGGTATACGGGCAACCGTATGCCTACGGCAGGAGCATCTGTCACGCCTCGTGGGCCTCGGGGTGTGACATATCCTCTATTCAAAATGTAATCTCATAATCTCTGTAACTCTGGATTCTGGTATCAATGAAAATTGCTTAAGGGCGTGTTTGAAGCAAAAAAAAAACATATCTATTGCCAGGAGCATTCTTAGTACGAACTAATTTACAAACAAAACCTTGCTTCCACTTGTCACATTCTTGATTTGGTCCTTCCATCATGAAAGGGCAGCCGCTTAATTTATTGGATGGAAAATATATGCCGACTTTGCCTGTTCATTTTTATAGATATATATCCCATACAGTATCTTTTATTGTACTTCCTTTACTTGCACCTAAAACATATATATTTTTCTCCACAGCCCGGCCTGTAGCCTGCAGGCCAGTGTACCCAAGCTAACTCTGGCCAGGACCATTCTACTTTATCCTTAGTAAAGGACAATGTAGCAAATTGAAGATTTTGTCGTTGTGCATGTTCAGATTAATTATTGCCATCCATTAAACTATTATATATTTTCATTTTCCAGTACTAGAATGAGAATGTGTTTTATACGTCCATATATGCAGGTACCTCGATGGTTACTTAACCACGCACCGATGATGAAAGGGCAACATCTCCGTTAGTGTGACACACTTCTTTTATGCACGGAAAATGTCCAAATAGGATGCAAATGTATTAAAGAACACTTAGAGCGTGTTCGGCAGACGGACGGGAATAAGAATAAGAATGGGATTGCAAAATTTTTGAACTAAATTTTACTGTTCACGTGGGAAAAAAAAATTCAGTCTGAGTGAATTTTTTTTTTCCCACGTGAACAGTAAAATCCGAACACGCCCTTACGGAGTTAGGTATCTGACATGACGTGACTTTTTTGCAATTATTTTTAATTATATTTCCTGAACGTCGATATGGAAATAAAATTATTTAAGTACCAATGGATCATGTTTGGATGGAGTAAAGTTAATAAGGATTAAATTGCTTACTCCATCTTATTCATATTTTACATCTTGTTTGGTAGTTTAATGTCATGGATTAAATAAATCCATATCAAAGAGTAAGATGTTGAGAAATGAACTTATGTCTATAATAGTGATCCTACAGGTGGAGTAAGTGTGTAGTAAGTTAATTTATCTTGAGAGATGAAGTAACTTACTTCAGATTAACTCACCTCTTTCTACATCTTACTCCTATATTACTCTTTGTTTGCCTCCTTCTGCGTGAACTAGGGTCTACTTCACCTCTTACTCCACAACAAAACATGGCATGGGTATGAATTTAAAACACGAGCTGCTGAAAATAATATTACCGACTTTAAAAGACATATATTTTAAATTTTAATCTATTATATATATCATACCAGTCTCTAAAATACAGATATTGTATCTATATACAAAGCCACGCACATCTGAAATAAATAAGTTAAGACAACAATATTCTATTAAAACAAAACATATATAAATAGTACCACATCGAATCACAAAATAAGGCTATCTTACAAGTTGAGTTATATCATTGCTAATATTAAGTAGACTTTACTTATCTAGCACCTAACAAAACACAGAGGAATCCAAATTAAAATTTTATTTGTTCTATCCTTTCTAAATATATATTGTCTAATGCTTTTGTACTTGAACATACAAATCTTCAGAAATTCCGATTCCTTTGAGCAGTCAATCAAAGTGTATACAAATCTTGATGCAATATACAATACTTGGCCTTAACTATCCCAAGATTTGTACTTATTGGAAATACTGTAGTCATCGATAACCAATTCATGAGATCATAACGTGTACTAAAAATAATCAAGTGAGATAAAAATTTATTTGCATTTAAAAATACGGGATGTAAATATAAGTATTTTTGACACATATTTGTCCCACCTTTCCTCATAGGGAGCGGGGTGTATCTCATGAAAAATCAGATCAAATTCAGTATGGTGTCCCGTCTAAACCGCTATATTTAGTGTTGAGAATATTTGTGCGAAAAATTAAATTATAATTATGTTACGTAAGTAAATTTGGTCCGATGAATATTTATGAGAAGAGAGAGAAAGAAAAGAGAGAAATAACAAGGAGAGAGATAGGCACAAAAAGAAATGATGACATGGTGAATTTAGATAATTGAAGATAAAACTTATCGAAGTGATGACATGTGTCTCATGCATAATTTTGTAAATAAATTCATTGGATTTTATTTCATATTTAATGAGTAGCTAATTTACACTATACCCCATATATTATTAGAAATATATTGGTTTTTAAATAATATGTTTTCAAATAACATGATGCTATAATAAATAACTACGAAAAAAGTCGCATCATGTCGGATCGAGTATGCTTTAGTCAATTTGAGTTCATTTGGACATTTTTCATGAATAAAACAAATGCATCATAGTATAGAAATGCATCATATTAAGATAGTTAACAATTTCACTAACCACAAAAAAATGAATCATCGTCGCATAAAACACACATTCAAGTGGTGGAGTTTAGAAATATATAATAGTCAAATGGATGGCAACAATTAATCTGACATAACGACAATATCCTCAATTAGCTACATTGTCCTTTACTAAGGTTAAAGTAAAATGGGCCTGGCCAGGGTTAGCTTGGGGACACCAGTGAATAGTAAGAGTGAGACTTATGGTGCAAGGTACACCTGCAGGATACAGACCGCGCTGTGGAGAAAAATATATATATTTTGGTGCAAGTAGAGAAAGTAAATAAAAGATACTGTATCGGATATGTTTGTACTTAATAATGTTTGGAGAAGAGCAATCTGAATCATCACTTGTGATAACTAATTATAAACGGGGATCATTTCATAATATTTAAAAACCTTAACCATTTTTAAAATGAGGTTCAAATACCTCTATTTTTTGTGCCTCCATCATGCCTCCATTTACAAGAACTTTAATAACTCCAAATTTAAAACTTAAAAGTCAAAATAAAACCGTTGGATATGATCTACATCATTTTATATATGTACGTGTAAAAATTTATAAATTGCAACATTGTTTTGGTTGTAAAAACGTACTAATATGGATCATTTCTAGACATTGATTTTTCAAATAATAGATTCACATAAAAATAAAATTGAGGCATGGTGGAGACAAAAAAAATGGAGGCATTTAAACCCTCCTCTTTTAAAAATGCATAAAGCTTAAATTTAAAATTCCATAAAAACAAAATTTAAAGTTCCTGTAAAGGCCACACCTTACTTGCATCAATGTCTTATCCTACTAGTATTAGCCCCAACATTTTCTTAATCCCAAATAAAAATTTAGTTATTCATTTAGTAAAGTTTTAATGAATGATATGTACCTGCTACAAGTTGACAGTGATGCATTTCTTGTCTGATGTCCGAGTCGTTTATCTTACATATCGTTCATTGTTATTGATATGTGATTGTGTCATCTTTTTCAATCCTAATAAATCATTGTTCCGAGACAATAGTCGGACCATCATAAGGAGTCTAATCACACTGGTTATCTATAGGATGGAATATGGTACCCCATTTTTGTGCTACAGTCAGGAAACCACCATGATGTGAGAGGATAATATATCAGTGAATTGGGGCTTTTGATATGTACATTCAACCGTATTGTCATCTTTGATGATTACCTTGTAACCCAAATGCTTGCGGAGAAATATACATACACCGTACTAACTCTCGTTGTATTCAATCCGACTGAAATCTCATTTTTAATATACTCCAAAGTATGTTCAGCTGTAGCAGTGTGACGCGGTGCATATTGAAGAAATATCCTATTCATATTCGATGAACGTAAACTATGATCACATCAAATCCAATTTGATCAAGAAGTTGTATATACAACTTGAAATTTGATCCACATAATTGAAGGGCATGGGACAGTCTTCAAAAACAATTAAATAATTTTTACTACGTTTGCTTGATCCACATAATTGAATGGTCCAGTCTTCTAAACAATTAAACATTTTTTTTTCTTTTACTGCATGAGAATTAAGATTTTCTTGATTAACCAAAACTAGAATTAATAGTGTTTTTATTATTTCCAAGGAGAGGCTTTTATTTTGTTTACTTTAAATATGTTCAGGGGCTTTGTTTGAAAGGCAGTGAGTAATAGAAAATGAATAGAAAAATTTGTTAATTTGTTGTTTTGTTTTATTTGTGACTCTTTACTCTTCGCTATTACTATTTAACTGGTATGTGAACTCAATGGGTAAGATCGTAATGGAACCGCTTTACGTCACACAGCGAATGAACTTGAACTTGGTAGGTTATGTTGAAATAAGTATCCAAAAATAGAATTATGTGTTAATTGATTGTGTACTAAAAATAGAAAACTGGTTTGTCAAGTAAACCAGATTTAGTATCTCAATATTTAGATTAAGTTAGTGGGTGTTTTATATATGGAAAGTACTTGTAATAGGTTTATTGGCTGAGGTGGGTTAGTTGTTTCCAAAATTAGATTTGTGTGGTGCTTAAATACAGCACTTGTAATAGAGATCAGGGTATTCGGAAATAGAGGAATTCCAGAAATAAGAAAATTGTTGAAAGCAGAAATTCTCTGGTGTTGTCTCTGTTTTTTTTTACCAAAGTTTCCAACAGGTTATGTATTAT
This sequence comes from Carex rostrata, assembly GCA_964058875.1. Lineage (NCBI taxonomy): Eukaryota > Viridiplantae > Streptophyta > Magnoliopsida > Poales > Cyperaceae > Carex > Carex rostrata. The sequence continues at coordinate 3,709,701 of CAXKVT010000056.1, forward strand.
ACTCACCCGTAGTATAATTATACTCGATATTTTCTTTTGCAATAGAGGAATTATAAACATAAATAATTAAAATCATCATCTGTTGATATCTGTTCACATATTATGAATTTTTCAGGATAAACCTGCAAAAATGAAGAATAAGAGGACCGTAACCAGCCTGCGATCTAGTACTCCATACAACTTTCAGTGGAGCGCGCAACATTGTATTTAATTCAGAGTTTCAATATGTTTGTCACACGAGCTTAGCCAAAAAAGATTATGTGTTGTGTTGCGTTGTTCGTGCGGTGTCGTTGTCGGTTCTGGGAAGATGTGCATGTTTGGCAGTATGTACCTTTCTTTCTTTTTTCTGTACTCTGTACAGTCAGTAAATTGCATTTTTCCTTTTTGTTTTTTTTGCCAATTTGTACGAGATACTGTTTGATCATGAAATATAAGATAGAGTTACGTGATCAATGGGCTCCAAGCTTTTCCTTTTTGTTTTGTCGTATCAGTAGTATAAAAACGTTAATCATTCATACAAGGATGTGACATTTTTTCAGTAAATCCATGTAAAATAATGGCGCGTTCGAAAATGAGCACCAATTAATATATAGACCCAGTTAATTAAAATATTATGTGTATAAATATCCTTCAATATTCATATATGGTTATTTGTTAAAAATCAGTGTACGATTGAAACAATTGTATACGGTTTTATATTAATTAAATGTGTATTAATGTGCTTCAATAATTGTACGCAATTTTTTATACCATGTATGAAATACTCTGCAGGATTTTTTGAAAAAAGTATTACTTGTAATCCTATTAAGTTTTCTTTCTATCAACAGGAGAGGAAGAAGCTTCAAAAGGACATAACTTTTCACTGGAGTCCAATTTCAACATTGTTCATTTAAATAAATGTCTGATTTTGAACTCTTGTACCATATTTTTTCTTAGGCATTGTTTATGTAAATGTATAAACTCTTAGAACTAGGATCTTAAAATATTGTTCATGTAAAAATTTGTGTGTAATGTAATTGTAAATATTGTTTATTGAAATTTAGTGTTTCGGTATATTGATAAATGTAGTGTTTTGTTTGATTTAGATCTAGGGTTTTATTGTCAATTTGTTTTGTAAAAAAATATGAATTATACACGGGATTTTTTAATTAAACCTATGGTAAAAACCTGTTGAATTGCCCCTGATATGTTTATCCTAAAAGGTTCCAATAGGTAATTTGGAGAAACCTTGCCATCATGCCATCAGGGCCAAGCGATTTATCCGGGTCTATGCGGAATAATTTGCATTATTTCCTCCTCTGATGGGACTACCATCAATATATCATCTTCCTCTGGTCTAATAGTTGGGTTGGCAGTTTAGTTGTTGGATGTATTAAGTCGGACTCAAACCTGTTGTTCCTTGGGTTGGCAGTTTAGTTGTTGGATGTATTAAGTCTAGATGAATTCAAGTTTAAAAGAGTTTCCAATTAAACTACTTTCCTAAATTAACCTAAATTAACCTTATTCAATTCAATTATCATGATCTCTATATATTCTCTGCAAGTGGTTTACTATGCATTTGCACCATGCCTAGCACTCTATCTAGTCTTTCAAATATTGCCCAGTAGGTTTTTTCTGTAACGTATATATGAAATAATTATTTATTGTACCCAAGATTAATATTTCATAACGTAATTTGAGATCAATAATTTTACAAACTAGATCTAACATATATACGAGAGAATGTGTCGGAATATACAACATGAGTCACAGAAGATTCGAACGAGGCAGAAGATTTATTTACTTTCAATGTAATATTTAGGTAATCTTGATTAAGAAAATAATGAGGTAAAAAAAATATTTTATTTAGGCTATATGTATCTGCTAGGAATATGATGTTTATGGAATGATATATTAGCAATCAAAGGGATATATGAGGGTGTGCTGCTCATTTATTGAGGCATCCGAAAATAATATGTAATTCAATTTTGAAGTAATAAAAAAAGGGAGGGAAGGAATTGTGTTTGAGTCATCACGTATATACAAATATTAGAAATGAGCTCATTTCCATCTCTTACAAATGATCGACTTGAAAATATTCGAGCACAAATATTACAAATGTGCTCCTTTAATTCCTCTCTTGAGCAAATCTATACTCATGTCAGACAAGCGTGTAAAAACGAAGAATAAAAGAACCGTACATCCTTAACAAGCCTGCGATCTAGTCCATATAACTTTCGGCGGAGCGGGAAACATTGTATTTAATTCAGAGTTTCAACATGTTTGTCACACGAGAATAGCCAAAGAAGAACATGTTTGTGTTGTTCGTGCAATGTGGTGGTCGGTTCTGCACGGAGACAGGTATTGTCGGCGCAGATTGTAGATAATTCAAGGGAGGTGCACGTTTGGCAGTACATGCAGTCAGTATATTGTATTTTTCCTTCTTGTTTTTTTGCCAATTTGTACGAGATACTGTTTGATCATGAAATGTGAGATAGAGTCACGTGAACACTGGGCTCCATGTTTCCCCTTTTTTGTTTAGTCGTGTCATTTTGTTAAATATGCTGATTATACACACTACGCCATATATGGATGTGAGAAATTTCTATAAATCCGTGTATAAATGCACTCTAACATTTATATATAGCTGTTTATTAAAAAACCCATGTACGATTAGAAACAATTGTACATGATTATATTTCAATTAATCTTGTATGAATGTGCTCCAACAATTATACAAGATTTCTTTATACTAACCGTGTACGAAATTTTTTGCAAGATTATTTAGAAAAAAATAATTCTACTTGTAATCATACACAGTTTTGTTTTACCAACTGTATATGAATATTCTGTAAGATTTTTCAGGAAAAAAAATAATGCTTGTAATCACACTCCATTTTATTTTATGATCAATGTATGATGAAAGAAACACATAATTTTTTACGTCATCGATTCACGCTTTTAGGTTATAATGCATATATGTTTAGCCTTCCTAAGGCATTTCTATCATTTCTAAAGTATCTCTTCCATTTACATGTATTTCTCTGAGATATCTCTTCTAAATAGGTGAGACTAGAGCAAGAGGTAAGGCAAAGGAGATGATATATTCACCGAGAAGGGCATTGGCGACGAAGAAACTTTAAACGGGTATAACTTTTCGCTCGAGTGTCCGATTTCAGCGATCAATCCCAATATAGAAAGCTTGCAAGGAGCTTGCAAAGAGTATCAAAAATTCAATGTAAGTTTTGATTAAGTTTTTATCTTTTTTTTTTTTTTTTTGTACTCTTTTACATACTTTTTCTTTGGCATTGTTCACGTAAATGTATAAAGTCTCCGTTTTAGGTTCTTAGAATGTTGTTAATGTAACAATTTATGTCATGTAATTGTAAATGTTGTTTAAAATATATTTTTTTTAAATTTAGTATTTTTGTATATTAAATATATATTTTTTAAATTTAGTATTTTTGTATATTGGTAAATGTGTTTTTCAGTTTGAGTTCGAAAGTAGGTTTCATTTGTATTTTAATTAAATATGAATTAGACATGGTATTTAAATTAGAACCGTGTATGATTGGTATTTTCATACACAATTTTAACTTTAAAAAAATGTATGAATGATTTTGCAAAAAAAATTGGTGTTGTTTAATTATGGAAAAACGTAAACGGATCTACAACCGTATACAAATTACTGATATTTTTGTATACGATGCGTGCGGACATGGTTGTCGAACCTGGAACAAACCCATTTTTAAACTGTGTACAGGCAAGCCATTTCTAGTAGTGTATTGTTACATATGTTGATAATTTTTTCTCAATATAATTTAGTGTAATTGTAGAGGATTGTTTAGTTTCATATAATTTAATGTAATTGTAGACAATGTCACGACCCCGCCGCCAAGTCAGAGATCGCGACAAGAGAGGCACCCTCGCATCCATCCTTCGTCCTGGCAACCTACGTTGCAACAAATATAACAAACAGAAACAATACGGAGTCAGCTACAAAGCTCAGTAACCAGTTATTTAACGACGCGCTTCTCTATAATTGGCTTAATTAAACAACCATTCAAATAGACTAGATTAATCCATACAATTTCAAATCAAATTATGAATACATATTTAATGGGCAATAGCATTTGGGTCTGGGTTATGAGTAAAACAAGTCACACAGTATCCATATCATTTCCTTTCACACAATCATATCATTTCTCAAATTCTCAAAACACACGATCATATCATTTCACAAATTAAATGCAAACCTCAAACTCGCTATCCCGTTAAATATGCATCATAATCCAATACCCAAATCAATCATCCGATTCAACCACGCAAATTGAAAACACAGATTATAGAGAAGTCCGGTTACCTGATAGTGAATATTTCAGAATTTCAAATCGAACTGCAACGACTGTTTAGAATCAATGCGACGTAGCCGGAATTTCAATCGGACAAGAGTCAATATTATATATATATTTTTTTTTCTCTCTATTTCTGTCTCTCTTTTTCTCATATCTCTAATTTTTACTTTGTCATCCTAATCCGATAGAAATAAAATTGACCCTTTAAATGTTTGAACAAACGGTGGTAAAAAAAAATATGGCAACACAAGGTTAGGCCGCGTGGCCTTAGTGATAATTAAAAGGAGTTTAAGAAATGTTGAATGGAATTTAGGCAAGAGAACCACGTTGCTTAGAATGCCACATCTTCTCCTCTCTTTTTTTTTCCTTCAAAGTTTAAATTTACACATTTTATAAATAAACCCTTAAATTTGTATAATTATAAATAAGTACAAAATAAGTTCATAAAAATTTATAAAAATTACGGGATGTTACAGACAAATTGTTTAATTGAGTTTAAGTTTCGATTTTTTTCTGAATTTTTTGGGTTTATTGTTTAGGGTTAGAGTTAACAATTTATGCTTTAATTTAAATAAATTTTGTAATTGTTGTTAAATAGTTTGTGTTTGGTAATTTACGGTTAGGGTTTAGGATATCTGTTGTAACATCCTTTATTGTGCAATGATTGAAGCGCACCATTGGAAAAAATAGAATCAGTATCGGTTATATACAGATATCAATATCGGTTCACAACCGATCCTGATGAGGGCGACACAGATACCAAACAAATCTGTATCGGTTGTTACAACCGATGCAGATAGGTACTAATCTGCATCGGTTCTAATTAACAACCGACACAGTTCTATTTTGTAAATTAGATTTTTTTAAATTCAGGAAAAACTATCAGAATCGATTGTACTGTACAACCGATACAGATGTATATTTCAAATTATATTTTTTAAATTCAGAAAATAGAGTATCAGCATCGGTTCTGACTTAAAAACCGATACTGATTTGTATTTTAATTCAGAAAATAACTATCAGCATCGGTTCTTAAGTAAGAACCGATGCTGATACTCAATTGAATTTTTAAAAAATATTTTTTATTAAATGGCCAGCTTCCATATTTATTTAGCTGACCGAAATTTCAAATTATCACAAATCCTAAATTATCAATAAAGCACATTCTAAATTAATTTTCAATAAAACACATCCTAAATTAATTATCAATAAAACACATCCTAAATTAATTATATATCATACACATCCTAACTTATTACAAAAAATTCATGTTCCTAACTTCCTCTCGTCTTAATTTCTTTCCGCAAGGCTTTGGCCCACATTTGGCGAAAGTCGGCCAAGCGTTGTAACGTATATTTAGGCCCTCTTCCTCGTTAAACTTCTCCTTGATTGCATTAGGCCCTCTTCCTCATTTCTTAGCCGAGGCTGTCTGACTATTGCTTTCCATATCTGAATTTGCAAATAGGTTAACAATATAACAAGTATCATTCTATATTTGCAATTTCTAACAATTTCTAATCCTCACAAAGATTTCAACAGTTTCACCATAAATCCCCAAAAATTACAAACAAGTCCCTAATCCTCACAAAGAAAACCATCCTTAACTTGTAACTTTATCGTTCCAAGTTCAAATAAATCCAAACCAACTTCAAACCAATTCAAATTAAATCAACAAATAAAACCAAACCAATTATCTTTAGGTTTTTATCCACTAACTATCACCTTTATGCTTCTTGTCTAACAATTTCTCACTACCATCTATAATGATACACACATTCACAATTATTTAAGCATATACAAGTATCTAAAGGGATCTAAGCATATACAAGTATCACAACAATTAAATTTGCAACAATTATTTACCCAAATTAATTACCCAAATATGTAAACCAATTATTTACCCAAATTAATCTAACAATTACTTTGGTTTGGTGTCTAAACCAATTAATTACCCAAATTAATCTAAACCAATTATTTACACAAATTAAGTTCCATATCTAATTCGGTTTGGTTTCTAATTCGGTTTGGTTTGGTTTCTAAAAAAATTAAGTTTCATATCTAATTCGATTTAGTTTCTAAACAATTATCTAACAATACCCAAATTAAGTTCCATAACAATACCCGAATTGGTACCCGTTTCTCACATTTCTTCAAATTCAATTAGATTTGGTTTCTAATTCGATTTGGTTTCTAAAAAAATTAAGTTCCATAACAATACCCGAATTGGTACCCGTTTCTCACATTTCTTCAAATTCAATTTCTAATAACTCCATAATATGAATTTAGAGATCTTACTCGACTTGAGAGGGAGGGGTTTGAGAGGGAGAGGGCGGCGAAGCCAACGAGCCGACAAAGCCAACGAGATGGAGCCAACGGAGGAGAAGGAGAGCAAAGGTCACGGCGGGGTTACGGAGCCAACAAGATGGAGCCAACGGAGGAGAAGGAGACCAAAGATCACGGAGGAGGAGGAGGAGGGGTTACGGAGGAGGAGGAGGAGGAGAGCAAAGGTCACGGCAGAAGGGTTTTAGTAGGAAAGAAAGAGGTCGCGGTGGAGGCTTAAGAAAATAATTTGAATTTCGCTAAGGAAGGGGAGGGTTTGTAGAGAACTATCTGCATCGGTTCCTAGCTTAAGAACCGATGCTAATACAAATCAAAATCGGTTCTTAAGCTAGGAACCGATGCTGATAGTGATATATATTTAAAATAATGCGGATTACTATCAGCATCGGTTCTTAAGCTAGGAACCGATGCTGATAGTGTTTTTTTATTTTTGAATGTGTATGTCATTTTAAATATAAAAAAATGATGTTTATGTGTTATTTTATATTTTTGTATTTCAAAATTTTAAAAAAATGATTTTTAAGGGTTATTTTTTATTTTTGAATGTGTATGTCATTTTAAATATAAAAAAAATGATGTTTATGTTTTATTTTATATTTTTGTATTTCAAAATTTTAAAAAAAGGATTTTTATGTGTTATTTTTTATTTTTGAATGTGTATGTCATTTTAAATATAAAAAAATGATGTTTATGTGTTATTTTATATTTTTGTATTTTAAATTTTAAAAAAAGGATTTTTATGTGTTATTTTATAATTTTGAATATAGAGGCTAAGCCTATCAGCATCGGTTCTTAGATAGGAACCGATGCTGATAGTACTATATATTAAAAATTATATATTTAAAATTATGTGGATTACTATCAGCATCGGTTCTTAAGTTAGGAACCGATGCTGATAGTGCTATTTATTTAAAATTGTGCTTTTTATTTTTGAATATGTATGTTATTTTAAAATATTAAAAAAAGGATGTTTATGTGTTATTTTATATTTTTGTATTTTAAAATTTAAAAAAAATGATTTTTATGTGTTATTTTATATTTTTGAATGTGTATGTCATTTTAAATATAAAAAAAACATGTTTATATTTTGATAAATGTGTGGAGGTTTTATATTTTGTATGTGTATGTTATTTTAAAAAATAAAAAAGGGATGTTTATGTGTTATTTTATATTTTATAAATAAACTTGAAAATTATTTTGAAAAATTATTTAGTATAATTATTAGTTTATAAATTACTTTAGTACATAAGCTATTTTAAAAATTACTTATAAAATAAAATAAAATAAGCTACTAAATAAGCTACTACATAAGCTACTAAAATAATAACCTTTAAAATTTAAAAGTAAGCTAATAAATTACATATAACATGAAAAAAAATAAGCTACAAGAAGTGTTGAAGAATAACTTGCATGCTTCTCATCGTCGGGTGTTTCAATGCATTCTGAAAAAAAAAACCCGTACCTTTTTTGTCAGCAATATTAAAGATTATTAACTCACATTTTTATATTTTTTGATATACCAATATTAAATGTATGACATACCAATATTATGACTTGCCAATGGAAACTTCTTCAACCCATTCTCCTTCATCATGATCGATGCGCATGTGACCTGTTTCATTGAAAATCGTTGTTTTTCAGACAAATCTGGACCATAAAAAAATAGTAAACAATTTCCAAAAAATGTAAAATTTGGTCTCCAAACACATATTAATATGGAGAACAATATGAATGGTTCGGATCGACCGTTAGTATTTTGAAAACTCAAATATTGAGCCGTAGCACGGGAGGCCTCTATGCAACCCATAGCATATTAGCCAAATACTATATAACATATATATGATGCATGCTAGGGTATATATGGGTATATATCAAAAGCTCAAATATAGCATGCATGTGCAAATATAGTTATATCAAAAATTCATATATATCATGAATTTGCTCATCTTCACATATAAAGAAAAACTTAAAATATAAAAATGTATTAAAACCTAAAAGATAGATTAGGGTTTATAAAATGGGCCGAATTAGAACCTAAATTGTGCTAAATCTAACATCAAACTTGAGAAAAGAGATGATTAATCAATTAATGAACCTGAGAACGAAGAGTGAGATAGCTGATCAATGCCCAGTAAGATAGCTGCTGCGCCAAGCAATGGAGGAAGAAGAAAGAAAAATGATTCTGTGAAGAATCAGACTTCGGGATAAAGCTAAATATGAACTATCAGCATCGGTTCTAAGCTTAAAACCGATGCTGATACTATCAGCATCAGTTCTAAGCTTAGAACCGATGCTGATACTTTACAATCAGAATCGGTTCTAAACTTAGAACCGATGCTGATACTATCAGCATCGGTTCTAAGGTTAGAACTGATGCTGATAGTGCATGTGCTGTGCTTTCATTAGCTTTTAGTATCGGTTTTAGTGATAGAACCGATTCAGGTAGGTATTAGTATCGGCTGGTTAGTACACCCGATCCAGATAAGCCGATCCTGATTCCTGTTTTTCCACTAGTGGCGGGCGCCATTTTTGTTGCCGAGAAAACCTTCCTATTCCTAGGATTGCACAAACATCACAAGATGTTGCAAATGAGGTAATATGGTGTGCATCTTTAATCTCCTGCATATTGTTAGTAAAATCTAGGGGGGAGTCTGTTAACATGAAGCATAAATTGCGCGGCATACCATATGTCTCGGTAGCCCCTCATGCACTGCTATCCATAGGAAAGTTCTAACTCGAGGTAAAATCCCTTTTCGTGTCTAAATTTTCTTCCTCGTCGTATTCTTCGTCTCTTCATACACAAGTGTAGTAAGAATTGTTCCCCTAAACCTCTCATACCCGTCTTCGTATCTTCATACACAACTGTAGTAAGGCCCCTTTGCTACTTTTCCACGCAGGTCATTTGCCTTTGAGCCTTATCTTGAATGGATTGTACCACCTGAGATCCTATTAGTCATTGTATGTACTCATTTTTCCACTGTTATAAATTGTGATCAAATCAATCGGGCCTAATAGCTTTCTCTGTAAGAATATTATGTGGCCCAAAATAAAACATTAATGGGCTGGTTTAAATGGGCTGATTATGAAGCGTGATTAAATAGACTCAATGAAGAAAGCATAGCGTTTTGGCTTAATTAGGAGTGCACTATTAATTGGACGGGTGCATATCTGTATGTGCTTGGCAAGATGCATATCTGTATGTGCTTGGCAAGATACAATGTATCTCATAAAAGATTTGATTAAAAGGTGCCTAATTAAAAGGTGCGTTGATATATTGATTACAGATACATACATGCGCTATCTGATTAAAATGGCTTAATTAAAGGTGGTGCGCACTATTAAAGGTTCATGCATAATAGCATCCTTTGACTCATGCACAAGTCAACAGATTGATTTAATTGGTGCGTTGATTAAAGGACGCTATTATCCAATCTTTTGATTAAAACGGTGCATCTTAATATCCATATCTTACGGCTGTCTATTATTATCCACAGAATTAAAAGGCTGTGCTATCCATCCTTTGCCATATTCATCTCCCCTATAAATATTGCTTTTATGACGGGTATAAGAAACGTGTATTCTAATAGTAAGGTTGATCCTCTCTTCATCTATATTCATAAAGAACAAGTTGTCATTGCTTAGAAAGAGAAAGAGGAGAGAAATCATTTTGCAGTTCTTCTGACGGTTTGCGAAGAACAATTTAAGTGTTGTTCTAAAGAATACTATGGACAAAGGTATGTAATATATTTGATTGATTCTCACGTGGAGATTTTGATTTCTAAGATCTTTGATTTACTTTTGACGATTTTTAATTCCGCTATCAAAACTTTAAAGATGATTAGTTGTACTCATGATAATGATTGTGTGTAAGTAGTTAAGCATGAAATAAAGACTACTATCATTCTCATCCCCTCCCTGCCAACGAGTTTCATCACTAATGATATTTTATCAGGTCTTGTACAGCTCTCCATAATTTTCTAGTTCGCCCTTCTTGTTTCAACCCCATGAAAACCCTTTCCTAGAGAAGTATTTAGCCTTTATAACATGTACCCATAATCTATCTTGATTTGCATCTTTTTCATGATGAAGTTTATGTCATTCACTGTTCTTGTTGGTGGCATCGCCATAGACATATAGACATATAGTAAACTAATATCAGCATTACTAACTATTTCATTAAAGAAAGCTTATCCGCATGCGATAATATAATCATTTTCCATCCCGCTAGCTTGCTATTGATTTTATTAACTAAAATTTTAGGTGTCAGGTCATGTTTTATCTTTTTATGTGTAATGAACACTCAAATACATCGCTCATTGTCCCTGCCTCTTTAACTCATAGCTCCCCCACAACGCGTTCCTTACAAAGTATGGAACACTCCATACTAAACCAAATTATTTATTTTTTGAGTTTATAACAAACTCGAGTTTCTATCCAAAACAACCAGAATTTGCTTGTACTCACATACCTCTTTTTTTATATAAAAGTGGGTAACCCCCATTTGTTTCATAGTATAACAAAATATAGTTCTTACAATAAGCAATAGAATATAGGTCCATTGTACAAAATATAGAAACATCAACAATAGAACAATATAGAAGCTACATTTAGTTGAGGACCAAAAGCTTGACAGCTACCTACTAAAACTAAGATAGAGTTTAAGCAAGTTCATAAGGAACAAAAGAACATCAAATAATAGCCACATCTTAGATCTCAATATATAACATGTGGAGCAAGACTCTCTAGTGAAGCTAGCATAAGAAGAAGAGCCAAGAGAATAAGCAGAAGAAGAGACAGGTGAAGCATAAGCATCTGAATCAAAGGGTACCATACTGGTATCATCAGCAGCCTCAACTCTGTCTCTCAGGTATGCTGACAAACTCACATACCTCTTGAAGTGTGGCTTGTCTCATAATCATGATCAGGTCATCATCATAAATAACATTGGTCAATTTCGGTGCTGTTCTTGCAAGCTGAACTCTAGTGATTGGTCCTCTATTTAGGGAAATTTGAATATGTTTGTTAGTGAATTCCATTGGTAATATAAACAGATAGGGGGATGATGGACAACCATGTCTGAGTCTTCTATTCGGGATTATAAATTCATCTCCACTTTTATTTACAATAATTGTAATTTGGCTCGATGTCATAGAAGAGATAATGAGGTGTATCAGTTTGGTTGGAGTATTGACCACATGCATTGACACTGAAACAAATTGCCATCGTATTGTATCAAAGGCCTAACTGATATTGGTTTTCAGTATGAAGGTTTTATCTGCGTATGTTGGGGCATTAAATGAGTATATAAGCTCCCTTATTAAAACTTTGTTGTTTGCAATATTCGTCACCTTCAAAACTGTCTAGTTTGTTGAAAATAATTTTTTTCATGCAGGGTTGTGGTCACGTTACTGACTGTGATCGATCGATAGGCTTTTCGCGTTGTGGGCTCATCAACTTTTGGAATGAGAATAATATAACTTGACAACCGGTCAGTTGGTGTTAATTAACCCCAGAGTAAAACTTGTTGAATTGGACCCAATATGTTAATGCTATAAAGGTTCCAATAGCTAATTTGGAGAAACCTTGACATTATCCCATCAGTGAGAAGCGATTTATCCGGGCCTATGCGGAATAATTTCATTATTTCCTCCTGTGTTGGAACTGCCATCAATATATCATGTTCCTCTGGTCTAATAGTTGGGTTAGCAGTGTGTTCACATTGATGGATATATTGAGCCAAATTCACACCTGTTATCCCTTGCTTCAGGCAGTACAATCTCTTGTAAAACTGTGATGTGAAATCACGTGGTCATAAAAGAAAGATTGTTCTATGAGAGTGCACAACTGTATTGTTCTATGAGAGTTTCAGGTACTAGATTGTTCTATGATGTGAAATCCCTTGCTTCTTATGTTACAATCTCTTGTAAAGTGCACAACTGTATTGTTCTATGAGAGTTTCAGGTACTAGATTTATTCTATTCGATTATCTGTTCAATTATCTATTCAGTTATCATGATCACTACATATTCTCGGCAGGTGGTTTACATATATAATTGTGTGTCCATCTGACTCCAACTTGCCCTGTGGCTAGCACTCTATCTAATATTTCAAATATTGCCGAATAGGTGTGTTCTATGACATATATATCAAATCATTACTTATTGTACCAAAGATAAGATTATAACATAATTTGAGATCAATAATTTTACAAACTAGATCTAGCATTTATACGAGAATGCCAAGTCTTTGCATGGTTTGTTCACGTGGGATCAATGTATCTTGGTTTTCTCTTTAATAATTGACATGTAGGACCAGTTCTTGGATTTTATCAATATATGGGCCATATCTTAGTTTCTATGATCATCAAAACACACATTTGAGTACCAACTTTATGTTATTCGATTATCGAGATGAATTCAAGTTGATAAGAGTTTCCAATTAAAGTACTTAATTTCCTAAATTAACCTAACTTAACCTTGTTGAATTTAATTATCTATTCTATTATCATGATCGCTATATATTCTCTGCAGGTGGTTTACTATGCACGTGTGTACATCTGAGTCCTATGTTACACCATACCTAGCACTCTATCTAGTCTTTCAAATATTGCCGAATAGGTGTGTTGTGTTACATAAATATCAAATAATTATTTATTAATTGTACCCAAGGTTAGAACATAACATAATTTGAGATAAATAATTTTATCAAAAATAATTATTTGCATTGTTTGTTCACATGGGTGTTGGAACCTTATTGTTACACATAAATAGTTCAATTCAATACGCCACTATTGATCTTCCTATGCCAAAATGGCCATCATGCAAAATTCATTAATTCTTAGGGAGTAGACGCAATACCTGATTCCATTAGCGTCTTTATGCAAAGCTTCTCTCAAAAGCGGTTGATGAACTTGTGAGACAGCCGCAAGAAAACCTTTGTGTCGATGTAGAGGTTGAAGCATCAGCGGCCTCCTTAGTGATAGGATGAAGCTTTCCAAAGCTACAAGACTGCCCTTGTGAGATCGTATTCACAATTCCTCAATGATCTCACCTATCTATTCTTTAATGGGGAGAAGTAGAGAATGCTACAGGGTAAGATCGTAAACCAAGCAATGATCTCCCCTATCTATTCCTCAATGAGATCGTATTCACAATTCCTCAATGATCTCACCTATCTCGACATATTGCCAAACTCTAACCCTAAACCAATTTTCTGGTCACATGCCAACTTAAAAAAAGGACGTGCATCAAAAAATGTGCAACTGCATCAAAATCAGTGCAGTAGCTGGAGAATCAGTTTTCTTAATTGCAAATTTCAGAATCAGTCCATCAATGATTTAATATTTGCCTAAATTATTCTACACATTTGTGGACCACATCCTAATTAATATAGTAATTGTCTATTTCCTTATTTGCTCAATTTAATTGACAACCATATATGATAGTAAACAATACATAATTATATTACATATATGCTCAATGTTGGCATTAAATCCAACGAGGTTGGCAATAAATCTAATAATGGGATGGATGTCTCTTGGGTTTTTTTCGAATAATTGATATTTAGGACCACATCTTGGATTTTATGAATATGGGCCATTTCTTGGTTTCTAATTATCAAAGCACTATATTTTTTAGGTTTCTTCTTAACTAAAAAGAATATTTAGAACTGGATCGATGTCTCTTGGTTTTCTTTCGAATAATTGACATTTAGGACAACTTCTTGGATCTTATGAAATGGGCCATATCTTGGTTTCGATGATCATCAAAGCACCATCTTTTTTAGGTTTATAATTAACTAGTAAGAATATTTACAAGTTCTAGTAGCAAAACTTTTATAATCATTTTAACTAAGTTCAAAATTTTAGCATTAGCAGTAACAATTAATTCATAGCAACTCAAAATAACACCGCCCAATTAATTCATAGCAACTCAAAATAACACCGCCCAAAAAGCAGGCTATAGCTGTAACAGATATATTGTCCAGGACCGTTCCTGACTGTCATGAACCATCAGTTTGACATACTTCTATATTTTGACCATAGCTTCTACATACGGCACTAATACACAAATATAGTCTTCTAATAGATAAATGACTCTAAATAATTTCCTGTAGCTAAAGACCAACACGATAGAAGAACTATTCAATGTTCTATCGGTATGGAACCCATTACCAATAGAAGGGCGGCCATTTTTATTAATAACCCAAAAATAATAATTATTTACCAAAATATCCACAATTTTTGAGAAATTTCAAATCTAACCAAACCGCCAGGATTCCTGGCGGTCCAGTTCTATAGCCAACCGCTAGAGACACTTGCGGTCCGCTAGGGACCAGACCGCTGGTATCCCTGGTGGTCCACTAGCTGTCCTACAAAACCAGCATTTTCTCTCTCCAGCACACACTGCAAAGAAGGAGAAAGAAAGAGCGCAGGCGATTGTTTGGGCGATTTCAGACGATTTTCTAGGCGACTAAATCTACAGGTAATTTTTTTTTCATTCCTTTGTAATTATTTTATAATTAGTCTATGTTTACTGTACAATTAGTCTATGTTTGTGGTTCTGTTGAACAGGATGGACAATAACGAAAGAGGTACTCATGCTGTCAAATGTCACTGTAATGCAATACTTCTTTTGAAAAGAGTTGGTGTCAAATATCCCATTGAAAATCCACCCCTTTCAGACGATGACTTTGTTGAAAATCCATATGGATATGGTCTGAAAAAAAAAAATTAATGAAGACCCTCCAACCCCAGACTTTGTTCCATGTACTTATACTAGTAAGGCGAGCACATCGTCGGGTGTCACCAATCAGAAGCCAGCGGCTAAGAATACTGTTGTTAAGAATCCGGCTACTAAGAAGTCAGTTGGTAAGAAGCCGACTGCTAAGAAATAGGATTTTAAATTCGTCAATTTAGTTTTTCCATTGTGAGATGTTTCTTAATGTATTTTATCATCTTGTCAGACAATTTATCATTTATCTCCGAATTAATTATTGAATATGCTAGATAATATAACTGTAGTTCTAAAGTAGTCTAACATAGTCTAACAAGTAAAATTCACGAATACAATTAAAGTTCAATGATACAACTGAAGTTCACCAATATTCATAACTTAGTTCAAACCAAACAGAATAAGTTCACCCAAGCAAAATAATAAGTTCATCTTACGACGTCGGAATAAACCCAATAGACGAGAAGATTTTCTGGTGCCAGCTGCAGGTGCGGCAGTACTTGTAGACCCTTGGCTACTAGATGATTGGGTCGCAAGAGGTGGTTGTGTTCTACCAGTTGCTTCAGCAACAACTCTCGCATTTTCTCTTTCATTGTGTTCGTTTATGGCATCTGAACATAACAACAGAATTCAGTTATTAATATAATAAAATCATAAATTAATTCCGAAAAATGCTACATACCTGCCCTGCGCCTGTCAAAAACGGAACGGCGAGCCTGATTTCCCGATGGCCTCCTACCACCCATCTCGTCCATGGTCATTATAGCACGTTTGTGTCTCCTCCTCCGACATACACAGGCCACTCATGCTGGTTGGGATAAGAATGAAAAGATCCACCCCAAGTAGAAGCAAGGTAATCGGTACGATACATGTCAGCGACATAGTGATCCTCGCAGAAGTTTCTCACTCGACATACCGCCATCACGTGACTACAAGGTATTTGTGTTAGTTGGGGTCCTTGGCATGTACAGGTCACCTCTCTTACCTCTCCGAATTGCACTACGTACTTGAAAGCCCTCTTCACAAACTCCATAGTGCCATCTGGTCTACGGCTGGAAGGAACGTACTCATTTGGATTGTGCACTTCGAATTCTGTACCATCATTACCCATCGGGATCACGGTCATAGTTGCACCTTTGTCCCTGTATTTTCTTAGTTTCTCCTCCACCCTTGTTGAAAATGACTGGTTCATCTTTATTAATTCTGCGGCCTTAGCACGCCGTTCCTGAAACCAGGTATTTAACTTGTAGAAAGTGTCTTCTACAACTGCAGCCACAGGCAACGTGTTGCATACACAACCTGTGCACACACTCGCCAGTATGTGTTGACCAACCGTATTCTTCACGACCTCTCCACAACCTGTTATATTTTGGGATTACATGTATGTATTTGTGTCTGACGGCCATAGCCACCGCCTTGATGCTCATCGATGGGTCCAACTTAATGTCTGCCTCAATTGCATCGGCAATTAGTGATGCTGTCAGATTTGAATGGTCTGTCCTTGTGGACGCAGACTTGCATGTATGAGGTGGTTCACACTTTTTAATTATCCATGTTTCCCCCGAACCCGCAGGGGTTGCATAAAGGCGAAACTCGCAACGAGGGGCATTTTTGCATATCACAACCAATCTTTTTGATTCCCTTCTTTGTAATATACATTCCCAGTTGCCGTGAACATGAGTCTCATGGATTTTCTTTACAAGTTCATCTATGTTGGTATAAAGTTGCCCTGGGGCAAGTTCACGATTGTATACAACACGAGGACCAAAGAAACTAATGTCAGCCTCTTCAAAAGCTGTGGTATCGTTGAATGTGGCGACCGGATGCCTATTCCCCCGACCTCTGATTGGGAATTTTTCTTCCCTGGACAAACCTGGTACATTTGCATCACCATCTGATAAGTCATCAGATTCCAAAATTCCTTGGTATTCATCTCTATTTTCCATTTCTCTTTCCGGTATGGCATCAATAGCATCAACATCAATATTAGTATCATTTCGATTAACGGATAACTGTACCATTACTGACTCTGGTATAGCTGGAAATGTAGGGATTATGGGTGCCTGTCTGGGTGGTGGTGGTGGTGGTACAACTTCAGTAAACTCAAGGGAGTTATGGTACCGCGGGTTGTCATAACAGGGACTGTGGTACCCCTGGTTGTCATGAGGGGAGTGGTGGTACCCCTGGCTGTCATGAGGGGAGTGGTGGTATCCTTGGCTGTCATAAGCCGAATTGTCATAATCTGAAGGTCCAGGAGGGGGAGCCCTAGAAGGTCTAGCTGTTAGATATGTGTTCTAAAAGTTATCTTATGTTGATCACTTTTACATGTTATGTTTATGAATTGGATGCTACATGCATTTTGTTCCATGAAATTTTTGTTTATCTATAGAAGTGTTCAAGAAGATGCTCTTGGTCTTGAACCATAGAACTCTATATGATGATAAACATAAATCTCTAAAATGTTCACAGACTTGGTTATTAGCATCGAACACTAATATACCATGATAAGTTTGTCATGTTGATTAAAGTACATTGTAGTTCTATAAATGTTGATAAAGGCTTATCGTTTAATAACATGAGTATATGAAAGGTTTCATATATTGAACAGACCTAACGAATAAAAATATTATATGGGTTATGTTAGTGTCATTAATATTTTCATTGTCTCAGAATTCTAAGATATGAGATGTATTTCTTTTTCACATGAGAAATATATAATGTAATTAGTATTAAAAGCTGCTTATCATAAGTGGTGATAAAAATATTAGTTCCTTGTATATAACTTGTGCGGGAGAAAGTTATATGTCAATAGTATCATTGCCCCTCATTTATAATGAGTGATGATATTTTGTGGGCCCCTTGGTAAAGTAGAATTATAATGCATGCAATATAACTGAAGTGCAGTTATATATTTATATAATTTACTTATGAGACCAAGAAACGAATATAATACAAAGATGACACGGTCCGACTTTGTATATTATTCATAATTATCATGTGGCAAGGAATAGACACAAGTAATGTTATTTGTAACGTTACTTTAAAGGATCATGTATTGTAAAAATAATACTTTACATCTATGTTATTTGGGTAACTATAATGTATAGCTAGAATACCGCTTATAGTTTATGGTAATAAAATGTTTTATGCCATTGCCAACATAACACAGATCCTCCATATAGGTCACACCAACTGAACGAGAAACAAGAAAGATATTTTATTTATATGATGTATATTGTTTCATATGACATGAAATAATATATATGTGATAAATAAATATCATGACTGCTTAGAACGAAGATAAATTTATGAGAAGTGTGCATGTATATTATTTGGTATAATATGGTACATATTTTATAGTATAATATACATGACACATAATTAATAATGTGCAAAACATTGTTATAACATAAATTTATTAAAACCCAAAATGAATATGAGTTGAGGCTGGTACTGTAGCGCGCACTGTAGCAGCGGCTAGGGTTGTCTCTTTTATTAAAGAGAATTATACTAGGAAGGTTACACAATGGAAACCCTATTATATTTGTATATAAGGAGAGGTAGAGAAGGTATTCAATAAGTAAGCAAGCAAGAAATTTTCTGAAAATTTATTTCCTTCTCTTCCTCTCCCTCCTAGCCGCCATCCCCATTCCTCTCATATTATTGGTTTCTCTAATGAGAAATTATTAGAAGAACAAGAAGGGTTATTAACTAGGTTCTAAGCTTAGATTAGATTAAGATATCTAGCAAGGTCTTTCTAATCCTTGTTTAGTTCAAGGTGAACACTAGGAGGCCGTTTCGACAAACGAAGGTATCCAAGAGATCTAGAAGAGAATTCGACTTCTCTCTATTTACCAAATTGACATTTGGTAGAGGTATATCCAAATCACTTTTAGTAAATAGATTTGTGCTTAATGAAAGAGTAGATATCCATTTGCATTCATTTGAATTGCTTTAATATAATTAGCATAATAAAGTAGATCCGTAGATGCTTGTAAGAAGGTTAAAAATTTTGAATTTAGTGCTTTGCCGCATCATGAAATCCTTCAATTGGTATCAGAGCTTTGGCTATTTATGATGCTAATTAGAACATTTTAATTATGTGATTTAATCCATAAGTGCCTAGTTAATCTATCTCTTGCAAAATGGTGCAGTTTTATTTTCATGTTTGAAGTCCTTTTGATTTAAATTGCTAAAAGAATTTTTGGTATGTTATTTTTGGTAGTTCTAAAATTCTAATGTTTATTTAGGATGTTTAGAACAGAAAGAAAATATAAATCTAGGGTTTTATTCGGATTTATATAGCAATACAAAATTAACAAAAAAAACGGAACAGCAGAAAAATTCCAGCAAGCAGTTCCAGATTTGTCTGAAATTAAAATCATTATTACTGGAGTTTGGCTACACAGAATTTTTAGTTCTTTATATCAAATTAAAGATCTTTGAGTCTAGTTTTCAGAAAGTATAATTTCGCTTCACAAAAATATTTCATATTTTTCGGAAAAATTAAAAAGGCAGAGACTGCGCAGCAGCTCTTGCTCACTGCTTGGATGGGTGGCATTTTGCTACGTTGCTCCAAATTATTTTTGCAAATTCTACTTTACTAGATCTCATTAATATGATATAAAAGTGGTGAAAAATTAATTTTTTAATTGTTTGGAAGTTAAAATTTTAATTAAGTTATATGGGCCAATTAAGGAATAATTAGTCAATTTATGGTTTCTAAATATTTTGTATGATATTTAAATGCTTAAATTGATTCATATAAATCTTAGAAATAATTTAGATTTATTTCTAAATTTTGGAAAGTCATTTTTGGAATTAAATGATTTTCTATTAAGTAATTGACTAAGAAAGGCATGTAGATATCACTATAACGGTTTATTTCTTTAAATGATTAAAGAGTTGCTTTATAAACCATAGCATGTGATATTTATTAACTGAAAATTATAAATCATTTTTTTGGGATTTAAATGATTTAGTGAACCATATTTGCTTGAGATAAATGAATTAACTAGAAGGTATAAAATGTGCATATGTATGCAATTCTACTGTAACTTTGTTTTGTAGGAAAACAAAGTGGGTTTGTATGTCTCTCAATCAATGCCTTGTGTGATGTAATGAATGCTTATGTGAATGCTTGTAACGCGGCCTTTGGTGCCCCATGATATTAATTAATTAGATTAATAAGGCAAGTTGTATAGAAAGCCTTCATTTGTTTACATCATATGCATGGTAAAGATGAGAGGGGTAGTTAAATACTTGCACTAGCCAATTTTATTTTGAAATAGGATTCAATAATAAAAGTTGGGAGGTTGCATATTTATTTTATGCAATATACATGTTCATCCAATGGTGCAAGAGATGCAAGTGTGAAGGATGAAGAAGATGGCGCATGAGACATACAAACTCACGACCTTTGTGTTGTGAATTATAACATGTGCTTGAATATTATTTATGATGAAATATTTAGAATAGGTATGGATGGATGATTACATGACCTACCAAATAAAATATTGAATTATAAATATAGTCCCATGAAAAATTAAGTAATTTTTTCTTCTCATTTTATTTCACCTTAAGCTATAGATTGAATTTAGCATGAGTGTTTCTTCAATCTATGGAAATCATGGAATGTGTTAGGATACATTATCAGGCCATTGATAGATCATGTGTGAGGCACTTGATTTATTTTATGGAGATAATTTAACCTAACATGTTGACTAAATAAGATGAGTTTTCTTAACAAGAAATCAAGATCTAGGCTTGATTCTTGGGAAAGAGAGTTTGCTAAGAAAATGATTTCTTAGTAAACGACAAGAGTCATAAAGTTAAGGAAGCGGAAATATTTCCTTAAAGGTTATGATTAGTAAACGATTACTTACCTTGAGTTTATAAATCGGATGAGTTCGTTTTATAGATGATAGGATCTTGAATTACTACATTAAGGGACAATTTTATAATGTAGTACGAGTTTTTCTTAAAACTCACTTGTTACATAAACATTAACATCAAAATCTTTAAATGAATTTTGTAGAATGACTGAAAACTTAATGATCTGTATTATAATCAAAAAGTGTATTCTAGATAATGATGGTTCTAATTCCATGGAATGAGAACTTAAGATCAGTCTCATATTAAGACAAGAGGACTTCTCATATGTGTTGAAGAAAAATATACCAACACTAGGAGATAATGCCACTCAAGATGAGAAGGCTGCTAAGGAGAAATTTCGTAAGAATGAATTTGTTGTGTAAGGAATCATACTTAGGAGTATGGCAAGTAAACTTCGAAGGAAGTAATTCGAGTGCGCTCCTAAGAACATGATCGCACAATTCTCCAAGATGTTCCTTGATAGCGCTTAGCGCTACAAGATCACTCTATCGTTCACTGGTTGCAAGATGGTGGAAATGACTTCCACCAACTCGCACATGCTCAAAATGATGAGTTACCTCAAGAAATTGGAGAAGCTTAGAGCACCAATTCTTGCTGACATAGTTAAGAATATCATCCTTGGATGGTTGCCTACCTCTTACAAGGATTTCATCATGCACCTTCATATGCATGAAAAAGCATCGAGCCTTGGTGAGTTCCATCAAAGTCTCAAGCAACTGGAGGTTAAACAAGAACAAGGAAAAGAGTGGGAGAAACATCTTAGCAGTTTTTTTTTTTTTAGTGGAGTAATAAGATCAATAAGAAAGAAAAAGGCAAGAAAACTGTCTTTGTTATTGAGATTAACTTAACCACATCTATTCATGATTAGGTAATTGATACCAAATCATGTGCTCATATTTGTTTAATATATAAGCACTAAGAGATAGAAAGACTCTCAAGAGGAGAAGTCGTGTTGAAGGTGGAAAATGGTGCAAGCGTTATATCGATTGCAATAGGATTCCTTAACCTTCATTTATCTAGTGGTTTAGTTATAATTTTAAACAATATTTATTATGCGTGCTATCTATTTTGTAAGAATATTATATCTGTGTCATGTTTGGACATAGAGGGCTATAATATTTCTATTTAAAACTCATGTTGGAGTTTGTCAAATGATGGTATAATTTGTGCAAATGCCTTTATTCGTAATGGTTTGTATTTGCTTAAATTGAATGATAAATATGTCTTAAATATCAATAACAAAGGGCTCAAGATGTCTCATGAGAATGAGACTCTCTTATGGCACTATCGCCTTGGTCATATAAACAAGAAACGCATTAAGAAATTACAAGAGTTCAATCTTCTCGGTCTCCTTGATTGCAATGCAATTGAGACATGCGAACCTTGTTTAATTAGAAAAATGACCAAAGCACCTTTCAAGAAGAAAGGTACAAGGGCAAAGGACTTGTTGGAATTGATACATTACGATGTATGTGGTCCAATGAGCATAAGTGCAAGAGATGGTTACGAGTACTTCATTACCTTCATGAATGGTTATAGCTATTATGGCTATTTTTATCTTATGAAGAACAAAAGTGAAGCCTTTGGAAAGTTCAAAGAATTCAAGAATGAAGTAGAGAACCAACTAGATAAGAGAATTAAAGCTTTACGAACCGATCGTGGAGGAGAATACTTGAGTAATGAATTTGGCACATACTTGAAGGAGTATGGTATCATACCACAACTCACTCCACCCGGTACACCTCAATGGAATGATGTATCTGAAAGGATAAATCAAACATTGCTTGATATGGTTTGATCAATGATGTGCCAAACTGAATTGCCTCTTTATCTTTGGGGATATGCACTCCATACTGCGGCTTACACACTAAACTTAGTTCCATCTAAATCCGTCGAGAAAACTCCTTACGAGTTAGGGTTAGGAAAGGCTCCTAACTTATCATTTCTCAAGATTTGGGGATGCGAGGCTTACGTCAAACGTTTGATGTCAACCAAACTAGAACCCAAAGCGAATAAGTGCTTCTTTATTGGTTATCCTAAAGAAACAAAAGGATACTACTTTTGGCACAAGTCAACAAATAGGATACTTGTTGAAAAAATGTGCAATATTTTAGAGAAGGAATTTCTCCAAAGATTGAAAAGTAGTGGGAGTAGTGTAACACTTGAAGAAACTCAAGAGACACTACAAGATCATGAGGATCAAGATATCCCAACCATGGTTCCTATGGCTAGTGGGAGCATGTATGAACGAGTTCCTCAAACGATTTAGGAAGAGGTTCATATATCACCACTAAGTGTTCAACCAATGCAAGTTGAGCTTGAACATATTCCACAAGAAATTGAGGATGTTCAAGAGGTTCAAGAGGAACCGCAAGAACACCAAATGCCACAGGAATATGGAAGGTCAATAAGGCTAAGAAAGAAGCCTGATTTCTATCTAGGCCTTTACGAAATTTCAGTAATGGATACTAAAGATCTGTTGACCTTCCACGAAGCAATGAATAAAGATGACTCCCAATCATGGTATGAAGCCATGAAATCCAAAATGTAATCCATGTATAACAACCAAGTTTGGGACTTGGTAGATCTAGCTCAAGGAAAGAAAGCCATTCAAAACGAATGAGTTTTCAAAAGGAAGATAGACATGGATAGCAACATGGCGACTTACAAAGCTAGACTCGTTGCAAAATGATTTAGTCAAGTTCAAGGAATTGATTATGACGAAACCTTTTCACCTGTAGCTATATTTAAGTCCATTCGGATCTTACTGGCCATTGCCGCATTTCATGATTATGAAATATGGCAAATGGATGTCAAAAAGCGTTACTGGATAGGAACTTGGAAGAGGAAGTGTACATGGTACAACCTCAAGGTTTTGAAGATCCAAAGTATGGCAGTAAAGTATGCAAACTTCGAAGATCCATTTATGGATTGAAGCAAGCATCAAGGAGTTGGAACAAACACTTCGATGATGAGGTTAAATACCTTGGATTCATCCAAATCGAAGATGAACCTTGTGTTTACAAGAAGGTTAGTGGGAGCCACATTGTATTCTTAGTCTTATATGTCGATGACATACTCTTGTTTGACAATTTCATACCTCTAATAGAGCAAACAAAAACTTCATTGAAAGATGTTTTCTCAATGAAAGACTTGGGCGAGGCTCAATATATCTTAGGAATAAGGATATATAGAGATAGATCTCAAAGACTCATTGGCTTAAGTCAACGTAATTACATTGACAAAGTGTTAAAAAGATTCAACATGCAGAATTCCAAGAAAGGAAATGTGCCAATGACTCAAGGTGTGACACTTAGCAAGTCTCAACGTGCCACGTCACGTAAAGACATTGAAATCATGAAGGATGTACCATATGATTCCGCCATTGGTTCCATCATGTATGCTATGGTGTGCACACAACCCGATGTCGCATAATATGCTTTAAGTGTGACAAATCGTCACTAAGCCCATGCAGGTCTTGCTCATTGGACCGTTGTTAAGAATATCCTTAAGTACCTCAATAGGACTAAAAGGATAAGTTTCTTATGTATGGAGGTGAGAGGAAGCTAGTTGTAGATAGCTACATCGATGCAAGTTTCCAAACCGATTATGATAACAAGTGATCACAATTAGGGTATGTCTTCATTTCTGAATGGTGGTGTCGTTAGTTGGAGAAGTTTTAAACAATCAACTACGATTGACTCAACCACCCAATCAGAAGTGTTAGCTACCGCTGATATATTTTGTCATTCAATACTTCATTAAGGAAGACAAAATAAGTCTTTAAAGGTGAACACGGATGGTAACATAGCAAATCCGCTAACAAAGCCCTTATCTCAAGCCAAAAGGTGTAGCATTTAGTCACAGTCAATAAAAGTAATTACGATTAGTGTTTGAATTTTGAGGACAAAATTCTTTTTAAGGGGGAAAGGATGTAATATTCCGTTACATCGAGTATTATTTTTATACCGATAAATTTAGGAACAAATAATAATTATATACACGTCTTGAGTTAGGATCACACGTGTGATTGTCCATATAGAAAATATTGTAGGAACTCTCACAAAAATTCAAATAATATCCCATTTAATTTTTAAAATAAATATATTCTTTAGCGGGTCTCAGCAATTATGAAATAAATACAAATCAAATCCTTATTTAAAACCTCGATTTGAGTTACTTCTTTTCGATAACCTCTCGAATTTAGCTTCAGTTGTAATTTTCAGATGGACAACTGTTAGTATTTCAATCACAGATCACTCATATCAATTCGGATTGGAATGAAATTTAATACCTGAAAATATAACTTCATGATCTACAACTTTCGTGTAGAAGACTATCCTAAATTCCAAAAGTAGGATTCTCCATAAAATTGTAAAGTCAGTAAATATTTCAGTTCGGAGACTGCAGACCTTTATCGATCATTTTTATCTTTTCTCCTCACTGGAAATTAGGATTAAGGTGAAACTAATTGCGTTAGAACCGTAACAGAAAAACTTACAACTCTTACATTTTAACTTTCTTCAAATTTCGAACTTATAATTCCAGTTATTTCAATCTTAGAAGACAAACATTAAAACGAAATTCTGTCATGGGCTCAAATCCGAATTTACAATATGTTGGTCCACTAAACTCAAGCCCAAAAATCACAAATCATCTTCTAAACCTAACCCTACCTTATATAAAGCCTCTCCACAGCCACCCCCCTTCTTTTCCCTAACCCTAGCCGCAGCACCTTTTCCCTCATTTCAGATCTAAACCCCTGCTGGACCCAAACCGGCCAGCCAACTTCCGAAGAGAACCACCGCCTATACGTCCGGATTTTGGAGAAGAGATCAACATGAGAGTTGTAGTGCTCGACGATACGGAACCGTGAGCGCTGGATTCATCCCAATCGGAGTCTCGACTGCTGAGAACCGTCCAAAACAGTGACTGCTGCGCCTACCTTTCCTAAACTGCAAATTTCAAGTAATAGAGTTTCAATCATAAATCTCATTTTTCTTAATGATAAAATCTTGACTATTAAGTTGTATTCTTTCTATAATAAACTAAAAATATATTTATTTTGATTATAGATACTCATTATTATTTTAATAAATATTAAATGAATATCGTGATACATCTGAAAACTTGTTCACTTTGATTTGGTTGCTGGATGTATCATCTCAAATTAATAGTTTGACTTGGTTTAAATAGATGTAGTTAAATTATCCTATATGTTTAACATCTTTTCATAGTTTATAATTATTATTTCATTAAACTACATCTAAAAATAGTTGTGGAATGAAGTTTGAAAACAATATATATATTTCCTTGATCAAAGATTTTGGATTCCTAACTTAACAGGTTCTGGATTCTTATATAGCTTATTTAATTTGAATTATAAAAGAGTTATAAAGTGTGAATCAAAATAATCAGTGACCAAAGTTTAAAAATTAGAACTAATAATCTAGGGTTATAATGATAAATATAAAATTTTAGAAAATAAGAATATGTGAACTCAAATCTTATTAATTAGAGATATGTTTATTTCTTAGGTTCGACTTTCGAGGAACTGAGAGACGTAGATATCGGTCAAGAATTTACTACGCAAACAGGTGCGGGTTCCTGGTCTTTTTACAAATAATACAAAAAATGCATGGATTGAGGTAAGTAGTCCTTTTTCTTAATCTGGTGGATAAACTGCATGTTGTGAATGTCGAACAATCGTTTGAATTTGTGTAGAATTGCATGATAGGAACTCTTGATGCATGAAATTGAATTGATAGGAATTGAATTGTGAATTTGAGAATGGGGAACTTGAATGAATCGTTTTAAATTGGGGCCGTCCGTGTGAGGCGGCTCTGCATGTGTTTTTGAAAAGCGGGCTGTCCATGTGTGGCAGCCCAGTGTGTGAACAGGACAGAACAGAACAGAACAGAACAGAACGGGTCGCCAAATTCGCGGCGGTTCGCCGGATGGGTCCCCGAAATGGCCCATCTAGAGTGTGATAATCGGGTCGTCCTTGCGTGGTGATTCGCCGGGTTTTCATGTACGGGCATGGATTCCCAGAGTGTGGAATTTTAAAACCTTTTTAAATGAGTTAAAAAGGGGCGGGAATAAAAACTGGTTATTTTAAAGTGATTTGCATATCCGAATTGATAGGGACATGGGGAAAAATTCAAAAACCTTCTTTTTATGTTATTTGGGGAAATTAAATGCATTGATTTGTAAAAGCACCGGGCTGGAACTAAATCCCGCGCTGAGAGTTAGTTCGATCTCTCACCGTACCACCTGTTATGTGGGTTCCAGGAAACGAAGAAGAAAGCATGGAGGAAGGCCGCGGGTGAGGAAACTAGCGGAAGTTGTTAAGATAGCCACTCTCTGTTTATTTTATATTTGTATGAACAATATATTGTGTGGACATGGCAGTGACTGTTTGACTAGCCATGTCTGACATATTGTCCCTTTTCTGTTTGTTTGTGAACTCCATTTATTTTTAAATAAAGTAGCTTGTTGAATGTTTTTATTGATGATGTATGTGATGTGCTTAACGCCTAGCGCATAAATGCGCGGCGGGTTGTCCGGGGGTGTGACAAAAGGCAAAGTCCATTTCAACCTCGTGGGTTTGAAGAAACATGGAGGGTGGACATAGATAGAGTAATGAGTCGAGAGGGCGACCCTAGTCTTAGAGTTTATGCATAAGTGATGCATAAGAGGTAACTTTAAGAACAAGTGGGAGATTGTTAGATATGTGTTCTAAAAGTTATCTTATGTTGATCACTTTTACATGTTATGTTTATGAATTGGATGCTACATGCATTTTGTTCCATGAAATTTTTGTTTATCTATAGAAGTGTTCAAGAAGATGCTCTTGGTCTTGAACCATAGAACTCTATATGATGATAAACATAAATCTCTAAAATGTTCACAGACTTGGTTATTAGCATCGAACACTAATATACCATGATAAGTTTGTCATGTTGATTAAAGTACATTGTAGTTCTATAAATGTTGATAAAGGCTTATCGTTTAATAACATGAGTATATGAAAGGTTTCATATATTGAACAGACCTAACGAATAAAAATATTATATGGGTTATGTTAGTGTCATTAATATTTTCATTGTCTCAGAATTCTAAGATATGAGATGTATTTCTTTTTCACATGAGAAATATATAATGTAATTAGTATCAAAAGCTGCTTATCATAAGTGGTGATAAAAATATTAGTTCCTTGTATATAACTTGTGCGGGAGAAAGTTATATGTCAATAGTATCATTGCCCCTCATTTATAATGAGTGATGATATTTTGTGGGCCCCTTGGTAAAGTAGAATTATAATGCATGCAATATAACTGAAGTGCAGTTATATATTTATATAATTTACTTATGAGACCAAGAAACGAATATAATACAAAGATGACACGGTCCGACTTTGTATATTATTCATAATTATCATGTGGCAAGGAATAGACACAAGTAATGTTATTTGTAACGTTACTTTAAAGGATCATGTATTATAAAAATGATACTTTACATCTATGTTATTTGGGTAACTATAATGTATAGCTAGAATACCGCTTATAGTTTATGGTAATAAAATGTTTTATGCCATTGCCAACATAACACAGATCCTCCATATAGGTCACACCAACTGAACGAGAAACAAGAAAGATATTTTATTTATATGATGTATATTGTTTCATATGACATGAAATAATATATATGTGATAAATAAATATCATGACTGCTTAGAACGAAGATAAATTTATGAGAAGTGTGCATGTATATTATTTGGTATAATATGGTGCATATTTTATAGTATAATATACATGACACATAATTAATAATGTGCAAAACATTGTTATAACATAAATTTATTAAAACCCAAAATGAATATGAGTTGAGGCTGGTACTGTAGTGCGCACTGTAGCAGTTACTGTAGCGCGCACTGTAGCAGCGGCTAGGGTTGTCTCTTTTATTAAAGAGAATTATACTAGGAAGGTTACATAATGGAAACCCTATTATATTTGTATATAAGGAGAGGTAGAGAAGGTATTCAATAAGTAAGCAAGCAAGAAATTTTCTGAAAATTTATTTCCTTCTCTTCCTCTCCCTCCTAGCCGCCATCCCCATTCCTCTCATATTATTGGTTTCTCTAATGAGAAATTATTAGAAGAACAAGAAGGGTTATTAACTAGGTTCTAAGCTTAGATTAGATTAAGATCTCTAGCAAGGTCTTTCTAATCCTTGTTTAGTTCAAGGTGAACACTAGGAGGCCGTTTCGACAAACGAAGGTATCCAAGAGATCTAGAAGAGAATTCGACTTCTCTCTATTTACCAAATTGACATTTGGTAGAGGTATATCCAAATCAATTTTAGTAAATAGATTTGTGCTTAATGAAAGAGTAGATATCCATTTGCATTCATTTGAATTGCTTTAATATAATTAGCATAATAAAGTAGATCCGTAGATGCTTGTAAGAAGGTTAAAATTTTTGAATTTATTGCTTTGCCGCATCATGAAATCCTTGCACATTGTCGGACCTCTTTTCCTTTTTTCAGGCCGAGCCTGCGAGACCTCTTCTTCCATGACAGCTACATTCTCTCCTTCTACATTATCCATCACAGCTACATTCTCTACATTATCCTCACCTGAATGTGTCATCGTTCTTTCTACAATCTACCGAGCGAGCGAGAGGAGTTTAGAGGTTCACCAACTACAGGAGGACAGAGCAAAACACCAACAGTGGCAGCACCAAGAGAGAGGAACCACGGAAAGAGAGAGGAGGAGACGCGTGAGTTTAGGGTTTAGAGGAGACGAAGGGATTTAGAAAAGAAAGTGACCAGGCCGACCCAGCGTGCATTTTATTTCGCGCAAACCATTTATACACGAATATTTAATTAAACATCCGTGAAGGAAGACATTTCTAGACGGTTATTTCATTAATAATCCTTGTATAAATTCTATGCGTTCGCGGAAACAAATTCGCGCCTTGGGAAGTTCGAAATGTAAAGACATATTTTTATGTTTTTTTATATTTTTAAACTTAATTTGCATCTAAACTCAAATATTTATAAATAATAAAATTTCAGAGTTTGAAGCGACGTCGTTCCGACTTCCATTGGATAATTATTTAAAAAGCACATTTTCAGTTTAAATAGCAAATCTTTTAACTTTCTACACGGATGTTTAAGTAAAAAATCGTTTAGAAATGATAGAGAATGTCTCCACGGATATTTCATTAAACGTCCGTGTGCAAATATTTATTAATTTAAAATTCTTAGAAGACGAAACGGCTCTTCAAAATTCTATATAAAACTAGTTCGATCAAGATATTTATATAAATTTTATTTGCAAGTAGAAATGGCCGAAGTCCCTCCGGCCGGCAGTGCTCACCCCTCAAATGTGCCATGGCCATTGCCCTCCGGCTACGTCCCGCCCGAAGAGGTTGATGTTAATTTCGAACTCCCCCCCGGTTTCGAAGTCCCTCCCGGCTATCTCAGGCCTCCTCCCAACTACAGGAGGACATGGCCGTGGCCGCCTTCAAATGTACCACGCCGAAGTCCAAGGGGGCACCCACCACCAAAGCCGTACATAAGGAGGGGCGATCGCTGGATCAGGCCAAAGAGCCCCTGGATTAGGAGGAGGCCGGGGTCGCGCCAGGGCCTTTATGAAGGCATGTTTCATTAATTTAGCTAGCTTTTTTTGTTTTCTTCTTCTGTATTTTGTTTAATCAGTTTTTTTTGTGTTATATGAAGTATTAGCCAGGATCCTTTTTGATGTAATATATTTTGTTTAATTTAATCAACATTTTGTTTTCTATAAATTTTTCTTTTTTGTTAAATAAATGATGCTATCTAAATAATTAATAATGTTAATATGTTATAGATATAAATTAACGTGTTAAATTAAAGTGTTAAAATACCTTTCTACATGGATATTCAATTGAAGTGTTAAAATACATTTCTATTAATAATCTCATATTTATATTAATATTTAAGTAAAGATTAATAAAATATAAACAGACAAAATATAAACAATTAAAATATAGACAAATGAAATATAAATTATTTAATATTAAAAATAAAAATAATCTATTTCTTGGTTTTATTTGAAGATTCATCTTTTTTGTCTTTATTGCTTTCTTGATCTTCTTCATTTTTTTTCTGCTTCTTCCTCGCCCTTCTCTTCTCCTCGTCTTCCTCTTCTCCTTCCTCCTCATCATCTTCTCCAGCAGCCTCTTCCTCTTCCTCCTCTTCCTCTCCCTCCTCTTCTTCTTCATCGTCGTCTTCGTCATCATCTTCTTCTTCTTGGTCATCGTTCTTGCACCCAGGGCAGATCCATGAATTGTATCTCGGATCTCTGCTGCCTTGGTAAGTATTTGAGCAGACGCATAACGGGTGGTATGAGTCTTGACAGTGGTTGCAATGGAACAACCACTCATATTTTCCAACCTCTTGGCACACTGTGCACTGTATGCCTCCAGTGGGTAAGTCGTTTTGTGAGTCGTCTGAGTCTGAACCTTCAGTTTGCTGGAAGAACTCACTCTCAGAACTATTTGAATCGTTAGAGTTTGAGTAGTCACTGTTATTTTGTGAGTCATCGGATGAGTAGGGATCCATTTTTCCTGGGAACAAATTAAAGAAGTAAGTTCAAAAGAATTGTACAATTCAGATTGTTTTGTAATGGAGTTTCTCGGATTATATAGAATTATGAAGTTGTTTTGATCGTCTTCTCAGATAATTACATAGAAAGGCAACTATTCGAATTCCGCGCTTCAAAATAAATGCAACATTTTACAGGATTCATGCATAACGGACGTCTTAATTAAAATAACTATTTCTACACGGACGTTTGATTAAACGTCCGTGTACGATTCTTTCTAATGGTTTTGGTCAATAAATATGGCTCTAATTACTAAAGGGTTAGGGAATGAATATGGTGCCCTTTCAATTTTCTTTTATTTAATAGTCATAAGTTCCAACGATGCAAAAGCCTGCTCATAATTAATACATGTAAAAGAGTAAAAAATCATGAAGGCTCGAATGGAACAAATGATGCTATGTAAATAATTAATTTATAGATATAACTTAGCAGTACAAAATGATGTTATATTTAATTATAAAATAGAAAAAATTTTAGGAAATTAAAAACCTGTATACACAATGTAGGGCTAAAAGTCCGTGTGGAATTCCTTTCTACACGGATTTTTAGTTAAAAGTCTGTGTGCAAAAACCTTTCTACACGGAGTTTTAATTAAAAATCCGTTTAGAAAGGTTTTCCACACTTAATTAAAAGTCTGTGTTGTGCCCTTTCTAAACGGATTTTTTTTGGTACCGAGTGCCCTTTCTAAACAGATTTTTTTTGGTACTTCACGGAATTCGAAAAGACGATCAAAACGGCTCTTCTTAAAGGAAAAGGGGGATGTTCGATGGGTTCTCTCACCATCGGTTCTACTTATCAGATATCTATATTCATAAAATTTATATTTAAAAGGAATAAATAAACAAATAAAATGTAAAATACAAAAACACAGTAAAATATTATCGGTTTACAGTCATCCAAAGATCTCATCAGTAATGCAAATAAACTATGCTTATCTATTCGGCTATTCATCTCTGAAATATTATAAAAGAAATAAATATTATAAATTTTTTTTTCTGGAATATAAATATGAAATTGTTCACGGTTAAACGAAATAAATATTATACATTGGTTTTTTTTTTCTTTTTTTCTTTTTTTCCACTGTTTGAACATTTTCCCATAGTCCTTCACTGTGGTCAGATCTCATGTAATTTGCTTCGTCTTGTTCTTCAGTAGTTGGTACACCCGGGATATAACGGCCTTTTGGATTCATTAGACATATACTGAAATTTTTTATAATTTTTATCACTAATTTCATCTTCCACATCACGTAACATGTCTTCTAGATTTTCAATAAAATCGTATTCTGCATTTTCATCAATATTCACACAATCATCCTCGTTGTAATTAAGTTCAAGTAGATTATCAAAATTTTCGACATTCTCAAAATCATCGTTGGAATGAAGCTCAAAATTATCAACAACTTCTACATTAATATCAACATTGTCTTCCAAAACAAAATTTCTATTGGTAGCACTACATTCCCCAATTTTCTCACCATACATAAACCAACACGTATATCTCTTCTGAAATCCCCGACAAATCAAATGAGCTCTAATTTCTTCCAAGTCCCCAAATCTTTTAAAATTGCTACAATCTCTACAAGGACACAAGATGTCGTTATCCTTTGTCTTCACTCTATAACTCTCGGCACATTTTATGAACTCATCAACGCGAGCCAAATATTCTGCACTATCACGTCGCAATTCGTACATCCAACTTCGATCCATCTGTAAATTAAATTAAAAGAATTATTCCAATTAGTCATGGTGGTCGAGCAACATATATTGTTACAAATTCTTGGCTTACAATCGTAACCCACTCCTCGAATATTATGCCTCATATGTGAACACATTAATTAGCGGGATTTAATTAGTGTTTAAGAAAAATTCGACAACATTTCCCCTTAACTCCCCAAGTATGCGTAAACCACATACTCGTAGGAGCAATAAGGAGAAATGCTGACGAATTTTTCTCAAACACTAATTAAATCCCGCTAATTAATGTGATCACATCCTAAATGAGACACAATATTCAAAGAGCAGTCCCAAACGGGGGACTATCCAAAATTAATCCCTATTAGATTAATTTTGAACGGGCATGGACCTAAAAGCATCAATAGGTCGGTTAGTGGACCACAATACACTAATTATTTACATTACCTAAACAGATCAAGCATGCATGCATTAATAAATAATTGACCTAAATAATTAAGCAATAATAAGTTTCATCGACAACGAGAGAAAAGAGGAAGACTAACCTAGCAGGATAGAGAGAAGAAATGCAAATTAACTTCAAAGATCTCAGCTCCGGTCTGCACAGAAATCAGACCAATTCAATAAGAGAGAGAGAGAGAGAGAGAGAGAGAGAGTATTAATTGATCAAAACAGCGCTGGAAGCCTGCTCGAAAAAGCTTTTTGTAACCCTAAACCTTTCTACACGGACATTTAGCTATAAATGTGGGTAGAAAGTCGAGAGAGCTACACGGACTTTTATATAAACAGCTGTGTAGAATTGTTTTTTACACTATTAATTAAAACGGAAAACCTTTTTTTATTCTACCTTTCTACACGGCGCTTTATTAAACGTCCGTGTAGCATTGTATTTTTTTTTTTTATGTTTTTCGGATAGCAAAACAAACAACTTCCAAAACAGAGGAAGACATTTAAAATCCACAATTCCAAAACATACATAGCAATTTGAACAAAAAATTCAATAACACTAATTTATACAAAAATTACAAATTCCTATTGAGCATTAATTACAAAAGTTAAATCCATATAAACTAAAAAATTCTATTAAGGACTGGAAGCACTGAAATATGAAGGACACTCAGAATCGGATGGAGAGTCGGATGAAGTGTCGGACGAGATCGTCCGACACTTCATCGACTCCCCATCCGGCTCTGGTCCTTCATCCGACTCTTCATTTGGCTCTGAAATTATCCTCCAAAAACACTTTAGCGCACAAATCAGACTGGCTCTTCATCTGGTTTGAAGGTCCTTCTCCAACTCTTCGTCCGACTCTTCAGGGCGGGTGAAGATACATATTTTATATAGAAATAGCTAGCTAAAACCAAAAAGTTGGATGGACCTTCAAAAAAAAGGAAAAGAGATGGATGAAGAACCTTCAGAGTCGGATTAAGAGTCGTCCGACTCTTCATTCGACCCTTCATCCGCTCTGAAGGTCCTTCATCTCACCTCTTCCCCTTTTTTTGAAAATCTTCATCCGACTATTTATTCGATCAGCTCTTTCTTTATTAAAATATGATCTTCATCCGCCTCCAAAAGTCCGAAGTGATCAGATCAGAGAGAGAGAGTTGATCAAATCGGCGCTGGAAGGAGAATGCCTTTTATATAACCAACTTGGTGATGGAAAAGGCGCGCCCTTTAATAACCAAAACGGCAAAACCCTAAAATAACCTTTCTACACGGCTTTTTTTATTAAACGTCCGTGTAGCTCTCTAACAGCTTTCCACACTATTAATTAAACAAAAAAACGTGTATAATTGAAACCTTTCTACACGGCTTTTTATGAAACGGCCGTGTAGCTCTCACAAGCTTTCTACACTTTAATTTAAAAAAACATCCGTGTACAATGCCGAACTTTCTTCACGGTTCTTTAATTAAATATCCGTGTAGCTCTCAAGGCTTTCTACACTGTTATTTAAATAATAATCCGTGTACATTTCCTAATAAACGTCCGTGTAGCTCTCTCACGGCTTTCTACACTGATTCTTTAGTAAACATCCGTGTAGAGATCCCACACATATTTCGGGCTTCCAAAAAATTAGAATTTCTCCACGGTTTTTAGGTAAAATTATCGAATCCGTGTACAATGTGCAG
Organism: Carex rostrata; assembly: GCA_964058875.1. NCBI lineage: Eukaryota > Viridiplantae > Streptophyta > Magnoliopsida > Poales > Cyperaceae > Carex > Carex rostrata. Next base: position 3,745,477 of record CAXKVT010000056.1, read on the forward strand.
TGTACAATGACCATTTCTGTAGTAGTGACTTTAAGGAGTTACCCCGCTGTTGATTTTCTTTTTTTTTTGTTTTGTTTCCGCTATTGATTTTTTTGCCGAAACTCCTAGCAGCTTACCAAATATCTGTCTTCGAAAATAATGGCAGAGGTACCTCCTGAAAAACCTATCAAAACTATTGAAGTAGGAGAGACTTCAAATACCGCTGCTCTCCTAGAAAAGTTAACCCAACTCCTCATCCTACAACAATCATCTCCTAATAACACACCATCAACCGAAGGATCTGCACCACCTATTTTTGTGAAACTAGATGGGACGGGATAAGTTGAGACACATCACCGGGGTCCCTAGTCAACCGCTGCCAGCATATCCTCTATTCCGAAAGTGGAGTATTGATGACTCAATTGTGAAGGGGTGGCTAATTAATTCACTTGAACTGAGGCTAATTGGCAACTTCATCCACTTTCCGACTACAAAAGATGTGTGGGACGCAATAGCTACGACATTCTTCGATGGCAACGATGCATCTCTAGTGTATGATTTCAACGAGAGAGTTGCAGAGCTCAAGCAACAGGGTAGATCGATTGAAGAATATTACAGCAAGTTGCAAACTCTTTGGCGGGAGATTGACTTTCAATGCCCAAATCCAATGGAGCACACCAGCGACATAGAAAGGTTTAACTCTTATGTTCAAGAAAATAGAGTATACACCTTTCTAGATGGGCTTGACGAACGCCTCGACAATGTGAGAGCGGATGTTCTTCAAATGAACCCATTCCCTACTGTTGAGCAGGCCTTTGCACGGGTTCGAAAGGAAGAAATGCGCCAGGTGGTGGTGATGAAGTGGGAAACAATCTGATGGCCTTGGTGTCTCGTGGGTATAAGCCAGTTGAGGTAAATCTAACTTTTACTAAACCTGGACAGAACCAAGAAAGAACTAAAACAAAATATGGTTGTACTCATTGTGGGGGTTCGAAACATACTAGAGAAAATTGTTTTAAGTTGATTGGTTACCCCGAATGGTGGAAAGACTAGATAAAACAAAAACCAGATGGTCAAAAGGGGCGTGCAACTATGGTAATGTCTGGACCAGCAGAACCAAACCAGAAAGGCAGCAAGTTCGGGTCTAATCAGCTGTTCAAACAAACCCAAACCAGCTCGGGTCAAGCCTTTGACTCGGGTCAGATCAATGGAGCAGCACATGCCACGACTACAGTGCCTTCAGACCGGTTAGTTTTGGGTTCTAATTCTGGGATAGCAGGTAAGCAATTGGCTCAAGGTAATATTTCAATCTCTGAGAATAACTGTTATGTCCAAAACTTACAAAATTGGGTGATTGATTTTGGAGCAACCGATCACAAGACCTTTTCAGAAAAAGACCTTGTAAATATTACTGAACCAAGGAAGAATGGAATTCTGAATGCAAATGGCATTTCTTATCCCGTGAAAGGAATGGGTGATGCACCTATTTCTTCTACCTTAACTCTTAAAAATACCCTGTTTCTTCCGTCTTTATCTACTAGACTGATATTGGTTGGTCAGATTACAGAAGAATTGAATTGTGCAGTCCTAATGTTTCCTGATTTTTGTATCTTCCAGGATATCCTGACGAGGGAGATTATTGGGCGTGGTACTAAGCGGGAAGGATTGTATTACTTGGACAACTTGAAGTTAAGTCATACATGCATTGTGAGGAGTAAATCTGAGAGTTTGAAGGAAAAAGTGTGGTTATGGCATAGGAGACTAGGGCATCCCTCATTTGGGTATATGAGAAAGTTATCCCCTACTTTATTTTCGGGTTTAAATAATGAAGAGTTTGTTTGTGAAACATGAATTAGGGCCAAGAGCCATCGTGCAACTTATCTTGCTAGCTTGAATAAAAGTCTTTTTCCTTTTGATTTGGTTCATACCTATGTTTGGGGTCCTTCTCCAGTTGTATCTAAATCTGGCTATAGATGGTTCATTCTTTTTACTGATGATTGTACTCGCATGACATGATTTTACCTTCTTAAGTCCAAAGATCAAGTACCCAAAATTTTTCAATTTTTTTACAAAATGGTAAAAACACAACTTGAGAAGGAAATCAAGGTGGTTAGAAGTGATAATGATAGGGAATACATTAAAAGAAATCTACAAGATTTTTTTAAAGATAACGGAATAGTGCACGAAACCTCATGTGTAGGAACACCACAACAAAACGGAATTGCAGAACGAAAAAATAGACATATTCTTGAAACCGCTAGATCACTTATGTTTGAAAACCATGTACCACAAGTTTTTTGGGATAATGTTGTGTCCACTGCTGTATATTTGATCAATTGTGTTCCTACAAAAACCAATGAGTTCAAAACTCCATTACAAAGGCCAGCTAATCATGTACACATTCCTTCCATTCTAAACATGCCCCCAAAAATATTTGGATGTACCGTGTATGTTCATGTTCAAAAGAAGTTTCGTTCCAAAGTTGAACCTTGTGCAGAAAAATGTGTATTTTTGGGTTTTGGGTCGCACTAGAAAGGGTATAAATGTTACAACCCATCAACTCAGAATTTTTACATAACAATGGATGTAACCTTTATTGAAAATGAACCCTATTTTAATAAACACCAAGTTCCTGTTCATGGGGAGATAGAGAGTGAACCCGAACTGCTGTTTAGTAATCTAGCGGGTTCAGCTGACCCAATTTTTGAAGCAGAAAAATCTGATCCGAACCTAGAAAAATATGATCTGAATGCCATAGCTGATCCGAACTTAGCAGACCGAATACCATAGCTGATCTAGAGTCAGCAAATTCGAATGCCATAGCTGATCTAAACTCAGCAGACCCGAATGCCATAGCTGATCCAAACTCAGCAGACCTAAATGTCATGACTAATCCGAACCCAGAAGAGCCAAGTTCAACACACCCGAGCCCAGTCAGAGAAGGGTATGAGAATGCTGAAGAATCAGGAATCAACTTCTGGCTAGAAATGGATGTGAGTAATGGAGAAGTAATACAATCCGAACCACAACCACATGGCTCAGAATCTCCCGAGATATTCATGAGGTAAGTTCACTGAACCCAAATTTTGTTATACAATCTAAATTATTGTAACGCCTCGTAAATTAAGGGATAAATATAAGTGTGAATCAATATGAATTTCAGTTTACTAATAAATATATCGCAACGTAATTGAAATACTAAATTAAGTCACAAATGTATACAAAATAAAGGAAAACGATGTTATGAAATATAGTATATATATATAAATAAAATATAATAGAAATAAAACAATTTTCATTTACTTTGAACAATGTTATGTATATTAGAAAATAAAAATAAAAACGTACAAAACAAAATACTCATTAACAAATACACTTCATTAAGGAAACCATATGTATAGAAATAAACTAGTGTTATAGTCACGGCTAACAGAGCCACCTAATGGTTATAAATACATCTCACTAGGAAATATTATAACTCCATCCAAATATTCAATCTTATACCAAATATAACTCCTAAATCTTTGCTCTGATAAAACCCACAATCCAATTAATTTTAATCAACGCACCTCTTGCCTAAACCGTTTTAAATTATTCATCGCTGCTTCCTCTTTTAAATATGCAAAAACCATTTCCCATCTATCTATCTTTGTTCCTTCGCAGCCGAACCAAGGAAAAATCCAAAAATCTTACAAATTCGAAATTGGATGAAAGTTTCCCTCGATGGTCTTCTTCTTTAAGGTACTCTAAACGATTGATTTATTATGGATACAATAAGTAGATGTTGGTTATAATAAAGTATTGTTCTTAGATTTCAAGAGTTTATGATTCTTTTCTTTATATTATAATTAACCTAAAATAATTTTTAGTATAATAAAATATGAAATTATTCTCTTCAATTTAATTTTTACTTCTAATCATATAGCTAGTTTGACACATAATTGATTATAACTTGTTACTTGCATCAACTAATCAAGATCTGATTTCAAAGACTAGTTGTCATTATTAGCATTTTAATAATTTTGATCCGAACCGTTTTGTTTATGAAATAAAACAAATAAGATATTTTGATTTGTATTTATATTCATAACGAAGTCTAAAGTAGAGATATCCTTTATAGTCTATATATATTAATTACTCACTATTATTTTATAGATTTAGAAACTATTTTTCAGCAAATATAAAATATAGATATCTCTGTCTTAAAAATATATTTTAGAAAATATAAATTTATGAATTTCTTTATTTAAAAATAAAAATCCCAGCAAATAGTTTATACTAATTTGTCCTATGATAAATTTAGATTACTATTTTAGAGTCTCAAATCTACTATATACTTAATTAGTGAATACATCAAGTGAAGTCAATGGTGTTTGGAGCACTCTAGTAGTGTCTCTATATGGCAAGATAACAGGGCATTTACAACCCTAATATAACACTCCAATTAAAGGTGTTTGGAGCACTCTTATAGTGTCTCTATATGGCAAGATAATAGGGCATTTAAAACCCCAACACAACACTCCAATTGAAGGTGTTCGAAGAACTCTAGTAGCGTCCCTATATGGAAAGATAATAGGGCATTTACAACCCTAATACAACACTCCAATTGAAACTGTTCGGAGCACTCTAGTAGTGTCCCTATATAGCAAGATAATAGGGCATTTACAACCCCAATACAACACTTCAATTGAAGGTGTTCGGAGAATTCTTGTAATGTCTCTACATAGCAAGATAATACGGCATTTACAACCCCAATACAACACTCCAATTAAATGTGTTTGGAGCACTCTAATAGTGTCTCTATATGGCAAGATAATAGGGCATTTACAACCCCAACACAACACTCCAATTGATGGTGTTCGAAGAACTCTAGTAGCGTCCCTATATGGAAAAATAATAGGGCATTTACAACCCTAATACAACACTCCAATTGAAGGTGTTCGGAGCACTCTAGTAGTATCCCTATATAGCAAGATAATAGGGCATTTACAACCCCAATACAACACTTCAATGGAAGGTGTTCGGAGGACTCTTGTAGTGTCTCTACATAGCAAGATAATACGGCATGTACAACCCCAATACAACACTCTAATTAAATGTGTTTGGAGCACTCTAATAGTGTCTCTATATGGCAAGATAATAGGGCATTTACAACCCCAACACAACACTCCAATTGCAGGTGTTCGAAGCACTCTAGTAGTGTCCCTATATGGAAAGATAATAGGGCATTTACAACCCTAATACAACAATCCAATGGAAGCTGTTCGGAGCACTCTAGTAGTGTCCCTATATAGCAAGATAATAGGGCATTTACAACCCCAATACAACACTTCAATTGAAGGTGTTCGAAGGACTCTTGTAGTGTCTCTACATAGCAAGATAATAGGGCATTTACAACCCCAATGCAACACTCCAATTAAATGTGTTTGGACCACTCTAATTGTGTCTCCAACTTGCAAGATAATAGGGCATTTACAACCCCAATGCAACACTTCAATTGAAGGTATTCGGAGGACTCTTTTTTTTTGAAAATTTGGTTGTGACTACCAAGTGTTCGGAGGACTCTTGTAGTGTCTCTATATAGCAAGATAATAGGGCATTTACAATCCCAATACAACACTCCAATTAAATGTGTTTGGAGCACTCTAGTAGTGTCTCCAAATTGCAAGATAATATGGTATTTACAACGCTAGTACAGCACTCCAATTGAAGGAGTTTGGAGCAATATTGTAGTGTCCCTATTTGGCAAGATAATAGGACATTTACAACCCTAATACAACACTCCAATAGAAGGTGCTTGGAGCACTCTAATAGTGTTTTTATACTGCAAAATAATGGGGCATTTACAACCCCAATACAACACTCCAATTGAAGCTGTTTGGAGCACTTTTGTCGTGTCTCTCGATGGCAAGATAATAGGGCATTTACAACCCTAATATAACACTCCAATTGAAGGTGTTTGGAGCACTCTTGTGGTGTTTCTATGTAGCAAGATAATAGGTCATTTTATGACCCTGATACAACACTCCAATTGAAGATGTTTGGAGCACTCTAGTAATGTCTCTAGAATGCAAGATAATGAGGCATTTACAACCCTAATATAACACTCCAACTGAAAGTGTTTGGAGCACTCTTGTTGTGTCTCTATATGGCAAGATAACAGGGCATTTACAACCCCAATACAACACTCCAATTGATGGTGTTTGAAGCACTGTAGTAGCGTCTCTATATGGCAAGATAAAAGGGCATTTACAACTCCAGTACAACATTCCAATTGATGGTGTTTGGAGGACTCTAGTGGCGTCTCTATATGGCAAGATAATAGGGCATTTACAACCCTAATACAACACTCCAATTGATGGTGTTTGTAGCACTCCAGTAGTGTCCCTATATAGAAAGATAATAGGGCCCTAATAAAATACTACAATTGGAGGTTTTCGGAGCACACTAGTAGTGTCCTTATATGGGAAGATCATAGGGCATTTACAACCGTAATACAATATTCCAATTGAAGGTTTTTGGAGCACAATTCTAGTGGCTCTATATAGCAACATAATAGAGCATTTACAACCCCAATACAACACTCCAATTAAAGGTGTTTGGAGCACTCTAATAGTGTCTCCAGATTGCAAGATATTTGCAATCCTAATACAACACTCCGATACAAGGTGTTTGGAGCACTATTCTAGTGTCTATATATGACAAGATAATAGGCCATTTACAACACCAATACAACACTCCAATTGAAAATGTTTGGAGCACTCTAATAGTGTCTCAAGATTGCAAAATAACAAGGCATTTACAACCCCAATATAACACTCCAATTGAATTTATTTGGAGCACTCTAGTAATGTCTCAAGATAAAAAGAAAATAAGGCATTTATAACCGTAGTACAACACACCAATTGAAGGTATCGTGAGCACAATGGTACTGTCTCTAGATGGCATGATAATTGGGCATTTACAACCGTAATAGAACACTCCAATTGAAGATTGAAGAACTAGAGTAGTGTCACTATATGGCAACATAATAGGGCATATACAACCCTAATACAACATTCCAATTGGAGGTGTTCAGAGCACTCTAGTAGTGTTCCTATATAGCAAGATAATTAGGCATTTACAACCCTAAGACAACACTCCAATTGAAGGTGTTTGGAGCACTATTGTTGTGTCTCTATATGGCAAGATAATATGGCATTTACAACTCCGATACAACACTCAAATTGAAACTGTTTGGAGCACTCAAATAATGTCTTCAGGTTGCAAGATAATGAGGCATTTACAATCCTAATACAACACTCCAATTGATGCTATTTGGAGCACTCTTGTAGTTTCTCCAGATGGCAAGATAATAGGGCATTTACAACCATAATATAGCTCCCCAATTGAAGGTGTTTGGAGTACTCTTGTAGTATTTCCATATGGCAAGATAATATGACATTTATAACCCTAATACTCCAATTGAAGGAGATTGGAGCACTCTATTAGTGTCTCCAAATTGCAAGATAATAGGGTATTTACAACCCCAATATAACACTCCAATTGAAAGTGTTTGAAGCACTCTTGTTGTGTCTATATATAGCAAGATAACAGGGCATTTACAACTCCAATACAACACTTCAATTGGTGGTGTTTGCAGCACTGTAGTAGTGTCCCTAAATGGCAAGATATCATAGCCCTAATACAACACTCCAATTGGAGGTGTTCGGAGCACACTAGTAGTGTCTTTATATAGGAAGATAATAGGGCATTTACAACCCTAATAGAACACCCCAATTGAAGGTGTTTGGAGCACTCTTCTAGTGTCTCTATATAGCAAGATAATAGGGCATTCACAACCCCAATACAACATTCAAATTGAAGGTGTTCGAAGAACTCTGGTAGCGTCCCTATATGGAAAGATAATAGGGCATTTACAACCCTAATACAACACTCCAATTGAAGGTGTTTGGACCACTCTAATAGTGTCACTATATGGCAAGATAATGGGGCATTTACAACCATAATACAACACTCCAATTGAAGGTATTTGGAGCACTCTAGTAGTGTCTCCAGATGGCAATATAATAGGACATTTACAACCCTAATATAGCACTCCAATTGATGGTGTTTGGAGCACTCTTGTTGTGTCTCTATATGGCAAGATAATAGAGCATTTACAACCCGAATACAACACTCCAATTGAAGGTGTTTGGAGCACTCTTGTAGTGTCTCCAGATTGCAAGATAATAGGGCATTTACTACCATAATACAACACAACAATTGATGGCTTTTCGAGCACTCTAATAGTGTCTCCAAATGTCAAGATAATGGGGGATTTACAACCTTAATATAAAACTCCAATTGGAAGTGTTTGGAGCACTCTTTTTGTGTCTCTATATGGCAAGATAACCGGGTATTGACAACCCCGATACAACACTCCAATTGGTGGTGTTTGAAGCACTGTAGTAGCGTCTCTATATGGGAAGATAAAAGGGCATTTACAACCCCAGTACAACACTCCAATTCATGGTGCTTAGAGCACTCTGGTGGCGTCTCTATATGGCAAGATAATAGGGCTTTTACAACCCCAATACAACACTCCAATTGAAGGTGTTTAGAGCACTCTAATAGTGTCCCCAGATTACAAGATATTTACAACTCTAATACAACACTCCGATACAAGGTGTTTGGAGCACTATTCTAGTGTCTCTATATGACAAGATAATAGGCCATTTACAACACCAATACAACACTCCAATTGAAAATGTTTGGAGCACTCTAATAGTGTCTCAAGATTGCAAAATAACAAGGCATTTACAACCCCGACACAACACTCCAATTGAAGCTGTTTGGAGCACTCTTGTAGTGTTCCTAAATGGTAAGATAATAGGGCATTTACAACCCTAATATAACACTTCAATTGAAGGTGTTTGGAGCACTCTTGCAGTGTCTCTATATGGCAAGATAACAGGGCATTTACAACCCTAATACAACACTCCAATTGAAGGTGTCTGGACCATTCTGATAGTGTCTCCAGAATGCAATATAATGGGGTACAACCCTAATAAAACACTCCAATTGTAGCTGTTTGGACCACTCTTGTATTGTCTCTAGATGACAAGATAATTGGACATTTACAACCCTGATATAACACTTCAATTGAAGGTGTTTGGAGCACTCTTGTAGTGTCATTATATGGCAAGATAATAGGGCATTTACAACCCAAATACATTACTCCAATTGAAGGTGTTTGGATCACCCTCGTAGTGTCCTCAGATTGCAAGATAATTGGGCCTTTACAACTCAAATATAACACTCCATTTCAAGGTGTTTGGAGCACTCTTGTTGTGTCTTTATACGGCAAGATAATATGACATTTACAACCACAATACAACACTCTAATTCATGGTGCTTGAAGCACTGTAGTAGCGTCTCTATATGGCAAGATAAAAGGCTATTTACAACCCCAATACAACACTGCAGTTAATGGTGTTTGGAGCACCCTAGAGGGGTCTCTATATGGCAAGATGTTAGTGCATTTACAACCCTAATACAACACTCTAATTGAAGCTGTTTGGAGCATATTGGTAGTTTCTCTAGATGGCAAGATAATAGGGCATTTACAACCCTAATATAACAGTCCAATTGAAGGTTTTCGGAGCTCTCTTGTAGTGTCTCTACATGGCAAGATAATAGGGCATTTACAACCCCAATACAACACTCCAATTGATAGTGTTCGGAGCACTCAAATACTATCTTCAGATTGCAAGATAATGGCATTTACAAGCCTAATGTAACAACACTCCAATTGAAGCTGTTTGGAGCACTCTAGTGGCGTCTCTATATGGCAAGATATTATGGCATTTACAACCCTAATATAACACTCCAATTGAAGGTTTTCGGAGCATTGCTGTAGTGTCTCTATATAACAAGATAATAGGGCATTTCCAACCATAATACAACACTCAAATTGAAGGTGTTCGTAGCACTCTACTAGTGTTTGTATATGGCAAGATAATAGGGTATTTACAACCATAATACAACACTCCAATTGATGGTATTTGGACCACTCTATGGGCGTCTCCATAAGGCAAGATAAAAGGGCATTTACAACCCTAATACAATACTATAATTGAAAGTGTTTGGAGCACACAAATATTGTCTTCAGATTGCAAGATAATGGGGCATTTGCAACCCTAATACAACACTCCAGTTGAAGCTGTCTATAGCACTGTTGTAGTGTCTCTAGATAGCAAGACAATATGACATTGACAACCCTACTATAACACTCCAATTAAAAGTGTTGGGGGCACTCTTGTAGTGTCTCTATATGAGAAGATAATAGGGCATTTCCAACCCCAATACAACACTCTCATGGAATGTGTCAGGAGCACTCCTGTAGTGTCTCTATATGATAAGGTAATAGGGCAGTTACAACCCCAATACAACACTCCAATTGAAGGTGTTCGGAGAACACAAATAGTGTCCCTATATGGCAAGATAATAGGGCATTTACAACCATAAATACAACACTCTAATTGATGGTGTTTGGAGCACTCTAGTGGCGTCTCTATAAGTAAAGATAAAAGGGCATTTACAACCCTAATACAATAATCTAACTGAAGGTGTTTGGAGCACTCAAATACTGTCTTCAGATTGGAAGATAATGGGGCATTTTCCACCCTAATACAACACTCTAATTGAAGCTGTTTGGAGCATATTGGTAGTTTCTCTAGATGACAAGATAATAGTGCATTTACAACCCTAATATAACAGTCCAATTGAAGGTTTTCGGAGCTCTCTTGTAGTGTCTCTATATGGCAAGATAATAGGGCATTAACAACCCCAATACAACACTCTAATTGAATGTGTTGGGAGCACTCCTGTAGTGTCTCTATATGACAAGATAATAGGGCAATTACAACCCCAATACAACACTCCAATTGAAAGTGTTCGAAGCACACTAGTAGTGTCCCTATATGGCAAGATAATAGGGCATTTACAACCTTAATATAACGCCCCAATTGAAAGTGTTTGGAGCACTCTTGTAGTGTCTCTATATTGCAAGAAAATAGAGTATTTACAACCCTAATACAACACTCCTTGAAGGTGTCTGGACCATTCTAATAGTGTCTCCAGAATGCAATATAATGGGGAATTTACAACCCTAATAAAACACTCCAATTGTAGCTGTTTGGAGCACTCTTTTATTGTCTCTAGATGGCAAGATAATAGGGCATTTACAACCTTGATATAACACTTCAATTGTGTTTGGGGCACTCTTGTAGTGTCACTATATGGCAAGATAATAGCGCATTTACAACCCAAATACAATACTCCAATTGAATGTGCTTGGATCACCCTCGTAGTGTCTCCCGATTGCAAGTTAATGAGGCATTTACAACCCAAATATAACACTCCATTTCAAAGTGTTTGGAGCACTCTAGTTGTGTCTCTATATCGCAAGATAATATAACATTGACAACCACAATATTGATGGTGCTTGAAGCACTGTAGTAGCGTCTCTATATGGCAAGATAAAAGGCTATTTACAACCCCAATACAACACTGCAGTTAATGGTGTTTGGAGCACCCTAGAGGGGTCTCTATATGGCAAGATGTTAGTGCATTTACAACCCTAATACAACACTCTAATTGAAGCTGTTTGGAGCATATTGGTAGTTTCTCTAGATGGCAAGATAATAGGGCATTTACAACCCTAATATAACAGTCCAATTGAAGGTTTTCGGAGCTCTCTTGTAGTGTCTCTATATGGCAAGATAATAGGGCATTTACAACCCCAATACAACACTCCAATTGATAGTGTTCGGAGCACTCAAATACTATCTTCAGATTGCAAGGTAATCGGGTATTTACAACCCTTATGTAACACTCCAACTGAAGGTGTTTGGAGCACTCTTGTAGTGTCCCTAAATGGTAAGATAATAGGGCATTTACAACCCTAGTATAACACTTCAATTGAAGGTGTTTGGAGCACTCTTGCAGTGTCTCTATATGGCAAGATAATAGGGCATTTACAACCCTAATACAACACTCCAATTGAAGGTGTCTGGACCATTCTTGTTGTGTATATGGCAAGATAATAAAGCATTTACAACCCCAATACAACACTCCAATTAATTGTGTTTGAAGCACTGTAGTAGCGTCTGTATATGCCAAGATAAAAGGGTTTTTACAACCCCAATACAACACTGCAATTGATGGTGTTTGGAGCACTCTAGTGGCGTCTTTATCTGACAAGATATTAGTGCATTTACAACCCTACTCTAATTGAAGCTGTTTGGAGCACTTTTGTAGTGTCTCTAGATGGAAAGATAATAGGGCATTTACAACCCTAATATAACAGTCTAATTCAAGGTTTTCGGAGCTCTTGTAGTGTCTCTATGTGGCATGGTAATAGGGCATTTACAACCCCAATTCAACACTCCAATTGATAGTGTTCGGAGCACTCAAATACTATCTTCAGATTGGAAGATAATGGGTCATTTACAAGCCTAATGTAACACTCCAATTGGAGCTGTTTGGAGCACTTTAGTGGCGTCTCTATATGCAAGATATTATGGCATTTACAACCCTAATATAACACTCCAATTGAAGGTGTTCGGAGCATTACTGTAGTGTCTCTATATAGCAAGATAATAGGGCATTTACAACTATAATACAACACTCAAATTCAAGGTGTTCGGAGCACTCTAGTAGTGTGTCTATATGGCAAGATAATAGGGCATTTACAACCATAAATTTAACACTCTAATTGATGGTGTTTGGAGCACTCTAGTGGCGTCTCTATAAAGCCAGATAAGAGGGCATTTACAACCCTAATACAATACTCTAATTGAAGGTGTTTGGAGCACTCAAATACTGTCTTCAGATTGCAAGATAATGGGGCATTTGCCACCCTAATACAACATTCCAATTGAAGCTGTCTAGAGCATTGTTGTAGTGTCTCTAGATAGCAAGATAATATGGCATTGACAACCCTAACACTCCAATTAATGGTGGTGGGGGCACTCTTGTAGTGTCTCTATATTGGAAGATAATAGGGCATTAACAACCCCAATACAACACTCTAATTGAATGTGTTGGGAGCACTCCTGTAGTGTCTCTATATGACAAGATAATAGGGCAATTACAACCCCAATACAACACTCCAATTGAAGGTGTTCGGAGCACACTAGTAGTGTCCCTATATGTCAAGATAATAAGGCATTAACAACCATAATACAACACTGACATTGAAGGTGTTTGGAGCACTCTTGTAGTGTCTTTGTATGACAAGATAATAAGGCATTTACAACCCTGATACAACACTCCAATTGAAGGTATTTGGAGCACTCTGGTAGCGTCTTTCTATGACAAGATAAGGCATTTACAACCCAAATACAATACTCAAATTGAAGGTGCTTGGATCACCCTCGTAGTGTCTCCAGTTTGCAAGTTAATGAGGCATTTACAACCCAAATATAACACTCCATTTCAAGTTGTTTGGAGCACTCTTGTTGTGTCTCTATATGGCAAGATAATATAACATATACAACCATAATACAACACTCCAATTGATGGTGGTTGAAGCACTGTAGTAGCGTCTGTATATGTCAAGATAAAAGGCTATTTACAACCCCAATACAACACTGTAGTTAATGGTGTTTGGAGCACTCTATTGGCGTCTCTATATGGCAAGATGTTAGTGCATTTACAACCCTAATACAACACTCTAATTGAAGCTGTTTGGAGCATTTTTGTAGTATCTCTAGATGGCAAGCTAATAGGGCATTTACAACCCTAATATAACAGTCCAATTGAAGGTTTTCGGAGCTCTCTTGTAGTGTCTCTATATGGCAAGATAATAGGGCATTTTCAACCCCAATACAACTCCAATTGATAGTGTTCGGAGCACTCAAATACTATCTTCAGATTGCAAGATAATCGGGCATTTACAACCCTTATGTAATACTCCAATTGAAGCTGTTTGGAGCACTCTTGTAGTGTCCCTAAATGGTAAGATAATAGGGCATTTACATCCCTAATATAACACTTCAATTGAATGTGTTTGGAGCACTCTTGTAGTGTCTCTATATGGCAAGATAATAGGGCATTTATTTACAACCCTAATACAACACTCCAATTGAAGGTGTTTGGAGCTCTTGTTGTGTATATGGAAAGATAATAGAGCATTTACAACCCTAATACAACACTCCAATTGATGGTGTTCGGAGCACTGTAGTAGCGTCTCTATATGACAAGATAAAAGGGTATTTACAACCCCAATACAACACTCCTCTTGATGGTGTTTGGAGCTCTCTAGTGGTGTCTCTATATGACAAGATATTATGGCATTTACAACCCTAATATAACACTCCAATTGAAGGTGTTTGGAGCATTGTTGTAGTGTCTCTATATAGCAAGATAATTGGGCATTTACCACCCAAATACAATACTCCAATTGATGTTGTTTAGAGCACTCTAGTGGCTCTCTATATGGAAATATAATAGGGCATTTACGACCTTAATATAACACTCCAATTGAAGGTGTTTGGAGCACTCTAGTAGTGTCCCTATATGGAAAGATAATTAGGCATATACAACCCTAATACAACACTCCAATTGAAGGTGTTCAGAGCACTCTAGTAGTGTCCCTATATGGCAAGATAAAGGGCATTTACAACGTTAACACAATACTCCAATTGAAGGTGTTTGGATTACTCTTGTAGTGTCTCAATATAGGAAGGTAATATGGCATTTACAACCCCAATACAACACTCCAATTGAAGGTCTTTGGAGCACTTTAATAGTGTCTCAAGATTGCAAGATTGTAGGGGCTTTTACAACTCCAATACAACACTCCAACTGAAAGTGTTTGGAGCACTCTAATATTTTGTCCATACTGCAAGATAATAGGGCATTTACAACTCTAATAAAACATTCCAAATGAATGTGTTTCGAGCACTATTGTAGTGTCTCTATGTAGCAAGATAATAGGGCATTTACAACCCCAATACAACACGCCAATTAAAGTTTTTTGGAGCATCCTAATCTTGTCTCCATATTGCAAGATAATAAGACATTTACAACCCAAATACAACACCCCAATTGATGGTGTTGGGAGCAATATAGTAGTTTTTCTATATAGCAAGATAATAGGGCATTTACAACCCCAATACAAACTGCAATTGAAGGTGTATGGAAGACTCTAGTAGTGTCTCCAGATGGCAAAATAAAAGGGCTTTCACAACCCTAATAAAACACTCCATTTGAAGGTGTTTGGAGCACTCTAGTAGTGTCTTTATATGGCAAGATAATATAACATTTACAACCCTAAAAAAACACTCCAATTGATAGTGTTTGGTGCACTCTAGTAGTGTCTCGATATAGCAAGATAATAGGGCATTTACAACCGTAATACAAAATCAATTGAAGGTGTTGGGAGTACTCTAGTACTGTCCTTATATGGCAAGATAATAGGGCATATATCCTAATACAGCACTCCAACTTCATTCGGAGCACTCTAGTAGTGTCTCCACATGGAAAAATAATATGGCATTTACAACCCTCATAAAACAGTCCAATTGAGGGTGTTTGGAGCAGTCTAGTAGTACATCCAGATGGCAAGAAAATGGAGTATTGACAATGCAAATACAACACTCCAATTGAAGATGTTTGGAGCGCTCTAATAGTGTCTCTATATGGCTAGAGAAGAGGGTAGTTGAAACCCTAATACAATACTCCAATTGATGGTGTTCGAAGCACTCTAGTAGTGTCAGCATATGACAAGATAGTAGGGCTTTTACAACCCTAATATAGCACTCCAATTGATGGTGTTTGGAGCACTCTTGTAGTGTTTATATATGGCAAGATAATATGGCATTTACAACCCTAATACAACACTCCAATTGAAGGTATTTGGAGCAAGATAATAGAGCATTTGCAACCGAAATACAACACTCATATTAATGATGTTTGGAGCACTCTAGTGGTGTCTTTATATGACAAGGTAATAGGGCATTTACAACCCCAATTCAACACTCCAATTAAGGGTATTTGGATTACTCTAGTAGTGTCTCCAGATGGCAAGATAATAGGGCATTTACAACCCTAATAAAACACTCCTATTGATAGTGTTTGGTGCACTGTAGTAGTGTCTTTATATGCCAAGATAATAGGGCATTTACAACCCTAATACAACATCAATTGAAGGTGTTGGGTGCACTCTTGTAGTGTTCCTATATGGCAAGATAATAGGGCATTTACAACCCTAATGCAACATCAATTGAAGGTTTTGGGAGCACTCTAGTAGTGTCCCTGTATGGCAAGATAATAGGACATTTAAGACCAAACTACAACCCTCCAATTGATGGTGTTTGGAGCACTCTTGTATCGTCTGCATATCGCAAGATAGTAGGCCATTTACAACCTTAATACAACACTCCAATTGAAGGCGTTTGGAGCACTACTGTAGTGTCTCTATATGGCAAGATAATAGGGCATTTACAACCCTAATAAAAAAAAAATATTCCAATTGATAGTGTTTGGTGCACTCTAGTAGTGTCCCTATATGACAAGATAATATGACATTTACAACCCTAATATAACATCAATTGAAGGTGTTGGGAGCACTCTAGTAGTGTTCCTATATGGCAAGATAATTGGGTATTTACAACCCTAATAATTCCAATTGAAGGTGTTTGGAGCACTCTAGTAGTGTCTCCACATGGCAAGATAATAGGGTAACACTCCAATTGAATGTCTTTGTAGCACATTAGTAGTGTCCCCTTAAGGCAAGAAAAGATGGTAGATGTAGTCCTAATAAAATACTCCAATTGAAGATGTTTCCAACAATAATACAACACGCCAATTTAAGGTCTTTGCGTTACAGTAGTAGTGTCTCCATATGACAAGAGAAGAGCGTAATTGAAACCATAATACAACTTTCAAATTGAAGGTCTTTGTGGCACTCTAGTAGTGTACCCGTTTGGCAAGAGAAGATGGTAGTTGAAATGTTAATAAAGCACTCTAGTTGATGGTCTTTGCAGCACACTACTAGTGTCTCAATATGGCAGAGAACACTCTATTTGAAGGTATTTGCAGCATACTAGTAGGTATCCATATGATAAGAGAAAAGGGTGGTTCCAACCCTAATACAACACTCCATTTAATGGTGTTTGCAGCACTCTAGTAGTGTTTCCATATGACAAGAAAAGATGGTAGTTGCAACTCTAATACAATACTCCAATTGAAGGTCGTTGTAACACTCTAGTTTCCATATGGCAAGAAAAGAGGGTAGTTGTAACCCTAATATAACACTTCAATTAAAGGTCTTTACAGCACACTAGTAGTGTCTCCTAAAGGCAAGAAAAGAGGGTAGATGTAACCCTAATAAAATACTCCAATCGAAGGTGTTTACAACACTCTAGTAGTGTCTCCATATGGCAAAAGAAGAGGGTAATTCCAACCATAATACAAAATGCCAATTGAAGGTCTTTGCGGCACACTAGTAGTATCTCCATATGACAAGAGATGAACATAATTGTAACCATAGTACAATATTCAAATTGAAGGTTCTTTTGGTACTCTAGTAGTATATCCATTTAGCAAGAGAAGAGGGTAGTGGAAATGTTAATAAAATACTCCAATTGACGATCTTTGTAGCACACTAGTAGTGTCCATAAGGAAAGAGAAGCGGGTAGTTGCAACCCTAATACAACACTCTAATAGATGGTTTTTGCAGCACTCTAGTAGTGTCTCCAGATAAAAAGAGAAGATGGTAGTTGCAACCCAAATACAACACTCCAAATGAAGGTGTTTGTAGCACACTAATAGTGTCTTTGTATGGCAAGAGAAGGGGGGTAGTTCCAACCCTAATACAACACTCTCATAGAAGGTCTTTGTAGCTGTCTCGTAGTGTCTCCATATGGGAAAAGAAGATGTAGTTGAAACGTTAATAGAACACTCTAATTCAATATCTTTGCAGCACACTAGTGGTGTTACAACCCTAATACAACACTCCAATTAAAGGTTTTTGCTGCACTCAAGAAATGTGTGTTAATAGCAAGAAAATAGGGCAATTGCAATTCCAATACAACACTCTAGTTGAAGGTATTTGCAATACACTAGTAGTGTCTTCAGACGGTAAGAGAAGAGGATGGTTGCAACCCTAATACAACACTCTATTTGATAGTGTTTGCAACACCCTAATAGTATCTCTATATGGAAAAAGAAGAGTGGTAATTGCAACCCTAATATAACTCCAATTTAAGGTCTATGTGGCACTCTAGTTGTGTCTCCATATAGCAAGAGAAGATGGTAATTGCACCCATAATACAACTCTCCTAATCAAGGTCTTTGCAGCACAATTGTAGTGTTCCTTGATTGCAGGAGAAATGGATGGTTGTAACCCTAATACAACATCCGAATTGAAGGTGTTTGCAGCACTCTAGTAGTGTCTCCATATAGTAAGAGAAGAGGATAGATCCAACGATAATACAACACTCTAATTGAAAGTCTTTACAGGACACTAGTAGTGTCACCATATGGCAAGAAAAGAGGATAATTCCAACCGTAATACAACACTCCTATTGAAGGTCTTTACAGAACTCTATTAGTGTCTTTATATGGCAAAAAAAAAGTGGTAATTACCATCCTAATACAACACTCTAATTTAACGTCTATGTGGCACTCTAGTAGTGTATGCATTTGGCAAGAGAAGAGGGAAGTTGCAACCCTAATACAACACCCCAATTGAAGATCCTTGTAGCACACTAGTAGTGTTTCCAGAAGGAAAGAGAAGATGGTACATGTAACCTAACTACAACACTCCAATTGAAGGTGTTTGCAATACTCTTGTAGTGTCTCCATATGCTTAGAGAAGAGGGTAATTCCAACCCTAATACAACACTTCAATTGAAGATATTTATGTCACTCTAGTAGTTCATCTATTTGGCAAGAGAAGATGGTACTTGCAACCCTAATACAACACTTCAATTGATGGTCTTTGCAGCACTCTAGTAGTGGCTCCATATAGCAAGAGAGGAGAGTAGTTGCAGACCTAATAGAACACTTCAAGTGAAGGTTTCTGCAACACACTAGTAGTGTCTCCATTTGGCAAGAAAAAAGGGCAATGGGAACCTTAATACAACACTCCAATTGAGGGTCTTTATGGCACTCTAGTAATGTATCCATATGGCAAGAGAAGAGGGTAGTTGCAACCCTAATACAACAATCCGATTGATGGTCTTTGCAGCACTCTAGTAGTATCTTCATATAGCAAGAGAACATCCTAATACAACACTCCAATTGAAGGCCTTTGCAGCACACTAGTAATGTCCCCAGGTTGCAAGAGAAGAGAGTGGTTGCAACCCTAATACAATACTCCAATTGAAGGTGTTTGTAGCACTCTAATGGTGTTCCCATATGGCAAGAGAAGATGATAGTTTCAACCCTAATACAATACTACGATTGAAGGTGTACGCTATTATTGTCTCCATATGGCAAGAGAAGAGAGTAACTGAAACCCTAATACAACACTCCAATCTAAAAAATTAAAAAACTCAGTTCAGGACTTCAGGTTATAAGGTTGACACCATATATATCAATACAAATGCAAAGAGACTATATAGAAGATGAACTTACAGTACGGGTGCTATAGGCCCAAGAATTTTGCCACACCATTCCCTTTCCGCCCTTGTCATCTTCAAGTCCATATGCACCAAGTTATATCAGGTAACTGTAAAATATGCTTTTTGTTTGACAAGGTATGTACCAATATTGGTTTACACACCATAAAGACCAATTTTTTATACAATGTTACAACAAAAAAATCATCTATGACCAGAGAAACATCGAAAGAATCTCACAAATACCTCCTGTATTTACCCTTTTCTCCATATTTCAAGAAATACCAGATCACCCCTTCTCTTTTTCATTGCTGTTGGGATAAAAAAAAAAAGGGACGGAGGGGCTACAGTAAAGTTAATGGCTATAAGGGGAGGCACTACATGTCATTTTTAACATTTTGTAGGGAGAACATTTCTGATTTACAACTAAATATGCAATACTCTGAAAATTGTAGGTATAATATAATTTTTGCGTAAAAAATAACATCATACTAATATTCAATATTTTATTAAATCATAACATCTAAATTTTGCCTAAATCATAACCAATACCTGCAATCTATGAAGTGCATATTTAGGTCTTCCAGACCAGCATAAGCATTGAGAAATCTCTCCAAAGGCCTCGGCCCAATAACAAGCAAAGGTTCGTGGGTCACACCTCTCAGTAGTTGGGACCGCAATGCTAGTATTCTAGCAAAACTTTTGTGAAATACAATCCCTACATACTTTAAAAGAGCCCCTAGCAACCTTCATCCCAAAGGTTCAAGGAACATAATAGGGGTACTTTGACCACACATAATTTTAGAGAAGAAATTTTATGTGCTCTTTCTATCATGTATTGAAAAAAAAAACTATATCAACATTTGTTATTTCTCAGATTAGACATGGAATATCACCACAATTATTCCAAGTAAAAGAAGAAAAAAAGAACAGTCTTGAAGTTACCTTCTTTTAAGTTGACCAAGAGTTCCCTCACCACAATCAAGAAGCACGCTCCCTTTATCAAATAAATTAACATAAATTGAGCTGACATTTATATATTTAGAAGGCTGGGACGAGCCGGTGCCCAAGAAAACTAGCTCCATCTCTTCCCTGGTGACATTCTTCAAGCAAGGAGGATTGGAGTATCCAAATTGTCACACCCCGAGACAACCCGCCACGTATTTATACGTAAGGCGTATGCACATCACATACATTATCAATAATAAATACTCATGCCATATTTACAAGTCAAACAAAGTCTTTTAACATCACCAATAGTTCAAACACATAACATACATTTAACATGAGTTCAAGACAAACATGGCAAAGAAATCGATAATTGCCACGTCAGTCAATATATCCACTTTCAAAGAGATAATTAAAGTTTAACTAAAAGGAAAATAAAAAGATATTTGAGTCATCTGCTCGTTGACTTCCTGATCCGCATCCCTTCTATTCGTGCTCCTCATCGGTTTCATCATTTCCTGGAACCCACATAAAAGTGGAACGGGTGAGAGATCGAACAGTCTCTCAGTACGGGATTCAGTTCCAGTCCCGGAGTTTGTCAAATTTACTTATTAACACAAACATGATATTAAAATTATATCCTTACATGTGATCTTACTAATGAATATTTGAAACACACACACGCGGGGGCACACACACACACACACTTCTTAAGTTATCTTTCAAGTTTTTAACTGCCTCACCAGGGGGACTCAAACCCCACCAGATCTTGGCTGTGCCACTAGACGGGGACTCGAACCACCGCTAGATCTTCTTTGCCTCACCAAGGGGACTCGAACCACCCCAGCTATTGGCGTCTCACTAGGGGGACTCGAACCACCACTAGTTCAACTGTCTCACTCAACGGGGACTCGAACCACCGCAAGATATTGACCCGTGACGGAAAGTTCAACCAACGCCACGTTAACGAGGGGTCCAGTCGAACACTAGACCCAATGTATACATTCCAACATGCGTTCAACGCATATTGGCCCCTTTTCTTTAACTTATATTTTATATTCTTTTCATTAATCACACATGAGTCATACTCAACACAACACATCCTATAAATCCGTTGATCAAACGAATAATCACATCCTAGTATTCTAAACAAAGCCAAGGGAATCATTCGATTCAAGATGAATAATTCCATAAATAAATAAATGCAAACAAAACGGTAAGTAACAATTTGACAATGTCCAGGAAACCCGTACCTGTTGTCGTGTGGTTGTTCATTCCTGCCTCTACGTTACTTCTTACTTCAATATTCGGACCTAGATCATGTAACACGGTTTCTAAATTAATATTTTATATATGTTTCTATTTATCTATTGTTAAACTGACTACTATATATTATACCAGTCAAATATCGTATGATATATAAATATAATATTTTTTATTACTAAACAATCAACTATAAAATGGAATTTGTTTTTGTCCGGATATATTTCTTAAGATTTAAAAATATACTTTTGTTACTGTCCAACCAAACGATTATAATAGATTGTGTATTTTTAAAGTATACTTCTTTATAATAAAATTAATTTTCTAGTTATCGGTGAATAGAAAAAAACTAAGGTTATCATTGAAAAATTATAATTTAATAAACTAATAGATTTAAATCAAGAGTCTAATAAGAATTATAATTGAATATCATTTAGTAAATATTCCGACAATTCTTGACATTGAAATAATATACCATTCTAAGATATAATTATATTATATCAGAAAATAAAATAGAGGAAATCTTACCAAATAAATAAATATAATGTACAGGTTATATAAGTAAATAAGTATAATTTGTATAACTCTCAGAAATTATTGTCAATAAAACAGTATAATATAAAGATTATATAAATAGAATAAAATAGAGAAATATTATCATCAAATCATCAGTGAGCATATATAAGAATTCGTCTAATTGAAATCCTTCTTGAACTCCACTGACTATATGAAATAATAAAAATAAGGAATCTTATAAATAATTTTTAGAAAGTATATAATTTCCAGAATTTTTTTATCAAATAAGTAAAATATCACCAAGAGATTATATCAAATAGTAATTATAATTAAGAACTCTTTCAAATGAATGAATATAAGAGATTGTTTATTCTAGTACTTACTAAGTAAATAATTGAATGTAAACTTGAATACCTTAATTTCTTGATTTGGATTTCCAGTAGGAGTTGCGAAGGAAAGAGAAATAACTATCTAGTCTAATAGTTTTCTTATTAGTCTTTTGTCACGGAAAGCGAAGAGATAGAGAGAGACGGTAGATTGTTATATCATATGTGAAGAGTCGCTAATTGAGACGGTTACTCTAATTACAGGTGGTTATATTTAATTAGGAGTTATTATTTCAAGATCAACTATATGCTAAAGTTCCGTTTAATATAAATACTCACATATATATCAATCATAATATAGATCTCTCATTGCCGACTATATGTGTTAATTTATACAAATATCAATCATAATATATCCATTCTATTCAAGGTGCCTATTTTGCATTTTTATTAAATTAAGCTATTTAAATAAGGAAAGAAGAAAGGTATCTAAATTAATTTCATCGTACATTGATATTACTTCCACTACTTCGTGTTACATTTATTAGCAAACTGAATTTTAAATTGAGTCATACTTAATTTTATTTCTTAATTCACATGGCGTTACAAAATAGTCCCTAAACCGCTTTCTCAAGCCTCCTTCAGTAGGAGGAGAGGCATCTTCACTCGTCTCTAACCTTCTTTTTTCCATAGATACCTTATTTGCCAGATAGCATTGTTTCAACCATGATTCTTCAGTCACAGATGCATTTTTCTATACTGGAGGCAACATCATCTTTCCGTTAGGAGATTCTTGCCACAGCAGGGGAATTTGCTGTGATATTTCTTTTATTTCTGGTATTTCTGATAAAAGCTCATTAATAATATTCTCGCGAGTGAGCTTATTTGGGATAGCTGACCTATCTAAGCCCATATGAGATATCGGTCTCAGGTGAAACTACAAAACAAAATTATAAATAAAAATATAAACTCAGCCAGCATAACCAATGTTGTGTATTTTAGGTATCGAATAATGGGTCAATTTAATTAATACACCTTTTCACTTTTAAATTTATAAAACCTTAGTACATAATAATAGGTCAGTTGCAAGCATACAACCTATCATTGTAGTAGTTTAGGTATCGATCCAAAGACAACGGGAAATATTACTTTTTACTAAATTAATTAATTCTAAAACAGTGCAATAAAAGTAAATGGGGGGTTTGTTTGAAAATTGGTTTTGTGGGTTCAATACCCGATTGAGAGTCTAAAAGTAAACTGACGCCGCACAGAACAGAAATTTGTTCTATAGGCGTGCGATACCAATAATCTTCAGAGATTAAAATTCAGAGATCACCAAAATAAAGGGGAGATATGTCTCTCCTTAATTTTTTATAACATAAATAATTTCTAGCAAAATTGTCTACATTATTCACCCACAAGCCGGGTAATATAGCTACTACTCAATGCAGAAACTAAATAGGAAAGTTACCAATATTTGGTAACATAATATAGAAATAATGTAAATTCCTCAATAATAATTTAGACAGTAGCGAGCTGCTGTCCAGAAGCAAAATTCAGAAATAAAATCTAAAGATAAAATAATACCATAAGACTAAAGTAACTAAATATTTTGCTGATTTACTTGCTGAAATTAAGCTCCTGATTCAGGTTCTGATTCAAGTGCTCCTGCATCATAAACAAAGCAATTTAAACAAACAAATAAAAGGAGTTTTTGTGATTTAATGAGATGGAAGTCTAGGGGCTTTCGGCATACAATCACTTGGTCAAATCAATACTTAGTTGGTTTCTAAATTCATGTTTGCAATTATGGGGTTTCTAAGCCTTAAATATCAAAAAGGGTCACTTTCGTGAATTAATGACGTGCCTAAATAATTCAGATTTCACGATTAAGTCCTTCACCCTAGCTATCTAGACCATAAGCACAGGTTAGCCTAGTTTATCCCTAAATATCAATACTTCACGATTAAGTCCTTCATACGAATATTTGGTTCAATTCTAGGGGTCCCAATCAAATATGAGGCTTCACGATTAAGTCCTTCACCTCAATTCAACCTTTGTTTCTTGTGGTTCCGGACTAAGAAATAGATTTGGTCATTTCTAATCTTAATCCTAAGGTTATTCATGTATACAATTTGGTACCATCAATTCTTTGATCCTAGCACTTTAAGTTTGTTAGACCTAAACGGGACGCTAATTAATGAGCACACAAATTATACAAGCACATGAATTATAAAATCAACAAGAACAAACATGCAAGCAAACAATCATCATAGAGAAAAATATCCAACTAAGGTAGATTTTAACACAAGTTCATGTTTTAAGCCTAAGCCCCTAGAGAGGAAATCAAGCCTCTCATGGGTGTGTTAACATCCAAGAGAAATACAAGAGTAAACATGATTAAAACTAAGAAAAATAAGAAAGAGAATAGAAAACACCAATCTCTTCGCTCGTTGCCCCTTGTCTTCACCTTTGCTCGCTCGAGAAAACCTTCAATCCTTCGCTCCAATCGCCTTCAATCACTTGGGGAAGATAGAAAAGATGTGGAAAGATGTGTAGAATAAAAGCTAAGTTGAAAGATATCTTCCCCTGGTGTCTCCCTGCCAATATATAGCTATTTTTGTGCCTTAGGAAACAATCCCCCGAAATCTGGAAGGAAATCTGAAGAGATATGATGAAATCAGGCCAGACTAGCATTCGTGCGGCCTCTTGTGCGGCCTTCACAAATTCTCTGCGGCCAGTACAAATTTCCTGCCGCCTGCATAGAATGGAGAATTGGCTGGAGATCATGCAGGATTTTGTGTGGCCCACACAAAATTCCTTAAGGTCGCACAAAGGCCCGCAAAACTCTCTGTTTTGAAAGGAGAAAACTTGATAAATTCCGAATTTTATTTTTGGCTTGAATTTATTTTGTGTGGCCCACACAGAATTTCTACAGGCCACACAAACACCCACAGAAATTGCTCATTTTGCTCGATTTCTGCAATTTAAACAAGGCAAAGGCAGTAACTTGGTTCTTTGGTATATTCTATGTTAAACTAAGCTAAAATACAAGGGATTTGGTGTAGTTTTAGAGGTAAAATCCTAACCAAAAGTATATATAATTGAGGCTTATCAACCAACTTACCCCAAATTATAACTGCAAAAGAAAAAAATAAAACTTAATGTAATCAAATGGTATTGTGACATGCCTTGAGGAGATTCTCAACAGAAAGGACTTCATATGGTGCATCAAGATCAGTGATTTTCTCCTCAGATGGGACAATATTTACATATTAATTTGGCCAAAATCCGGACGAAGGAAAGATCAGGGGACACAATTAGTTGAGACGAGAAGAAACCCTAGCACTTGCTTGTAAGATGGGAATTTCCATGTTCTTACTGAAAAAAAAAGAATCACTTATTCAAAATAGACACAGAATACGTGCCAACAAATAATAATATGTTTTGAAGGTATATGCTGGTAGTTTGGCTATAAATTATATTTTCAAATTTCAAAGCTTATTCTCAATATTATATATTCCTCAGTTTAATAACTAAAGTATGTCACCATAGACCACAGTCTTCTTGGTTAGTGACTAAATAGAACATCTCAAAAGCTCACATTTCATGACTGGCCATTATATGCTGAGCCTCGCCAAATCTACTCATCCACTGCTTATACTCAGCATTGCTTGTCACAACAGTAGGGCCCAAATGGATAATACAATTTACAACTTTTCCACTCTCCTTGTAGTAACAGTTAAGAGAGGAGAGAGAGAACAGCTGGTGTATTTGGTACACCGTGGGGCAGTCGACTATCAGTATAATCGGGCCAGGTAATGATGGGCCCAGCACATCACTTGGATTTACCTACAAATAGTGCATTTAAGATATAAAAATTATGTTAAAGGTGACAAAGATAATAAGAAAGTACAGAATGCCAGTTGGTACATGTCAGCTGGAAAATGGTGGTACAGAGAATTAAAGTGTCCTCTCCTGCCGATTCTCTCAGCAGAGACAACATGCTAAAGCCATTATCACAACCCTAGACCACAATTTTTGTTGGTGAATAAACTTAATTTGTCATTAAATTCGTGACTGCACAGTGGACAGATTTAAGGCTGTTTTAAATGATAATTTGAAAGGGCAATTATAGATCATTCTGGGGAAATGAGAAGTCTATTTGACGTGTCTTGGAGTCTAGTTTCTGATGGTTCAAGTCTCAAGTAATTTGGAGTTCCCTATAATAAGTTATGGCAGTTTTAGTACCAAAGGGTCAGAATTTACTGTGCTGCACTGTTTTCTGTTTTGAGTTGTTTTGAATTCTGTTTTTGTTTTAATTACTGTATGAATTTTAAGAGTCATGTCTAAGGCTATAAATAGAGTTGTATCTCAGTTGCAAAGTAAGAGAAGAACATTTGTTAAAGAGTTAATATAAAAAAAATTGTGTTCTTGTTTTCTCTTCCCTCCACCGAAATATATATATATATCAAATATTAACAAATTGGTATCAGAGCCAATGGCAAATTACGGGAAAATGTCAGGTATGCCACTACCACGACTGACGAAAGCCAACTACAACAACTGGAGCATTCAAATGCGAGCACTACTCGGGGCCCAAGATGCATGGGAAGTAGTCGAGAACGGTTTCACCGAACCAGAGAATACCGAAGATATGACAGTAAATGAAATCAAGACATTGAAAAATACATGAATGAAGGACAAGACAGCGCTATACATGCTGTTTCAAGCGGTTGACGAGTCGGACTTTGAAAAGATAGCGAGCGCGACAACTGGCAAGGAAGCATGGGATACGTTGCAAAAAGTATTCAGGGGGGCTGACTGAGTAAAGCAAGTAAGACTCCAAACTCTACGCGGCGAGTTGGAGGGTATGAAGATGAAGGAGTCGGAAGGTGTATCCGACTATATCACGTGTGTGCAAACCGTGGTAAATCAGCTCAAGTGCAACGGTGAAACTCTAAAGGACTCGAGGGTTGTGGAGAAAATTTTGCGGTCACTAACTGATGATTTCGAGAATGTCGTATGCGCTATTGAAGAGTCAAAGGACCTGGAGGAGCTAACTATAGACGATCTCGCTGGGTCGCTAGAGGCACATGAGCAACGCAAGAAGAAAAAGAAGAACGAGTCGCTTGAGGAAGCACTGCAAGCCAAGGTGTCTATCAAAGACGAAAAGGTACTCTATACTCAAAACTTTCATGGTAGAGGGCACAGCCGTGGAGGTCGCAGCAATGGTCGCGGTGGTGAACGTCGTGGACATGGAAACAATTATGAAGAAAAGGGGCAGTCAAGCCAACAAAATTGGCAAGGTAGAGGACGTGGTCGTGGGAGAGGCGGCCGGTCAAATTATTCAAATATCGAGTGCTACAACTGCGGCAAGCATGGACACTACGCAAAAGAGTGCAAATCGAATGTCGAGTGCTATAATTGTGGTAAGTATGGGCACTATGCAAAGGAGTGCTATTCCGAGAAAAAGGTAGAAGAAAACGCGAATCTAGTCGCAGAAGAGGAGACAAGAGAAGATGGTGTTCTCATGATGGCCTATAAAAATACCGTTCCTGACAGCGACACGGTTTGGTATCTCGACACCGGTGCTAGCAACCACATGTGCGGGCACAAGCACCTATTCAAGGAGATGCGAGAGGTTGAAGATGGACACGTGTCATTTGGAGACGCGTCGGAGGTTCAAGTAAAGGGCCAAGGTAAAATATGTTTTTCTCTAAAAAATGGTAAAGAAGGGTTGATTGAGGATGTTTATTATGTTCCTGATTTGAAGAGTAATATCATTAGCATGGGACAATTATTGGAGAAGGGATATTCGGTTTTCATGAAAGACCGGATGTTGCACTTGAAGGACAAAAAAGGCCGGTTGCTTGCACATGTAGAGATGGCCAAGAATCGAATGTTCAAACTGAACTTAAGAAATATGCGAGAAAAGTGTTTGCAAGTCAACATGGAGAAGGCTGAGCAGCTTTCCAGTTTGGTGGATGAATGGAGGGGAAAAGCAAAGGAACTGGAGATCCGACTTGAGGAGGTGCACGAATCAGAGAAGTGCAAGACAAAATCCCTTGCCTCAACCATTCAGCAACTAGAGGAGAAGGAGACACTGTTGCATGAGAGAGAAATTGAAATTTATACCTTGAAAGAGAAAATGAAGATCCAAGCTGCGAAGGAGGAGAAGGAGCAGCTGCTGGAGAAGTTGCATCAAGTAGAGTTGCAAGTAAATGTGACAAATAAGGCAATTGAAGAGGCAAGAACAGAGAGCTTGCAATTGAAGGAGAGGTTGTTGGATAAGGAAAATGAGTTTCAAAGTATAACACAAAAGAATGAAGTGCTACGGGCTCGTCAATCAAAGGCTAAAGAAAGAATAGATGAGTTGAGTTCTCAGCTCAAGAAGGGGTGATTGTAGAGAAAGCCCGAGAAATGCCTGAGGAAGCAGATCCCATGTTAGATGTAGAAATTGAGAAACCAAAAGTGGAGGAAGAAGAGTCTCTTCATAGGTGCAAAGAGGAAGAATCAGATGATAATGTCAAACAAGAAGGGGAGAATGGAGATGCAAAGGAAGAAGAGGAGGAGAGTAAAATGGCAAAGAGTGAGCCTCCACATGAGGAAAATGGTACAGAGGATGAGAAGGTGAATTTGAAATCTGGTAATGGTAATCAGGTTGACAATGGATCAGGTTTGAATGACACGGGTAAAAAGGAGATAGAACTGGTGCATGTGAAAAGTGAAGACCAAGCAGCTGACATCTTTACAAAGCCACTGTCCACAAGACTATTTGAGAAAATGAGAAATCTACTCGGCATGAAGGACAGAAGAGAATTAAGTTTAAGGAGGGGTGTTGGTGAATAAACTTAATTTGTCATTAAATTCGTGACTGCACAGTGGACAGATTTAAGGCTGTTTTAAATGATAATTGATAAGCCAAAATGATATATGTTGAAACATAGGGTTTGTTGTGTAAATTAAACCGAGTTTTGTTGAAATTAGAATTTAATTAGGTTATAAATGTTTAAAAGTTCAAGTTACTGCCCTAGTTATGTTTATTTTGTAGGCAATCAAGTGCTTGGAGCGTAACGAGGAAGACGAGCTATCTGGAGCAAGAAAGCACAAATCTGGCGAATTTTCACCTTTATTGCGGGCCGCAATTATTTTATTGCGGGCCGCAACCAACTAGTCAGAGCCGATTTGCAGAACAGAACAATTTATATTATTATTGCGGCCCGCAATGGAAGTTATTGCGGCCCGCAATAAACAGTTCCAGAGCGAGATTTTTGCTATTATTAGTTGTTTTTATTTCTGGAAAGGGGATAACTGTTTTTTAGGCACGAATTTTAGACATTAGAAAGAGAGAAAAGCACAGGAGAATAGAGAGAAAGAAGAGAGACAAAAGGAGGGAGAAGAAGATAGCAAATTCTTCGAGCGGTTACATTAATTTCTTATTTTTAGAACTCTTTTACTTGTTATTTCTCTTGTGTGCTTCAGCCATGGTGGGCTAAGGTTATTTCTAGGGTTGATTAGGGTTAGAACTTGAAACTTATGTCATGGATTAGTTGATTTTATATTATATTTACTTGTTCCTTGGTATGATCTTTTCTTTATATTACTTGTTTGTGATGACTTAATCGGAATTGCACGAAACCCTAGGATTCGGTATTTACAATTGAGAAGTTGAATATTTAGTCCTGACCATAAAGAAAAGAGTGTTTGATAGGCTAAGTACCGAGAGGCGACGCTTATCTTATATGGGCTTAACCCGATAGGTTAGAAAATTGTACCAAGTACCGAGAGGTGACGAATAACTTTCTATACCAATTGGGACAGTTAAAGACTTAATAACTTTGGGTTAGTGTAACCAAGTACCGAGAGGTGACATTTATACTAATTTAAAGACGGTATTAACATAGAAATATCACTTTATACCGATAACATTAAACTGTGCCTTCATATTTATAAGAACAACCTTAATAAATCAATTAATCGTGACATTAGTGGATAGGAACCCTAAGAGACCCTAATTTCTCATTCTTGTTTAAAACCACATTTAGACCTAGAATTTAGTTAATTCAATTTGATCAGCAACAAACCAAACCATCATAAAAGACAAACAAATTCCTTTATTTCCTTTTACTAAATTAAATTGTTAGGTTAGGTTTAATATTCCGAATTGTCCCTGTGGAGACGATCCCTAAATACTACTTGACAAGGTTGTACACTTGCAACCGAACTGAGGGTAAATTAGGATTTATTACTTGTGTAGTAGTAAAAATCACATCAAGTTTTTGGCGCCGTTGCCGGGGACAACGGTGAATTTTAGATCAAACCTAAGTAATTTAGTTAGTAATTATTTTTAATTTTCTTTTATTTCTTTTCTCTTTTGATTTAGGTTGAAATCTGGCAGAGGAACCTCCTACTCCGGACGCCACAGATTTGGTAGAGTGGTTTTCGAGGAGAGGATCAACTCATCTCTTTTACCAGAGAAGAAACAAGCACCCGACAAGGGGACCTTTCTTTCCCTTGAATCCACGCCGGTTAGACATGTCGTCCGGCAACGATGATGCTAGGTTTCAAAACCTCCAAAGAGAAAGGGATCGGATGGCAAATGAACTTCAACGGTTGAGGGCAGCTAACCAAGAGAGAGAGAATCTTGAAGCAGCCGATGCCAACCGCCCTTTGAGAGACTTCACCGCGCCTAGGGCTGAGGAAATCCATCTTGGGTACACTGCACCTACTATCAATGCTGAGGAATACCAAATTCCTCCTGCATGGGTTAGCATGGTGCAGCGTAATCTCTTCCATGGCCTGCCTCACGAAGATGCCACACAACACTTAGCCAATTTCGAAGAAATCTGCAGTACAATTAAGGTACAAACTGTTTCTCCTGATGATCTTAAAGTGATGGCTTTCACTTTTTCTCTTGCAGACAAGGCTAAGGGTTGGATAAGGGGACAACGGCCCGAGAACATGAACACTTGGCCTAAGGTGGCGAATGCTTTCCTCAACAAGTTCTTTCCACCATCCAAAACTAACTCCTTGCGCCATCAAATCCACAATTTCCGACAAAGAGGAGATGAAACCATGAGCGAAGCGTGGGAGAGGTTCCAAGAGCTGCAGAGGTGCTGCCCTCACCATGGCTAGAGGTTTGCTATACCCGAAACGGGTTAAGCCCGTTTTACCCGGCCCGTACCCGTTACCCGTTTGACCCGTACCCGTCGCCCGGGTCAAACGGGTCAAACGGGTAAACGGGTACGGGTAATATACGGGCCGGACAAGGCGTTTGAAAAAAAAACCCGTTGTACCCGTACCCGTTTACCCGCCTACCCGTACCCGCCTACCCGTACCCGTCTACCCGTACACGTACCCGTACCCGTTACCCGTACCCGACCCGTTTCAGTTCAAAAAAATTTTAATTTTTTGAAAAAAAACAGAAAAAAACAAAGAAAAAAACAGGAAAAAAAAAAAAAAAAGAGGGCGGATCCGACCCGTACCCGGATACCCGGACCCGTACCCGAGGTACCCGTACCCGTCAACCCGCAACGGGTACGGGTAATAAACGGACCGGATATAGATTTTGGGAAAATTACCCGTCTACCCGTTACGGGTTTTACCCGTACCCGACCTACCCCTTTACCCGTCCTACCCGTTACCCGTAACGGGTAACCCGGAACGGGTCACGGGTTACCCGTTAGCAAATGTCTAACCATGGCATTGAAGGATGGAACCTGCTGCAAATCTTCTACAACAGTCTTCTGCCACAAGACAAGGGTATGCTAGACGCAGCCGCTGGAGGTAGTCTCATGAACAAAGGGGCTGTAGATGGATACAAGTTGGTTGATGACATGGCTCTCAACCAAAGTCAATGGCACAACCCTAGGGAGACCCCGGTTATCCTGCAACGGGGATTGAAGGAGGTGAACTCGAATTCAAGCATGGCCGCAGAAATTGCCGCTTTAAATCGCAAGATTGATCAAATGAGCGTCAAATCGGTAAATTATCCTTCTTCTCTTCCTTGTTCAATTTGTGGTGGGACCGATCATTTAGCACTAAATTGTGGTATAGGTAATGAGGTTAGTCATGAGGAAGTGAATGCCATAAACCAAGGCAATTTCAAACCAAATAACAATCCTTACTCCAATACTTACAACCCCGGTTGGAGGAATCACCCAAACTTTTCATGGAGACAAAATGACCAAAATACCCAAGGTAACTCAAACTTTAATAGACCAAATCAAGGTTATGGTAACCAAGGGTATGGTTCTAATGCACCACCAAAGTCCAATCTCGAATTAATGATGGAGACTTTCATGGCAAGTCAAAATCAAAAATTCGATGAATTGACCAAAAAGGTAGACATGTTGGCAACCCAAAACAAAATGCTTGAAAATCAAGTTGCACAACAAGCTACACAATCTTCCCGCCAACCGGGTTCCCTTCCACCAAAACCTGAGAACAATCCCAGGGATGTCAAGGCGGTTAGACACACGCTTCGTAGCGGTGCGCAATATGAGGATCCACCCATGCCAAAGCATGCCTATGTGCAGCCGCAAGGCGAAGAGACAAGAACCAATGATGAGCACATCTCCACACACGAGGACTCCGCCTCAAAGGATGCTTCACCAATCGCACCAAGCGACCCTGCTATTCAAGCGAATCCATCTCAAGATGAGCCACCGAAGGTAAGTGCACAGGTACCTCTCTACATTCCTCCCCATAAATTTGCACCTTTTCCTGGTAGGCTTAAGAATGAGAGAACTGATAGGCAATTTGCTAAATTCCTTGAATTGTTGAAACAATTGCATGTAAACCTACCATTGACTGAGGTAATGACCCAAATGCCGGTTTACACCAAATTTTTCAAGGATATCCTTTCAAATAGGCGTAAACTTGAAGAAGTCCAAATGGTGTCCCTAGACTCAAACGGTAGTGCCATGGTAATGAATGAATTGCCCAAAAAGTTGGATGATCCGGGTAAATTTTCCATACCATGTTCGATAGGAAATGTCCAATTCAAACGTGCACTATGTGATCTAGGGGCTAGTGTAAGTCTTATGCCAAAGTCGGTTTATGATAGGTTGGGTGTAGGGGAACTTAAGCCAACTAGAATTTCTCTCCAATTGGCCGACCAATCGGTCAAGTTACCCCTAGGAGTGGTAGAGGACTTGCCAATTCAAATTGGTAAATTCTTTGTACCAATCGACTTTGTTGTGGTAGACATGGATGAGGATATCCATACGCCACTTTTGTTGGGTAGACCATTTCTCAATACGGCAAAAGCTGTGATTTATGTTCATGATGGAATTATTACAATGAACATTGGTGAAGAAAAATTAACATTTGACATCAAACGATCAATGAAATATCCATCTAATGATCAAAGTGTTTGTAGTGTTGAGATTCTTGACAGGTTGATAGATGAGGAACTCATAAACAGCTTGGAGAAGGGTTCCTTTGAATGTTGGATGGATCAGGAGTGCGAAAATTCTGACCAAACGAATTCTGTGGACCTTATTGCGGCCCGCAATAAAATTTATTGCGGCCCGCAACCAATCCAGACAGAGACTTTGCAAATTCCAGAAGTTATTGCGGCCCGCAATAACCCTTCCCAGATTGACAAAAAGCCTATTCTGAGCCCAATTCTT
Source organism: Carex rostrata (assembly GCA_964058875.1). Classification (NCBI taxonomy): domain Eukaryota; kingdom Viridiplantae; phylum Streptophyta; class Magnoliopsida; order Poales; family Cyperaceae; genus Carex; species Carex rostrata. Next base: position 3,779,764 of record CAXKVT010000056.1, read on the forward strand.
CAGGTTTCAACTACCGAAACTCTCCCCAACTTTGCCGAACCCTCGAAAGACGCACCCAGGGTTGAACTTAAGCCATTACCTTCAACCCTTCGATACGAATACCTCGGTCCAAACCAAACCTATCCCGTTATTGTCAACGCATCCCTAAACCAAGACCAAACCTCACAACTTCTACAAATCTTGAGGATGCACCGAAAGGCCATTGGATACACCATTGATGACCTCAAAGGAATCAACCCTTCCATCTGCATGCACCGCATTCTCATGGAGGAAGGACACAAGCCGACCATTGAAGGGCAGCGGAGATTGAACCCGAACCTTAGCGAGGTGGTGCGAAAGGAGATTCAGAAACTTCTTGATGCCGGCATCATCTATTCAATCTCCGACAGCAAATGGGTGAGCCCAATCCATGTGGTGCCAAAGAAGGGAGGGACAACTGTGATAGAAGGGGAGAATGGCGAACCGATTGCAACAAGACTCGTGACGGGATGGCGCATGTGCATCGATTATCGAAAGCTCAACACCGGCACGCGCAAGGATCATTTCCCTCTTCCTTTCATTGATCAATTGCTTGAACGGTTAGCTAAACACTCTTTCTTTTGTTATCTTGATGGTTATAGTGGATTCTTTCAAATACCAATTCACCCTGATGACCAAGAAAAGACCACTTTCACTTGTCCATACGGTACCTTTGCATACCGTAGGATGCCCTTTGGTTTGTGCAATGCACCTGCAACATTTCAAAGGGCTATGATGGGTATATTTTCTGACCTAATTGAGAAGTCTATGGAAGTTTTCATGGATGACTTCTCGGTTTATGGTACCACTTTTGATGGATGTTTGTTAAACCTATCTAAAGTCCTACAAAGATGTGAAGAGGTAAACCTTGTTTTGAATTGGGAGAAATGTCATTTTATGGTACAAGAGGGTGTTGTGCTAGGTCATGTGATTTCTGCTAAGGGTTTAGAGGTGGACCGTGCAAAGATTGAGGTAATTGAAAAATTACCTCCACCAACAAATGTTAAAGGGGTTAGAAGTATTTTAGGACACGCTGGGTTTTACAGAAGGTTTATCAAGGACTTTTCTAAAATAGCCAAGCCCTTGACTAATCTTTTGTTAAAAGACGCTCCATTTGATTTTACCCAAGAGTGTCTAGATGCTTTTAATAAGTTGAAGGAAGCATTGATCTCCGCTCCCATCCTGCAACCACCAAATTGGAGCGAATCTTTCGAGATCATGTGCGATGCAAGTGATTACGCCATTGGAGCGGTGCTAGGGCAACGAATTGACAAAAAGCCGTGCGCCATCTACTATGCAAGCAAAGTTCTAGATGAGGCTCAAGTCAATTACACCACTACTGAAAAGGAGCTACTTGCGGTGGTCTTCGCCATCAACAAGTTTAGACCTTATCTAGTTGGTTCCAAGGTGATAGTCTACACGGATCATGCCGCGGTTCGTTATCTTCTCACGAAAAAAGATGCCAAACCCCGTCTCATCCGTTGGATTCTCTTACTCCAAGAGTTCGACCTGGAGATTAGGGACAAGAAGGGTACTGAGAACCTTGTAGCTGACCACCTTTCGCGCATCAAACCTGAACCAAATGAAGACTTACCCATTGATGACTCTTTTGCTGATGAGCAACTCTACCAAGTGGGTAAAATCGACTACCCATGGTTCGCGGATATTGCAAATTTTCTTGCGTGCGGAGTTCTACCACCCTACCTCACATACCAACAACGGAAGAAATTCTTTGCGGATACCAAGCACTATTTTTGGGATGATCCATATCTTTTCAAGCTTGGTGTTGATGGGATTCATAGGCGTTGCATTCCGCAGGATGAGGTTCAATCAATTCTTCACCACTGTCATTCATCACCATATGGAGGACATGCCTCAACCAACAAGACCGCCGCCAAGGTCCTGCAAGCAGGTTTCTTTTGGCCAACTCTTTTTAAGGATACAAGGCAATTTGTTGTCTCTTGTGACAAATGCCAAAGGTTGGGAGGCATCACCAAGCGACATGAGATGCCTCAACAAAGCATCCTCGAGGTCGAATTGTTCGATGTGTGGGGGATTGATTTCATGGGACCATTTCCGAGTTCATGCAACAACAAATACATCCTTGTAGCAGTGGATTATGTCTCCAAATGGGTAGAAGCAATACCAAGCCCAGGGGCCGATTCAAAGACCGTCAAACGCCTCTTCAAAAAGATAATCTTCCCAAGATTTGGTGTTCCACGGGTGGTGATTAGTGATGGAGGCTCACACTTCATAAATCGCTCCTTTGAAAGTTTAATGGAAAAGTATGGAGTCAAACACAAGGTGGCAACTCCGTACCACCCGCAAACAAGTGGCCAAGTTGAAGTGTCAAACCGAGAGATCAAGCACATCCTACAAACTGCTGTAGGATTGTCCCGAAAAGACTGGAGTCTGAGGTTAGATGATGCACTTTGGGCATACCGCACGGCCTACAAGACACCAATTGGCATGACCCCTTTCAAACTTGTCTACGGCAAGCCGTGCCATTTGCCAGTCGAATTGGAACATAGGGCATTCTGGGCTATCAAGTCCCTCAACTTCAACATGCACCAAGCCGGACAGAAACGCATCCTCGACTTGCATGAACTTGAAGAAATCCGTCTCAACGCATATGAAAATGCCAAAATCTACAAGGAGAAGACAAAACAATGGCATGACAAGCACATCATACGAAGGGAGTTCAAAATTGGTGATTATGTTTTATTGTTCAATTCACGTTTTAAACTCTTTGCAGGCAAACTCAAGTCCAAATGGAGTGGCCCGTTTCAGGTGAAACGCGTGTTTGAACATGGGGCGGTAGAAATCTGGAGTGAAAGAACTGGCGCATTTAAAGTAAATGGCCAGAGGCTAAAGGTGTACAATCATGGAGAACCGGTTGAAGGGAAGATTAACATCTCCCTTACCGATGCACAAATGAACTAAAAGAGGAGAATGGTCGAGCTCGAGACCCTAAAAGAGCGCTTCTTGGGAGGCAACCCAAGCACTTTACCTTTTTGCAATTTTAAATTTCGTACTTTTAAATTTTAATTGCATTTAGATAGGTTAATTTAGGTTTTTCAGAAGATTTCAGGCTCCTTTGCGGGCCGCAATAATTTTATTGCGGGCCGCAATCAAGCAGTCAGAGACTTCTGAGAATTAGGCTTTAATTTTGGAGCTAATTGCGGTCCGCAATAAATTTTATTGCGGGCCGCAACCAAGCAGTCAGAGAGGTAAAAAAAAAAAAAAAAAAAAAAAAAAAAAAAAAAAAAAAAAAAAAAAAGGGGTCCATTGCGGCCCGCAATGACAGTTATTGCGGCCCGCAATGGAGACCGAACAGACGCGAAAATTTGTGATAAAAGGGGGGTCCTTTTTGCAAAATTTCTCTCTCTCTCTCTCTCAGACCCCACCTTCCCCCACTTCTCTCTCCCGATCTCCCCATTCTCTCTCAATCTCTTTCTCTTCATCTCTCTCTCTCTACATCTCTCCATCTCTCTACTTTCTCTCTCCCGCTCTCTCCATCTCTCTCAATCCATAGATCTCTCCTTCTCCACCTTTCCATCTCTCTCTACATCTTTCCCTTTCTCTCTCTCTCTCTCTAACCCCATCTCTATCTCACTACAAAATCCAACCCGCCGCCATTCTTTTCGCCTCTCCACCGCGAGTATTGCGGCCCGCAACATACCTTATTGCGGCCCGCAATACAGCAGCCAGCAAAACGCCGTTTCACGCAGACCATTGCGGCCCGCAATTACAGTTATTGCGGCCCGCAACGAAGAAGTCAGAGGCGCCTCCAGCATCAACATACCTTATTGCGGCCCGCAAAGAGACTAATTGCGGCCCGCAATAAAGCTCACAGAAGGCATTAAAAGGCTGATTTCTCCTGGAATTTGGCGGATCGACTCGGCGGTTGGACTCCTTGGCTATTCTACTCAACTTCATCACTTCAAATTGGTTTGATTGCACACATTTGGTTGTATCTCTAACTCTATTTAATTTCAATTGCTTGAATTGAACCAAATTGGTAATTGAATTGATTGTACTGAAATTGAATTGAACCAATTGAACACCAATCATGCCACCAAAACCAAGGAACAAGGGTAAGGCAATAGCAGAGGAGGAGTTCATCCCCTCTAAACGGTCCAAACAATATCGAAGAGGGGCCGGTACCGATAGTGGGTCTAATGATGTTGAAATGTCTGACCAACCTGACTGGACCACTTTACCTCAAAATCAGTGGCCTGAAAACAAAGACACTGATTATGGTCTTAGATTTGTGCATCCAAAAGCACAAGAAAACTTTCAAATTCTTAAGACCAAAAAGGTTGTCCAGCCCAAGTACGTTCACGTACCCACTCTTCAGCAGTTAGGCATTTTAGATGAGGTTCATCTCCTCATGTCCTCCCTTGGTATCTGGGACTACTGTACCAGACCATTTCCTGCATACCGCACGCTGACCTATGAATTCCTGTCTACTCTGCACATGGAAGATGACACTTTATTGCAGTATTATTTGGATGGTGCAGAGTACCAGATCACAATTGAGGAACTCAGCAACCTACTGGGGTTTCCTCTCAGAGCTGATGCAGTGACGGTGCCAGATTGGGAGCCGGACTCCAGCTTCTACGAATTCTCATGCCAGCTGATTGGTGGTCCGAGGCGGACATACAAGGCGAGTCAGCTCAGCCACCCGGTGTTTCGCTACATCCAGCGTGCTCTCTCCTTCACCATCTTTGCACGCGGTGAGACAGTGGGCACCTTGGGTGAGTGCGAGACGTACTTCATCTATGCCATGATCCATGCCCTGACCAATCCCGAGAAATTACCCCACGTTGGCAGCTTCTTCATCGACAATCTCCTGAACGTGAGAACAAATGCCACTCCGGGCGGTATGATCTCCTGCGGAGGCTTTGTGACCCGTCTTGCCATCTACCATGGGGTCATTCCTGCAGAAGGGCCAGTTTTCAAGGTCCTTGCCCATCGCCTCCAAAAGCAGACCGAGTTCATAGATATGACATATCTTCAGTCGGCTGGCATCTTCACTCGCGTCGGCAACTCTTTCTTCTTCCTCTCTAGCGGTCGGCAGATTCCCATGCCTCTCCGGATACCGGTTGATAGGACAGATCCCTCTACTTGGATTCTGCCCCTTGATATGGCTCATCCACCTGCCGCACCGGCCGCTGTTGATCCGTTTGGGATCCCTGGACCCGAGCAGCCTCAGCCTCCTCCTTCATTTTGGGCTTCCGGTGCTGACCAAGTGACCCCGCAGCAAATGTACGAGTTGATGCAGACCATGAACACCAACATCAATAAGCTGCGTGACTATGTGGATGAGCGGTTCAACTCAGTTGATCGCCAGATTGCTGATCTCCGTACTCACATAGGAGGGCAGTTCACTCAGCATCAGACCTACATAACGGGTCAGTTCAGCACTTCTCACTCTGACATGACTCGGCTCACCGATCAGATGGGGCGTATGCATGTCCAGTACACGGACCTTGCAGGTACGGTGGACGAGATAGCTGAGCAGCAGCATGCCACCTACTATAGGACAGACCGCATCTACGGGCATATGTCTGACTCTGGCTTTGTTTCCGCTGACCCGATACCGCGGCGCCGCAGACCTACCCGTCCAGCACCATCAGCGACTGGTACATCTTCTTCTCAGGGGACTGCGCAGCCACCTCCACCACCTCCACCAGCCTGATTACTTTGTGAGTTTCTTTATTTCCTCTTTTTACCTTTCATTAGCTTGTTTATTGCACCGGGTCGGTGCCAATGTTTAGGCTTGGGGGGGTAAAATTGTAGGAATTGTATCTTAGGTTTACCTTAGGTTTAAGTTAATGGTAGGTTCTGTGCTATTTAGGGGTTACAATAATTAAATTTGAATGTTTTGAGAAAATGTCACAATCTAAGTGGGGATTTCAATGGTATAACCACATGGCGCAAGTTGACATAATAATTAGTGAATTTATGTTTTATGACACTTTAGTACCTGTGATCTTAAATTAGAACCTCTCTACATGTTGAAAATCAAGTCTCAGACGCGCAATGCCAAGAGTTACCGAAAGGCTTGGTGCCCGTAGGAAACTTTGCGCGAGATTCAGAAATTCTTTTCTAATTGGACTTAATTGAACAAAGGTGTAGGCTGAAAAAAAAAAAAAAAAAAAAAAAAAAAAAAAGTAGTGAGCTATGTTGGATTGAAGTCCTTAGGACAGATACATCCGCATATTAAAAATAAAAAAAATATATAAAAAAAAAAATATAAAAAATATATATATAATAATAAAATAAAAATGAGTGGAAAAATGAGTGAGCCAAAAACAGACGGATGCACAAGTAAAAAAAGTCAAAGCATCAGGCACAGTCTACACCCCTAACAAAAATTAAATTTTTAAAAGGATTTTCTGGAATTGGTTGTCACGTGTACAATGGGGGAGAAAAATCTAGGATTAACTAATTCTGAAGTGTCATATAGATATAAACTTGCTTAATTAAAATCGAAACGTGTGTTTGTGAGGTGAAGAAGATCATTGAAAGAAACCCGCATAATTGTTTGACATACTCATGCTTTGAATTGAATTGTTTGAACCCTAAATTGCTTTGACTGACCAATTTTATTTTTTAAGTCTTTAGGATAGTTTAGATAACTTGGTTTGAAATACATAAACAAAACCCGGGAATCCCTGTGAGGGTTTAGACTTGCTTGGGACAAGCAAAGACTAGGCTTGAGGGAATTTGATAAGCCAAAATGATATATGTTGAAACATAGGGTTTGTTGTGTAAATTAAACCGAGTTTTGTTGAAATTAGAATTTAATTAGGTTATAAATGTTTAAAAGTTCAAGTTACTGCCCTAGTTATGTTTATTTTGTAGGCAATCAAGTGCTTGGAGCGTAACGAGGAAGACGAGCTATCTGGAGCAAGAAAGCACAAATCTGGCGAATTTTCACCTTTATTGCGGGCCGCAATTATTTTATTGCGGGCCGCAACCAACTAGTCAGAGCCGATTTGCAGAACAGAACAATTTATATTATTATTGCGGCCCGCAATGGAAGTTATTGCGGCCCGCAATAAACAGTTCCAGAGCGAGATTTTTGCTATTATTAGTTGTTTTTATTTCTGGAAAGGGGATAACTGTTTTTTAGGCACGAATTTTAGACATTAGAAAGAGAGAAAAGCACAGGAGAATAGAGAGAAAGAAGAGAGACAAAAGGAGGGAGAAGAAGATAGCAAATTCTTCGAGCGGTTACATTAATTTCTTATTTTTAGAACTCTTTTACTTGTTATTTCTCTTGTGTGCTTCAGCCATGGTGGGCTAAGGTTATTTCTAGGGTTGATTAGGGTTAGAACTTGAAACTTATGTCATGGATTAGTTGATTTTATATTATATTTACTTGTTCCTTGGTATGATCTTTTCTTTATATTACTTGTTTGTGATGACTTAATCGGAATTGCACGAAACCCTAGGATTCGGTATTTACAATTGAGAAGTTGAATATTTAGTCCTGACCATAAAGAAAAGAGTGTTTGATAGGCTAAGTACTGAGAGGCGACGCTTATCTTATATGGGCTTAACCCGATAGGTTAGAAAATTGTACCAAGTACCGAGAGGTGACGAATAACTTTCTATACCAATTGGGACAGTTAAAGACTTAATAACTTTGGGTTAGTGTAACCAAGTACCGAGAGGTGACATTTATACTAATTTAAAGACGGTATTAACATAGAAATATCACTTTATACCGATAACATTAAACTGTGCCTTCATATTTATAAGAACAACCTTAATAAATCAATTAATCGTGACATTAGTGGATAGGAACCCTAAGAGACCCTAATTTCTCATTCTTGTTTAAAACCACATTTAGACCTAGAATTTAGTTAATTCAATTTGATCAGCAACAAACCAAACCATCATAAAAGACAAACAAATTCCTTTATTTCCTTTTACTAAATTAAATTGTTAGGTTAGGTTTAATATTCCGAATTGTCCCTGTGGAGACGATCCCTAAATACTACTTGACAAGGTTGTACACTTGCAACCGAACTGAGGGTAAATTAGGATTTATTACTTGTGTAGTAGTAAAAATCACATCAATAATTTGAAAGGGCAATTCTAGATCATTCTGGGGAAATGAGAAGTCTATTTGACGTGTCTTGGAGTCTAGTTTCTGATGGTTCAAGTCTCAAGTCATTTGGAGTTCCCTATAATAAGTTATGGCAGTTTTAGTACCAAAGGGTCAGAATTTACTGTGCTGCACTGTTTTCTGTTTTGAGTTGTTTTGAATTCTGTTTTTGTTTTAATTACTGTACGAATTTTAAGAGTCATGTCTAAGGCTATAAATAGAGTTGTATCTCAGTTGCAAAGTAACAGAAGAACATTTGTTAAAGAGTTAATATAAAAAAAAATTGTGTTCTTGTTTTCTCTTCCCTCCACCGAAATATATATATATCAAATACTAACAATTTTAAGGTATAAATAAGCAAAACAAAACTTTATTCTCATGCATCCATACTACTGACTGAATCAAACTCTACTTGGCTGCCTAACTGCAGCACAATATTTTGGTTGTAATCGCCCAAAGTTAGCTGGGTATTTTTATTATCTGAATCTCTTAAAAAAGGATAAACAAAATAATTGAATAAATAATGGAAATACCATTATATCCAGAGAATCAGACTTGACTGATTTATCCAATTGCAAATCTCGATACTTGGGTCCCAGTCTTAACCCCAAAGAAGCTGCTTTGACTGGGTCAAACTTCCCCTTAACCTCTGGCAATTCACATACATAAACAACTGCCAAGTCCCCGGGTCTTAAAAACTCGCCCGGATCAGAATCCACACTAATTTTCGGGTTAGTGGGCCTCACAAACATGGCAGAAATCTGAACAACCTCGTCATCTATGAGCACAATTGCATTGTCCAAGCTTCCATCTTTTGCTCTAGGGGATGATGATGTGGCATCGTTTGATTGGTCCAGCCCAAAGCTGTGAGCATGGAGCATCGATTTTTTCTTGGGATGAAGGATCTCATTGCCCCAAGTAGAAAGTCTAGGTCATATGGGCCCCATATGTTCACCTATAGTTTGAAATAAACTAACATCAGACCGTCAATCAACAAACTGTATATGAAACTTAAAAAATAAACAAAGACAGAAAGAGAGAGAGATAGAGAAGATAGATTATGCTATCACTAACCGACATTCCTTCATCCCCCATCCTAGCAAAAGTTAGTACAAGACCTATACACGTAAACAATTCAAAACAAGTTATAATATTCTCAGCTGAAATAAGCAAATATCAAAAGAGCTAGTAAACTAGCAACTCAAGTTACCTGGAAGTCCGCCAGCAGTCTCTGAGCATACTCGTGTCAAAAAAATGTGATCTATTTATATAATGGAGACAAAATGTGGTTTAGAGTCTAATGTTAAAACAGATAGAAGTTTCTCCTACAACACACACACATGAAAAAAAAAGAAAAGGAAAAGTAGTTCTCACATCAGCAAATAAGTACCTTAGATAGTTTTATCTTGTGCTCACTGCAGTACCGCTGTAACCCCTGTTAAGTTATTAACTATTAGATAAAATATTACTGATAATTACATAGTTTAAACTGTAAAAATAAAGATTGCTTGTTAGAAACCAGTAGGTTGAATACTTCGTACCTCACCAGCATTAAAAATAAATCTTTGCTTATTAAAGAAAAGCAAAATAGATGGGGAGGTGTCTTTGTTGGAAATTATAATCGGATTGTGGAATTGAAAGAGAGGAGTTTATAACTTGAATTCTTTTATTTAATGGCGTGCACAAGAATTTTACAAGACTGATGTAAGAGTCACGCCTCACTATGCTCTCTAATTCTACCTGGTTCTCTGATTCTATGTTCACTTCATTTACACACCTCTCCTATTTATACATATAACAATGTCGGTTATGATTTCTCTAGAATATCTTGATACAAGGGTATGGAACCTTCTAAGTACACTATATAATAGTAGTATTTTCTAGTATGCTCCATTATAACCGATCATATAAAGTCGGTTTCTATTTCTTGAATATTCCAGAAGAGTATAATTGGATTTGGGCCTTTTCCAAATATTAGTTGGGCTTTGGACTTCGGTGTTGTTATCTTCAACACTCCCCCTCAACACCGACTTGATTCTCTTTAAATTTAAATTTGCCGATCGATTTTCTATATCTCCATTCACCCCCCCTTGAGCTAAAGTTCCATGTGGCTGCTTCACGTAACTTTCTTTGTCAAGGTAGTTATTTTGTAATACCGATTTAACGTCAAGATGATATGATCGCCACTTCTCTAGCCTTTTCATCGGAGGATATGTCTTCCAATATTTGATATTGGATTCTTGTTTGAAGCCTTTTATCATCAACCTTGTTTTGTAGTTTTTGACTTCACCACCGGGATTTAACCTTGTCTTGTAGATGTATTTATCACCAATAACTTCACGATATTTTGGTTGATCTATAAGCTTCCGAGTGTTGTTCTTCTCAGTTATTTGCATTTTGTTCTTCATGGCCTTTATCCAATTTTCGTGCTTCTTGACCTCTTCAAGACTTTGAGATTCAACTATTGAAAAATTAGATGACTCATAAATTTCGGGTAAAAATCTTACTTGCTTGTTGGATGACTCTGGTATCGTAGACCCTTCTTTAGCTCTTCGAGTAGCACTCAGGTTTGATCCTGGACTTGAAGTAGTATTTGAACTCAATCCAAGTTGATGATGTGTACCACCTTGCACTTGTGGTTTAATTACTTCATTTCTCAGTGCCACATGCGGAGTGGGAAGCTTCTAGACTTCTCCATTTGTATTCTTGCTATCATTTGCTTTTTATTTCTTCGATCGAAAATTTTGCAGCCTCCATTTTCAAAATAAACTGCGTATCCATTTTTAACTAGTTGCCCCACGCTCAACAGATTTTGTTTTAGGTCCGGAACCAACAATGCATTTTGGATAAATTTTGGACCCATCTTGGTTTGCACGACAATACTTCCTTTGCCTTTTTCTTGAACAATGGAGCCATTTCCTATACGTACCTTTGTCTCATACGAAGCGTCGATGTCGTGAAATAATTTACGAATTCCGGTCATGTGATTTGTGCAACCACTGTCAAGGAACCAGATATCGTCTTTCTCTTCTTTGGCTAAGTGGCATGCATAGAAAATGCTTTCATGACTCTCACTTCTTCTAGGAAGTTTGCTCGGTCGTTTATTTTTGATCTGCACATTCGTGCTATGTGGTCAATCTTCTTGTATTTGTTGCATCTCTTTGTCGACCAACATTCAGATGAGCTATGGTTCGACCTTTTGTGTATATCACACCATAAATTTGAATAACTCGAACCTAGTGCTTTCTCCTTTTGTGCCGACTGCTTTTCTGCATCTTGTCGCGGACCGCTGCATTGTTGATTATTTTGTTGACTCGTGGGGTTATATCGAGGTCTGAAGCTCAGCTTGGAATGGAATGTGTCTTCCACCAAATTTCCTTCGCGTTGGAGCTTTCTTTCTTCATGTGACTCCAAGGAGCTCATTAGTTGTTGAATCGAAAGCGTCGATATATCTTTTGATTCTTCAATTGCTATAACGATGTAGTCATACTTGTCAGTGAGGCTAATTAAAATTTTCTCGACTACTTTCTAATGCGAGATGTCTTCTCCATACGTCCACATCTGGTTCACAACTTCAACTACTCGCGAAAAGTATTCCTTGATCTTCTCCGAGTCCTTCATTTGAAAGTTTTGAAATTGTCTTCTTAGTGTTTGCAGCTTCACTGCTTTTACTTTCTCGGAGCCTTCAAACTCCTCTCTCAAAATCTCCCATGCTTTCTTGGATGTAGTTGCTCCACTGATTCGTGGAAATAGACTTTCGGCAACACCCTGTTGGATTAGAAATAGGGCCTTGGCATCATTCATTTGTTCTTGTTTCTGCTCCGGCGACAATTCTCCCGTCGTTGGCACGGTAGAACCTTTAATGACTATATCCCACAATCCTTGTGAAAGCAGCAGCGTCCGCATCTTGATCTTCCACATGTTAGTTTTCTCCGGCAAAAATGGGAACTGTCGATTGCGCCATAGTTGTGCCTCCTGAAGACATCGACTTGGGATGCTTCTTATATTTCACGAGCGCCCTTGTCTACTTCGCTAACTTCTTACTCGAACCTGAAGCTCTGATACCAAATGTTGGAAATTATAATCGGATTGTGGAATTGAAAGAGAGGAGTTTATAACTTGAATTCTTTTATTTAATGGGGTACACAAGAATTTTACAAGACTGATATAAGAGTCACGCCTCACTATGCTCTCTAATTCTATCTGGTTCTCTGATTCTATGTTCACTTCATTTACACACCTCTCCTATTTATACATATAACAATATCGGTTATGATTTCTCTAGAATATCTTGATACAAGGGTATGGAACCTTCTAAGTACACTATACAATAGTAGTATTTTCTAGTATGCTCCATTATAACCGATCATATAAAGTCGGTTTCTATTTCTTGAATAATCTAGAAGAGTATAATTGGATTTGGGCCTTTTCCAAATATTAGTTGGGCTTTGGGCTTTGGGCTTCGGTGTTGTTATCTTCAACAGTCTTGTGTATCCATGCCTGTTCCCATTATCTATTAAAAATTTAACAGAGAAAAAACATCTTTATATAACTATTAGAAAAAGAGAATATGACAAAAACAAATTGACCCCAAGAAAAGTATTAGGCAGGTACAGCACCAAAGCAGTGTAATTAAGTTTTTAATGATAACAAATTCTCCTCTTTTGAGTTTGATCCAAGCTCAATTTATGATCCTATAGCCTAATCAGTGGTTAATTATGACAGCAATAGAAAGATTTTAACTGAATTATTATATTTTAATTGAATAATCCCAATAGAGTACTATCACTAGAAATCTAATACTCTTATACTGCACCATCAGCCATCATACGAAATTCAACTAATCTCATAGCAAGCTGAAGGAAAAGGAGAAGACTTTTAATCAATCGTTAATCTTTTATACCTGTACATAACAAGTGGTGCTAACAGGATTGAGTTTTCGCGCCTTCAATTCAAGAGCTCTCCCCTTTTTGCTCTTATCCATCCCCTCAGCTCTTCGCTTATTAAATGCAAACTGATCATTTCCTTAGCGCCCGCCTTTGCCTCTTCTCGTGCAACCAAAGACACACGTTGGAACCGAAGCGGTGCAGATGGAGTGAGAGGAGGAGAGGAGGCGGGAGAGAGAGGAGCAAGAGAGAGATGGGGAGGCGACGAGGAAGCGAAGGGTGGGGGGCATTGTGGCGGGTTGAGCAGTGGGGGGGTTTTATAATTTTATTATCACATCCAATTTTAGAGGGTTTCTAACTTTCCATTTCCCAAGTTTCCATTTTTAATTTTTAAATGGAAGGGGTTTTGATGTTTTTGGAGACTGGTGGTAACTGCTAATTCACATCCTCTCAGGTTACCTGACTGAGTACAACTGAATCGGACAGTCCAAAATTGAAATATTTAACTTAACACGAATTTCAATGCACAAATAATACTGCCCCCTTCGCCATCCCGAGCAGGCACTGGATAAGATTAAATCTGGACCGTTCGTTTCAATTGTGATGAGTCAGGTACTGAGAGGATACCGATCCGCTAACTGGGGTCAGAAGTTAGAACTGAGAAACGTGGATTGGATGCCAAGGAAAATAGAGAGAAGCGGTCAAAGGAACAAAGGTATTATGGGCTAAGATATTATGGGCCTTGTAAAGCCTTTTTCATAGAGTAAACCTTTCCCTGTTTATATTTTCTTTAGCATGAACACAATTCATACCAGATTATGGAGCCCAGTACATAATTTTCTCCATATGTCATGCATCCGATATATTTCTAACAAATATGTACCATTCATTTTAGATTTGATAGCCCACATTAATTCTAACATAAAATCAGCTTATATATGCTTTAGTATTAGGGGGTGGCAACCAGCTAGCTCGTCACGAACTAGGCTCAACTTGAACTCATCTGGAGTTGGCTTGTCCGAGTCACGAGTGAGCTAATTTTAGAAATCCAAACTAAAATCTCAGTTTGAAATCATCACAAGCTGGACTAAACTAGCTCGCGAGCTGATGAGCTGGCTCGCAGGGTCTGGCTAGATCTTGTTTTAAGAAGAAAATAAATTCTATAAACTTTTTGGATCGAGTTGGGCCGAGTTGAACCGAGCTGGACAATATAAAATGCACACACATTCATAGAATAACAAGTTAGCGAGCAAGCTAGGTCCCAACTTAAACTCGTTAATTCTGAACCGAACTAGCTACGAGCTAGCTTGTTAACAGCTTGATCCAATAATGAGTGAGCTATTAGTGAGTGAGTCAGATGCGAATCACGATCGAGACACGAACTACGAACTTTTTTGCCACCCCTAAATTAGTATATTTGATTTGAAGTAGTATATGTCAGATACTTATGAGATCTACTAGATCTATCATAATTATTCAATAAATTTCATTCAATTAGTACTACCCACCTTAGTGAACATCGATCACGTCATGCATGTACAGTTTGTAGTACATATTGTTTCATATATGTAAAGGCTTTGGAACACTGCAATCAGTGGTCCAACTTGTATATATCTTACCAGTGTTGTTTAATAGATACAATCACTAGTGGAAAATAAGGAATCAGGATCGGTTATATAAGCCTATTAGTATCGGAATATAACCGATCTTGATGAAGGCGATACTGATACTATCAGGATCGGTTTTGTATTTTGTACCCAACCGATCTTAAAAAGTACTTATCTAGATCGGTTATATCGGAGAATCGATCATAATATTTTTCCCCCATTTTTTAATACCAATTAAAAAAACACAATTAGTATCGGATTTCATTAAAACCGATCCAGATGAGACTATCAGGATCGGTTCTACATAAAAACCAATCTTGATATAATTCTCTAAAAAAAAAAAAAAAAACTTTTAGGATCGGTTCTAAAAATAACCGATCCTAAAAGTTTTTTTTTTTTTTAGAATTAGGATCGATTATTGTAAACAACCGATCCTAAAACAACCATGCATGCATATGCATTATGTCAAACTATACTACAAAAATATGTTTTATCTGCCAGGATATTCTTAGTAGTGACAGTATCTTCGCGAATACTTTCGTCAATAATATATAGTAACACCCACAAAAATAATAATTTCTGTCGGCTTAATTCCAGTTGAACTACTTAAAATTTTCCGGTCGACCGCGTCCAACTCCTCGGGGACCACACGCTTACCCTTGTCAATAGCTAGATTATCCTGGTAGAACTACTCAAAACTTAAAACTACAACAAAAAATATAACTAGATTGTAGCATTAATTATTATTCTTAATTAGCAACACTTCCTGATCCTTCTAACTAGCTAGCTACCTCATTATAACCTCTACACAGGAAATGTCTTGCCTTGAACATCCATGTAATTATATCCTGAAATGAAGCATGTGAAAAAAAAAAAAAAAATTAGTAAGATGTACATTTAATCACACGAGCTTAAATTTTGCTACATCTTTGCTTGATTTTGATAATGCAACAGTGAGATAGCATCATGGTTTTGAGTTTTTAGAATTTAAAATTTTTAAATTTTAATTAGTACCCTCGGCTCTTTTGTCGCCTCACCCATGACGGTGACAAGATGGGATTCATCTCGAACTCAGCCTCTTTCTCCCCATCACCATCCTCCTCATCTTTGTTTTCTTCCTCCTCTTCTTTATCTGAAACTTTGACGCGCCACACCTTCACCATGCGGTCCAAACTTGCGCTATAAACCAACAACCCGATGCCTTCGACTTCAACCTCCACGCTAGCTGCCATGCATCGTACTGGGCCCCGGTGCCCCTCCATCACCGCTAAACAGGTGTGAAAAGCACTGCCTATCTCTCTTTTCCAAACCCTAATTGTTGTATCCTCTGAGCCACTCAGCACGACTCTGTCTACAGCCGCTGCTAAGCATAACACGGCAAAACGGTGCCCTTGAAGGAAACCAGCATGGTTGAATCGGCCTGAGACAGCCTCTTTTTCCCATATGTTAACATAGCCATCTGAACTACCTGAGTACAGGAAGCAGGAGTTGCTCGACCGGCACAATGCTAGACAGTTCACGGGTGAAGGTTGGAATCTTAGAGACATAATCAAGGTGTGTAGGCCATCGCCATACACCCGTCGCCATATCTTCACGCATCCGTCTGACGATGCCGTGAAGAGACAACCGTCATCTTGGTTTACCAGCATGGCATTGATCTGCATTAATAATCGTTAATAATGTAAACCTATCAATGATAGCAATGTATGGAGATTAAATTATCTGAACAATTTAATTAGTTTGATATCTGTGCAAATTGTTTGTTAACAATTAATAATCCCATGAGCTGAGAACTGTAAGCCACAACATTTGGTGATAGCAATGTATCTCATCTCTAATTCTCTACTAAGAGAGATGCAGGTTCAAAACCAGCCAAATAATTTGATCTAAACACAAAAAATAGCAGTCCTTAATTTGTTTCATAAAAAAACCAATGGTCCCGTAACTTGAAGTCTTAAAGTTGAAATGACGTAATGAGCTGTCAATATATTAAGTGGTACAGTAAATTCTAGCAGCCCCACTGTCCTTTACCAGAAAGTCCTTTTATATATTAATAGTACAAAGGACACAACTAGAGAGATTTTTATGTCCAGAAGCATATGACTCAGATTCCACTGTCATTTGCCAAGGAGAACACTGCATAATTGTCTTTATATTCTCTCACAAGCATTGTATTAACATGTACCATGCTGTTGAAATTAATCCAGAAAATGGGGTCGTGTGGGGGACAGAATCTATGATCCGCAGATTACCTATACTGAGATGCCCATACTAGCTAATTAAGATGCACTTGCAGTGAAGATAATACATTCATAAGTAACAATGTAACATTTAATTAAAAAATTTAAGTAAAAGTTTAGTGATCAAGTGTGACAGCACTGACCTGTCCCTCGTGTGCAACAAAGGAGTCGGTTGACCGCTGCTCGGAGATCTTCCATGCCTTAACCGTGCTGTCTCTTGACCCGGTGTACAACAAACCCTCGGCATTATAGAATGCCATACACAATATCAAATCTTTATGGTGCTGTGATTTCTTGTTGCTCTTCCCAAAAAAAGCCGGCAAGAACGATGCGACATGGCTTTTTGGTGGTAATGTTGCTATCTTCTTGGACCTGACCCTGGCCAAGTCAGGGTCGGGTTCCAGGTCCGGGTCGGTGGTCACGGACCAGATTCGAACCCGGCGGTCTATATGGGCTGTAACCACAGTTCCACCATAGCCCAGCACGGCAGTGACTTTGTCTTTGCTTCTACCAATATGGATGTAGCCCCTGTCAAGACAGTCGCGCAGACTCCAAGCACGTACCCGGCCACTATCACTGGCCGTGAAAACCAATCCATTTGAAATGGATATGGAATGGACATTACCATCGAGCCGGTGTAGGGTTGCAAGACAGTGGTAATATATGGAAGGGTTAGACGAGCGAGGTGGTGAGTGTTTGCCATCGTTGAATGACAACTTTTCGGTGGCTGCAGGGTGCAGAGGTGAGAGGATCCAGGGAGAGGTGCACCCAGGTGTGGATGGAACTGAGTTCACCAATGAAAGACCCGACAAGCTCATCCGAGCCGGCTGTGGCATGGCTGCTCCGGCTAGACTGGAGGGGAAATTATACAGAGGAACTTTGTTTTCCTCTAGGAATGTGTGAAAGCTCTTGCGGCGTGTGGGATCCATTTGTGGCAAGGCAGGGTGCAAGTGCAACAGAGAGCAAAATGTAACCTTGGATTTATTTAGATTTGTTGCATGTCATGGTAGTTATTATAGTGGTTGATATGGCCAATCATACACTGATACATGTCAGTGTTGCTATTAGTGTCAATAGTTGTTGACGACTGTTAATTGGTTGATACTAGTTGCACTTATTTTTTAAATTGATTCTGTATATTTGTACAAACTAATTATTAAGGCTGCAAGGAGCTGTTATTGTAACGTTGGCTTTGTTTCTGAATTTGGTACGCACAGGTACCGAGGTACATCTTGTTTTCTTTCTATTTCTAGAAATACATACAAGGACATATTTTCTTTTTTTCTTTTTTTTTTTGAATTCTAGCTCTTAATCTACGACGATGATTAATCTCAGATTATAAATTAATATCCATCAATCATAATTTGATAAAAAAAATTTCAACCGGTCTTTAGTTCTAAGTCCTTATTAGTAAAGATATCGACTACTCAATCTTCATTTTGTACTAATGGATCGAGTTCCAATTTTTTTTGACTTAGTATTTCTTTTTCTAGTGAGTAATAATTTACTTATATATGTTTTGTTTTCTCATAAAATACATAATAAAACATCTTTATTATGATTTGTGATATGTAGATCAGCTAGTAGTTGCATGCTTTATTCAAATTTACTTGCTCGTTGTTGATGATATGGTTAAATATTTCGCTTCCGCACTAGATCGTGCTACAATGTTTTATTTCTTCCTCTTTCATGTAATTAAATTTTTACCTACGAATATGCAAAAGTTGGTCATTGGTTTTTTTTATTGAAGCTCAATCTGTATTGAAAGAGTCGCATATAGCATTAAAATTGTTAATTTTCATCCAAATTTCTTTACTGGAGTTCTATTTAAAAACACTAAAATTCTATTTATTGTTTCTAAATTGAGAGTTCTTAGTGGGAAATTTAACATTTTAGAAGAAAAAATTGCATCACAATTTAATTAATAAAAATTAAAATGATTTTAAATACAAGAATACATTGCCAACTTTGTTGTTTAAAAAGTCAATTTTTCTGATACCATTTATTCGTTTTCATGCCATTTGCTACCGACACGTGTATTTTTGAACAAATCTAATTTGTTGGATATTTGGTCATTTCAAAAAATGTTGTTAGTAGCACCGAAATTTTTTTAGTTAGCACCTCAAAAAATAGTAATTAAACAATTACCATTCTAATTACCATATTTTAAAACATATCATCTATGAGTACGTAATCAGTTCGCGCACCAAATTGAACTGGTGCGAGCACTGAGGAGGCGCACTAATATAGTGTGCATACTAAGGAGGCACACCAAGTGATGTGCGTACTAGGGATTCGCACCAGTTTTTTTTTTTTCACTACACCATGTTGGGATGGAGAGTAGAGGAAGGAATGGGAGGTAAAGAATAGAAGGGAATGGAACGGAATAGAAAGGAAGATTAACATATTTAACTTCTTCGTATTTAGATGATTAATGAGTGAAAATATATTTAACTTTCTTTTATGTCTTATTTTTTGTTTGGTTGATTAAAATTTAAGAGGTTAATGTGAAATTTGGTGATTGTTGTAGGTTTGTGGGAAAAAAAATATTATATGAGAATTATATATGTAAGATATAAGATTGGACATTTGTGTCATTTTTTCTAAAAATATTTGTAACAAAAAATATTTCAATCCTTTATACTCCAATTTAAAAGGGAAACCAATTCTATTAATTATAATTATACAAAGTTAAACATTTCACCTCGTGTATCCTTTACCTCCAACATAATTTTATCAACCAAACACAATTTAACGGAAATTTTTTTTTCTTTTCCATTCCCTCCCTTCCTCTACTCTCCATCCAAACAAGGTGTAACGAGTTTATGAGAGGAACAAAATCAAAGCTTGAAAATTAACTATGCATCTCAGCCGTACAATTGCATGGCAATAAAAGGTGACCAATCAGAGGGAAACAAATCTGCTGTGATTCTTGGAGAATCACAGGTTATTCCACATCCATAATAGAGGAGGGGATCACACCTTTTTGGTGGCGCAAAAGGTGCAATTGCAGCAATCCCATAGCTGAAAAAGCCAAAAGAATTGATAGGTATTCTGACAAAAGTAGTCAGTGTTGCAATGTATATAAAACAAAATGGTGAAAAAAATGGTGCGCAATTCCAGTATGCCCATCACTTGGTGTTTTTTTTCAATACGCATATATATTAAATCGGTGTGCTCCTTCATGCTCTGTTCGCCATCAATGTAAGTTACTGTTTATGTAGAAAAAAAAATTTCTTTTAGATTGAATTTTTTTTTTTTCACGTAAACAGTAATTTTCAGTTCAAAATTTTTGCATTTCTATTCCTATTCTCATTCCCTTTGTTCCGCCCAACACGTCCTCAGTGTACGTACCAACTCAATTTGGTGTAGACTGAGGATGCGTAGATAATAGAAATTCAAATGAAAGGATTAGAGTAGTATTCAATTAATTTGAATTTAATTGAGTGGTAACTAAAAAGAATTCGGTTAGTACCACCACTATCTATAATTATTTAATAATGTAAATTAAAATTTAAGTTAGAAATAATGCATGAACTGAAATTAGTGGGAAATGCTACAAAGTAGCTTATTTAAAAAAAAATCAAATGAAATATTCAGTCTTTAAATTTCTTGACAAATTAAATAACTATGTGGGCCCGTTAAGTATTCGAATTTTTTTTTTCGTACTACCATATTATGACCCATCTGATTTTCGAGGGCTCATAATTTTTTGAATCCCTTATTTCGGAGCTACTCGTGGTCTTCTGTTCAAATTTGAGACTACATGAGATAAACCAAAATATCATCAAAAACCTAAATTAGGTCAATTGAACCATAAAAATATATATACAATCATTAATTGGCAATATTTAGTTTTTCAATTAATTTTCCCACGTACTTATGGTATTGTTTTAAAAGAAATAGGATCAACTGATCTTTATTTTTTTCTTAAATTATATTTATATATAATTTTTTATATAATTTATAGTAAAATATTATTGTATTGTAAAATTGACCACTATTTTTCGTAATAAAATTTGATATAATTGACTCTCATTGTGTGTTTAACTTCCATAGTTCGGAAGTCTAATTCCGCTCCTGATCCGTGAAATATGGACACATTTACTGTACCATATTGACCAAATAAATCCCGATTTCTAGAATCTTATGAGTATTTCGTATTACTGGTAAACCAAAGGGAATTGGAATGATCATTACTCATTCAATTATAGCTTAGCTTAATTACTCCAAAAACAAGTTTGTTAACGTTCATAGATTTACGGTAGCAATTGTAGTCGCATCCATGCATCTTGTGTTGTTCCAAGTCCCCATATATACTATGTTTATTTGTGTTTTTTAATTTGTTTAGCAAGCACACTATTTGAAAGTTCTTTTGTAGTCTCTGACATGTAAAACTAAGGTTGAATTTAGTAGGGTTAAAATGCATTATTACTTTTGTGCTCCAATTATGCTCTATATTCTTTTCTTTATTTTTAAAGTATGAATAGTCGATCCGAACCGTTCAACATAATCTTCGTATTAAAATGTGATTGGAGACCAAAATTTTGTTATTTTTTTTTGGAATTTTTCTAAATTTTTTTAGAGGTACAAAATCACTATTATATGGTTCACAATATTTTTAAAACATTGATTTTGTATTTATCTAAAAAAAGTAAAAAAAAAAAAAAACTTCAAAACATATGAAATTTGGTCTTCGAGTATATTTAATATAATATGAAGATCATGTTTGAATCGACTATTTGGACTTAATTTGAAAACAGAGATAAAGATGTAAAACATGATTTGAGCACAAAAATAATAATGCATTTTAACTCTACTCTTTTCAATTATTGATATATTATATTTATATTCTATTTTTTACAATACTCACTGATTATATTTTTCTCCTTTGTGGAAAAAAGAAAATTCATCAAATTTGAATGGGCATTATATTTTCTTCTTTTTTTTTCTTTCTATTTTTAAAAATAAAAAAGCAAATACTTTTGCCCTTCTAATTCTAGTCATTGATTATTTATGATGATTAATCTAATATCATTATTCTATATTTCAACATTATGTAATTAATTTACATAGATTAATTTATTATCTAGTCTTCGGTTTTACTAACTAAAAGCTCAATTTGCGATTTCGCATCAGTCTGTATTATGTATAGATTTACGAAGCTGGTTAAATTTATTAAGTTTTAAATATATTTGCATGAATCTCAAATGTAGAACTAAGGGCAGAACTATAATATTTTGATAGAAGTGGTTGAAAATTAAAATATACAATTGTAATGAGTGAGATTTGAATTCAAGACCTCTCAATCACAAAATAGAACTTTAACCACTAGACTACAACTTAAAATTTGTCATTTATTGAGAGTCGCTAGACTATATAAAATGTTTAAAAAAGATATAATTCAATTAAATTCCTATATATATAATTAAAATTTTCAAATTATAGGGGTGGCTTAGACATCTTTGACTAAGCCTTAGATCTGTCCTGTAGTAACAATTTAAGTCAAATTTTGGATAAATTTTGTCTGACGTGCTCTATAAACAAAACCCAATTACTATATTGTAAATGTTTGTTAGCTCTAATTAATGCAAACGTTGCTTATGCTTTGAAGTTTGCTTTGATGAATAAATAATTAACTGGAAGTTACTTTTAGTGCTTCCAATTTACAGAGGTACGTACATTTAACATTATTCTTATTGTGGGACAACTTAAAGTTCTTTTATATATGGAAAGATTTGTACTGTTATTGCGCTGTATGAAATAAAACCTGCTCGGTTTGTCACCGACATTCTAGAAGGCTGGGGGACGCGCGCGGGTATTTTATTTGGGTTACAATTATCAGCTTCCATTTGGAATAGTAATATTTATCTAAATAATATTTTTTGCTATTTGGAATAGCTAGAATAGTTGTTATTCGATCTCTATTCTTGTTACTATTCGGGAGTGTGAAGAGAGAAAAATGCTTATTTTTTTAATTTTCGTCAACACACTCTCGAAATGACAAAATTAACACCACTTCTATTATCTCCACATCGTGACAGTTTATTTGAGACACCACTCGCCTATATTTTCTCTTAGTTAGCACCTTCTTAACACTATTT
The DNA here is from genome assembly GCA_964058875.1 of Carex rostrata. Classification (NCBI taxonomy): domain Eukaryota; kingdom Viridiplantae; phylum Streptophyta; class Magnoliopsida; order Poales; family Cyperaceae; genus Carex; species Carex rostrata. The sequence continues at coordinate 3,802,744 of CAXKVT010000056.1, forward strand.
TTTATCAATTAGAACTATACACTATTTCAAATGTACAATCCAAACAACATATTTACTAATTTGAATAGCACCATCCTCACACTAATTTGAAATTCATTATTTTTTCTCTATTCTCATTTGTTATTCTCAAATTTCACTATTATAGTTATTCTAACTCCCATCTAAGCATACCCTAAGTGTCAGGTAAAAATCAAACCGCAACCATGCTAACGTATACTACATGTTGAGTAATCAAATATTTTAAATATCTCAAAGTTGGTCCCGGAGAAATAAGAATTTTAATAGGTACTAATCTGACAATTATATTAAAGAAAGAAAATAAATGGCTGACAGCAACACTAATAGAGACTATTTGAATAAATTAAGAATACTATAAATATTGTGAAACAAATTTCAGAATGGAAATGGTGTAATACATTAATTGGAATAACTATTGGAGTAAATTGATTGTACTAAGGTACGTAGCTATATATATCGATTAGTAATTAAAGCATAATGACATTACTAACATTTATCATATCCAATACATCCAGTATCAATATCAAATTAAGCTGATGCATTTTTAAAAAATAAGTTGTTGACGATTACATAATTTGGGGGTGTAGGGTTTAGGGTACATTTGAAATAGTTTTTTTATTAATCGTAAAAAAACGGTCCAGATTGATTAATCCAAATAATGACATTTTTTACTATTTATTAAGTATTTTACAAAACTGTTGTTTTTAGATAATTTTGGACTACTGAAAAATAACAGTTTTGTAAAATACTCAATAACTAATAAAAAAAAGTTCAAAAAAAATGTAAAATTTGATCTCCAAGCATATTTTAATATTAGTATGCACGTAAAGTTTCACATATAATAAAATCAAAATAAAAAGAAATATACATAACTCGTATAATGCATAAAATAAAATTAATACCGATAAAATTCTTACTCGTGCATAAAAATAAATGAAGCATATTTTAATTCTGACCTACTACAATTACGTGTCCCCCCATCTAGTTTAGTTATTAAAGCAGCATCCCATATGTTATGTATTCAAAATTTAACACTCGCTAAAATCTACTCCTTTCTTTCCTTAAATAGGAAAAAAAAAAAACTGTTGTGGTGATATGGATATTAATTACAAGTATCATGGATTCAAATCTGTTTTTTTTTCTTAAAAAAATGAGCATCTTTCTATTCATCAATTCAAACCGTTTAAATTCGATCACATAGCTTCAATTATTTTTTTTCTTTTATATCAATATAATATATTAAAAACAAATTAAATGTAATTGAAATCATCCGATTGAATTTGAACACGTGGAATTCTTGTTTTTGTCTCTGTGTTTGTTGTATTAAGTTTCTAGATAGCTAAGCACTAGGAAGTAGGTACTGAAGAATGAATGCAAGGGCTACAGATTTAATAAGAGGTGAGTTCAATACCTGACAGTGTAGACTATGCTGAGTGAATTCACATCCTCTTCCCTACTGCAAGAGGGAATCTTTTACGATTAATCAATCTGGACCGTCTTTTTTTAACTTGGCACGAATTTCAAAGCCCAATAATGTTGCCTCTGTGCTAGCTCGAATTCCAGTGCAATGATTTAACCTGAAGAAATAGTACAGTGAGGCCCATCCTCTACAGTATTTGCACAAGCTTGAATCCCAAAGCGATAATATTTAATCTAAAACAGTAAAGCGAGGTCCATCCTCTACAGTATTTGAGAGGTAATCTGCCAACGGTTTGTAGACCCTTGAATTGGCAACCAGCTGAGAGGATCTCTGAACCTAAAACGTTGAATCCATGTAGAGTGAGTCTTCATTTTAAAAAAGACACGAATTTTAAAGCGAACCATCTATATTTTAAATGAAAATCAAATTGATATAGTTTAGAAAAATCAATATAATTATGGCCTAAATTTGTTTTAAATTTTAGTTTGAAAAATAAAAGAGAATATAAAAAAGAAACAATATAGTATTGACAATAACTTTTAGAGATATTGTTTAGTTTTTCTCATATTCAAATCTTAGTTCCATCCTTCCAGGCCTATTTATCCAAAATGAAGTTACTAAGTTTTGAATCCGTGCAAATTCAAATAAACGCAAAAAAAAATCTATGACAAACTCAGGACCATGGGCACATGGAAGGGAGAGCAGTGGAAGGACCAGAAATATCATTGGCAAATCGATGACAAATTCAAATAGATGTCATCATACGGTGGTTGTAGAAAGAGCAGTGGAAGAAGCAAATTAAGCTCTGGTTACAGCATTTGATAGATGTCATCGCTGTATTTGATTTGAAGTGTTGTATACAGGGGCGAACGTAGGATTTTTGTCAGGACGGGGCAATAATCGAATGCAAATAGCTTATCGGATTCAAACCCAATAGCTTATCGGGTACAATTCAACATAACAAAAAAAATACCAATCAATATAATAAAAATCCTAAATTACTTGAAAAAAATCAACAATTCAACATTTATAGGGAATTTGAAATCAACATTTTGGTTCAACTTGGCAGCCTCTGCCTTTGAATTAAAAATAAAAAATAAATAAAAATATTTTAGTTCAACTAATTTTTGCTATTTGGGATCAACGCTTATTTGGGCTCCGCTAATTTGTTTCGCTCAGAGTTTATATGGGTTCCGTTCCATCTATTAGAATTCCAGAATGGGCTACAGGGGGGCAATTTGAATTCTAGAGAAGAGCAGAGATTCGAAAAGCAGATTTTTAACACTATTTTTGAAAATCCAGCAGAGGGCAGCTTACCCCCCTGTGCTATAGTGGATCCGCCCCTTATTGTATATTTCTTTTACAGAAATGATGCACTCTTGGCCGGATGAATTCACATCCCCACAGGTTACCTGACTGAGTCCAATTGAATTGGAAGGCTCAAAATTCTTCTTTTTAAATTGACACAAATCTCGAAGCACAAATAAATACTGCCCTTGTGCCATCCCGAATAGGCACCGGCTGAGAATAAATATGGGTCGTCCGTTTACATTGTGTTGAGTTAGGTATATGGGAGGATACAGATTCTAACCTCATAGCCACTATCAGGTTTAAAAAAACAAAAAAAAAACAAATATATTGATAGACCTAAATTATATACATATTCGATCTGATTTTTATCACGAAATAATACCAAATATCTTGTATTTTGAATATAAAGTAAATAAAATATACCTAGGATCAAGTTACTGTGTTTGTTTGGTTTTAATTTGCAGAAAATGAAGAAAAATGAAGAAAACCGAAGAAAAATGTCCAGTGCAGACATAAGGTTTGCGATACGGCTGCACTAAATACTTAGATGGATTTATGGACGCATGCCAATTTTAAAAAGATATAATAAGCTATTCATCAAAATCCGTGCGAATGCACAGATCTCGATGCAGCCGAAATCTGGACGCCCAGAAAAAATCCGAGCCCAGTACGGACGCACTGTAGCACCAGTGCGGGTGGCCTGGCCGCACTGTAGCAGAACGCATAACTGGAGCCTGAACTTAAAATAACCATAACTTTTGACTCGTAACTCCGTTTTGGGCATACGACCACTTTTTGGAAAGCTAGGAAGAAGATATACAACATGAGTAACTAAAAAAAGAAATTTGGAGTCAGTCGGACGCACTAAACTCGCAGACAGTCAAAATTACATGTTTTCAATACGGTTTTTATTTTTAGCGCACCAAGGACGTTTTTTGACAGCCAAATGTGGACAAGGCAATTATGGGAAATAATCCAAATATAGCACCCACTAAGTCCACTTCCTGGCCTCTTAATTGGACATAGCCCTTGGCTATAAAAGAGGGGGTTCATTCTCCATTCAAGACATCTTTTCGCAAAGATCAATTTCATCTCTCAAAATCTCTTCTTCACCAATACTTAGTGTAAAATTCTGCAATCAAGGAAAGCAATTCAAGGAGGAGGAAGAACAAGATTTCAAGAAGAAGACAAAAAAATAAGGGTTATTCATCTAAAGAAGGGTGTAATCTATTTCTCTATTTAATTTTTTATTTTATTTTAGCCAATCTTTGTAATGAATCTTTTGTTGAATTATTGCATCTCCATGAGAGACTAGTTTTCCTTTCTAGAGGTTTAGGTCAATGCATGAACTTGTTTAATTTAATTTTATTCAATTATTTGTTTTTATTATGATTGTTTTATGGGATTTGATTGTTGATTTCTGTGATTTATCATTTGTGTTGATTACATAGTTTAATACTTGAAATCGTAGTAGTCCCGCTTTGGAATTGCTTTGTTATGCAAAGGATCCAAAGAAGTTAGGCTTAACAGCGGAAGTGTGTAAAACCCATTAGTTTGGCTTAACAGCGGAAGTGTGTAAAACAAAATTTTTACGGTTTAAGTTAAGCTAAAAATTAAACGAGGTATGTCAGGAAATCTTGCAAGGCGGTCCACCTTCAGTATTCCTTCGGCATCAAAACCTCATTTAATTCATTTACAGATCTACTTCATAATTGATTTCCTAAAGCATTAAATATATTTACAAATTAAATAGATTAATATAACAATTTATACCTTGATTCCAAATCTCAGTTGGAATGCAGACCGAGCGAGTAGAGCCTCACCAGGGATGGAATCGACTCGTAGTATCATACGTGTGATACCTCTATTGGTTATCCACCAGGACTAACCGGAGAGCGATTTATTTCTTTTGCCAGAAATACCGTAAACCGCAGAATTCTGCAAAAACACTATTCATCGAAACCGTAACCGAGAAAGAGAGAAAATAGAAACTCGAATCGATCAGACAGATCAGATACGATATATGTGAATTAGTAAATCTCTCTTTCACCTCACCCCTCTATTTATAGCTTTCAAAAATGCATGAAATTACTATTTTGCCCATGCCACCTAGGTGACACATATGCATGGCGGTTTAGAGGAGTGAACAAATCAAATTTAGTTTTGCATCTCATGGCCGACTTGATTTATTCATATATATATTTTGATGATTTTTGCTTTGGCCGACATGCATAACATATTTGATTTATATATATATATATTTTGATTTTTGCCTTTGGCCGACATGATATATATATTATTTTGATTTTCGGATTTGAGTTTAATTAAGGTTTTAATTTATAATGGTTGTTTAGCTCAAAATTAAATCCTTAATTAATATCAAAATCCAAATCAAATATATATAATTGTTCTAAACAATTATATTTTCTCACGGTTCGGTTTCGGTTGTTGTTCGGTAACTTTTATACAACGTACCGGGTACGCTTATAAATTAACCGCTGTTTCTGCTTGTCATTTTCATATGACATTTATAATTTAATTATATCACGTATAATTAATTATAACCATCTTAATATTAATTATAATCAATTTATAATTAATCAATAAGATTCTCCGAGTAGCTCCTATATGGTGTGACCCAATAGGATCTGTGTTATGTTGGTAAACAGAGTTAAAACTGTTTTAACTTCTGTAATCATGAGCGGCATCTGGCAACACATCATGACCATCCAATTACACAGATGATGCTGTACTGTACAATATCACGATCCAGTAAACAATTTACTTGTGTCAGTTCTTCTGTCTCATAGCTATCAGATCAGTTTCAAGGTAGATGTGTGTCATCCTTGGTAACTGTATCTTTTCTTGATCTTGAGTAGATTATCAAATATAATTACTCTTGTAATTATACCGCATGCAGATAATCTAACTCTACCAAGGGGCCCAGTGATGCTATAGCTCGTATAGAGATACGAGGGACAAATAGTATTCTTGGCAAACTATCACTTCCTCAGCTAAGCTATACATATGGAAATGCTACCGTTATGGCTGCTTTTTACGGACAGCGTTAGATAACACTTACTCATATATATTTCTTAGTGGGAACGATAAATACCTCATACTGTAGAACTTTGACACTGAATGAAAACATTAATGACACGAACACAATTCTATTTAATGTTTCATTTGGGGTCTGTCAAATACCATGTTCTTATAACATGTATCTATGTGATTAAAATGACATCTCGTGTCAGGTGGTTTGTAAAACTTAACCATCTTTTAATCCACATATTAACTTTATAGCGGTAATTAGTGTTCCTGCTAATTACCTTGGTCAGTGACCTTTTAAGAGTATATATTATCTATATTATGGAGTTTCACAATTTCAGTCATGAACTCGAAATGATCCATAAATGCAATAATACTCAAGGCAACAAAATGATATATAAATAAACATTCAATTCATGAACAAAGCTTTATGATTAGTTTATCGTATTATTGACTTCTAGATTATTACAAACTAATAATCTCCCACTTAAGCTAGGAGCCAATCATCGTAGTCTCTACTTATACAAATCTCTAGTATTCTAAAAATCTCGTAGATCTAAAGAAAAAACTCATAGCCAGTCTCCTATGTGTCTCAGACCCATAGAGGCAATATGCATCAGGTGCTTGGCTTGAGAAAGAGGTTTCGTGAGTGGATCAGCTGTGTTGCTGACTGTGTCAACTCTACATATCTTTACATCACCTCTATTTATGATCTCTCGTATCAGGTGAAAACGCCGTAGAACATGCTTGGATTTCGAGTGTGATCTCGGTTCTTTGGCCTGAGCTATAGCTCCATTGTTGTCACAGTAGAGGTCCACAGGGCCTTGAACACTGGGAACCACTCCAAGTTCGCTAAGGAACTTCTTGATCCAGAAACCTTCTTTAGCTGCCTCGGATGCAGCTATGTACTCTGCTTCGGTGGTTGAGTCTGCTGTAGTCTCTTGTTTTGAACTCTTCCAGCTCACAGCACCACCGTTGAGTATGAACACATACGCAGACTGTGATCTCGAGTCATCATGGTCAGTTTGGAAACTGGCATCAGTGTATCCATTTATTACAAGCTCGGAATCACCACCGTAGACGAGAAACATATCCTTAGTTCTTCTTAAGTACTTAAGGATATTCTTTGCAGCAATCCAGTGCTCTTGGCCTGGATTAGCTTGATATCTACTCGTCACACTTAAAGCGTACGAGACATCAGGACGAGTGCACAACATGGCGTACATGATAGAGCCAATAGCCGAAGCGTATGGTACTCTACTCATTTTGCTTCGCTCATCAGTTGTCGAAGGACACTGAGTCTTGCTTAGCTGAGCACCATGTGACATTGGCAGGAATCCTCTCTTAGAATCCTGCATGCTGAACCGATTCAGCACTTTGTTAATGTATGTGCTTTGACTTAAACCTATAAGTCTATTTGATCTATCTCGGTAGATCTTTATGCCCAGTATATAGACAGCCTCGCCCAAGTCCTTCATTGAAAAGACTTTCTTCAACGAAGACTTGGCTTGTTGCAAAAGAGGAATATCATTTCCCATTAGTAGTATGTCATCTACATATAGGATAAGAAAAGCGATGGCACTCCCACTAGTCCTTCTGTATACACATGGTTCTTCTTCGCATCTGACAAAGTCAAGCTTTTTGACTTCTTCGTCAAATCGAAGATTCCAACTCCGTGATGATTGCTTTAGTCCATAAATGAATTTAAGAAGCTTGCACACCTTCCCAGCATTCTTTGAATCCTCAAAACCCTCAGGCTGTGTCATGTACACATCCTCTTCTAAATTTCCATTTAAGAAGGCGGTTTTGACATCCATTTGCCATATTTCATAATCATGAAATGCGGCAATTGCTAGGAGTATCCGAATTGACTTAAACATAGCCACGGGCGAAAAAGTTTCATCATAATCTACACTGAGAATCTGTTTGAAACCTTTCGCTACTAGCCGTGCTTTGTATACAGTCATCTTACCATCCATGTCTGTTTTCATTTTGAAAACCCACTTGTTAGCTATGAGTTTTATCCCATCAGGTGGTACAACTAGGTTCCAGACCGTGTTGTCATACATGGACTGTATTTCGGATCTCATGGCCTCCAGCCATTTATCAGAGTCGGGCCTATCCATTGCTTCCGCATAGGTCAAAGGATCTTCAGTGTCATAGGCTGAGATCTCGTGCAGTCCCAAGTACCTTTCAGGTGCATGGACTACTCTTGTTGACCTAAGTAGCACTTGTTCTTCAGGCTGTTGAACTTGATCCACAGCAGTCTGCGGATCTAGTTCTTCTTCAACTTGCGTTGAAGTACTTGAGCTCGGGACTAGAACCTCATCCACAGCTACTTGTGGATTTGGTACTTCCAGATGCTCATCAGCCGAAGTATCAAGAGGTGGGTTAATCTGATCTGGTTCAGATATTGTATTGTGTGATGTATCTTGAATTTCTTCAAGTATTACATTACTCCCACTACTTCTTTTTGCGAGAAACTCGTTCTCCAAAAATATACCATGACGAGCAACAACTATTTTGTTCTCGGATTGGTAATAGAAGTAATATCCTTTCGTTTCCTTAGGATATCCTACGAAAAAGCATTTGTCAGCTTTGGGATCAAGTTTTCCAGACGTCGGACGTTTGACAAACACTTCGCAACCCCAAATTTTAAGATAAGACATATTTGGGAGTTTCTCAAACCATAACTCATATGGAGTCTTTTCTACTGACTTGGATGGAACCATGTTTATTGTTCGTGCAGCAGTTTCTAGTGCGTGCCCCCATAAGGATTTCGGCAAAGTGGCTTCACTCATCATGGATCGAACCATATCCAGTAGAGTTCGATTCCGTCTCTCAGAAACACTATTCCATTGTGGTGTCCCTGGAGGTGTGAGCTGTGAGACTATCCCACATTCCTTTAAGTACTCTTTAAACTCAAAACTCAAGTATTCGCCTCCACGATCAGATCGTAGAGCCTTAATACTTTTGTTTAATTGATTTTCTACTTCAATCTTGAATTCTTTGAACTTGTCAAAGGATTCAGACTTATGTCTCATCAAGTAAACATAACCACATCTACTGTAATCATCAGTAAACGTGATAAAGTAAGAAAAACCATTTCTTGTACAAGTACTCATAGGTCCACATACATCTGTGTGTATTAGACTTAATAAGTCACTTGCCCTCTCGCCCTTTTTGGAGAAAGGCGCTTTGGTCATTTTACCTCGTAAACAAGATTCGCACGTGTTAATTGATTCCAGATCAAATTTACCAAGAAGTCCATTTTTATGTAACTTCTTGATGCGTTTCTCATTTATATGACCAATGCGACAATGCCACATGTAAGTCGTGCTTTCATGTGATGTTTTGAGTCGTTTGTTATTGATGTTAAACACGGGTTTGTCCATTTCCAGTATATAAAGACCATTCATCATATATGAAGATCCATAATATAATTCATCTTTGTATATAGAACATCTATTGTCCTTTATTACAAAAGAGAAACCATTCATCTCTAAACATGAGATTGAAATGATGTTTCTGGAAATGCTAGGAACAAAATATACATTTTCTAGTTCCATTACAAGCCCGCTGGGTAGACACAACTCTATATTACCAGTTGTTACGGCTGCAACTCGTGCTCTGTTTCCAACTTGGAGTTGTATCTCCTTGTTATGTAGCTTCCTCCTATTTTTCAGTGCTTGCACATTTGAACAAATATGAGCACATGATCCAGTATCCAGTACCCAATCATTAATAGAGGTTGCAACGTTAACTTCAATAACATTGATACCAGAAACTGAAATTTCTGAGACTCGCCCAGATTTCAGAATTTCCAGATCCTTCAGGCAGTCTCTATTCCAATGACTTTTGCTATTGCTGAAATAGCAGTCAAAGTTAGCAGAAACTTTTATCTTGGGAGAGTTCGTTCCTAGAACCAACTTCCCTTTGCCTTTGTACTTCGGAGCCACCTTCTTTGGGGCTTTCTTTATCTTCCTCCCACCTTCTTGGATCATGAGGACATGAGAGCTATTCTCAATGTCTTTATCAGTGATCCTCAGCATCCCTTGGGGCTCCTGCTAGCTCTTATCCAACTCTTCCTTATGGGAGTTCACAATGAACTCCGAATAGCTGGGAGGAAATGAGTTCAGGATAACTTCCGTGGCCAACTTGTGGCTCCACGGACAGTTAAGCTTCTCCAGTTTCTCATCATCGCTTGTCATACGAAGCGTGTGAGTACTGACAGAGCTGCTCTCTACTATTTCAGCAGGGACCGGTGTATTTCGGATATATTCCCTTTTCTCACGTGTTTGTTTTTCGAGCAGGGAGCGTAGAGAGAAGGACGTTTCTTTAGCCATATTTTTACAACGTTTTTAAAAGTAAAGATTTTAGCTTTGTTCATGTAATGTTTTATTCTAATAATAAAACTCCCACTGCAAATTTGTTTTATTCCCGTTTTGCAGTAGGACCAAGATCCCTATTTTCACTAACAACCAAGGCAGTGTATGCATATCTTGGCTATCAGTTATCTTAGGTAAGCAAACTTGCTAATCACATCTCTTTGCGATTATTGGTTTCGTTAAAACATCACGTGTATTTAACGAAAACTTTGCCCCAAGCCCAAAACTGTTTTGGAAATCATTGGTAAGTAACCTCACTCTATTTGGTTTGATATGTCGGACATAACCCTCGACCACCAAAGGTAAAAGGCGATGTCTACTGAGTAGTTTAATCATCAACCAATGAACAATGGTTTGAGGAGGATAGAGTAGGAAGGGCATACTACTTAATATTTAATGGGTTGGTGTTGATGCTTAACAGTGCCAGCAATTTCCAAAGGGGTATGTCAGAAAGAACGACTAATGTGATTTTATTCGTATCTTTATAGCGACTTCTTTCATATGCTTTATTAAGCAATTATAGAAAGGAAGTCTTGAATACCGAATGTGATCTCCATTTCTTTTCTTAGCTTATGTCAGAAAGAACGACTAATATGATTCTATTCATATTTTTATAGTGATATTTTTCATATGCTTCATTAAGCAGTCGTGGAAAGGAAGTCTAAAATATCGAATGTGATCCCCATTACTTTCTTTTCTCAGCATATGTAAGAATGACTAAATGTGATTTTATTCGTATCTTTATAACGACCTCTTTCATATGCTTCATTAAGCAGTCGTGGAAAGGAAGTCTTGAATACGAAATGTGATCTCCATTAGTTTTTGTTCTTATCAGTACCTCTTTGATACGCTTAGCTTTTGTTAAGCAGTCAGTTCTTGCAACTGACTTTGGACATTCTTACGGACACGTGAAAGTCGTCTGCCAGAAAGACAACGGTGAGTTCATTCACAAATCTTTCTTTGACATCACGTTCTTTCACGGTTCCTTTGAAAGCAATAAATCTAATTTATTCAATTCATATCAAAGCAGTAAATCTAATTTACTTATATACGGGACCAAGTCAGGTATATGTTTTTATCAGTTCCTAATTCTTTATTTTGCAGCTATGCTCAGTTCTTTATTCTATACCGTTTAAAGCATATAAACAGTTTACATGTTTTAAAACAGATATTCTTTTCGGTCCATAAAGCAATTTGGTAACGTGACAAAGTTCCTTTTCGGCCAGCCATTAGGACATGTAAAAGGGGCTCCCAGGAAAGATTGGGGTCACGAGGACCGCTTAGACTCAATCTTTCCTAGACAGAACCATCTCTTTTACGGTGTGGAAATGACAGTTCTTACTAAGGTACTTTATTGCTTCATCACATTCTTCGATGAACTTTATTTTCCGAAGGTTTTCGAAAAGGCGAAAGATTTACACTAAATTTTGCCATTTCAAAAGCGTTAAAGCAATTTGGTAACGTGACAAAGTTCCTTTTTGGCCAGCCATTAGGACGTGTAAAAGGGGCTCCCAGGAAAGATCGGGGTCACAAGGACCGCTTAGACTCAATCTTTCCTAGATAGAACCATCTCTTTTACGGTGTGGAAATGACAGCTCTTACTAAGGTACTTTATTGCTTCATCACATTCTTCGATGAACTTTAACGGGATCAAAAGTTTTTGAAAACAAAAATATAAAGAAAGCATAAAGAAAGCGTACATCTAATTTAACTTTCTTAGTCGGAAAAACCGAACCAAGAAAATCTCATTTCTAATCGGTTTTGGACTTGTGCTGCAAATGTAAGAATTTAAACCGATACACGGTACATGCACCTTATTTGCATAAGTTATAACTTTAGAAAATCAATCAGCGGGAGAGCCTTGTGCTCTGATACCACTGTTGGGTTTTATGGAACGGTTCAAACCCATTAGTTTAGTTTAACAGCGGAAGTGTGTAAAACAAAATTTTTACGGTTTAAGTTAAGCTAAAAATTAAACGAGGTATGTCAGGAAACCTTCCAAGGCGGTCCACCTTCAGTATTCCTTCGGCATCAAAACCTCATTTAATTCATTTACAGATCTACAACATAATTGATTTTCTAAAGCATTAAATCTATTTACAAATTAAATAGATTAATATAACAATTTATACCTTGATTCCAAATCTTAGTTGGAATGCAGACCGAGCGAGTAGAGCCTCACCAGGGATGGAATCGACTCGCAGTATCATACGTGTGATACCTCTATTGGTTATCCACCAGGACTAACCGGAGAGCGATTTATTTCTTTTGCCAGAAATACCGTAAACCGCAGAATTCTGCAAAAACACTATTCACCGAAACCGTAACCGAGAAAGAGAGAAAATAGAAACTCGAATCGATCAGACAGATCAGATACGATATATGTGAATTAGTAAATCTCTCTTTCACCTCACCCCTCTATTTATAGATTTCAAAAATGCATGAAATTACTATTTTGCCCATGCCACCTAGGTGACACATATGCATGGCGGTTTAGAGGAGTGAACAAATCAAATTTAGTTTTGCATCTCATGGCCGACTTGATTTATTCATATATATATTTTGATGATTTTTGCTTTGGTCGACATGCATAACATATTTGATTTATATATATATATATTTTGATTTTTGCCTTTGGCCGACATGATATATATATTATTTTGATTTTCGGATTTGAGTTTAATTAAGGTTTTAATTTATAATGGTTGTTTAGCTCAAAATTAAATCCTTAATTAATATCAAAATCCAAATCAAATATATATAATTGTTCTAAACAATTATATTTTCTCACGGTTCGGTTTCGGTTGTTGTTCGGTAACTTTTATACAACGTACCGGGTACGCTTATAAATTAACCGCTGTTTCTGCTTGTCATTTTCATATGACATTTATAATTTAATTATATCCCGTATAATTAATTATAACCATCTTAATATTAATTATAATCAATTTATAATTAATCAATAAGATTCTCCGAGTAGCTCCTATATGGTGTGACCCAATAGGATCTGTGTTATGTTGGTAAACAGAGTTAAAACTGTTTTAACTTCTGTAATCATGAGCGGCATCTGGCAACACATCATGACCATCCAATTACACAGATGATGCTGTACTGTACAATATCACGATCCAGTAAACAATTTACTTGTGTCAGTTCTTCTGTCTCATAGCTATCAGATCAGTTTCAAGGTAGATGTGTGTCATCCTTGGTAACTGTATCTTTTCTTGATCTTGAGTAGATTATCAAATATAATTACTCTTGTAATTATACCGCATGCAGATAATCTAACTCTACCAAGGGGCCCAGTGATGCTATAGCTCGTATAGAGATACGAGGGACAAATAGTATTCTTGGCAGACTATCACTTCCTCAGCTAAGCTATACATATGGAAATGCTACCGTTATGGCTGCTTTTTACGGACAGCGTTAGATAACACTTACTCATATATATTTCTTAGTGGGAACGATAAATACCTCATACTGTAGAACTTTGACACTGAATGAAAACATTAATGACACGAACACAATTCTATTTAATGTTTCATTTGGGGTCTGTCAAATACCATGTTCTTAGAACATGTATCTATGTGATTAAAATGACATCTCGTGTCAGGTGGTTTGTAAAACTTAACCATCTTTTAATCCACATACTAACTTTATAGCGGTAATTAGTGTTCCTGCTAATTACCTTGGTCAGTGACCTTTTAAGAGTATATATTATCTATATTATGGAGTTTCACAATTTCAGTCATGAACTCGAAATGATCCATAAATGCAATAATACTCAAGGCAACAAAATGATATATAAATAAACATTCAATTCATGAACAAAGCTTTATGATTAGTTTATCGTATTATTGACTTCTAGATTATTACAAACTAACAAGGAGAGTACCAAATTATGAACACAAATATCTTAGGTTTTGGGTTAGAAGCGACCGTACTTTGATATCCATAACCGGAACTATAGAAATTAAGGGTTAGGGTTTGGTGAAGAACGACCGTGAAGTCAAACCCCTACTTAGGACACCTAGATTGATTAAGTATTGATACGTATTTTGTGTAAACGTGATTGTTAAATATCCCTTTAGAATGGTGACAGCACCTAAAATTCGAGGAACATTAACCCAACCTACCAAAATACTTGTGTCAATAATTAGTCAATATAGGCTAACAAAAGCTCAATGAGTCTAGATAACTAGGGTGAAGAACGACCGTGAAATCCGAAATTATCTAGGCACGTTATTAATTCACGACGTGACCCTTTGTAACACTTTAGGTTAGAAACCTCATCAAATCATACATGAATTTAAACAAATACCGAATAGATAGAATTAGCAAGGGATTGTAGACCAAATGCCCCTAGATCTTCCAATTCTTGAAAGCAACCAAGATTCGATTTTACTTTCTTTTTTACTTTTATTGTTTTAAACCTCCTCTTCTCGGGTATTGAACCCAAAACCTTAGGATTGTTTGAACAAAACCCCCCATTTAATTTTACTTTCTTACACAAATCTGAAATGAATTGATAGAGTTAAAGATTAGTATTTCCCGATTTCCTTGTGGATCGAT